>CM073547.1:11852500-14352500 GCA_037074615.1 Leucaena leucocephala
AAGCCTCCACCTCTTCTATTTTCTCCGCATGTTTTGCTTTGCACTTCGATATCCTAGCTTATACTGTTGGTACATGAGAGAAAGCTGTGAGATTTAGGAGAATCTTAGTATCAAAATATATACTCATTATATAATATGCAATGATAATAACTAAGCGTATAAATAGTTGAGTAAGACACACCTTATAAGTAAATCCACATGGCCATGACACAGACTTAAAGCAAAGATATTACATGTTGAAAGGCCTAATTACAATATACATGGAAAATAAATATGCAACTAACTAAGCAAAAACTATATAGGAGTTAATAAATTTTACTATTTCTTATACAATCTTCCAACTTACTCCCTTTTACTAGCTTTTCTTGAACTTTTTTGCTTGAATTTCTTTCATTTTTCTTCCTCCTTTGTTTGATAGGAAATACCAAATCTTATTGAATATTTATGTAGGGTAGATTAATACTTAAACATTGGTATATAACTATTGCATAATACATTTCTCCCCATGATCCCAACTCTTTTATTTAGTTCTTTAACTTTGCTCCTTGAACTTTAATTCTTGATTTACTTCTTACTTTTAAATTATTCCATCATGCCAACCCTACACAATTTAGCATGAGAGATTCATTTTTAAACTCTAAATTACAGAATTCCAGCTCCAGTCCTCTTTTCTCCTCTAGGCCAAACACTTGCGTTCATACATGAAAAATTTTATTATCATAGTTAATGCCTTCAAGCTTGGGCACTTAGCATTTCACCATACAACTTTGCATTCTAAAGGTATTGAAACTATTAGATTCATCAAAGCTCAACCTAAATCCCTTAAATAGGTTGGCTGAAACAGGGGAATAAAAGAAAAATTCATAAACTCAACTTCATTGCTTCAAGTCATAACATAGAAGCCTTGAAATGTATTTCAAGCTAGTGTGGTTTAGAAACTTAATTCACTTATTTCATAATAAGGTATCTTAAAACAGTAGGCATTTACTTAAAAATTTCATCTCCTTAAAATTTAACCCAACTAGTACTTGTCTTCATACGTCAAACGACATTTATATCTTACATTTCATTAGCATTTGTTCATTTAACTCCTAAAAATTTTGACAGAACCACTGTTAACATTCTAAAAATTTCTCCAGCTTCAAAAGCATTGTTTTAACCATTGTTTTTGTCCTTTTGCTTGCTTTAGTAATCTAAGATAGAGTACTTATTTAGCATTTGTAAGCTTGAAACAGTGGGTTCTCACTTCTCATTAACTTTTACACTTAAAGTTTTGAACTCTTGAAGCTTGTAGCCTTCAGCGCTTGACACTTTCCTGTATAATTTCCACATTCTAAACCCATTGGAATACTTAATTTAAACAAAAATCAACTCTCTCCTACAGAAACAGCAGCTGCCCAAAACAGTGGAGGAGAAGAACACTTTGTTTTACCACTTCATTTCTTCCATCCATAACATTGAGGTCTTTAGGTGCTTAGTACATTTTAATTTTTACTTGAATCTAACTCTAGCACATATTAAAACATCAAAACAGTGGTATTTGTCAGCTTCCATACTTCCAGATTTTCTGATTTCTACCTTGCAAGCATAATACTACACACAATACCATGTAACATTGATATACATTGGCTATGGTCATCACACTAGTTCATTGGCTTTCTCTCACAAAATCCCCAAATTTCATCCACCATCAACACTCAACAAATGAAGAAAATCGACATGAATTAATTTCTATACACTTACCTTAGCATAGAACACCTCTTGCATGTAAGATCAACCTTGCCATTCCTCCTTCTCTTCCTCTTCGTTCCCTTTTTCTTCTTCTTCGTCACCAGCTATCTCCCTCAAATTCATCAGCTGGTGCGAAAATGAATGAAGATTAAGAGGAGTGTTAATCTGGCGCTAAAGTGGGTTAATGAATGGGAAAATAATTCTTTTATTCATTAGGGTCCGCATAATAAGAAGCTTTGGCTTTTAGCATTTTCTCCATGGACCCATTACATGAATTCTAAAACTCCTTTTATTGGTCTGTTACATCACATCTTGGCCTAAACATTGGTTCAATAGTCAATTCCATTTTTGGATTTAGGGTAATAAATTGACCATTTTACCCCTCTATGTTCGAACTAAAATTTCTGAATAAATTCTATAAATTAATCTGAGACAATTTATAAGAATTTTATACCTTAATTAGCTTCATAAAATAATTTCTTTCAAAATTTTTGACTAAACAAAAACCTTTAACTATTTTTCTTAAATTTTTTGAAAAGTAAGCTCTTAATTTCTAGAAATTAGCTTTAAAATTGTTTATAACTTTTTCTTGGTAAATAAACTCATTCAGAACTATTTCGTAATGTTTCCTCAATTTTTCTGGGCTCTTATAATAATTTTGATACTTAAATAATTTCCCTAAACCTCAAATATGCCTTGAAAATAAGTTCTAACTTTTGGGATGTTACACAACTCATTTACAAATTACAAGTGTTATTTTATCTATTATTTGCTTATTTTTAAAAGTTTGTTTATCATGTTCGTTTAAATGTGTTAATATAAAAAATATATAATTATCATCATAAAACTTTTAATCAATTAGGAGGGGAGATATTTTTATGGTAATTTTTTTTTGTGACATCAAAATTTGAGACACAAATAGGATAGTACATATTTGTTAGAGGAAATGTTATATTTGTTTTCGAACAATTAATTCTTTTATTCAAACACGTTTAAATGAAAAAGAACTAAGCCGACATCAAAATTTAGTTTTCAAACCCTCAAACTAAATTTTAACAATTTAAATAAATCAAGACATGGTTTTATCATAATATTAAAGACAAGAAAAAAAAGTAGAATTGTGCACAGATGATTGCTGATCATAGAAGAAATAATGTGTTGGTTTTTGTAAATATAAAATGATGTATTTTTATATTCCATACATGTTATATATTAAACATATAACTATTTTATCTTCTTTTTCTCCAAATATATTCTCTTATGAAAATGTTATTTATTCATCAATTTTTTTGTCCATGCTTTGTACCCAAAGAGATAAGCAATCTTGATAAACTTAATGTCTTAGACTTGAGCAATAATCATTTGAAAGGACATATTCCTTCCAAAATGATCAACATTTCTGTTGGAAATTGTGCCCTATGGGCCAATAATTGTCTTATGAATATTGTTGATTTATGAATTTGTTAATTGTGTCATCATATTATTTGCATGTTTACTGTGATGACCATCCTTGGATAACTCATGATCTTATCCTAAATGTCCCTGGTCGATCATCTATGCGGGAGTGGAGATGAAATAAGACCAGTATGACTTTGCAGATGTATAGAGATATCAATCAAAGTCATAGGCACATGTCAGAGTACAAGGTGTTGGATCGACCCGCTATGAGAGAGCTGCATGGGTTAAGTCATAAGCTTGTCTCATATACAAACCATGTCACTATGCCCTTTGACTTGAGATCATCATGGATTCCTACATGACAAACGCTCAGCTTTGACATAGTCAAAAGTCACTTTTGACCGAGTGATCATAAAGACTATGTTCGGGTTTAGTGGTTTTCCATGCGGAGGAATGTGAATGATCAAGATGGAATTTGTCCCTCACATTCATAGAGAGATATTACTAGGCCCCTCGATGAGTGAGTCTGAGAAATGTATGGCCATACTGTAATGGAAAGGTAATTCCATTTCTATAGTCAGACTACTCAGGGATCGAGAAAGTAATGGTCAGGATTAGGAGGATGACATTCTCCATGCCTCATCCATGTCCAAAATATCGTGTGACAAAAGGGACGTGATATGGTTGTATAAAAGGTTACATCGTTCATCGATCCTCATATGATTTGGGTAGTCATGATGTCTTGTTAGAGACTGCTTGCGACTTGTGAGTCAGTATAGTAAATGGCCTATTGCCAACTTCATATGGGCCTACACGGTCGCACACAAAATAGCCCAACACGAGCTATGATGTCCAAATTCAATGAATGATCCAGGGTGGATGTATATATTTATTTATATTTATATTCATATATATATAAATTCGTATATATATTTACATAAAAGATATTTACAAGAATTAATTTATAAGGATAAATTAAATCTCTATCACGTTTGAATTTTAAATTCAAATTGATATGATATCTCATATAAGAGATATTTATAAGATTTAATTTATAAGGATAAATTAAATCTCTATCATGTTTGAATTTGAAATTCAAATTGATATGATATCTCATATAAGAGATATTTACAAGATTTAATTTATAAGGATAAAATTAAATATCTATCACGTTCGAATTTGAAATTCAAATTGATATGACATCTCAAATTTGATTTATGAGAATAAATCAAATGTAATTCTGTCTTATCTTTATTTTAAATTAAATAAATGGGTGAATTAAATCTGTGGGACAGATTTAATATAAACACTATTTATTTAATTAGTTTATTATCAAATTATACAATATATGATATTGTATTAATTTCAGAATTAATATAAGATTAATTCCAAAAGTCTAAGTTTGTGGTAACACGCATGCATCCTATATATCTTATATTTAGGAGCTACGGTTGGGACAGGAAAAAAAGTGTGAACAGGAATCCGCAAAAGGTTTGCAGATAAGACTATCGAAATAGAGACGGAGATGATGAATTCTTGAGTAAGCCCTGGAGGAACAGGAGGTGCTAGCATATCGTTTGTGGTTGGAATGTTGTTCGTATGGATACCAGTAGAGGAAGCTTACCTGAGTCATCGACTTCTTGCGATCGAAAAGAGATCACGAGCCGCAGAGAGAAGTTGTGGATGTGGCAACCAGAAGCTGAGAAAGTCGCGACTGAATACTGAGGGTAATACTTCTTTCCACTTGACTTAAACACATGCGGTAGATCCTGGCAGGGAATGGAAAAATTTCTAAGTTAATTTCTGCTGCGTGTCTTCCAATTCCTTACAGTGGTATCAGAGCCATGCCATTTTGTGTTTAAGTTAGGCTTGATTGTTGATTCATATGATATGTGTTAGTCGTAGCCGATCATATGATAACATGCATTTTATGTGTGACATAGAAGGAATCTATTTTATGGATGACATATAAGGAATCTGAAAGGGAATTGAAATCGGTGGTGCATGCATGTTGATTTTATCAATTAATATTGATGGGGTCTAAGAAAAATGAATTGAAAGCGGGACCACTGTGGCTACCTGTTCGTAGTGCAACATAACCATAACATATATTGTTTTGTGAATATTTTAGTTTTGAAACATTAATTGCCCTTCAATTAAATCTGAATATTGATTCTTGAATGTTTGGGTATGGTGAACAATATGGCTCTAGATTGCAAGTGTTGTAATTTTTAAATACGGCATGTGTGTCATGCCTTCCTCTATATACTCTTAATGTACCTTCTCTTCTCATCTCACTCCCCTCGAATGTTAAAAGAGGTTTCTATATGTAATTTCCTTTTTCTTACTAGAGAGCTCCTCTTATTAGCTTAAGTGGACTTAGGATAGGTGAGCCATATTGTATCACGTTTAAATTATGCATCTTATGATTATATCAGCACATGCATATTACTTGTATGAAATACAAACTGAGAAACATGCATTCTTATAAACCAGATAGTTAAATTAAGCCCTCTAAATGAAATCTTAAGTCATAATGCCGTCAATTTATGAACACTTGTCAAAACCTCAATCGCTCAATTGTGGACTCCGCCAAAGTGGGTGCATTTGAGTTATCTTGGGGAGATAAGCAAGAGTAATGGTGCTACTCTCACATGTTTATTATTGTTTGACTTAATTGAGATTAACAAAATGGTTTTGGGTCTCAAGGCATTAGATGGGATTAAAAACATGCTAGATCATATGATGATAGAATCCCATGAACATCTAAGAGTTACATTTGATATAATTGGTAAAGGTGTTACCTACCTAAATAACTTAATTTAAGCGTCCTGCCAAAGCGGACTTAAGTTTGAGCCAAATATGGATCTTAGCCCACTAACTATTGCATTGAGAGTTATTTATTTAGTGGGAGATTGCTAATTCAATTGCATATTTTAATTGTAGAATCATGACGACTAGTAATACTGCTACATTATCGCTGCGATCTATCCTTGAGAAGGACAAACTCAATGGGACAAACTTTCTTGATTAGTTTAGGAACTTGAGAATTATTCTCAAGCAAGAAAGAAAGGCACATGTCCTAGATCAACCCATTCCTGAGGAGCCAGCAACTAATGCTCATAGAGCTCAGAGAGATGCTTACACGAAGCATAAGGAAGACTCTGTCGATGTGGGATGCTTGATGCTAGCCACCATGGTTCCAAAGCTCCAAAGAGATCTAGAACATATGGAGGCTTATGAGATGATTGTGCATCTCAAGGAAATATTCTAGCAACAGGCAAGGCAAGAGAGGTATGAGACCACTAAGGCCTTACATTCCTGTAAGATGGCTGAAGGTGCATCAGTCAGTACTCATGTCTTAAAGATGAAAGGGTACATTCATCACCTTGAGAGGCTTAGATTTCCCATGAGCCAGGAGTTAGCTACGGATTTGGTCTTGAACTCACTCCCAGAAAGTTATGACCAGTTTGTCATGAACTATAACATGAACAACATGGAGAAATCTATTTTTGAACTGCATGGGATGCTTAAAACTGCTGAGACGAGTCTTAAGAATAAGCCCAGTACTATTTTGATGGTTCAGAAAGGAAAGGGTATAAAAAAGAAAGGCAAAGGCAAGGGGAAGGTTCATGGCTCATCAGGTAAGACCAAAGAGTCAGGCAAAACCGAAATCAAACCTGCACCAAAGAAGGCAAAGCCTATGAAGGAAGGAGTCTACTTCTTTTGCAATGAACCTGGTCATTGGAAGAGGAATTGCAAACTCTACCTCAAAGATCTGAAAAAGAATAAGAAGGATAGCGGGGCTATCGCTTTAGGTATTTATGTTATAGACATTCATCTTTCTACTTCCACCACATGGGTATTAGATATTGCATGTGGTTTTCATATTTGTACAAATGTGCAGGGACTAAAGGACAGTAGGAAGCTGAAAAAGGGCGAAGTTGACCTACGAGTTGGAAACAGAGCAAGGGTTGCTGCGTTAGCTAGAGGCACTTATGAATTAGTTCTGCCCACTAGGCTTTTGTTAGTTTTGAACAATTTCTATTATGTTCCTACTTTAAGTAGTAACATAGTTTCACTTTGTTACTTGGATAAGGAAGGTTTCACTTCCATTGCTAGAAATAGTATATGTTCTATTTATTGTAATGATATTTTCTATGCTCACGGTGATTTGTATGTTGATCATTACATATTAAATTTAGAACAACCCAATCATGGAAATATCTATAACATAACCGCCAAAAGGGTCAAACCAAACGATTTGAATCCGACATACCTCTAGCACTGTCGTCTGGGCCACATAAATGAGAAACGCATTTCCAAACTGTATCAAGATGGATTTCTCAACTCATTTGATTTTAAATCATATGACACTTGTGAGTCTTGCTTGTTAGGAAAGATGACAAAGTCACCTTTCACTGGGCACAGTGAGAGGGCCACTAATTTATTAGGCCTCATATATATAGATGTGTGTGGACCGATGAACACAAATACCAGAGGAGGTTATTCGTACTTCATAACATTCATAGATGATTTTAGTAGATATGGGTACATCTATCTGATAAAACATAAATCCGAACCTTTTGAAATGTTCAAAATATTTCAAAATGAAGTACAAAACCAGCTTGGCAAAACAATTAAAGCCCTTCGATCTGATTGGGGTGGTGAATATTTGAGCCAACAGTTCATTGATCATCTTAGGAATTGTGGGATAGTCTCACAATTGACTCCTCCAGGGACACCACAATGGAATGGCATTTCTAAACGGAGGAATCAAACACTATTAGATATGGTTCAATCTATGATGAGTCAAACAGATCTTCCACCCTCCTTTTGGGGCTATGCCCTAGAGACAGCTGCGTTCACACTCAATCGTGTTCCATCTAAGGCAATTGAAAAGACTCCGTATGAGATATGGACTGGGAGGACACCTAGTTTGTCTTTCCTCAAGATTTGGGGATGCGAGGTCTATGTTAAGCAACAAGCCTCAGACAAATTAGCGCCCAAATCCTCAAAGTACCTTTTGTTGGAAAACGTGCCCTAGGGGCCAATCATTGTCTTATGAACATTATTGATTTATGAATTTATTAATTGTGTTAGCATATTATTTGCATGTTTACTGTGATGACCATCCTTGGATAATTCATGATCTTATCCTAAATGTCCCTGGTCGGTCATCTGTGCGGGAGCAGAGATGAAATAAGACCAGTATGACTTTGAAGATGTATAGAGATATAAATTAAAGTCATATGCACATGTAAGAGTACAAAGTGTTGGACTGACCCGCTATAAGAGAGTTGCATGGGTTACGTCATAATCTTCTCTCATATACAAACCATGTCACTATGCCCTTTGACCTGAGATCATCATGGCTTCCTATATGATAAACACTTAGCTTTGGCCCAGTCAAAAGTCACTTTTGACCGAGTGATCATAAAGACTATGTTTGGGCTTAGTGGTTTTTCATGCGGAGGAATGTGAATGGTTAAGATGGAATTTGTCCCTCATATTCGTAGAGAGATATTACTGGGCCCCTCGATGAGTGAGTCTGAGAAATGTATGGCCATACTGTAATGGAAAGGTAGTTCCATTTCTATAGTCAGACTACTCAGGGATCGAGAAAGTAACGGTCAGGAATAGGAGGATGACATTATCCATGCCTCATCCATGACCAAAATATCGCGTGACAGAAGGGACATGATATAGTTGTATAAAAGGTTACATCGTTTATCGATTCTCATATGATTTGGGTAGTCGTTATGTCTTGCTAGAGACCACTTGCGACTTGTGGGCCAGTATAGCAAATGGCCTACTGCCAACTTCATATGGGCCTACAGGGTTGCACACAAAATAGCCCAACACGAGCTATGATGTTCAGATTCATTGAATCTAAGACGTGTCTAGATTCAATGAATGATCCAGGGTTGATGTATATATTTATTTATATTTATATTCGTATATATATAAATTTGTATATATATTATATATAAGGGATATATAGGATTTAATTTATAAGGATAAATTAAATCTCTATCACGTTTGAATTTAAAATTCAAATTGATAGGATATCTCATATAAGAGATATTTACAAGATTTAATTTATAAGGATAAATTAAATCTCTATCACGTTTGAATTTGAAATTCAAATTGATAGGATATCTAATATAAGAGATATTTACAAGATTTAATTTATAAGGATAAATTAAAACTCTATCACGTTTGAATTTGAAATTCAAATTGATAGGATATCTCAAATTTGATTTATGAGAATAAATCAAATAAAGTCCAATCTTATCTTTATTTAAATTAAATAAATAGGTGAATTAAATCTGTGGGACGGATTTAATATAAACATTATTTATTTAATTAGTTTCTTATCAAATTATACAATATGTGATATTGTATTCGGAATTAATATAGATTAATTCCAAAATCCAATTCGGTTGAGAAAAACGCAGAGCATCCTATATACCCAATTTTAGGAGCTACGTTTTGAATACAACACATAACACAAAAAGGGCCGAACGGAATCTGCAAAAGGTTTGCAGATAAGAAACTGCTGAAGTAGAGACGGAGAGGACGAACTCTTGAGAAAGCCTTGGAGGGACAGGAGACGCTAGCACATCGTTCGTGGTTGGAACGCTGTTTGTGTGGATACCAGTAGAGGAAGACGACCTGAGGAGTCGACTTCTTACGATCGGAAAGAGATCACCAGCCGTGGAGAGAAGCTCTGGAAGTCGCTGAGAAACACTGAAGGTAATGCTTCTTCCCACTTGACTTAAACACATACGGTAGATCCTGGCAAGGAATGCAAAAAATTTTAAATTAATTTCCGCTGCGTGTCTTCCAATTCCTTACACCTTTTGTGGGATATTCTAAGGAAACCAAGGGATATTACATCTACAACCCTGCTGATAACAAAGTATTTGTTGTCAGAAATGGTATCTTTCTCGAACGAGATTTTATCTCTAAAAGAACCAGTGGGAGAAAGGTACACCTCAAAGAAGTTCGAGAGCCACAAGACACCACAAAACTGCAGATGGAAAATAAAGAAGACTCACAACAAGTTGTTGAGACTCCTCAAGTCACACAAGGTCCACGAAAATCTAATAGGTCACAACTTCAGCCTCAGAGATATGGATTTTTGATTTTTGACAGTCGTGATGTGTTGCTCATTGAGCATAATGAACCGACTACCTATCGAGAAGCTATAGTGGCACCAAACTCTGAAAAATGGCTTAATGCCATGAAGTTTGAGATGCAATTCATGTACGACAATCAGGTTTGGACCTTAGTCGACCCACCTGAAGGTGTAAAAACTGTCAGGTGCAAGTGGGTTTATAAGGAGAAAACTGACATGGATGGCAATGTAAATGTCTTCAAGGCACGACTAGTTGCGAAAGGATTTACTCAAACTCATGGTGTGGACTATGATGAGACCTTTTCCACAGTTACAATGGCCAAATCAATCATAATCCTCTTTGCCATAGCAGCATATTATGACTATGAAATATGGCAGATGGACGTCAAGACAGTCTTCCTTAATGGAAAGCTCCTTGAGGATGTGTGTATGACACAAAATACATAGACAAAATACTGCATAGGTTCAGTATGCACGAATCAAAGAGGGGTTTCATACCCATGTCTCATGGTATTCACCTCAACAAAGATCTGTGTCCTAGTACATCTGATCAGCAAGGTCGCATGAGTAAAGTTTCATATGCCTTGGCCATAGGATCTATCATGTACGCCATGTTATATACTCGACCGGATGTCTCATTTGCCTTAAGTATGACTAGCAGATATCAACAGGACCCTAGTGAGGGCCATTGGACTTCTGTCAAGCATATCCTTACGTACTTAAGAAGGACTAAGGACTTATTTTTGGTCTATAGTGGATTGGATGACGAACTCTGTGTAACTGGTTACACAGATGCGAGTTTCCAAACTGACCAGGATGACCAAAAATCGCAGTCTAGATATATATTCCTCCTCAATAATGGAGCAGTAAGCTGGAAGAGCTCTAAGCAGGGCACTATAGCAGATTATACAACAGAAGCTGAGTATATAGCAGCATCTGATGCAGCTAAGGAAGCCGTTTGGATCAGGAAGTTCATCATGGAATTAGGGGTGATACCTACCATCTCAGATCCAATAACTTTGCTCTGTGACAATAGCAGTGACATTGCACAGGCCAAAGTGCCTAGGTCACATCAAAGGACCAAGCATATACTCAGGCGATTTCATCTCATCAGAGAAATCAACGATAGAGATGATATAAAAATATGTAAAGTAGCAGGAGAAGAAAATGTTGTTGATCCTCTAACAAAACCCCTTGTGCAGGCAAAGCATAAGCGTCATGTTAGGTCAATGGAAATTAGTCAAATTAATGATTGTACCTAGTGCAAGTGGGAGGTTATTGGAAATTGTGCCCTAGGGGCCAATCATTGTCTTATGAACATTGTTGATTTATGAATTTATTAATTGTGTTATCATATTATTTGCATGTTTACTGTGATGACCATCCTTGGATAACTCGTGATCTTATCCTAAATATCCCTGGTAGGTCATCTATGCGGGAATACAGATGAAATAAGACCAGTATGACTTTGAAGATGTATAGAGATATTAATCAAAGTCATAGGCACATGTAAGAGTATAAGGTGTTAGATCGACCCGCTATGAGAGAACTGCATGGGTAACGACATAAGCTTCTCTCATATACAAACCATGTTAATATGCCCTTTGACCTGATATCATCATGGATTCCTACATGACAAACGCTCAGCTTTGACATAGTCAAAAGTCACTTTTGACCGAGTGATCATAAAGACTATGTTCGGGCTTAGTGGTTTTCCATGCGGAGGAATGTGAATGATCAAGATGGAATTTGTCCCTTACATTCATAGAGAGATATTACTAGGCCCCTCGATGAGTGAGTCTGAGAAATGTATGGCCATACTGTAATGGAAAGGTAGTTCCATTTCTATAGTCAGACTACTCAGGGATCGAGAAAGTAATGGTCAGGATTAGGAGGATGACATTCTCCATGCCTCATCCATGTCCAAAATATCGTGTGACAAAAGGGATATGATATGGTTGTATAAAAGGTTACATCGTTCATCGATCCTCATATGATTTGTGTAGTCATGATGTCTTGTTAGAGACCGCTTGCAACCTGTGAGTCAGTATAGTAAATGGCCCATTGCCAACTTCATATGGGCCTACACGGTCGCACACAAAATAGCCCAACACGAGCTATGATATCCAGATTCATTGAATCTAAAACATGTCCAGATTCAATGAATGATCCAAGGTGGATGTATATATTTATTTATATTTATATTCATATATATATAAATTCATATATATATATTATATATAAGAGATATTTGCAAGATTTAATTTATAAGGATAAATAAAATCTCTATCACGTCTGAATTTCAATTTCAAATTGATATGATATCTCATATAAGAGATATTTACAAGATTTAATTTATAAGGATAAAATTAAATCTCTATCACGTTCGAATTTGAAATTTAAATTGATATGATATCTCAAATTTGATTTATGAGAATAAATCAAATGTAATTCTGTCTTATCTTTATTTTAAATTAAATAAATGGGTGAATTAAATCTGTGGGATGGATTTAATACAAATACTATTTATTTAATTAGTTTCTTATCAAATTATACAATATATGATATTGTATTAATTTCAGAATTAATATAAGATTAATTCCAAAAGTCCAAGTCTGTGGTAACACGCATGCATCTTATATTTCTTATATTTAGGAGCTACGGTTGGGACAGAAAAAAAAGTGTGAACATGAATCCGCAAAAGGTTTGCAGATAATAAACTATCGAAATAGAGACAGAGAGGACGAATTCTTGAGTAAGCCCTAGAGGGACAGGAGGCGTTATCACGTCGTTCGTGGTTGGAACACTGTTCATGTGGATACCAGTAGAGGGAGCCGACCTGAGTCGTCGACTTCTTGCGATCGAAAAGAGATCACGAGCCGCGGAGAGAAGTTGTGGACGTCGCAACCAGAAGCTGAGAAAGTCGCGACTGAATACTGAGGGTAATACTTCTTTCCACTTAACCTAAACACATACGGTAGATCCTGGCAGGGAATGGAAAAATTTTTAAGTTAATTTCTACTACGTGTCTTCCAATTCCTTACAATTTCATCATTGACACTCTTGAACCTTGGTGGTAATTATCTCTCTAGCCTTCTCCCATCATATATAGGAATTGGTATTCCCAACTTGGAGAAGTTATGGCTTGATGAAAATGATCTAACTAGACAAATTCCAAAGAGTATATCATATGCTCCTCATATCATAACGATAGATTTGTCATTCCACAAATTTAGCGGAGCTGTGCCCAATGTAATAGGAAATTTAACAAACTTGATCAAATTAACTTTGGATGGAATGATTTGATTAGGCTAATTCCGGCTATAGTTAGCAAATTACCTAGCCTTTAACATTTAAGTCTCAGCAACAATAGATTGCAAGGGTCTATCATAAATGAACTTTGCCAACTCAAAAGTTTAAATGAGTTGCATCTGGCCAACAACATGTTTTCAAGAGTGGTTATGGGATGTCTTGGGAATATTACTTCTTTGCAAGAGTTGAATTTTATCTCTAACAAATTGACTTCTCATACACCCTATTCTCTTTGGACTCTCAAAGATGTCTTGGTTTTAGACATATCCTCCAATTCACTGAGTGGAATAACTTCACCAGAGGTATCAAACTTGAGAGCAATTACACTGTTGAACTTTTCAAGAAACAAAATTTTAGGAAGCATCCTTACAACTATGGGTAGCTTGCAAACTTTGCAAACCATATCTTTGGCTCACAACAAATTTCAAGGGCCTATTCTTGAATCACTTAGAGGTATGATAAATATTGATTCCATGGATCTCTCTTATAATTATTTATCCGGTGTGATTCCAATGTCCTTAGAGTCATTACTCTATCTTAAATACATCAATCTTTCCCACAATTTATTGGATGGAGAAATTCCAAACGGTGGCCCCTTTCAAAATTTTATTGCTCAATCTTTTATGATGAATAAACATCTCTGTGGTAAATCCTAACTACTAGTTCAACCATGTAGAAGAGGAAACCAGGACGTATCAAATAAAGTGATGCTGAAGAAATGCTTATTGCCTATCCTAGTCATCATTTTGGTTGTTTCAAGCATTGTCTTTCTAAAGCATAAGAGAGATTATGATAATTATTCAACCAAGAAGGATTTAATAATTTTAGATACACCAGCCAGGATATCCTATTATGAGCTTCTACAGGGAACAAATGGATTTGACAAGAGTAATCTTCTTGGCTTTGGAAGTTTTGGATCAGTATACAAAGCAATTCTTCGTAATCAAAAGATAGTTGCTGTCAAAGTATTTAACTTAGACATGGAAGAAGCATTAAGAAGTTTTGATTTTGAATGTGTTACCATGTGCAATTTACGCCATCGTAATCTCATTAAGATCATCAATAGTTGCTCAAATGATCATTTCAAATCTTTAATAATGGAATTCATACCAAATGCGAGTCTTGACAGATGGTTGTAGTCTCATAACTATTATTTAGATATCTTGCAAAGATTGAACATAATGATTGGTATAGGATCAATTTTGGAGTATCTTCATCACGATTCTCCTATAATAGTTGTTCATTGTGATGTGAAACCAAGCAACATTTTGTTAGATGAAGATATGGTGGATCATCTTAGTGATTTTGGTATTGCTCAATTGTTTGGTGAAAGACAAATGAAAATTTATACCAAAACCTTGGCTACAATTGGCTATATGGCACTAAGTAATGGTTTAATAATATGTTCCTTTTGTTTGTTATGCTTTATAAAACTTTATATTGTTGAACTCCTAACTAATATTTGACATCTTCATGCATAAGGAATTGAATTGATGATAACAAACTTTAACAACAAACTTTATATTATGTTTTTGACATTTTAACTTTTATACTAATCTATCGATATGACATATAGAGTATAGATTGAAAGGAGTTGTTTCTACCAAAGGAGATATGTATAGTTATGGTATTTTGCTAATGGATATGTTTACGAGGAAGAAGCCAAAAGATGAGATGTTTGTTGAAGGATTAAGTTTGAAAGATTGGGTGAGCAAATCCACACCACATTCAATCATGAATGATGTTGTAATATCATTGAAAAAAATCAAGGCTTTGTATATGGAAAATGGTAGGGACACTTCAATCAAATTTTAGCTATCTTGTAAATAGGAGTGATTCTATGTATGCTGTAACAATATATATATAAAGTGTTTGAATTTAAACATTTCTAACTCAATTATGTTGGTTTTGGATTTGTTGATTTTTTTTTAATATTTTAGAATTGAATTATGAAAACCCTGAGGCCACTCTTTTTCTTCAAGTAACTTTATATAGTTTAGAAATTGATTTTTGAAGAAAGTTTTTTCTAAAAAAAATAAATCAAAGTGAGCCCTATATTTTTTTTCTCCTATATCCTCTGCTTATGTGTTCAAAATATATTGTTCTTTGAGAAAATCCCACTTAAATTGTATTATGTATATTTGAGAAATTAAATAATTCTTTTGGTCATCCCTTCTAAGACTTATAAACCACATTTTCCAAATCACTCCTTTTAAGATTTAGATATCACATGATGTACATATACATAAAGGTGTTTGTTAGGACTTGGTTGGCCATTGAAGAATACTCTCCCCATATATTGGAATAAGCATCGTTGAACAAGTTAGGAGATTTCTCGTATTCTATTGCAATCGTTTATTCTTCCTCTTCTTTTTAATATAATTAAAAAAAGCAACTATTAGGTACTAATCAAACAAAAGTAGTATCTTATTATTAGCAACTATGGAAGAGACCATCAATGGAGCCATATGCATGACTTTCTTTTGTGAAGGATGAATTACACCCACCATGATTGTATAGAATCTAATTATGTCACATTAATATTTCCAAAACACAACTCATCTAAGCTTTTGTATACCAAGAAAACAAGTCAAGTTAATATTTCAAGACTCCCAAAATTATATTATGCTATTCCAATTCTCTATCTCCTTCTTCACTTCTTTACACCCTTTGATATCACAAACCAAATTGTCATAGATTTAGGAAATCAACTCATAAGCTTCACAAATAATCAAAATTGTCACCATAATTTGCAAACTATTTAACCTCATAATATACTCAACCAAGCCATACTCAAACCCTATACCTACAGTTTCTATCCCATAATCATAAACACCCAATTTTAAGGCTGTAATCATACCTTGCTTTGGAGATCTTGCACTCTTTCTTCTTTTCCACCATATAGAATTTTGATTCCTTAACTGCCCTGCCTCAAGGTAAGTATTTGTAATAGTCCTAAAAATAATAGTTTATTAATATTTTAATCATTTAGTACTATGTTTTTGGGTGAAAAATCGTTTATGGGAAAAAATTAGTGTTTTGATACTTTTATTAGTTTTGGTAAAAAATTGGTTGTAGGAAAATTAGTGTTTAGATAGTTGATTGGTTTTCTTGAAACTTGATTATGGGAAAACAATTGGTGTTTGGATAGTAATAAGACACAAAGTGTGTATGGTTTCTATGACATTTTCAGGGTCTTATTGCAAATTTACCATTCATTGTATGCCTGTATTTATGCTTTTGTGGTAATACATGAATGTGCTTGGCAATGTGCTAATTAAAGGGTAAAATGGTAAATTAACTCTTCCAAACTGCATAAATATTGTTCTCTACTTATTTAGACTTTTACAGTAAGCTTTGGTTTTGAATCGCAGTTATTTTGTAGGAGAACCAAGGACTAACATGAGCAGAAAAGAAATCACAAGGCAAAGAAAATTATATCACGCTTCTGTGCCCTTTAGTCATGACCAAAGTATCCAAAGGTCGTGACCTAATTTCTTCTGGGAAGTTTCTGTGTTTATAGGTCACAACCAAAATATGGATTTGGTCGCGACTAAAAGAGACAATCGCTAAAGCTGCGCATTTTGGATTGGGTCATGAGGGAATAAAAGGAATAGGAAGTTGCAGACATAGGGAGGCTAGTTTTTGGACCTGATTGGGCTAATAAGTAGTTCTTAAATCCTCTCTACACCTTCTCTATAACCTACACACTTATCTTCCATCTTTCTGCACCTTTCCACAGAATCTCACATCTCTACATCATTAATCCATCACCTCTTTCTACTTTCTTCATGGCATCATATCTGGATAGCAATTGCGACACAGTAGGAGTCATAAGAGGTTAAATCTTTAGTCTCTTGGTGATGGATCACATATCTTGAGCTCATGGACTGCAGTGCACATGGGGAGTTTTCTGTTTCAATCTCGCCTTTCTTATGTTTTTGGAATTCGTAGATCTAGGGTTTTGATTTTACGAGTAAGTATTGGATATCGATCGATTATTCTGAGGTTAAGTTTTGCAATTAAATTTGGATGATTTGGATGTTGGATTAATATGAATATTTTAGTTTCAATTTCTGGATAATTGGGTTTTTATTAACGATCGTTGCTAACTAATTTGATTGCTTGAAATCTATGGTCATCGATCGATGATCATTTGAGGGCATCTACATCATCTGATTTAAATTACACACTAAATGGCTTTTAATAGTTCATTAAGAGTTTTTAAACTAGCTTTAATCAAAATAGTTTAAGATATCTTTATGGGAAAAAATAATAACTAGGTTCAAAAGTTAATGTAGAGTTCCCAATAAATTCGAAAAAATATACTGTTCATGTGGTAATTTTTCCAGTTTTCCAGAATTCAACTCTTGACTTTGAAAAATCACTATAAATTTGTTTCTCATCCAAATTGGGTGTAATTTGTATCCACTTAAAGTTTAAGATGTTAAATTTAAGCATGCTAAATTTAGAGTTTGATTCATACAATATCATATTCAAAACATGGCAACAATGTTATTGCCTCCAAATAGAACTTACAGAAAGTACTATTTGTTCCATATTTACATAACATAGGTTTATCTAAAACAACCATGCATGCTTCAAACACCATCCATTAGCTCTTTGCTTCTAGAATGCTTAGCACCTAGCATGGTTTAATTTGAAAAAGAGCGAGATTTCCAAAGAAATCCCAATAGCAACTAACATAACCTTTAACATCATCAAGTAATTATCCAAAGCATGTTATATGATATGGGAGCCATATAATCATTCTCATATTTTGGCATTCTCTAACATGCATTTGTCATAACATCTTAGCAAGGAGATTACCACATCATCAAGCCCATCAAGCTTGCACATCATCACATAATATCATGCTCAACCAAACATCATAAACAACAATACCAATAAATAATTGCAAGACAATGATAAAGCTAGAGTTGTTGTTACCTCTCAAGGTCCTTTTCTTTCCTTGTTGACTTGAAGTTCTTTAGGTGCACAAATGTCAAATCCTAATTATTGAACAACAATTCATGTCACTATAACTTCTCAAATATAATTCAAACTTAAAAATCCTAACTACCCTTTCTTGTAATTTTCTAAGGTCTTTTAATAGTCTGAATATTTAACTTTTCCCACATACCTTAAAAGAAACCATAATACGATAAAAAATCATATAGGGATATTTTTGTTATTTCCCCTTTATAAAAATGTCTTAGAACCTCATTTTCCATTTTATAGAATCTATTGGGATTTTTCTGAATATTTTTCAGAACTGTTATTTTCGGCCCGAAATTTCCTGAAATTACAATTTTGCCACTATTTTAGTTTGATCTCATACTGGCTATTGGACTTTGACTTACCCATAATAACCCATCTAAATTCATTAGGAGCCTCCTAGTAAAATATCATGGTCTTCGGTTTAGATCTGAAAATAGCAGGAGATAAAGCACAAAATTTTGGGTTGAATGAGAGACGTCTGAATTTTGACTTGAGGTCCCGATTAATTGATAAAATTTATGTAAATCTAGTAAAATTACCTGGAATTTTTAGGAGACTAACTTGGCTTCAGAATTCTGTGAGATTATGATAGAAGATACTTTTTGAATTTTGGAGATTTTAAGAAAAGACCATACTCCCAAAAGAGGTCCAGATAATCTTAAATAGAATTTTAAAGGAATTTAGGATCTTGTCTACCAGCTCTAAAAATTAGGATTTTATTCGTTGAGGGATCCTATCATGAAGAGATAGTAACCTAGCAGACATTGGGTAGTACCCTAGAGAACAAAAGTAATAGTGCTAGATGATGAATGATCCATACAACTCAAGTTAATTAGGATCCAGAGATAAACCAAAACCAGAGTTCGGTCCAAAGTACATTGAGACTAGCATAGAGAAAGACCTAAGAGATAGTAGACATATATAGAAGTTACTCCATAGAGAAGAAGATTGATCTGTTCACCTAAGAAGTTTTTATCAAATAGTTTACCAGAAGCATTCCTCTCAGTTGGATAGTGATGAGCGTGAGGCTAAGAGTTAAAGCAGGGAAAGAGAAACCCTTTGATGAATACTTAGCCGAGTTCATCCACATGAACATTGAGAGTTGAATGACTAAGAAGTTAGTTCACGGGTTGAATTCTGTGTTACAAAGAAAGAACTTTTCTCGGGTAGTTGCAAAAGTTCAACAGAGTGGTAAATGTATGCAAAATTAGAAAAGAAGTTTATGATGTCTAAAGAGAGAAAGATAGCCACAGTTTCAAAGATAAAGAGACTCCCCAATTTAATAAAGAGTAATAAGCAAAAATTATATAAAGTAATGAAGAGTTGAGTCTATACCCTAGTAGGAGGGTAATATGGTAGTCTAAGTTAAATGAGTAGTTATTTTAGGTTCCTGAATGAATGTTTGCGATCTAGTAGATAATAAGATAGAGGAAATAATGCTTTAAAGTTTATCTAGTTAATTGTTTAATTGCAGTGTGCATATGATGGATGGTTGAGCAAATTATATGATGATGATACAGCTTATATTGCCATAAGTTATGATGAACAGTTGCATCTCCTTGCAGTTGTCATATGATGACACGCATGTTAGAGTATGATATGATGAATGAACACTCTCCTTTTGCATTACATGCAGGGTAGAGTAGATATGATGAGAAAATTTTGAAAAATTGGTATTGCTCCTGAACCATATGACATGCAATTAGATAATTCAACTTGGTAATGATAAAGCAATAGAAAAGTGATAAATGAGATAGTAGCCAGTTAATTACCAAACAATAGAATGTGAATTTATGACTAGACAATGATAGTCAATTCGACAAAGAAGGTGATTATAGATGAATGTTAATGGCAAACCTATAGAAATGTGATTACAGTACTCAGGACATATCCCTTTAGTAGGGATAATATACATGATGTAATATAAACATGAAATGAAATGAGACGCAATTATAAAGATGACGCAGCTCTGAGAGGCAGCAACATCTATGTACAAGAAGTTAACATTCTCACAATAGCGCTAGATTGTTCTTACGATAGAGTCAGATTACTCTTGAGATAGAGCCATGAGAATGGACAGTGCAACTCAAGTTAGAGCCATGTTTACTAAATGAGATGTATAGATTATGACAAATATGTGTATAGTAGAGCCTCATGCCTAATGTTGTTATTACATTAATTATAATATTTGAAGGCTTATAGAATGTCAGTTCTCTTATATCTGCGCTAATCACCCATTTATTTTAGAGACGTGACACTTAGAGTCCCTAACTTTAGTTACATATGTTCCCTATGACTTCCTCTATTTGTACTTTAGTCCATAAACTTCCTCTATTTGTAGTTTAGTCTATTAAAACCTTTTGTATATTTCTGAGACTTTTGCTCATAGGGACTACCTACGTATTTTGGTTACTTTCTAGGCTTTTAGGCCTAAAAATTGGGATATGACACTATCAGTTGACAAAATATGCTAAGCTATTTATTATACGTGTCATCCTCTTAATTTTTTTTTCAAAACAAATTTATAAATAAAAAACTAAAAGAAATGCATCATTCTAAGCTCCACCATTATCAAAGTATGGCTCTTAGGAGACCATACTTCGGCAGCCTCTAGAAATATAACATGTCCTATTTGTTATCTTCTTCTATTTATAATATAGTACATATTTGTAGTTATTCCCAAAATGAATCCCATCCTTCACCCCTTTCAACAATTATTGTAAACTCTGCATGTGTTATTTTCTATATTTTTCTCTCTAGTTTTATGTTAAAAAATGCAATTCAAAACACAAATACCAATATTCCAAATAAGATTGATCATTATCAAAATAATTATAGATAAATTTTCAACGCGTAACCAAGACCATATTACTTTAGGTCTAAAAATAGTATGAAAATAACATATCAAAAGACCTTTAATATAATGAACTTAAGACATTATCAGAAAAATAAGATGATAAAAAATATCTTTCTCACATAGGCATTATTTTGAGCCCATGTCATTATTTCGAATAATATTTAAAAAAATTCAAATAAGTGCAACCCTTATTCCAAATAAACTTCTTTCAAAAGAGAAAGTTTCCTTTCATGGAAACTTTGTTTAAATTAACATGCGAAGTTTAAGTATGATAGTAAGAGTATTCATATTAGAATAATATTGGAAATAAAAACTGCGCTACTGAAATTCTTCTTAAGAAATCATTTTATTATCATAAAAAACACGTGGTCTAACAAGTATGAAGATTACAAACAAAATCACAAAAGATTTTCTTCAAATTCTATTATTGCAACAAAATCTGTTCAAATAATAGTAATTCACGTCAGAACATTTCAAAATTTAAGACCATATCAATATGAAAGTTACAAAAGATACATTTTTACGTTTTTTTGTAAACAACATCAAATAGTTGAAGCTAATATTTGATACTTGGTTGTAAAAACTATAAATTTTTTTATATTTTTTGCTTTTTTAAATAACCGGCAAGGAGTTTCAATTAAATAAATTTTTTAACACTTGCGTCCTTTCATTTATCAAAATTTTTATTATATTGAATTTTGTTCCATATACCAATTAATATATATATATATATAATATTCCATATACCAATTAATCTCAGATATCATTAAAAACAAAAATTAACATACATTTAACATATGATGGACTTACTTTCGTTCACAGACCGATATGGTTTGATTTGGTTTAAAGAGTAGTTACATGTCCCTTTCCTTTTTATCATACAAAAGCTACATGTCATATCATACTTTTCTTTATCTGTAACACTAATAGAAGAAAGAGGTTTGGAAATGATTGTGATGATGAATAGAGAGGAAAAATAAAGATTAGAATAAGGTATAAAAAATATAGACTAAAATGAAAAGTCTAAAAGTTCTATAGTAAAAAATGGAAGTAGACATAAATTTTGGGCCTATTAAGTGCAATTATGAAAAGTTAAGGGCCTAAAGTGTAATTTTTAAAAGTTCAGGGGTAAAATGGTATTATTGAAAGTTGAACCAGAAAAGTCCCAAAATTGCCTGGAATAAGTTCATTCCTAAACTTTCCCAGTAAATAGAGAAAATTATTCTGATCAATTTGACACAACACATAATTTTGATTTGAGGCCCTAATAAATTGATATGAATTTTTGAATAAATAAAAAATAATACAATATTCTATGGACCTCATAATTAGATCAAATTTGACACTAAATTTTTATAATTAATATAAGAATTTATGAAACTGACATAACTCAAACAGGAGCTATGTAGAATTTATTATAAAATTTACAGTGGATTAAAAGACCGGTAAATACTTTTAAGGACAATTTTTTGGAGTTGAACCCATGAAGGCAGTAGACCACATAGAAGGCTCAAAATGGCACCTTATAGGCCCAATAATATTTTCAGATGAGTGTGTGGGCCAGTGTTAATAAAGACCCAGAAAAATATAAAATTACGAAAATACCACTGAGTAGGCCACTGTGTTGTGCCATTGAGTCAGAGATAGACAAAGGGCATTTTAGTCATTTGAATAAGCTTAAAAGGTCAAGGAGAGTTCCTATAATAGTTGACCAAGGTTAGAAAATACTCTGATGATGTGTGAAAAGACAATAATGCCCTTAAGATATTAAAGTAAATAAAGACCAAGGGGTATTTTGATAATTTGCCAAGGAATCTATAATTATGTTTAGATCCAGTTCAATAATTTCAATGGTAGGAAGAATCTAGATACTGGATTTAAGATCAAAAAGTATATTATGGAATATCAGAAAAATTAGATTTAGAAAATAGTCTGGTTTTTGGAAAATTGTACCGAATCGGTATCAGATTGGACTATAATTTTTTCAAATGCTTCCTCCCTTGGAAATTTTTCCTTATGTGTTATGAGGTGTCCCTTGGTGATGTCATGAATGATGTTATCTTTTGGGTTATAGGGCAAGCTTGATTCAAGAGCAAATATGAACCATTAGATCAAATAATGCCCAAAGTGATTTTGGCCATCCATTTTCATATCTTCAAGTCTATAAATACCTTACCATTTTCTGCATAAAGTCATGGCATGGAGTGTCCTTGGGGAGGTGCTGCCCAAATGCCAAATCAAGTCAAGACAAAGAAGAATTCAAATACCAAAGTTCACGCTTGCTAGGGATTAAAGTAAGCAATCTATCTTAGCTTATTTTCCCTCAATTAGGGGGCTTAAACTTAGGTTTTTTATAGAAGAAATTTGAGCTTTACCTAGGGTGTATATGTTGTCCAAAACCCCAGATGAAAGGAGAAAGAATAAATTAAAGTTAGAGTTATGTGATTGATGCTTAAACAAGCAAGTTAGATAATTGATTGTTAAATCAAGTTGATATTCTTGACTTTTCCATATAAGAGACCTTTTGGTATGCACTATTCATGATAGAAGGAGATGGAATTTCAATGATATAATAATTCAATTGAATTTATATGATGATTTTGTGTAGGATTGGATAGGTTTTGAACCTTGGAGGCATTGGAATTGAAAGTTATAATACTTGGAAGTCTTCTCTATTACTGTTCACTCTTATAAACATTGATTGAAATTTCATGATTTTGATGCTTCCAATGGTTTTAAAATAAAAAGTTGTGTGGGATAAAGTAGAGAAACAAGTATTGGAAGCATTGGAATCAAAATGAGAATTTTTGAAAAAATTATGTATATTTTGTAATTATGTCTAGAATAGTGCATAGTTGCTATAATTTCATAATTCTAAGCTCATAAATGGATTCAAAGATGCAATTGTGTAGGGTAAAGTCAAGATATCAATTGATTCAAAGGCAAAGTCCATTAGTAAACATTAAGAAAAGTTAATGTAGCTATGTGAGCTCAATGCTCAATAAAAGTTTGATTGTAATGAATGGATACAAATGTGCTATTAGGATTTGATTGTAGACTCAAAAGAGGGCAGCCACACATCAAGGAGAAGTAAGAAGAAATAGGCGAGGTTAAAGTAAAGGAAGCCAAGCATGTGAAGTAGTAAACTTATCCTAAACTTGTATGTATTGAATGTTATGCTTGGTTCTGTTATGTCTTTATTGAATTGTGCTGCATGTGTGTTGATGATTGAAGCTTTGTTTCTATGATTACTTTGGCAAATTGTATTTCATATGTTACATGAAAACATGCACATTACATAATGTTAACACTTTCTCAAGCAAGCACAAGTATTTATATTAATGCATGCATTGTTTAGTTCAGTTTGCTACTGAGATTTCCCCATAAATCTCACCCCATCCATGTAATCCCAATCCTAACAGGTTGATGAATGATGATAGAAGATGAAGAATCATGAAGAGAAGTTAGGGATTACATAATATAAATGTTATGTGAAGAATTGTTATATGTATTGATGTTATATGGCCAGTCTAAATAGTGATGTTTATGATATAATGAAAAATAGTAAATGAAATAAATGTATAAAATTTTTCCAAAATTTAGTTAACATGTGAAACTTTATTTTGACACTAACAACACCTTATTTCGATGTTTGTACGAGGAGAACACATTTTCTAAAGTCAAGGACCAGAATCTGTTTCAAGATTTTTTTACCAAATGAACAGTAATATTTGACGATTAAACTGTACTAATTTACTAATCATTTGGTCTTGAAATTATTTTTTCAATAAATTAAATTATGTTATCTTCAAGGTTTTATTTAAACCACTTCATTTTGGTTTTTGTAGAGTTAATTATGATTTTTCAAAGTTCATCGCCAAATCTATAATACCATATAAATAGTAACTCGAGAAGAGTAAAAATTCTAGATTTAGCTAATGGTCTTGTATGTGGTTCTAAATGCTACCAAAAGGTCCATAAGATGTACAAAAATAAGAATATTATATTTTGGTATCAGAACAAAAGTTTACGGCTTTAGATAGGACAGTTATCATACCCTAACTTTAAGTAGTAAGTACTTTGCTAACTTTGGGTATTTGTTGGGATAGTTAGCATTGCTTATTTAAGCAAATCTTGTAAAAGTAGATATAGGATTCATAAAGCTAAGTCAGAGCCATCAGTTAATAAAGGAGATCCACGTCCAATAATGATTTATGAAGATGATGTACATCCAAACTTTAATCCTCATTTAGATAGTGAAGAGAATTCAGATGGTAGTGTTGAGGATCAATCAGGAAGATCTAAAGTAGAATATTTCATAAATGTTTCTTTAGACTCAAACCTGTAGTTTGAAGATTATGTAGAGATTTAGCCTAATGTTTTGCATGCACTAGATGATGTTGATTCTAGTAACTCTATATAATGTAAGTTTGTGGGAGTGCCTTTTAACTCTAATGTAACCCCTATTCCTCCGACGAGAGGACATATATGGCTGAGGAAGCTAGGTACTGATATTGGATAACAGGTAGACCATATATTATTCTTCCTCCATTAGAGTTTGAGGATAGGTTTGATATGAGTAACCTACAACAGTACCTTAATCTAGAGATTCAGTCATAGTCTACGATAGTTGTAACATCCTAATTTTCTTACGTCTTAGGGACCAAATGGTAGTATCTGGAACCACTTCTAAGGTCATTGAAGTCAAATTACATAATCTGGAATTTTACTCTCCCGAGTATTGTTCACTGTGTAAATTCCATAGGAGTAACCTGACTTCGAAAAATCATAACTAATTCTAGAAAAATAAAAATGTAGTTCAAATTGCCACAGAAAGCTAACTCAATGCTCTTTCAAGAAAAAATAACTCGTTAACCACGCCTTGACCAAGTCAACATCTGAAGTTTATTGTTTATCTAGCGTTTTTCCCTGATTCCAGCATTTTGGTCCTAACTTTCATAACATTTATACTATCCAATCCCCAGCCTTTCTTCATGCTTCTTCAATCCTTTCTCATCATAAACCTATGGGATTGGGATTACATGGAAGGGGAAGACATTTTTGAGGAAATCTCAGTAGCAAACGGTACTAAACATTGCACGCATTAATGTAAATGCTGGTGCTTGCTTGTGAAAGTGTTAACATTGTGTAATGTGTATGCTTCCATGTTACATATGAAATACAATTGGCCAAAGTAATCATAGAAATAGAGCTTCAAACATAAGCACATATGCAACACAATTCAACAAAGCCATAGCACAACCAAGCATAACATTCAATACATACAAGTTTAGGATAAGTTTACTACCTGGCATATAGTCTTTCCTTAGTCCTTAACCTTTGCTCTGAGGTTTCTTCTTTACATAGGTTAGAGCCTATACATAGCATAATAATATCTTCATTATTATTCTATCTAACATAGCTCTACTTAACTCATGCTTAACTTGAGGTAATACCCTTAATCTAACATTCCCCTAACATTCTTTATATCCACAGCTAACCTTATCAAGAGAGATATTTCTCTATTCTAACTATTAGCTTTATAAGAACAATCCTCTAATTTATTAGAGCATGGACTAGAATAAATTACTTACCTTATTCCTAAGCTCCTTGGACTGTTCCTAGCTCCACCAGAACTCCTTCCTTTCTTTCTCTTCCTTTCTTTCTTTCTCTCTTTCTCTTTTTCTCTCTCTTTCTCTTGTTTCTCCATGCTTGGCCGTGAATGGAATGGAGGGGGTGGGGGTATTTATAGTTAAGTGGAGGTGGAATAGATGGCTCATATTGAATCGTGATGAATGGCTCATATTGCTTAGCTTCCTCAAGAAGTATTGCCTGCATCATCACGATGACATCATCATCCTCAATGACTCATCAACGTGACATCATCCATGGGACACCTCACATGCTAGGTGGCATAATGGTGGGGCCCTTGGGACATCTCACTAACTGACTCAGCATTTCTAGATAATTCCAGAGTCTTTTCCTGGAATGAACGGCTGAGATTGTGCCATGTGTCCTTAGCTTTTTCTTCTTTTTCTAGACTCTTGACATGTGGCGCCTTGTGGGTCCCATAATGAGACCTTTTATGCCACCTTATGGTTCCAGATAAGTCTAAAGCCTTATCTAATCACTTTTCCTAGTTCTATCTTTGACCGGGTAACTTTACTTTATTGAAAAAGTACTAAACTAATATTTTAATGCTACTTAGGCCCACATCCCTCTTGGGCTACATTTTTTGACCCTTGGAATGCTTATCTTGGCCTCTAATAAAGCTCAAGCACTCTGGTGGCTCAATTCTCAATAAACATCACTTTATTTTCCTAAATGACCATTATGGCCCCAGGGACTTTCACTATTTACAATTTAGTCCCAGAACTCTCATTATTTCCAGTTTAGTCCCTGAACATCATATGTATACTTCTAGGACTTCTGCTTAATAGAGCCAGGTAGCATAACTTTTTTAGACTACATATTAGGCTTTTAGGCCTAAAAATTGGGATATGACAACAATCTCTTCCTATTCTCGTAGTCCAGTTATATATATGACTTTATAGATAAATATCAGTGGGATATTCCTAGTCCTAGTCAACCATAGCCTTCTTTACAAAAGACAGATAATATTGACTATATCAATCTCAAGAAAGCTGTGGAGAGTAAACTACACAGTCAAGGTCAAGGGATGGATAGAAGTGGAGATCAAGAGTAGTTAGTCTATTTGCATTTCCTCAATTCTATAGCAAGGATGATAAACAGATACACAATAGAGGACATTAACCTGAATCAGGTTTACATTATGGAAGATTGGCATGAGATGGTTGTAAGCCATATATTGCCATATATCCTTACATGGTACATAGAGCTAAGTGAGTTTTTGACAAATAATCCGCCAATAGATATACAAGGGTGGCATGTAAATATGTAAATTGAGTTAAGTGGTAATGTAAATATGTAAATAGTATAAAGTAAAGTAATTACATAGATATATGATAGTAACGACATACCCCATATATGTAGTTGACATGTATGTAATGCATGTACAAATACTATGTTGATATGAAATATGAGTTTTGATGTGATATAATAAAATGACAGTTGGTTAAACATCTATGTTAATATATTCCTATTTAATTCAATTATGGTAGATAGATATGGATAAGTTTCAAGTGACTCAAATTCATCAAAGTCAAGAACAAGAGTTAGTCATTGCTAGAGTAAAGACTGGACAAATAACATTAGAAGAGAATGTTTAGGGAAAGATATGTCCAAGTTACGGTATGAAGGTCTTTTGGTCATGACGAGTAAAGATCATTGGTCAGGACAGAAAGTCATAGGGCTATCAGGTCGCAATGAGTGAGGTCATAGGAGGCGACTAATATGCACAGAGTAGTTTAGGTCACGATGGGAGAAGGCCTTTAGTTACGACTAAAAGATACAAAGATGTCAAGCCATGAAGAGTAGATCTAGATGGTCGTAACTAAAGTTCACAGAGAATATGAGTCGCGACTAGCCAATACTCAGGTTGTGATTAGGATGTATAGAGACTTGATGACAACAATGAAGATGTCAACCTCACTGAAGTTTTTCAGTTAAAGGTTTAACACAGGGTACAGGCAAGCCAAATAGTATGAGATACAAAGATACATATCAGTTTAAGAAGTTGTTCAAAAGTATATCTTCTGTGTGATTATCAGGAGTAGATCTACATTAAGAAAGAATTAAGTTTAGTTAGTCTTTCCTGAACAAAAGAATCAAAGATTAGAATGAGATTTACCTAATATTAAGCCTAATACATGTTTTAAGGTTAGAGACGTGATAGTTAATAAATAGAAAGCTAATGTTCCTGAAATAGAGGGATCCCATCATAAAGAAACAGTAACCTAGTAGACCTAGAGTAGAGTACCCCAAGGAGCAAAAGTAATGGTGCTAGATGATGAATGAGATCCATGCGAATCAAGTTCGCTAGGATCAAGAAAAATACAACAAAGGAACCACGGTCTAGTTCAGAGTAGACTAGGACTAATATACGGTCAGAAAGAGTTAAGAGATAGTAGAGATACAAAAATTACTCCATAGTGATGGAGATTGATCTGCTCCCTCTAGAATTTTTCTCGAATATTTTTACGAGAAGTATTCCTCTCAGTTAGATAGAGATGAGCGTGAAGCTAATGGTTAAAATAGGGAAAGAAAACACTTTGATGAATACTTAGCCGAGTTCATCCACATGAAAAGTGAGAGTTGAATGACTAAGAAGTTAGTTCACGGATTGAATTCTGTGTTACAAAGAAAGAGTTTTTTTCATGTAATTCTAGAAGTTCAATAGAGTGGAAAATGTACGCAAGATTAGAAATGGAAATTTATGATGTCTAGAGAGAGAAAGGTAGCAACATTTTCAAAGATAAAGATACTCCCCAATTTAAGAAAGAGTAATGATCAAGAGTCAGATAAAGTAATTAAAGTTTGATCTATACCCTAGTAGGAGGGTAATGTGGCAAATTAAGTAAATGAGTAATTATCTCAGGTTCTTGAATGAATGATTAGGATATGGTAGATAATGTGACAGAAAAAAATGCGTAAAAGTTTATCTACTTAATTGTTTAATTGCAGTGTGTATATAATGGATGGTTAAGCAAGTTATGTGATGATATGGCTTATGTTGCCATAAGTTATGATGACATACTAGATAAGAAATTTGGGGATATGACACAATTCAAGGTGCACTTTAACCTTAAATCACACACAAATTGGCGATCTTCAATTTGAGTCAACTTAGGCCAAAAAAGAAAAAAAAAATTGGACTCAAGTTGTAATCATGCCCCAAATCCATTAATAGGAAGAAAAAATAACAATATATTCGAAGTCTCATTTCAGTTAAACACTCTTCTATATAATCATAGCATCACCCTGAACAACAAATGCATATATAGGAGCCTAACAACTTCAATCTCTGAGAATGGATGCAAGTCTGTGTAATTACTTTATGCGTCTCTTCCTGCTCTTTTCCAGCTTCTTTTTACGTTTTGGTTATTCTGTTGATTTCATTACCTCATCCCAAATCATCAGAGACCCTGAAACATTGAGCTCAGGTGACTTCAAACTCGGATTCTTTAGCCCAAAAAATTCAGCCAATCGCTACATCGGAATCTGGTATGTATCAGAATCGCCTTCCATCATTTGGGTGGCTAACAGAAACCAACCCCTCAAAGATTCTTCTGGGGTTCTCGCCATTTCTGAGGATGGAAACCTTATGGTGTTCAATTCACAGAAGCACGCACTTTGGTCTTCTAATGTGTCAAACGCTCTTCCCGATTCATTAATTATTGCTCAACTTCTAGACACAGGGAACCTTGTTCTGAAAGATAACAACACAGGAAGCATTATATGGGAAAGTTTTCAGCATCCTTCTGATACAATGTTGCCAAACATGAAACTTCGTACAAACCCTATGACGGGTGAAAAAGTAAAGCTTACCTCATGGAAAAGCCCCTCAGATCCATCCATGGGTAGCTTCTCTGCAAGTATTGAACGCCCAGGTGCTCTTGAAGTTATAGTTTATAACGGGTCCAAACCATATTGGCGATCTGGTCCATGGAATGGTATGGTATTTCTGGGAATATATCATATGACAGTTAGATATCTCACAGGATTCTATATAGGAAAATACGACGATGGTTCAATTTATATAACTTATGATAATGGAGGCCAATCATACTTGGGTGTCGTAAAGCTGAATTTAGTGGGAAATTTGATATTGTCTGCATTGTATGATAAGACAGTATTGGGGCCGTGGGTATCTCAAGACTCTAAATGTGATGTCTATGGTTATTGTATGGAATATGGAATCTGTAATCGTCAGAATTCAACTCTCTGTAGATGTTTAAGAGGTTTTGAGCCGAAGAAGCCAAGGGAATGGAATAGAAATAACTGGACAAATGGGTGTGTGAGAAAGACACCATTACAATGCGAAGGAGATGGCTTCTTAAAGCTAGAGAATATGAAAGTGCCAGATTTTTCAGAGAGATCAGATATTGAGGAAGCGAATTGCAGAACACAGTGTTTGGAGAATTGTTCGTGCTTGGGATATGCATATGATCCTTATATATATTGCTTATCTTGGAGTGACAGATTAATAGACATGCAAATATTTCCCTACGGAGGAGTTGATCTCTACATTCGTCTTGCAGATTCAGAGCTTGGTACCTTCTCTTTCATGTTCAATTAAATATAGATATATTATTTTAGATTTAAATTTTTCCAATTTGTTTCAGTTTTCTCTGTAATAATTATAATTTCAGTCAAGGAAGCCGTAAAAAGTGAGGATAAAACTGATGATAACAGAAGGAATAATAAGAGGAAGCTCATCATGAAAGTAACAATTGCCATTTCAGTCTCGATTGGAGGCATTATTGTTGCTGCATGCTCATATTTCTTATGGGCAAATGCTGCTAAATCTAAAGGTATGAAATAGTTGTTATTTTATGAAAAATGAAAATTTTAAATTACTCCAGGTGATTAAAAATAATTATTGTTCGTAGGGACAGCGTATAAAACCTATCATCATGAAAGCATCAGAGGCTCGAAACAAGAAAAACTAGAGGAGCTTCCAATGTTTGAAATTGAAAAGATAGTGACTGCAACAAACAATTTTCATCTAAGAAACAAGATCGGAGAAGGAGGTTTTGGTCCTGTATACAAGGTAGACTTTATTTTTCTTTTAGAAGGGTAACTTTTTTCTTTTCTATTTTTTAACATATTTATATATATATACATATATATATATATATGTATTGGCATTTCAAGGGAGAATTGCAAGAGACACAGCAGATTATTGCAGTTAAAAGGCTTTCAGGAGTCTCTCGACAAGGACTAGAAGAATTTATGAATGAGGTTAAGGTGATTTCTAAGCTTCAACATCGCAATCTTGTAAGACTTCTTGGTTGTTGTATTGAACAAGAAGAGAAGATGTTGATCTATGAGTACATGCCAAATAAAAGTTTAGATGCAACGCTCTTTGGTCAGTTTATCTTAATGCCTTTTTCCTTGTTGTATAAAAGTTTTAATCTGTAAAAAGTGGATATCATTTTGGTCCCAATCACATCTTCTTGGCAGATCCAAAGAAAGTTATCATCTTAGATTGGACAAAGCGTTATGCTATAATAGAAGGAATTGCTCGAGGTTTGCTTTATCTTCACAAAGATTCAAGGTTGAAAATAATACATAGAGATCTTAAAGCAAGTAATATCTTATTAGATGGAGGATTAAATCCAAAAATATCAGACTTTGGTTTGGCAAAGATTTTTACAGACACCGGAGATGCTGGCAATACTAAAAGAATTGTTGGAACATAGTATATCTCAATCATTAACCCTTTTTATATTATGACATTTCTTAACATTGCATTGAATAATGCAATTGGTTTGATAATTGAATTTTTTTTCTTTAAATACAGTGGATATATGTCTCCAGAATATGCAATAAAAGGATTATTTTCAGAAAAATCAGATGTATTTAGCTTTGGAGTCTTGTTACTCGAGATTATTAGTGGAAGGAGAAGCATTGACTTCTATAGTGAGGAAATGTCATTAAGCCTCCAGGGATATGTAAGACAAAAATTTATATTGTCTAGTAAATTTTAAATTTATAGTTAATTAAAGATTTCGTATTGATGATCATTTGTTTGATATTTCAGGCTTGGAAACTATGGAATGAAAACAACGCTGCATCTTTCATTGATTCAAAGATGGGTAATCCAAGCTGTCAAAAAGATATCGTGAGATGTCTACATATTGGACTTCTATGTGTGCAAGAGCTTGCAAGTGATAGGCCAAATATGTCTCTTGTAACTTCTATGATTTGCAGTGAGATCATAGATCTTGCCTTACCAAAACAACCTGCTTTCACTATTGCAGAATTTTCTCAACAAAATGGTGGAGATTGTTCTATCAATAGGGTCACTTTGACGGACATTCAAGTAAGATGACATGCAAGTTCATTGTACAATTTCATAATGTAATGGTCACATATTATATCTAAGGATTCAGGTTTTGTAATTTGTAGTTTAAAATATTAAAATGTGATAAAGATTAAAAATCATTAAAACAATTAAAAGGAACAAAATAGATAACAAATGATCATATTTTTGGGGATTTACTTCTTGATTTTAGCATAACTAATATTAAAATTTCTTGTAAGTATAAATTTTCCTAAACCTTATTATAATTATTACTTTTTCAATACTTAACATTAATATAGAAGATATTCACCCTAGCCTTCATTATCACTGGGTCGAACCACCAATTAATCGACACTTAAATTAAAAGGACCCGTTCCAATTTGATTTGTTAAGCCACCAAAATTATAAATTTTGAGAGACCGCTGGATTCAACAAGTGGGGATATTATATGGAAGGGAAAATGACGCAACTATTGATATTGATGATGGGTTGATATAATTAGGACAGTGACGGTCTAGCAGGGAGTGGCAAAGGGGGTTAATCAGCTCCCTACTTTAAACTTGTCAATAAAGAAACACACATCATTAGCAAAGTTGTTCTTACAATTTGTTCAAAAGTTGTTATTCACCGCGGACTTCAATGATTTCAAATGAAGGACATGTAGGTAAATTTTCTGAATTAAGTAATTCCAAATCAGTAGCTCAGGACATCTCTCATCATTTCATCATTTTAGGATACTGATATGAGTTTTCCCTATTTCAGAGGGATTTGTGTTATGTCTTTTTCCCATTTCATAGACCTTATTATAATTATTACCTCTCTGACGTTAATATAGAAGGTATTCACCCTTGAGGAATCCTTTGGGCAAAGAACCCATTGAAGACCGTCACTTAAATGGACCCATTCCAATTTAATTTGTTGAGCCACCAAAAATATAAATTTTGTGAGACCGGACTGAACAAGTGGATCCGGAAGGGAAAATGACGCAGTTATTGGTATTGATGATGGTAGGGTTGATATAATTAGGACTTTGATGGTCTAGTTGCTAGTAGCACAGGGGATTCAATCTCATGAACTGTCTTTTCGCTCTTTGTTGTTAAATCCTCCATCCATCTTTGTAAATTTGTTAGCTAATGTTGATCCATTTGTGACCCTATTGAGCCGTTTAGAGCTTCTTTATACTTTAACTTTTTGTTATAAAAGAATATAAACATGCATATCTAAATAGGTTAAACAAAATAAAAATAATAAATAATCATACCAACTTAATCCTCTCCCAAAAGGATGCTCAACAGTTACAAGGAGGTATGCAATTTTTTTAAAACAATATAATGCACAAATAATTCATCAACAATAATAAACTCATCTAATTGATGAAAGAAGATTTAATGCTAAGTAGACTGATGAGCTCCAAGAGCTAATTACCACGGTGCTAATCAATGATAAGGTTATCTGGATTAAAAATATGGGTACTATCTCTATTTTAGTTACCCAATTTGAGAAGTCTCTTTTCTGTCCCTGGTCATCATCTTCTCAAAGAGTTTCTATAACCTTACTCATTTGGCTCTATAACTTTCCTTATGTTAGGTCTATTACTACCACAAGATCTATTTGTAAGGAATTGAAAGACACGCAGCGGAAATTATCTTAAAAATTTTTCATTCCTTGCCAGGACCTACCGTATGTGTTTAAGTCAAGTGGGCAGAAGCATTACCCTCAGTGTGTCTCAGCGACTTCCACAGCTTTCGGTCACGACGTTCACAGCTTCTCTCTGCGGCTCGTGCTCCCTTTCTGATCACAAGAAGTCCACGACTTAGGTCGGCTTCCTCTACTAGTATCCACACGAACAGCTTTTCAACCACGAACGACGTGCTAGCGTCTCTTGTCCCTCCAGGGCTTTCTCAAGAGTTCGTCCTCTCCGTCTCTATTTCGGCAGTTTCTTATCTGCAAACCTTTTGCAGAGTCCCCTTCGGCCATTCTGTGTTCTATGTGTGTGTCTGTTACAAAACGTAGCTCCTAATATTAGATATATAGGATGCTCTACGTTTTCCCTAACCGAAAAGGATTTTAGGAGTTAATCTTATATTAATTCTGAAAATAATACAATATCATATATTATATAATTTTATAAGAAACTAATTAAATAAATAATATTAAATCCGTCCCACAGATTTAATTACCTATTTATTTAACTTTAAATAAAGATGAGACTGAACTATATTTGATTTATTCTCATAAAACAAATTTGAGATATCCTATCTATTTGAATTTCAAATTCAAACATGATAGGGATTTAATTTATCCTTAAAATTAAATCTTATAAATATCTCTTATATTAGATATCCTATCAATTTGAATTTCGAATTCAAACGTGATAGAGATTTAATTTATCCTTATAAATTAAATCTTATAAATATCTCTTATATGAGATATCCTATCAATTTGAATTTCGAATTCAAACGTGATAGGGATTTAATTTATCCTTATAAATTAAATCTCATATATCTCATACATATAATATATATATATATATACGAATTTATATATATACGAATATAAATATAAATAAATATATATACATTCACTTGGATCATTCATTGAATCTGGACATGTCTTAGATTCAATGAATCTGGACATCATAGCTCGTGTTAGGCTATTTTGTGTGCGACCCTGTAGGCCCATATGAAGTTGGCAGTGGGCCATTTGCTATACTAGCCCACAAGTCGCAAGCGGTCTCTAGCAAGACATAACGACTACCCAAATCATATGAGGATCGATAAACGATGTAACCTTTTATACAACCATATCATGTCCCTTCTGTCACGCGATATTTTGGTCATGGATGAGGCATGGATGATGTCATCCTCCTATTCCCGACCGTTACTTTCTCGATCCCTGAGTAGTCTGACTATATAAATGGAACTACCTTTCCATTACAGTATGGCCATACATTTCTCAGACTCACTCATCGAGGGGCCCAGTAATATCTCTCCACGAATGTGAGGGACAAATTCCATCTTGACCATTCACATTCCTCCGCATGAAAAACCACTAAGCCCGAACATAGTCTTTATGATCACTCGGTCAAAAGTGACTTTTGACTAGGTCAAAGCTGAGCGTTTTGTCATGTAGGAATCCATGATGATCTCAGGTCAAAGGGCATATTGACATGGTTTGTATATGAGAGAAGCTTATGATGTTACCTATGCAATTCTCTCATAGCGGGTCGGTCCAACACCCTGTACTCTTACATGTGCTTATGACTTTGATTTATATCTCTATATATTTTCAAAGTCATACTGGTCTTATTTCATCTGTGCTCCCACATAGATGATCGACCAGGGACATTTAGGATAATATCATGAATTATCCAAGGATGGTCATCATAGTAAACATGCAAATAATATGATAACTCAATTAATAAATTCATAAATCAATAATGTTCATAAGACAATGATTGGCCCCTAGGGCACGATTTCCAACACTATTGTGATCTACTATAAACTTGTAACTCTCCTTAGGCTAGGTCTATTATGACCTCAAGCTCTACTACGATCAACCATAAGCTTGTTCAGGATCTACTGTGACCCTAAAATTTTATTTCTGTGTGAGCTATGCTAGAATCTAACTACGATCCTTCAAAATTCAATGTCATTCTATTATACTATATCTAGATCTTTAGGAGACTTTAAACAAAAGGATTGAGCTGACACTATTTAGTTGGCAACTTACTGATAATTCCTAACTATTACCATAAACCAATATCATTCCCTTAGCTTTATCAAGTCTCAATTATTTAAGGCACCTATCTGTCTCTTTAGGTGTCTCATCAAAATTTCAAACCATATGAACTTAGGCCAGTTTTTGTTGGTAGTACTCGAACTCCTCTAACTACACTTACCTCTAGTTGCTCTTATTATAGCTGCTCTTTAAATGGCTCTTATCATAGTTACTCTTTAAACGGTATAGAGATATGACTTATGTAACTATTTTTTTTCTACTTCACCTTTTTGTAGGAGCATTATGATTCACTTATTTAGTAAGAGCATTCTTAGTAGGAGCATACTCTAACATGCATAATGACTAGCAATTATAGGAACTGCATTCTTGCTTATGAATGCATAGCTCTAACACAGGAGGTCAAGCATTCATTTCCTTAATATGTACAGCTTTAACACTTGGAATTTAGGCATACTTTTTATAAATGTAACATAGTGTTTGGAATTCAACGCAAGGATTCAAAGCTCTTACTTGTTGTTATAGATCCCTACAAAAAAGACTCTCCATCTATCTATAGCTGATTTTAGAACATTGAGGGAGAAGACTTATAACATTATCTTCTTTCTATTTGCTTTCATACTCTATTAAGCTTATGGACATTTAACCCCAGCTCTATTCTTTTCCAGTCAACTCTATCTTAACTATATCCCTTCCTTCTCTGCTAGGTATCTTGCTCTGTCCAGAACAATGCCATTACTGATTCAGAGGACTAGTTCCCAATTCTTAAGAAAGACTGGGTGGCTATAACTTTATAACATTACATCCATTCTTAGGAGCCTCTCAACCTAACCCTAAGACTGAGTATCTCTTAACATTATCAAGAACATATTTATCTCTTTATGCTAGTTCCTTGCACCTATATGTCTCATTCTTTATCTCTTATCATGTCTTTATATTGATTCTCAAGAATTCACTAAGGTTATCCATTTTGAGTTTAATATCTACAAGATCCTGTTCTTATATTCAGGATCTGAGATAACTACTCTATTAGGTTGTCTTAGCCTTAACAAGCCTACATTATTTCTCTTAACTTAGGTTGCCAAAATAACCCTAACTTGCTTATCTATGTCTCAATCATTACTCTTTATTAGATAGGGGAGTCTTTACATCTTTAAAGATAGTTATCTTTCTTTTTACCTCTACTAGTCATACGTAGACAGACTCTACTAGTCAAAACATAACTTTGACATGTACAATACTGTAAAAAGCTACACATACTTTGCCATACATGTTACTACTATAATCTATATATCTCATCTTTCTTATTATGGTTCTATGTAGAACTACTGAAGGATTTCTCATCTCCTCTAGTGGACATGGCTTTAACATGAGCTCCACTGTCTATTTCCTTAAATTGGCTTTATCTGAAGAGTAATTTCACTTTTTCGTAAGAGAAATCTAGCTCTATTGAAAGAGTATTTACTTTTATTACATAGATACTACTCTATCGGAGCTACATCATCATTTTCATAAATATATCTCATTTGGTTTCATATCATCTATGTCATGTCCGTCGCTCATCATTCATATATCTCATCCTTATTGATGGAACATGTACTGAGTATTGTAATCATATGTCTATAGATATGCCAATAACATTTATCTATATAACCATATTTGAAACATCCTACTTTTACCACTTCAGAGTACGTATTCAGAAGCATATTTGATTAGCAGAAGCACTACATTAACCCAAAAATTAAAATTTTAAAACTTACTTATCGGGTACTGTTCACTTGGTAATTTTCAGATTTACAGTCCAACTTTAAAAATTCATAACTAATTATAGAAAAATTGTATGGAGGTGATCCAAATTTCTAATTGAAGCTCTTTCATATATATTTAATGAAAAAAATATAAATTTGGACATTTACCTTGCCAATTGATACAGTTAAATCATTACTTGTTACTATTTATATGGCAAATTTTGGAAATTCTAGATTATGTCTCTTAAATTTGGAAATTCATTTCTCTTGATGTACACATCCAAATGAAGCGTATTACCTATGAATTTACAGATCTTAATGTTTACTAATTGATTATAAAAGTTTATGGATTAATTCATTCATTTGCTAGGTCAAACTGAAGCCACAACAAAACTGCTCCAGGACCTACGTTTTTACCATTTTAGTTTCCTTTCTTTCACTTTTATTAATTGTTACAGCATGCATAAACCATCTCTTTTGCCTTTCATGCATTTATATACATCATGTACATATGCCATAATTATTTCATACAACTTCATCACATAAATAGACACCTTACAGGGTATTTACATACATGGAAAATGCATACCGTATACTAGAATCTTAAATACTTCACTTTCCTTCTTCCATGCTTTAGCTCTTCTCCATGCATACATTTTCCTTCATGCTTGACCTAAATGGGTTGGTTATGGGAGGGTGAGATTCTAGGAAATCTCAGTATCAAATATTACTACTTAAATATGCAAGATGGATGCTAATGCATGATATGTAATTTCATTAAACTTTCTTTAATTAGTGACATGCCATCATGCTATATACTTGAGCATAAAAGTGCATGGCCATGGAAAATATTGAAAGGAATTGGAAGACACGTAGTGGAAATTAATTAAAAAATTTTTCCATTCCTTGTCAGGATCTACCGTATGTATTTAAGTCAAGTGGGAAGAAGCATTACCCTTAGTGTGCCTCAGCGACTTCCACAGCTTTTGGTCACGACGTTCACAGCTTCTTTCCGCGGCTCATGCTCCCTTTCGATCGCAAGAAGTTGACGAATCAGGTCGGCTTCCTCTACTAGTATCCACACGAATAGCGTTCCAACCACGAACGACGTGCTAGCGTCTCTTGTCCCTCTAGGGCTTTCTCAAGAGTTCATCCTCTCCGTCTCTATTTTGACAATTTCTTATCTACAAACCCTTTGCTCAGTCCCCTTCGTCCTTTCTGTGTTCTATGTATATCTCTATGCAAAACGTAGCTCCTCATATCAGATATATATGATGCTCTGCGTTTTCTTCTACCGAATTGGATTTTAGGAGTTAATCTTATATTAATTCTGAAATTAATACAATATCATATATTGTATAATTTGATAAGAAACTAATTAAATAAATAATATTAAATCCGTCCCACAGATTTAATTCACCTATTTATTTAACTTAAAATAAAGCTAAGACTGAACTGTATTTGATTTATTCTCATAAATCAAATTTGAGATATCATATCAATTTGAATTTCAAATTCAAATGTGATAGAGATTTAATTTATCCTTATAAATTAAATCTTATAAATATCTCTTATATGAGATATCCTATCAATTTGAATTTTAAATTCAATCGTGATAGAGATTTAATTTATCCTTATAAATATCTCTTATATGAGATATCCTATCAATTTGAATTTCAAATTCAAACGTGATAGAGATTTAATTTATCCTTATAAATTAAATCTCATATATCTCTTATATATATATACGAATACAAATATAAATAAATATATATACATCTATCCTGGATCATTCATTAAATCTGGACATGTCTTAGATTCAATGAATCTGGGCATCATAGCTTGTGTTGGGCTATTTTGTGTGCGACCCTGTAGGCCCATATGAAGTTGGCAGTGGGCCATTTGTTATACTAGCCCATAAGTCACAAGCGGTCTCTAGCAAGACATAACGACTACCCAAACCATATGAGGATCGTTAAATGATGTAACCTTTTATACAACCATATCATGTCCCTTCTGTCACGCGATATTTTGGTCATGGTTGAGGCATGGATAATGTCATCCTCTTATTCCTGACCGTTACTTTCTCGATCCCTGAGTAGTCTGACTATAGAAATGGAACTACCTTTCCATTACAGTATGGCCATACATTTCTTAGACTCACTCATCGAGGGGCCCAGTAATATCTCTCTACGAATGTGAGGGACAAATTCCATCTTGACCATTCACATTCCTCCGCATGAAAAACCACTAAGCCCGAACATAGTCTTTATGATTACTGGGTCAAAAGTGACTTTTGACTAGGTTAAATCTGAGCATTTGTCATGTAGGAATTCATGATGATCTCAGGTCAAAGGGCATATTGACATGGTTTGTATATGAGAGAAGCTTATGATGTTACCCATGCAGCTCTTTCATAGCAGCTCGGTCCAACACCTTGTACTCTTACATGTGCCTATGACTTTGATTTATATCTCTATACATCTTCAAAGTCATACTAATCTTATTTCATCTGTGCTCTCGCAGAGATGACTGACCAGGGATATTTAGGATAGGATCATGACTTATCCAAGGATGGTCATACAATAAACATGCAAATAATATGATAACACAATTAATAAATTCATAAATCAATAATGTTCATAAGACAATGATTGGCCCCTAGGTCATGATTTCCAACAAATATGTTATTCACAATACATTCAATATCATCTATCATGTCACAATATTATTCAAATATCATATACATGCCAACACATAAGCATACCATCAAGCACATAAAGAGATAAGTTCACTACCTTGCACTTAAGCTTTTCTCTTGATCTTTTGCACTTGCTCCCTAACTTTCCAACCATAAAGTCACTTGATCAATCACTTCCCAACATCTTCTTGGATGTTTCAAGGTCCTAAACACATTCATATTCATCACATAATTCATTAGGACCAAGAACTCCAACAATGTTCAAGACTATCCTTGATAAATTCTTAACTCTTTACTAACATAACTTTCTCTAGTCTTCACTAATTAACTTGGCCTTTAAACCAATTGATGTATTGACTTGACCCTACACAATTTTATCTTTTGAATCTATTTATGAGCTAAGAATCATGAAATTCCAGCTCCTATGCACTGTTCTGTATAGAATTACATAACACTCTCTTTTCTTTCAAAAATTCTCATTTTGATTCTAATGCTTCCCATACTTGTTTCTCCACTTCATCTCACACAACTTTTCATTTTAAAACCATTGGAAGCATCAAAATCATGAAATTCCAATCACTGTTCATTCAATTGAACAGTAATAGAGAAGAATCTCAAAAATCACAACTTGAAATTCCAATGCTTCTAAGGTTCAAAACCTATCAAATCCTACACAAAATCATCATATAAATTCAATGGAAGCCTTAGATCATTTAAATTACATTTCCTTCCATCATGAACAGTGAAAAATGAAATGGTTCAACCATGGTAAAGTCAAGAATATCAACTTGATTCAACAACTATCACTTAACTAGTTTGTTTAAGCTTCAATCATGTAACTCTAACTTTAATTTCTTCTTTTTCCTTTCATCTATGATTTTTTGACAGCACCACACCTTAGAGAAAACTCAACTTTTCTTCATGAAAACCCTAAGTTCCAGCTCCCAAATTAAAGGAAAATAAGTTAGGACAGATTGCTTACCTTTAATCTTTAGCTTGCTTGAACTTTGGTACCTTGAATCTTCTTTGTCTTGGCTTGAGTTTTCATTTTGCAAGATCTTCCCCAAGGGTTTTTGTGCTCACGGTTTTCTTCAGATTTGAGGGGGTATTTATAGAAAAATCTCATGGAAAATCAATGGCCAAGATTAGTTTGTGCACTATTTGATCTAATAGCTCACATTTAATCTTAGATTTAACTTTTTCAAAAAGAGAATTATGACATCATCCATGAAATCATCAAGGGATACTTCATAGGGCTAGGTGGAGAAATTCCAATGGGGGGAAGCTTCTGGAAAAATTCCAGTCTAATCCGGTACCGGCTCAGTCTGATTCCCCAAAAACTAGACTGTTTTATAAATCTAATTTTTCTGAGATTTCGTAATATGCTTTCTGACCTTAAATCCAGTATCTGGATTCTTTCTACTATTGTCATTCTTGTACTAGGTTAGTACTTAATTACAGATCCCTTGGCAGATGACTGAAATGCCCTTGGTTCACTTTCTTGCACTATATTAACCCTAAGGGCATAATTGTCATTTCACACCTCTTTATACTATATTAGGGTATATACTATCTATAACTAATTCTATTTATACTAGCTTGTACATTTTTGGCCTATCCAGAATTATCAAAATGCCCTCTATCTATCATTGGTATAATCTGGCCACCTAGGGGCGTTTTCGTAATTTCACACTTTTCTTGGGCTGCTTTGAACTCTGGCCCATTTGCTGCTTTGAACTCTGGCCCACTTAACTGTATCACCACCTTATTGGGCCTCTTAGGATGCCATTTAGGCTTTAGTATTTGTCCATTACCTTTATGGCATAATTCCCAATGAATCTCTCCTGACCGTATTTATCGGGTATTTTATTCCACTGTAAATTCCTGTATGAATTCTACAGGTTTCCTTTTCTGACTCTATCAATTTTATAAATTCTTATATTAATTATAAGAATTTATTGTAAGGTTTCTTCTAATTCTAAGGTATGAAAAATACTGTAATAAGGTTTCATCAAGAATTTATATCAATTAATTGGGGCCTCAAATCAAAATTCTGTGTTGCATTAAACTGATCAGAATAATTTTGTCTATCTACTGGTAAAAATTGGGACTAATCTGATTCTAGGCATTTTTGGGCCTTTTTCGGCTCAACTTTCTCATAATTACATTTAGGTCCATAAACTTTTGATTAATTACATTTAGATCCCTAAACTTTTGGTAACTACACCTTTTGGCCCAACTTTTGTTTCTACCCTTCACTTTTGACCTTTAACCTTCTCTAATTTTCAGTTAGGTCCTTGAACTTTTGAACTTTCCATTTTAGTCCCTTTCTTCCTTCAAGACTCATCTAACCTTTATTATTTTTTCTGATCATCATCACAATCCTTTCCAAACCTCTTTCCACTATCAGTATTATACATATAGGGAAAAATTAGGATATGACAATATTGAACATATTCTATCATCTCCTTTGTTCTAACTACCTGACTAACCAATTATCATTGTCTTACCTCAAGCCCTCATTCTAGTCCTGACTTTAATCGTTGAAGATTAGCTGGAGCTAATTATCTCATCTATCTCTAACATACAAATACAAACATATCAATTCTAGGGTAGCTCAATAGTTCGCATGCCAGACATGACTGTTTAAACATACATGGGGTACTACTATCCTTAAGCTAATAGTAATAGGAACACAATCATCATATGCCAGAATGCTAACAGGTAGATCTAGTTGCCCTTTACATTTATCGTTATAAATGAATGACCAACACCTGAGTTATATATCGTATCTACATAATGATAGTTAATTCATACCATCTCCTATATTATCTCAGGAAACTTCCTTAACTTTTCTTTAATCAAGGCAAAACTTCTTTCATTTGTCTGGGATCTCTCATCTGTCATATTCATCAAAGGGTCCCTTCTTTTACCCTGCCTTGTCACTTAAACTTATCCTTGTGCTCATCTTTATCTGACTAAAGTAAATACTTGGTGTAAAATTGCTTAAGTGAAACTTCCCAGTTGAGCAGGTTATTCTTTGCCTATAGGGTAACTTCTGTGCTCTTAATTATATCTTAAACATCTTTCCTTAAATCATTTATCTCTAATGCATAAATCTTAGTTAGATTATGAACAAGTAATCTATCACTAACTTTAATCTCAGTTGGGCCTTAGCTAATCTACTCTGTACTCTATTTCCTTATCAGAGCAAGCTTATTTTGCACTATAACCTCTATCTTGTGCCAAAATTTTATTCTATACCTAGGATAGAACCTTTTGCTCTAATACCAAAATGAAACCTCCTACTTTTAAGCCCTCATAGTACATATTGAAGCATATTTAACTAGAGGAAGCATTATTTTGACCCAAAAATAAAAAAAATTGTAATTTAATTATTGGATATTGTTTATTTGGTTAATTCCAGATTTACAGTCTAACTTTAAAAATTTATAACTAATTCTAGAAAAAATATATTGAGATGGTTCAAAGATATAATAAAATCTCTTTAATTCCTTTTTAAGTCAAAAATATGAAATTATACATTTACTAGCCCATTTAATCTAGTTAAACAGCCAAATTTTATTATTTATACAGTAAATTTTAGAAATTCTAGATTTTATCTTGCAAATTTGGAAATTCATTTCTCTTGATATACACATTCAAATGAGGCGTGTTACCTATAAATTTAAATCTCTAGATATGTACTATATGTTCATAAAATTTCATGGATCAATTCCTTCATTTGTGAGGTCAAACTAGAATCACAAAATAACTACTTTATTGATTCTCATAAATTCATCCAACATTTATAAACCATCAATCTAGTCTATCATACAATCATACACATCATATAAGTGTACCATAATTGTTTCATATATTTCCACCATATAAATAGGTACTTTACATAGCATTTACATGCATGAAAATGCATAGCATATGAGAGGACATCAATTACTTCACTTTCTTTCTTCCATGCTATATCTCTCCTTCATGCATATGTCTCTCATCATAATTGATCTATATTGGTTGGTTGTGGGAGATGAGATTATGGGAAATCTTACCAGTAAATATTACCACTTAAATATACAAGATAGATGATAATGCATGATATGTAATTTTATTAAACTTTCTTTGGTTAGTGAATGCTATCAAGCTTTATGCTTTGAATAAAAATGCATGGCCTTAGGAATAATATTATACATAACATATTCAACATCATTTATCATGTCACAACATCATTCAATCATCATATACATGTCAACACATAAGAATACCATATCAAGCACATAAAGAGGTAAGTTCACTACCTCAAATTTATCCTTTTCTTTTTTCTCCCATTGTCTCCAGCCAAATATTGGTTTCTTGCTCATCCTCTTTAACTCATTTTCTTTGACATATCATGGACCTAAACACAATTACATTGCGTATGCAACTCATTAGAGTCATTACATAAATATTGTACATCAAGTTCCTTCAAACCCCTAACTCTTAAATTAATTCTTGAAGTTAATGGTTTAGCTTTGTAATGATTATTTTCTTAGACCAATCCTACATGATTTTGTCAAAGGAGTCCAAATATGAAGTTATAGTTTAAGAATGCAAACTTTTCCTTATCCTACTTTGCATGACTGACCACCTTTTTCATTTTCTAAAAATTCTCATTTTGATTCCAATGCTTCCAATACTTGTTTTTCTACTTTACCCCACACAATTTTTTATTTTAAATTCATTGGATGCATCAAAATCATGAAATTCTCATGTATGAACAGTGATTCATATAGTGGCAGCCAAGAACATAAAACCTTGATGGCATGCATGCATACTTGAATTTTCAAGTCAATACTACTTGATTCTAGCTTATTTAAGCTTCAATTTCATATTATAGCTTTAAACTTCATTTCCCCCTTTTCTTTACATCACGTCTAGCAGCTAATAGGGAGAGAAAAATGGTGTTTCAACCACCTAAATTGAAGAGAAATCTTCACATAACATAATACAAATATACAAGGAATAAGTTACCTTGAATATTTACTTGATTAGCTCTTAGATTTCTTTCTCATTTTGCTTGCATTTTATTTTGGCAGAACCTCCACATGCTTCCTTTATATTTGGCGTTAATGAAGAGAAATGGAGCGTATTTATAGGCAAAAATCTAAGGACATGAGTGGCTAGGATTAATTCCAACACTCTTTTATTTAATAGTTGATATTTGCTCTCAAATCTTGACTTAGCCTCCAAGAAAATAAAAGCTAAAATCACATGCCAAAATCCTTCCTTTTCCTTTTCATATGATACCATTTGGACTTGAGGTGGGTCCCACAAGGACACCTCATATATTCTTTAATTTTGTTTGCCTTTTCTCTTTAAAAATTTATAAAATATCCTAGAAAATTCATTGGTCCACATGATAAATTCTTTAACCTCTTGGGCCTGCAAATGATGCTATTTTGGGCTCTCTTTGAGTCTAACATATTATTTGACACACATGCCAAGGCATTTCCTTTATCGGGTACCCTAACATACCTTAATTTTTAGAATAAATTATATAAATATATTTTCATTGTCCTTAAATTTTTAAAAATTCATGATCCTATTAAATTAATTTCTTGCAAAGTTTTATAATTTTTTGAGACCTAAAAATCATGTTAAAAAATCTATATGTTTCATTAAATCATTTTATTGGTGTCTTTTTCACCTTAAATTCCGTAATAAATTTTATAGGACTCATTTCTAGTTTTGTCAACTTCATAAATTCCTATAAGAATTTACTACCAAATTTGCTATGATTATGCGGTCCAAAAGGTTCTATACGAATTTCTAGACTTTGCATATTAATATTAATTTCTACTTTCTCATAATTATAATTTTCCCCTGAATTTAACAAATTACACTTTAGTCCCTGAATTTGTCAAATTCCATTTTAGTCCCTTTCTACACTTTTTGTAATGTCATTTTAGTCCCTTGACATTTGGAAATTCTAATTTAACTTCTGAATTCACAAAACTCTATTTAGGTCTCTTGAATTCTTTATATTAAACTTTCATAGAAATAATGCTCAGGTCCCTAAACTTTATAACTTTATACCTTTCATTTTTATAACTTTATACCTTTCGTTTCTTTCTTCAACTTAAAACTCATCTAATCATTATAATTTATTTTGATCATTATCACAATTCTTTCCTTACCTCTTTTATCTATCAGTAATTTATAGATCAGGAAAAATCAGTCATCTATAGATAGAAAAAAATTAGGATGTGACAATGTATGACGAAGTTTTAGCTCAATGGATATATTAGGGGAGTTATCTTATAATAACATATGCTTATTCATATTTTAGAGTTTCTAAATTTAGTAATTTCCACTATTTGTTCAGACCTGAATACCAATTGATTATTCATGAGTTTATACTCTTTTAATTGACTTGGATGATGTAATTGTTCATATATATATTATTCTTGATTTCTGGTTAGTAGGTTAACTATCAATGATTGTTGGTAGTTAATTCGATTTCTTGGGATCTCTGGTTGTTGACTGATAGCCATTTGATGGCAATTGCATCATTTATTTCAACTACACACTAAATAGGTTTTAACAGTACATTAAGAAGTTTTGAACTTAAATTTAATCAAAGTAGTTTTTCACTAATTGATGTATTGGACTTAATCAATGGAATAGGTTTTTTTTTAGACTTAGTGATTTCATAACTTCCATATCTACAGCAAGGATAGTTGAGTTTTTATCACCAAGGACCTATTATATCATATTTTCCCAAAATCCAAAGCATTCCTTCATTTATTCAAAATACCCAAAATATCTATTTTAATTGCATCTTTACTTTTCATGCACCGCAGTTTTACCAAACCAAGACCCCATATTTTACTCAAGTCCTCAATGTTTTTATTGACCAATTTTCTAGATTTACAATAAAAAGCTCCACGAGAAGAATGATAAGGTCATGCCATATACTATATTATTTGGTGCAATCTATATTTTGATGCCTCGATAGTCAACACAGCCTATCACTGGCTCAGTCTAATTTTCTAAAAATCATACTATTTTCTAAATCTAATTTTCTTGAGATTTTGACATTAGATTCAGTGTCTATGTTATTCTTGCCCTTGACATTATTAGATTGGGTAAGGATCTTTATTTACTGACCCATAAAAATTACCAAAATGCTCTTAGTTCATTTTATTCCTATTTGACTAGGTAAGTATCCTTGGAGTGGGTAAGGATCTTTATTTGACTAGGCAAAATGATTAAAATGTCCTCCATTCACTTGTATTTATTCTTATAACATAAGGGTACTTACGTCTTTACATATTTTACTAGGATATTTCTTAGCCTTAGTCCTTTCCTCCTATTTGACTTTGGACTAGGGTTATATCCTTGTTAGACATCTGTTATAATATTACCTGAGACCTTTCCACTTAATTTCTTCACAAATTCATATCAATTCATCTATGCCTTAAATTAAAATTTTGCTACCAGTCAAATGCCTCAGAAAAATCCCCTATATCTTCTCCTCATTTTTTATTATTGGCTCTTTTGGTATTTTCCATAATTATATTTATCATATCCTAATTTTTCCTATATATATAAGACTAATAGAGGAAAGAGGTTTGGAAAGGATTATGACGATCATCAAAAGGAATGATAAAGGTTATATGACTCTTGAAGAAAGAGAGGGAATAAACTGAAAAGTTAAAAGGTTCCATGATGCAAAAATTAAAAAAATGAAAGTAGACATAAACTTTAGGACATAAGTGTAATTATGAAAAGTTGAGGGCCTAAAGTGTAATTTTTAAAAGATCAAGGGTAAAATTGTAATTATTGAAAGTTAAACCGAAAAGAAACCAAAAATGCCCAGAATTAGTTCAGTCCCAAATTTCTCAATAAATTGAGAAAATTATTCTAATTAGTTTGACACCATATAATTTTGATTTGAGGTCCCAAAAAATTGATATGAATTTCTTAAGAAAGAAAAATTAATACAGTATCCTCTGGACCTCATAAGCACATAAAATTTGTAGTAAATTTTTATAATTAATACAAGAATTTATGAAACTGGCAAAACTGAAAATGAAGTTTTGTAGAATTTATTATGGAATTTACAGTGGATTAAAACACCCGATAAATATGTTTTGGGGGAATTTCTCAAGAGTTGAGCCCATAAAGCTATGGACCATGTAAAGGACCCAAAATGCCACCTTATAGGCCCAATAATATTTTCATATAAGTATGTGGGCTAATAAAGACCCAGAAAAATGTAAGATTATGAAAATGCCACTAAGTATACCATTGTGTTGTAATAATGAACAAGAGATGGATAGAGGGCATTTTAGTCATTTTAAACAAGTAAAAAATGTCAAGGCAAGTACAAGGATGAATAATCAGAGTTAGTACATGCCCTAATAAGATGTAAAGAGGTATGAAATGATAATTATGCCCTTAGGGTTAATATAATGCAAGATAGTAAACCAAGGGCATTTCAGTCATTTGCTAGGGATCTGTAATTAAGTTTAAATTCAGCCCAAGAATGTCAATGGTAGGAAGAATCCAAATACTGGGTTTAAGATTAGAAAGTGTATTATGGAATCTCAAAAAAATTAGATTAAAAAGACAGTATGGTTTTTAGTCAATTGGATTAAGCTGGTACTGGATTAGACTGGAATTTTTCTAGATGCTTCCTCCCTTTGTAATCTCCAGATATACTATGAGGTGTCCCTTGATGATGTCATGGATGATGTCATCTCATTGGCTTCTAGGGCAAGCTAATCCAAGATCAAATATGAGCCATTATAACTAATAGTGCACAAAGTGATATTGGGCATTTATTTTTCATAGATTTTTTCTATAAATACGCCATTTTTCTACACAAAACCGTGGCCCTTGGAACTATTGGAGAGGTGCTGCTCAAATGATGGGTCAAGCCAAGACAAACAATAATTCAAGGACTAAAGTTCCAGCTAGCTAAGAATTAAGGTAAACAATCTATCCTAGCTTATTTTCCTTTGATTTGGGGGCTTTAACTTTGGGTTTTTATGGAAGAATTATGAGGTTTCTCTAGGGTATATATGCTATCTAAAAACCCTAGATGAAAGGAGAAAGAAGACATTAAAATTAGAGTTATGTGATTGATGCTTAAACAAGCTAGTTAAACGATTGGTTGTTAAATAAAGTTGATATTTTGGACTTTGCCAAGGAGATCTTTCATTCTACACTATTCTTGATAGAAGGAGATGGAATATCAATGATCTAATGCTTTAATTGAATTTATATGGTGATTTTGTGTAGGATTGGATAGGTTTTGAACCTTAAAAGTATTGGAATTAAAAGTTATAATTCTTAGAATTCTTCTTTATTATTGTTCACTTGTATGAACAGTGATTGAAATTTTATGATTTTGATACTTCCAATGGTTTCAAAATGAAAATTTGTGTGGGATAAATCAGAGAAACAAGTATTGGAAACATTGGAATCAAAATGATAATTTTTTTAAAAAAAGAGTGGTTATGCAAATATGTCCATAACAGTGCACATGAGCTAAAATTTCATGATTCTAAGGTCATAAATGGATTCAAAATATGCAATTGTGTAGGGTAAAGTCAATGCATCAATTGATTCAAAGGCTAAGTCCATTAGTAAAGATTAAGGAAAGTTTATGTAGTTAAGTAAGCTCAATGTTCAAGAGAGCTAGTTTGTAATGAATGGATGTAATGTTATGTTAGGAAGTGATTAGTGTGCTCAAAAGATATAACCACACATTAACAAGAAGTAAGAAGGAAAGGGCTAAGATAATGTAAAGGAAGGTCAAGCATGTGAGGTAGTAAACTTATCATAAACTTGTATGTAATGAGGTTATGCTTAGTTGTGCTATGGCTATGTTGAATGGTGTTACATATGTGTTTATGCTATTTCTATGATTACTTTGGCCAATTGTATTTCATATGTTACATGGAAGCATGCATATTAGACAATGTTGACACTTTCACAAGCAAGCACAAGTATTACGTTAATGCATGCATTGTTTAGTACCATTTCCAACTGAGATTTCCCAAAAAATCTCACCCTATCCATGCAATCCCAATCCCAACAGGTTAAAGAATGATGAAAGAGGATGGAGAAGTGTAAGGAATTGGAAGACACGCAGCATAAATTAACTTAAACAGTTTTCCATTCCCTACCAGGATCTACACTATGTGTTTAAGTCAAGTGGAAAGAAGTATTACCCTCAGTATTTAGTCGTGACTTTCTCAGCTTCTAGTTGTGACGTCCACAGCTTCTCTCTGCGGCTCGTGATCTCTTTTCGATTGCAAGAAGTCGACGACTCAGGTCAACTTCCTCTACTGGTATCCACACGAACAGTGTTCCAACCACAAACGACGTGCTAGCGCCTCTTGTCCCTCCAGGGCTTACTCAAGAATTCGTCCTCTACGTCTCTATTTCGGCAGTTTCTTATCTGCAAACCTTTTACAGATTCTCGTTCATCCTTTTTCTGTACTAACCGTAGATCCTAAATATCATATATATATAGGATGCTATGCGTGTTACCGCAGACTTGGATTTTTGGAATTAATCTTATATTAATTCTAAAATTAATACAATATCATATATTGTATAATCTGATAAGAAACTAATTAAATAAATAGTGTTTGTATTAAATCCATCCCACAGATTTAATTCATCCATTTATTTAATTTAAAATAAAGATAAGATGGAATTACATTTGATTTATTCTCATAAATCAAATTTGAGATATCATATCAATTTGAATTTCAAATTCAAACGTGATAAAGATTTAATTTTATCCTTATAAAATAAATCTTGTAAATACCTCTTATATGAGATATCATATCAATTTGAATTTCAAATTAAAACGTGATAGAGATTTAATTTATCCTTATAAATTAAATCTTGTAAATATCTCTTATATGAGATATCATATCAATTTGAATTTCAAATTAAAATGTGATAGAGATTTAATTTATCCTTATAAATTAAATCTTGTAAATATCTCTTATATATAATATATATATATGAATTTAAATATAAATAAATATATACATCTACCCTGGATCATTCATTGAATCTGGACATATTTTATATTTAATGAATCTGGACATCATAGCTCGTGATGGACTATTTTGTGTGCAACCCTATAAGCCCATATGAAGTTGGCAGTGGGCCATTTACTATACTGACACACAAGTCACAAGCGGTTTCTAGTAAGACATCACGACTACCCAAATCATATGAGGATCGATGAACGACGTAACCTTTTATACAACCACATCATGCCCCTTTTGTCACACGATATTTTGGTCATGGATGAGGCATGGAGAATGTCATCCTCCTATTCTTGACCGTTATTTTCTCAATCCCTAACTAGTCTGACTATAGAAATGGAACTACCTTTTCATTACAGTATGGACATATATTTCTCAGACTCACTCATCGAGGGGCCTAGTAATATCTCTCTATGAATGTGAGGGACAAATTCCATCTTGACCATTCACATTCCTCGGCATGAAAAATCACTAAGCCCGAACATAGTCTTTATGATCACTCGGTCAAAAGTGACTTTTGACTAGGTCAAAGCTGAGCGTTTGTCATGTAGGAATCCATGATGATCTCAGGTCAAAGGGCATAGTGACATGGTTTGTATATGAGAGAAGCTTATGACTTAACCCATACAGCTCTCTCACAGCAGCTCGGTCAAACACCTTGTACTCTTACATGTGCATATGACTTTTATTTATATCTCTATACATCTTTAAAGTCATACTGGTCTTATTTCATCTCTGCTCCCACATAGATGACCGACCAGGGACATTTAGGATAAGATTATGAGTTATCTAAGGATGGTCATCACAGTAAACATGCAAATAATATGATAACACAATTAATAAATTCATAAATCAACAATGTTTATAAGACAATGATTGGCCCCTAGGGCACAATTTCCAACAACCTCCTACTTGCACTAGGTACAATCATTAATTTGACTAATTCCCATTGACCTAACATTACGCTCATGCTTTGCCTGCACAAGGGGCTTTGTTAGAGGATTTGCAACATTTTCTTCTCCTGCTACTTTACATATTTTTATATCATCTCTATCGTTGATTTCTCTGATGAGATGAAATCGCCTGAGTATATGCTTGATCCTTTGATGTGACCTAGGCTCTTTGGCCTGTACAATGTCACTGCTATTGTCACAGAGCAAAGTTATTGGATCTGAGATGGTAGGTATCACCCCTAGTTCTATGATGAACTTTCTGATCCAAACGGCTTCCTTAGCTGCATCAGATGCTGCATATACTCAGCTTCCGTTGCAAAATCTGCTACAGTGCCCTGCTTAGAGCTCTTCTAGCTTACTGCTCCATTATTGAGGAGGAATATATATCCAAACTGCGATTTTTGGTCATCCTTGTCAGTTTGGAAACTAGCATCTATGTAACCAGTTACACAGAGTTTGTCATCCAATCCACCATAGACCAAAAATAAGTCCTTAGTCCTTCTTAAGTACTTAAGGATATTCTTGACAAAAGTCCAATGACCCTTACTAGGGTCCTGTTGATATCTGCTAGTCATACTTAAGGCAAACGAGACATCTGGTCGAGTATATAACATGGCGTACATGATAGATCCTATGGCAAAGGCATATGGAACTTTACTCATGCGACCTCGCTGATCAGATGTACTAGGACACAGATCTTTGCTGAGGTGAATACCATGAGACATGGGTATGAAACCCCTCTTTGATTCGTGCATACTGAACCTATGCAGTATTTTGTCTATGTATGTACTCTGACTAAATCCTATAAGTCTTTTGGATCTATCTCTATAGATCCTGATTCCTAGGATGTAGGTGGCTTCACCCAAGTCTTTTATCGAGAAAGACTTTCCTAACCAAGACTTGACAATCTGCAATATAGGAATGCCATTTCCAATAAGTAGGATGTCATCGACATAGAGTACCAAAAACACAACTGTGCTCCCACTAACCTTCTTGTACACACAAGGTTCATCAATATTTTGAAGAAATCTAAACTCTTTGACTACTTCATCAAAACGATGATTCTAACTCTGAGAGGCTTGCTTCAGTCCATAAATGGACCTTTGAAACTTGCACACTTTGCCAGAGTCCTCAGAACGCACAAACCCTTCAGGTTGTGTCATGTACACATCCTCAAAGAGCTTTCCATTAAGGAAGGCTGTCTTGATGTCCATCTGCCATATTTCATAGTCATAATATGCTGCTATGGCAAAGAGGATTCTAATTGATTTTGCCATGGCAACTGGGGAAATGGTCTCATCATAGTCCACACTATGAGTTTGAGTAAATCCTTTTGCAACCAGTCGTGTCTTGGAGACATTTACATTACTATCTATGTCAATTTTCTCCTTAAAAACCCAATTGCACCCGACAGTTTTTACACCTTCAGGTGGGTCGACTAAGGTCCAAACCTGATTGTCGTACATGGATTACATCAATGAGCAACATATCACAACTGTCAGAAATCAGAAATCCATATCTCTGAGGCTGACGTCGTGTCCTATGAGATTTTCGTGGACCTTGCGTGACTTGAGGAGTCTCAACAACTTGTTGTGAGTCTTCTTTATTTTCCATATGCAGTTTTATGGTGTCTTGTGGCTCTCGAACTTCTTCGAGGTGTACCTTTCTCCTACTGGTTCTTTTAGAGATAAATTCTCGTTCAAGAAAGATACCATTTCTGACAACAAACACTTTGTTATCAGCAGGGTTATAGACATAGTATCCCTTCGTTTCCTTAGGATATCCCACAAAAAAGTACTTTGAGGATTTGGGCGCTAATTTGTTTGAGGCTTATTGCTTAACATAGACCTCGCATCCCTAAATCTTTAGGAAAGACAAACTAGGTGTCCTCCCAGTCCATATCTCATACAGAGTCTTTTCAATTGCCTTAGATGGAACATGATTGAGTGTGAACGCAGCTGTATCTGTTGGAAATCGTGCCCTAGGGGCCAATCATTGTCCTATGAACATTATTGATTTATGAATTTATTAATTGAGTTATCATATTATTTGCATGTTTACTATGATGACCATCCTTGGATAATTCATGATATTATCCTAAATGTCCCTGGTCGATCATCTATGCGGGAGCACAGATGAAATAAGACCAGTATGACTTTGAAGATATATAGAGATATAAATCAAAGTCATAAGCACATGTAAGAGTATAAGGTGCTGGACCGACCCGCTATGAGAGAACTGCATGGGTAACGTCATAAGCTTCTCTCATATACAAACCATGTCAATACGCCCTTTGACCTGAGATCATCATGGATTCCTACATGACAAAATGCTCAGCTTTGACCTAGTCAAAAGTCACTTTTGACCGAGTGATCATAAAGACTATGTTCGGCCTTAGTGGTTTTTCATGCGGAGGAATGTGAATGGTCAAGATGGAATTTGTCCCTCACATTCGTAGAGAGATATTACTGGGCCCCTCGATAGTGAGTATGAGAAATGTATGGCCATACTGTAATGGAAAGGTAGTTCTATTTCTATAGTCAGACTACTCAGGGATCGAGAAAGTAACGGTCAGGAATAGGAGGATGACATTATCCATGCCTCATCCATGACCAAAATATCGCGTGACAGAAGGGACATGATATGGTTGTATAAAAGGTTACATCGTTTATCGATCCTCATATGATTTGGGTAGTCGTTATGTCTTGCTAGAGACCGCTTGCGACTTGTGGGCTAGTATAGCAAATGGCCCACTGCCAACTTCATATGGGCCTACAGGGTCGCACACAAAATAGCCCAACACAAGCTATGATATCCAGATTCATTGAATCTAAGACATGTCCAGATTCAATGAATGATCCAGGATAGATGTATATATATTTATTTATATTTACATTCATATATATATATAAATTCGTATATATACATTATATGTATATATGAGATTTAATTTATAAGGATAAATTAAATCTCTATCACGTTTGAAATTCAAAATTCAAATTGATAGGATATCTCATATAAGAGATATTTATAAGATTTAATTTATAAGGATAAATTAAATCTCTATCATGTTTGAAATTCGAAATTCAAATTGATAGGATATCTCATATAAGAGATATTTATAAGGTTTAATTTATAATGATAAATTAAATCTCTATCATGTTTGAAATTTGAAATTCAAATTGATAGGATATCTCATATAAGAGATATTTATAAGATTTAATTTATAAGGATAAATTAAATCTCTATCACGTTTGAAATTCGAAATTCAAATTGATAGGATATCTCAAATTTGATTTATGAGAATAAATCAAATATAGTTCAGTCTCATCTTTATTTAAAATTAAATAAATGGGTAATTAAATCTGTGGGACGGATTTGATATTATTTATTTAATTAGTTTCTTATAAAATTATACAATATATGATATTGTATTAATTTTGGAATTAGTATAAGATTAACTCCAAAATCCAATTCGGTTGACAGAGAAAAATGCATAGCATCCTATATATCTGATTTTAGGAGTTGCGTTTTGCACAGAGAAACATATAGAACATAGAAAGGCCGAAGGGGACTCTACAAAAGGTTTACAGATAAGAAACTGCCGAAATAGAGACGGAGAGGACGAACTCTTGAGAAAGCCCTGGAGGGACAAGTGTAATATCCTTAATCTTCTGTACTGGTTCCTATGTACAGATTAAACGGAATATATGAGCTCTGTTTCAGGAAAAACATGTGTACCTTTATGTAAAGAAAAGGATTAAATTGCAAAAGAAAGGAAATTAAGGGACCGAAATGCAATTATGGAAAGTTTAAAGTTAGAAATGAAAGGAAGACAAAAATATGGGGTCTTAAAGTGTAATTTTAGCCAAATTAAGGGACTTAATTATAAAGAAGGAAAAGTTCCCTGGGGTTAAAGTATAATTAAAGAAAATAGGCCAGAAGTGATTTGCACCGCCCGACAGCATTTCAGTCCCAGATTCTACCAGAAGGTAGGGCAGGTGACGCCGGGTAACCAAGCCTAATACCGGAATTTTTGAAGACTCCAGATAGCCAGAAATGGACTGATCGTCCAAAAGTTATAAAAATTTATACCGGATACCCTAGATTTCAGATATAAGTGGGAAAATACAGGATGATGCGCCTTTATGGGCGGATCTCGGGAAACTGACAGGATACCGATAGGAGGTATGTAGGAAAAGTTATTCACAAAATAAAGAAATCCAGACGGAGTGTGAGGCCTCCGGGGATCCGGGTAGGAGATTTATCGGTATTTTTAAAGAGGCTGAATGCGATCGGATGACTTCGGTCAGATGACCGTTATAACCCCCAAGGATGCCTGAACACAGTAGGACACTATATCTGGGAAAAAGAGCCAGTGTCCGGAAAAGGTATATACTCGGTAAATAATAGTTAAAATATTCAATGAATTGTGTTAAAGGAAGATTCCTCGTAATACGTGCCATACAGGTAATGGACCCAGGAAGCCCGAAAAAGGCGCCATTAGAGGCCCAATAAGACTCTTGGACTGATAGGTGGGCCAGTGTCCAGCAGAACCCCGGAAAAGTGCGAAATTACGAAAATGCCCCTATGTTGTACAAAAAGGGCAGCAGATGAATATAGGGTATTCTGGTCATTTTGGACAGACCCAGAGGTCAAGACATGTCTAAATAAGGTTGACTAGAGCCAGTATAAGCTTTGACCGGGTCCAGAAAGGTGTGAAATGACGATTTTGCCCTTAGGGATTAAAATAGGACAAGATAGGGCACCAAGGGCATTTTGGTCATTTCGCAGGGGATCTGTAATTGAGTCTGGACCCAGTATTAAAAAGTTAATGATATAAAGGGTCTAGATACTAAATGTGAGGTCAGTAGACATAAAAAGGATCTTCAGAAACATCAGATTCAGAAAACGGCACGTTTTTCGAGGCGATGGACCGGGCCGGTACCAGATTGGACCGGAAAGCTTCCAGAACCTCCAAATTTCGTCACATGAAGAATATGGGTGGTGAGGTGTCCTATGAGGTGTCCCATGAGGTGTCCAGGGTGATGCAGTAAAAAGAATTAAAGAAAATAGGAAATTCCAGGAAAAACCAGGACCACATGTTCAGATGGCTTCAAAATTACAAGAATGCCATCCATTAAAGCTATAAATACCCCCTTCCCCTCCCATTTTATGCATCCCACGTTTTTGGCAAGAAAAGAGAGAGAAAGAAGAGAGAGAAGGAGAAAGAAAGAAAGAAAGGAAGTTCTGGTGGAGTTGGAAGTAGTAAGGAAGTTCTGAAGCTCTGCTTTTGAGGTAATAACTAATCCTAGCTCTTATGTAATGTCTTTGTGATGTGTTGTTTTGTTTGGTTGATTGTTGTCCTATATGTTATGCTTGAAGCTCTATTCCAATGCTATGATCATATGTTATTGAATATGGAAGCATGCAGCATACTTATCTATACACAGTCACAAGCAAGCACCGTCACTTTGCATTACATATTTTGTTATGATTGTTGTTACTGGGATTCTTTTGAATCTCATTCCCAAACATAACATTACAGAGGAGGTTCTGTCAAAATAAAATTTGGAAATCTTAAGAGACGCCGGTAGGCTGCCGAAATTCCGACAACGAAGACGGAACAAAGAAAGGAACTGATACGTACTGTGTACGTAGTGCTGTCTAAGGAGGCTGGAAGTGAGTGGACCCAGCAGGTTCATCCAGTCTTTCCTAGGTACTACGTAGAATGGTAGTTCGCATAAGGGAATTACCAAATCGGTACAACATCAGTTACTTTCTAAAGAAGAATTGTAGCAATTATGCTGCCGGTTGTTAGACAGAAAAGGATGTAATAAAATATGAGGGAGTTAATCATGCACTAATTTATAATAGTTGATTATTTGATATTAATTGTTATCTGGCCTGTATGACTGATATGTGTTGGCTGTATGCTTGAGTATGTAAAGACTAAATGCTGAAAATAGGCTCAGTGAACAGTAACTCGTGAAGACCCATTCATGTTTGATAAATCATTAAAAATAGTAAATGATTGAATTAATGTACGAAATTTTTAGGGTAAAAAGTAGACATACTAAGATTTAATTTGATATATATAATTTCTAATTTGGATGTATACACGAAAAGATATAAATTGTTAAAGTTGGGACCAGAATGCTGGATTCAGGAGAAAGTCATTGGATGAACAGTAAGATTGAAACGTTGACCCACGTGAGATTTGTCAAGGATTGGTCAACCAATGATTTTTCCCTGAAATATATTTGAGTTAGATTCATGTAGCAATTTGAACCACTTCATTTCGATTTTTATAGAATTAGTTATAAATTTTCAAAATCAGGTCACTCATCTGGAATTTGCCACAGTGAACAGTACTCGATATGAATAAAATTCCAGATTAAGTGTTTAGACTTCAATGACCATGAAAGTGGTTTAAGTGCTACTGAATGGTCCCTAAGATGTATAAATATAAGGATGTGACAACAAGAGACGCTAGCACGTCGTTCGTGGTTGGAACGCTATTCGTGTGGATACCAGTAGAGGAAGCCGACTTGAGTCGTCGACTTCTTGTGATCAGAAAGGGAGCACGAGCCGCAGAGAGAAGCTGTGAACGTCGTGACCGAAAGCTGTGGAAGTCGCTGAGGCACACTAAGGGTAATACTTCTTCCCATTTGACTTAAACACATATGGTAGATCCTGGCAAGGAACGAAAAAATTTTTAAATTAATTTCCGCTGCGTGTCTTCCAATTCCTTACATTGGTATCAGAGCCATGCCGTTTTGTGTTTAAGTTAGGCTTGATTGTTGATTGATATGATATGTGTTAGTCGTAGCCGATCATATAATATGCGTTTCATGTGTGACATATAAGGAATCCGTCTTATGTATGACATATAAGGAATCTAAAAGGGAACTGAAATCGGTGGTGATATGTTTTGATTTGATCAATTAACATAGAAGGGGTCCAAGAAAACTGAATGCAGATTCGTGATTATTTACATAGCAAAATTTTTTTTCTAGGGGCGTTGTCCCCAGACCCCACCCGCTAACCGGCTAGCAGGACCACCGTGGCTACCTGTTCGTAGCGTAATATAACCGTAGAATATGCTATTTTGTGAATGTTTTAAGATTTGAAACATCAATTGCCCTGCAATTAAATCTGAATGTTGATTCTTGAATGCTTGGGTATGGTGAACAATATGGCTCTAGATTACAAGTGTTGTAATTTTTTAAATACGGCCTGCGTGTCGTGCCTTCCTATATATTTACTCTCAATATACCTTCTCTTCTCATCTCACTCCCCTCGAATGTTAAAAGAGGTTTCTATATGTAATTTCCCTTTTCTTACTAGAGAGCTCCTCTCATTGGCTTGAGGGGACTTAGGATAGGTGAGCCATATTGTATCACGTTTAAATTATGCATCTTATGATTATATCAGCACATGCATATTAATTGTATGAGATACAAACTGAGAAGCATGCATTCTCATAAACTAAACAGTTAAATTAAGCCCTCTAAATGAAATCTTAAGTCATAATGCCGTCAATTTATGAACACTTGTCAAAACCTCGATCGTTCAATTGTGGACTCCGCCAAAGTGGGTGCTTTTGAGTCATCTTGGGGAGATAAGCAAAGAGTAATGGTGCTACTCTCATATGTTCATTATTGTTTGGCTTAATTGAGATTAACAAAACGGTTTTGGATCTCAAGGCATTAGATGGGATTAGAACATGCTAGATCATATGATGATAGGATCCTATGAACATCTAAGAGTTACATTTGATGTAATTGGTAAAGGTGTTACCTACCTAAATAACTTAATTTAAGCGTCCTGCCAAAGCGAACTTAAGTTTGAGCCAAATATGGATCTTAGCCCACTAACTATTGCATTGAGGGTTGTTTATTTAGTGGGAGATTACTAATTACATTGCATATTTTAATTGTAGAATCATGACGACTAGTAATACTGCTACATTATCGCTGCGATCTATCCTTGAGAAGGACAAACTCAATGGGACAAACTTTCTTGACTGGTTTAGGAACTTGAGAATTGTTCTCAAGCAGGAAAGAAAGGCGCATGTCCTAGATCAACCCATTCCTGAGGAGCCAGCCGCCAATGCTCCTAGAGCTTAGAGAGATGCTTACATGAAGCATAAGGAAGACTCTGTCGATGTGGGATGCTTGATGCTAGCCACCATAGTTCTGGAGCTCCAAAGAGATCTGGAACACATGGAAGCTTATGAGATGATTGTGCATCTCAAGGAAATGTTCCAGCAACAGGCAAGGCAAGAGAGTTATGAGACCACTAAGGCCTTACATTCCTGCAAGATGGTTGAAGCTGCATCAGTCAGTACTCATGTCATAAAGATGAAGGGGTACATTGATCACCTTGAGAGGCTTGGATTTCCCATGAGCTAGGAGTTAGCTACGGATTTGATCTTGAACTCACTCCCGAAAAGTTATGACTAGTTTGTCATGAACTACAATATGAACAACATGGAGAAATCTATTTCTGAACTGCATGGGATGCTTAAAACTGCTGAGCCGAGTCTTCAGAAGAAACCCAGTAGTGTTTTGATGGTTCAGAAAGGAAAGGGTACTAAAAGGAAAGGTAAAGGCAAGGGGAAGGGTCATGGCTCATCAGGTAAGACCAAAGAGTCAGGAAAGCCCGAAACCAAGCCTACACCAAAGAAGGCAAAGCCTCCGAAGGAAGGAGTCTGCTTCTTCTGCAATGAACCCGGTCATTGGAAGAGGAATTGCAAACTCTACCTCGAAGATCTGAAAAAGAACAAGAAGGATAGCGGGGCTATCGCTTCAGGTATTTATGTTATAGACATTCATCTTTCTACTTCCACCTCATGGGTATTAGATACTGCGTGTGGTTCTCACATTTGTACAAATATGCAGGGACTAAAGGACAGTAGGAAGCTGAAAAAGGGCGAGGTTGACCTACGAGTTGGAAATAGAGCAAGGGTTGCTGCGTTAGCTGTAGGCACTTATGAATTAGTTCTGCCCACTGGGCTTTTGTTAGTTTTGAACAATTGCTATTATGTTCCTGCTTTAAGTAGTAACATTGTTTCACTTTCTTATTTGGATAAGGAAGGTTTCACTTCCATTGCTGGGAATAGTAGATGTTCTATTTATCGTAATGATGTTTTCTATGCTCATGGTGATTTGCATGTTGATCATTACATATTAAATTTGGAACAACCTAATCATGGAAATATCTATAACATAACTGCCAAAAGGGTCAAACCAAACGATTTGAATCCCACATACCTCTGGCACTGTCGTCTGGGCCACATAAATGAGAAACGCATTTCCAAACTCCATCAAGATGGATTTCTAAACTTATTTGATTTTGAATCATATGACACTTGCGAGTCTTGCTTGTTAGGAAAGATGACAAAGTCACCTTTCACTGGGCACAGTGAGAGGGCCACTGATTTATTGGGCCTCATACATACAGATGTGTGTGGACCGATGAACACAAATGCCAGAGGAGGTTATTTGTACTTCATAACATTTATAGATGATTTCAGCAGATATGGGTACATCTATCTGATGAAACATAAATCTGAATCTTTTGAAAAGTTCAAAATATTTCAAAATGAAGTACAAAACTAGCTTGGCAAAACAATTAAAGCCCTTCGATCTGATCAGGGTGGTGAATATTTGAGCCAAGAGTTCATAGATCATCTTAGGAGTTGTGGGATAGTCTCACAATTGACTCCTCCAGGGACACCACAATGGAATGGCGTTTCTGAACGAAGGAATCGAACACTATTAGATATGCTTCAATCCATGATGAGTCAAACAGATCTTCCGCTCTCCTTTTGGGGTCATGCCCTAGAGACAACTGGGTTCACACTCAATCGTGTTCCATCAAAGGCAATTGAAAAGACTCCGTATGAGATATAGACTGGGAGGACGCCTAGTTTGTCTTTCCTCAAGATTTGGGGATACGAGGTCTATGTTAAGCAACAAACCTCAGACAAATTAGCGCCCAAATCCTCAAAGTGCCTTTTTGTGGGATATCCTAAGGAAACCAAGGGATATTACGTCTACAACCCTGCTGATAACAAAGTGTTTGTTGTCAGAAATGGTATCTTTCTCGAACGAGAATTTATCTCTAAAAGAACCAGTGGGAGTAAGGTACACCTCGAAGAAGTTTGAGAGCCACAAGACAACATAGAACTGCAGATGGAAAATATAGAAGACTCACAACAAGTTGTTGAGACTCCTCAAGTCACGCAAGGTCCACGTAAATCTAATAGGACACGACTTCAGCCTTAGAGATATGGATTTCTGATTTCTGATAGTCGTGAAGTGTTGCTCATTGAGCATAATGAGCCGACTACCTATCGAGAAGCTATAGTGGGACCAAACTCTGAGAAGTGGCTTAATGCCATGAAGTCTGAAATGCAATCCATGTACGACAATAAGGTTTGGACCTTAGTCGACCTGTCTGAAGGTGTAAAAACCGTAGGGTGCAAGTGGGGTTTTAAGGAGAAAACTGACATGGATGGCAATGTAAATGTCTTCAAGGCACGACTGGTTGCAAAAGAATTTACTCAAACTCATGGTGTGGACTATGATGAGAACTTTTCCCCAGTTGCCATGGCCAAATCAATCAGAATCCTCTTTGCCATAGCAGCATATTATGACTATGAAATATGGCAGATGGACGTCAAGACAGCCTTCCTTAATGGAAAGCTCCTTGAGGATGTGTACATGACACAACCTGAAGGGTTTGTGCATTCTGATGACTCTGGCAAAGTGTGCAAGCTTCAAAGGTCCATTTATGGACTGAAGCAAGCCTCTCGGAGTTGGAATCAATATTTTGATGAAGTAGTCAAAGAGTTTGGATTTCTTCAAAACATTGATGAACCTTGTGTGTATAAGAAGGTTAGTGGGAGCACAGTTGTGTTTTTGGTACTCTATGTCGATGACATCCTACTTATTGGTAATGACATTCCTACCTTGCAGATTGTCAAGTCTTGGTTAGGAAAGTCTTTCTCGATGAAAGACTTGGGTGAAGCCACTTACATCCTAGGAATCAGGATCTATAGAGATAGATCTAAAAGACTTCTAGGACTCAGTCAGAGTACATACATAGACAAAATACTGCATAGGTTCAGTATGCACGAATCAAAGAGGGGTTTCATACCCATGTCTCATGGTATTCACCTCAGCAAAGATCTATGTCCTAGTACATCTGATCAGCAAGGTCACATGAGTAAAGTTCCATATGCCTCGGCCATAGGATCTATCATGTACGCCATATTATGTACTCGTCCGGATGTCTCATTTTCCTTGAGTATGACTAGCAGATATTAACAGGACCCTGGTGAGGGCCATTGGACTGCTGTCAAGAATATCCTTAAGTAGTTAAGAAGGACTAAGGACTTATTCTTGGTCTATGGTGGATTGGATGACGAACTCTGTGTAACTGGTTACACAGATGCCAATTTCCAAACTGACCAGGACGACCAAAAATCGCAGTCTAGATATATATTCCTCCTCAATAATGGAGCAGTAAGCTGGAAGAGCTCTAAGCAGGGCATTGTAGCAGATTATGCGACAGAAGCTGAGTATATAGCAGCATCTGATGCAGCTAAGGAAGCCGTTTGGATCAGGAAGTTCATCACAGAACTAGGGGTGATACCTACCATCTCAGATCCAATAACTTTGCTCTGTGACAATAGCGGTGCTATTACACAGGCCAAAGAGCCTAGGTCACATCAAAGGACCAAGCATATACTCAGGCGATTTCATCTCATCAGAGAAATCAATGATAGAGGTGATATAAAAATATGCAAAGTAGCAGGAGAAGATAATGTTGCTGATCCTCTAACAAAGCTGCTTGTGCAGGCAAAGCATAAGCGTCATGTCAGGTCAATGGGAATTAGTCAAATTAATGATTGTACCTAGTACAAGTGGGAGGTTGTTGGAAATCATGCCCTAGGGGCCAATCATTGTCTTATGAACATTATTGATTTATGAATTTATTAATTGAGTTATCATATTATTTGCATGTTTACTATGATGACCATCCTTGGATAATTCATGATATTATCCTAAATGTCCCTGGTCGATCATCTATGCGGGAGCACAGATGAAATAAGACCAGTATGACTTTGAAGATGTATAGAGATATAAATCAAAGTCATAAGCACATGTAAGAGTATAAGGTGCTGGACCGACCCGCTATGAGAGAACTGCATGGGTAACGTCATAAGCTTATCTCATATACAAACCATGTCAATACGCCCTTTGACCTAAGATCATCATGGATTCCTACATGACAAAACGCTCAGCTTTGACCTAGTCAAAAGTCACTTTTGACCGAGTGATCATAAAGACTATGTTCGGCCTTAGTGGTTTTTCATGCGGAGGAATGTGAATGGTCAAGATGGAATTTGTCCCTCACATTTGTAGAGAGATATTTCTGGGCCCCTCGATGAGTGAGTATGAGAAATGTATGGCCATACTGTAATGGAAAGGTAGTTCTATTTCTATAGTCAGACTACTCAGGGATCAAGAAAGTAACGGTCAGGAATAGGAGGATGACATTATCCATGCCTCATCCATGACCAAAATATCGCGTGACAGAAGGGACATGATATGGTTGTATAAAAGGTTACATCGTTTATCGATCCTCATATGATTTGGGTAGTCGTTATGTCTTGCTAGAGACCGCTTGCGACTTGTGGGCTAGTATAGCAAATGGCCCACTGCCAACTTCATATGGGCCTACAGGGTCGCACACAAAATAGCCCAACACGAGCTATGATATCCAGATTCATTGAATCTAAGACATGTCCAGATTCAATGAATGATCGAGGATAGATGTATATATATTTATTTATATTTATATTCATATATATATATATATAAATTCGTATATATACATTATATGTATATATGAGATTTAATTTATAAGGATAAATTAAATCTCTATCACGTTTGAAATTCAAAATTCAAATTGATAGGATATCTCATATAAGAGATATTTATAAGATTTAATTTATAAGGATAAATTAAATCTCTATCATGTTTGAAATTCGAAATTCAAATTGATAGGATATCTCATATAAGAGATATTTATAAGATTTAATTTATAAAGATAAATTAAATCTCTATCATGTTTGAAATTTGAAATTCAAATTGATAGGATATCTCATATAAGAGATATTTATAAGATTTAATTTATAAGGATAAATTAAATCTCTATCACGTTTGAAATTTGAAATTCAAATTGATAGGATATCTCAAATTTGATTTATGAGTATAAATCAAATATAGTTCAGTCTCATCTTTATTTAAAATTAAATAAATAGGTAATTAAATCTGTGGGACGGATTTGATATTATTTATTTAATTAGTTTCTTATAAAATTATACAATATATGATATTGTATTAATTTTGGTCTTAATATAATATTAACTCCAAAATCCAATTCGGTTGACAGAGAAAAAAGCATAGCATCCTATATATCTGATTTTAGGAGCTACGTTTTGCACAGAGAAACATATAGAACATAGAAAGGCCGAAGGGGACTCTGCAAAAGGTTTGCAGATAAGAAACTGCCGAAATAGAGACGGAGAGGACGAACTCTTGAGAAAGCCCTGGAGGGACAAGAGATGCTAGTACGTCGTTCATGGTTAGAATGCTGTTCGTGTGGATACCAGTAGAGGAAGCCGACCTGAGTCGTCGACTTCTTGTGATCAGAAAGGGAGCACGAGCCGCAAAGAGAAGCTGTGAACGTCGTGACCGAAAGCTGTGGAAGTCACTAAGGCACACTAAGGGTAATACTTCTTCCCACTTGACTTAAACAAATACGGTAGATCCTGGCAAGGAACAGAAAAATTTTTAAATTAATTTCCACTGCGTGTCTTCCAATTCCTTACAGTATCTAGGGCATGGCCCCAAAAGGAGGGTGAAAGATCTGTTTGACTCATCATAGATCGAACCATACTAATAGTGTTCGATTCCTCCATTCAGAAACACCATTCCATTGTGGTGTCCCTAGAGGAGTCAATTGTGAGACTATCCCACAACTCTGAAGATGATCAATGACTTGTTGGCTCAAATATTCACCACCCCGATTAGATTGAAGGGCTTTAATTGTTTTGCCAAGCTGGTTTTGTACTTCATTTTGAAATATTTTGAACATTTCAAAAGATTCGGATTTATGTTTTATTATATAGATATACCCATATCTGCTAAAATCATCTATGAATGTTATGAAGTACGAATAACCTCCTCTGGCATTTGTGTTCATCAGTCCACACACATCTGTATGCATAAGGCCCAATAAATCAATAGCCCTCTCACTGTGCCCAGTGAAAGGTGACTTTGTCATCTTTCCTAACAAGCAAGACTCGCAAGTGTCATGGAAATGCGTTTCTCATTTATGTGGCCCAGACGACAGTGCCAGAGGTATGTCGAATTCAAATCGTTTGGTTTGACCCTTTTGGCGATTATGTTATAGATATTTCCATGATTAGGTTGTTCCAAATTTAATATGTAATGATCAACATGCAAATCACCATGAGCATAGAAAATATCATTACGATAAATAGAACATCTACTATTCCCAGCAATTGAAGTGAAACCTTCCTTATCCAAATAAGAAAGTGAAACTATGTTACTACTTAAAGCAGGAACATAATAGCAATTGTTCAAAACTAACAAAAGCCAGTGGGTAGAACTAATTCATAAGTGCCTACAGCTAACGCAGCAACCCTTGCTCTGTTTCCAACTCGTAGGTCAACTTCGCCCTTTTTTAGCTTCATACTCTCCTTTAGTCCCTGCACATTTGTACAAATGTGAGAACCACATACAGTATCTAATACCCATGTGGTGGAAGTAGAAAGATGAATGTCTATAACATAAATACCTAAAGCGATAGCCCCGCTATCCTTCTTGTTATTTTTTAGATCTTCGAGGTAGAGTTTGCAATTCCTCTTCTAATGACCAGGTCCATTGCAGAAGAAGCAGACTCCTTCCTTCGGAGGCTTTGCCTTCTTTGGTGCAGGCTTGGTTTTGGGCTTGCCTAACTATTTAGTCTTACTTAATGAGCCATAACCCTTCCCCTTGCCTTTGCCTTTCTTTTTCATACCATTTCCTTTCTGAACCATCAAAACAGTACTGGGCTTATTCTTAAGACTCGTCTCAGCAGTTTTAAGCATCCCATGCAGTTCAAAAATAGATTTCTCCATGTTGTTCATGTTGTAGTTCATGACAAACTGGTCATAACTTTTCGGGAGTGAGTTCAAGACCAAATCCGTAGCTAACTCCTGGCTCATGGGAAATCCAAGCTTCTCAAGGTGATCAATGTACCCTTTCATCTTTAAGACATGAGTACTGACTGATGCACCTTCAGCCATCTTGCAGGAATGTAAGGCCTTAGTAGTCTCATACCTCTCTTGCCTTGCCTGTTGCTGGAACATTTCCTTGAGATACATAATCATCTCATAAGCCTGCATGTATTCTAGATCTCTTTGGAGCTCCGGAACCATGGTGGCTAGCATCAAGTGTCCCATATCAACAGAGTCTTCCTTATGCTTCATGTAAGCATTTCTCTAAGCTCTAGGAGCATTGGCTGCTGGCTCCTCAGGAATGGGTTGATCTAGGACATGTGCCTTTCTTTCCTGGTTGAGAATAATTCTCTAGTTCCTAAACCAGTCAAGAAAGTTTGTCCCATTGAGTTTGTCCTTCTCAAGGATAGATCGCAGCGATAATGTAGTAGTATTACTAGTTGTCATGATTCTACAATTAAAATATGCAATTGAATTAGCAATCTCCCACTAAATAAATAACCCTCAATGCAATAGTGAGTGGGCTAAGATCCATATTTGGCTCAAAATTAAGTCCACTTTGGCAGGATGCTTAAATTAAGTTATTTAGGTAGGTAACACCTTTACCAATTACATCAAATGTAACTCTTAAATGTTCATGGGATTCTATCATCATATGATCTGGCATGTTTTTAATCCCATCTAATGCCTTGAGACCCAAAACTATTTTGTTAATCTCAATTAAGTCAAACAATAATAAACATTTGAAAGTAGCACCATTACTCTTGCTTATCTCCCTAAGATAACTCATATACACCCACTTTGGCGGAGTCCACAATTGAGCGATCGAGGTTTTGACAAGTGTTCATAAATTGACGGCATTATGACTTAAGATTTCATTTAGAGGGCTTAATTTAACTATCTGGTTTACAAGAATGCATGTTTCTTAGTTTGTATCTCATACAAGTAATATGCATGTGCTGATATAATCATAAGATGCATAATTTAAACGTGATACAGTATAGCTCACCTATCCTAAGTCCACTCAAGCCAATGAGAGGAGCTCTCTAGTAAGAAAAGGGAAATTACATATAGAAACCTCTTTTAACATTCGAGGGGAGTGAGATGAGAATAGAAGGTACATTAAGAGTATATGGAGGAAGGCATGACACGCAGGCCGTATTTAAAAAAATACAACACTTGCAATCTAGAGCCATATTGTTCACCACACCTAAACATTCAAGAATCAATATTCAGATTTAATTGAAGGGCAATTAATTTTTCAAAACTAAAACATTCACAAAACAGTATATGTTACGGTTATGTTGCGCTACGAACAGGTAGCCACGGCGGTCTCACTTTCAATTCATTTTTCTTAGACCCCATCAATATTAATTGATCAAATCAAAATGCATGCACCACCGATTTTAATTCCTTTCAGATTCCTAATATGTCATACATAAAACGGATTCCTTATATGTCACATATAAAACGCATGTTATCATATGATCGGCTACGACTAACACATATCATATGAATCAACAATCAAGCCTAACTTAAATACAAAATGGCATGGCTTTGATACCACTGTAACGAATTGGAATACAGTAGAAATTAACTTAAAAATTTTTCTATTCCCTACCAAGATCTACCGTTTGTGTTTAAGTCAAGTCGAAAGAAGTATTACCCTCAGTATTTAGTCACGACTTTCTCAGCTTCTGGTTGTGACATCCACAACTTCTCTCCACGGCTCGTGATCTCTTTTCGATCGCAAGAAGTCAACGACTCAGGTCAGCTTCCTCTACTGGTATCCACATAAATAGCGTTCCAACCATGAACGACGTGCTAGCGTCTCTTGTCCCTCCAGGGCTTTCTCAAGAGTTCATCCTCTCCGTCTCTATTTCGACAGTTTCTTATCTGCAAACCCTTTGCTCAGTCCCCTTCGGCCTTTCTGTGTTCTATGTATATCTCTATGCAAAACGTAGCTCCTAATACAGATATATATGATGCTCTACGTTTTCTTCTACCGAATTGGATTTTAGGAGTTAATCTTATATTAATTCTAAAATTAATACAATATCATATATTGTATAATTTGATAAGAAACTAATTAAATAAATAATGTTAAATCCGTTCTACATATTTAATTCACCTATTTATTTAACTTAAAATAAAGCTAAGACTGAACTGTATTTGATTTATTCTCATAAATCAAATTTGAGATATCATATCAATTTGAATTTCAAATTCAAAGGTGATAGAGATTTAATTTATCTTATAAATATCTCTTATATGAGATATCCTATCAATTTGAATTTTAAATTCAATCATGATAGAGATTTAATTTATCCTTATAAATATCTCTTATATGAGATATCCTATCAATTTGAATTTCAAATTCAAACGGGATAGAGGTTTAATTTATCCTTATAAATTAAATCTCATATATCTCTTATATATAATGTATATATACAAATTTATATATATACGAATATAAATATAAATAAATATATATACATCTATCCTGGATCATTCATTGCGGTTTCCAACCACGAACGACGTGCTAGCGCCTCCTGTCCCTCCAGGGCTTACTCAAGAATGCGTCCTCTCCGTCTCTATTTTGGCAGTTTCTTATCTATAAATCTTTTGTGGATTCCCGTTCATGCTTTTTGATGATCCAACTATAGCTCTTAAATATTAGATATATAGGATGCTATGCGGTAACACCGCAGACTGGGATTTTTTGAATTAATCTTATATTAATTCAAAAATTAATACAATATCATATATTGTATAATTTGATAAGAAACTACTTAAATAAATAGTGTTTGTATTAAATCCGTCCCACAGATTTAATTCACCCATTTATTTAATTTAAAATAAAGATAAGACGGAATTACATTTGATTTATTCTCATAAATCAAATTTGAGATATTATATCAATTTGAATTTCAAATTCAAACGTGATAGAGATTTAATTTTATCCTTATAAATTAAATATTGTAAATATCTCTTATATGTGATATCATATCAATTTGAATTTCAAATTCAAACGTGATAGATATTTAATTTATCCTTATAAATTAAATCTTGTAAATATCTCTTATATGTGATATCATATCAATTTGAATTTCAAATTAAAACGTGATAGAGATTTAATTTATCCTTATAAATTAAATCTTGTAAATATCTCTTATATATAATATATATATATATATATATGAATTTAAGTATAAATAAATATATACATCCACCCTGGATCATTCATTGAATCTGGACATGTCTTAGATTCAATGAATCTAGACATCATAGCTCGTGTTGAGCTATTTTGTGTGCGACCTTATAGGCCCATATGAAGTTGACAGTGGGCCATTTACTATACTGACTCATAACTCACAAGCGGTCTCTAGTAAGACATCACGACTACCCAAATCATATGAGGATTGATGAACGATGTAACCTTTTATACAACCATATCATGTCCCTTTTGTCACACGATATTTTGGTCATGGATGAGGCATGGAGAATGTCATCCTTCTATTCTTGACCGTTACTTTCTCGATTCCTGAGTAGTCTGACTATAGAAATTGATCTACCTTTACATTACAATATGGACATACATTTCTCAGACTCACTCATCGAGGGGCCCAGTAATATCTCTCTACGAATGTGAGCGACAAATTCCATCTTGACTATTCACATTCCTCAGCATGGAAAACCACTAAGCCCGAACATAGTCTTTATGATCACTCGGTCAAAAGTGACTTTTGACTAGGTCAAAGCTGAGCGTTTGCTATGTAGGAATCCATGATGATCTCAGGTTAAAGGGTATAGTGACATGGTTTGTATATGAGAGAAGCTTATGACTTAACCCATGCAGCTCTCTCATAGCGGCTCGGTCCAACACTTTGTACTCTTACATGTGCCTATGACTTTGATTTATATCTCTATGCATCTTCAAAGTCATACTGGTCTTATTTCATCTCTGCTCCCGCATAGATGACCGACCAGGGACATTTAGGATAAGATCATGAGTTTATCTAAGGATGGTCATCATAGTAAACATGCAAATAATATGATAACACAATTAATAAATTCATAAATCAACAATGTTCATAAGACAATGATTGGCCCCTAGGGCACAATTTCTAACAAGAAGCATGAAGAGAAGTTAAGGATTAGATAGTATAAATGTTACATGAACAATTGTTACACATAATGATGTTATATGACAAGTTTGAACAACAATGTTAATGAGATAAGGAAAATAGTAAATGATGGAATAAATATATGAAATTTTACATACAATTACTTAACATGTCAAGATTCGTATTGACACCAACAACACCTTATTTTGATACATGTACAATGAGAACAAGTTTTCCAAAATCGGGGACGAGAATCTCTTTTCATAATTTTTTACCAAATGAATAGTAAACTTTGACGATTAAAGTGTATTAATTGACTAAGCATATGGTCTTGAAATTATTTTCCCCTTAATTTATAATATATTATCTTCATGTGGATTTTTGAGGCACATTATTTTGATTTTTTAGAATTAATTATGATTTTCTGGAATTTATCACTGAATATGGAATACCATATGAACAGTAATTCGAGAAGAGTAAAAATTCTAGATTTAGCTTATGGACTTCCAAGTCTTGTAAATGGTTATAAATGCTATTAAATGGTTTGTAAGATATACGAAAATAAGGATGTTACAATATTTATGTCCCTAACTTTATCAATAATGATGTTTACATCCCTTAATCCTTGGAAAATTACACTTTGTTCCCTTAACTTATGACTACTGATAAGATACAAATTATATATAGTTTCTTTAGCAGTTTGAAGGGTTGTGTGACACTTTTGCCTTTATTTTATGCTTGGAATTGTGCTTTTGTGGTAATATTTGATTGTGCATGCCATTATGCATTCCTCTAGTAACTATCAGAGTAATGTAAGGCCCATTATTCCTACCCAACTTAATGCTTTAGTAGCATCAAGACCAGATGAAACCTCTTTTGAAGAGCACGGCTGCATAAATGAACAATATAGATCATAGAATGGCCTATATAGATAATAAGTTAAAAGGGAATAATGGTCAATTCACCTCCATAGCTTCAATTCTTCAGAGTATGCAAAAAGATAATACAGATGTACAGAGGAAACTTGAAGATTCAAGTTCTAAGAATGTTAATGTTTCCAGCCATCTAACTCAAGTTTTAAATACCGTGAGTGATATCCAAGCAAAGAGCAAGCTTTAAACACTGTTATTAACCTAAATTCTCTGAGTCCTATTTTATTAATGAGTAATAGAAAGGTCTTATTCAAGGTGGATGATGCACCTAATGAAGACACTGAAGACCTTAATATTGAGTATCCAACAATTTGACTGATGAAACTCAGGAAATTTGAAACCGCCAAGAGGAACATTCTTGAGAAAGAGAGCAACCTAAGAGGAGAATTCACAAGTACAATAAGAAGTGGTTAAAGCCACTAGATTGTTGCTTTGTGTCTGTGGATCACGACCAATGTCTTGTTTAGTTGTGAGTACACTGTATTGTTGAATTATAGGAGTGTCTCTATGAATTTTAGTCATAGTGAAGTTAAACTTGTTCGATGAGTTTTAGTCTTTTTTATAACCAATCATGAAGATTTTCACTTCTTCTCGTGACTTCACATCTGTATTCCAAAAGTTTGTCCCTTGTGACCAGGAGTCACAAGCTAGAAATATTTTTGTTGCCACTAGATTGTTTTTTTGCTGAGAAGATTTTTTGTTTGATTTTGATTATTTGCGTGAGTTTTTCTAATTGCTGCTATGTTACATGTATAAACGAACTAAACATTTAGTTCCTTTTGATCTAAACATTGTGAGGTCACTTAGGAAACTTTGAAAAGTAATTATAAAACAAGGATCTAGTGAAGTTATAGCTGAAGAATAGGTGAGATCAATAGAATCTAGTTCATCTTCTAGTATTCTAGATCTAAAATTAGACTTAATTTAGAGATTTCTTTAGATATTCCTAATATGGATGAGATTAATCCTAATGAGCATAATGGGAATAATGGACAAGGAGAGAATGAAATACCTAACCATGTAGAAGATAATACGAGTGTTAGGGAAATAAATCATTTGCATGTGCATTATGATCCCTATAGTTTTTACATTGATGAAGTTAATTTTGAAATTAAAGGAACTTTGATTGCAGCCTTACGTAAATTTTATGGTTTTGTAGGAGAATATCCATATCAACATCTTCAAACCTAGCATATGATATGTTCTTCTATGAAGCCTCTAATGACTATATTGGATGATGTTTAAAGGTGTTTCTACTTCACTATAGAGGGGAAGCCTAAGGAGTGGTTGTATAATCTACCAAATCACTTTACAACTTTTACATGGGAACAATTGAAGACAACATTCTTAGAATAGTTCTTTTTAGACTCCAAGACCATTTGGATAAGAAAGAGAATACAAATATTCTATAATAGGATTGAGAGTCACTACATGAATACTGGACAAGATTTATAAATTTGTTGGTTCGATGTACACATCATAACATCATCAAGGCAGATCTAATGGACATATTCTTTGATGGCCTACTACCTCATAATAAGGTTTCCTTGAATGCAGCTGCAAATAGTTCTTTAAGAGATAAAACCCCACAAGCAAGTTGGGAGCTCTTTGCAGAAAAGGGTAATGAACACTATCAGTCTGAGGATCCAAGGAGAATGCCCACATCATCTTCACATAACTCCAAGGAGATTTTGTCAGAGATATCAGCTTTAGGCAACATAATGGAGAAAATAATGAGCCTAATTGAACTGGAGATGTATTCTCTAGAGTAAGTACATTGCAAGCACTAGTTATAGAATATGAGTCATGTGGTTAAATGATGCATGCTATAAGTATATGTGATAAAGAATATGAAGAAGTAGTAGCAATATATCAAGGGAGAGGCAATCAGTTCTAGAAGAAAGATGCTTATTCGAATTCATATAATCATGGCTGGAGAGACCAACCAAATTTTAGGTGGGAGAGTGGTGACAATAGGCCAAACTAATTCCAAAGAAGTAGTGATTCATCGAGCAACTATCAAGGCCCATTGTACCAGCCTAACCCAAAGCTTTAATAGCGCCAATACCACATGAGACCTTGTAACTTTTGAACAGTATGGCTACACAAATGAATAATTTGGATAGTAGAATAACCCATTAGAAACAACAAAAGAAAAGAGAATGATGGTCAATTCACCTTCATAGCTACAATCCTTCAAAGTATGTAAAAAATAATGCAAATATGTAGAGGAAAGTTAAAGAGCTGAGTTCTAAGAATACTAATATTTCCAGCCATCTAAGTTAAGTCTCCAATACTATGAGTGATATCCAAGCAATGAGTAGTGGTAGTATACCTTTGAAAGAATTGTGTGTTGATAAGAAGAAGTTTAGGCCTATTGAGAAAATTTATGTGATTGTTATTGTGTCATCTCTTTGTAAGGCTGGATTACTGATTAAGTGCCAAGACCTAGGATCCTACACTAACCTATGCACAATAGGCAAAGTCCATATTAAGTGAATGTTGTTAGATCTAGGGGATACTATCAATGTTATGCCTTGATCGGTACCTTAGGTATTAACAATCTCAAAGACACATGTGTAGTGCTCTAAATAGTTGATCGATCAATTAGGTACCCCAAAGGAATTCTTGAGGAAATTCCAGTACAAGTTAAGGACTTAGTGTTCCCAGTTGATTTTTATGTCCTAGATATGTCTAGTGAGCTAGTTAATGAGAGCACTTTGATCCTACATAGACCTTTCCTCTAAACTTTCAAGACAATCATTGCTATAAAGCATAGTTCCATTACAATGGAAGTTGGATAGCATGTAGTCACTTTTAATATAAATGAAGCCATGAAATATTATTTTTTAGTTATGCTTTTGTTAGGTTAAATGCTATTGATTATGTTATTGAAGAAACTCAAAATGAGCATGAATTCAGTTTGCATGATGGACATGATTATGTGTTGCATAATTTCCATAACTCACATGAAGCATCTCATGAGCATGTTAAGTTAAATTCATCTTTGAGTGCCTATGATGACTATTTTGCATCTCTATCTTTTGTTTATTCTTTCTCCTATTCTTGTGAAAGATGCACCATGTTGTAATTGCTTGGACCTTAGTAGCATGCCCTATGTTTCCCAAGATTTCTCATTTTCATCGAATTTTGATTATATTTCACCATTTGTAAGTTACATTGCCCTGGACAAGGATTTGTTTAGTAATTTTATAGGTTTAAAAGATATTTTTTAAGTTGAAAGTGGAACAAATTCTAAAGGATAAAACCTCTGTGATTCCAAGTTATGACCAAATGAACCTCATGTTGTAACTGAAGATCAAGCTTCTGGGGACAAGAGTCTTTGTGTTAGTGAGTCACGACCAGACAATTGTTTTGTCATGACTGAAGAGTAGAATAATTAGATGTGAAGCCTCCGAGTACACCCATTGCAACCATAAGATGGACAAGTCATAACTAAACACTTAAAAAATGCTCTATGTGATTCCTTATAACGATGAGAAGTTGAAGACATGACAATTAGGCTGTGACTAAACATCCCAAATATAGCCATTAAGCTTTAATCTCTATTAGTTCCACCATATAATATCTTGGTTAAAGGATGAATATATCCTAACTCTAATTTTCCTTACTCGTATTATAAAATTATGTCTCATACCTTATGGTTTTTGAATAACTTGATCTCTAATAATGATATAGGTATAATGGAGGATAAACCCAAGTATGTTAAAGGTATAGACCAACCTCACCTTAGTGCAACACTTGAGGAAACTGACAGTAAATTGGAGAATCTGAATGATCTAGACAGGAGCGGCCTTCAAGAATCTACAAAGGGAAGTTTCTCTAACTTTACTTATTCCCTCATTTGATTCCTTCCATTATTTAACCCCATAATTGGAATTGAAAGATTTACCTTGTAATCTTAAGTATGCTTACCTTGAAGCATATTAAAAAATACATGTTGTCATCTCTAGTTCTATAACTATTATTGAAGAATATAGGTATTAAGCATGCTTAGTAAGAATAGAGAGGCCTTGGGTTGGTAATTAGCTAATATAGAATGAAGAGATGCTACAGTTTGCATTCATAGGATTTTGTTAACTGAAGATTCCAAGCCTATTAAATAACCCTAACGAAGATTGAACCCATTGATCTCTAATATTGTTAGGAAATAGGTTAGTAAATTGTTGAAAGTAAGGATCATATATGCTATTTCCATAACATCCTCTTTTCTTACATCTTAGGGACCAAACGGTAGCATCTAGAACCACTTCTAAGACTGTTGAAGTCCAATTACTCAATATGAAATTTTACTCTTAGCGAGTACTATTCACTGTGCAAATTCCAGAGGAGTGACCTGACTTCGAAAAATCATAACTAATTCTAAAAAACTCGAAATGAAGTGGTTCAAATTGTTACACGAAGCTAACATAATTCTACTTCAGGAAAAATTACTTTTTGACCACGACTTGACCAGGTCAACGTTGGTCAACGTTCTGAAATCACTGTTCCTCCAGCATCCTGTCCCTGATTCCAGCATTCTAGTCCCAACTTTGAAAAATCATATCTTTATGTATAGACATCCAAATAAAACATTCTATATATCAAATTGAAGCTTGGCATGTATACTATTTACTGGAAAAATATCATACATATATTTAATCATTTACTATTTATAATTACAGCTCAAAGGTCACAGCCTCTCCACGAGCTACTGTTCACAGTGGTAAATTCCAGCAATTACATACATCAATCACATATCAATGATGCTAAATAATTAACATTTCTTCTTGGATATTTATCTCCTCCACCTTGATAAGACCTGTCGTAATTGGATTGATATGGAATGGGTGAGATTTTTAGGGAAATCTCAGTAGCAAACAGCACTAAATAATGCGTGCATTAAAGTGAATAATTGTGCTTGCTTGTGAAAGTGTTAACATTTGTCTAATGTGCATGCTTCCATGTTACATATGAAATACAGTTGGCCAAAGTAATCATAGAAACAAAGCTTCATACATAAACACATATGCAACACAATTCAACAAAGCCATAGCACATCAAGCATTAAATGCAATTCAACAAAGCCATAGCACATCAAGCATAACATTTAATGCATACAAGTTTAGGATAAGTTTACTATCTGGCATGTAGCTATTCTTCTAGCTCTTAGCCTTTGCTCTAAGGTATCTTCTTTTCATATGTTAGAGCCTATACACAGCATAATAATATCTTTATTATTATTGAGTACAGCTTTACTTAACTCATGCTTAACTAGGGGTAATATCCTTAATCTAACATTCCCCTGGCTTTCTCTCTACCATTAGCTACCTTTATTAATAGAGATATTTCTCTATTCTACCCACTACGAGCAATCCCCTACTTTATTAGAGTAGGGACTAAATAACTTAATTACCTCATTCCTAAGCTTTGCCCAGTCCCTCGGCTCCTTAGACTGCTCCTGACTCCACCAGAACTCCTTCCTTCTTTCTCTTCCTTCCTTTCTTTCTCTCTTTCTCTCTTCTTTATCTTCCTTTGCCTTGCTAGGCCATGGTGTGGCTTGAAATGGGAGGGGAGTGGCCTATTTATAGGTGAGAGGAGGTGGAATGAATGGTCCAAATTGATTCGCGATGAATGGCTCAGATTGCTTGCTTCCTCAAGAAGCTTAGCTGCAGCATCACGATGACATCACCCTCCTTTATGACTCACCACTAATGACATCATCCAGGACACCTCAGGGGGTATGTAGCGCAATGGTGGGGCCCTTGGGACACCTCACCAGCTGACTCAGTCTTTCTAGAGAATTCCAAAGTCTTTTCCCTGAATGCACAGCCGAGATTGTGCCACGTGTCCTCTTGTTTTTGTTCTTTTTCTGTAATCATGCCATGTGTCCTTTGCTTTTCTTCTTTTATTGTAATCATGCCATGTGGCACCTTGTGGGCCCCATCTATGTCATCTCATGATTCCATATCACTTTACCCAGTTCTATCTTTGACCGGGTCACTTTACTTTATTGAAAAAGTACTAAAATAATATTTTAATGCCTCTTGGGCCCATATTACTCCTAGGCTATGGTTTTGGGCCTTGGATTATCATCTTGGGTTTCTAACCTAGCCCAAGCACTCTGGTGGCTCGATTCCCAAGAAACATCCTTAGTAAATTACTAAAATGCCCTTAGTTCCTCTTTAGTATTTATAGGAGCACTATTATCTTTTCATACCTTACCAGAGTACCTCTTGACCCTGGTCAACTATCCAGATACCCTTTCTTGACTGTTTAACCTTAGTCAAATGATCATAACGCCTTTCTTCTGACTCTGACTCAATGACACAACACAGGGGCATACCTTCAGTGGCATTTTCGTAATTCTTCATTTTTCTCGGTCTTTATTAGCCCTGGCCCACATACTTATCTAAAAAAATCATTGGGCCTATAAGGTGCCATTCTGCACCCTCTGTATGATCCCCTATCTTTATCGGCTCAATTCCCGAGAAATTCTCCCGAAACCTATTTATCGGGTCTTTTAATCGACTGTAAATTCAGTAGTAAATTCTACATAACTCATTTTTAGCCTCTGTCAGTTTTAGAAATTCTTGTATTAATTATAGGATTTTACTGCCACCTTTCATCTAATTCTGAGGTCCAGAGGATACTGTATTAATTTTTCTTCTCTTCAAAAATTAATATAAATCTTTTAGGACCTCATATCAAAACTCTGTGTTGCATCAAACTGATCAGTAAAATTTTCTCTATTTACTGAGACCTCTACTCAACAGGGCCTGGTAGAATTCCTTTTTCAGGCTATACTGTGCTTTTAGGCCTAAAAATTGGGATATGACATTTCTCCTCCCCTTAAAATAAATTTCGTCGTCGAAATTTCAGGGTTAAACCTCTATTCATTCCTTGATGAATAGTTTCTCTGAGGAGACTGTCCCTTTCTTTCATATTGAAATTTCTCATATACTCCTATATTCTGGAGTTTTTGTTGACTACTCATCATACTTCTTAGTGCAGTCACTTAATCATTTGAGCATATAGCGGAATTCTCTGAATATCCGCACACTTTAACTCTCATTCTCATATCATTATACTTATTATCTTCAATAACTCGTCATAATACAGAGAGAGGACTTATATTATTATTCTTTCTTTCCTTACTCTACTGCTAAACAGGAGCACATAAGATCTTATAGGAGCATATAGGAGCACATACTCTAACATGCATAATGCACGGCCAGCATGCTGCAGGACTATATACTTGCTCATGAATGCAAAGCTCTAACATCTGAGCTTAAGCATTCCTTCTTTTAATATGCACAGCTTTAACACTCAGAACTTGCATAACTCTAACACTCAGAGCTTGCACTACTCTAACATTCAGAGCTTTAGCATATTTTACGAACATAACATTGCATAACATAATGCCTAGCTTTTTATGCAAGGAGTGAAAACTCTCATTTGCTCTTTCACATGTAACTCATCATTCAAACATCTTATTTCTTAAAAACAAGGCCTCTCAATCTGTTATAGGGCTAGCTATAAAGCCACTGCATGTGTACTTACTACATATTTCTCATAACGTATCTCATTACGTGCTTTTCATAGCATATCTCATTACATATCATTTACGCCATATCATGGCATATCTGGCCACATCTGGCGATATCATAGTCTATCTGGCCTTATCATAAAATACTCTTTTAACTTAAAATATTGCTAGCCTTCAAAAATATTTCCTATCAAATTTATTTCATTTGGACTTGACATAAAGGTTCTATTCTCTTTCTGTTCATAACCCTTTCTAACTTTTCATAGCTCTTTCTATCATCTTACATAACTCTGTGTACATATGCCAAATTTCTATGGCATTTACACCTTTCCTATCACTTCCCAGGGGGTCACCCATCATTAGACTACTCTTGCCTAAGCACGCTTACCTGAAATGTGCAAATATAAATTTGAAGCACTGGTGCTAACAGGCTCAAATCCTAGTACTTTCTATCTTAGAACCATCTTATGCTATCTCTCTTGGGTCTATCTGGTCTTATAATCTCTTTGTCCTCATTTGGAGGATTTATCTGTCTTTTATTCTCTATAATCTTATTGTAAGGATCTCTTTATTCTTATTTGACCCTTTCTTATATCTTATGAAATATTCTCATAAATCCTTAGGACTCAGAAGTAACAACATTAACTTTGGTCCCTGAGTTTCTATTATGTGTAAGAAAATTCTGAGTTCAGTCCTTCATAGTAATAAGGCTATATAACATCATAGGTACTCTCTCTGTTATCAGCTAACCAACTTGTGAAGCTTCTGTACCTTAACTTTTCCTTAGTATATGTCATTCCAAAGATATACTGTACTTATGGCTCAATACTTTCTCTCTCTAGGCTAGGTCTATTATGACTCTCGGGATCTACTGCGATCAACCATAAGTCTCTTCAGGATCTAACTGTGATCCTGGAATTCTATTCTCTGTGAGCCATACTAGGATCTAACTGCAATCCTCTGGAATCTACTACAATTTCATTGTACTGTATTATCATCTCTGGAAGACCTAAACCAACAGACAATGTTACAAGGTTAATCACTTCCACATCGTTAACTCCACAGATAATTCCCCAAAAATGATCACAGAGGCCAATATTATCTATCAGGACTTTACTCATTTCCTATATTACTCAGGAATTTTCATATACCATTCTCATCTTTATAGCTTTATTACACTTAACATTGCAGGGAGCTACACTGGCTCTACCATGCACATATCTATCATCTATTCATCTTATCAGAGGGACCTTGCTCTATATGAATTATACTGTCACATCTCTTGGCTTTATCTCAAAAACAATCTTTCTCTATCGCAAGAGCAATCTGGCTCTATTGCGAGATCATTAACTTATACTACATAGTCACTGCTCCTTCTTAGAGCTATACCATCTTTCATGCATGCCTCTCATTCCATTTCATAGCATATCACTCATATACCTTATCCCTACTAAAGGGATATATCCTAAGCATTGTCATCATTTATATGTAGATTCACTATTAATCCTCATCTTATTCTCATTCTCTATCCCATTGACTATCATTGTCTGATCATAATTTCTCTTTCTATTCTTTTGGAATTAACTAGCTAACTCATTCATTACTTCTCTTTTGCTTTATCATCATCAGGTGAAATTATTTAATTGTATGTCGTAGGGTATGGGAGCAATAAATTTTCAAAACTATCTCATCATATTTATTCTACCCTACATGTACTGTAAAGGGGAGTATTCATTCATCACAGTATACTCAACATGCATAATACTCAAGGAGGTGCAATCAATTAAGCATTCTCTAACCTACGTGTCATCATATGACAACTGCAAGGAGATGCAACTTCTCATCATAACTTTTGGCAATATAAGCCATACCTTTATTACATAGTTTGCTCAACCATCCCTTAATCACCTTAACTACTAGGTCCTGATCATCCCTTACTGGTTTCACTTAGGCTACCATATTACCCTCTTATTAGGGTATAGACTCAACCCTTTACTACTTCATCTTATATTGGGGAGTCTTTATCTTTGAAACTGTGGGTACCTTTTTCTCTTTAAACTTTATAAACTTCTTTTTCTTTTCTATATATGCCGCTCTATTGAATTTGTATAATTACCTGAGAAAATCCCTTCTTTAACCGAGTTCAATATATGAACTAACTTTTCAGGTGAGCGGATAAATCTCCATCCCTACAGAGTACTTCTGTATCTTCTTACTATCTCTTAACTCTTTCTATCTGTCAGTCTCACTCTGCTCTTTGACCAGACTATGATTCTTTTCTAGTGTTTTTTGCAATCCTAATAAACTTATGTCATATGGATCATTCATCACTATTAATTCTATTCTCTAGGGTAGAATGCTAAGTTATTATCTTTTTGCGCTGCAGTCCCTTTGTCTTGGGAACATAAGCTCTTCATCTATCTTGTCTCTAACTTTATGCCATATGCTAGGATTATTCCTAGGCAATTTGTTAATATGACTTTAATTCTTTCATAATGTAGATCTACTCACATAGAGGATCTACTTCTAAACATCGTCTAATCTTTCATACCTCATTACTTTATACTATCTAGCTTGATTATGCTTTATACCAATCCTCTAGTTGATTAACTTCAACCAGGTTTGTACCTTTATTATCATTGTTACTGTAACGTCTGGCAGTTTCCCTTAACCTAGGACTAGTCAGCTCCTGTCTCCATCCATAGAGTAAACTGCTCCCAGCCATTATCCTGCTTAGTCCAGTCACATTGTGCTAATAAGCACAAGACCTTAGCGGTAATAGCTGACTTAAGACTAGTCTATCGTAGTCACTTTCTTGAAGACTACCTCGTAAAGATATAAGGTATAGGGTATTGTTCTATTTATCTGGGTGTCACTGTCTCTTGTTTGAATCATTCTCTAGGTAGTGAACACCATCCCCATATCTCATACTAGGGAGGAACCCTCTTTAGTTCACATTTCTAACTTGTTTTACGTGTTAGTCTATCTATACCAGAGCATCACTGAGCTAGAACCTTTTGTTCTATGCCAGAATCTTATGCTCTGATATCACAATATAACATCCTCATTTTCTTACATCTTAGGGACCAAACGGTAGCATCTAGAACCACTTCTAAGGCTGTTCAAGTCTAATTACTCAATCTGAAATTTTACTCTTAGCGAGTACTGTTTACTGTGCAAATTCTAGAGGAGTGATCTGAATTCGAAAAATCATAAATAATTCTAGAAAAATCAAAATAAAGTGGTTCAAATTTCTACATGAAGCTAATATAATTCTCCTTCAGGAAAAAATGACTTGTTGACCATGACTTAACCAGGTCAACATTCCAAAATCACTGTTCCTCCAGCCTCCTGTCCCTGATTCCAGCATTTTGGTCCCGACTTTGAAAAATCATATCTTTATGTGTAGACATCCAAATAAAACATTCTATATATCAAATCGAAGCTTGGCATGTTTACTATTTAATGGGAAAATATCATACATTTATTTAATCATTTACTATTTATAATTATAGCTCAAAGGTCACAACCTCTTCATGAGCTACTGTCCACAGTGGTAAATTCCAGCAATTATATACATCAATCACATATCAATCATGCTAAATAATTAACATTTCTTCTTGCATCTTTATCACCTCCACCTTGAGAAGACCTTCTGTAATTGGATTGATATGGAAGGGGTGAGATTTGTGGGAAAAATCTCAGTAGCAAACAACACTAATCAATGCTTGCATTAATGTGAATACTTGTGCTTGCTTGTGAAAGTGTTAACATTTGTCTAATGCGCATGCTTCGATGTTACATATGAAATACAGTTGGCCAAAGTAATCATAGAAATAGAGCTTCATACATAAGCACACATGCAACACAATTCAACAAAGCCATAGCACATCAAGCATAACATTTAATGCATACAAGTTTAGGATAAGTTTACTACCTAGCATGTAGCTTTTCTTCTAGCTCTTAGCCTTTGCTCTAAGGTCTCTTCTTTTCATATGTTAGAGCCTATACATAGCATAATAATATCTTTCTTATTATCCAGTACAGCTCTACTTAACTTATGCTTAACTAGGGGTAATATCCTTAATCTGACATTCCCTTGGCTTTCTCTCTACCTTTAGCTACCTTTATTAATAGAGATATGAAAGGAATTGGAAGACACGCAGCAGAAATTAATTTAAAAATTTTTTCATTCCTTGTCAGGATCTACCATATGTGTTTAAGTCAAGTGGGAAGAAGCATTACCCTCAGTGTTCCTCAGTGACTTCCACAGCTTCTAGTCACGATGTTCACAGCTTCTCTCCGCGGCTCGTGCTCCCTTTCCAATCGCAAGAAGTCGACGACTCAGGTCAGCTTCCTCTGCTGGTATCCACACGAACAACGTTCTAACCATGAACGAAGTGCTAGCATCTCTTGTCCCTCTAGGGCTTTCTCAAGAATTTGTCCTCTCCATCTCTATTTTGGCAGTTTCTTATCTACAAACCTTTTGCAGATTCCCCTTTGGCCTTTCTGTGTTCTCTGTGTGTATTGCTGAAAACATAGCTCCTAAAATCAGATATATAGGATGCTATGCATTTTTCTCTCTACCGAATTGGATTTTGGAGTTAATCTTATATTAATTCTGAAATTAATACAATATCATATATTGTATAATTTTATAAGAAACTAATTAAATAAATAATATTAAATTCGTCCCACAGATTTAATTACCTATTTATTTAACTTTAAATAAAGATGAGACTGAACTATATTTGATTTATTCTCATAAATCAAATTTGAGATATTCTATCAATTTGAATTTCAAATTCAAACGTGATAGGGATTTAATTTATCCTTATAAATTAAATCTCATATATCTCTTATATAATATATATATACGAATTTATATATATATACGAATATAAATATAAATAAATATATACATCCACCCTGGATCTTTATTGAATCTGGACATGTCTTAGATTCAATGAATCTGGACATCGTAGCTCGTGTTGGGCTATTTTGTGTGTCTATTGGCCCATATGAAGTTGGCAGTGAGCCATTTGTTATACTGGCCCACAAGTCACAAGCGGTCTCTAGCAAGACATAACGACTACCCAAATCGTATGAGGATCGTTAAACGATATAACCTTTTATACAACCATGTCATATCCCTTATATCACGCGATATTTTGGTCATGGTTGAGGCATGGATAATGTCATCCTCCTATTCCTGACTGTTACTTTCTCAATCCCTAAGTAGTCTAACTATAGAAATGGAACTACCTTTCCATTATAGTATGGCCATATATTTCTTAGACTCACTCATCGAGGGGCCCAGTAATATCTCTCTACGAATATGAGGGAAAAATTCCATCTTGACCATTAACATTCCTCCGCATGAAAAACCACTAAGCCCGAACATAGTCTTTATGATCACTCGGTCAAAAGTGACTTTTGACTAGGTCAAAGCTGAGTGTTTGTCATGTAGGAATCCATGATGATCTCAGGTCAAAGGGCATATTGACATGGTTTGTATATGAGAGAAGCTTATGACGTTACCCATGTAGTTCTCTCATAGCGGGTCGGTCCAACACCTCGTACTCTTACATGTGCCTATGATTTTGATTTATATCTATATACATCTTCAAAGTCATACTGGTCTTATTTCATCTCTGCTCCCGCATAGATGACTGACCAGGGATATTTAGGATAAGATCATGAATTATCTAAGGATGGTCATCATAGTAAACATGCAAATAATATGATAACACAATTAATAAATTCATATATCAATAATGTTCATAAGATAATGATTGGCCCCTAGGGCACGATATCCAATAAGATATTTCTCTATTCTAACCACTATGAGCAATCCTATACTTTATTAGAGCAGGGACTAGATAACTTAATTACCTCATTCCTAAGCTTTACCCAGTCCCTCAGCTCCTTATACTGCTCCTGACTCCACCAGAACACCTTCCTTCTTTCTCTTCCTTCCTTTCTTTCTCTTTTTCTCTCTTCTTTATCTTCCTTTGCCTTGATAGGCCATGGTGTGCCTTGAAATGGGAGGGGAGTGGCCTATTTATAGGTGAGAGGATGTGGAATGAATGGTCCATATTGATTTGCGATGAATGGCTCAGATTGCTTCCTTCCTCAAGAAGCTTTGCTTGCATCATCACGATGACATCACCCTCCTTTATGACTCACCACTAATGACATCATCCAGGACACCTCAGGGGGTATGTGGCACAATGGTGGGGCCATTGGGACATCTTACCAGCTAACTCCGCCTTTCTAGAGAATTCTAGAGTCTTTTCCCTAAATGCCCGGCAGAGATTGTGCCACGTGTCCTCTTGCTTTTTGTCCCTTTTCTGTAATCATGCCATGTGATGCCTTGTGGGCCCCATCTATGTCATCTCATGATTCCAGATCACTTTACCCAGTTCTATCTTTGACCGGGTCACTTTACTTTATTGAAAAAGTACTAAAATAATATTTTAATGCCTCTTGGGCCCACATTACTCTTAGGCTATATTTTTGGGCCTTGGATTGTCATCTTAGGTTTCTAACCTAGCCCAAGCACTCTGATGGCTCAGTTCCCAAGAAATATCCTTAGTAAATTACCAAAATGCCCTTATAGGAGCACTATTATCTTTTCATACCTTGCCAAAGTACCTCTTTACCCTGCTCAACTATCCATATATCCTTTCTTGAATGCCTAACCTTAGTCAAATGATCATAACGCCCTTCGTCTGAGTCTGACTTAATGATCATAACCTTCAGTGGCATTTTCGTAATTCTTTATTTTTCTCGGTCTTTAATTGCCCTGGCCCACATACTTATCTGAAAATATCATTGGGCCTATAAGGTGCCATTCTGAACCCTCTGTATGATCCCCTATCTTTATGGGCTCAATTCCCGAGAAATTCCCCTAAAACTTATTTATCGGGTCTTTTAATCGACTATAAATTCTGTAGTAAATTCTACAGAACTCCTTTTTGGACTATGTCAGTTTTAGAAATTCTTATATTAATTATAGGATTTTACTGCCACCTTTCATATGATTCTGAGGTCTAGAGAATACTGTATTAATTTTCCTTCTCTTCAAAAATTAATATAAATCTTTCAGGACCTCATATCAAAACTATGTGTTACGTCAAACTGATCAGCATAATTTTCTCTATTTACTGAGACCTGTGCTCAACAGGGCCTGGTAGCATCCCTTTTTTAGGCTATACTTGGCTTCTAGGCCTAAAAATTGGGATATGACAATTTCAGATAGCGTATAGGTATCTCCTGTTCAAGTGGTACCCAAAAAGAGTGGAATCACAGTGGTTAAAATGAGCATGTCTATAGGAAATTGAGTGACTTTACTAGGAAATACTATTTTCCCCTATCTTTTATTGATTATATGCTAGAGAGATTAATGTTGAAGAGTGACTATTATTTACTTTATAGTTATTCATGTTATTTTCATATTCCTATAGATCTGGGAGGCCAAGAAAAGGCCATATTTACATGTCCCTTTAGAACATATGCCTATAAGAGAATTACATTTTGTTTGTGTAACACTCCTATCATGTTTAGCGTTGTATGCTTTCTATATTTACTAAGTTTATTGAGAAATGCATGGACATCTTCATGTACGATTTTACTATGTACGGTAATTCTTTTGACTAGTGTTTAAAGATTATTGATCAAGTCCTTGCTAGATGCATTAAGAAGAAACTAGGTTTAAACTTTGAAAAGTGACATTTTATAGTTGATCATGGAATATTTGTTGGACATCTCATATCTAGTAAAGGAATTTAGGCGGATAAAGCAAAATTGAAGTAATCTCCTCACTGTCCTACCCCACAACTTTAAAAGAATTATGATCTTTTTTAGGGTACATTAGTTTTAAAGGATGTTTATTAAAGATTTTAGCAAAATTGCTTTGCCACTTTCAAGACTTCTTCAAAAATATTCTAATTTTAGTTTTTCTATTGATTGTAAAGATACTTTTAAAAATATAAAGAATAGGTTGGTTTCCCTGCCTATTCTAACTTCACTATATTGGAATCTTTCTTTGAATTATCATGTGATCCTTCCAATTATGCTGTAGGAGCTATGTTGGGTTAGAAAGAAGGTAACTTAAGTTATTGTTTACATAGATCATACATCAGTCAAGTACTTATTCCATAAATCTCAATCTAAACCAAGACTTTTATGGTGGATGTTACTGCTTCAACAGTTTGACATAAACATAAAGGATCGTGCTAGGAATATGAACCATATTCCATACCATTTGAGTATACTACCAATAGAGAAAAGGGGAGTACTCAATTCTAATCTTATTTGTGATTCTTTCCTTGATCAATCTCTATGTGTTGTGTCTATTGTAGAACCTTAGTATGTGTACTTAGTGAATTTCCTTGAAACTGGCCAAATCCTATCTCATTTTTCCAAAGCTTAGGCGTAAAAGCTCAAGAGTGAATCTAAATATTATCTTTGGGACACCCTTACATATGGAAAGCATGTTTAGATCAAGAGTTAAGAAGATATATCCCTAATAAAGACCATACCCAAGTTTTAGAGGCTTGTCATTCTTTGGTCTGTGGGGGTCATTTTAGGGTTAGGAGAACTACATGTAGAGTCCTTGAGTCTAGTTTTTACTGGCTTACTTTCTTTAAAGATTTTTTTTTAGTTTTGTAAGGCATGTGATAAGTGCTAAAGATTCAGGGGAACTAGCAAACGTTATGAAATGCCACAATAACCAATTATATTTTCAAGGTTTTTATGTATGGGGAATCAATTTTATGGGACCCTTTCCACCCTCAGCTAGTTTTTACTATATCTTATTAGCTATAGATTATTTTTATAGGAGTGTAGAGGTTATTCTAATGGGACTTGATGATGCACAGATGATTTCTAAATTTCTAAGGTCTTACATCTTTAGTAGATTTGGGGTACTAAAGGCATTGATTAATGATCAAGGTACCTATTTTTGCAACAAGTTAATTAATAACTTATTGGCAAAATATAGTGTGACTCACAAGGTCTCAACCCCATATCACCCTCAAATAATAGCCTAACCGAGGTTTCTAAGAGAGAAATAAAGCACATCCTTGAAAAGATTGTTAAACCATCCAATAAGGATTTGAACTTAAGATTAGATTATGCTTTATGGGCATACAAAATAGATTTCAAAATACCCCATAGGCATGTCTCCTTATAGGACAACATTTTGGGTTAGCTTATCACATGCCCCTAAAACTAAAACATAAGATATTTTAGGAAGTGAAAGCTTGTAATGATGACCTTACAAAATCTAGTTCACAAAGGCTATTACATTTTAGGAGCTAGAGTAAATTATACTAGATACATATAGTATCTATGAGATTTATAACCTGAGGATAAAGGTTATTCATAAGGCTTACATCATAAGGAAGAGGTTTAAGGAAGGTGATAAAGTGTTAAGGCACAAAGCTTTGTTCAAGTTTAAACATGGAAAATTCAAAATGAGCTGATGATCCCTATACTGTGATTTAAGTGCATGACTTCGGGATGATAGAGCTTACAGAGGAGGCAATAGGCAATGTCTTTTAAGCAAACTCACTCAGAAATATGCAAAGGCAATGTTTAATAAGAGATTATTTATACAAGAGAAACAATTTATAGCAACTAGTCAAGTAGCCTTTTACAACTTAACTGTATCTCAAGGGTTATAGGAACTAATTAAAGTGAGATTGACAGCTAACGTCACTTTGTTCAGAGAGTTTTATATAACTACTTCCATAAAGGATTCATTAATTGTGCATTGATTGTAGAGGCTGATATTTTCCATGAATGGGTTTAATATCATAGCTTTCTATAAATTTCTAGTCCTATTTGAGTGTAAATTCTATTATGCAAAGGTTCATTTGGATGAGGTCCCATGGGATGATGTTTTGGGGTAAGAAAGAGCTGAATTTATAATGTAAATTTATGAATAATGAGCCACAAATTTGGCTAAATTTCATGACTTATAATGTGATGCCTCAAGTACATATTTATGATATAAATGAAGATAAGGCCCTCCTACTTTCTCTTTTGATGACCCAATAACCTGTATATATCTATTATTTTGTGTATAGCTCCATCATCCATTTCATTAACTCTATCACAACACTTCTGATCTTTCCACATCTGATCACAGACCTATGTACTCATAATAAGGTCCCTTTTTTGAAAAATGACCTATTTCTTGACCCTTTTATTACCTAATGCTATAGTGTATCCAAAGCCCACAAGAAGAATGGAGAAATAAGGACTACAAAGAAAGGAATTAAGGTAGCTAAAGTTGATCATGAGGTATATGAGGTTCCAGAGGACATAGCTATAGATGACTTAGATCTACATGAGCATGTGACAGCGATTTCTGATAAGCTTGTGGATGTCACTACTCAGCTGTGGGGGTTGAAGGCTATTATGATGACCATGAGTTTCAAAAACAATAATTTGTAGATCCATTACTTCTTCAAATAGCCAAAGCTCTTAACATAGTTCTTCCTCCAAGATTTGAAGCATCATTTCATAGAGTAATATTCCTGCCTCTATTTTCTTTCAAGGACAAGGACAAACTTCAGGCACACATGAGACACGTGTTGAGGATGCTGAGGCTACTGCTAGACTGAATAATGAAGGACATGGTATTGATGAAGAAGTATAATAGAGAGATAACTAGTCTTAAAGTTTATTTCCATTTCCTTATTTTGTAATTTTTGTTTTGGTTTTTGAATGGGTTATTAATGGATTTTGAGAATTCTAATATCTTATACTTCTCCCCATTGATAGTGAGGATACTGTCTAGTTTAAGTGTTGGTAGAGGTTGCTGTTTATTGATGGTGTCAGATTGTCGTGGTCCGATAATTCAAAATAAAGTTATTGCCCCCAATATAATATAGTATAAGGCCCTATTGTTCTTCTCGATGAGCCTTTTATGTGGAAACCTAGTAGATTGGATGTCAAAATCATTGAAAAACCTAAGTAGGGATAAAATGGTTTTTGGGCTTTAGTGATTGATGCAATAAAAGTAGGGTGCAGAAAAGTAGATATTTTTTTATTTTTGTTTATAATGAAAATGAGTTGGTTGAGTTGAGAAGTATGCTATGATAGACTCTTGATGATGAAAACATATCTATCCTTGCTCTCACATTTAAAATTGGAGTTTAGAAATAACTAAGTCTCGAAGAAAACCTCAATCGATCGATTGAGTGCATAACCCTAATCTTCCTTAAACCCCTTTGATCAAAGCTGGTCTAAGAACTATTAGTGAACTATCTTAAACCACATAGTGTGTAAATTGAATTTATATGATAAAAATGTCCTCGCATAGTCATCGATCGAAAACCCTAGATTTCAAACAATGAATTAATTAACAACAATCGCTGATAATAACCCACTCTCTTAAAATCGAAACTAAAATAGTCTATTAAAAGCAAATGATCAAATCATCCGAATCCAATTACAAAATATAATCTGATGAAAAATCAATTGATATTCAAACTTGATCATAAGATTAAAACCCTAGATCTAGCAGTAATCATAAGATGACAAGATGCAAATTAAAATAGAAGAAACTCCCTGTTTTAGTCCATGAGCTCAAGATATCCGATTTATCACCAAGAGGCTAGAGGTTTAGCCTCTCATGACTCCTGCTGCATTACAATCGCTGTTCAGTTGAGATATCATGAAGAAACAATGAGAAGGTTATAGGTTGATAGCGTGAAGAGATGTAGAATGATGGCAGGGGTGGAGAAGATGATCAGAGAGCACGAGAGTACTACTTTTTAGCCTAATGAGGTCCAAAAACCAGCCTCCCTCGACGGAAGCCTTCCTTCCCCTTTTATTTCTATATAACCCAATTCAAAATGCGCAGCTTTAGTGAATTTGCATGTTAGTCATGACCAGATACATAATTTGGTTGTTACATGTAAACATATAGAACATTCTAGAAGAATAAAGGTCGTAACCAGCGGACACTTTGGTCATGACTAAAATGTGCAGAGGCGTGGTTTCACTTTTATTGGCTTGTGATTACTTTTCTAGTCCTTTCTCTCTTCCAAAATACCTGCAATCCAAAATAAAAGCTTACTGTAAAAGTCCAAATCAGTTAATAACAAGATATATGCAGTTTTGAAGAGCTAATATACTATTTTACCCTTTTATTAGTACATTGCCATACACAATTATGTATTACCACAAAAGTACAATTTAAGGCATAAATGAATGGTAAAGTTGTTATAAAACTCTAAAAAGTGTCACAGAAACCATTTACAAAATGTGTCTTATCATTTATATTCTAGTGAATGCTAAGTTTTTTTGAATAATCCAAGTGTTCATCACAAAACTTTTGATTCTTGATTGTATTGTGTGATGAATTTTTGAAATGGAATTAACTGCTTTGAGGCTCACTGAAAATTTTGAGTGTTAAAAAACTTGCTGGGCTTTAAAAATTTTTGTTTGGTACTTTCTGTAAATTTTGGTTGCAACCTAACTATCTTTTGGTCATGACTAAAGATTTCTAGACTAAGGAAACTCACTATGTTTTCTGGTCATGAGTAGATGTATTGTTGGTCGTGACTAAATTTCTTAAGTTCAGAGGATTGCTTAATGTGTAAAATGGTCATGACATAACTATTTTTAGTGTCGACTAGGCTACCAATTAGAAAAGGGCCCATCTTCCTTTGCTTTGCTTCATGCAATGCTATATAGAATGACTTTCTTGAACTCCCATGGTGCTATTGATTGATAGTTAATAGAAGGATTTTGCACCATCTAATTCCATTAATAGTGCATTGAACGGATTTTAATTCAACTTTGATCCAAGAGGTTTTAAACTCATTAATGAACTAGATTTAATCGATTGATTGAGGTTTATTCTAAGCCTTAATGATTTCATAACTCCCAATTTAAATCAAGAGCAAGGATAACTATATTTTCATCATCAAGAGTTTTTTCTTTCAAAATTCTCCCATAATCCAAACTTGTCATATCCTGATTTTTAGGCCTAGAAGCCCAGTGCTTAGCCTAAAATAGGTAGTCTACCATGCCCTATTGAGCAATCTTATAAGTATATAGATGAGGTTTAGGGACTAAAATACAAATAATGAAAGTTCAAGGACTAATTGTAAATAATGAAAGTCCTTGGGGGCATAATGGTCATTTTGAAAAAAGATAAGGATTGAGCTAAAAAGTCTAAAAGTCCCATGGTACAAAATGGAAGTTGAAACAAGTTATGGGTCATTAAGTGTTGTTATGAAAAGTTGAGGAACTAAAATGTAATTTTCAAAAGTTCAGGGGCAAAATGGTAATTATGAGAAAGTTGAGCAAGAAAATACCCAAAACTATTTAGAATCATTTTAGCTCTAAATTTTACCAGTAAATAGAGAAAATATTCTAACCAATTTAACACAACACAGAATTTTGATTTGAAGTCCCGATAAATTGATATGAATTTATAAAGAATAGGAAATTAATACAGTATCCTGTGGGTCTCAAAATTAGATGAAATTTGGTAGTAAATTCTTATAATTAATATAAGAATTTATGAATCCGACAAAACTAAAAAGGAAATTATGTGAAATTTATAGTGGATTAAAACACTCAATAAATACTTTTCGGGGGAATTTCTTGGAAGTTGAGGCCACGAAGGCAGGGGACCACGTACAAGGCACAAAAATGGTTCCATATATGCCCAATAATATTTTTAGATAAGTATGTGGGCTAGTGCTAATAAAGATCTAAAAAAATATAAAATTATAAAAATGTTATGTTGTGACATTGAGCAAGAGATAGATAGAGGGCATTTTGGACATTTGACTAAGGTTAAATGGTGAAGAAGAGTTCCAGAATAGTTGACCAAGGTTAGGGAATACTTTGATGATGTGTGAAAAGAGATAATGCCGTAGAGATATTAAAGTAAATAAAGGAGAACCAAGGATATTTTGGTAATCTGTCAAGGGATTAGTAATTAAGTTTAGACCCAGTCCAAGGATGTCAATGATAGAAAGAATCTAGATTTTGGATTTAAAATCATAAAGTATATTATGAAATCTAAAAAAGATTAGATTTATAAAATAGTATGGTTTTTGGGAAATTGAACTGAGCTGGTCCTCGATTAAACTAGAATTTTTCTAGATGCTTCTTCCCTTTGGAATTTCATCACATGTAGCTATAAGGTGTTCCTTGATGATGTCATGGATGATGTCATCTTTTGGCTTCTAGGGCAAGCCAAGATTAAGAGCAATTATAAGCCATTAGATTAAATAGTGCACAAATTGATCCTGGCCATCCATTTTCATGCCTTGAAGTCTATAAATACCTCCCATTTTCTTCCCAAAACTGAGGCATGAGGAGACCTTGGGGAGGTGCTACTCAAATGAAAAGCCAAGATAAGGCAAAGAAGTATTCAAGGCACCAAAATTCAAGCTAGTTAAGGATTAAGGTAAGTAATCTATCCTAACTTATTTTCCTTTAATTTGGGGGCTTGAATTTAGGGTTTTATAGAAGAAATTTGAGCTTTACCTAGGGTATATATGCTGTCCAAAACCCTAGATGAAAGGAGAAAGAACAAATTAAAGTTAGAGCTATGCGATTAATACTTAAACAAGCTAGTTATATTATTAGTTATTGAATCAAGTTGATATTCTTGACTTTGCCATAAAATAGACCTTTCGGTGTGCATTATTCATGATAGAGGGAGATGAAATTGCAATGATATAATGCTTCCATTGAATGTATATGATGATTTTGTATAGGATTGGATAGGTTTGGAACCTTGAAAGCATTGGAATTGAAAGTTATACTTTTTGGAAATCTTCTCTATTGCTATTCATACATATGAAGCCTGATTGAAATTTCAAGATTTTGATGCTTCCAATGGTTTTAAAATGAAAAGTGGTGTGGGATAAAGTAGAGAATCAAGTATTGAAAGCATTGGAATCAAAATAGGGTGTAGTTGCTGGAATTTTGGAATTATTAGTTTACAAATGAATTCAATTGGACAAATTGTGTGGGGTAAGGTCAAGATACCAATTGGTTTAAAGGCCAAGTCAACTAGTAAAGATTAGAGAAAGTTATGTTAGTTAAAGTAAATTCAATGTTCAAGAGAGTTAGATTGTAATGAATGGATAGTAATGCTATGTTAGAAATTGATTGGTGGGCTCAAAAGAGGGCAGCCACATATCAAGGAGAAGAAGGAATAAGCAAGGATAAAGTAAAGGAAAGTCAAGCATGTGGGCTAGTGAACTATCCTAAACTTATATGTATTAGATGTTATGCTTAGTTGTGCTATAGCTATGTTGAATTGTGTTGCATATGTGTATATGATTGAAGCTCTAATTTTATAACTACTTTGGCCAATTGTTTTTCATATGTTATATGGAAGAATGCACATTATATAATGTTAACACTTTCACAAGCAAGAACAAGTATTTACATAAATGCATAAATTATTTAGTACCATTTGCTATTGAGATTTTCCCAAAAATCTCACCCCATCCATGTAATTCCAATCCTAACAGGTTCATGAATGATTGAAGAATATGAAGAGCATTAAGAGAAGTTAGGGATGTGATATTATAAATGTTACATGAAGAATTATTATGCGTAATGATTTTATATGACTAATTAGAGTAGTGATGTTCATGATGTAATGAAAAATAGTAAATGACGGAATAAATATATAAAATTTTACAGAAATTTATTTAACATGTCAAGATTAGTTTTGACACCAAGTATGCCTTATTTTGTTATCTGTACAAACAGAACGAAGTTTCCAAATTTAGGGACTAGAATTTGTTTTCAGAAATTTTGACCAAATGAATAGTAAACTTTGACGTCAAAGTTGACTTCGTGTAGCTTTTTGAACTGCTTAATTTTGATTTTTCTAGAATTAATTCTAATTTTTTGAATTTTATTGTTGAATCTATACTATATTAACTGTAACTCGTTAGAGTGAAATTCTAGATTTAGCTAATAGACTTCAAAGGTCATGTAAATGGTTTTAAATGCTACCAAATGGTCCCTAAGACTTACAAAGTAAAGATGTTACAAAACTATTTTCACACTAATCAAAAATACAAAAAACATTTATTTTCATTGTACCCTTAGTTTTATTAAATCAATGTTCGATCAAACAAAAAAATCCATACTTTTACTTAGATTTTCAATGTTATTGTTCACTAATTGTTAGGATTCTACATTAAAGGCTCCTTCAGAAGAACGATAGGTTTGTGCCCTATATTGTATTATTTGGGGTGCACTATTTATTCTAAAAGCCGGGATGGTGACAATCTCAAGACATTTCAACTATATTCACTTTTAACCCTAGGAACCTTTTACTTTACACCTTGGTCCCATGAACCTTTTAATTTAAGGCCTAAAGGACTTCCTTTCCTTATAATTTAGTCTTGCCTACCTCTTTCCTCTTTCTGTGCCTTGGAGACTCTTCTAGAGCCTCTAACTTTATTTACAAACTTAGCCTAATGAACTTTCACTATTTACATCTAAGTCCTTGTACTTTTTCAATTTAGAGTTTAGTCCCTGAAAATCATCTGTATACTTCTAGAACTTTTGTCATATCCCAATTTTTAGCCCTAGAAGCCTAGTATGTAGCCTAAAAAAGGTATGCTACCAGGCCCTATTGAGCAGAAGTCCCAGAGGTATATAAATGATGTTTAGGGACTAAATTGCAAATAATGAGTGTTCAGGGACTAAATCGTAAATAGTGAAAGTTCCTGGAGGCATTTTGTTAAATTGCTAAGGGATATTTCTTCGAAACTAAGCTACTAGAGTGCTTGAGCTTGATTAGAGACCCAACATGACATCCCTAGATGTCCATAAACGTGGCCCAAGAGTTATGTGGGTCCAAGTGGCATTAAAATAATATTTTAGTACTTTTTCAATAAAGCAAAGTTACCTGGTCAAAGATAGAACTGGGAAAAGTGATCCCATAAGGCTTTAGACTTATCTAGAACCATGAGGTGGCATAAAAGGTGTCCTCATGTGACCCACAAGGTGCCACATGTCATGAGTCTAGAAAAAGAATAAAAAGAAGAAAAAGCTAAGAACACGTGATATAATCTCGGCTGTATATTCTAGGAAAAGACTCTAGAATTCTCTAGAAATGCTGAGTCAGCTGGTGAGGTGTCCCAAGGGCCCCACCATTATGCCACCTAGCATGTGAGGTATCCCATGGATGATGTCATGTTGATGAGTCATCTAGGATGATGATGTCATCATGATGATACAGGCAAGGCTTCTTGAGGAACTTAAGCGATCTGAGCCATTCATCGCGATTCAATCTAGACCATCCATTCCACCTCCACTCAACTATAAATACCCCACTCCCTTCCTATTCCATACCATGGCCAACAAGAGCAAAAGGAGAGAAAGAAGAGATAAAGAGATAAAGGAAGGAAAAAGAAGGAGTTCTGGTGAAGCTAGGAGCAATCCAAGGAGTTTAAGGACTTAGCCAACTTAGGAATAAGGCTCTGATCTATGAAAAGAAGGAACCTTAGAGCAAAGGTTAAGGACTAGAGGAAAGGCTCCACGTCAGGTGTCATATCCCAATTTTTAGGCTTAGAAGCCCAGTATATAGCCTAAAAAAGAGATACTACTAGACCCTATTGAGCAGAGGTCTCAATAAATAGAGAAAATTATGCTGATCAGTTCGATGCAACACAAAGTTCTGATATGAGGTCTTGAAAGATTTGTATTAATTTCCAAACGAAAGAAAAATTAATACAATATGCTCTGGACCTCAAAATCAGATGAAATGTGGCAGTAAATTCTTATAATTAATATAAGAATTTTTGAAACTAACAGAGCTCAAAAAGGAGTTCTGTAGAATTTACTACAGAATTTACAGTGGATTAAAAGACCCGATAAATAGGTTTCAGGGGAATTTCTCGGGAATTGAGCCTATAAAGATAGGGGATCATACAGAGGGTCCAGAATGGCACCTTATAGGCTCAATGATATTTTTAGATAAATATGTGGGCCAAGGCTAATAAAGACCAAGAAAAATGAAGAATTACGAAAATGCCACTGAAGGTATGCCACAGTGTTGTGTCATTAAGTCAGAGTCAAACAAAGGGCGTTATGAATATTTAACTAAGGTTAGATAAGAAAGGGTATCTGGATAGTTGACCAGGGTTAAGAGGTACTCTGGTAAGGTATGAAAAGACAATAGTGCCCTATAAGTACTAAAGAGGTAGTAAGGGCATTTTGGTAATTTACTAAGGATGTTCCTTGGGAACTGAGCGACCATAGTGCTTGGGCTTGGTTAGAAACCCAAGATGACAATCCAAGGCCCAAAAACGTAGCCCAAGAGTAATGTGGGCCCAAGAAGCATTAAAATATTATTTTAGTACTTTTTCAATAAAGTAAAGTGACCCGGTCTAAGATAGAACTGGGTAAAGTGATCTAGAATCATGAGGGGACATAAATGGGGCCCACAATAAAATAAGAAAAGTAAAGGACACATGGCATGATTATAGAAAAAGGAGAAAAAGCAAGAGGACACGTGGCACGATCTCAGCTGTCCATTCAGGGAAAAGACTCTGGAACTCTCTGGAAAGGCTGAGCCAGCAGGTGAGGTGTCCCAAAGGCCCCATATTTTGTGACATATACCCCTGAGGTGTCCCTTGAGGTGTTCTAGATGATGTCATGAGTGGTGAGTCATCAGGGAGGGTGATGTCATCGTGATGATACAGGCAAAGCTTCTTGAGGAAGCAAGCAATCTGAGCCATTCATCGCGAATCAATCTGGACCATTGATTCCACCTCCTCTCACCTATAAATAGTCCACTCCCCTTCCATTTCAAGGCACACCACGAATCTAACAAGAAAAGGAAGAGAAAGAACAGAGAAAGAGAGCAAGAGAGGAAGAAAAAAAGAAAGGAAAGAAAGGAAGGAGTTCTGGTGGAGTCAGGAGCAGTCTGAGGAGCTAAGGGACTGGGCAAAGCTTAGGAATGAGGTAAGAAATTTATCTAGTCCCTGATCTAATAAAGTAGAGGATTGCTCTTAGTGGTTAGAATAGAGAAATATCTCTATTAATAAAGGTAGCTAAAGGTAGAAAGAAAGATAGGGGAATGTCAGATTAAGGATATCACCACTAGTTAATCATGAGTTAAGTGAAGCTATGCCGATAGAATAATAATGAAGATATTATTATGCTATGTATAGGATCTGACCTATGAAAAGAAGGAATCTTAGAGCAAAGGTCAAAAGCTAGAGGAAGGCTATATGCCAGGTAGTGAACTTATCCTAAACTTGTATGCATTGAATGTTATGCTTGATGTGCTATGGCTTTCTTGAATTGTGTTGAAAATGTGCTTATGTATGAAGCTCTATTCCTATGATTACTTTGTCCAATTGTATTTCATATGTAACATGGAAACATGCACATTACGCAATTTTAACACTTTCACAAGCAAGCACAAGTATTCACATTCATGCATGCATTGTTTAGTGTTGTTTGCTACTGAGATTTCCCTAGAAATCTCACCTCTTCCATATCAATCCAATTACAGCAGGTCTTCTCAAGATGGAGGAGATAAAGATGCATGAAGATATGTTAATTGCTTAGCATGATTGATATGTGATTTATGTATGTATAATTGCTAGAAATTGTCACTATGAACAGTAACTCGTGGTGAGGCAATGACATTTGAGCTGTAATTATGATAGTACATGATTGAATAAATGTATGATATTTTTCCAATAAATAGTATACATACCAAGCTTCGATTTGATATATAGAATATCTCATTTGGATGTCTACATCTTAAGGATATCACCACTAGTTGGGACCAGAATGCTGGAATCAGGGACAGGATGCTGGAGGAACAGTGATTTCAGAACATTGACCAACGTTGACCTAGTCAAGGTGTAGTCAACGAGTCATTTTACCCTGAAAGAAAAATAAGTTAGCTTCAAACATCAATTTTAACCACTCCATTTCAATTTTTCTAGAATTAGTTATGATTTTTCGAAGTCAGGTCACTCCGCTGGATTTTACACAGTGAACAGTACTCGCTTGGAATAAAATTCCAAATTGTATGATTTGACTTCATTGGCCCTAGAAGTGGTTCCAAATGCTACTGAATGGTCCCTAAGATGTAAGAAAAGGAGGATTTTATAATAGGTAGTAAACTTACCTACTTATATGTTTATGTTGTTTGGATGTTTTATGTGATGTTTACGTACTTTGATAATGTGAAGCATGTATGATTAAGTAATACTCTATTTCTTTTTATGCTATGGCCATATGTTATAATTAAGGGACATGGAAGCATGTGAGTTATTATTATGCAAGCATGATCATTAAGTGCACACATAGTAACATCAAGCATATAGTTGCATACATTGTATGGTTTCTGTTTGCTACTGAGATTTCCCCAAAAATCTCACCCCTTCCATATCAATCCAATCATAGCAGGTCTTCTCAAGATGGAGGATATAAAGATGCATGAAGACAAGTTAATGATTGTTTAGCATGATTGATATGTGATTGATGTATGTAATATTGATTGCTGGAAATTGTCATTATTAACAATAACTCGCGATGAGGCAGTCACATTAGAGCTGTAATTAGAAATAGTAAATAGTTAAATAAATGTATGATATTTTTCCAATAAATAGTAGACATGCCAAGCTTCAATTTGATATATAGAATGTATCATTTGGATGTTTACACATGGAGATGATTTTTTAAAGTTGGGACCAAAAATGCTGGAATCAGGGGAAGACGCTAGATGAACAGTAAACTTTGAGCATTGACCGATGTTTACTTGGTCAACGAGTTATTTTTCCCTTAAATAGAATTAGGTTACATTTGTGTAGTGATTTGAACCACATAATTTCATTTTTTTTGGAATTAGTTATGATTTTTTGAAGTCAGGTTACTCATCTGGAATTTGCACAGTGAACAATACTCGGTACAATAAAATTCTAGATTGTGTAATTTTACTTCAATAACCTTAGAAGTAGTTCCAGATGCTATACCTTGGTCCCTAAGATGTAATAAAATTAGTATATTACATTTTGGTATCATAGCAAAGGGTTCTGGCTCAGAGCATAAGATTCTGGCACATAACATAAGGTTTTGGCTCAGTGATGCTCGAGTTTAGTTAGACTAACCCCTTGAACAAGTTAGAAAATTGAACTAAAGAGGTTTCCTCTATAGTATGAGATATAGGGATGGTGTTCACTATTTAGAGAATGATTCATACAAGAGACAGTGACACCCAGATAAATAGAACAATACCCCATACCTTATAACCTTACGAGGTAGTCTTCAAGGAAATGACTACGATAGACTAGTCTTAGTAAGCCATTACCACTAAGGTCTCATGTTTCTTAGCACAATATGGATAGACTAAGTAGGATAACGTCTGGGGAGCAGTTTCCTCTATGGATTGAGATAGAAGCTGATCAGGGAAAGCTATAATAGTAGCTCGAGGTATCATTATGTGGCTTGACGTCACAGTGATGATGATAATGAAAGTACCAAATTCATTAAAGTTTATCAACTAGAGGATTGGTATAAAGTATAATCAAGCTAGATAGTACAAAGTACTAAGATATGAAAGATTAGTTTAAGATGATATTCAGAAGTAGATCCTCTATGTGAGTAGATCTACATTACGAAAGCCTTTGTTCAGCTAGTGTTTTCTGAATAAAAAGTTAGAGCAAGACTTGCCTAGGAATGATCATAGCACATGGCTTAAAGTTAAGATGATTAATAGATAGAGAGTTGATATTCCCAAGACAAAAGGACTACATCACGAATAGACAGTAACCTAGCACTCTACCCTAAAGAACAAATTTTTATTGATTGAGTTATCAACAAGTAGAAGTAGTTAACCTTATAGCTTAGTATGTTGGTTTGAGATCTTTCAGAGATGATGATACAGTACAACAAAATCACAGAGGATTTTGGAGGGTCACAGTTAGATCCTAGCATGGCTCAAGGGTCGCAGTTAAATCCTAACAGCTTTAGAGTCATAGTTAGATTTTGAAGAGGCTTATGGTAGATCACAGTTAGATCTTGAGGTCGCAGTTAGACCTAGCCAACGAAAAGTAATGAGTCATGAAGAAATAAGAATAGTACAGTATCTTTCTTTCACCAAAGATGAAGTTAAGATAAGGAAGCTTCACTAGTTAATTAACTCATCTAGAAAACTTATTTATAATGATTTTTATAGCCTATATTATATACAGGCTGAACTTAGTTTATCCTCATGAAGATGGAGTCCAAGTTCAAGTTTGAGTGTTGATATTCAAAAAGTTTTGTCCAAGTATGCCTGAGGAATAGAGAAGAGAAACCCCTATGTTTTAAGAATAGAAAAGTATGAGTAGATATGTCCTTCAGATAAGGATAAAGAGATTAAAAGCCTAGTGAGATCCAAAAAAGAGGGTATAAGACAGAGTAAAAAATATAACACAGTTCTGTTAGAAAGAATATGCTAGGGCCTAGAGCTATTAGAAAAGTAACCTAGCTCTGATCCAGTAGAACGTTTAGCTGAAAGTTGCTCGGGCAAGAGTAGCCTAATGATGGGTGACCCTTGGGAATTAATGACAAAGGGTGTAAATGCCATAAAAGTTTAGCATAGATATACAAAGTAATGTAAGATAGTCATAAAAGTTAAGAAGAGCTAGAAAAGTCAAGAAAATGTTATGAAATGAAAGGGACATTCACCTCAGAGAAACTTTTCATCAAAGAATGAATAGAGACTTAACCCTAAAATTTTGAGGACGAAATATATTTTAAGGGGAGGAGAAATGTCATATCCCAATTATTAGGCCTAGAAGCCTAGTATGTAGCCTGAAAAAGGTATGCTACCAGGCCCTATTGAGTAAAAGTCCCAGAAGTATACAAATGACGTTTAGGGACTAAACTGTAAATAATGAGAGTTCACAGACTAAATTATAAATAGTGAAAGTCCCTGGGGGCATTTTGGTAAATTGCTAAGGGATATTTCTTGGAACTGAGCCACCAGAGTGCTTGAGCTTGATTAGAGACCCAAGATGACATACCTAGATGTCCATAAACGTGGCCCAAGAGTTATGTGGGTCCAAGTGGCATTAAAATAATATTTTAATACTTTTTCAATAAAGTAAAGTTACCCGGTCAAAGATAGAACTGGGAAAAGTGATCACATAAGGCTTTAGACATATCTAGAACCATGGGGTGGCATGAAAAGTGTCCTCATAGGACCCAGAAGGTGCCACATGTCATGAGTCTAGAAAAAGAACAAAAAGAAGAAAAAGCTAAGAACACGTGACACAATCTCAGCTGTACATTCTAGGAAAAGACTCTAGAATTCTCTAGAAATGCTGAGTCAACTGGTGAGGTGTCCCAAGGGCCCCACCATTGTGCCACCTAGCATGTGAGGTATCCCATGAATGATGTCATGTTGATGAGTCATCTAGGATGATGATGTCATCATAATGATGCAGGCAAGGCTTCTTGAGGAACTTAAGCGATCTGATCCATTCATCACGATTCAATCTGGACCATCCATTCCACCTCTACTCAACTATAAATACCCCACTCCCCTCCCATTCCATGCCATGGCCAGCAAGAGAAAAAGGAGAGAAAGAGAAAGGAAGGAAGGAAAAAGAAGGAGTTATGGCAAAGCTAGGAGCAATCCAAGGAGCTTAAGGACTTAGCCAACTTAGGAATAAGGCTCTGATCTATGAAAAGAAGGAACCTTAGAGCCAAAGTTAAGGACTAGAGGAAAGGCTCCACGTCAGGTAGTAAACTTACCTACTTGTATGTTTATGCTGCTTGGATGTTTTGATGTGATGTTTACTTACTTTGATGATGTGAAGCATGTATGATTAAGTAATGCTCTATTTCTTTTTATTCTATGGCCATATGTTATAATTAAGGGACATGGAATCATGTAAGTTATTATTATGCAAGCATGATCATTAAGTGCACACATAGTAACATCAAGCATATAGTTGCATACATTGTATGGTTTCTGTTTTCTACTGAGATTTCCTCAGAAATCTCACCCCTTCAATATCAATCCAATCATAGTAGGCCTTCTCAAGATGGAGGATATAAAGATGCATGAAGACAAGTTAATGATTGATTAGTATGATTGATATGTGATTGTTGCATGTAATAAACAGTAACTCACGATGAGGCAGTAACATTTGAGCTGTAATTAGAAATAGTAAATTGTTGAATAAATGTATGACATTTTTCCAGTAAATAGTAGACATGCCAAGCTTCGATTTGATATATAGAACGTCTCATTTGGATGTCTACACATGGAGATGATTTTTCAAAGTTGGGACTAAAAAAGCTGGAATCAGGGGAAGACGCTGGATGAACAGTAAACTTTGAGCATTGACCGATGTTGACTTTGTCAAGAAGTAGTCAACGAGTTATTTTTTCCTAAAAGATAATTAAGTTAGCTTTGTGTATCAATTTGAACGACTTCATTTTGATTTTTTTGGAATTAGTTATGATTTTTTGAAGCCAAGTCACTCCTCTGGAATTTGCACAGTGAATAATACTCGGTAAAGTAAAATTCTAGATTGTGTAATTTAACTTCAACAACCTTAGAAGTAGTTCTAGATGCTACCATTTGGTCCCTAAGACGTAAGAAAATTAGGATGTTACAACTTCTACTTAAAGGAACCTGGTAGTCTACCTATTTTACGCTACTTTTGGAACTTTCGGCCTAAAAATTGGCATTTCTTCATCTTTACATTCTTCTTCTGAAAGTCATAACCCTAGATAGATGATACATATACTTCCTTATTTTTCATATGCTTCTCCTTCTTCTTTTCCCCAGCTAGTTAGACTCCTTTTAAGTTGAGGACATTTTGTCACATCCTACCTTTTCCTTATTTGTAGACAATTAATTTTTTTTCTATTTATAGAAGATTGATAGAGGAAAGAGGTAAGGAAAGGACTATGATGATGAGCAGAATAAAAGATAGTGATTAAAATAAATTGTAAGCCAAACAAATAGAGAAGGTTTAAATTTGTAAAGAAAAAGGGCCTAAATTGTAATTTAGTAGAGTTTAGTAACTAAGTTGCAATTAATGAAAATTTGAAGGATAATGGTCATTTTGAAAAATAAAGGGACTAAAGTGAAAATTTTAAAAGTTCCATGGTGAAAAATGGAAGTAGACATAAGCTTGGGGCCATTAAGTGTAATTATGAAAAGTTGAGGGCCTAAAAAGTAATTTTCAAAAGTTTAGGGGTAAAATAGTAATTATGAAAAGATGAGCCAGAAAGGGCCCAAAAATGCTTAGAAATGGTATGTCCCAATTGTTATCAATAAATAGAGAATGAAATTAGGCCAGGCATATTTTTCAAAATTTTGATTTGAGACCCCAAATAATTGATATTAATTTCTAAAGTCTAGATATTATTACAGGACCTTTTGGATTTCCTAATCATATAAAATTTGACGAAAACATTTTATAATTAATATGAGAATTTATAAAATTAATAAACTCGAAAAGGAGTTATGTAGAATTTATAGTGAAATATACACCCGATAAATACTTTGGGTGGATTTTCTTGGGAATTGTGTCGTAGAAAAGTATGATGGAAAATGTATGCATGGAGAAGAGCTATAGAAAGAAAGAAAGAAAGTGACAATTATTTGTTTTAGTATGTATTGTAAAAATTGCCTGCTATGTTCATGACATATAATATGCCATTATATGTAAAGAAAAATGTATAAAATAATTATGGCATAACTCCATGTTGTATATGAGTGTGTGGGAATTCAAGTTGATGATTTATAAATGTTAGAAAAATTTATGAGATTTATGAAAGAAAGTCAAATAGCAAAATCGTATATCCTAAAGTAGTTATGTTCTCACTTTAGTTTGACCTAATAAATGAAGGAATTAGTTCACTAACTTTTTTGAGCATGTATTAAACATCTAGAGCTTTAAATGCATAGGTAATATTCCTTATTTGGATTTATAAATCAATACAAATGAATTTCCAAGTTTAAGAGACAGAATCAAAAACATCTAGAATTTAGCATTTGAACAATAAAAAGTAATGATTTAACAGTATTGTTGACAAGGTAAATGTCTAGAGTTATATTTTCCCTTAAAGAGATATGAAAGAGGTTCAAGTATAAATTTGGAGCAACTCCATACAATTTTTTTTAGAATTAGTTATGTATTTTCAAAGTTAGACTACTAATATGAAATTTACCAAGTAAATAGTACCCAAGAGTCAAATTTAAAAATTTTAATTTTTGGGTAGAAGTAATGCTTTCGAATACATAATATGAGGGGTTAAAAGTAGCATGTATCATTTTGGTATTAGAGCAAAAGATTTTGGCATTGGTACAAAACAAAGTTGTAGCATAGGACAGATATTCTTGTGCAAGATAAACTTGCTCTAATTATGAAATAGAGTATGCAGCGGATTAGCTAAGGCCTAATTGAGATTGAGGTTAGTGATGAGTTACATGTTCATGGTCAAATTAAGATTATAGATTGGAGATGAATGCTCTAGAGAAATTTAACACTGAGGTTTAATATGAGACAAAAGTGATTTCTGAGTTAATTGAGATAAAGTTTAAACCTCAATTAGTTAAGTTTAAAGGAAATTGATATTAATAGATAGCTTCCTGCCTAATAGTGATCCTTAAGGATAGGGGAAACTTAAAAGTATGAATCGAATAGAAATATGAGTAAGACCCTTGCCCAGTCAGATGAAAGGAAGTAGCTAACTGAGTTATGGATTATAGTGAGGCCAAGGACACAGAAGTCCTTTAGTCTAGGGACACAAAAGTCTTACAAGCAATAGAAGTTGTTATGATGGAATAAAACTAAGTATGACTAGCAATATTAAAGGGAAAGATAGCCATAAATTAAGAGACTCCCCTGTATAAGAAAGAGTAATATTTGAGAGTTATAAAGGCAATTCAGGGTTGAGTCTGTACTCAATACCCAACAATTGGATAAAGTGGCAACCTATTCTAAATAAATGAATATAGCCTAGTTCAAGTAAGATAGCATGATGTAATAGCTATCTCATATTCTTGAATTGATAAACAAGATCTTAGAGATAGTAAGGTAAAGATAAATAGCCTTAGTAATTTCTTATGAACTGATAGATTGCCATATGGGCTTTACTTTTGGATGGACAATCAAGCATTTTAAAAATCTTCTCTAGTCAGCTAATCCAATCTTCTGCTTTTTAGACATCAAACATTGGAGGATTGTGCTTACAGAACTTGGTCATCCATTGTTAAATACTAGTGGAATCAACCACCTGTCCTATCTGCCTAGGTGGCTCTACTGGCTGTTACACCATTTCTAGTTTTGTATCATCTATGCCTCTAGATTCTATATGCTTTAGATCCTTTACTTCCTCTGCAACTACTGTTGTTATGGCAGTGTCTCTCTCCTGATCACTTCTTGCTTAAGCTACTTGCATTTCTTCGATTATCTTCTGTTGCTGCTCTAATCATTCTAAAATTAGCTGATTAATATCCCCAATGTTTTGGGGTTCTCCCGAGGAAACAATCCTTCGCATTCCTATCATTTTATTTTACTATCTAAATAGAAGAGGAATACAATAATTAACATAACCTATATTTCATTCAAACATAACATACAATAAGTTTAATAACATTACACTGATCTTTCATCCATAACATAAGTACGTGCACAATATCATTCTCATCATCGTTCACAAGTGCATATACAATAATAGCATTCATAAGTATAACCATTACATTACACTTAATTATAAGTGAACCTAATAAACTCTTCTACCATAAAAATCCAGTTGAGAATGCTTTCATAGGGTTCTTCCTCAAAACACTGATCCAACCCCACTCTCCAAGTTACAGTGAGAGGTAAAATATCATCCATAATATTAGTCCAGTCTTTAAGGGTAAGGGTGTTTAGATCAAAAGCTTTATAGGCCTCCCATACTCTGGTTATAAAGTCCATATAAATTATGCAATCTTGTTCTACTTCCCTAACCAATCATCGCCCTAGGTCATATAATTGTCTAGCCAGCTATACAGCTTTCTCGAATCTTTCTTCATTCATATTCCTCCCTGGGGCTAGCTCTATAATCTTGTTATTGTCCATGTATATCAGTTGAGTTAAGTACTTGGATAGGACCAGGAATATCTACCTCAATAGACTGTCTATATGTAGGTTCTATAATACCCACAACATAGGAATGACCCTCATCAGACTATACTACCTGAGGGTATACTATGTCTCTATCATCCCCCTGAGCTGCATTCCCTTATATACTAGGGTCAACTTCTTCTAGAGCTACAACATTAATAGGAGAAGCTGGGATAGGTTCCTCAGATATATCATCATCTGATGCATCATCCATTTCATTAGACCTTACTGAGGAGCTATATGATCTATCCAATTCTAAGTCACTAGAATATGGAATATGTATTACTGTAGGGAGCCCAAAATTAAGAAAATTCACCAACATAAAGACCTCCTCTGAGTTCAACCCTAACTTATCTGAACTAAACACTTCAGGCATAGGGTCTCCTTGGTTTATCATAGTTTTTCATCCAGTCCTAGGCTTAGTCATCTTTACCCTACAATCTCTAACTTAGTGTCAATTATGAAGATGTTCAATTTTGTATAAGTCTATAAATAATCTATTCAGAGCATTTCTTAAGCCATAATCCTATGCTCTTATACCAAAATGTCGTATCCTTATTTTCAACCTCAATTATACTTAGTTGAAAGTCATTTGAATCAATTACATAGCCTTTTACCTTAGAAACATGCATTTTCAAAAGTTTGCTTCTCAGGGAGGTACTGTTCATTTGGTAATCCAGAACATGTACCTCAATTTGAAAATTCATAATTAAATATAGAAAAATTGAAATAGGGTTCCAATTTCTAATGAAAGCTCTTTCATTTAACTTAGAAGGAAAAATGTAAAATTGAGGTTTCATTGTCCCAATGAAACCAGTTTATTCGTTAAAAAACACTATTGATTTGGTAAATCTAGAAGTTCTAGTTTCTTTGCCTTAAATTTAAAAATTCATTTCTCTTTCGTTACTTGTCCAAATGAACTGTGTTACCTATAGATTTAAAGCACAAGACATGTTCTTTAAGCTCATAAAATTTCATAGAAAAACTTGTTCATTTACAATATGAAATAACATCAAAACGTTACTGCCTCCAGTTACTCACTTTATCTTAATTCTAGATTTTAACTCCAAGTTAGAAAAATCATAATAATTATAATACTTAACTAATTGAGGCATTCTTGGTGTCCATTTAAAGCTCTGTATCTTAGCTATTATCATACTAAATTTCTAACCATCATGGCCTCATAATACAACTATATAATCATACACTATCTATCCCATCATATCCTTCCATGGTGTCAAGTAACCTGTCATATCCCCAATTTTCTTACTTGATGTAACTGTACAGTTTATGTGAAATAGATATGAGATTCTTGGAATAAAATGTATCACATTGAGAAAGGAAAGAAAGGGATTATGAACTAAGGAAATTTTAGGGACCTAAATGCAAATTAGAAAAGGTTAAAGGCCAAAAGTTAAAGTAGAAACAAAAGTTGAGCTAAAAGTGGTAATTTTCAAAAGTTTAGGGACTTAAATGTAAATATGCAAAAAGTCAGAGACCTAAAGGTAATTATGGAAAAGGTTAGCCAGAAAAGGCTTAAGACTATCTGGAAGTATTCCAGTTCCACAGTTCATCAGTAAATAGAGGAAGATAAGCTGGTTAATCTAGCATAATACAAAAAATTTATTAGAGTCCCAGATAGTGGATATTTATATATAGTCTGAAAGTTATTTAAAATTTTATCAGATCGCGTGGACTTTAGATATAAGGGGACAAGTTATAGGAAGGTGTGCCTTATGACATCAGATGTTATGAATCTGACAGGACCCTGAAAGGAGCTCTATAGGAAAAGTTATCCTCATATTAATGAATTTTGACGGGAGTTTTAGAACACCCGTTATCCGATTATGGAAATTAACAGTATGTAAGCCTAGATAGAATGAACTCATATGGCCTCATATATGGGCCTATGATGACACCAAGGAGGGCCTAAAACCCAGGGTACCAGTTTATTAATAGAAAGGGTCAATGTCCAGAAAAAGTGTGAAATTACGAAAATACCCCTAGATGCTCAGATTATACAAGAGATTGATGGAGGGCATTTTGGTCATCTAGGATAGGCTAAAAATGTGGCATATAGTATAAATATGATTATTTAGAGCCAGTATATGCCCTAAGGCAGTACAAAGAGAGGTGAAATGACAATTAATCCCTTAGGGTTAAAATAGTGCAAGAAAGGACACCAAGGGTATTTTGGTCATTTCCTAAGGGATGGATGGCAGATAAATACTCAGTATAAAAATTTCAATGGGATGATAAGCCTAGACATTGATTTCTAGGACAAAATACATATCCTGGTATATTATAAAAATTATAAATAGAAAACAGTCCGATTTTTGTTAAAATACTCTGATCGGTACCGGATTGGACTAGAATTTTTCCAGAAGCTTCCTTACAAGAGAATTGTGCCACATATCCCCATGAGGTTTCCCTTGAGTTGTCCCTTGTGATATCATAATTCTCCTTTTTGAAAAAATTAAAACCAAGATTAAATGTGAGCCCTTAGATCAAATAGTACACAAATCAATCTTGGCCATCCATTTCAACCCAAATTCATCTATAAATACCCCTATTCAGATCATTTCGGTATGCATGTTGAACCATAGGGAAACTCATGCAAAATTTCCATTCAACCAATAAAGAAGCACAAAACGTGAAGTAACAATCAACGTAATCATCTCCCTTGATCTTGAGCTTTGTTCTAGCAAGTTAGCTCATGGTTTTAAGGGGTTTTTACGCTATATTTCCCTTATGGTTGCTTCTGTAAGTGTTGCTCATATATGGTTAAAATATGAGTTTTATGTTATGGATAGTTTAGATAAGCTTAAACAAGTTAGAATCAAGTGGTATAAGCTTGGGAATTCAAGTATGTTTGGATTTAGGGTTTTGTGTTCTTGCTGATACTATGAATGACATTGTTCATATGACGGAATTTCATGATTGTAATGCTTCCAATGAGTTTAAAATGGAAAATTGTGTGGGGATAAAGTAGGAGAACAAATATTGGAAGCATTGGAGTCAAAATGTGAATTTTTGGAAAATAAGAGGGTTGATTCGGTTTGGTACTGTAGCATATGAGATGTTTTGATTTTGGAAATTATAGTTTCATATTTGGATTCTACATGAAGAATTATGTAGAAATGAACTATTATAATTTATTTTGGAAAGATGGAAGTATGAAACATAAGAAGAAAGAAAGCAAGTTAGTGAAAACCTAGTCTTGGATTTGATTTCAAGTTGAATTGTAACTTGATATTACTTTGTAATGGCTAGGTTTTGACATTTGTGAAGGAAGGAAATCATTCCAAGAAGACCTTGACAAAGATAGCTAAGAGGTAGCAAGGATACCTAACTATATTACATGTTTGCTTAATTGTTTGCTTGCTTGTTGATTATGGTGTTTGGTTAAGCATGAGAATGTGTCATCATGTTGATGATGAGATATGAATGATTGCAACTCCTTGCAAGTTATGTCATGACAATATGCATGTTGCAGTTTGCATATGTACCATTATGAAATAGCTCCCATCTCATGATAACATGTTAAGCATCCAATTAATCATGCATGATATTATGGTTTGTGTAACTTGTTATTGGGATTTCCATGAAAACTCATTCCTTCCATATGCATAACCATGTCATAGGTGCTGGAACTTCACAAGTAAAGGGGGTAAACATAGATGGATGAGTTCGTATAATAAATTACATGAGTTACTTGACATTATGGAAGCATATGAAAGCATGTATGGATGAATGTTGTATGACCCTAAAATTTCTGTTACGCGGTCGTGATGGTGTGACGATGGTTAAGACGCCTTAATCACTGATTTTTAAGAATTGGTTAAGAATGCCTCAATTGGTTAAGAATTCATCAGTTAAATGGACACTAAGAATGCCTCAATTGGTTAAGAATTTGATTTGTTATGATTTTTCCAAGTTGAAGTTAAAATCTGGAATTGAGATCAAGTAAGCGTTTAGAGGCAATGACTTTCACATGATGATTTTATATAACAAATGAACAAGTTTTTCTATGAAATTTTGTAAGCTTAAAGAGGACGTCTAGAGCTTTAAATCCATAGGTAACACAGTTTATTTGGACAAGTAACCAATGAGAAATAAATTTTTGAAGTTAAGGCAAAGAAACTGAAACTTCCAGATTTTACCAAATGAACAGTTATTTTTAATGAATAAATTGATTTCATGTGGACAAGAAAACCTCAGTTTCATATTTTTTTCTTCAAATATCTATGAAAGAGATTTCATTAGCTATTGGAACCACATTATTTAGATTTTTCTACAATTAATTATGAATTTTCAAAGTTGGGTACATGTTCTGGAATTACCAAATGAACAGTAAAAATGAACAATACCCCCAAGAGCAATTCTTTTGAAAATAAAGATTTCCAAAGCGAATGATCTTGTAATTGGTTTCAATAAGCTCTAATGGAGTATATTTGAGGTTAAAAGTAAGGATATGACATAACCAATATAACTTATTATACAAGTTCAACCATCTACATATACCCTTTTTCCTTGAGATGTTCTAGCACCTATGACATGGTTATGCATATGGAAAGAATGAGATTTCATGGAAATCTCAATAGCAAGTCATACAAACTATAATATCATGCATGATTAATTAGATACTTCACATGTTATCATGAGATGTGAGCTACTTCATAATAATACATAAGCAAACTCTAACACGCATATTGTCATGACATTAGTTGCAAGGAGTTGCAATCGTTCATACTTCATCATAAACATGTTGGCATAATCTCAAGCTCAACCAAACATCATAACTAACAAGCAAGCATACAATTAAGCAAACATGAAACTATAGTTAGGTATTATTGTTACCTCTTTAGTTTTCCTTGACAAAGTCTTCTTGAGATGATTTTCTTCCTTCACAAATGTCAAAACCTAGCCATTACAAAGTAACATCAAGTTACAACTCAACTTGAAAACAATTACATGACTAGGTTTTCACTAACTTCCATTCTTTTTCTATTTTATGTTCCATACTTCCATCTTTCTAAAATAAATTCTCATGGTTCATTTCCACATAATTTTTCATGTAGAATTCAAATATGAAACCAAAATGTCCAAAATCAAAACATACCATGAGCTTCTGTATATAACCGAAGTGACCCCTTCTTTTTCCAAAAATTCACATTTTGATTCCAATACTTCCAATACTTGTTCTCCTACTTTTCCCCCACACAATTTTCCATTTTAAACTCATTGGAAGCATAAAAATAGGAAATTCCAATATATGAATAGTATTTTGTATAGCAGCGACCAAAGGTGCAAAACTCTACCTATATGCGTACTCGAATTTCCAAGCTTATACCACTTGATTCTAGCTTGTTTAAGCTTATCTAAACTATCCATAACATAAAACTCATAGTCTTATCACATGTGGATAGCACTTCTAGCAGCAACCACAAGGGAAATATGTCACAAAAAACCCTTAAGACCAAGAGCTAACTTGCAAGATTAAAGTCTAACAACAAGGAGATAGTTACCTTGCTTGTTGCTCCAAGTTGTGTGCTTCTTTCTTGTTCAAATAAAATTTGGTCAGAGGTTCCCTAAGGTACTCCAAGATGCTGCACCAATCTGGTTTGGGGGGTATTTATAGAAAATCTTGGGTGGAAATGAATGGCCAAGATTAGTTAGGTTATTATTTGATCTAATGGTCCATATTCAACCTTGAACCAAGCTTGCCCTAGAAGCCATAAGCTGACGCCATACATGACATCATTTAGCACCATGTTTGGATATAAAAAGATAAATATACTGATAGAAAAAATTCTAGTCCAGTCCGGTACCGATCGGAGCAGTTCCACAAAAACCAAATTGTTTTCTGTTCATAATTTTTATAATATTCCAGAATATGTATTCTGTCATGGACAATAGTGTCTAGGATTCTCATACCATTAACATTGTTAGAATTATTATTTATCTGCCAACCATCCTTTGGAAAATGACCAAAATACCTTTGTTGCCCTTTGTTGTACTATATTAACCCTAAGGGCATAATTGTCATTTCACACCTCTTTATGCTACACCAGGGCATATAGTGGCTCTAACTAATCATCCTTTTAATATCTTGGATGTTTTTGCCCTATCCAAAATGACCAAAATACCCTCCATCCATCACTGGTACAATCTAGTCACCTAGGGGTATTTTCGTAATTTCACACTTTTCCCGGGTTACTCTAGACTCTAGCCCACTTAACTGTCTCACTACCTTATTAGGCCTCTTGGGATGTGATTTGGGCCTTAGTATTAGTCCATTACCTTTATGGCATAAATCCCAAGAAATCTCCCCCGACCATATTTATCGGGTATTTTATTACACTATAAAATCCCATAAGAATTGTACATGATTCCTTTTCTGACTCTGTCAATTTTATAAATTCTTATATTAAACATAGGAATTTACTGTAAAGTTTCATTTGATTCTGACATCTGAAAAATAATGTAATAATTCTTCCTGACTTAAGGAATTTATATCAATTAATCGGGACCTAAAATCAAAATTATGTGTTACGTTAAACTGACTAGAATAATTTTGTCTATCTACTGGTAAAATTTGGGACTAATATGATTTTGTCATTTTTTAGCCTTTTCTAGTTCAACTTTCTCATAATTATATTTTTGTCCCTGAACTTTTGCTTAATTATATTTAGGCCCCTAAACTTTTGATAATGACCACTTTTGGCCTAACTTTTGTTTCTACTTTTACTTTTGGCCTCCAATATTTTCTAATTTTTATTTAGGTCCCTAAACTTTCCTTAGTTAATAATCCTTCTCTTTCCTTCCTCAATCTGATACAGTTTATTCCAAGAATCTCATGTCCATTACATATAAACAGTACATATACATCATACAAGAAAATTAGGGATATGACAAACGTAACATTTAAACATCTTATGCCTTTTCAAAAAGGGAGCCTCTCTATCTGTTTATAGCTACAAAGCCACTTATATTGTACTTCTCATTATATATCATATTCTATACTTTTCATGCCGTATCATGGCATATCTAGCCAAATCTGGTTATATCTTGGTCTATCTTGCCTTATCGTGACGTATCTTAAGATACCATAAGTCTAACATTCTCTTTAACTTATAACTTATTAGCTTTTAAGAAAATTCTTCTAAATATTTACTTTCAAATCCATTTGATTTGAACTTGACACAAGGGTTCTAGTCTTTTATCGTTCATAACCCTTTCTAACTTTTCAGATCTCTTTCTATGATTTTACATAACTCTGTGTATGTATGCCAAACTTCTGTGGCATTTACACCTTTTTTTATCACTTCTCAGGAGGCCACCCATTATTGGACTACTCTTACCTGAGAACACTTAACTAAAAGGTGCCGATAAAAATCTAAAGCACCGGTGCTAACAGGCTTTAACCCTGGTACTTTATTATCTTAGACCTTTCTCATACTATCTCTCTTGGGTCTATCTGGCCTTCTAATCTCTTTATCCTCATCTGGAGGATATATTTGTCTCTCATTCTTATTCTCTGTAATATCATATTAGAGATTTCTCTGTTCTTACTTGAACACTCCTCATATCTTATGAGATATTATCATAAATTCTTGGTACTCAAGACTAAAAACTTTAACTCTAATCATTTAATTACTCTTTTGTATAAGAAGATTCTGAGTTCAGTCTATAATAGTAATAAGGCTATTTGAAATTAACATCATGGGTACTCTCTTTATTATGAGTTAACCAACTTGTGAAGCTTCTCTACTTTAACTTTGTCCTCGGTAATTGTTCTTCCAAAGACATATTGTACTTATAGCTCATTTATGTTCTTTCTCTAGGCTAGATCTACTGGGACCCTCGAGATCTACTACGATCAACCGTAAGCCTCTTTAGGATCTAACTGCGACCTTGGAATTCTATTCTCTATAAGCCATGTTAGGATCTAACTGCAATCCTCTAGAATCTTCTGCGATTTCATTGTACTGTATTTTCATCTATGGAAGACCTAACTAACGAACTAAGTTACAAGGTTAGACACTTCTACTTAATTGCTAACTCAACAGATAATTCCCTAACACTGATCACATAAGCCAATATTATCTATTAAGACTTTTCTCATTTCCTCTATCAAGTAGGAATTTCACATATAATTTTTATCTTTCATAACTTTACTACATCTAGCATTGTACAGAGCTACATAGGCTTTACCATGAATATATCTACCATAGTCTGTACATCTCATATGGTTGACATTACTCTACATGAGCTGCACTATCCATTCTCTTGGCTTTATTTCAAGAGCAATCTGACTCTATTGCAAGAGCAATTTAGCTCTATTCGGAGACTGTTAACTTTTATTACATAGACAATGCTCATTCTTAGAGCTGTATCATCTTTCATAAATGCTTCTCATTTCATTTCATGTTTAAGGCACATCATTTATATATCTTGTACATGCTAAAGGAATATGTCCTAAGTAATGTAATCACATGCCTCTAGATTTGCTACTAACATTTATCTCTAATCTCATTTATTGTTTTTCTATTACTTTATCATTACCAAGTTAAATTATTTAATTGTATGTCATATGATATGGGAGAAACATAATTTCTTATCATATATACTCTACCCTACATGTAATATGAAAGGGGAGTATTCATTCATCACAACATACTTTAACATGCATAATATTCAAGGAGATGCAATCATTTAAGCATTCTCTAACATTCGTGTCATCATATGAAAACTGCAAGGAGATGCAACTATTTATCATAACTTATGGCAACATAAGCCATATCATCATCACATAATTTGATCAACTTCTAGTTGTGACCTAACATGCTTCACATCGCGACCTGGACATAGCTTTCTTTGAACCTTATGTTCTAGTATTCTTGTCCAGTCTTTACTTTAGCAATGGCCAATCCTTATTACTAACTTTGTTGAGCTTGAGTCAATTGAAACTCATTCATATCTATCTATCATAATCACATTCAATAGGGAACATATTCTTATAGATATTCAAGGAACTATCATTTCATTATATCACATAAAAACTCATATTTCATGGTACTATAACATCTGTACATATATTACATACATGTCAATTATATATACGAGGTAGGTCATAACTATTACACCTCTATATAATTACTTAACTTTACACTATTTACAAATTTACATTACCCCTCATCTCTTTTTACATTCTTTTCTAGGGAATAGTGAATTGCAAATACTTTTGCATACAGAAATGCCACCCATGTACATCAGTTGGCAGATCATTTGGTAAAAACTCACTTAGCTCTACATGCCAGAAAATCATGCATAATTCTTCCAAACTCACTTACTTCAAGTCGCTTTTCTAGGGATCTTTTGCATATAGAACTCCTATGCACTATTTTTGATAGATTTGAAAAGCATACATAATTCTTCAAAAAAATTTCATTTTGATTCTAATGCTTCCCATACTTATTTCTCTACTTTATCCCACACAAATTTTCATTTGAAAACCATTCGAATTATCAAAATCATGAAATTCCAATCAATGTTCATGTGAGTGAACAGTAACAGAGAAGAATTCCAAGAATTATAACTTTCAATTCCAATGCTTCCAAGGTTTAAAACCTATCTAATCCTTCACAAAATCATCATATAAATTTCAATGAAATCATTAGATCATTGAAATTCTATATCCTTTTATCATAAAAAGTGTATACCAAAATATATCATCAATGGCCAAGTCAAGAATATCAACTTGATTCAACAACCAAACATCTAGCTAGCTTGTTTAAGCTTTAATAACATAACTCTAACTTTAATTTCTTCTTTCTCCTTTCAACTAAGGTTTTGTACAGCACATACACCTTAGAGAGAAATTAACTTTCTTCCATGAAAACCATAACCTTAAGCCCCCAAATTAGAGGAAAATAAGTTAGGATAGATTGCTTACCTTTAATCTCTAGTTAGCTTGAACTTTGGTGCCTTGAATCTTGTTTGTCTTAGCTTGAGATTTCATTTTACCATAGTTTACCCAAGGGTTCTCATGACACAGTTTTTAAACAGAAATATGGGGGTATTCATAGAAAAATCTCATGGGAAATGCATGGCCAAGATCACTTTGTGCACTATTTGATCTAATGGCTCACATTTAATCTTGAATTAGCTTGCCCTAGAAGCCAATGAGATGACATCATCCATGACATCATCAAAGGATACCTCATAGCCCATGTGACGAAATTACAAAGGGAGAAAGCATCTGGAAAAAATCTAGTCCAATCCAGTATCGACTGTCTGATTTCCCATAAACCAGACTATTTTATGAATCTAGTTTTTTTTAGATTCCATAATACACTTTCTGACCTTAAATCCAGTATCCAGATTCTTACTATCATTGACATTCTTATACTGGGTCTAAACTTACTTACAGATCCCTTGACAAATTACCAAAATGCCCCTTGGTTCCTCTTTATTCACTTTAACATCTCAAGGGCATTATCGTCTTTTCACACCTCATTAGAGTATTCCCTGACCTTAGTCAACTATTCTAGAATCTCACATTGACTCTATAACCTTAATCAAATGACCAAAATGCCCTTGATCTAACTTTGATTCAATGACACAACCAATGGCATACTTAGTGGCATTTTTATAATTTTATATTTTTTTGATCTTTATTAGCCATGACTCACACACTTATCTGAAAATATTACTAGGCCTATAAGATGTCATTTTGTGCCCTTTACATTATCCACTACCTTTATAGGCTAAATTTGTCATATCCTAATTTTCCCTATCTGTATAATATTAAAGTGGAAAGAGGTTTGGAAAGGATTATGACGATGATCAGAATGAATAATAGAGGTCAAATGAGTATTGAAGGAAGAGAGGGACTAAAATGAAAAGTTCAAAAATTCTATGGAGAAAAATGAAAGTAGAAATAAACTTTGGGCCATTAAGTGTAATTATGAAAAGTTGAGGGCCTAAAGTGTAATTTTCAGAAGTTTAAGGACCTAAATGAAATTTAAAAAAGGTTTAGGGCCAAAACTAAAGGTAGAGAAAAAAGTTAGGCCAAAAGGTCTAATTACCAAAAGTTAAGAGACTTAAATGTAATTTATCAAAAGTTCAGCGGCAAAAATGTAAATTATAAGAAAGTTAAGCCAAAAAATGCCCAAAATCATATTAGTCAAAAAATTTACCAATAAGTAGAGAAAATTATTGTAATCAGTTTAACATAATACAAAATTTTGATATGAGGTCCTGAAAATTTTATATTAATTTCTAAAGTGGGGAAAATTATTACAGTATTTCTCATACCTCAAAATCAGATGAAACTCTACAATAAATTCCTATAATTAATATGAGAATTTATAAAATTGACAGATTCAGAAAAGGAATCATGTAGAATTCTTACAGGATTTTACAGTGTAATAAAATACCCGATAAATATTAATGGGAGAGGTTCCCTGGGAATTATGCCATAAAGGCAATGAACCCATATCAAGGCCCAAAATGGCATCCTAGAGGCCCAATGAGGTGATTGGACAACTAAGTAGGTCAGAGTCCAGAGCAACCCTAGAAAGTGTGAAATTACGAAAATGCCCCTGTGTAGCCAGATTATACCAAAGAAGGATGGAGGGCATTTTGGTTATTATAGACAGGTCAAAAAGTCTAAGTAAGTACAAGGGTGATTAGTTAGAGCCAGTACATACTCTGATGAAGTATAAAGAGGTGCAAAATGACAATTATGTCATTAGGGTTAATATAGTGCAAGACAGTGAACCAAGGGCATTTCAGTCATTCGCTAAGGGATCTGTAATTAAGTTTTGACCCAGTACAAGAGCATCAATGGTAGGAAGAATCTGGATACTGAATTTAAGATCAGAAATCATAATATGGAATCTCAGAAAAATTAGATTCAGAAAATAGTCTGGTTTTTGGAAAATCGGACTAAATCAATAGGATTGGACTGGAATTTTTCCTTTGGACTATCAATGCTTCCTCCCTTTGTAATTTCGTCACATGGTATTTTAGGTGTCCTTTGATGATGTCATGGATGATGTCATCTTATTGGTTTCTAAGGCAAGCTAATCCAAGATCAAGTATGAGCTATTAGATCAAATAGTGCACAAACTAATCTTGGCCATTGATTTTTGATGAGATTTTTTATAAATACCCCACAAATCTGAAGAAAAATCGTGGAGCATGAAAACCTTGGGGAAACTCTTGCAAAATGAAAACTCAAGCCAAGACAAAGAAGATTCAAGGTACCAAAGTTCAAGCAAGCTATAGATTAAAGGTAAGTAATCTATTATAGCTTATTTTTCTTTGATTTGGGAGCTTGAACTTAGGGTTTTCATAGGAGAAAAGTTGAGTTTTCTCTAAGGGGAGGTGCTGCCCAAAGACCTTAGATAAAAGGGGAAAGAAGAAATTAAAGTTAGAGTTATATGATTGAATCTTAAACATGCTACTTAAGTGATTGGTTGTTGAATCAAGTTGATATTCTTGACTTTGCCATGGTTGAACCATTTTAGTTTGCACTGTTCATGATGGAAGGAAATGGAATTTTAAAGATTTAAGGCTTCCATTGAAATTCCAAATTGTAATTTTTTAGATTCTTCTCTGTTACTGTTCACTCACATGAACAGTGATTGGAATCTCATGATTTTGATGCTTCCAATGGTTTTAAAATGAAAAGTTGTGTGGGATAAAGTGGAGAAACAAGTATGGGAAGCATTAGAATCAAAATGAGATTTTTTAAAAGTAAAGGGGGTGTTATGCAATTCTGTATAGAACAATGCATAAGAGCTAGAATTTCATGATTCTGACCTCATAAATGGATTCAAAAGATGAAATTGTGTAGGGTAAAGTCAAGACATCAGTTGGTTCATGTCATATCCCAATTTTTAGGCCTAGAAGCCCAGTATATAGCCTGAAAAAAGGGATGCTACTAGACCCTGTTGAGCAGAGGTCTCAGTAAATAGAGAAAATTATGCTGATCAGTTTGATGCAACACAAAGTTCTGATATGAGGTCCCGAAAGATTTATATTAATTTTTGAAGAAAAGAAAAATTAATACAGTATTCTCTGGACCTCATAATCAGATGAAATGTGGCAGTAAAATCCTATAATTAATATAAGAATTTCTAAACTAACAGAGCCCCAAAAGGAGTTCTGTAGAATTTACTATAGAATTTACAGTGGATTAAAAGACCCGATAAATAGGTTTCGGGGAATTTCTCAGGAATTGAGCCCATAAAGATAGTGGATCATACAGAGGGTCCAAAATGCACCTTATAGGCCTAATGATATTTCTCAGGAATTGAGCCCATAAAACATATCCTGGTATATTATAAAAAATTCAAAACAGAAAACAATACGGTTGTTGTGAAACTGTACTGATCGGTACCGGATTGGAATGAAATTTTTCTAGAACCTTCCTTACATGGGAAGCACGCCACCTAACCCTCTTAGGTGTCCCATGAGCTGTCCCACATGATGTCATAATTGTTCTTTTATGAAAAAGTTAAATCCAAGATTTAATGTGAGCCTTTAGATCAAATAGTAACCAAATCAATCTTAGCCATCCATTTCAACCAAAATTTCTCTATAAATACCCCCTATTCAGAACACTTCGGCATGCATGGTGAACCATAGGGAAACTCTTGCAAAATTTCCATCCAACCAAGAAAGAAGCAACCAAAGTGAAGTAACAAGCAAGGTAATCATCTCCCTTGATCTTGAGCTTTGTTTTAGCAAGTTAGCTCATGGTTTTAAGGGGTTTTCATGCTATATTTCCCTTGTGGTTGCTGCTGGAAGTGCTGCTCATATATGGTTAAAATATGAGTTTTATGTTATGGATAGTTTAGCCAAGCTTAAACAAGCTAGAATCAAGTGGTATAAGCTTGGGAATTCAAGTATGTTTGGATTTAGGGTTTTGTGTTCTTGCTGGTACTGTACGTGGTACTGTTCATATGATGGAATTTCATAATGCTTCCAATGAGTTTAAAATGGAAAGTTGTGTGGGGATAAAGTAGGAGAACAAGTATTGGAAGCATTGGAATCAAAATGAGAATTTTTGGAAAATAAGAGCATGCAATTCGGTTTGGCACTGTAGCAATTGGTATGTTTTGATTTTGGAAATTATGATTCCATATTTGGATTCTACATGAAAAATTATGTGGAAATGAACCATGAGAATTTATTTTGGAAAGGTGGAAGTAGGAAACATAAATTAGAGAAAGAAAGGGAGCTAGTGAAAACCTAGTCTTGGATTTGGTTTCAAGTTGAGTTGTAACTTGATATTATGTTGTAATGGCTAGGTTTTGACATTTGTGAAGGAAGGAAAGCACTTCAAGAAGGTCTTGACCAAGATAGCTAAGAGGTAGCAAGGATACCTAACTATAACTCATGTTTGTTTAATTGTTTTGCTTGCTTGTTGATTATGGTGTTTGGTTGAGCTTGAGCTTATGTCATCATGTTATGATGAAGTATGAATGATTGCAACTCCTTGCAAGTTATGTCATGACAATATGCATGTTAGAGTTTGCTTATGTACCATTATGAAGTAGCTCCCATCACATGATAACATGTTAAGCATACAATTATTCATGCATGATATTATAGTTTGTGTAACTTCCTATTGGGATTTCCATGAAATCTCATTCCTTCCACATGCAAAACTATGTTTTAGGTGCTGGATCCTCTCAAGGGAAGAGAGTAAATGTTAATGATTAAGTTTGTATAATAAGTTATATGACTCACATGACACTATGGGATGATATGCTAGCATGCATGGTGTATGTTTCTGTAACTCTATTGTGAGGCTGTGGTGATGTGACACTGATTTTGATATGTAAACCAACGAGTTTTAGTCTGAAGTTTGGTGTGAAGTTAGATAAGATAAATATCTTTAATTGGAGACCAAAAACACCTTAATTGGGTAAGTATCCGAATTGTTATGATTTTCCAAAGTTGGAAGTAAGATCTGGAATTGAGATAAAACGAGTGCTGAGAGGCAGTGACGTTCACGCAATGATTTCATATATCAAATGAACGAATTTTTCTATGAAATTTGGTGATCTTAAAGAGGACATCTAGAGATTTAATTACATATGTAACACAGTTCATTTGGACAAGTAACCAAAGAGAAAAGAATTTTAAAAGTTAAAGCAAAGAAACTGGAACTTCCAGATTTTACCAAAGGAACAGTGAATTTTAACCAACAAACTGATTTCATGTGAACAAGATAACCTCAATTTCATATTTTCCCCTCAAATATTTATAAAAGAGCTTTCATTAGAAATTGGAACCACATTATTTTGATTTTTGTACAATTAATTATGAATTTTCAAAGTATGGTACATGTTCTAGAATTACCAAATGAACAGTAACAGTGAACAGTACCCAGAAGCAAATCTTTGGAAATGGATGTTTTCAAAGAAAATGATCATATAATTGGTTCCAATCACTTCTAATGGAGTATAATTGAGGTTAAAAGTAAGGATGTGACAAGAGGTACTCTGGTAAGGTATGAAAAGATAATAGTGCTCCTATAAGTACTAAAGAGGAACTAAGGGCATTTTGGTAATTTATTACGGATATTTCTTGGGAACCGAGCCACCAAAGTGCTTGGGCTTGGTTAGAAACCCAAGATGACAATCCAATGACCAAAAACATAGCTCAAGAGTAATGTAGGCCCAAGAGACATTAAAATATTATTTTAGTACTTTTTCAATAAAGTAAAGTGACCCGGTCAAAGATAAAACTGGGTAAAGTGATATGGAATCATGAGATGGCATAAATGGGGCCCATAAGGTGCCACATGGCATGATTATAGTAAAAGAAGAAAAACAAAGGATGTGACATTTTGGTATCAGAGCAAAGGATTCTGGCTTAGGAAATGCTCTGATTATATTATTTATAGACTGATACATAAGTGAACATCTGCATAATTAACCTTAAGTTAATTATTGCAGGATACCAATGACTGAGTTTACAACATCAGAGACTACAGTGAACCAAGGGGACCCTAGACCCACAGTCTATAATTCTGATAGATCAGGGTGGAACTCAGAAGAGATAGATGTTTTTATACATGATTTGGAGTTTGGTCTTCCTCCAGTGATCAATATCCGGGATTCCAGTAGTGAATCAAAATTGGGCAGGTTAGATAACTCTTCTGTTGGATCAAATAAGATGGATGAGGATGATGATGATGAAGAGGAAATATCATATGATGAACCTATTCCAGCCTTGTCTATTATTGTGGTACCTCCTGAGGTAGTTAACCCTAATAGAGAGGGAGATGTAGATCAGATGAATGATAGAGAGATGATAGACCCTCAAGAGGAACAATCTGATGTGGGTTACTCTTATATTGGGAATGCAACAGACCCTGTGCCTAGGCAGGCGGATGAGGTAGATGTTCCTTGACCGAGTCAGGTACCTAAACCAGTTGGTGTACCTGGACCCAGCCATACAGCTAATGTGCCTGAACCTAGTCATGTAGCTGATATACCTGGACCTAGTCAGAGACCAGACCCTACAGATATTCCAGGTCTAAGTGGAACCAAGAAGTTAATGGTACAGATATATCTGGGTAACCATCAGATAATTGAGTTAACCCCTAGGGAGCATATGGATGAAGAATATTTCAGGAAAGCTGTGGAACTCGCAAAGCAGTTATATGAGATAGGAAGAATGTTGATTAGAGGTGTTGATCAAGACTATAGAGTTTATAAAGACTTCATAGCAAGGGTAAGAGAGGCCTATCGAGCACATGATCCAGATACTCTTACCCTAGAAGCTTGGGTTGATATCATGGATGATATTTTACCTCTTACAGCAACATGGAGAGAAGGGTTAGATCAGTACTTTGAAGAGGAACCCTTTGAGGATATCCATGATTAGATCTACATGGTAGGGGAATTTATTAGGATCCATTATGGGAAAGCATAGTGTAATAGCTGTATATATGAATGTTGCTGTAATCTATGTGCTTTTGACTAGTAATGACATAATACATGTATGTGTGTATGTTAAGAAAGTTTATGTGATGATGTTAAACTTGTTGTATGCTATATTTTGAATGAAATATAAAGTATGTTAATTATAGTATTCCTTTCCTATTTCCTATTACGATAGTAAAATAAAATGGTAAGAACAAGAAGAGCTAGTGCTTCGGGTGAACCCCAAAATGCCAGAGATATTAATCAATTGATTCTAGAACGGCTGGAATAGTAGCAGAAGCTGATAGAGGAAGTAAAAGCTTCTCAAGCAAGGAGTGAGCAGGAAAGGGATGCTGCTATAGAGTAGCTGTAGCTGAAGCAGTAGAGAACCTCAGACACCCAGAGTCTGTAGGTACAACTAATACAGAACCAGAGATGGTTCAACAGACAACAGAACTACCGAGACAGACAGGACAAACAGTAGATCCTACTGGTATTCAACAATGGATGACTAAATTCTGTAAACATAGTCCTCTGACGTTTGAGGGAACGTTCGATGTACAGAAAGTGGAAGATTGGATCAGCAGACTGGAGAAGATCTTCAAGGTACTGGGTTGTCCGTCTGAGAGTAAAGCATAGATGGCAATCTACCAGTTAGAGAGAGATGCCGACAGATGGTGGAAGAACACAGAGCTAGTATTGCAGGCCAGACACATTCCTATCACATGGGAAGTGTTCCTTGAACAGTTTTATGTGAAGTATTTTCCCCAGTCAGTGCGGGATAAACGAGAATCAGAATTCCTTGTGCTAAGACAAGGAGAAAAAGAATCATTTGACGAATACTTGGCAAAGTTCATCCGTCTTTCCCAGTATTCCACTTACCTGCGACAGGTGGATGATGAGCGATGAATGACGGAAAGGATGATCAGGGGATTGAATACTACCCTGAAAGATAAGATGACCCCTCAACAGTACCATCAGTTCAATAAAGCAGTAGAGGCTTGCAGAATTATTGAGAATAGCCTGAATCACCGGATGCTAATAAAACCGTTGAGCAGAGAGACTGCTGCTCCTGAGAGACCTAACCAGAATAGAAATATAGCCAGTGGCAGTGGCTATAACAAGAAAAGGAAAAGGCAGTGGCAGTAGAACCGAAAGCCTAACAGAGGGAATTACAGGGGAAACACAAATAATAGAGATCAGAGGTCTAGAGTATGTGACACATGCGGGAAGAACCATGGAGATAGACCATGCTTGATGGGGCAAAATGTCTGTTACACATGTGGGAAGCCTAGACATTTCTCTAGGAGTTGTCCTCAAGCATCTGATTATCAAAGGCCGCGCACTCAAGGGCGAGTGTTTGCAATGACAAGGGAAGAGGCACAAAGATCACCCGAGATGATCCAAGGTATCATCTATCTCAATAATCATGCTGTGATTGCTATATTTGATTCGGGTGCAAGTCATTTCTTTATTTCTTATGAATATGCTTAATGTTTGGGCCTTACAATTAGCAAGCTGCATTATGCCATATGTGTCACAACCCCTACAAATGCTAAAGTAGTTACATCAGATGTCTGCCTAAATAGTGTCATTCGATATGAATGTTGTTGCATTACTCTTGACCTAATATGCATGCCATTCCATGAAATTGATGTCATAATTGGATTGAATTGGTTGTCTGCCAATAATATAATGCTGGATTGTAAGAACAAAACTCTAGTTCTTTGTCCACAAGCCCCAAATGTGACTCCAGAAGTGAAACTGAATTTCCTGACGGAGGCTCAAGCGGATAGATGTTTATGAAAAGGATGTCAGGGATATATGGTCTTCTTTTCTGTTCAAGCAGAAGTGGAAGAAGGAATTGAAGCAATTCCAGTGGTCAAAGAATTTCCTGAAGTCTTTCCAAAGGAGATTCAGGGATTGTCTCCAGAATGAGAAGTGGAGTTTGCAATTGATATCGTACCTGTAGCTGGACCAGTATCTAAAGCCCCATATCGTATGGCTCCCAATGAGATGATTGAACTTAAGAAGCAGATAGAGGAGCTATTAGAGAAGGGTTTCATCCGACCCAGTGTTTCTCCATGGGGTGCTCCAGTGTTATTCGTCAAGAAGAAGGATGGCAGTCTCAGATTGTGCATTGACTATCGGGAGTTGAATAAGATTACTGTTAAGAATAAGTACCCTCTTCCGCGAATTGATGATTTGCTAGACCAGTTGGTTGGAGCAAACTTATTCTCTAAGATTGATCTGAGATCAGGTTATCACCAACTCAGAATCAAAATATATGATATTTCAAAGACTGTATTCAGGACTCGATATGGTCATTTTGAATTTCTAGTTATGCCCTTTGGTCTGACGAATGCACCTACAATTTTTATGGATTATATGAATAGAATCTTCAGGCCTTATCTAGATCAGTTTGTGGTAGTCTTCATTGATGATATCTTAGTGTACTCCAAATCAGCTGCAGAGAATGAAGAGCATTTGAGGATTGTTCTTAGTACTCTTAAAGAGAAACGACTTTATGGTAAGCTTAGTAAATATGAGTTTTGGCTGCAAGAAGTCAAATTTCTCGGTCATGTCATATCCCACGAAGGGGTAACTGTAGATCTTAGCAAAGTTGAAGCAGTGCTAAGCTGGGAACAGCCAAGGACAGTGACAGAGATCAGAAGTTTTCTGGGCTTAGCAGGGTATTATAGAAGATTTATTAAGGACTTTTCTCAAATTGCTCTACCATTAACCAAGCTGACAAGAAAGAATCAGTAGTTCAAGTGGGATGAGAAGTGTGAGGCCAATTTTCATGAACTAAAGTAGAGATTAACCATGACTCCTGTGCTGATTATTCCAGACCCAACTCAGACTTATGTAGTCTATACTGATACTAGCAAGCAGGGGTTAAGATGTGTGTTGATGCAGTAAGGACGAGTGGTAGCCTATGCTTCTCGACAGTTAAAGCCACATGAAGAGAATTATCCCATGCATGATCTGGAGCTTGCAACGGTAGTTTATGCTCTCAAGATATGGAGGCACTACTTGTATGGAGCTACTATAGAACTGTACTGTGATGATAAAAGCCTGAAGTATTTGCAAGATCAGAAAGAATTGAACATGAGGCAACGGAGATGGATGGATTTGCTAAAGGATTATGATTTCTATATCAAATACCATCTAGGAAAAGCTAATGTAGTGGCCGATGCCTTGAGCAGAAAGGTAGTGCAGGTTGCTAGTCTCATGATCAAAGAGCTAGAACTAATAGAAGATGTTCGAGATTGGAGTCCTTTGTATCAAATGCAGATATCAGAAAGTTCTTATGTAGGAATGCAGATTAAAGCTTTTATTGAGGATGAGATAAAAGAGGCTCAAGAGCAGGATAGGCTCGCAGAAATTTTCAAAGGTAAGCTGGAAAGAGGGGAAACTAAAAACTTTGATGTGTCCCAAGATGGATTACTACGATTTAGGGGACGACCATATATTCCTAATGCAATGGGATTGAGAGAAAAGATACTAGAGGAGGCACATAAAAGCAAGTATACAGTACATCCAGGTATGACTAAAATGTATCATGATGTGAAGAGTTTATTTTGGTGGCCTGGATTAAAGAAAGATGTTGTAAATTATGTGTCCAAATGTTTGACATGTCAAAAGGTGAAAGTTGAGCATCAGAAGCCAGCAGGGAAATTACAACCACTAGATATACCCGAGTGGAAATGGGACAGCATTGCCATGGATTTTGTTGAAGGACTGCCCATGACTCCTACTAAGCATGATGCTATATGGGTGGTAATTGACTGATTAATGAAGTCGGCTCATTTCCTGGTAATCAATAAAAAGGATTCTCTAGAGAAGCTGGTGAAACTCTATGTAAAAGAGATTATTAGACTACATGGCATTCCCAGTAGTATCATTTCTGACAGAGATCCTCAGTTTATATCAAACTTTTGGCGTGCTTTACATAAAGAAATGAACACTACTATCAGATTTAGTACAGCCTACCATCCTCAGACAGATGGTCAATCTGAGAGAACGATCCAGACGCTCGAGGATATGTTGAGAGCTTGTGTCTGGGATTTCAAAGGAAGTTGGGATGTCCATCTGCCGTTGATAGAGTTTGCCTATAGCAATAGTTATCCAGCTAGCATTCAGATGGCTCCATTTGAAGCGCTGTATGGACGAAAGTGTAGATCTCCCTTATGCTGGGTGGAGTTGAGTGAAAGGAGGATGTTTGGTCCTAATATAGTAGACCAGACAGCAGTATAGATTGATAAGATCAGAAAAAGGTTATTAACAGCTCAAAGTAGATAGAAGAGTTATGTGGATGTTAGAAGGAAGCCGTTGGAGTTTAAAGAAGGAGAGCATGTATTCCTTAAGTTGACTCTAACGACAGGAGCCTAACAATCAATCAAAGTGAAGAAGCTGCATCCTAGATACATTGGGCCATTTCAGATCCTCTCAAGAGTAGGATCAGTGGCTTACAAATTAGCTCTTCCTCCACATCCAACTAGATTCATGATGTGTTCCATGTTTCCCAATTAAAGAAGTATGTTCCAGATCCATCACATGTGATTGAGCAGGATGATATTGCATTGCAAGATGACCTGACTTATGAAGTTGGACCAGTATATATTATAGATAGAAAGGTCAAGCAGTTGCGAAATAAGCAGATCCCTCTAGTTAAGGTGGTATGGAAGGGATTAATGGAGAATGAAGCTACTTGGGAAGCAGAGGAAAGGATGAGAGATATACCCTGAGCTATTTCCTTAATGTATATGTAATGTAAATTTCGAGGACGAAATTTATTTTAACGGGGAGAGAAATGTCATATCCCTAATTTTTTTGACCTGATGTACCTGTACAGTTTATCTGCAATGGATATAAGATTCTTGGAATAAACTGTATTAGATTGTGAAAGGAAAGGGAAGGATTAATAACTAAGGAAAGAATAGGGACCAAAATGAAAATTTAAGAGTTTGAAGGTGAAAAGTGAAAGTAGAAGAAAAAGGAGGGACCTAAATGCAATTAATGAAAAGTTCAGGGACTAAAGTGCAATTATTCAAAAGTTAAGGGACCTAAATGTAAATATGGAAAAGTTGAGCCAAAACAGGCCAAAAATGCCCGGAATCAGATCAGACCCAAATTTTACCAGTAGATAGACAAAAATATTCCGGTCAGTTTAACGCAACACAGAATTTTGATTTGAGGTCCCGATTAATTGATATAAATTTCTGAAGTCAGAAGGAATTATTACAGTATTTTTCAGATCTCATAATCAGATGAGACCTTATAGAAAATTCATATATTTAATATATGAATTTATAAAATTGAGAGAGTCAGAAAAGGAATCCTGTAGAAACCATACGGGATTTTACCGTGAAATAAAATACCCGATAAAGAGGATCGGGGAAGCTATAGTGTGAATTGGGCCATAAAGGCAATACAGGCAATAAGCCCATAGTGAGGCCTAAATGGCGCCATCATGAGCCCATTAAGGTGACTGGACAGTTTATGTGGGCTAGAGACCAGAGCAGTCCAGGAAACGTGCAAAATTATGAAAATACCCCTGGATGCCTACACTATACCAGTATGGATGGAGATTATTTTGGTCACTCTAGACAGGCTAAAAACGTGTCATATAGTATAAATAGGATTATTTAGAGCCCATATACACCCTGAGGCAGTATAAAGAGGTGTGGAATGACGATTTTGCCCTTAGGGTCAGTAAAGTGCACAAAAGGACACTAAGGGTATTTTGGTCATTTCCCAAGGGATGGATGGCAGATAAATACTCAGTATAACATTTTCAATGATATGAGAAGCCTAGACATTAATTTCCAGGACAAAATACATATCCTGGTATATTATAAAAAATTAGGAACAAAACACAGTTCGGTTGTTGTGAAACTGCACTGATCGGTACCGGATTGGACTGGACTTTCTCCAGAAGGTTCCTTGCATGGGCAGAACGCCACCTAACCCTCTTAGGTGTCCCATGAGCTATCCCACATGATGTAATAATTATTATTTTTAGAAAAAGTAAAATACAAGATTAAATGTGAGCCTTTAGATCAAATAGTAACCAAATCAATCTTGCCCATCCATTTCAACCCAAATTTCTCTATAAATACCCCCCTATTCAGAACACTTCGGCATGCATGGTGAAACATAGGGAAACTCCTGCAAAATTTCCAATCAACCAAGAAAGAAGCAACCAAAGTGAAGTAACAAGCAAGGTAATCATCTCCCTTGATCTTGAGCTTTGTTCTAGCAAGTTAGCTCATGGTTTTAAGGGGTTTTCATGCTATATTTCCCTTATGGTTGCTGCTGTAATTGCTGCTCATATGTGGTTAAAATATGAGTTTTATGTTATGGATAGTTTAGACAAGCTTAAACAAGCTAGAATCAAGTGGTATAAGCTTGTGAATTCAAGTATGTTTGGATTTAGGGTTTTGTGTTCTTGCTGGTACTGTACGTAGTACTGTTCATATGATGGAATTTCATAATTTTGATGCTTCCAATGAGTTTAAAATGGAAATTTGTGTGGGGATAAAGTAGGAGAACAAGTATTGGAAGCATTGGAATCAAAATGAGAATTTTTGGAAAACAAGACATGCATTTCGGTTTGGCACTGTAGCAATTGGTATGTTTTGATTTTGGAAATTCTGATTTCATATTTGGATTGTACATGAAAAATTATGTGGAAATGAACCATGAGAATTTATTTTGGAAAGGTGGAAGTAGGAAACATAAATTAGAGAAAGAAAGGGAGCTAGTGAAAACCTAGTCTTGGATTTGGTTTCAAGTTGAGTTGTAACTTGATATTATGTTGTAATGGCTAGGTTTTGACATTTGTGAAGGAAGGAAAGCACTTCAAGAAGGTCTTGACCAAGATAGCTAAGAGGTAGCAAGGATACCTAACTATAACTCATGTTTGTTTAATTGTTTTGCTTGCTTGTTGATTATGGTGTTTGGTTGAGCTTGAGCTTATGTCATCATGTTATGATGAAGTATGAATGATTGCAACTCCTTGCAAGTTATGTCATGACAATATGCATGTTAGAGTTTGCTTATGTACCATTATGAAGTAGCTCCCATCACATGATAACATGTTAAGCATACAATTATTCATGCATGATATTATAGTTTGTGTAACTTGCTATTGGGATTTCCATGAAATCTCATTCCTTCCACATGCATAACTATGTTTTAGGTGCTGCATCCTCTCAAACGAAGAGAATAATTGTTGATGATTAAGTTTGTATAACAAGTTATATGACTTACATGACAATATGGGATGATATGTTAGTGTGTATGGTGTATGTTTCTGTAACCTTGTTTTGAGGCCGTGGTGATGTGACGCTGATTTTGATATGTAAACCAACGATTTTTAGTCTGAAATTTGGTGTGAGGTTAGCTAAGATACATATCTTTAAATGGACACCAAGAACGCCTTAACTGGATAAGTATCCGAATTGTTATGATTTTCCAAAGTTTGAAGTAAGATCTGGAATTGAGATAAAACGAGTGCTGAGAGGCAGTGACGTTCATGCAATGATTTCATATATCAAATGAACGAATTTTTCTATGAAATTTGGTGATCTTAAAGAGGACGTCTAGAGCTTTAATTCCATATGTAACACATTTCATTTGGACAAGTTACCAATGAGAAACAAATTTTTAAATTTCACGTAAAGAAACTGGAACTTCCAGATTTTACCAAATGAACAGTGATTTTCAAAGATTAAACTGATTTCATTGGGACAAGAAAACCTCAGTTTCATATTTTTCCCTCAAATATATGTGAAAGAGCTTTCATTATAAATTGGAACCATATTATTTTGATTTTTGTACAATTATTTATAAATTTTCAAAGTAGAGTACATGTTCTGGAATTACCAAATGAACAGTAACAGTGAACAGTACCCGTAAGCAAATGTTTTGGAAATGGATATTTTCAAAGCAAATGATCATGTAATTGGTTCCAATCACTTCTAATGGAGTATAATTGAGGTTAAAAGTAAGGATGTGACAGATAACCATCCATCATCAAGAGTCTTTTATAACAGATTTCTTTCACAATCCACTAAATTTTCAACTTAATAAAAAATACAAAAACATTTACTTTAATGCACCCTTATTTTATTGCATCAAAAATCAATTAAAACCCAAAACCCATTTTACTTTCACTCAGGTTTTTAATGGTTTTGTTACTATTTTGCTAGGCTTCCAATAAAAAGCTCCTCAAGAAGAATGATAGGGTTGTTCCTTATACTACATTAAAAGGGTGTAATTTACTTTTTTTTTGATGAGTCAGAGATGACAATTTGTTATCCAAATCAATGGCGCTGTTGCTGGGGAGCCAAGTAATTGGTTCATTAGCAATTGGTTGTTAATTCATTATTTACTTGAGTCATTTTTCTCTAAATTTTAGTTTTCGTTAATTCCATCGCATAACATTCTGTATTTTTCTTTTTTTTCAAGTTTCTGCAAATTTACTCTTTGTGAAATATAGTCACGACCTATACACATTTTAGTTGCGACTTGCAATCCAATATTAAGACCTTTTACTCTCTATGAACTCTAGTTATGATAGGAACAACCTCTAGTCGCGACATTTTTAGAAAATTTCGTATCTATGACTTTTTGTCGCAACTAGACAACAGCCTAGTCACGACACAGAACCAAATTTTTAGAAATTTTATTCTCTGTGTAATTGGGTCACAACTGGAACACCATTGTGTCATGACCAATTGAACCTTTTTATGCTGACAAACTTCTGTGTCTAATTCCGATCGATTGCCTAGTTATTCTTGATTGTTCCTGTGTTGTATGCGTAGAAGAACTAAACCTTTAATGCCTCTTGAACCTGAATTGAGAGACAACTTAGGAAACTAAGGAAAGAACTTAGGGAAGAGGTAAAATTAACAGAGTCTAGTTCATCCTCTAGTATCCCTGAATCTAAAATTGAATTCAATAAAGAGATTCCTTTAGAAATTTTTAATATGGCTGAGATTTATCCTAATGGGCATGATGGGCATAACAGACAAGGAGAAAATAAAATGTCAATGAATGTAGAAGATAATAGAAGTGTGAGGGAAATAAATTATTCTCATGTGAATTATGATCCTTATGGCTTTTACACAGAAGAGGCTAATTTTGAAATTAAAGGAGCTTTGATTGCAGCCTTACCTAAATTTTATGGTTCTGGAGGAGAATACCTACATAGGCACTTACAAACTATGCATATGATCTGCTCTTCGATGAATCCTCCATTGACTGCATTGGATGATGTTTTAAGGAGTTGTTTCCATTTCACTTTGGAAGGGAAGGCTAAGTAGTGGTTATACAATCTACCAACTTATTTCTCCATTCTTACATGGGATCAATTAAAGTCAACATATCTATAACAGTTTTCCCAACCTCGAAGATAACTCGGATGAAGAAAGAGATTACAAATATTATGCAATAGGATAGAGAGTCATTACATGAATATTGTGATGGATTTATCAATTTGTTGGCTCATTGTTCGCATCACAACATGACAAAGCCTGATCTAGTATACATTTTCTTTAATGATCTACTCCCTCACAATCAGGTGTCCTTGAATGCAGCAACAAATAGCTCTTTGAGAGATAACACTCCACAAGCAAGTTGGGAGTTATTCCAAAAGATGGCTAATGAAGACTATCAGACTGGGGATCCAAGGAGAATGCCCTCATCATCTTCGAGTAATTCAAATGAGATATTAGTAGAAATAGCAACTTTAGGAAAGCAAATGGAAAAGATGATGAATTTAATTGAAAGAGGGTTGTATTTCACAAAGTAAGTTCAAGCAGTGTGAACCCCACAAGCTCTAGTTACAAGATATGAGTCATGCATCTCAATGATGCATGCTACCAGTGCATGTGACAGACAATATAAAGAAGTAGCAACAATATATCATAGGAGAGAAAATAAAGCTAGAAGAGAGACCCATACTCTAACACATACAAACCTGGTTGGAGACACCACCCAAATTTCAGGTAGGGGAGTGGGGAAAATAGGCCAAACCAAATTAGTATGAAGCATAACTCTATTACAATGGAAGTTGGAGGACATGTAGTGACTTTCATTATGAACGAAGCAATTAAATATCCTTTTGATAATTCTGCCTTTGCTGATTTGAATGCTACTGATTATACTGTTGAAGATACTAGGGATGAGCATGAATTGAGTTTGCATGATGAGTATGATCCTATGTTGCATAATTTCTAAAACTCCATGAAGCATTTTAGGAGTATGAGGATTCAAATTTATCTTTGAGTGCTTATGATAACTCTTTTAAATCTCTTTCCTCTATTTATTCTTTTTCATGCTCTTGTGAAGGCAATGCATCATGTTTTCATTATTTTGATGTGAATACCATGCTTTTAGTTTCTAAAGATTTCTCATTCTCATATAACTTTGATACAATTTTATCATTCTCTAGTGATAATATTTTTGGAAAGGAATTTGTGAGTGATTTTACAGGAATATAAGACATTGTGGAAGCTAGAAGTGAAACACATAAAGAGGGGTCGAGTTTATATGACCATAAGTCACAGCGTTAAGGCATCAACGTCACGACCAGATATGTACCTGCTGAGGAACAGATTCTATGTGAAATGGAGTCATGACAGGATGATTGTATGTCACAAAACTCTTCAGACGTTAAGTCATGATGTGTAGATGATGAAGTCTTGACTAAATATCAAGATGCTGAGGAAGAGGCTCTCTGTGATACCAAGTCACAACTAAATGACGTTTAAATGTTTCAAAGACACTCACTATCAGTTTGAGTCACGATGAGAAGTTAAATATAAGCCTGAGATATCGCGACCAGACATAGCAGACATAGCCAATAAATCTCAGATTCCTTCAGTTCCACATTCTGTTGTTTTGGTTATAGGGCCAATATGTTCTAACTCTACTCCTCCTCACTCACATTCCAAAATTACCTCTCATACCATATGATTCTTAAAGGATTTGATCTCTACTAATGATACAAGTATGAAAGAAAGTGATCTCAACTATGTTACAGTTGCAGACAACCTTAGCTTGGTACAATATTTGAGAAATTAGGCAGCAATATAGAGAATTTAAAAAAGCTGGATAAGAGTGGTTTCAAGAAATATACAAAGGATGTGAAGGGAACACCACCCAAATTTATGCTTTTACATACCAACCATATTTGGGAAAGTTCAAGTTTAAGGGGAAAAATTAAAGATAAGCTTGGATGGACTTCATGATGTAGTCAGAGTGCATAATCTTGGGTTGCTAAAATTGAGGGATAAGGCAATGGGGGAGACTTACCGATCACACAGCCATCTCCTAAAGTCTTATGAGTTCCTACCACCTCACTAAGGCCAGGTCGTCCCTTTCCTCTACTTTCCTTTTCATATGTGATTATCAATTGTGCAAATATTATTGCATCTGACGATTTGATGATTAGAAAGGGATGAACCGGTAGAAGTAGTAGTTAATTTTTCTACTTGATGATTTAATAGGATAGTGTTTCATCTTATTTTATTTATATTTTTGAATAATACCCCTATGTTGCCCATGTACTGTTTCTTCCGTGATAGTTATCTGAGGTGTGACATACTCAATTGCATGCTATAGTTTACCCATCCTATCATCTTTTCTTTCTTTGTATTGCGATGTATGATTTGAATATGACTATGTGCTTCATTGTTGAATTTGATTTGAGTTGTGTGTTAGTTTATTGTGGTAGAACTCTATTCTGCTGACAGTGAGGACACTGTCAAGCTTAAGTATGGGGAGATGTTATTGTTTATGTGCTAATTAATGCAAATTCTTCGATTAATCTAATCTTTCATCATAATTTTTTTGGTTTTTTTATTTTAATGAATCAAGAATTGTTCAAAATTGGATCCCCACTTTAAACTGTTTTGTGATTAGCCAAAAAGGTTTCAGTGTAAAAGATGTTTTGAGTTTTAAAAAGCATTAAGTGGTAGTCTCTGTAGTTTTTCATCATGACCTATGTGTTGTATGGTCATGACCTGACATGGAATTTTGGACTTAATATGCTCTCTATGAAATTATTCATGACCTATGTGATGTATGGTCGCGACTACTTGTTGTAAGTTTAAAGGAAGCACCAACTGTGAAATTGGGTCACGACCTTTACTTCTTCAAGTTGCAACCTGAGTGTGAAAATGTCCATTTACCTTCTCTTTGCTTTGTGCAATGCTGTATAGAAGAATTTCTTTTGAGCTACTAAAGTTTTTATAAATAATATTTTTCTTGTTTAATCATGGAAAGGATAATATGGATGACTCATCATTAAAACATAATGAATTGATAGTGAATGAATATGAGTTATATTAGGAGATGAGCTTTATGAAATAAGATACACATGTGAGTGTGAGCTCCCTTAATCAATGAAAGATATGAAGGATATATTAGAATAGAGTTGAGAGCTCCCCTTAACTGTACAGTTGGCTGAAGCTTTGGAGAAGAGATACCTTACTTGCTTATAATCCTATAATCAAATGAGTTTCTTTGGTAGTAGATCAGGGTACCTTTTGAGTAAATCATTCTCTCTAAAATTCTTTTGAATAAGATGATAAAATCTTTGAAGAATAAATTCTATCTCTGTAATATAGAAACTTTTGAGAAATGTATAAAAACCTTATTAAAAAATATTTGATAAAGACAGATGCCTCAGTCGAAAAAACACATAATAGTCGAACTGGAGTTCAACTAAATCAGACAAATGAGGTTTTCCAAATTAGTTTCATACAGTAAATTGATTTTCAAATAAAGTATATAAACTTTTGTAAAATCAAAATGATTTGATGAATAAACTTGAAATATAATTTTGGATTGTGCATTAATCAATCAATCAATCGATTAATTTTATATATAACCACACATATAAATGTTTAACATTGATTAATCAATTAGGTGTTCGATTAAACATACTTAATCAAAATGTTAATCGATTAACTCTATGAAAAGGAAATCATTTAAAATATTTATAACTGATTAATTGATTAGTTGTTCGATAAATCTCAATTAATGGAACAGTTGATCGATTAATTCTATAAAACATAACTCACAGATATACCTTAGTCGATTAATTAATTGATTAACACTTATTTCACCAAAATAAACACAATATGATCAAATCGTTTAAGGATGAGAATGTAAACTTTTTTCTGAGAAACAATGCTTCCTTTAAAATAAATTAATCAAAAGATGAAATTTTGAAAACAAGTTTTAAAAATTATTAAAATATGTGCTTTTTTTAAAAACCATGGAAGTTAGCAAATTGTAGAAAACAAATATCAAATAGCTTCACTTTGAAAGATCTATTAGGATAACTTGTTAAAACATCTAAGTTAATACGTTAGAAAATTTGTCAAGAGCAAAATTAATATCGATAAGTGTTAGCCAAAAAGGCTTTGCATGATGAAAATTCAAAGACTTTGCTCATGCTGAAATATTATATTGTTGAAAATTAATTAACTATAACCCGTTAGTTTAAATGACTATCATGTTAAATAGTTCTAACTGAGAATAAAAGTTATTTCGTTGAAATGATTAACACATTTTCAAGCTTGGAATAACACAGCCAATAAGGGACATGTATATTAAGCATAAGGATCTTATATATTGTAATATTTCTGTGAGGATAGACTTTAAATTCATATAGATAATTAACTCATTAGACAGATAGTAAGTATAACTCATTGGATAGGAGGACTTAGAAGTTCAAGCATAGAACATTAAGATCAATGATTATATTACGGAAATATCTTCAAGATGGATTTAAAATATTTTTGAAATTTTTGCTCAAAGATATTAACTTCCAAAAAAATTTGAATGCTAATCAAAATCAAATGCATTTTTTAAATCAAATTTATGTAAGTGAAAACATGAGTATTTTCATAATCAAGTGTATGCAATTTTTGTAGATATCAAAACATTTGATGCATAAATTTGAAATCCAAGAAAACTAAATTTTGGATTATGCATTTGCCCACCCTTGTTATCCATTTAGTAATCTACAAATATTTTGAAAAACTTTAAACAACTTTTGCAAATAGAATGCAACAAGGAAAATTATTCATCACCTAAATATGAATTCATTTAATAGGCACAAGATTGGGTAGGAATAGATTTCACCATATTTTCACTTGTCATTGTGATAACTTCCTTGATTTTTGTATGGTTCATATAGTCTCTTTATTTTGTATAATCTAGCGCCAAACTCCAAGCTTTACTTATTTAGCTTCCTTAAGTTGATGTACACACCTACTTGATGTGAATCTTGCTTTCTTCTTCCAACAAAATAATATAAGTCTCTTTCTTCATTGGTATCCAATATCACTTGGATCCACTTATTATTAGTTTATAGGAAACACAACACACTTCTTATGCTCTGAGAATATGACCAATTTGGAATTGAGCATAGTGAAATAAATATGTCTTTATGCATAAAAAGAGGTATTTCATTTATAGTTTTGATTGCTCTTCTACTTATATATGCAGTTGAGCTTTTGACTGTTGAGCAAAATTTCTCCTACCGTTGAGCTTGTCTTCTTACATTGAGAATATTACAATTGGAACTAGCCGTTGAAGCTTCTGACACAAAGTACTTTTTACTATTGAGAGTCTATTGGCTTTAATCTTTGTCTAATCTTATTCTAATCATGTCTTTGAATACTTTAAATGAAGTTTGACATAATCAAGGGAAGTTATGGTAATAATCGTTCACCACTTGACATTCTTTAATCTCCTAATTATTTGAGTGCAAAAATAGTGGTCATCTTTCAATTATCATAACCTCTTTTATTTTACTCCTAACATAGCAAATGACCTATCCCCAAAAAGCTCTCCATGTCTACTTTCCAATGAACTAAGTCAGACTCCAAAATTCATTATAGATATAAAGATATGATCAATTTACTGAGTAGAGGTTATGGCCAAATCATTAATCTTACGTTCCATATTGTGAATGACATATCTCCCTCAAATGAGTCTCTTTGGTAATGAAATTAGTTTCATTGAAACATATTCTAAGTGTAGTTTCTTATGAATCAAGTTTCACCTCAATCGGATACGTAGAGATTGTAGTTGTTGGAAATCGTGCCCTAGGGGCCAATCATTGTCTTATGAACATTATTGATTTATGAATTTATTAATTGAGTTATCATATTATTTGCATGTTTACTATGATGACCATCCTTGAATAATTCATGATATTATCCTAAATGTCCCTGGTCGATCATCTATGTGGGAGCACAGATGAAATAAGACCAGTATGACTTTGAAGATGTATAGAGATATAAATCAAAGTCATAAGCACATGTAAGAGTACAGGGTGTTGGACCGACCCGCTATGAGAGAACTGCATGGGTAACGTCATAAGCTTCTCTCATATACAAACCATGTCAATATGCCCTTTGACCTGAGATCATCATGGATTCCTACATGACAAAACGCTCAGCTTTGACCTAGTCAAAAGTCACTTTTGACCGAGTGATCATAAAGACTATGTTCGGGCTTAGTGGTTTTTCATGCGGAGGAATATGAATGGTCAAGATGGAATTTGTCCCTCACATTCGTGGAGAGATATTACTGGGCCCCTCGATGAGTGAGTCTGAGAAATGTATGGCCATACTGTAATGGAAAGGTAGTTCCATTTATATAGTCAGACTACTCAGGGATCGAGAAAGTAACGGTCAGGAATAGGAGGATGACATTATCCATGCCTCATCCATGACCAAAATATCGCGTGACAGAAGGGACATGATATGGTTGTATAAAAGGTTACATCGTTTATCGATCCTCATATGATTTGGGTAGTTGTTATGTCTTGCTAGAGACCACTTGCGACTTGTGGGCTAGTATAGCAAATGGCCCACTGCCAACTTCATATGGGCCTACAGGGTCGCACACAAAATAGCCCAACACGAGCTATGATGTCCAGATTCATTGAATCTAAGACATGTCCAGATTCAATGAAAGATCCAGGTGAATGTATATATATTTATTTATATTTATATTCGTATATATATAAATTCATATATATATATATTATATATGAGATATATGAGATTTAATTTATAAGAATAAATTAAATCCCTATCACGTTTGAATTCGAAATTCAAATTGATAGGATATCTCATATAAGAGATATTTATAAGATTTAATTTATAAGGATAAATTAAATCTCTATTACGTTTGAAATTCGAAATTCAAATTGATAGGATATCTCATATAAGAGATATTTATAAGATTTAATTTATAAGGATAAATTAAATCTCTATCACGTTTGAAATTCGAAATTCAAATTGATAGGATATCTCATATAAGAGATATTTATAAGATTTAATTTATAAGGATAAATTAAATCTCTATCACGTTTGAAATTCGAAATTTAAATTGATAGGATATCTCAAATTTGATTTATGAGAATAAATCAAAAAATAGTTCAGTCTCATCTTTATTTAAAATTAAATAAATGGGTAATTAAATCTGTGGGACGGATTTGATATTATTTTATTTAATTAGTTTCTTATAAAATCATACAATATATGATATTGTATTATTTTGGAATTAATATAAGATTAACTCCAAAATCCAATTCGGTGGACAGAGAAAAACGCATAGCATCCTATATATCGGATTTTAGGAGCTGCGTTTTAGAGAGAGAAACACACATAGAACAAAAAAAGGCCAAAGGGGACTCTGCAAAAGGTTTGCAGATAAGAAACTGCTGAAATAGAGACGGAGAGGACGAACTCTTGAGAAAGCCCTGGAGGGACAAGAGACGCTAGCACGTCGTTCGTGGTTGAAAAGCTGTTCGTGTGGATACCAGTAGAGGAAGCCGACCTGAGTCGTCGACTTCTTGTGATCAGAAAGGGAGCACGAGCCGCAGAGCGAAGCTGTGAACGTCGTGACCGAAAGCTGTGGAAGTCGCTGAGGCACATTAAGGGTAATACTTCTTCCCACTTGACTTAAATACATACGGTAGATCCTGGCAAGGAATGAAAAAAATTTTAAATTAATTTCCGCTGCGTGTCTTCCAATTCCTTACAGTAATATGGTCAAAATACTCCACCTATGTTTGTATAGAGTAATCATATTTCATAAAGAAAGTCAACTCAATATAACATTCACAAAAGTCTTTTTCAAAAATTCTTTGTTCATTTTCATACATAAACATAATCATGCCTTTAACAAATCATACTCAAAAATCAAAATTTTAAATGGAGCATATCAAATCGCAAGTTATTATTAAAAATATAATTTTTAAGGGATGTTATATACTCACCTGCAAGGCTTTAATAATTTACTCCTTCTCTATGCTTCAGAACAATATTCTCTCCTTATTTTTCTAAATTTTTCAAAAATAAAATATTTCCTAAGCTAACATTTGAAAACCACAACCATTAATTTAACTCCAAAAGTTCCAAACTTTACAACCATATGAAATTTCAAAATCTTTATCCAATTCTAATTCTTCCATTCAGCACAATACCTATACTTCAACAATTGTTTCAAATATCAATCCATATAAACATAAACTAAGCTCCTAACTCTACTCTGCATTGTTTCCACTAATTTTCTAACAATTTTACATCATCATCTTTTCCAATTTTTTCCAAAACATCAAGCTTCCTCACATAATATAGTTACTTCCAAAAATAATTGTAGTCCATAAAATACATATTTCCTTAAGTCCATAAAATAATAGCAACTGTCATATCCTAATTTTTCCCTATCCGTATAGTACTGATAGTGAAAAGAGGTTCATAAAGGATTATGACGAAGATCATAATAAATGATAAAGGTTAGATGAGTTTTGAAGCAAGGGAAGGACTAAAACGCAAAGTTGAAAAGGTTAAAGGAAAAAAGTGAAAGTAGAAACAAAAGTTGGGCCCTTAAGTGTAATTTTCAAAAGTTAAGGGACTTAAATGCAAATAGCCAAAAGTTCAGGGGCCTAAGTGCAATTATGTAAAAGTTCAGGGACCTAAATGTAATTATGAGAAACTTGAGCTGAAATAGGCCAAAAATGCCCAGAATCATATTAGACTCATATTTTACCAGTAGATAGACAAAGTGATTCCGGTTAGTTTAAGGAGTAACAGAATTTCAATTTAAGGTCCCGATTAATTTATATAAATTCCTGAAGTAAGCAGGAATTATTATAGTATTTTTCAGACATCATAATCAAATGAAACTTTATAGAAAATTCCTATATTTCATATATAAATTTATAAAATTGACAGAGTCAAAAAGGGAATCCTGTAGAATTCTTATAGGATTTTACGGTAAAATAGAATACCCGATAAATAGGATTGGGAGAGGTGTCTTGGGATGTGTGCCATAAAGGGCATAAAGGCAATGAGCCCAAACCAAGGACCAAATGGTGCCATAGTAGGCCCAATATGATGACTAGACAGTTCAGTGGGCCAGACACCAGAGCAGTCCAGGAAAAATGTGAAATTACAAAAATACCCCTGGATGCCCAGATTATACCAGAGATAGATGGAGGGCATTTTGGTCATTTTGGACAGGCCAAAAATGTGGTACATAGTATAAATATGATTAGTGAGAGCCAGTATATGCCCTGAGGCAGTGTAAAGAGGGGTAAAATGACAATTATGCCCTTAGGGCTAGTACAGTGCAAGAAAGGACACCAAGGGTATTTTGGTCATTTTCCAAGGGATGAATGGCAAATAAATATTTATTATATCATTGTTATTGGTATGATAATCCTAGTTGATTTTCAGGTTATAATACATATCCTGGTATATTATAAAAAAATTAGGAGCAAAAAATAGTCTGATTGTTATGAAACTGCTCCGATCGGTACTAGATTGGACTGGAATTTTTCCAGAAGCTTCCCCCAATGGAATTTTGCCACATACCCCCATGAGGTGTCCCTTGATATGTCCCACATGATGTCATAATAATTTTTTTTAAAAAGGAAAATCCAAGATTAAATGTGGGCCTTTAGATCAAATAGTAACAAAATTAATCTTGGCTATTGATTTCCACCAAGATTTTTCTATAAATACCCCCTCAAATCTCCATCCAAATTGTGGCTTATCAACCCTTGGGGAAACTCTTGCAAAATGAAAACTCAATCCAATACAAAGAAGATTCAAGGTACCAAAGTTCAAGCAAGCTAGAGATTAAAGATAAGCAATCTCTCCTAGCTTGTTTTCCTTTGATTTGGGAGCTTAAACTTAGGGTTTTCATGGGGAAAAAGTTGAGTTTTCTCTAAGGGGTGGTGCTTCCCAAAAACCTTAGATGAAAGGGAAAAGAAGAAATTAAAGTTAGAGATATATGATTGAAGCTTAAACAAGCTAGTTAAGAGATTGGTTGTTAAATCTAGTTGATATTCTTGACTTTGCCATAATGGAACCTGTTTGGTATGCACTGTTCATAAGGGAAGGAAATGGAATTTTAATGATTTAATGCTTCCATTGAATTTATATGATGGTTTTGTGTAGGATTGGAAAGGTTTTGAACCTTGGAAACATTAAAATCTCAAGGTTATAGTTTTTGAAATCCTTCACGGTTACTTTTCACTCGCATGAACAGTGATTGTAATTTCATGATTTTGATGGTTCCAATGGTTTTAAAATGAAAAGTTGTGTGGGGTAAAGTGGAGAAACAAGTATGGGAAGCATTAGAATCAAAATGAGAATTTTTGAAATAATTGGGTGCATGTGTTCGGTTCTGTACAGCAGGCCATGAAGGAGCTGGAATTTCATGATTCTAAGCTCATAAATGGATTCAAAAGATGAAATTGTGTGGGGTAAAGTTAAGACATCAATTGGTTCAAGATCCAATAGATTAGTGAAGATTAGAGAAAGTTATGATAATAAAGAGTGCAACAAGGTTAGTCTTGAACATGGTTGGAGTTCATGAGTCCTAATAAATTATGTGATGAATATGAATGTGTTTAAGACCTTGAAACATCCAAGAAGATGTTGGGAAGTGATTGATATAAAGGCTTCATGGTTGGAAAGCTAGGGAGCAAGTGCAAAAGATCAAGAGGAAAGCTTAAGTGCAAGGTAGTAAACTTACCTCTTTATGTGCTTGATGTGGTATACTTATGTGTGGACATGTATATGATATTTGAATGATGTTGTGACATGATAAATGATGTTGAATGTATTGTGAAGAATATGTTTTCCGTGGCCATGCAATTTATGTAAAAGTATATAGCATGATGGCATGTCACTGATCAAAGAAAGTTTAATGAAATTACATATCATGCATTAGCATCCATCTTGCATATTTAAGTGGTAATATTTGCTACTAAGATTCCCTAGAATCTCATTCTCCCATAACCAACCAATTTAGGTCAAGCATGATGGAAAATGTTTGGAAATCATTGTCTTATGAACATTATTGATTTATGAATTTATTAATTGTGTTATCATATTATTTGCATGTTTACTGTGATGACCATCATTGGATAATTCATGATCTTATCCTAAATATCCCTGGTCGGTCATCACTGCGGGAGCACATATGAAATAAGACCAATATGACTTTGAAGATGTATAGAGATATAAATCAAAGTCATAGGCACATGTAAGAGTACAAGGTGTTGAACCGACCCGCTATGAGAGAACTGCATGGGTAACGTCATAAGCTTCTCTCATATACAAATCATGTCAATATGCACTTTGACCTGAGATCATCATGGATTCCTACATGACAAACTCTCAGCTTTGACCTAGTCAAAAGTCATTTTTGACTAAGTGATCATAAAGACTATGTTCGGGCTTAGTGGTTTTTCATGCGGATGAATATGAATGGTCAAGATGGAATTTGTCCCTCACATTCGTAGAGAGATATTACTGGGCCCCTCGATGAGTGAGTCTGATAAATATATGATCATACTATAATGGTTAGAATGCTGTTCGTGTGGATACCAGTAGAGGAAGCCGACCTGAGTCGTCAACTTCTTGCGATCGGAAAGGGAGCATGAGCTGCGGAGAGGAGCTGTGAACGTCGTGACCAGAAGCTGTGGAAGTAGCTGAGGAACACTGAGGGTAATGTTTCTTCCCACTTAACTTAAACACAAACGGTAGATCCTGGCAAGGAATGGAAAATTTTTTAAATTAATTTCCACTGCGTGTCTTCCAATTCCTTTCAAATGTATGCATGGAGAAGAGCTAAAGAATGGAAGAAAGGAATGGAAGTAATTGAGATCCTAGCATATGCTATGGATTATTTATGTATGTAAATGCCTATAAGGTGTCCATCTATGTGATGAAACTAATTGTAATACTTATGGTATATGTTCATGATGTATATGAATATTGAGAAGCTTACTTGATGGCTTATGCATGCTGGAATAATTATTGAAAGTAAAAGAAAGGAAACTGAAATGGTAAAAATGTAGGTCCTAAAGCAATTTTGTGTGGCTTCAGTTTGACCTAGCAAATGAAAGAATTATTTCATGAAATTTTACAAGCATATAGTACACATCCAGATCTTTAAGTTTATAGGTAGAGCGTTTCATTTGGATGTGTATATCAAGAGAAATGAATTTCCAAAATAAGGGACCAGAATCTGTTTCCAGAGTTTTTTACCAAATGAACAGCAAACTTCAATGAATAAAGTTTATTAATTGGATAATGATTTGGTCTGGAAATTATTTTTTCCTTAAATTTCAAGATGTTTTCTTTACTTAGCTTTTTGAATCACTTCATTTCGAGTTTTTTAGAATTAATTATGATTTTTTGAAGTTCATTACGTAATCTGGAATACCATATGAACAGTAAAATGAGAAAGAGTAAAATTTCAAATTTGGCTAATGAACTTCCAAGGTTTAGTAAGTGGTTCTAAATACTACTGAATGGTCCCTAAGACGTATAAAAGTAAGGATGTTATAGCAACCCATGAAGGCAACTCATATATAGACAAATATACCCATATATGCATACCTCCCATGCATCACAGCTGTAACATGCCAATTTTTATCTTTATATTTAAGTAAAATTAAAAATATTATTTGTCAATAATTTAAAAATATTATCTAATTAAATTATTATAATTTATTATTTTGATTATTTTTAATATAATATGAGATATAGATTATCCTATTTTTATCTTATTTAGAATTTTATGATTTGATTATTATTAGTTAAAAATTTATTAGGATTTGGATTCAGATTTAGATATGCAATTTTATTTTGAAAATATAGTTTAAATTTTAAATTACTATTATAACTTTATAAATAGAGCTAAGACCCTGAGTTATTCCTTAGATTTGATTATTGGGTCAGCTCCTCTATTTTTAATCCTCTCTTAATCCCTTTTCTATTTTCAAAGAATCTTACATATATTTTCTTCCTAAACACGCCTTTAGTTTAACTCACTCAAAGCCGAGATTTACCTTTCGGAACTTTTGTAGTAATTACTCACATATTTTGGCGAGAGGCAACCATTTTATACTTGTTATGTGTACTAATATAATGTTTGTGAGTGTTTTAATATATATATTAACGTTGATATTATTATATTGAGAAAGCTTATTTAATGATGTTTATTGAAAATAGTCTTGTGGGATGTAAAGTTTAATTTAGAAAGTATCAGATTCTAAACTTATTATATATTGATATTATTATTTGTAGAAAGTTATCTTTAGAAAAATACTCTTTTGTGATATTATCAAGCTATTGAGATTTTTATTAATATGATTACTTTACAAATTATGCATTGGGGATGGTTGAAAACATAGTTATATTTCTACCACGTGGTATAGCCTCTATTGGAGGTCGAACGTTGGTTTTTGTCCCACCAGTTTACTAAGGGACGTGTCCCACCTGTTTACCTAGGGGCAGCGACACCCCCACCTATTTATCGAGGGGGAATGGATCCATGGTATGGACAGGTGCTATGTGGATTTTGGCCTATCCATATCACTTTATCAGTTAATTGTTTGAGGGGTAGTTACCACTAGCCCATGGATTCGATCGGCGGGAATAAGGTAGTTCGGTTGGTTTGAGAGGAGGAACTTGGGTGGGTTATTCATTTAATTTTATTATAATAATATGTTCTTTTGTATATATTATATTTTGTCAGGTCTCACTTGACTCCTCATGAGCACATGTTAGTATGTATAATGAGTAGGATTGATGTTACTGAGATGTTTATCTCACCCTATATTTATTAATATTTTTTAGAGTATATTCTCATATTAGGACCCCAGGAAAAACTTTAGAGGCTTGAGTAGAGCTATATTAATTGTGTGGCCTTCTTCTTTGAAGGTATCTATAGAACATTTGTATATTGCACAATAAATTTTATTTTGCATACTCATATATCATATTACCTTATTTATATTTTAAGAAAAACCTTTTTATAACCTTGGTAGAGTTCATTTAAATTTTAATTAAACTATTTTCTACCATGGTTAACTCTTGAAATAAGATAAATTCATTTATAATATCTTTTTAAATTATATTGGATACAAAGTATGTTTAAATAATTAATAATAGCTATATTTTAGGAGGATTTTACAATTTGATATCAAAGCTTAGGTTTCAAATCTTCTTAATCATTTTATGATACATTATCAATTTATTCTACTAAAATAAATATATATATCTTAATTTTCAATTCTGTTTTGGACCGTACTGTTATGCTTATAAAAAAATGATTATGTGCAGTAACCATTTAGGGCCATTATTTTTCCTTTTCCTTATCAGTTGTATTTGGGCCAATATTTTGTAATTTTTACAATTCTTATTTTTTTATATACTCTTTGAAAATTAAGATCTTATGTTTCAGCCATTTGAAAAAAAAAATTACTCTAATTTATTTTAAAACATATTTGTTGATTTTTTAAAAAAAATTATTCAATAAAATATTTAATTATTTTAGTTAGTTTAATTACATTTTATTCTATAAATAGTTTATTAAAACAAAATTGAATATTTATTACTAAATTAATTTATGTACCATTTTAATTATTTATGGATTTGACTATTTATGGGAACTTTATCAAATTTATTTTGTAAGTTATTTATTCTTTTTAAATATTTAGAATATAGTTTAAAGCAATCATTTAAATTGTTTAAATTCTCATAAAGTTGTGGGGCATATTTTGGTAACTATATATTTTAAATTGATATTTGGGTGTGACAAAATCCTCTTGTATGTTGCATTGCATATAGTGGCAATATATATTATTCACACATATCATTCCCTATTAGTTTATAAAAACTATTCCCTTATAGTACTTAATTATTACGGTGGGTTTCATCCTTTGGAGGGGAGAAATTATCTAAAATTAGATAAACTATTATAAAATAAAATAAGGAAGCTTTATAGTAAGTTAAATTTTGAGGACAAAAATTTTAAAAGGAGGGGAGAATTGTAACATCTCAATTTTTATCTTTATATTTAAGTAAAATTAAAAATATTATTTGTCAATAATTTAAAAATATTATCTAATTAAATTACTATAATTTAGTAGTTTGATTATTTTTAATAAAATATGAGATATAGATTATCCTATTTTTATCTTATTTAGAATTTTATGATTTGATTATTATTAGTTAGAAATTTATTAGGATTTGGATTCTGATTTAGATATGTAATTTTATTTTGAAAATATAGTTTAAATTTTAAATTACTATTATGACTTTATAAATAGAGATAAGGCCCTGAGTTATTCCTCATATTTGATTAATGAGTCAGCTCCTCTATTTTTAACCCTTTCTTAATCCCTTTTATATTTTCAAAGAATCTTATATATTTTCTTCCCAAACATGCCTTTAGTTCAACTCACTCAAAGCTGAGATTTACCTTTCGAAACTTTTGTGGTAATTATTTACATATATTGGCGAGAAGCAACCACTTTCTACTTGTTATGTTTGCTAATATGATGTTTGTGAGTGTTTTAATATATATATATACTAATGTTGATATTATTATATTGAGAAAGCTTATTTAATGATTTTTATTGTAAATAGTCTTGAGGGATTTAAAATTTAATTTAGAAAGTATGAGATTCTAAACTTGTTATATATTGACATTATAATTTGAAGAAAGTTATCTTGAGAAAAATACTCTTTTGTGATATTATCAAGCTATTGAGATTTTGATTAATATGATCACTTTACAAATTATGCATTGGGGATGGTTGAAGAGATAGTTATATTTCTACCACGTGGTATAGCCTCTATTGGAGGTCGATAGTTGGCTTTTATCCCACCAGTTTATTGAGTGACGTGCCCCACCTATTTACTGAGGGGCAGCGACACCCCCACCTATTTACTGAGGGGGAATAGATCCATGGTCTGATAAGGTGCTATGTGGATTTTGGCCTATCCATATCACTTTATCAGTTAGTTGTTTAAGGGGTAGTTACCACTAGCCCATGGATTCGATTGGCGGGAATAAGGCAGTTCAGTTAGTTTGAGGGGAGGAACTTGGTGTGTTATTCATTTGATTTTATTATAATAATATGTTCTTTTGTATATATTATATTTTGTCAGGTCCCACTTGACTCCTCGTGAGCATATGTTAGTATGTATAATGAGTAGGATTGATGGTTACTGAGACGTGTGTCTCACTCTATATTTACTAACATTTTTTAGAGTATATTCTCATATTAGGACCCTAGGAACAAACTTCAGAGGCTTGAGTAGAGCTATATTAATTGTGTGGCCTTCTTCTTTGAAGGTATCTATAGAACATTTGTATATTGCCACAATAAATTTTATTTTGCATACTCATATATCATATTACCTTATTTATATTTTAAGGAAAATCTTTTTATAACCATGGTAGAGTTCATTTAAATTTTGATTAAACTCTTTTCTAGCATGGTTAACTCTTTTGAAATAAGCTAAATTCATTTATAATATCATTTTTAAATTATATTGTATACAAAGTATGTTTAAATAATTAATAATAGCTATATTTTAGGAGGATTTTACAACAACAGTAGCACCATATATACATATACATATGCCATTTAACTTCCAAAATAGCATTACAAGGATGTAACATCCAAAATTTTCCCTATCTGTATAAGACTGATAGAAGAAAGAGGTTATGAAGAGATTGGGATGGTAATATGAAGAAAAGATAATAAGTAAGATAAGTATTAAGCCAAAGAAAGAGAGAAGGTATAAACTTGTAAACAATAGGGGCTAAATTGCAATTAGTGATAGTTTCAAATGGTCATTTTGAAAAAAAAAAAGGGATTAAAGTGAAAACTTTAAAAGTTCCATGGTGCAAAATGGAAGTAGACATAAGCTTTAGACCATTAAGTATAATTATGAAAAGTTGAGGGCTTAAAGTGCAATTTTCAAAAGTTCATGGGCAAAATGGTAATTATGAAAAGTTGAGCCAGAAGAGGCCAAAAAATGTCCAAAAGCATTTTAGTCCTAAATTTTACCATAAAATAGAAAAATTTATTCTGATTAGTTTAACGTGCAACACAAAATTTTGATTTGAGGTCTCAAAAAATTGATATAAATTTCTAAAATCTAGAGATTATTGCAATATCTTATGGACCTCATAATTAGATGAAATTTGGCAGTAAATTCTTATAATTAATATAAGAATTTATAAAACTGACAAAAGTCAAAAAGGAATCTTGTAGAATTAATTATGAAATTTTGGTGAAATCGGACACCGATAAAGGGTTAAAGGAAATGTAGGAAATTTTTATCAGGACTTCTGGGTCTCAGAAAATTATAAGAATTTGTAAGAAATTCATTTTATATTACAATTAATTTCTAAAAATATTAGAACCATTAAAAGATTTGTCTAGCATTTATCATAAAAATCAGGATACTTTAAATATATTAGTATAGGATGTGCCTTGGGAATTGAGCCAATTGGCAATTGGACTCAATTTAGGGCTCAAGCCATATTTTATAACAGCCCAAGATGATAAAATATGATCTTGTGGCCAAATGAATTTTTAAGATATTTTTATAAAAAAAAAGAAGAGAAAGGAGGAAGTTTCAAAACATGTGAGGTATATGGTGAGGTGTCCCATGTGGGACCCACCTTATGCCACATGTCAAGCATAGAAAGAGGAATGAATTATCACATGTGCCTTATCATATTAAAATAATATAATAAATAGTTTAATGATGATTAAGATTAATTAATCTAAAATCCAACCAACGAGAATTAAGTTTAAGCCATTGTAATAATTAGGAAATGGAAGGGTAGATTAGTCCTAAGGTGCCAAATATTACTCTATAAATACCCTCCCTTCCCTTTGTAAAACTTAGAACCAAGAAGCTTGGGGGAAGTTCTTGCAATTTTAAAACTCAACATAATCTAAAGCATTCCAAGAGGCATTTAAGGTACTTAGTGATCAAACAAGCTAAGAAGCAAGGTAAGTAATTTATCCTAACTTATTTTACCTCAATTTAGGAGATTGAAACTAGGGATTTAATAGTTAAATTTTGGAATAATCCTCAAAGAAGCATGCTGTCCAAATCTGGACAGAAATCAAGAAAGATGAAAAACAAGTTAGAACTATGAAATATTAACCTAGATAAGCTTGGATTATTGGCTATTGCTTGAATTAAATGTGTAATCCTTGAATCCCAATTCATGTGCCTTTCGTCCTAGGAAAGAACTGAAGGAAGAAGATGATTTTCGGTAGGATTGAATAAGATTAGAACCTTGGAAACATTGAAATTGAGAATGGGAGAATTTGAAACCTTATCTGTTACTATTCATGCATATAAACATTGATTGAATTTCATGATTTTGATGTTTCCAATGGGTTTAAAATGCAAAATTGTGTATGATTAAGTAAGATCAAAGTCTTAGAAGCATTGGAATTGAAAAGAGGAATTTTTGGAAAATTGCATGTGATGTTTCTGTTTCTGTCCAGACCTGAAGGAAACATTATAATTTTGAAATTCTGAATCCATATTTGGATTCTTTGGGCAAAATTATGTGGGATATAGTCAAGGCACCATTTAATTCAAGGGACAAGACAATTAACCACAAATACAAAAAGTTAGGAGTTTATTGGTTTAGGAAAATGGAAGTAAATTATTAAGGTAGGTGCAGAGCCTAATTGGTATGGATTGTAATAAGTTTGTTACTCTACCATGATTAGTCTTTGACATTTGTGAAAGAGGAGACTAAAAGACCAAGAAAGAAAAGGTTAAAGGAGAGCTATTCCAAGATAGTAAACTTACCTAACTTATATGCTATGCTTGCTTAGATGTTTTATTTGTTGGATGTTTACTTTGATGATGTGAAGCATGTATGATTGAATGATGCTCTATTTCTTTTTATGCTATGGCCATATGTTATAATTTAAGGAACATGGAAGCATGTAAAGATATCATTATGCAAGCATGACCATTAAGCACACACATAATAACATCAAGTATTGAGTTGCATACACTATTTGGTTTATGTTTGCTACTGAGATTTTCCTTGAAATCTCACCCCTTCCATGATACAACCATCACAGAAGGACCATCTTATGGAAGCAAGGAAGGAAAATGAAGTAGTTATGATGCATAGATACTTTATTGTATAGAGACTTTTTATGAAAACATGTAATGTGTGTATTAAGTACTCATTTTAGTTCTGGTTATGTTTTGTTGAGACTTGGGAAAAATAGTTAACCTTTGGATAAATGTATGATATTTTATAGTATGATAATAGACATGTTGAACTTCGTTTTGGTACCAAGTATGCCTTATTCTGATATTTGTACAAAGATAACGAATTTTGCAAAATTAGGGAACCAAATCTGGAAATTGTGAAACTGACCAAATGAACAGTAATATTTCACACCAAAACTGTATTAATTGGTATGGAGTTTGGTCAGATTCATATTTTTTTTCTTTAAAGAGGCTTACGTTAGCTTCCTATAGCAACTTGAACCACTTTATTTTGAGTTTTCTAGAATTAGTTATGATTTTTTGAAGTTGCATTACTTATCTGGAATTTTGCCAAATGAACAGTAACTCGTGGTCAAAAAATTCAGATTCTATAATCTGACTTCATTGATCATATAAGTAGTTCCAGATGCTATTGTTTGGTCCCCAAGATGTCAAAAAGTAAGGTGTTATAAATTCTCTAAACAATGAACCATAATGTCATATATAAATATACATCAACCAAAATAGTAGGCTGTATATATGCACCTATAGTAGCATCCACATAGTTTTGGTAAAAAGAAGAAAAACTGAAAGTAAATCACCCAACCAAGCTGTGATTGTCCAATGGAAAGGAAGTGGTTTATACTTACCCCCAAATCATAACAAATTGGCATAGAGACAGAGAAGGAGCTCTTGGAACTATAGCTGTTACAGTAAACAAGCTTGCAAGGTGATGGCAACCACGACGGAAGTGTAATAGCCAGATGACGACTTACGGCAACAGCAATAGCACACAAGGTGTCATATCCTAATTTTTAGACATAGAAGCCCAGTATGTAGCCTGAAAGAGGTAGGCTACCAGGCCCTATTGAGTAGAAGTCCCAGAAGTATACAGATGATGACTAAACTGCAAGTAAGTGAAATATCAGGGACTAAATGGTAAATAGTGAAAGTCCCTAGGGGTAAATGCTCATTTTGAAGAAGAGAGGGACTAAACTGGAAAGTCCAAAGTCCTAAGGCCAAAAATGAAAATAGATATAAGTTTGGGCTATTAAGTATAATTATAAAAAATTGAGGGACTAAAGTATAATTTCCAAAAGTTTCTAAGGGTAAAATTGTAATTATAGAAAGTTGAGCCATAAAAGTTTAGAACTGCCCAGAAGTATTTCAGTCCCAAAATTCATCAGTAGATAGAGAAAGTTATGCTGGTTAATCTAGCATGATATAGAAATTTTATTGGAGTTCTAGATAGCTGATATTTATCTGATAGTCTGAAAGTTATCTAAAATTTTTATCAGATCTTATGGACCTCAGATATAAGTGAAAAGTTATAGGAAGGTGCATCCTATGAAACCAGAGGTTAGGAAATGGATGGAACCCCAAAAGGAGTTATGTAGGAAAAGTTATTCACGTTGTAATGAATTTTGACAGGAGTTTGTAAACGCCATATAACCGATTATGAAACTTAAGCAGTAAGCAAGCTTGGACTAAATGAGCTCAGATGATGTCACAAAGAGGCCCATGATGACGCCAAGTGAAGCCCAAGACCATGATATTAGTTCATCAGATAAAGGGGTCAGTGCCCATAAATATCCAGAAAAATGTGCAAAATGATGAAAATACCCCTATGTTATAAAATAATTAAAGAATGAGTGAAGAGTATTTTGGTCATTTGATTAAGGTTAGATAGTAAAGGAAGGTTATCTGGATAGTTTGCCAGGGTTAGGAAATACTCTAGAAAGGTGTGAAAAGATAATAATGCCCTAGTAATATTAAAGAGGAACTAAGGGCATTTTGGTAATTTGATAAGGGATGTTTATTTAGAACTGAGCCACCAGAGGACTTGAGCTTGATTAGAGACCCAAGATGGCATTTCAAGATGTCCAAAAATGTGGCCCAAAAAGTTATGTGGGTCAAAGTGGAATTAAAATAATATTTTAGGGATTTTCAACAAAGCATAATTACCCGATTAGAGATAGAACTGGGGAAAGTGATCAGATAGAGCTTTATACTCATCCAGAACCATGAGGTGGCATGAAATGTGTCCTCATAGGACCCACAAGGGACCACATGGCATGAGTCTAGGGAAAGAAGAAAAAGCTAAGGACACGTGGCACGATCTTAGCCGTTTATTCTAGGATAACACTCTGGAGTTCTCTATAAATGATGAGTCAGCTGGTTAGGTGTCCCAAGGGCCCTACCATTGTGCCACCTAAGTATGTGAGGTGTCCATGGATGATGTCATTTTCATGAATCATCTAGGATGATGATGTCATATTGATGATTAAGGCAAAACTTATTGAGAAAGCCAAGCGATTTGAGCCGTTCATCGCGATTCAATCTGAGTAGTTCATTCCACCTCCACTCAACTATAAATACTCCAAGGTGAATCATGGCCAAGAGCCAAGAAATAAGGGAAAATAATAGAGAGACAAAAAGAGAAAGAGAAAGGAAGGAAGGAAAAAGAAGGAGTTATGGCTGAGTTAGGAGTAATCCAAGGAGTTTAGGGACTTGGCAAGCTTAGGAATAAGGTAAGTAATTTATTCTAGTCCTTGCTCTAATAAATTAGAGGATTGTTCTTATGAATTTAATAGTTAGAATAGAGAATATCTCTCTTGATAAGGTTAGCTGTGGATAGAAAAAAGTTAGGAGATTGTCAGATTAAGGGTATTACCTTGAGTTAAGCATGAGTTAAGTAGAGTTATACTGGATAGGATAATAATGAAGATATTTTTATTCTATATGTAGGCTCTAAGCAATGAAAATAAGGAACCTTAGAGCAAAGGCTACACGTCAGGTAGTAAACTTACCTAAACTTGTATGTGTTGAATGTATGGTTGTTGGTGTTATGACTTGATTGATGTTGTTCATATGTAAATATTGAAGCTCTTTGCTATGATTACTTTGGCCAATTGTATTTCATATGTTACATGGAAGAATGCACATTATATTATGTTGACACAATCACAAGCAAGCACTAATACCAAGCATTAATGCATACATTGTTTAGTACCATTTAATACTGAGATTTCCCAAGAAATCTCACCCCTTCCATATCAATCTAATCATAGTACGTCTTCTCAAGATGGAGGAGATGAAGATGCATGAATAGAAGTTAAGAATTATTTAGCATGATTGATATTTCATTGTGTATGTTATTCATATGTATGTAAAGTTGGGTGCTAAAATTTGCCACTGTGAACAATAAATCATGGTGAGTTAGTGGCAATTAAACTGTAATTAGAAATAGTAAACAGTGGAATCAATGTATGATATTTGACCATTAAATTATAGACATGCCAATCTTCCATTTGATATATATAAAGTCTTATTTGGATATCTACACATGGAGATATAATTTTTTAAATTTGGGACCAAAATGCTAGAATTAGGGAAGGACGCTGGATAAACAGTAAAATTGGAGCATTGACCGATATTGACTTGGTCAAATAATGGTCAACGAGTTATTTTTTCCTGAAAGAACATTAAATTATCTTCGTGTAATAATTTGAATCACTTCATTTCAATTTTTGTAGATTTAATTATGATTTTTTGAAGTCAGGTCACTTCTCTAGAATTTACATAGTGAACAGTACTCGGTAGAGTAAAATTTTAGATTGTGTAATTAGACTTCAGTGACCTTAAAAGTGGTTCCAGATGCTAAAGTTTGGTCCTTAAGACGTAAGAAAATTAGGATGTTATACAAGGAGATGGTGCTTGTGGTAGTAACCTGGATGGTGGAGGTTGACAGAACCAGGCGCTATTATGCAGGTGCCCAAAACCTCCCATAGACAAGATCTGCACAGTTAGGCAGAACCCAACGATGGCGATAACACGTTCAATGGTGATGTACCACAATAGCTACCCAACGATAGAAAGAAATGGAGTCACGACAATAAGGAGTTTTAGAAACACGCGAGGCTTCTCGTACCTTCTTCTTTCACTGGTGTCGGTAGTAGAAAATGGAAAGGAGAAGTTGAAATAAAAAATTTGGCAAAGGGGCATTTTGGTCATTTCACATGGAGTCTTAAAAAAATGTCACCTTAGCTAGATCTGGGATTCGAGCTGAAGAGCTCCCACTCAACTCTTCTGTCTCTAACCACTCAACTATTCACTTCACTTGTGACAATGCTGCAAGAAATAATATACATAACTTATTAACATTGTAATATCTATCTATGTATTTTCTAGGGTCATTACATATAATATTTATATATTGTTTATATACTTGCCGATATTCTTTATCTGGTTTAAATGTATTTTTTACAAAAAATGACCCACTCACTATTTGACTACCCTATCCCCTGAAACTTTATAAATTAACTGCCTAAATATAAGACTCAAAGAGACAGCAATAGAGACAAGTTCAAGATGGTAGAGACAGAATTAAATTGCTTATTCTTCATTTAATAAAATTCAACACAAAAAGTGCAACAATTTGAACAGAAAATTTAAAAAAATATATTCAGTAAAAGATAAATACTATTGAGAAGAAAGGAATTGAACAAAAAACTCAGCCTAACGATTGCACAGGTCCTCAATATCTTATTCAGAAAATGGGTTAAGTTGATCAAACATCTAAAATATCAAATTAAAATCAAATAAATTAAGGCATTAATAATTTATATTAAATTGACAAGAAATATGAAATCATTAAAAACACAATTTTGACCTCCTCAGTTAGGTCAATCTTATTTGACACGATAATATTGACCATGTGTCTAACTATGTATAAGTTGCACTAGTTACTTTCTCTAGGTTGCTTTCGACTTTATAACATTAAAATGATCAAAATATTTGTCATCATAAAAAAGTGAAGCCTAACACTTAATATTTTTATTATATTCAGTGTGATCCATTCAAGGTCCCTCACCAAGTTGGCATGCTTAAGACCTGTTGTAATTGTGAACATCCTTATAGCCCTATGACCAACGTTATAAAGTTAGTAACCTAATTATTACAAAAACCATTGTTCTGTAGAGGAAAACTTACAAATTTATAATCTTCTTGACATTAACTGATGGCTTGTAATGGAGGTAGTATAAGAAGACAACTTTATAACTATGCTTACATTTGATGACCATTGCTAATGGTTGCTATAAAACTTAAAAAAGAATGATTATTATTATTAAGCAAATACAAAACTAGTATGAAATAAAATGAAATATTATCATTCTTACTCCTGCATATATGGTACAAAGAAATAATCAATGTCAGTTTTACTGAGCCTCTTTGAAATGTATTGAAGTCTCAAAGCTTGAGAGGTCATTTTTGCATAAATATGAATTGGTGGGAATAGGAGTCCAAAATTACATTGTTTTCCCTTGGAAACCAACTTAGCTTGCATGTACCTACAATTAATGCAAACACAATTATGTTAGTTATAAGAGTTGAAATTTTTTATTATATACATTTAAATTAGACTTACATCAAAAACACTTGCATGCACCTGGAGGTCAGTTCATCCTTATGAGTGATAAGAGATTTCATATCCGCATGGTCAACAAAGACTGGTGCCCCCATAAATCCATAGGCCACACATCCAAATGGAACATTTTGTGAAATACCAATAGGATCACATGTTGCATGGCACTAAAAGTGGGAGGTATGGGAAGTTAGTTTGGGGATGACATGACATAATATGAAACAAGATGCTTATGCCAACATATGAAAGTCCCCTTTGCTTGTCTTATTGTCTTCACCTCATCAGTGGGAATTGGGATAAATATCATCTTCAATTACTAAGTCTTCAACTGTCACCCTTAATTTATCATCCTGAATTTGGATGTGGTCGACAGTTTCCCCTAAGCTATAGATAGAACCATGTGCCACTAATTATGTCAGAGGATCGTCAGCAAATAGATCACAAGGTTCAGCATCCGGATCTGCATGATCCTTTGACCCTAGCACGTCCATGCAATAACTCCCTTTAGTGCTATGACGGGCTACAAATGAGTGCGTTTAGGGGACACTTGGCTCCTGTTCTCTTGATTCATCAAGGACAACATTTCTTCCTTAAGCTTTGCCAACCCCTCTTGTAATCGTGTCTCAAGTGAAGCATATGCCTCCACCCTAGCCTCTGCCCTCATGGTGGCCAACAAAGATTCTAACTCTACCCTCCCTACCATATATGGGGAATGTCGCAGAGTTGCTCCAAAGTAATGTCTTATACCCACACCTTTTCACACTTCCCTGAAATGGCCCTATGCTCTTATTTGCCCGAAATAATAGTCAATAAGTTATTCCTATCGTATGACTTGAAAGATCCATGGCCCTTTTATTGTTTAAGATTAGTCTATAACATATAAAGAACAAATATAAGAAATAATATAATTACTCTAAACAAAATAATAGAAGCAATACTTACAATTTTTTTGCAATCATGTGAGCGTGATTGCTTGTATATAGTCCACTCTTTATTTGGTGAGTGTATAACCATTTATCTTCGCGATGTACTAGAGATGGTAGAGTAAGAATAACACTAGGATCTGACTCAGCATTTTCTTCTAGCCTTTTCCTCTTGGCTACCAATAAGTCTCTTTCAGCCTTAGTGTAACCCCTAACATATTGTGTGGGGGCAATCATTCTTGAGAGCGTGTTCAATCACTTTTGCCATTTTTTTCTACAAGAAATGAAGTAGTTAAAATAAATACATATAATAATCTGATATGTTTGCTTTTGCTGTCAACACATTCAAAAGGAAGAAACAAGGGGAGGAAAGATTCCTTTTGACAACATATACACAAATGACACTCTAAGATGGATCAACTCACCATAATTTTATGGCTTAGTCTGAATCCCAACAAATTCTTCCCAAATTACCTCATCAACGAATTTATACTTGCTGCATGGAGAATTATAAGGCTGACTATTTTTGTAACCGACCTTAAACACAAGGATGAGCTAGTTGTGTCTTGAATGCCTTCTAACGCTCAGTGCAATTAGACAACATCTTTTTCTTCAAGACTTCATTGTTGGGAACATCATAAGTGAGCTACAATAATAGACATTGAAAGTAGAGTTATCAACAAATAGTTATTTTTTGGTATTGGTCAACATACAATATAAAATAGTTAGTTTCTATACCTGTATAGTGTACCAAATTTGTTTCTTCACACGATCATCAACAGCATCCCAAGTATGTATGGTGATGTTGGCTTGTTGCGTACTAGAAGGCTAAAATAACTTATGTACTTAGTCCTTTATTCACCAATTGGGTTTTAATGTATGTCAAACTCAATCGTTATCATTTTCCCTTCCTTTCTGTCTTTCATAATGTCTTTCAATCATGTCACGCTTCTGCCTTTCCTTTGCATAAAGTTGCTTGGAGCATGGCCAGCCTTATTCTAATTAACACTACCCCCATTTTCCTATGTACACAATAACAAAATCAAACATAGTAAACAAACTTATCCCTTTTTCCTTCACCCTATCATAATATACAACACTTGTTCTATTAAAATTTATCCATAGAAAGAAGTGCAAGCATTTTTCAAAGGAAAACTAGAAAACAAAATCAAAAATAGTAAATAGACTTAACCCTTTCCTTCACCCATCAAAATACACAAAACTTTTTCCTTTAGCATTTATCCATGGAAAGAAGTGTAAGCATTTATCATAGGAAAACTAGAAAGCCTAGATTAAACGAACACATAAATGGTAAAGTATGTACACAAGAAAAGAAGTGCCATAACATGTACATGGGAAAGCATAACGAGTATGAGAATAGAAAAGAAAGACTGAGCACAACGAATCCCCACGAAAACCACATAGCACGATGAGTAGAGAAATGATAAAAGTAAGAAGGAATACTTATGAAAACCTAAGAAATGATAAATGAGAAATAAGAAATGAGAGAAGCGCCAAGGAGTGGCTTCAAAAATATATTTTCAGTAGAAAAGCATATTTTTAAATCTGACTAACACAATAACCGGTTTAAAAAGTTATAAACTTATTTTTAAAAATGTCACTAGTCACTTTTTTTATTTTTAGAAGACTTTTTACACTAGATAATATATACATTAAAAAAATGAAACCTTCAATTTTTGAACCGAATAACATGTATGTTTGGTTTAAATATATTTTCCTTTTTTATTACCCTATCTACACTTGATATAATTAACATCCAGTGTATAAAAGCATATTTATAAACCTGACTAACACAATAACTAGTTTAAAAAGTTATCCACTTATTTTAAAAAATGTCACCAGTCATTTTTTGAATTTCAGTAGACTTTTACACTAGATAACATATACATCCAATGAAAAAAGTTTTTTAATTTATTTACAAAAATGACACAATCAGTTTTTAGACCGGATAACATGTATGTCCAGTTTAAATATTTTATTTTTTCCACACCCTGTTTTATTACCCTATCCCCTGAAGTTACAATATAAATGCAATCAGAATAAGAAACTTGCATTATTACATCAAAAACATATATACAATCAAAACAAGAAACTTGCATTATTATATTACATGAAAAAGATAAAACACTCACATATAAATCAATCAGAATCCACTTTTTCTTCATTCAATTTTGGTAAACCTACTACAAAAGAATTGGTCTCATAAATCTAATCATCATTATCAACAACCCCTTTTTCCTTGAAAAGTGACAGACCATCTTTTATTTCTGGATCAGTGATATAGAACTTTTTCTTTGCTTGGTTTTCCATAATGAAAGGCTCATCCCCAAAACTTGTATTATTCAAATCAATCAGTGTAAATCCTAACTGATCGACCCTAACACCATTATTTACATTAGCCTACTTACATTTGAACATGAGAACTATGAATTTAGAGTAGTCCGCCTCCCAAATCTCTTCAACAACACTGTAATAAGGGATGGCTACTAATTTCGGATTGTTTTCTTTTGAACTAGAGAAGTGTATAGCTTCAACCACTAACATAATACCATTATTTTGCAAGCTACTTTTATCATCTAGGGTGTTATATCCCTAATTTTCTTATCTGATGTATATGTACGGTTTATATGTAATCGACATGAGATTCTTGAAGTAAACTATATCAGATTGAGGAAGGAAAGAGAGTGAATGGTAACTAAGGATCAAGGACCTAAATGAAATTTAGAAAAGGTTTAAGGCCAAAATTAAAGGTAGAGATAAAAGTTTGGCCAAAAGGTGTAATTATCAAAAGTTAAGGGACTTAAATGTAATTTATAAAAAATTAAAGGGCAAACATGTAATTATGAGAAATTTGAGCCGAAAAAGGCCTACAACTACACAAAAATAGTTTAGTCCCAAATTCTACTAGTAAGTAGACAAAATTATTCTGATTAGTTTAACGCGACACATATTTTTAATTTGAGGTCCCGATTAATTGATATGTGTCACATCCTTACTTTTAACCTCAATTATACTTTATTATAAGTGATTGGAACTAATTACATGATCATTTGCTTTGAAAACATCCATTTCCAAAAGATTTACTCTCGGGTACTGCTCACTTTTACTGCTCATTTGGTAATTCCAGAACATGTACTCTACTTTGAAAATTCATAATTAATTATAGAAAAATCTAAATAATATGGTTCCAATTTATAATGAAAGATATTTCACATATATTTTAGGGAAAAATATGAAACTGAGGTTTTCTTGTCCCAATGAAATCAGTTTAATCGTTGAAAATCACTGTTCATTTGGTAAAATCTGGAAGTTCTAGTTTCTTTGCTTAATTTCAAAAATTTATTTCTATTTGGTTACTTATCCAAATGAGCTGTGTTACATATGGATTTGAAGATCTATATGTTCTCTTTAAGATAATAAAATTTCATAGAAAAGTTCCTTCATTTGATATATGAGATCATTGCATGAACATCACTGCCTCTCAGCACTCATTTTATCTCAATTCCAGATCTTACTTAGAACTTTGGAAAATCATAACAATTCGGATACTTATCCAAATGAGGTTTTCTTGTTGTCCATTTACAGCTCTGCATCTTAATTTTAATCATGACAAGTTTCAGTCTAAAACTCGTTGATTTAAACGTCATAAACATTGTCACATCACCACGGCCTCAAAACAGGATTACAGAAACATACACCATGCATACTAGCATATCATCCCATAGTGTCATGTAAGTCATGTAACTTATTATACAAACTTATTCATCAACATTTACTCTCTTCCCTTGAAATGATCCAGCACCTAAAACATAGTTATGCATGTGGAAGGAATGAGATTTCATGGAAATCCCAATAGCAAGTTACACAAACTATAATATCATGCATGAATAATTGTATGCTTAACATGTTATCATGTGATGGGAGCTACTTCATAATGGTACACAAGAAAACTCTAACATGCATATTGTCATGACATAACTTGCAAGGAGTTGCAATCATTCATACTTCATCATAACATGATGACATAAGCTCAAGCTCAACCAAACACCATAATCAACAAGCAAGCAAAACAATTAATTAAACAAACATGAGTTATAGTTAGGTATCCTTGCTACCTCTTAGCTATCTTGGTCAAGACCTTCTTGAAGTGCTTTCCTTCCTTCACAAATGTCAAAACCTAGCCATTACAACATAATATCAAGTTACAACCCAACTTGAAACCAAATCCAAGACTAGATTTTCACTAGTTCCCTTTCTTTCTCTAATTTATGTTTCCTACCTCCACCTTCCCAAAATAAATTCTCATGGTTCATTTCCACATAATTTTTCATGTAGAATCCAAATATGAAATCAGAATTTCCAAAATCAAAACATACCAATTGCTACAGTACCAAACCGAAATGCATGCTCTTGTTTTCCAAAAATTCACATTTTGATTCCAATGCTTCCAATACTTGTTCTCCTACTTTATCCCCACACAATTTTCCATTTTAAACTCATTGGAAGCATTAAAATCATGAAATTCCATCATATGAACAGTACCACGTACAGTACCAGTAAGAACACAAAACCCTAAATCCAAACATACTTGAATTCCCAAGCTTATACCACTTGATTCTAGCTTGTTTAAGCTTGTCTAAACTATCCATAACATAAAACTCATACTTTAACCACATATGAGCAGCACTTCCAGCAGCAAACATAAGGGAAATATAGCATGAAAACCCCTTAAAACCATGAGCTAACTTGCTAGAACAAAGCTCAAGATCAAGGGAGATGATTACCTTGCTTGTTACTTCACTTTGGTTGCTTCTTTCTTGGTTGAATGGAAATTTTGCAAGAGTTTCCCTATGGTTCACCATGCATGCTGAAGTGTTCTGAATAGGGGGTATTTATAGAGAAATTTGGGTTGAAATGGATGGCCAAGATTAATTTGGTTACTATTTGTCCAAGAGCTCACATTTAATCTTGGATTTCATTTTTTTTAAATAATAATTATGACATCATGTGGGACAGATCATGGGACACCTAAGAGGGTTAGGTGGCGTGCTGCCCATGCAAGGAACCTTCTGGAGAAATTCCAGTCCAATCCAGTACCGATCAGTGCAGTTTCACAACAACCGGACTGTGTTCTATTCTTAATTTTTTATAATATACCAGGATATGTATTCTATCCTGGAAATTAATGTCTAGGATTCTCATATCATTGAAAATGTTAGAATGAGTATTTATCTGCCATCCATCCATTGGGAAATGACCAAAATACCCTTGGTGTCCTTTTATGCACTGTACTGACCCTAAGGGCATAATTGTCATTTCACCCCTCTCTGTACTGCCTTATGGCATATACTAGCTCTAATTAATCATATTTATATATTGTACCACATTTTTGTCCTATCCAGAATGATCAAAATGACCTCCATCCATCACTGGCACAGTTTGGGCATCCAGGGGCATTTTCGTAATTTTACACTTTTCCTGGAATGCTCTGGTCTCTGGCCCACATAACTGTCCAGTCACCTTAATGGGCTCATGATGGCACCATTTGGGCCTCAGTATGGGCATATTGCCTATATTGCCTTTATGGCCCAATTTACAATACAACTCTCCCGATCCTATTTATCCGGTATTTTATTTCATTATAAAATCCCGTATGGTTTCTATAGGATTCCTTTTTTGACTCTCTCAATTTTATAAATTCATATATTAAATATATGAATTTTCTATAAGGTCTCATCTGATTCTGAGATCTAAAAAATATTGTAATCATTTCTTCCGACTTCAGAAATTTATATCAATTAATCGGGACCTCAAATCAAAATTCTATGTTGCGTTAAACTAACCGGAATATTTTTGTCTATATACTGATAAAATTTGGGTCTGATCTGATTCTGGGCATTTTTGGCTTGTTTTGGCTCAACTTTTTCATATTTACATTTAGGTCCCTTAACTTTTGAATAATTGCAGTTTAGTCCCTAAACTTTTCATTAATTGCATTTAGGTCCCTCCTTTTATTTCTACTTCAACTTTTTGTCTTCAAACTTTTCAATTTGTATTTTGCTCCCTATTCTTTCCTTAGTTATTAATCCTTCCCTTTCTTTTCGCAATCTGATACAGTTTATTCCAAGAATCTTATATCCATTGCAGATAAACTGTATAGGTACATCAGGTCAGAAAATTGGGGATATGACAATATGAATTCCTGAAGTGAGAAAAAATTATTACAATATTTTTTAGACCTCAGAATCAGATGAAACTTTACACTAAATTCCTATAATCAATATGAGAATTTATAAAATTGATAGACTCAAAAACGGAATCCTGTAGAAGTTTCAAGGGAATTTACAGTGTAATAAAATACTCGATAAATACCTTCAAGAGAGGTTTCTCAGAATTTGTGCGATAAAGGCAGTACCCATATAAAGGCTCAAAATGGTATCCCAAAGGCCTAGGGAGATGGTAGAACAGTTAAGTTGGCCAGAGTTAAAAGCAACCCCAGAAAAGTGTGAAATTATGAAAATATCCCTAGTTTGTAAGATTATACCAGAGAAGGATGGAGGGCATTTTGGTTATTTTGGATGGTCAAAAATGTCCAAGCAAGTACAGGGGTGATTAGTTAGAGCCAGTATATACTTTGATGAAATATAAAGAGGTGTGAAATGACAATTATGCCCTTAGGATTAATATAGTGCAAGAAAGTACAATAAGGGTATTTTGGTCATTTTTCAAGGGATGGTTGGTAGGTAAATACTCAGTCTAACAATGTCAATGGTAGGAAAAATCTAGACGCTAGTTTTCATTACAAAATACATATTCTGGAATATTATAAAAACTGGGAGCATAAAACAGTCTTGTTTTTGGGAAGCTACTTAGATCGTTACTAGAATGGACTAGAATTTTTCCTATCAGTATTTCTAATTTTCTTCAGCTAAACATAGCCCAAAATGAGGTCATGCATGGATTCATTAATAATGCTTTTAGGGCAAGCTTGATGGAAGGTGAATTATGAACCCTTAGCTCAAATAGTAACCAAACTAATCTTGGCCATCCATTTCCACCCAATTTTGTCTATAAATACCACACCATTTTAGACCTTGTGTGGCAGATTAGACACCTTAGGGAGCCTCTGCCAAAATTTCCTTTGAAGTAAGAAAGAAGCATACAACTTGGAGCGACAAGAAAGGTAATTAGTTCCTTGGTTCTTGGACTTTAATCTAGCAAGTTGGCTTTTGGTTTTAAGATGTTTTTGTGACATATTTCCCTTGATGGTGCTGCTAGGAATGCTTTCTATATGTGATAAGATTATGAGTTTTATGTTATGGATAGTTTAGACAAGCTTAAATAAGATAGAATCAATTGGCACGAGCTTAGAAATTCAAGTATGTATGTAGTTAGGGTTTTGTGTTCTCAGCTGTCACTGTACAAATCACTGTTTATTTGTTAGAATTTCATGATTTTAATGCTTCCAATGGGTTTAAAATAGAAAATTGTGTGGGGATAAAGTGGAGAAACAAGTATTGGAAGCATTGGAATCAAAATGTGAATTTTTAGAAAATGGTAGAGTCATTTCAGTTCTGTATAGCATACAAGGATGTGTTTTGATTTTGGAAATTTTCGTTTGATATTTGGATTCTACATGAAAAATTGTGTGGGAATGAACCATGAGAATTTATGTTAGAAAGATGGAAGTATAGAACATAAAATGAAAAAAACAATGGAAGTTAGTGAAAACATAGTCTTGGAATTGTTTCAAAGTTGAGTTGTAACTTGATGTTACTTTGTAGTGGCTAGGTTTTGACATTTGTGTGGATATAAGACCATTTCAAGAAGAGTGTGACAAGGATATCTTAAGAGGTAGCAATAATACCTAAATATAATTTCATGTTTGTTTGATTGTATGCTTGCTTGCTAGTTATAATATTTGGTTGAGCTTAAGATTATGTCATCATGATGATGATGAAATATGAATGATTGCAACTCCTTGCAACTAATGTCTTGACAATATTCATATTAGAGTTTTCTTATGTATTATTATGAAGTAGCTTCCATCTCATGATAACATGTTAGGCATTTAATCAATCATGAAAGATATTATAGTTTGTATGACTTGCTATTGAGATTTCTATGAAATCTCATTCTTTCCATATGCATAACCATGTTATAGGTGCTGGAACATCTCAAGAAAAAGTGTAAATATAGATGGTTGAACTTGTATAATAAGTCATGTTGATCACTTGGCACTTTGTGAAGATATGATGGGATGCATAGTACATTTAGTATGTTTGTATTATGAGGCAGTGACCTTATGATGATAATTATGACAACTTAACCAACAATTTTGGACATGAAATTTGGTATGAAAGTAGATAAGATAAAGAGCTTAAATGGACACCAAAAAAGTCCCAATTGGTTAAGTTTTCAATTTACTATGATTTTTCTAATTTGAAGATAAAATCTGGAATTGAGATAAAGTGAGCAACTAGAGGTAGTAACATTCAATTGCTAATTTCATATAGTAAACAAAAGAATTTCTATATGAAATTTTATGGACTTAAAGAACACATATGGATATTTAAATCCATATGTAACACATTTCATTTGGACAAGTAACCAAAGAGAAATAAATTTTTGAATTTAAGGCAAAGAAACTATAACTTCTAGATTTACCCAATGAACAGTGTTTTCCAACGAATAAACTGATTTCATTGGGACAATGAAACCTCAATTTTATATTTTTTCTTCAAATTTAAATGAAATATATTCCATTAGAAATTAGAATCACATCATTTCAACATTTCTATATTTAATTATGAATTTTTAAAGTTAAGTATGTATTTTGGTTACCAAATGAACAATAATCGTGAACAGTACCAAAGAAGAAATTTCTTGAAAATGCATATTTCCAAAGCAAAGGGATTATTAATTAGTTCAAGTTACTTCCAATTGAGTATAATTAAAGTTCAAAATAAGGATATGATATTTTGGTGTCAGAGCAAAGGATTCTGGCTTAGGAAATACTCTAAATAGATTAGTTATAGACTGATACATAATTGGAAACTTTCATAATTGACACTAAGTTAGTTGTTGCAGGACAAAGATGACTGAACATAAGACCGAGTCAAAAACCACAGTGAATCAAGGAGACCCTATACCCGAGGTTTTTAGTTCAGATAATTCTGGGTTAAACTTAGAAGAGGTGTTTATGATAGAGAATGACCCTGATTATTGGCTCCCTCCAGTAATACATGTTCCAGATTCTAGTGACTCAGAGTTAGATAGATTGGATAGTTCTTTAGTAGGGTATAATAATATGGATATTGCATCAGATGATAGTATATCAGAGAAACCTATTCCAACTTCTCCTTTAAATGTCGTACCTCCAGAGGTAGTAGACCCTAGTGTAGAAGTTGATTCAGCGCAGAGGGATGAAGGATATATAGCATACCCTCAATCAGTACAGTATTATGAATTCCACTCTTGTGTTGTGGGTACCATAGAACATACACCTAGGCAGCCTATTAGCTTAGATATTCTAGGACGTAGCCAAGTACCAAATCAGACAGATATTTTGGGTCCTAGTAAATCAAAGACACCAAATATGGTGATACGTTTGGACAACCAAAGAATATAACTAGTACCAGGAAGAAATATGAATGAGGAGCGATTTGAGAAAGCTGTGGAGTTTGCCAACAGTTATATGATTTAGGACAACTTTTAGTCAGGGAGGTAGACCAAGCTACAGGATCTACCATGATTTTATAACCAGAGTATGGGAGGCTTATCAAGCTTTTGATCCAAATACTATTACCCTTAGAAATTGGACCAATATTATGGATGATATCTATCCCTCAATGAGACTTAGAGAGCGGGATTTGATCATTATTTTGATGAAGAACCATACGACAACATCCCAGATTGGATCTTTATGGTAGAAGATTTCATCAGAATCACTTTTAAGAAAGTGTAGTGTAATGTTATACTTATAAATGATAATGTTGTCTATGTACTTAAGTTATGTATAAAAGACATGTGTGATGTTACTAAACTTGTTTGTATATAATGTTTTGGATGAAATATAAATTATGTTATTTATTATATTCCTCTTCTATTTAGATAGTAAAATGAAATGGTATGAACAAGAAGAACTGTTTCATCAGAATAACCATAAAACCATGTTGATATTACTCAGATAATTTTAGAATTCTAGAGTAGCAGTAAAAGATGATTGAGGAGATGTGAGTAGCTTAAGCACGAAGTGGCCAGGAGAGAGATGATATTATAACAGCAGCAACAGTGAGGCTGTAGGTAATTTAAGGCATCTAGAGTCTGTAGGAGTAGCTGATATAGAACTAGAGATCATGTAGCAGCCAACAGAGCTACCTAGGCAGGCTAGACAAGTAGTTGATGTATTCAGCAGTGGATGACAAATTTCTGTAAGCACAATCCTCCAATATTTGAAGGGATATTTGATGCTCAAATTGCGAAGAATTGGATCAGTCAGTTAGAGAAGATTTTCAAAGTGCTTGATTGTCCATCTGAAAGTAAAGCTTATATGGCCATATATCAGCTAAAAAAGATACAGACCGATGGTGGAAGAAAACTGAACTACTGCTACAAGCTAGGAACATTCTTATTACATGGGAAGTGTTTCTTGAACAATTCTATGAGAAATATTTTCCTCAGTTAGTACGTGATGAGTGGGAAGATAAATTCCTTGTACTAAGGCAAGGAGATAATGAGCCATTTTATGAATATCTAGCTTAGTTTATTCATCTTTCTCAATACTCTACTTATCTTCGGCAAGTGGACGATGACCGCTGGATGACAAAAAGCATGATTAGAGAATTGAATGTTACAACATCATAATTTTCTTATGTCTTAGGGACCAAATGGTAGCATCTGGAACCACTTTTAAGGTTATTGAAGTCAAATTACATAATCTGGAATTTTACTCTACCGAGTATTGTTCATGGGTAAATTATAGAGAAGTGACTTGACTTCAAAAAATCATAATGAAATCTCAAAAAATTGAAATGAAGTGGTTCAAATTTCTACGCAAAGCTAACTTAATGATCTTTCATGAAAAAATAACTTGTTGACTAAGACTTGACCAAGTCAACATCGATAAATGCTTCAATTTTACTGTTCATCCAGCATCCCTCTCTAATTCCAGCATTTTTTGTCACAACTGTGAAAAATCATATCTCCATTTGTAGTCATCCAAATGAGACATTATATATATCAAATTGAAGCTTGGTTTGTCTACTATTTATTGGTAAAAATATCATACATTTATTCAATTGTTTACTATTTCTAATTACAGCTCAATTGCCACTGACTCACTATGAGTTACTGTTCATAGTGGTAAATTCCATCACCCAACTTTACATATGTATAACATACATCTATCACATATCAATCATGCTAAATAATTATTAACTTCTCTTCATGCATCTTCATCTTCTCCATCTTAAGAAGACCTACTATGATTAGATTGATATGGAAGGTGTGAGATTTTTGGGAAAATCTCAGTAGTAAATGGTACTAAATGAAACATTCTTACTTTTATACGTTTTAGGGAACAATCAGTAGCATTTAGAACCACTTTCAAGACCTTAGAAGTCCATTAGCCAAATCTAGAATTTTACTCTTTCTTGGGTTACTATTCATCTAGTATTCTAGATTACGCAACGAACTTCAAAAAATCATAATTAATTATAGAAAAATCAAAATGAAGTGGTTTTAAAAAGATACATAAAGATAACATCTTGAAATTTTACGGAAAAATAATTTCCAAACCAAATGCTTCATCACATAATACAGTTTATTTGCCAAAGTTTACTTTTTATTTGGCCAAACATTCTAAAAATAGATTATGGTCCCTTACTTTGGAAAATTAGTTCTCTTTGTACAGACATTAAAATAAGGCAATCTTGGTGTCAAAATTAAGCTTGCCATGTTAACTAAATATCTGTAAAGTTTCATACATTTATTCCATCATTTATTAATTTTCATTACATCATGAACATCACTACTTATATTGGTCATACAGCAACATTACACATTTACATAACATATATACCATCCAATCTCTAGTTTTTCTTCATGCTTCATCATCCTTTTTCATTATTCACAAACTTGTGGGATTGGGATCACATGGAAAGGGATGAGATTTTTGGGGAAATCTCAGTAGCAAACATTACTAAATAATGCATGCATTAATATAGATACTTGTGCTTGCTTGTGAAAGTGTTAACATTGTGTAATGTGCATGCTTCCATGTAACATATGAAATACAATTGGACAAAGTAATCATAGAAATAGAACTTCATACATAAACACATTTGCAACACAAATCACCAAAGCCATAGCACAATCAAGCATAACATTCAATGCATACAAGTTTAGAATAAGTTTACTACCTCATATACTTGACTCTCTTTCACTTCACCTTGCTTCTTTCTTCTCACATCTCTTGTGTAACATCCTTACTTTTATATGTCTTAGGGACCATTCAGTAGCATTTAGAACCACTTACAAGACCTTGGAAATCCATTAGCCAAATCTGAAATTTTACTCTTTCTCGGGTTACTGTTCATACGGTATTCCAGATTACGCAACAAATTTCGAAAAATCATAATTAATTCCATAAAAATAGAAATGAAGTGGTTTAAAAAACCATATGAATATAACATCTTTGAATTTAAGGGAAAAATAATTTCCAGAAAAAATGATTATCCAATTAATACAATTTATTCGTTGAAGTTTACTATTCATTTGGTCAAAAACTCTAGAAACAGATTCTGGTCTTTTACTTTGGAAATTCATTTCTCTTGATATACACATCAAAATTGAGCATTCTACCTATGAATTTAAATCTATGGATGTGTACTACATGCTCATAAAAATTTGTGAAATAATTCATTTATTTGCTAGGTCAAACTAAAGCCACAACCAAATTGCTTTAGGACATACGTTTTTACCATTTTAGTTTATTTTCTTTCACTTTCAATAATTGTTCTGCATGTATAAGCTATCAAATAAGCTTCTCAATATTTATATACATCATGTACATATGCCATAGTTATTACAAATAGTTTCATCACATAAATGGACACCTTACATGGCTTTTACATACATAGACAATGTAAGGAATTGGAAGACACGCAGCGTAAATTAATTTAAAATTTTTTCTATTCCTTGCCAGGATCTACCGTATGTGTTTAAGTCAAGTGGGCAGAAGCATTACCCTCAGTGTGTCTCAGCGACTTCCACAGCTTTCGGTCACGACGTTCACAGCTTCTCTCTGCGGCTCGTGCTCCCTTTCTGATCACAAGAAGTCGACAACTCAGGTCGGCTTCCTCTACTGGTATCCACACGAACAGTATTCCAACCACAAACGACGTGCTCACGTCTCTTGTCCCTCCAGGGCTTTCTCAAGAATTCATCCTCTTCGTCTCTATTTCGGCAGTTTCTTATCTGTAAACCTTTTACAGATTCCCCTTCGGCCTTTCTATGTTCTATGTGTGTCGCTAAAATGCAGCTCCTAAAATCAGATATATAGGATGCTATGCATTTTTCTCTCTACTGAATTGGATTTTAGAGTTAATCTTATATTAATTCCAAAATTAATACAATATCATATATTGTATAATTTGATAAGAAACTAATTAAATAAATAATATTTATAGTAAATCCGTCCCACATATTTAATTTACCTATTTATTTAACTTAAAATAAAGATAAGACTGAACATATTTAATTTATTCTCATAAATCAAATTTGAGATATCATATCAATTTGAATTTCAAATTCAAACGTGATAGAGATTTAATTTATCCTTATAAATTAAATCTTATAAATATCTGTTATATGAGATATCCTATCAATATGAATTTCAAATTCAAACGTGATAGAGATTTAATTTATCCTTATAAATTAAATCTTATAAATATCTCTTATATGAGATATCCTATCAATTTGAATTTTAAATTCAAACGTGATAGAGATTTAATTTATCCTTATAAATTAAATCTCATATATGTCTTATATATAATGTATATATACGAATTTATATATATACGAATATAAATATAAATAAATATATACATCCACCCTGGATCATTCATTGAATCTGGACATGTCTTAGATTCAATGAATCTAGACATTATAGCTCGTGTTGGGCTATTTTGTGTGCGACTCTGTAGGCCCATATGAAGTTAGTAGTGGGCCATTTGCTATACTGGCCCACAAGTCTCAAGCGGTCTCTATCAAGACATAACAACTACCCAAATCATATGAGGATCATCAAACGATGTAACCTTTTATACAACCATATCATGTCCCTTCTGTCACGCGATATTTTGGTCGTGGATGAGGCATGGACAATGTCATCCTCCTATTCCTGACCGTTACTTTCTCAATCCCTGAGTAGTCTGACTGTAGAAATGGAACTACCTTTCCATTACAGTATGGCCATATATTTCTCAGACTCTCTCATCGAGGGGCCCAGTAATATCTTTTTACGAATATGAGGGACAAATTCCATCTTGACAATTCATATTCCTCCGCATGAAAAACCATTAAGCCCAAACATAGTCTTATGATCACTCGGTCAAAAGTGACTTTTGACTAGGTCAAAGCTGAGCGTTTGTCATGTAGAAATCCATGATGATCTCAGGTCAAAGGGCATAGTAACATGGTTTATATATGAGAAAAGCTTATGACGTAACCCATGCAGCTCTCTCATAGCGGGTCGGTCTAACACCATGTACTCTTACATGTACCTATGACTTTGATTTATATCTCTATACATCTTCAAAGTCATACTGGTCTTATTTGATCTCTACTCCCGCATAGATGACCGACCAGGGATATTTAGGATAAGATCATGACTTATCCAAGGATGGACATCACAGTAAACATGCAAATAATATTATAACACAATTAATAAATTCATAAATCAAGAATGTTCATAAGACAATGATTGGCCCCTAGGGCACAATTTCCAACAATATATTGTTTAGTGTAACATCCTTACTTTTATATGTCTTAAGGACCATTCAGTAGCATTTGGAACCACTTGCAAGACCTTAGAAGTCCATTAGCCAAATTTGGTGGGTAAAGTGGAGAAACAAGTATGGGAAGCATTAGAATCAAAATGAGAATTTTTGAAAGAATTGTATGCATATGTTTGGTTCTGTACAGTAGTCCATAAAGGAACTGGAATTTCATGATTCTAAGCTCATAAATGGATTCAAAAGATGAAATTGTGTGGGTAAAGTCAAGACATCAATTGATTAAAATGCCAAGTCCATTAGTTAAGATTAAGAAAAGTAAATGAGCTTAATATTCATGAGGGAGTTATGTTAGTTAAAGTGAACTTAATGCTCAAGGAAGTTAGATTGTGATGAATGAATGATTATGTGATCTTAGGAATTGATTGGTATGCTCCAAAAGAGGCAGCCACATGTCCAAGATGTCATATCCTAATTTTTCCCTATCTGTATTATACTGATAGTGGAAAGAGATTTGGAAATGATTATGACAAAAATCAGAAGAAAAGATAAAGGTTAAATTAGTATTGAAAAAATAGAAGGACTAAAACACAAAGTAGAAAATATTGAAGACAAAAAGTGAAAGTAGAAACAAAAGTTGGGCCCTTAAGTGTAATTTTCAAAAGTTAAGGGACTTAAATGCAAATAGTCAAAAGTTCAGGGACCTAAATGTAATTATGAGAAACTTGAGCCAAAACAGGCCAAAAATACCTAGAATCATATTAGACTCAAATTTTACGAGTAGATAGACAAAGTGATTCCGGTTAGTTTAAGGAATAACAGAATTTCGATTTGAGGTCCCGATTAATTTATATAAATTCCTAAAGTAAGCAGAAATTATTATAGTATTTTTCAAACATCATAATCAGATGAAACTTTATAGCAAATTCCTATATTTAATATATGAATTTATAATACTGACAGAGTCAAAAAGGAAATCCTGTAGAATTCTTACGGGATTTTACGGTAAAATAGAATACCCGATAAATAGGATCGGGAGAGATGTATTGGGATGTGTGCCATAAAGGGCATAAAGGCAATGAGCCCAAACCAAGGACCAAATGGTGCCATAGTAAGCTCAATATGATGACTAGACAGTTCAATGGGCCAGACAACAGAGTAGTTCAGGAAAAGTGCGAAATTACAAAAATGCCCCTAGATGCCCATACTGTACTAGTAAAGGATGGAGGTCATTATTGTCATTATGGACAAGACAAAAATGTGGGACATAGTATAAATATGATTAGTGAGAGCCAGTATATGCCCTGAGGTAGTGCAAAGAGAGGTAAAATGACGATTATGCCCTTAGGGTTAATACAGTGTAAGAAATGACACCAAGGGTATTTTGGTCATTTTCCAAGGGATGGATGGCAGATAAATCTTTTGTATATCATTGTAAGTGGTATGAGAAGTTTATACATTAATTTCTAGGATAGAATACATATCCTGGTATATTATACAAAATTAGGAACAGAAAACAGTCAGGTTATTGTGAAATTGCTCCGATCGGTACCGGATTGGACTGGAATTTATCTAGAAGTTTCCCCACAATGGAATTTCGCCACATACCCCCATGAGGTGTCCCTTAAGCTGTCCCACATGATGTTATAATTATTCTTTTTGGAAAAAGTTAAATTCAAGATTAAATGTGGGCCTTTAGATCAAATAGTAACCAAATCAATCTTGGCCATTGATTTTCCATGGATTTTGGCTATAAATACCCCCAAATCTGAACCAAAACATGAAGCACATGAACTTTTGAGGAAACTCTTGCAAAATGAAAACTCAAGCCAAGATAAAGAAGATTCAAGGTACCAAAGTTCAAGCAAGTTAGAGATTAAAGGTAAGCAATCTCTCCTAGCTTATTTTCCTTTGATTTGGGAGCTTGAACTTTGGGTTTTCAAAGGGGAAAAGTTGAGTTTTATCTAAGGGGTGGTGCTTCCCAAAAACCTTAGATGAAAGGGAAAAGAAAAAATTAAAGTTAGAGACATGTTATTGAAGCTTAAACAAACTAGTTAAGTGATAGGTTGTTGAATCAAATTGATATTCTTGACTTTGCCACAGATGAATATGTTCTTTATGCACTGTTCATGAGGGAAGGAAATGGAATTTTAATGATTTAACATTTCCATTTAATTTAGATGATAGTTTCGTGTAGGATTGGAAAGGTTTTGAACCTTGGAAACATTAAAATCTCAAGGTTGTAGGTTTTGAAATCCTTCACGGTTACTATTCACTCGCATGAATAGTGAGTGAAAAGTTATTAGAATTTCATGATTTTTATGCTTCCAATGGTTTTAAAATGAAAAGTTGTGTGGGTAAAGTGAAGAAACAAGTATGGGAAGCATTGGAATCAAAATGAGAATTTTTGAAAGAATTGTATGCATATGTTCAGTTCTGTATAGCAGGCCATAAAGGATATGGAATTTCATTATTCTAAGCTCATAGGTGGATTCAAAAGATGAAATTGTGTAGGGTAAAGTCAAGATATCAATTGGTTTAAGAGCCAAGTGGATTAGTGAAGATTAGAAAAAGTTATGATAATGAAGAGTGTAACAAGGTTAGTTTTGAACATGGTTGGAGTTTATGAGTCCTAATGAATTATATGATGAATATGAATGTGTTTAGGACCTTGAAACATCCAAGAAGATGTTGGAAAGTGATTGACATAAAGGCTTCATGGTTGAAAAGCTAGGGAGCAAGTGCAAAAGATCAAGAGGAAAGCTTAAGTGCAAGGTAGTAAACTTACCTCTTTATGTGCTTGATGTGGTATGCTTATGTGTTGACATGTAAATGATATTTGAATGATGTTGTGACATGATAAATAATGTTGAATGTATTGTGAAGAACATGTTTTACATGGCTATGCATTTTATGTAAAAGTATATAGCATGATGGCATGTCACTAATCAAAGAAAGTTTAATGAAATTACATATCATGCATTAGCATCCATCTTGCATATTTAAGTGGTAATGTTTGCTACTAAGATTCCCTAGAATCTCACTCTCCCATAAATAACCAATTTAGGTCAAGCATGATGGAAAATGTTTGCATGGAGAAGAGCTAATGAATGGAAGAAAGGAATGGAAGTAATTAAGATCTTAATATATGTTATGAATTGTCTGTTGGAAATTGTGCCCTAGGGGCCAATCATTGTCTTATGAACATTATTGATTTATGAATTTATTAATTGTGTTATCATATTATTTGCATGTTTACTATGATGACCATCCTTGGATAATTCATGATCTTATCCTAAATGTCCCTAGTCGGTCATATATGCGGCAGCACAGATGAAATAAGACCAGTATGACTTTGAAGATATATAGAGATATAAATCAGAGTCATAGGCACATGTAAGAGTACAAGGTATTGGACCGATCCGCTATGAGAGAACTGCATAGGTAACGTCATAAGCTGCTTTCATATACAAACCATGTCAATATGCCCTTTGACCTGAGATCATCATGGATTCCTACATGACAAACACTCAGCTTTGACCTGGTCAAAAGTCACTTTTGACTGAGTGATCATAAAGACTATGTTTAGGCTTAGTGGTTTTTCATGCGGAGGAATGTGAATGGTCAAGATGAAATTTGTCCCTCACATTCGTAGAGAGATATTACTGGGCCCCTCGATGAGTGAGTCAGAGAAATGTATGGCCATACTGTAATGGAAAGGTAGTTCCATTTCTATAGTTAGACTACTCAAGGATCGAGAAAGTAACAGTCAGGAATGGGAGGATGACATTATCCATGCCTCAACCATGACCAAAATATCGCGTGACAAAAGGGACATGATATGGTTGTACAAAAGGTTACATCATTTAACGATCCTCATATAATTTGGGTAGTCATTATGTTTTGCTAGAGACCGCTTGCGACTTGTGGGCCAGTATAGCAAATGGCCCACTGCCAACTTCATATGGGCCTACTAGGTCGTACATAAAATAACCCAACACGAGCTATGATGTCCAGATTCAATAATGATGTCCAGATTCATTGAATCTAAGACATGTCCAGATTCAATGAATGATCCAGGGTGGATGTATATATTTATTTATATTTATATTCGTATATATATATAAATTCGTATATATATATTTTATATAAGAGATATATGAGATTTAATTTATAAGGATAAATTAAATCTCTATCACGTTTGAATTTGAAATTCAAATTGATAGGATATCTCATATAAGAGATATTTATAAGATTTAATTTATAAGAATAAATTAAATTTTTATCACGTTTGAATTTGAAATTCAAATTGATAGGATATCTCATATAAGATATATTTATAAGATTTAATTTATAAGGATAAATTAAATCTCTATCACATTTGAATTTGAAATTCAAATTGATATGATATCTCAAATTTGATTTATGAGAATAAATCAAATATAGTTCAGTCTCATCTTTATTTAAAATTAAATAAATGGGTGAATTAAATCTGTGGGACGGATTTAATATAAATATTATTTATTTAATTAGTTTGTTATCAAATTATATAATATATGATATTGTATTAATCTCGGAATTAATATAAAATTAACTAAAAAAAACAATTCGGTAGAGGAAAACACATAGCATCCTATATATCTGATTTTAGGAGCTACGTTTTGAAATACATAGAACATAGAAAGGCCGAAGGGGAATCTATAAAAGGTTTGTAGATAAGAAACTGCTGAAATAGAGATGGAAAGGACGAATTCTTGAGAAAGCCCTGGAGGGACAGGAGATGCTAGCACGTCATTCGTGGTTGGAATGCTGTTCCTGTGGATACTAGTAGAGGAAGTCGACCTGAGTCGTCGACTTCTTGCGATCGGAAAGGGAGCACGAGCCGTAGAGAGAAGCTGTGAATGTCGTGACCAGAAGCTGTGGAAGTCATTGAGGAACACTGAGGGTAATGCTTCTTCTCACTTGACTTAAACACATACGGTACATCTTGGCAAGGAATGGAAAATTTTTAAGTTAATTTCCGCTGCGTGTCTTCCAATTCCTTACATATATGAATTAATGTAAATACTTGTGCTTGCTTATGAAAGTGTTAACATTATGTAATGTGCATGCTTCTATGTAACATATAAAATACAATTGGAAAAAGTAATCATAGAAACAGAGCTTCAATCATAAGCACATATGCAACACAATTCATTGAAGCCATAGCACAATCAAGTATAACATTCAATATATATAAGTTTGGGATAAGTTTACTACCTGATGTGTAGCCTTTCTTCTAGCTCTTAGCCTTTCCTCTAAGGTTCCATCTTTTCATAGGTCAGAGCCTATATATAGCAGAATAATATCTTCATTATTATCTTATCTAGTATAGTTGTACTTAACTCTTGCTTATGTTGAGGTAATACCCTGAATCTGACAATCCCCTAACTTTATTTCTATCCACAGCTAACCTTATTAAGACAGATATTCACTATTCTAACTATTAAATTCATAAGAACAATCCTTTAATTTATTAGAGAAGGGACTATAATAAATTACTTACCTTATTCCTAAACTTTTCAAGTCCCTAAACTCCTTAGATTGCTCTTACCTCAGCCAGAACTCCTTCTTTTTCCTTCCTTTCTTTCTCTCTTTCTCTTATTTTTTGCTCCTTGCCATGGTGTTCCTTGAATGAAAAGGGGAGGGTCTATTTATAGGTGGAAGGAAGTGGGATAGACGTCCAAATCAAATCGTTATGAACGGCTCAGATCGCTTACATCATCATCCTAGATGACTCATCAAAATGACATCATCCATAGACACCTCACATGCTTAGGTGGCGTAATGGTGGGGCCCTTGGGACACCTCACCTGCTGACTTAGTGTCACATCATTACTCTTAACCTCAATTATACTCCATTAGAAGTGATTGGAACCAATCACATGATCATTTGCTTTGAAAATATCCATTTCCAAAAGATTTGCTTCCGGGTACTATTCACTATTACTGTTCATTTGGTAATTCCAGAACATGTACTCTACTTTGAAAATTCATAATTAATTTTACAAAAATCAAAATAATATGTTTCCAATTTCTAATGAAATCTCTTTCACATATCTTTGAGGAAAAAATATGAAACTGAGGTTTTCTTGTCCCAATGAAATCAGTTTAATCGTTGAAAATCACTGTTCATTTGGTAAAATCTGGAACTTCCAGTTTCTTTGCTTGAACTTTAAAAATTTGTTTCTCTTTGGTTACTTGTCCAAATGAAATGTGTTACATATGAAATTAAATATCTAGACGTCCTCTTTAAGATCACCAAATTTCATAGAAAAATTCGTTCATTTGATATATGAAATCACTGCATGAACGTCACTGCCTCTCAGCACTCGTTTTATCTCAATTCCAGATCTTACTTCAAACTTTGGAAAATCATAACAATTCGGATACTTATCCAGTTAAGGCGTTCTTGGTGTCCATTTAACGATATGTATCTTAGCTAACCTCACACCAAATTTCAGACTAAAAATCGTTGGTTTACATATCAAAATCAGCGTCACATCACCACGGCCTCAAAACAAGGTTACAGAAACATACACCATACACACTAACATATCATCCCATATGGTCATGTAAGTCATATAACTTGTTATACAAACTTAATCATCAACAATTACTCTCTTCGCTTGAGAGGATCCAGCACCTTAAACATAGTTATGCATGTGGAAGGAATGAGATTTCATGGAAATCCCAATAGCAAGTTACATAAACTATAATATCATGCATGAATAATTGTATGCTTAACATGTTATCATGTGATGGGAGCTACTTCATAATGGTACATAAGCAAACTCTAACATGAATATTGTCATGACATAACTTGCAAGGAGTTGCAATCATTCATACTTCATCATAACATGATGACATAAGCTCAAGCTCAACCAAACACCATAATCAACAAGCAAGCAAAACAATTAAACAAACATGAGTTATAGTTAGGTATCCTTGCTACCTCTTAGCTATCTTGGTCAAGACCTTCTTGAAGTGCTTTCCTTCCTTCACAAATGTCAAAACCTAGCCATTACAACATAATATCAAGTTACAACTCAACTTGAAACCAAATCCAAGACTAGGTTTTCACTAGCTCCCTTTCTTTCTCTAATTTATGTTTCCTACTTCCACCTTTCCAAAATAAATTCTCATGGTTCATTTCCACATAATTTTTCATTTAGAATCCAAATATGAAATCAGAATTTCCAAAATCAAAACATACCAATTGCTACAGTGCCAAACCGAAATGCATGCTCTTGTTTTCCAAAAATTCTCATTTTGATTCCAATGCTTCCAATACTTGTTCTCCTACTTTATCCCCACACAACTTTCCATTTTAAACTCATTGGAAGCATCAATATCATGAAATTCCATCATATGAACAGTACCACATACAGTACCAGAAAGAACACAAAACCCTAAATCCAAACATACTTGAATTCACAAGCTTATACCACTTGATTCTAGCTTGTTTAAGCTTGTATAAACTATCCATAACATAAAACTCATACTTTAACCACATATGAGCAGCACTTCCAGCAGCAAACATAAGGGAAATATAGCATGAAAACCCCTTAAAACCATGAGCTAACTTGCTAGAACAAAGCTCAAGATCAAGGGAGATGATTACCTTGCTTGTTACTTCACTTTGGTTGCTTCTTTCTTGGTTGAATGGAAATTTTGCAAGAGTTTCCCTATGGTTCACCATGCATGCTGAAGTGTTCTGAATAGGGGGTATTTATAGAGAAATTTGGGTTGAAATGGATGGCCAAGATTGATTTGGTTACTATTTGATCTAAAGGCTCACATTTAATCTTGGATTTTACTTTTTCTAAAAAGAATAATTATTACATCATGTGGGACAACTCATGGGACACCTAAGAGGGTTAGGTGGAGTGCTTCCCATGCAAAGAACCTTCTAGAGAAATTCTAGTCCAATCCGGTACCGATCAGTGCCGTTTCACAACAACCGGACTGTGTTCTGTTCTTAATTTTTTATAATATACCAGGATATGTATTCTATCCTAGAAATTAATGTCTAGGCTTCTCATATCATTGAAAATATTATACTGAGTATTTATCTGCCATCCATCCCTTGGGAAATGACCAAAATACCCTTGGTGTCTTTTCCTGCACTGTACTAACCCTAAGGGCAAAATCGTCATTTCACCCCTCTTTATACTGGCTCATGGTGTATATGGGCTCTAAATAATCCTCTTTATACTATATGACACGTTTTTAGCCTGTCTAAAGTGACCAAAATGACCTCTATCCACTACTGGTACAGTATGGGCATCCAGGGGCATTTTCGTAATTTTGCACTTTTCCTGTGCTGCTCTGGTCTCTGGCCCACATAACTGTCGAGTCACCTTAATGGGCTTATGATGGCACCATTTGGGCCTTCTTATGGGCTTATTGCCTGTATTGCCTTTATGGCCCAATTCACATTACAACTCTCCCGATCCTATTTATCGGGTATTTTATTTCACTGAAAAATCCTGTATGGTTTCTATAGGATTCCTTTTCTGACTCTCTCAATTTTATAAATTCATATATTAAATATGTGAATTTTCTATAAAGTCTCTCAATTCTATAGGATTCCTGCTCCTGAGCCTCTTTTATCTCATCCTCAATAAAAGCTTTAATCTGCGTTCCTCCATAAGAACTTTCTGATGTCTGCATTTGATATAGAGGACTCCAATCTTGAACATCTTCTATTAGTTCTAGCTCTTTGATCATGAGACTAGCAACCTACACCACCTTTCTACTCAAGGCATCGGCCACTACATTAGCTTTTCCTGGATGGTATTTGATCTGAAAAACATAATCCTTTAGAAATTCCATCCATCTCCATTGCCTCATGTTCAATTCTTTATGATCTTGCAAATACTTCAGGCTTTTATCATCACAGTACAGTTCTATAGTAGCTCCATACAAGTAGTGCCTCCATATCTTGAGAGTATAAACTACTGCTGCAAGCTCTAGATCATGCGTAGGATAATTCTCTTCATGTGGCTTTAACTGTCGATAAGCATAGGCTACCACTCGTCCTTGCTGCATCACACACATCCCAACCCCTGCTTGTTAGCATCAGTGTAGACTACATAAGTCTAAGTTGGGTCTGGAATAATCAGCACAGGAGTCGTGGTTAATCTCTGCTTTAGTTCATGAAAACTGGCCTCGCATTTCTCATCCCACTTGAACTTCTGATTCTTTCTTGTCAGCTTGGTTAACGGTAGAGCAATTCGAGAAAAATCCTTAATAAATCTTCTATAATACCCTGCTAAGCCCAGAAAACTTCTGATCTCTGTCACTATCCTTGGTTGTTCCCAGCTTAGCACTGCTTCAACTTTGCTAGGATCTACAGCTACCCCTTCATGGGATATGACATGACCGAGAAATTTGACTTCTTACAGCCAAAAACTCACATTTACTAAGCTTAACATAAAGTCGTTTCTCTTTAAGAGTACTAAGAACAATCCTCAAATGCTCTTCATGCTCTGCAGCTGATTTGGAGTACACTAAGATATCATCAATGAAGACTACCACAAACTGATCTAGATAAGGCCTGAAGATTCTGTTCATGTAATCCATGAAAATTGCAGGTGCATTCGTCAGACCAAAGGGCATCACTAAAAATTCAAAATGACCATATCGAGTCCTGAATGCAGTCTTTGAAATATCATCTGCTTTGATTCTGAGTTGGTGATAACCTGATCTCAGATCAATCTTAGAGAATAAGTTTGCTCCAACCAACTGGTCTAGCAAATCAACAATTCGGGGAAGAGGGTACTTATTCTTAACAGTAATCTTATTTAACTCCCGATAGTCAATGCACAATCTGAGACTGCCATCCTTCTTCTTGACGAATAACACTGGAGCACCCCATAGAGAAACACTGGGTCAGATGAAACCCTTCTCTAATAGCTCCTCTATCTGCTTCTTAAGTTCAATTATCTCATTGGGAGCCATACGATATGGGGCTTTAGATACTGGTCCAGCTCCAGGTACGATGTCAATTGCAAACTCCACTTCTCGTTTTGGAGGCAATCCCTGAATCTCCTTTGGAAAGACTTCAAGAAATTCTTTGACCACTGGAATTGCTTCAGTTCCTTCTTCCACTTCTGCTTGAACAGAAAAGAAGACCATATATCCCGGACATCCTTTTCGTAAATATCTATCCGCTTGAGCCTCTGTCAGGAAATTCAGTTTCACTTCTGGATTCACATTTGGGGCTTGTGGACAAAGAACTAGAGTTTCATTCTTACAATCCAGCATTACATTATTGGCAGATAACCAATTCAATCCAATTATGACATCAATTTCATGGAATGGCATGCATACTTGGTCAAGAGTAGTGCAACAACATTCATATCGAATGACACTATTTAGGCAGACATCTGATGTAACTACTTTAGCATTTGTAGGGGTTGTGACACATATGGCATAATGCAGCTTGTTAATTGTAAGGCCCAAACATTTAGTACATTCATAAGAAATAAAGGAATGACTTGCACCCGAATTAAACATAGCAATCACAGCATGATTATTGAGATAGATGATACCTTGGATTATCTTGGGTGATCTCTGTGCCTCTTCCCTTGTCATTGCAAACACTCGCCCTTGAGTGTGCGGCCTTTGATAATCAGCTGCTTGAGGACAACTCTTAGAGAAATGTCCAGGCTTCCCACATGTGTAACAAATATTTTGCCCCATCAAGCATGGTCTGTCTCCATGGTTCTTCCCGCATTTGTCACATACTCTAGACCTCTGATCTCTATTATTTGTGTTTCCCCTGTAATTCCCTCTGCTAGGTTTTCGGTTCTGCTACCACTGCCTTTTCCTTTTCTTGTTATAGCCACTGCCACTGGCTATATTTCTATTGTAGTTAGGTCTCTCAGGAGAAGCAGTCTCTCTGCTCACCGGTTTCATTAGCATCCGGTGATTCAGGCTATTCTTAATAATTCTGCAAGCCTCTACTGCTTTATTGAACTGATGGTACTGTTGAGGGGTCATCTTATCTTTCAGGGTAGCATTCAATCCCCTGATCATCCTTTCCGTCATCCATCGCTCATCATCCACCTGTCGTAGGTAAGTGGAATACTGAGAAAGACGGATGAACTTTGCTAAGTATTCATCATAGGATTCTTTTTCTCCTTGTCTTAGCACAAGGAATTCTGCTTCTCGTTCATCCCCGCACTGACTGGGGAAAATACTTCTCATAAAACTGTTCAAGGAACACTTCCCACGTGATAGGAATGTGTCTGGCCTGTAATACTAGCTCTGTGTTCTTCCACTATCTGTCTGCATCCCTTTCTAGATGGTAGATTGCCATCTGTGCTTTACTCTCAGATGGACAACCTAGTACCTTGAAGATCTTCTCTTGTCTGTTGATCCAATCTTCCACTTTCTGTACATCGAACGTTCCCTCGAACGTCGGAGGACTATGCTTATAGAATTTAATCATCCATTGTTGAATACCAGTAGGATCTACTGTTTGTCCTGTCTGTCTCGGTAGTTCTGTTATCTGTTGAACCATCTCTGGTTCTGTATTAGCTGTACCTATAGACTCTGGGTGTCTGAGGTTCTCCACTGCTTCAGCTACAGCTGCTGCTATAGCAGCATCCTTTTTCTGCTCACTCCTTACTTGAGCAGCTTTTACTTCCTCTATCAGCTTCTGCTACTGCTCTAGCCGTTCTAGAATCAGCTGATTAATATCTCCGGTATTTTGGGATTCACTCGAAGCACCATCTCTTCTGGTTCTTACCATTTTGTTTTACTATCGTAATAGGAAATAGGAAAGGAATATTATAATTAACATACTTTATATTTCATTCAAAACATAGCATACAGCAGGTTTAACATCATTACATAAACTCTTCATAACAGACACACATACATGTATTATGTCATTACTAGTCAAAAGTACATAGATTACAACAACATTCATACATACAGCTATTACACTATGTTTTCTCATAATGGATCCTAATAAATTCCCCCACCATGTAGATCCAATCATGGATATCCTCAAAGGGTTTCTCTTCAAAGTACTGATCTAACCCTTCTCTCCATGTTACTGTAAGAGGCAAAATATCATCCATGATATCAACCCAAGCTTCTAGGGTAAGAGTATCTGGATCATATGCTTGATAGGCCTCTCTTACCCTTGCTATGAAGTCTTTATAAACTCTATAGTCTTGATCAACACCTCTAATCAACATTCTTCCTATCTCATATAGTTGTTTTGTGAGTTCCACAGCTTTCCTGAAATGTTCTTCATCCATATCCTCCCCAGGGGTTAACTCAATTATCTGATGGTTACCCAGATATATCTGTACCATTAACTTCTTGGTTCCACTTGGACCTAGAATATCTGTAAGGTCTGGTCTCTGACTAGGTCTAGGTATATCAGCTACATGACTAGGTTCAGGCATATTAGCTGTATGGCTGGGTCCAGGTACATCAACTGGTTTAGGTACCTAACTCAGTCCAGGAACATCTACCTCATCCACCTACCTAGGCACAGGGTATGTTGCATTCCTAATATAAGAGTAACCCACATCAGATTGTTCCTCTTGAGGGTCTATTATCTCTATATCATCTATCTGACCTGCATCTCTTTCTAATACAATATTCATAGGTGGGGTTGGGTTAGGTTCCTCAAGTTCATCCTCTTCTGATTGTATATCCTCATCTGATATTTCCTCTTCTTCATCATCATCCTCATCCATCTTATTTGATCCCACAGAAGAATTATCTAACCTGCCCAATTCTGATTCACTACTGGAATCCCGGATATTGATCACTGGGGGAAGACCAAACTCCAGATCATGTATGAAAGTATCTATCTCTTCTGAGTTCCACCTTGATCTATAAGAACTATAGACTATGGGTCTAGGGTCCCCCTGGTTCATTGTAGTCTCTGATGTTCTAGACTCAGTCATTGGTATCCTGCAATAACTAACTTAAGGTCAATTATGCAGATGTTCACTTATGTATCAGTCTATAAATAATGTAATCAGAGTATTTCCTAAGCCAGAATCCTTTGCTCTGATACCAAAATGCCACATCCTTACTTTTAACCTCAATTATACTCCATTAGAAGTGATTGGAACCAATTACATGATCATTTGCTTTGAAAATATCCATTTCCAAAAGATTTGCTCTTGGGTACTGTTCACTGTTACTGTTCATTTGGTAATTCCAGAACATGTACTCTACTTTAAAAATTCATAATTAATTGTACAAAAATCAAAATAACATGTTTCCAATTTCTAATGAAATATATTTCACATATCTTTGAGGGAAAAATATGAAACTGAGGTTTTCTTATCCCAATGAAATCAGTTTAATTGTTGAAAATCACTGTTCATTTGGTAAAATCTGGAACTTCCAGTTTCTTTGCTTGAACTTTAAAAATTTGTTTCTCTTTGGTTACTTGTCCAAATGAAATGTGTTACATATGTAATTAAATCTCTAGAAGTCCTCTTTAAGATCACCAAATTTCATAGAAAAATTCGTTCATTTGATATATGAAATCATTGCATGAACGTCACTGCCTCTCAGCACTCGTTTTATCTCAATTCCAGATCTTACTTCAAACTTTGGAAAATCATAACAATTCGGATACTTATCCAGTTAAGGCGTTCTTGGTGTCCATTTAAAGATATGTATCTTAGCTAACCTCACACCAAATTTCAGACTAAAACTCGTTGGTTTACATATCAAAATCAGTGTCACATCACCACGGCCTCAAAATAAGGTTACAGAAACATACACCATACACACTAACATATCCCATATTGTCATGTAAGTCATATAACTTGTTATACAAACTTAATCATCAACAATTACTCTCTTCCCTTGAGAGGATCCAGCACCTAAAACTGTAAGGAATTGAAAGACACGCAGCGGAAATTATCTTAAAAATTTTTCATTCCTTGCCAGGATCTACCGTATGTGTTTAAGTCAAGTGGGAAGAAGCATTACCCTCAGTGTGTCTTAGCGACTTCCACAGCTTTCTGTCACGACATTCACAGCTTCTCTCTGCGCCTCGTGCTCCCTTTCTGATCACAAGAAGTCGACGACTCATGTCGGCTTCCTCTATTGGTATCCACACGAACAGCTTTTCAACCACGAACGATGTGCTAGCGTCTCTTGTCCCTCCAGGGCTTTCTCAAGAGTTCGTCCTCTCCGTCTCTATTTCGGCAGTTTCTTATCTGCAAACCTTTTGCAGAGTCCCCTTCGGCCTTTCTGTGTTCTATGTGTGTGTCTCTTCAAAAACGTAGCTCCTAATATTAGATATATAGGATGCTCTGCGTTTTCCCTAACCGAAAAGGATTTTAGGAGTTAATCTTATATTAATTCCGAAAATAATACAATATCATATATTGTATAATTTTATAAGAAACTAATTAAATAAATAATATTAAATCCGTCCCACAGATTTAATTACCTATTTATTTAACTTTAAATAAAGATGAGACTGAACTATATTTGATTTATTCTCATAAAACAAATTTGAGATATCCTATCAATTTGAATTTCAAATTCAAACATGATAGGGATTTAATTTATCCTTAAAATTAAATCTTATAAATATCTCTTATATGAGATATCCTATCAATTTGAATTTCGAATTCAAACGTGATAGAGATTTAATTTATCCTTATAAATTAAATCTTATAAATATCTCTTATATGAGATATCCTATCAATTTGAATTTCGAATTCAAACGTGATAGAGATTTAATTTATCCTTATAAATTAAATCTCATATATCTCATATATATATAATATATATATACGAATTTATATATATACGAATATAAATATAAATAAATATATATACATTCACCTGGATCATTCATTGAATCTGGACATGTCTTAGATTCAATGAATCTAGACATCACAGCTCGTGTTGGGCTATTTTGTGTGCGACCCTGTAGGCCCATATGAAGTTGGCAGTGGGCCATTTGCTATACTAGCCCACAAGTCGCAAGCGGTCTCTAGCAAGACATAACGACTACCCAAATCATATGAGGATCGATAAACGATGTAACCTTTTATACAACCATATCATGTCCCTTCTGTCACGCGATATTTTGATCATGGATGAGGCATGGATAATGTCATCCTCCTATTCCCGACCGTTACTTTCTCGATCCCTGAGTAGTCTGACTATAGAAATGGAACTACCTTTCCATTACAGTATGGCCATACATTTCTCAGGCTCACTCATCGAGGGGCCCAGTAATATCTCTCCACGAATGTGAGGGACAAATTCCATCTTGACCATTCACATTCCTCCGCATGAAAAACCACTAAGCCCAAACATAGTCTTTATGATCACTCGGTCAAAAGTGACTTTTGACTAGGTCAAAGCTAAGCGTTTTGTCATGTAGGAATCCATGATGATCTCAGGTCAAAGGGCATATTGACATAGTTTGTATATGAGAGAAGCTTATGACGTTACCTATGCAGTTCTCTCATAGCGGGTCGGTCCAACACCCTGTACTCTTACATGTGCTTATGACTTTGATTTATATCTCTATACATCTTCAAAGTCATACTGGTCTTATTTCATCTGTGCTCCCACATAGATGATCGACCAGGGACATTTAGGATAATATCATGAATTATCCAAGGATGGTCATCATAGTAAACATGCAAATAATATGATAACTCAATTAATAAATTCATAAATCAATAATGTTCATAAGACAATGATTGGCCCCTAGGGCACAATTTCCAACAACCTCCCACTTGCACTAGGTACAATCATTAATTTGACTAATTCCCATTGACCTAACATGACGCTCATGCTTTGCCTGCACAAGCAGCTTTGTTAGAGGATCAGCAACATTATCTTCTCCTGCTACTTTACATATTTTTATATCACCTCTATCGTTGATTTCTCTGATGAGATGAAATCGCCTGAGTATATGCTTGGTTCTTTGTTGTGACCTAGGCTCTTTGGCCTGTGCAATAGCACCGCTATTGTCACATAGCAAAGTTATTGGATCTGAGATGGTAGGTATCACCCCTAGTTCTGTGATGAACTTCCTGATCCAAACGGATTCCTTAGCTGCATCAGATGCTGCTATATACTCAGCTTCCGTTGCAGAATCTGCTACAGTGCCCTGCTTAGAGCTCTTCTAGCTTACTGCTCCATTATTGAGGAGGAATATGTATCCAGACTGCTATTTTTGGTCATCCTGGTCAGTTTGGAAACTCGCATCTGTGTAACCAGTTACACAGAGCTCATCATCCAATCCACCATAGACCAAGAATAAGTCCTTAGTCCTTCTTAAGTACTTAAGGATATTCTTGACAGCAGTCCAATGGCCCTCATCAGGGTCCTGTTGGTATCTGCTAGTCATACTTAAGGCAAACGAGACATCCGGTCGAGTACATAACATGGCGTACATGATAGATCCTATGGCCGAGGCATATGGAACCTTACTCATGCGACCTCGCTGATCAGATGTACTAGGACACAGATCTTTGCTGAGGTGAGTACCATGAGACATGGGTATGAAACCCCTCTTTGATTCGTGCATGCTGAACCTATGCAGTATTTTGTCTATGTATGTACTCTGACTGAGTCCTAGAAGTCTTTTAGATCTATCTCTATAGATCCTGATTCCTAGGATGTAGGTGGCTTCACCCAAGTCTTTCATCGAGAAAGACTTTCCTAACCAAGACTTGACAATCTGCAAGGTAGGAATGTCATTCCCAATAAGTAGGATGTCATCGACATAGAGAACCAAAAACACAACTGTGCTCCCACTAACCTTCTTGTACACACAAGGTTCATCAATGTTTTGAAGAAATCCAAACTCTTTGATTACTTCATCAAAACGATGATTCCAACTCCGAGAGGCTTGCTTTAGTCCATAAATGGACTTTTGAAGCTTGCACACTTTACCAGAGTCCTCAGAACGCACAAACCTTTCAGGTTGTGTCATGTACACATCCTCAAGGAGCTTTCCATTAAGGAAGGCTGTCTTGACGTCCATCTGCCATATTTCATAGTCATAATATGCTGCAATAGCAAAGAGGATTCTGATTGATTTGGCCATTGCTACTGGGGAAAAGGTCTCATCATAGTCCACACCATGAGTTTGAGTAAAACCTTTTGCAACCAGTCGTGCCTTGAAGACATTTACATTGCCATCCATGTCAGTTTTCTCTTTGAAAACCCACTTGCACCCGACGGTTTTTACACCTTCAGGCGGGTCGACTAAGGTCCAAACCTGATTGTCGTACATAGATTGCATCTCAGACTTCATGGTACTAAGCCATTTTTTGGAGTTTGGTCCCACTATAGCTTCTCGATAGGTAGTCGGCTCATTATGCTCAATGAGCAACACATCACGACTATCAGAAATCAGAAATCCATATCTCTGAGGTTGAAGTCATATCCTATTAGATTTACGTGGACCTTGCGTGACTTGAGGAGTCTCAACAACTTGTTGTGAGTCTTCTCTATTTTCCATCTGCAGTTCTGTGGTGTCTTGTAGCTCTCAAACTTCTTCGAGTTGTACCTTACTCCCACTGGTTCTTTTAGAGATAAATTCTCGTTCAAGAAAGATACCATTTCTGACAACAAACACTTTGTTATCAGCAGGGTTGTAGACGTAATATCCCTTGGTTTCCTTAGGATATCCCACAAAAAGGCATTTTGAGGATTTGGGCGCTAATTTGTCTGAGGCTTGTTGCTTAACATAGATCTCGCATCCCCAAATCTTGAGGAAAGACAAACTAGGCGTCCTCCCAGTCCATATCTCATACGGAGTCTTTTCGATTGCCTTAGATGGAATACGATTGAGTGTGAATGCAGCTGTCTCTAGGGTATGGCCCCAAAAGGAGGGCGGAAGATCTGTTAGACTCATCATGGATCGAACCATATCTAATAGTGTTCGATTCCTCCGTTCAGAAATGCCATTCCATTGTGGTGTCCCTGGATGAGTCAATTGTGAGAGTATCCCACAACTCCTAAGATGATCTATGAACTCTTGGCTCAAATATTCACCACCCCGATCAGATCGAAGGGCTTTAATTGTTTTGCCAAGCTGGTTTTGTACTTCATTTTGAAATATTTTGAACTTTTCAAAAGATTCAGATTTATGTTTCATCAGATAGATGTACCCATATCTACTGAAATCATCTATAAATGTTATGAAGTACGAATAACCTCCTCTGGCATTTGTGTTCATCGGTCCACACACATCTGTATGTATGAGGCCCAATAAATCAGTGGCCCTCTCACTGTGCCCAGTGAAAGGTGACTTTGTCATCTTTCCTAACAAGCAAGACTCGCAAGTGTCATATGATTCAAAATCAAATGAGTTTAGAAATCCATCTTGATGGAGTTTAGAAATGCGTTTCTCATTTATGTGGCCCAGACGACAGTGCCAGAGGTATGTGGGATTCAAATCGTTTGGTTTGACCCTTTTGGCGGTTATATTATAGATATTTCCATGATTGGGTTGCTCCAAATTTAATATGTAATAATCAACATGCAAATCACCATGAGCATAGAAAACATCATTACGATAAATAGAACATCTATTATTCCCAGCAATGGAAGTGAAACCTTCCTTATCCAAATAAGAAAGTGAAACAATGTTACTACTTAAAGCAGGAACATAATAGCAATTGTTCAAAACTAACAAAAGCCCAGTGGGCAGAACTAATTCATAAGTGCCTACAACTAACGCAGCAACCCTTGCTCTGTTTCCAACTCGTAGGTCAACCTCGCCCTTTTTCAGGTTCCTACTGTCCTTTAGTCCCTGCACATTTGTACAAATGTGAGAACCACATGCAGTATCTAATACCCATGAGGTGGAAGTAGAAAGATGAATGTCTATAACATAAATACCTGAAGCAATAGCCCCGCTATCCTTCTTGTTCTTTTTCAGATCTTCGAGATAGAGTTTGCAATTCCTCTTCCAATGACCCGGTTCATTGCAGAAGAAGCAGACTCCTTCCTTCGGAGGCTTTGCCTTCTTTGGTGCAGGCTTGGTTTCGGGCTTGCCTGACTCTTTGGTCTTACCTGATGAGCCATGACCCTTCCCCTTGCCTTTGCCTTTCTTTTTCGTACCCTTTCCTTTCTAAACCATCAAAACACTACTGGGTTTCTTCTTAAGACTCGGCTCAGCAGTTTTAAGCATCCCATGCAGTTCATAAATAGATTTCTCCATGTTGTTCATGTTGTAGTTCATGACAAAGTGGTCATAACTTTCTGGGAGTGAGTTCAAGATCAAATCCGTAGCTAACTGCTGGCTCATGGGAAATCCAAGCCTCTCAAGGTGATCAATGTACCCCTTCATCTTTAAGACATGAGTACTGACTGATGCACCTTCAGCCATCTTGCAGGAATGTAAGGCCTTAGTGGTCTCATACCTCTCTTGCCTTGCCTGTTGCTGGAACATTTCCTTGAGATGCACAATCATCTCATAAGCCTCCATGTGTTCGAGATCTCTTTGGAGCTCTGGAACCATGGTGGCTAGCATTAAGCATCCCACATCGACAGAGTCTTCCTTATGCTTCGTGTAAGCATCTCTCTGAGCTCTAGGAGCATTGGCGGCTGGCTCCTCAGGAATGGGTTGATCTAGGACATGCGCCTTTCTTTCCTGCTTGAGAACAATTCTCAAGTTCCTAAACCAGTCAAGAAAGTTTGTCCCATTGAGTTTGTCCTTCTCAAGGACAGATCGCAGCGATAATGTAGCAGTATTACTAGTCGTCATGATTCTACAATTAAAATATGCAATGTAATTAGCAATCTCCCACTAAATAAACAACCCTCAATGCAATAGTTAGTGGGCTAAGATCCATATTTGGCTCAAACTTAAGTCCGCTTTGGCAGGATGCTTAAATTAAGTTATTTAGGTAGGTAACACCTTTACCAATTACATCAAATGTAACTCTTAGATGTTTATGGGATTCTATCATCATATGATCTGTCATGTTTTTAATCCCATCTAATGCCTTGAGACCCAAAACCGTTTTGTTAATCTCAATTAAGTCAAACAATAATAAACATGTGAGAGTAGCACCATTACTCTTGCTTATCTCCCCAAGATAACTCAAAAGCACCCACTTTGGTGGAGTCCACAATTGAGCGATCAAGGTTTTGACAAGTGTTCATAAATTGATAGCATTATGACTTAAGATTTCTTTTAGAGGGCCTAATTTAACTATCTGGTTTATAAAACGCATGTTTCTCAGTTCGTATCTCATACAAGTAATATGCATGCGCTGATATAATCATAATATACATAATCTAAACGTGATACAATATGGCTCACCTATCCTAAGTCCCCTCAAGCCAATGAGAGGAGCTCTCTAGTAAGAAAAGAGAAATTACATATAGAAACCTCTTTTAACATTCGAGGGGAGTGAGATGAGAGGAGAAGGTACATTGAGAGTATATAGAGGAAGGCACGACACGCAGGCCGTATTTAAAAATTACAACACTTGCAATCTAGAGCCATATTGTTCACCATACCCAAACATTCAAGAATCAATATTCAGATCTAATCGAAGGGCAATTAATGTTTCAAATCTAAAACATTCACAAAGTAACATATGTTACGGTTATGTTGCGCTACGAACAGGTAGCTACGGCGGTCCCGAATTCATAAATAATCACGAATCTGAATTCGGTTTTCACAAATAATCACAAATTTGAATTCGGTTTTCTTAGACCCCATCTATGCGAATTGATCAAATCAAAAAGCATCACCACCGATTTCAATTTCCTTTTAGATTCCTTTTATGTCATACACAACACGGATTCCATATATGTCACACATACAACGCTTATTATGTGATCGGCTACTACTAACATATATCATATAAATCAACAATCAAACCTAACTTAAACACAAAACGGCATGGCTCTGATACCACTGTAAGGAATTGAAAGACACGCAGCGGAAATTATCTTAAAAATTTTTCATTCCTTGCCAGGATCTACCGTATGTGTTTAAGTCAAGTGGGAAGAAGCATTACCCTCAGTGTGTCTCAGCGACTTCCACAGCTTTCGGTCACGACGTTCACAGCTTCTCTCTGCGCCTCGTGCTCCCTTTCTGATCACAAGAAGTCGACGACTCAGGTCGGCTTCCTCTACTGGTATCCACACGAACAGCTTTTCAACCACGAACGACGTGCTAGCATCTCTTGTCCCTCCAGGGCTTTCTCAAGAGTTCGTCCTTTCGTCTCTATTTCGGCAGTTTCTTATCTGCAAACCTTTTGCAGAGTCCCCTTCGGCCTTTCTGTGTTCTATGTGTGTGTCTCTTCAAAAACGTAGCTCCTAATATTAGATATATAGGATGCTCTGCGTTTTCCCTAACCGAAAAGGATTTTAGGAGTTAATCTTATATTAATTCTGAAAATAATACAATATCATATATTGTATAATTTTATAAGAAACTAATTAAATAAATAATATTAAATCCGTCCCACATATTTAATTACCTATTTATTTAACTTTAAATAAAGATGAGACTGAACTATATTTGATTTATTCTCATAAAACAAATTTGAGATATCCTATCAATTTGAATTTCAAATTCAAACATGATAGGGATTTAATTTATCCTTAAAATTAAATCTTATAAATATCTCTTATATAAGATATCCTATCAATTTGAATTTCGAATTCAAACGTGATAGAGATTTAATTTATCCTTATAAATTAAATCTTATAAATATCTCTTATATGAGATATCCTATCAATTTGAATTTTGAATTCAAACGTGATAGAGATTTAATTTATCCTTATAAATTAAATCTTATAAATATCTCTTATATGAGATATCCTATCAATTTGAATTTCGAATTCAAACGTGATAGAGATTTAATTTATCCTTATAAATTAAATCTCATATATCTCATATATATATAATACATATATATACGAATTTATATATATACGAATATAAATATAAATAAATATATATACATTCACCTGGATCATTCATTGAATCTGGACATGTATTAGATTTAATGAATCTGGACATCATAGCTCGTGTTGGGCTATTTTGTGTGCGACCCTGTAGGCCCATATGAAGTTGGCAGTGGACTATTTGCTATATTAGCCCACAAGTCGCAAGCGGTCTCTAGCAAGACATAACGACTACCCAAATCATATGAGGATCGATAAACGATGTAACCTTTTATACAACCATATCATGTCCCTTCTGTCACGCGATATTTTGGTCATGGATGAGGCATGGATAATGTCATCCTTCTATTCCCGACTGTTACTTTCTCGATCCCTGAGTAGTCTGACTATAGAAATGGAACTACCTTTCCATTACAGTATGGCCATATATTTCTCAGGCTCACTCATCGAGGGGCCCAGTAATATCTCTCCACGAATGTGAGGGACAAATTCCATCTTGACCATTCACATTCCTCCGCATGAAAAACCACTAAGCCCGAACATAGTCTTTATGATCACTCGGTCAAAAGTGACTTTTGACTAGGTCAAAGCTGAGCGTTTTGTCATGTAGGAATCCATGATGATCTCAGGTCAAAGGGCATATTGACATGGTTTGTATATGAGAGAAGCTTATGACGTTACCCATGTAGTTCTCTCATAGCGGGTCGGTCCAACACCCTGTACTCTTACATGTGCTTATGACTTTGATTTATATCTCTATACATCTTCAAAGTCATACTGGTCTTATTTCATCTGTGCTCCCACATAGATGATCGACCAGGGACATTTAGGATAATATCATGAATTATCCAAGGATGGTCATCATAGTAAACATGCAAATAATATGATAACTCAATTAATAAATTCATAAATCAATAATGTTCATAAGACAATGATTGGCCCCTAGGGCACGATTTCCAACAAAAACATAGTTATGCATGTGGAAGGAATGAGATTTCATGGAAATCCCAATAGCAAGATACACAAACTATAATATCATGCATGAATAATTGTATGCTTAACATGTTATCATGTGATGGGAGCTACTTCATAATGGTACATAAGCAAACTATAACATGCATATTGTCATGACATAACTTGCAAGGAGTTGTAATCATTCATACTTCATCATAACATGATGACATAAGCTCAAGCTCAACCAAACACCATAATCAACAAGCAAGCAAAACAATTAAACAAACATGAGTTATAGTTAGGTATCCTTGCTACCTCTTAGCTATCTTGGTCAAGACCTTCTTGAAGTGCTTTCCTTCCTTCACAAATGTCAAAACCTAGCCATTACAACATAATATCAAGTTACAACTCAACTTGAAACCAAATCCAAGACTAGGTTTTCACTAGCTCCCTTTCTTTCTCTAATTTATGTTTCCTACTTCCACCTTTCCAAAATAAATTCTCATGGTTCATTTCCACATAATTTTTCATGTAGAATCCAAATATGAAATCAGAATTTCCAAAATCAAAACATACCAATTGCTACAGTGCCAAACCGAAATGCATGCTCTTGTTTTCCAAAAATTCTCATTTTGATTCCAATGCTTCCAATACTTGTTCTCCTACTTTATCCCCACACAACTTTCCATTTTAAACTCATTGGAAGCATCAATATCATGAAATTCCATCATATGAACAGTATCACATACATTACCAGAAAGAACACAAAACCCTAAATCCAAACATACTTGAATTCACAAACTTATACCACTTGATTCTAGCTTGTTTAAGCTTGTCTAAACTATCCATAACATAAAACTCATATTTTAACCACATATGAGCAGCACTTCCAGCAGCAACCATAAGGGAAATATAGCATGAAAACCCCTTAAAATCATGAGCTAACTTGCTAGAACAAAGCTCAAGAACAAGGGAGATGATTACCTTGCTTGTTACTTCACTTTGGTTGCTTCTTTCTTGGTTGAATGGAAATTTTGCAAGAGTTTACCTATGGTTCACCATGCATGCCAAAGTGTTCTGAATAGGGGGTATTTATAGAGAAATTTGGGTTGAAATGGATGGCCAAGATTGATTTGGTTACTATTTGATCTAAAGGCTCACATTTAATTTTGGATTTTACTTTTTCTAAAAAGAATAATTATTACATCATGTGGGACAACTCATGGGACACCTAAGAGGGTTAGGTGGCGTGCTTCCCATGCAAAGAACCTTCTGGAGAAATTCCAGTCCAATCCGGTACCGATCAGTGCAGTTTCACAACAACCGGACTGTGTTCTGTTCCGAATTTTTTATAATATACCAGGATATGTATTCTATCCTGGAAATTAATGTCTAGGCTTCTCATATCATTGAAAATATTATACTGAGTATTTATCTGCCATCCATCCCTTGGGAAATGACCAAAATACCCTTGGTGTCCTTTCCTGCACTGTACTAACCCTAAGGGCAAAATCGTCATTTCACCCCTCTTTATACTGGCTCATGGTGTATATGGGCTCTAAATAATCCTCTTTATACTATATGACACGTTTTTAGACTATCTAAAGTGACCAAAATGACCTCTATCCACTACTGGTATAGTATGGGCATCCAGGGGCCTTTTTGTAATTTTGCACTTTTCCTGGGCTGCTCTGGTCTCTGGCCCATATAACTGTCTAGTCACCTTAATGGGCTTATGATGGTGCCATTTGGGCCTTATTATGGGCTTATTGCCTGTATTGCCTTTATGGCCCAATTCACATTACAACTCTCCCGATCCTATTTATCGGATATTTTATTTCAATGAAAAATCCCATATGGTTTCTACAGGATTCCTTTTCTGACTCTCTCAACTTTATAAATTCATATATTAAATATGTGAATTTTCTATAAAGTCTCATCTGATTATGAGATCTGAAAAATACTGTAATAATTCCTTCCAACTTCAGAAATTTATATCAATTAATCGGGACCTCAAATCTAAATTCTACGTTGCGTTAAACTGACCGGAATATTTTTGTCTATCTACTGGTAAAATTTGGGTCTGATCTGATTCCGGGCATTTTTGGCCTATTTTGGTTCAACTTTTCCATATTTACATTTAGGTCCCTTAACTTTTGAATAATTGCACTTTAGTCCCTGAACTTTTCATTAATTGCATTTAGGTCCCTCCTTTTTCTTCTACTTTCACTTTTCACCTTCAAACTTTTAAATTTTCATTTTGGTCCCTATTCTTTCCTTAGTTATTAAGCCTTCCCTTTCCTTTCAATATCTGATACAGTTTATTCCAAGAATCTTATATCCATTGCAGATAAACTGTACAGGTACATCAGGTCAAAAAAATTGGGGATATGACACTTAGCACTGCTAGAGAATTCTAGAGTATTTTCCCATGATGAACAGCTGAGATCGTGCTAAGTGTCCTGAGCTTTTTCTTCTTTGACTAGACTCATTCCATATGGCACCTGGTGGGTCCCATGAAGACACCTTTCATGCCACCTCATAGTTTTGGATGAGTCTAAAGCTCTATCTAATCATTTTCCCCAATTCTATCTCTAACCGGGTAAGTTTACTTTATGGAAAAGTACTAAACTACTATTTTAATGCCACTTAAATCAACATAATCATTAGGCCACATTTTTGGACCCTTGGAATGCTATATTGGCCTCTAATCAAGCTCAAGTACTATGGTGGCTTGATTCTCAAGAAACATCCCTTAGCAAATTACCAAAATCCCATTAGTTACTCTTTATTTCCTTGAATAATTCTAGGGGCATTATTGTCTTTTCATACCTTACCAGAGTATTTCCTGACCCTGGTCAATTATCCAGATAACCTTCCTTAATTGTCTAACCCTAGTCAAATGACCAAACTACCCTTCACTCATTCATTAATTATTTCATAACATAAAGGCATTTTCGTCATTTCGCATTTTTTCTACATATTTCTAGGCACTGACCTCTTTAACTGATTAACTTATATCATAGGCCTGGGCTTTACTTGGCGTTATCCCAGGTCTCTCTATGATATCATCTGAGCTCATTCCGTCCAAGCTTACTTACTGCTAAGTTTCATAATTGGATCGTGAGCGTTCTCAAACTCCTGTCAAAATTGACTAATAGGGGAATAACTTTTTATATAGAACTCCTTTTGAGGTTCAGTTAGATCCATGACATCTTAAGCCATAGGGGACACCTTCCTATAACTTTTTACTTATATCTAAGGTCCATAAGATTTGATAAAAATTTCAGATAACTTTCAAACTATCAGATAAATATTAGCTATCTGGAACTCTAATAAAATTTCTGTATCATGATAGATTAATCAGCATAATTTCCTCTATCGATTGATGAGTTTTGGGACTAAAATGCTTCCGACAGTTCTAAGCTTTTTTTGACTTAACTTTCTATAATTACAATTTTACCCCTAGAAACTTTTCATCTTTTCAATTAAGTCCCTTAACTTTTCATAATTACACATAATGTTCCATAACTTGTATCTACTTTCATTATGCCCCCAGGGAATTTCACTATTTACAATTTAGTCCCTAAACTTTTATTATTTGCAGTTTAGTCCCTCAACATTTTTTTTATACTTTTGAAACTTCTGCTCAACAGGGCCTAGTAGCATACCTCTTTCAGGCTATATATTGGGCTTCTAGGCCTAAAAATCAAATATGCCAATGTTACCTTGAAGGAGAAGATGACTCCTCACCAATATAGTCAACTCAACAAAGCAGTGGAGGCATGTCGAATAATTGAAAATAGTCTAAATCATCAAATATTATTTAAACCAATAAACAAAGGGAATGTTATGCCTGAAAAGACCAGTCAAAGTTGATATGTTGCTAGTGGTAGTGGCTATAAGAAGAGGAAGAGGTAGTGGCATAATAGAAAGCCTAATGAGGAAACTTTTGAGGCAATACAGGTAATAGGGAATCAAGGTTCTGAGGTGTGACAAGTATAGAAAGAATCATGGTGATAGGCCATGTTTGATGGGACATAATGTCTATTATATATGTGGAAAGCCTGTACACTTTTCTAAGGACTATCCTCAAATAATGACTAATCAAAGGCCACGAACTCAAGGTCGAGTGTTTGTACTTACAAGAGAATATGCTTAGAAGTCACCCGGGATGATACAAGGTACAATCTATCTCAATAATCACTATGTGATTGCTATGTTTGATTCGAGTGCAAGTTATTCCTTTGTTTCTTATGAATGTACTGAATGTTTAGGCCTTACAATTAGCAAGTTACATCATGCTATATGTGTGACAACCCATATAAATGCTAGAGTAATTACATCTTATGTTTGCCTAAATAGTGTTATTCAGTATGAACAGTGTTGCACTACTCTAGACTTAATATGCATGGCTTTCCGTAAGATTGATGTCATAATTGGATTAAACTGGTTATCTGCTAATAATATGATGCTGGATTGTAAGAATAAGACCCTAGTTCTTTGTCCAAAAGCCACATATATGAATTCAGAAGTAAGAATGAATTTTATAATAGAGGCTCAGGCAGATAAATATTTGTGAAAAGGATGTTAAGGGCATATGATCTTCTTTTCTGTTCAAACAGAAGTAGAAGAAGGGATTGAGACAATTCCAATAGTTAAGGAATTTCTCAAAGTTTTTCCAAAAGAGATTCAAGGATTACCTCCTAAACGAGAAGTGGAGTTTGTAATTGACAGTGTACCTGGATCTGGACCAATATCTAAAGCCCCAGACCATATGGCTCCCAATGAGATGATTGAATTAAAGAAGTAGATTGAGGAACTTTTAAGAAAAGGTTTCATTATGTTTCACCCTGTGGTGCTCTAGTGTTATTTGTTAAGAAGAAGGATGGTAGTCTAAGGTTATGTATTGATTATAGAGAGTTGAATAAGATCACTGTTAAAAATAAGTACCCTCTTCCCCAGATTGATGATCTGTTAGACCAGTTGGTTGGAGCAAGTTTATTCTCCAAGATTGATTTGAGATAAGGCTACCACCAACTCAGGATTAAAGTATATGACAGTTCAAAGACCACTTTCAGGACTCATTAGGGTCATTTTGAATTTCTAGTAATGCCATTTGGTCTGACAAATGCGCCTATAATTTGTATGGATTACATGAATAGAATCTTCAGGTCTTACCTGGATCAATTTGTTGTGGTCTTCATTGATGATGTTATGGTGTACTCCAAATCTACAGAAGAGCATGAAAAGTACTTGATAATTATTCTTAGTACTCTTAAAGAAAAATAACTCTATGCTAAACCTAGTAAATGTGAGTTTTGGCTTCAAGAAGTCAAATTTCTCAGTCATGTCATATCCCATGAAAGGGTAGCTGTAGATCCTAGTAAAGTTGTAACAGTATTAAGCTGGGAGCAGACAAAGACAGTGACAGAGATTAGAAGTTTGTTGGCCTTAGTAGGGTATTATATAAGACTTATTAAGAACTTTTCTTAAATTGCTTTGTCATTAACAAAGTTGACCAGAAAGAACTAGCAGTTTAAGTTGGATGAGAAGTATGAGGCTAACTTTCAGAAATAAAATAGAGATTAACCATAACTCCCATGCTGATTAGTCTAGACCTAACTCAGACCTATGTAGTCTATACTGATGCTAGCAAGCAGGGTTGGGATGTGTATTAATGCAGTAGGGTCGAGTAGTAGCCTATGTTTGTCGGTAGTTAAAGCCACATGAAGAAAATTATCCCACTCATGATCTGGAACTTGCAACAGTAGTTTATGCTTTTAAGATCTGGAGACATTATTTATATGGAGCTACCATAGAATTGTACTGTGACCATAAAAGCATGAAGTATCTGCAAGATAAAAAGGAATTGAATATGAGACAATGAAGATGGAATTTTTGAAGGATTATGATTTCCATATTAAGTACCATCTAAGAAAAGCAAATGTTATAGCTGATGCCCTAAGTAGAAAAGTAGTGCAGGTGGCAAGTTTAATGATCAAAGAGTTGAACTTAATAAAAGATGTTAGAGATTGGAGTCCTTTATACCAGATGTAGATAGTAGAAAATACTTTTGGAGGAATGCAGGTTAGAGCTTTCATTGAAGATGAGATAAAATAAGCTCAAAAGCATGATAAGCTCGCAGCAATTTTTAAGGACAAGCTGGAGAAAGGGGAAACTAAAAATTTTAAAATCTCCCAGGATGGATTACTATAGTTTAGGGGAATACCATATATTCTGAATGCAATGTGATTAAAAGAGAAGATTTTAGAGGAAGTAGATAAAAGCCCGTATACAGTACATCCAAGTATGACCAAGATGTATCATGATGTTAAAAGTTTATTTTGGTGGCCTGGATTAAAGAAGGATGTTGTAGCATATGTATCAAAATGCCTGACATGGCAGAAAGTAACGTTTGAACATCAGAAGTCAACGGGAAAGTTGTAACTGTTAGATATTCCTGAGTGGAAATGGGACAGTATTGCCATAAATTTTGTAGAAGGACTGCCCATGACTCCCACTAAGCGTGATGCAATATGGGTGGTAATTGACCGATTAACAAAGTCAGCTTATTTCCTGGCAATCAATAAGAAAGATTCTCTTGAGAAACTGGCAAAGTTTTTTGTAAAAGAGATTGTCAGATTGCACTTTGTCCCAAGTAGTATTGTGTATGATAGAGATCCTCGATTTACATCTAATTTTTGGCGAGCTTGGCATAAAGAAATGGACACTACTCTCATATTTAGTATAGCTTATCATCCTCAAATAGATGGTCAGTTTGAGAGGACAATCCAGACATTAGAGGATATGTTGAGAGCCTAAGTTTTGGATTTCAATGGGAGTTGGGATGTTCATCTACCATTAATAGAATTTGCATATAACAATAGTTATCATGCTAGTATTCAGATGCCCCATTTGAAGCACTTTATGGACGTAAGTTTATATCTCCCTTATGCTAGTTAGAGTTGAGCAAAAGAAGGATATTTGGTCCTACTGATATAGTAGATCAAATAGTAGCACATATTGATAATACTAGGAAAAGATTACTGACAACTCAAAGTAGACATAAAAGTTATGCTAATGTTAGAAGAAAACTATTGGAGTTTGAAGAAGGAGAACATGTGTTTCTTAAGTTAACTCTAACTACAGGAGCCGGACGATCAATCAAGGTGAAGAAGTTACATCCCAGATACATCAGACCATTTCAGATCCTTACAAGAATAGGATCGGTGGATTACAAGTTAGCTCTTTTTCCAAATCTCAGTAAGATACATGACGTATTTCATGTTTCCAAGTTGAAGAAATATGTTCGAGACCCATCACATGTGATTGAACAGGATGATGTTGCACTGCGGGATGATCTAAACTACGTAGTTGGACTAGTATGAATTGTTGATTGAAAGGTCAAGCAATTGTGAAATAAACAAATCTCTTTAGTTAAGGTGGTTTGAAAAGGATTAACTGAGAATGAAGCTACATAGGAAGCAGAGGAAAGAATAAAGGAGACATATCCTGATTTATTTCCTTAGTATATATGTAATGTAAATTTCAGGGACGAAATTTATTTTAAGGGGGGAGAAATGTCATATCCCCAATTTTCTTATATGATGTATATGTACAGTTTATATGTAATCGACATGAGATTCTTAAAGTAAACTGTATCTGATTTAGGAAGGGAAGAGAGTGAATGGTAACTAAGGAAAGTTCAAGGACCTAAATGAAATTTAGAAAATGTTTAAGGCCAAAAATAAAGGTAGAGATAAAAGTTGATCCAAAAGGTATAATTACCAAAAGTTGAAGGACTTAAATATAATTTATCAAAAGTTCAAGGGTAAAAATGTAATTATGAGAAAGTTGAGCTGGAAAAGGCCTAAAACTGCCTAAAAATAGTTTAGTCCAAAATTTTACCAGTAAGTAGAGAAAATTAATCTGATCAGTTTAACACGACACAGATTTTTGATTTGAAGTCCTCGATTATTTTATATGAATTCCTAAAGTGAGGAAAAAGTATTACAGTATCTTTCAAACCTCATAATCAGATGAAACTTTACACTAAGTTCCTATAATTAATATGAGAATTTATAAAATTGACAGAGTTAGAAAAAAATCCTATAGAAGTTTTAAGGGAATTTACAGTGTAATAAAATACCCGATAAATACCTTCAGGATAAATTTCTCGAGATTTGTGCCATAAAGGCAATGGACCCATATAAAGGCCTAAAATGGTGTCCAAAAGGCCTAGTGAAATGGTTGAACAGTTAAGTAGGCTAGAGTCCAGAGCAACACAGAAAAGTGTAAAATTATAAAAATGCCCCTAGCTTGTAAGATTATACCATAGAAGGATTGAGGGCATTTTGTTCATTTTGGACAGGTAAAAAATGTCCAAGCAAGTACAGGGGTGATTAGTTAGAGCCAGTATATACTATGATGAAGTATAAAGAGGTGTGAAATCACAATCTTGCCCTTAGGGTTAATATAGTGTAAGAAAGTGCAATAAGGGTATTTTGGTCATTTCATAAGGGATGGTTGGCAGATAAATACTCAGTCTAACAATGTCAATGGTAGGAAAAACCTAGAAACTAGTTTTCATGATAGAATACATATTCTGGAATATTTTAAAAATTGGGAACATAAAATAGTCTGGTTTTTTTGAAACTGCTTAGATCAGTACTAGACTGGACTATAATTTTTCCTATAAGTATTTATACTTTTCTTCAGCCAAACACAGCCCTAAATGATGTCATGCATGGTGTCATTAATAAGGCTTATATGGCAAGTTTAATGGAAGGTGAATTATGGACCCTTAGATGAAATAGTAACCAAACTAATCTTGGCCATCCATTTCCAGCCAATTTTGTCTATAAATACCACACCATTTCAAACCTTGTGCAGCAGCTTAGACATCTTAGGGAGCCTCTGCCAAAATTTCCTTTGAAGTAAGAAAGAAACATACAATTGTGTTAAAATTGTATATTTTGATGCTTTCAATGAGTTTAAAATGTAAAATTGTGTGAGGATAAAGTAGAGAAACAAGTATTGGAAGCATTGGAATCAAAATGTGAATTTTTGGAAAATGGTAGAGTCATTTTGGTTCTATACAGCATCCAAGGATGTGTTTTGATTTTGGAAATTATAGTTTCATATTTGGATGCTACATGAAAAATTGTGTGCGAATGAAACATGAGAATTTATTTTAGAAAGATGGAAGTATAGAACATAAAATGAAAAATGAATGGAAGTTAGTGAAAACATAGTCTTAAAATTGTTTCAAAGTTTAGTTGTAACTTGATGTTACTTTGAAATGGCTAGGTTTTGACATTTGTGTGGATAGAAGACCATTTCAAGAAGAGTGTGACAAGGATATCTTAAGAGGTAGCAAGAATACCTAACTATAATTTCATGTTTGTTTGATTGTATGCTTGCTTTTAGTTATGATGTTTGGTTGAGCTTAAGATTATGCCATCATGATGATGATAAAGTATGAATGATTGCAACTCCTTGCAACTAATGTCATGACAATATGCATATTAGATCTTTCTTATGTACTATTATGAAGTAGCTCCTATCTCATGATGACATGCTAGGTATTTAATCAATTATGCATGATATTATAGTTTGTATGACTTGCTATTGGGATTTCCATAAAATCTCATTCTTTCAATGTGCATAACCATGAAATAGGTACTAGAATCTCTCAAGGAAAAAGGGTAAATATAGATGGTTAAACTTGTATAATAAGTCATGTTGATCACTTGACACTATGGGAGGATATGATGGGATGCATAGTACATTATAGTATGTTTATATTATGAGGTAGTGACCTTATGACGATAATTACGACAACTTATCGAACGATTTTGGACTTAAAATTTGGTATGAAAGTAGCTAAGATACACAGCTTTAAATGGATACTAAAAACGTCTTAATTGGTTAATGTTTTGATTTACTATAATTTTTCTAAGTTGGAGATAAAATTTGGAATTGAGATAAAGTGAGCAACTAGAGGTAGTGAAATGCAAATTTCCAAAGCAAAGGGATATGTAATTAGTTCAATTTACTTCCAATTGAGATAATTGAGGTTGAAAATGAAACATCCTTCTTTTCTTACATCTCAGGGATGAAATGGTAGCATTTGGAACCACTTTTAAGGTCATTGAAGTCAAATTACATAATCTTGAATTTTACTCTATAGAGAACTGTTCACTGTGTAAACTCCAGAGGAGTGATCTGACTTCAAAAAATCATAACTAAATCTAGAAAAATCGAAATAAATTGGTTCAAATTGATAAGTGAAGATAACTTAATGATATTTTAGGTAAAAATAACTCGTTTACCACTCCTTGACCAAGTCAACATCAGTCAATACTCCAATTTTACTATTCATCTAGCATTTTTCCCTGATTCCAGCATTTTGGTCCTAACTTTACATAACATTTATACTATCCAATCCCTAGATTCTCTTCATTCTTTTTCAATCCTCTTTTATCATTAACAAACTTGTGGGATTGGTATTACATGGAAGGGGATGAGATTTCTGGGGAAATCTCAGTAGCAAACAGTACTAAACAATACATGCATTAATGTAAATACTGGTGCTTGCTTATGAAAGTGTTAACATTGTGTAATGTGCATGCTTCCGTGTTACATATTAAATACAATTGGAGAAAGTAATCATAGAAAAAGAGCTTTAAACATAAGCACTTATGCAACACAATTCAAAAAAGCTATAGCACAACCAAGCATAACATTCAATGCATACAAGTTTAAGATAAGTTTACTCCCTGGCATGTAGAATTTTCCTTAGTCCTTAACTTTTGCTCTGAGATTCCTTCTTTACATAGGTCAGAGCCTATACATAGCATAACAATATCTTCATCATTACTCTATCCATTATAGCTCTACTCAAGCTTAACTTGAGGTAATATCCTTAATCTGACATTCCTATAACTTTCTTTCTATCAACACTAACCTTATCAAGAGAGATATTTCTCTATTCTAAATATTAACCTCATAAGAACAATCCTCTAATTTATTAGAGTAGGGACTAGAATAAATTACTTACCTTATTCCTAAGATTGCCAAGTCCCTAAACTCCTTGGATTGCTCCTAACTCTGCCATAACTCCTTCTTTTTCATTTCTTTCTTTCTCTTTGTTTCTCTCTTTCTATTTTTCTCTTTATCTCTCTTATTTTCTCTTCTTTCTTTATTTTGGATGTGATCACCTTGAGGGGGTGGGGGTATTTATAGTTGAGTGGAGGTGGAGTGGATGGCTCAGATTGCTTAGCTTTCTCAAGAAGCTTCGCCTACATCATCACGATCACATCATCATCTTTAATGAATCATCAAAGTGACATCATCAAGGAATACCTCACATGCTTAGGTGGTGCAATAGTGACGCCCTTCGGATACCTCACCAGCTGACATAGTGCTTCTAGAGAATTCCAGTCTCTTTTCCTGGAATGAATGGTGAGATAGTGCCACGTGTCCTTAGCTTTTTCTTTTTTCCCTAGACTCATACCATGTGGCACCTTGTGGGTCCCATGAGGACATCTTTCATGCCATCTCATGGTTCTAGATGAGTCTAAAGCTTTATCTGATCATTTTCCCTAGTTCTATCTTTAACCTGGTAACTTTACTTTATGAAAAAGTATTAAACTACTACTTTAATGCCACTTAAACCTAGCATAATCATTGGGCCACGTTGTTGGACCCATGGAATGCTATCTTGGTCTCTAATCAAACTCAAGGACTCTGGTGGCTCGATTCCCAAGAAACATCCCTTAGCAAATTACCAAAATGCCCTTGGTTACTCTTTATTTCCTTGAATAATCCTAGGGGCATTATTGTCTTTTCATATTTTGATAGAGTATTTTATGAACTTGGTCAACTATCCAAATAATCTTCCTTGACTGTCTAATCTTAATGAAATGACCAAAATACCCTTAACCCATTCATTAATCATTTCATAACATAAGGGCATTTTCGTCATTTAGCACTTTTTCTGGACGCTGGCCCATTTGATCGATTAACTAATATCATGGGTTTGGGCCTCACTTGGCATCATCATGGGCCTTTCTGTGACATGATCTGAGCTCATTCAATTATAACTTGCTTATTGCTAATTTTCATAATCGGATCGTGGGCGTTCTCAAACTCCTGTCAAAATTCACTAATATGGGAATAACTTTTCATACAGAAACTCCTTCTGAGATTCTGTCAAATCCATGACATCTGACGTTATAGGGCACACCTTCCTATAACTTTTTCACTTATATCTAAGGTCTTGAAGATCTGATAAAAATTTTAGATAATGTTCAGACTATCAGATAAATATTAGCTATCTGGAACTTCAATAAAAGTTATGTATCATGCTAGATTAACCAATATTACTTTCTCTATCTACTAATGAATTTTAGGACTGAAATGCTTCTGGGTAGTTCTAAGCCTTTTCTGGCTGAACTTTCTATAATTACAATTTTGCCTTTGGAAACTTTTTAGAAATTGCACTTTAGTCCCTCAACTTTTCATAATTACACTTAATGGCCCAAACTTTATATCTACTTCCTTTTGGCACCAATAAACCTGTTAGACTTTTGACTTAGTCCCTTTCTTTTCCAAAATGATATTATACCCCCAGGGACTTTAACTATTTATAATTTAGTCCCTAAACTTTTGCTTTCTTGCAAATTAGTCCCTGAACATCATCTGTATACTTATGAGACTTTTGCTCTATAGGTCCTGGTAGCCTACCTCCTTCAGGCTACATACTGGGCTTCTAGGCCTAAAAATCAGGATATGACAGAAAATAAGGATACGACATAGGGACTTCATATATAAGCAATACATATTGATATCAAATGAATTCCAAAATATCATATTAAATTCAGGACCATATGCTAACCATCTAACTGAATCAGAAACACAATCTTCATTTTCAACCTTTTGTTTGAACCAATATGCTAAAGATTTATTGTGTTCTCTAATAAACTTTTCTCTGTCATTCTATTATTTTTGTTGGTAACAAGTTCTTTATGAATGGCAATATAGTCTTGAACTTCATCAATGTTATTCAAGATGTGTAAATTTATTTGCTATAATTCATCAATTCCGCATTGACCCCCTATTTGGCATGAGGTTTAGGGAGACCGGTAAGTCATACTTTAGATAGGTAGTGTTGACAAAAATCTATATCTTCTTCTAAAACATATTTTTAACAATGGATGCTTCAAGAAAATTTGGATTCTTCATATACCCTTTAAGGATTTTCATGTATCTTTCAATTGGGTACATCCATCATAAGTATACAGTGCAACACAATTTTATATCTCGTACTAGATGAACGATAAGGTATACCATGATGTCAAAAAAGGCAGAATGAAATAGTTTTTCAAGTTGGCACAAAATAACATAACCCTCGTGCTCCAATTCATCTAACTTTTTAGTCTCATAGACTTTGCCACATATACAATTGAAGAAGAAGCAAAGTCAGGTTACAATGTGTCTCAAATCATCTTGAAGGATTTCTCGAACAGCTACTTGGAGTAATTATTGCATCAAGACATGACAATCATGAGATGTTTGGCCTACTAATTTCAAATCTTTCATCAACACAATCTTCTTAAGATTTGATGAGTACCCATAGGAAACTTTGATTACTAGCAAACACTCAAATACTTCTTCTCTCAGCCTTGGACAAAATATTAATCTCTTCAACACAATAACTCCTTTCACCATATGCCCTTAGATGTAAATACTCTCGTATTATCATTTCTTGCAAATCTAATATTGCATTCAAACCGTCATTGGAACTACCCTGTATGTTGATAAGTGTTCCAATAATGTTATCAAACATATTTTTCTCCACATGCATGACATCAATATAGTGCCTTACATGAAGATGTTGCTAATACAAAAGCTCAAAGAAGATAGATATTTTTTCCATATATTTTTCTCACTTCTCTTGGTAGTCTTATCTAAAGTAACGTTGATGTCTTTCACCTTTTCATAAATTTGCTTTCCAGTCAATGGCTCAGCAGCATTTTCAAATTCTTGGCTGCTAAAACCTTGGTGTCTTATCTTAGAAATCTCCTATAACCTAAGTAGACTATCTTTCTTCCGTAAAGAAGTTTATAGTAGCAAGTCCCTTCCTTACAAATTAGACATACTTTATGGCTCTTAACGTTATACCCTGACAATTATCTATATGCAGGAAAGTCATTAATTGTACAAAATTTCATGGCCCATATATTGAAGATCTCCTTCTTAACTGCATATAAAACATCCATTCCTTCCCATAGCTTCTTCAAATCATCTATCAAGGGTATAAGGTAAATGTCTATGTCATTTCCCAGTTATTTTAGTCCTGAGATCAACATAGACAATATTACATGCGTTTCATACACAACAAGGGGATAGGTTGTAAATCAAGAGGACGGGCCATAAACTATGTATATTGCTAGGGCTACCATAAGGGTTCATGCCATCTGTACTAAGTCTAAGCCTTAGGTTTTGTGGTTCATTGTTGAACTCAAGAAATAAGTCATCAACCTTTTTCCATTATAAAGAACCAACCAGATGATGAAGCTTTCCATCATAAATCCTTTCAATCGCATGCCTAACATTTTTGTTACATCATCTTCATTAGCAAATAGGCACTTAAACCTTAGTATAGTTGGAAGATACCATAACAAATTTGCAGGAGAGTTGTTTGATATGCACCTTGGTGTCTTACATGTTAGTTCTAGGTAGATAGGTCAAATCACCCAAGAAGGGGTAAATTGGGTGAATGCTAACTTTTACAAATCTTTGAAAAATCCTTCAAAATCTGATGAATAAAACATTATGATTTGAAAACTTCCTTGAAAATAAACTACTGGAAATCAAAGAGTTAGGGAAGAAGAATTTGTACAAATAATTTATCCTGGTTTAGTCCATCCTTGACTTATCTCCAGTTCTCAGCTTCCCACTGAGATTTTCTAATCCACTGTAAGCACCAAGATTACAACAGGCTCTTGGTAGCCTTTATAACCTCAATTTTAATGGCTAATTGAGAACAACTTTAAACTTGAGGTTACATCACACTCCGGTTGTCACATCACACTCCAGTTGTCACCTTTCCCCTTAAACTGATACGAGCAATTCCCAACCTTAAATCCCCTAATTTCAAGGTTTTTCTCTTAGATAAAATAAAGAATGAAGGGTATAAATAACTCTCAAATAGAGTGAGCATATTAACATTGAAGGTGACTAATAATCTCTCTTAAAGAATAATACATGATGATAGGACAGTTGGAATGTTTTATGGGTTATTGGCTATTTGATGCTTTCATGATAGGGTATTGTTTATATCTCATAATTCTATTATCATTCATTATTGCCCTTAGTCGCCAGCCTTAAAACTTTGAATGCTCTTTTATTTATAAATGATCTTATAACTGTTAAGGATTGAATAATATATAGTAGAATAATATACAGAGCTCAAAAAGAAGTTATGTAGAATTTTTAATGGAATTCACATTAGAATAATATACCCGATAAATATTTTCAGGTCAGTTTTCTTCAGAATTAAGCCATAAAGGTATTGGACCCATGTAAAGGCCTAAATTGTCATTCCATAAGTCCAGTAAGGTACTTGAATAGTCCTGTGGGTCAGTATCCAGAGAATCTCTAAAAAGTGTGAAATTATGAAAAAGCTCTTATGGTGTAAAGAGGTGAAACTCCGAATGGAGGGCATTTTGGTCATTTGGATAAGGTAAAATTGCCAAGGTAGGTAAAAGAATGACTAATTAGAGTTAGTATATGCCCTGATAAGGTGTGAAGAGGTGTGAAATTATAATTATGCCCTTAGACTTAATATAATGTAAGATAATGAACTAAGGGCATTTCAATAATTTTCTAAGGGACGGTAAGCAGCTAAATACCAGTGGCAGGAACAATCTAAATACTAGATTAATGACAGAATACATATTTTAGATTATTATAAAAATTAAACATATAAAATAGTCTAATTTTTATGAAACTGACTGGATCAGTACCAAAATGACTAGATTTTTTCATATAAGTATCATATGTCATGAGCCAAATAAATCCTTATTTGATGTCATAGATGATGTCACTTTTTGAGAGATTAAATAATGTTTGGATTAATCTTGGCCTTTTATTTTCATCCAAATTTTTCTATAAATACCCCAATTCACAGTACATTTTGGCAGCCTTGACAATATTAGGGAAACCCTACCAAAATTTATTTTGAAGCTAGAAAGAAGCATACAACTTGGAGTAAATAGAAAGTTAATTACTTCCTTTGATCTTGGATTTTATTATAGGAAGTTTGCTCCTAGTTTTAAGTGGTTTTTATGGCATTTTCCCTTTGATGTTGCTGCTGGACATACTATTCATATGTGGTGGGAATATTTCCCTTTGATGGCATTTTACCTTTTATTTTATTTTTGTCATTATATAAAAACATAGCACAGGAGGGGTAGATAAAGGTGAAGACTTTCACTCCTCAGAGTCAGAGTTTTGGGATTCAGAATGGGGAGGATCAAGAGGATTATATAATCTATCATTATGTTGATGGCGGCAAACTTTAGAGGATAAAGGTCTAAAATAGTCTTTCAGTCTATCAACTTTCAGAATCAGTTCTTCCACAGAGTCTTCCAGGCCATTGAAGTACACGATGAGTTCCTCAAGGTGCTCTATCAAAGTGACAACTAGGGGAGGAGGAAAAGGAATCGAAGGGTAAGGGTTTGGATGTTTGTCTTCAAAATTGTCTCTATTTCTTTTGTGTGATGGAGAATGTGGTATGTGTAAGAAAGAAGCTATTAAAGGGTTCAAATAGAAGAAAAGAAAAGAAAAGAGAGATAAAGTGATGAGATTAAAAGTATTGAGGGTTTATATAGAAGAAAAGGAAAGAAAACAAAGATAAAGTGATGAGACGAAAGGTATTGATCATATGAAGGGTATAATAAGGTTGAGAAATAAGAACAGTTTCAAAAAAGAATATAGAATAATGCAGTTGGCCTTCTATCATAATGACTACAAATGTTGTGAACTGAAGAAGTGAAATGAACAGTCTAAAGAAGTTACAGAAAAGAAATGGGAAAGCATAGATAAGAAATTAAATAGTCACAGTAGGACTACTCCTAATTAAATGACAGTTAAATCATACCTAAACGTAATCAGTGTAGAAAGAACTTTTTCTGAACTAGGCATATATTCAACTGATGTAGAAAGTATATTTTACACCAGCTATGGAAATATTCAGTGTAATAATTTTCTTCTACACCCATCACGTGTACATCCAGTGTAAATATTTCATCTTATTTATAAAAAAGCCACCGATCATTTTTTTTAAACTGTCTCCAAAAGGACTAGTTTAGAAATAGGGCTTTACAAAGCCTATTTTATAGTAATATATATTAAAGATAAGGGGAACATATATTATATTATATTATATTATATTATATTATATTATATTATATTATATTATATTATATTATATATGCTTAAATTAAATGGATCCATACCCATTTGATTTGTTGAGCCAAATAAATATAAATTTTGAAAGACTGGACTAAATGAATGGGGATGGAAGGAAAAGTGATACAACTATTAATATTGATCGGGGTGGGGTTGATATAACTAGGTCGATGATGGTCTAGCTTCTAGTGGCAAAATGGGTGAAATCCCATTAAAAGCCATTTTCCCTAGTTATTACTCCCCAAATCCTTTTTTATAAAATACAAATAATTGAATTATGTAAATAAAAAAATTTGTTAAAATTAACCAAATATAATAAATATGTAAACAATATAACTTGTTTCTAAAAACACCTTTCTTATTTATGGGGAGAGATTAAGAGAAAGAATGAGCAAATAGTTGACTACAGTGAGTGGGCAAGGGAAAATGGAAAATGATATTAAAAATTTAAATTGACTCATAGTGTCTTGTATAAGTAGAAGATACAATCTTTAAAAAAAAACTCTAATATACAGAATTGGGGGAGGGAACATTGTTCTTGTCATTTTTTCGCCTTTCCTAAGTGTCATACCTCACTTTTATAGGCTTCATCTTGCCCAAACTAGTATCCTATTTTGTTTGGAAATGGTATATTTCTAGGGAAATCTTAATAGCAAACGGTACCACAAACAATGTATACAAGTATATGCTTAGTGTTATACATGCTTACTTTACTATGATCATGCTTGCATAATGACATTTACATGCTTCCATGATTTTTACTTATAACATATGGCCATAGCATAAAAAGAAATAGACCATTCTCAATCATACATACTTCACATAATCAAGACAAGCCAATATCATATTAACAACACAAAAGCAATAAGCATACAATTTTAGGTATGAGTTCACTACCTCTAGGGTAGCCTTTCCTTTGTCCTTAGCCTTCGCTTTGAGTTTCCTTCTTTACATAGGTAAAAGCCTATGCATGGCATAATAATATTTTTACTATTATCCTATCTAGTATATCTCTACTTAACTCAAGTTTAATTTGAGAAAACACCCTTAACTTAAAAAGCTCCTAATTTTATTTCTCTTCATGGATAGCCTTATCAAGAGAGATTCCATAATTCTAACTATTAAATCTATAATAATAATCCTATAATTTATTAGAACAGAGATTATGATTGGTTACTTATCTTAATCCTAAGCTTATTGAGTCCCTAAGCTCCTTATAATGCTTCTAGGCTAGTTGGACCTCCTCCTTTTTTCTCCTTTCTTTCTCTTTCTTTATCTCTTTCTCTCTTCCTTACTTGTCGTGGTATTAAATGGAATGAAGGGGTAGGGTATTTATAGGTAGAGTGAAATGGAATGTGTAAAATCTCAAATTTTCCCTATCTATATAAGACTAATAGAGGAAAGAGGTTATAAAAGGATTGAGACGTTAATTAGAAGAAAAGATAATGATTAAAATAAGTTTTAAGCCCCAAAAAGAGAGAAGGTATAAAGTTGTAAAACAAAAAGGGTGAAATTGCAATTTAGTGAAAGTCCAGGGACTAAATTGCAATTAATGAAAGTTCTAAGGACCTAATGGTTATTTTGGAAAAGAAAGGGACTAAAGTGAAAACTCTAAAAGTTCCAAGGTGAAAAATAGAAGTAGACATAAGCTTTGAGCCATTAAATATGATTAAAACAAGTTAAAGGCCTAAAGTGCAATAGTTTAGGGGCAAAATGGTAATTATGGGAAATTGATCAATAAAAGGCCAAAAATTGCCCAGAAGCATTTTAGTCCCAAATTTTACCATAAAATAGAGAAAGTTATTATGACGAGTTTAACATAGCACAAAATTTTGATTTGAGGATCCGATAAATTGATATTAATTTCTAAAGTCTGAAAATTAGTACATTATCTTCTAGACCTTAGAATCAGATGAAAGTTGGTCATAAATTCTTATAATTAATATAAGAATTTATGAAATTTTCATAAATAAAAAATGAGTCATGTAGAATTAATTAGAGAATTTAAGGTGAAAAATGACACCGATAAAAGATTTAAAGATGTGTGAATTTTTAAGAGGACTTTTGTGTCTCAAAAAATTATGACACTTAATAGAAAATTTATTTTATATTATAATTAATTTATAAAAATTTTATAATTATTAAAAGAGCTCTATAGAATTTATTTTAAAAATTAGGGTAATTCAAGGTTATCGGTATAGGGAATTCCTTGGGATTTGTGTCAAGTAGCCAATCGGATGCAATTTAAGCCTAACATGGAATCACATGAAGGCCCAAGAAGCCAAGAAATTTATCATGTGGTTAGATGAATTTTCTAGGGTATTTTAAGAATTTCTAAAAAGAAATAAATCAAGAAAACAAAGAGATAAGGTTAGGTGGCATGTGAGGTGCCTTGGTGGGACCCACATCATGTACAAGAATGCCACTTGGAAGCCAAACAAGAAAGGAATATTCTTGACACATGTGGAATCATATTTAAATAATGTAAGAATTAAGTTAATAGTAATTAAGGAATTAAACAACCAATGAGATTCAATATTAAGGCATTGTAATAATTAGTTGAAGGAGAGGTAGATTAGTCCAAGAATCCTTAAAATTTTACTATAAATTCCCCCTTCCTCCTTCACAATTTCGTGCACCTAGAGGACCCTTGGGGCAACCATGCCAAAATGAAGAGAGAACACAAAATAAAATTAAGGAAAAGCCACCGAAGCAAGTACCTAAGGTACGAGATCCTTCCTAGTTTATTTTTAAGTATTTTGGAAGGATAAAACCTAGGTTTAATGGTTGGGAAATGGATTATTCCTTTGGAACCCTTTCTATCCAAAATTCAAAGTTAAAGGAGGAAGAGTAAAATTGAGTTAGACTATGAAATTGATGTATAGATGAGCTAGAATTAATAATTGGTTGTTGAATAGAATTGTGTTATTCACTTTACCATTGAAGAGGCCATTCTACCACCTACTATATAGGACCAAGAATAATGAATTTCAATATTTTAATGCTTCCATTGAATTCAAATGATCCTTTTGTGTATGATTGGATGGTTTGGAACTTTTGAAGCATTGAATTGAAAATTGTAATTTTTAAGTCTTCTCTATTGCTATTCACACACATGAATAGTGATTGAAATTTCATTATTTTGATGCTTTCAATAGTTTTAAAATCAAAAATTATATGGGATAAAGTAGAAAAATAAGTATTGGAAGCATTGGAATCAAAATAAGAATTTTTAAAAGAAAAAGGGAAGCCATAAAATTCAGTCCAAAATAGTGTGTAGCTGATAGAATTTAGGAATTATGAGTTCATAAATGGATTCATAATGCCAAATTGTGTATGGTAAAGTCAAGACATCAATTAATTTAAAGACCAAGCTACTTAACAAAGATTAAAGAAAGTTACTTTCCTAGATAAAGTTCAATATTGAAGGAAGTTGAAATGCAATGAGTTAATGGTAATGCAATGTTAGGATTTGGTTTGTGTGCTCAAAGAGGGCAGTTACATATCAAGAAGTAGGAAGCAAGAGGTAAAGGAAAATGATAAGGAAAGTAAGGTGTATGATGTAGTAAACTTACCTACTTGTATGCTTATGTTGCTTGGATGTTTTATGTGATGCTTACTTACTTTGATGATGTGAAGCATGTATGATTAAGTGATTCTCTATTTCTTTTTATACTATGGCCATATGTTATAATTAAGAGACATGGAAGCGTGTAAGTTATCATTATGCAAGGATGATCATTAATTTCACACATAGTAACATCAAGCCTATAGTTGCATACATTGTATACTTTCTATTTGCTACTTAGATTTCTCCAGATATCTCACCCCTCCATATAATCCCAACCCAAAAGGTTCATGAATGATGAAAGAAGATGAAGAAGCATGAAGAGAAGTTAGGGATTAGATGTATAAATGTTATATGATGAATGTATGAATTGTTATATGATCAGTTTGAGCAACAATGTTTATGATGCAATGAGAAATAGTAAATGATGGAATAAATGTCTGGAATTTTACATACACTTAGTTAACATGTCAAACTTCATTTTGACACCAAGTACGCCTTCTTTTGATGTCTGTACAAAGAGAATAAATTATGACAAAATGAACAGTTGACTGGTTAATTGGTTTGAGGAATTCTTTTTCCTTTAAATTTAAAGATGTTATCTTCATGTAGTTTTTTGAATCGCTTTATTTTTATTTTTATAGAATTAATTATAATCTTTCAAAGTTTGTTGCTGAATATAGAATACCATATGAACAATAACTCATGAAGAGTGAAATTATAAATTTAGCTAATGGACTTTAAAGGTTATATAAGTGGTTTTAAATGCTACAGAATGGTCTCTAAGATGTACAAAAGTAAGGTGTTATAAAATGGATGGTATAGATTGAATCGAGATGAATGGCTAATATTGCTTGCTTGCTCACCAAGTAACACCTGCATCATCATGATGACATTATCCCCTTATCTCACCATGCTAGGTGGCACCTTGTGTGGGTCCTATAGGACACCTCACATGGTGAGTCATCGCTTCTAGAAACTTCAAGTACATTCTATCCAATCATGTATAATATTGTACCGTATAAAAAGATTTTCCTGAATTATTACATTGTTCTTTAGCTCATTAATTTCCATGTGTTCCAGTGTATTATTTACCTAGGGAACATCTATTAAATATATACTTATAAATATTTAATAAAATTCCCCTTATCATATCACTTTCCCTATTATAAATGTAACTGGGTACTTGTATATTTCCTGGATCTTACTGAATTACTACTTCAGTGTACTGGACCTACTAACATCTGGATTGGATTGAGCCAATATAAATTGACCCGTGTAATATTTCTTCATAAACATCTTCCTTAGGTGATATTTTTATAAACTCTACTCTTTAATTTTACTCAAATATCTTTAGAGTTCTAAAAAAATTTAAAATACCTAATTTACCCCTTTTGGGTGCTACAATGAGATTCAACAGAATTTTCAAGAGAACTAACATATAAAGGCAACTCTGCCAAAATTTTTATAAGTGACTTGTATTTTGTATATAACAAAATATATATTATAATCATGAAATCAGGTGTTCTATTTGTATGCTTGAGGTTTAAAGAATATGAATCATTCATATTATGTGCCAGTTACCCCTTGAGTTTTGGGCATGACATCTAGATTTTAGGATTCAATTTTATTTGTAAGCCAAGGATGTTTTATTAGTTTTCCTTGAGATTGATTATTTGCAAGTGCTTTGGATGTTGTAATTATTTGAATTCCATTTATATAATTTACATTTCATGAATCTTTTGTCATTTGTTAATTTTGTCAAGATTTTGATAGTTGATTTGTTTGCCATTGATTGTTGTAATGTTGATTAACATCTCTTAGAGCTTAATTGAATTATTCAAACACTGTTTTCACTAAGTAATATATTGGACCCAAGTGGTAACTTGGGTTTTCATCAAGACTACCTCGTTTGGAGTTTTAACTCCCATTATCTTTAAAAAATTAGGATAATCACAAACCTTTCACCAATAGCACTTCATCATCAATTTACCAAAACACAAACCTAATTTCTAATTGCTTTTATTAAAGTCCCAAAAACATTTACTTACAATGCATTTTATTTTTGATTGCTCACATTTCAATGATTTTCTTAAACAAAAACCCCATGTCTTTTACCCAATTAATCAATAGTAAAACTTCTCGAGAAGAACAATTCAGTGTTGCATCTCTATACTACATTAGAGTTGTGCAATCGTTTTTATGATTGAACCCAAAAGGCAATTTAAATGGGCTTTGATCAATGGCACAATTGTCGGGAAGCCAACTAACTTGTTCCCTAGTCAACTTCATTGTTGACTTGGTCAATTCAAATCAAATGAGTATAGTTTAGTTTGCATTTTATAGCATGAAAAGTTTAGTTTAGTCAACTTCATTGGCTTGGTCTTATGAATTAGCATGACATCGACTTCATCAAAAATAACGTCCCAACTATCAAAATCTTAGGTCCAGATTGGACCATTCTGCTTGAAATCATGGGCCCTCCTCGAGTAGCGGCTTCAAGAGGGAAGAATTTTGAGTTACCTCCTTCGTCCGTATTGACAATGGGGCTAAAATGAGATGGTGACCTCTCATTTTTCTCTAATGGAAATGGAATTAATTTTAATGCAATATTACTTTTTCTCATTTTTCATTCATTGTGTGTACCATTAGTCACTCGTTTTCTAATTTCTCTTTTTCTTTTCTTTCTAGATTCAGTTGCTTGCTTTGTTGTATAAAAAAATTGAATTAGATATCGGTTGATCCTACACGAAAATTGTTGAAGAAATTAGAGATAAAAATAGACCTAGTCAAGCTAAGCTTTGGCTAAATGAGTCTAAATATATAACAAGAATATAAAGCCTAAGTCTAGGCTTGATCTTGTATATATATATTGTTATGCTCAAACTTAAGCATATGAAATACTTGCCAAATCTAACGTGTTTTTATATATTTACTTACAATGTAGGCCTCGTATTTTAAGTTTTGAAGATAATAAGTATAGGCTTTGAAGTTTATATATTTATAAATAGAAGACTTTAAATTAGGCTAGGCTGTAGGTCCTATTAAAAAGCCTAGCATATTTCTACCTTTAAAAGTAATGACTAAACTGGCTAAATTTATTAATAAATATAGTGTGAGAAAAACATTATCGAATAGTCTGTTTAGCAGCTAAACTAGCAATGATTTTTTTTTTTGGTGGGCAAACGTTTTAGTATGTTATTAAACCCAAAAGAATTTACCTATATAGCCAACCTTAAGAATTTCGAGATAAGAGTGAAAAGGAAATATGCTTAGTTGATTTATATAAAACATAGAGAGAATTATATAACTTAGAAATCATTGAAGGATAACAAAAAACGAGAGTAGATAATTACAAATTGATCCCAAATTAGAGAAAATCAATTATTTTCTCAATATATTATATTTGCAAGTTAGACTTATAAATATACTTTTTTGGGCAAATGTGTAAAAATATACATGAACGTTTATTATTTGAGGATCACCCAACACCATAAAGTTGTTAGAGGTATAAAAGTACCCATAATGTTTGAAAATAGGTACAAAAATACCAAATTCTATCAACTTCTATTAGTTGAATATTAGAGAGAGAACTCTTGCCAAAAATGCTGACATGGTTGTAGATGTGGCATAATTATGTCCTAATTGACATTATCCACCCGATCTCCCTCATTGTCTTCGTCACACTAATGGCTCTTTGGTTCTTCCTCTATTTCCTCCTTGACAACTAGTTGGTCATTGCCCGCCATCTGATCGGTGATTGTGTGGTCCCTATTGTGATGGTGCAATTAAAAATTTTGAATATTTCAAAAGTAATAAATTAAAATTAGTTAGTAGATGGTGGATGATGCCAATTAGGATATAATTATGTCATATCTATGTCCATGTCATCATTTTAATCAAAGTTCTATCTCTAATGGTTAACTAAATGAGATGGACATAATTTATTATTTTTTGCACCCATTTTCAAATATTTTGGGTGCTATTGTACCTCTAAAAACATTATGGTGTTGGCCGCCCCTAAGGTGAAAGTTCATAGGTATTTTTACATATTTGCCTTACAATTTTTTTATCCTTTAGGCCACTTGGTATCCAACGCTTTTTTTTTTTTTAATCATTACGAGATATATAAGTAATTAACTAATCTATATCGAATCCCAATCCTTCTGCTTTATGATCTAGCTGGTTAACATACCAAGTACCTTGAGTAGCGATCTACATATACATGTTGAACTTAATATTTACATGTAGGGTGGACCTATATGTAGGTAAATATTTTTATTTAAAACCTAAGTTTAATTCTCCTTTTTTTAATTATATAATTTTATGGAACAGAAACTAAAAAAAAAAATTGTATTCATTAACATTCTAAGGCTAAACCTAATCTGATATGTAAGTAGAGATCACAAAAATGAGCTTTATTTTAAAAATACAAGATCAATGTTTCTATAGTTCTAAAGAACTTCGAAATACTTGTCCAATCTACTCTATTTCATTGCATAAAAAACACAATTAATCAATAGATATGAAAATTAATTATGAATATAGAAAATAGTAGGATGATACCCCAACGAGGAAATAGCTAGAAAAAACTTTTGAACTAGATCAAATAAAGATTTGTTGTTAATCATTTACTTGAACATTTGTAGATATTTAGAAATAGGAAACATGGGATGAGTTAATCGGATACCTCAACAAGTGGACAAATTAGCTCTTGCATTTAATGACACGCTTGGTATAGCTCAAATATCACTCACAAGACCTTCAATTTGACTCAAGTGAGGTCTAAGAGAAAAGAAAACAAAATTGGACATAAGTTGAAATCATCAAGCCATACAAATCCCGTCAGTCACTACAAATATTGTGCGAAAGCCAACAAAAATTAATTTAGCTGGTAAGAAGTTATTCTATAACCCATAAAATTATGAGTTTCAATGCCACTGTCAATATGATAACTTTATTAAAGGACGATATGTAAGTACTTCTATAAGCCCTCTTTGAGGAAAGAGATATGTTCTGACCTTAATAAACCCCCAACCCAACTCACCTAAACTTTTTGTTATTACTGAAAATTTTCTTCAAAGTCCCATTTCAGGTTAAACACTTTTATATAATCCTAGCATTAACCTGAACACACCAAATACATAGGAGCCAATTAAGGAACTTCAGTCTCTGCAATAATGGAATCAAGTCTCTCTAATTACTTTATTTGTCTCATACTGCTCTTCTCCAGCTTCTTTTTACGTTTTGGTTCTTCTATTGATTTCATTACCTCATTCCAATCCATCAAAGACCCTGAAACATTAAAGCTCAGGTTACGTGAAACTTGGGTTCTTTAGTCCAGAAAATTCAACCGATCGCTACTTTGGAATCTGGTATCTATCTGAATCCACTGTCATCATTTGGGTGGCTAACAGAAACCAACCCCTCAAAGATTCTTCTGGGGTTTTAACCATATCTGAGGATGGCAACATTAAGGTATTGAATTCACAGAAGCAAGCACTTTGGTCTTCTAATGTGTCAAACAGCCATCCCAATTCATCAATTCTTCAACTTCTAGACACTGGTGTCCTTATTGTGAAAGATAACGCCACAGGAAACACACTATGGGAGAGCTTTCAGCATCCTTCTGATACAATGTTGCCAAGCATGAAACTTCGTACAAACCCAGAAACAGGTGAAAAAGTAAAGCTTACTTCATGGAAATCTCCTTCTGATCCCTCCATAGGAAGCTTCTCTGCAAGTGTTGAACGCCCAGATGCTCTCGAATTTATAAACCATACTGGCGATCTGGTCCATGGAATGGTAGGGTTTTTCTAGGAGCATATATGATGACTACTAGATATCTCTCAGGATTCTATTTAGGAAAAGAAGAACATGGTACAAGTTATATGACTTATGACAGAGGAGACTTACCGTTCTTCAGTGTAATGAAGCTGAATTCAGTGGGAGAATTGATAATGGAAGCTTGGAAGGACAAAACATTCTATGGGCCGTGAAAATATTAAGACTCTGAATGTGATGTCTATGGTCATTGTATGGAATTTGGAATCTGTAATCGTCACAATTCAACTCTCTGTAGCTGTTTGAGTGGATTTGAGCCGAAGAAGCCGAAGGAATGGAATACAAATAATTGGACAAATGGGTGTGTGAGAAAGACGCCATTACAATGCGAAGGAGATGGTTTCTTGAAGCTAGAGAATATTAAAGTTCCAGATTTTGCAAAGCAATCAGATGTTGAGGAAGCGAATTGCAGAAGACAGTGTTTAGAGAATTGTTCATGCTTGGCATATACATACGATTCTTACATACATTGCTTGTCTTGAAGTGATACATTAATTGACATGCAAATATTCCCCTATGGAGGAGTTGATCTCTACATTCGTCTTGCAAATTCGGAGCTGGGTATATCTTCTCATTCATGTTCAATTAATATATAGATTTACTATTTTAGTATCAAGTTCTTCCAACTTGTTTTCACTTTTCTCTGTAATAATTATAATTTGCAGTCAAGGATGTAGAGAAATGTGAGGATAAAACTGATGATAAAGGAAGGAATAAAAAGAAGTTCATGAAAGGAGGCATTATTCTTGCCCTTTCAGTCACAATAGGAGGCATTATTATTCTTGCCGCATGCTCATATTTCTTATGGACGATTGCTGCCAAATCTAAAGGTACACATGCATCGTATCAAATATTTGTACTTTTTATGATAAATAAAAATTTTACATTACTCCAAGTGATGAATAATAGTTGTTCACAGGAACCGCGAATCAAAACTATCATTGTGAAAGCATTATCAGAGGCTCAAAACAAGAGATACAAGAGGAACTTCCAATTTTTGAATTTGAAAAGATTGCGACTGCAACAAACAATTTTCATCTAGATAACAAGATCGGAGAAGGAGGTTTTGGTCCTGTCTACAAGGTAGACTTGGTATTTTCTTTTAGAAAGGTAATTTTTTTTTCTTGTATATCTTTTAATATTTTATGATTCTTTATTTTGGTATTTCAAGGGACAATTGCAAGAAACTCAGCAGATTATTGCAGTTAAACGACTTTCAAGAGTCTCTAGACAAGGCGTAGAAGAATTTATGAATGAGGTTAAAGTGATTTCGAAACTTCAACACCGCAATCTCGTAAGACTTCTTGGTTGCTGTGTTGAACAAGAAGATAAGATGTTGATCTATGAGTACAAGCCAAATAAAAGTTTAGATGCAATGCTTTTTGGTCAGTTCATTAATCTTAACGCCTTTTTCCTTGTTTTATAAAAAGCATTATTAGTAAAAAGTGGCATATAATGTTTGTATCAAATTTGCCTTATAGATTCAAAGAATATCGTCTTAGATTGGAGAAAGTGTTATGCTATAATTAAAGGAATTGCTCGAAGTTTGCTTTATCTTCACAAAGATTCATGGTTCAAAATAATACATGATTTGGTAAAATCCAAAAATATCAGACTTTGATTTGGTAATCAAACGAAGTTTGCTCGAGATCTGAAGGTAAGCAATATCTTGTTAGATGAAGGGTTAAATCCAAAAATATCAGACTTTGATTTGGTAAAGATTTGTACAGATTTTGAAGATGTTGGCAACACTAAAAGAATTGTTGGAACATAGTATATATCTCAGCCATTATCCCATTTTATGTCATTTCTTAGCATTGCATCGAATAATGAAATAATATTGATAATTGATTTCTTTTAAATGCAGTGGATACATGTCCCCATAATATGTAATAAAAGGGTTATTTTCAGAAAAATCAGATGTTTTTAGCTTTGGAGTTTTATTACTAGAAATTATTGGTGGAATAAGAAGCATTGACTTCTATAGTGAGGAAATGTCATTGAGCCTCCAAGGATATGTAAGATAGATTTATTATTGTCTAGTAAATTCTGAATTTCTAGTTAATTAAAGATGAAGTATATATATTAATGATTATTTGTTTGATATTGTTAGGCATGGAAACTATGGAATGAAAACAACACTGCATCTTTCATAGACCCAGAGATGGATAAGCCAAGTTTTAATGAAGATATCATTAGATGTATACACATTGGACTTCTATGCTTGCAAAAACTTGCAAGTGATAGGCCAAATATGTCAATTGTGACTTCAATGCTTTGCAGTGAGATCATAGATCTTCCCTTACCAAAAGAACCTGCTTTCACTCATGCAGAATCATCTCAACAAAACGGTAGAGGCAGTTGTATCAATAGGGTCACTTTGATAGACATTCAAGTGAGATGACATATACAAGATCATTGTACAATTACATCATGTAATGGTCATAAGAAAGAAAAAGTACCCATCTAGTTATTAATACATGATCTAATTTCGAAGTTAATCTTAGTCTCAAATATAAGATATATTTCTTATATTTATTAAAATTTTCCCAAATTACCATATTGATACTCCCTCAACAATAATAAAGTAAAAGAGAGAGTTAGGGAATTAAAAAAAGATAATTAGGGTATTTTAGAAGAAATATGACATATTAAATAACTTCTTTAATTCAATTAAATTAGTTAAATATGCTCTATCACTACTGTAAAAAAAGGCTTTCTCAACTGATTTAAAATGGTATTCTACACTAGACAATAATTTGGTATAGAAATAGACCGTGCATAAAGTGTATACCTTTTAAATTGGGAGGTACACTAATGTAGAAGAAATCTTTTTCGAAACCGATTTAAAAATGAGGTGTAGAAGGGTAATTTTTCTTAACAATTAAACCGGTCATTTTTTATATTAGGTGTAGAATTTACTAATATCTACACCGATTCTAAGGAAATCTGGTGTACATGAATGTATTTTCTACACCAGTTTTGTGCACGGCTGCTATAGATGAATGAATTTTTTACACCGATTATGTTTACGTTTGGTATAGATTAATCCATTTTTTACACCTCACAATTCACACAACTGGTGTAGATGTTATAATATTTATATATTGTTTCTACACCTTCTAGTATTCTTTGTCTAGTTTAAATATATTTTTTAAAAATTACCTATTCACTGTTTCATTACCCCATCCCCTAAAGCTTCATAAATAAACTGCCTAAATATATGACTCAAAGAAATAACAGTAGAGACAGAGTTCAAGATGGCAGAGACAAAATTCAAATGCTCATTATTCATTTAATATAATTCAATACAAAAAGTGCAACAATTGAACAGAAAATTAAAAAAATGTATTCAATGAAAGATAATACTATTGAAAATAAAGGAATTGAACAAAAAACTCAACCAAACGATTGTGCAGGTCATCAATATTTTGTTCAAGAAATAGGTCAGGTTGATCAAACATATGAAATATCAAATTAAAATTAAAGAAATTAAGGTATTAATAATATATATTAAATTGATAAGAAATATGAAATCATTAAAAACGCAATTTTACCTCCTTAGTTAGGTCAATCCTATTTGACATAATAATATTGACCATATGTCTAACTATGTCTAAGCCGCACTGGGTTGCCTTCAACTCTATAATATTAACATGACCAAAATTATTTATCATCATCCAAATGTGGAGACTAACACTTAATACTTTTATTACCTTCAGTGTGATCCATTCATGATCCTTTACTAATTTGGCATGCTTAAGACACGTTGCAATTGTTAATGTCCTCATAGCACTATGACTAAAGTTATAAAACCCATTTATTACAAAAACCATTGTTCTGTAGAAGAAAACTCATGTTTCATTAATCTTCTTGACATCAACTGATGACTTGTAATGGCGGGAGCAAAGAAGACAACTTTATAACTTTGCTTACATTGGATGACCAATTACCAATTGTTGATGTAAAAATTTAAAAAGAATAGTATTATCATTAAGCAAATACAAAACTAGTATGAAATAAAATGACATATTATCATTCTTACTCCTATATTTATGGTACAAAGAAATAATCAATATATGTTTTACCGAGTCTCCTAGAAATATATTGAAGTCTCAAAGCTTGAGAGGTCTTTTTTGCATAAATATGAATTGGGCAAAGGAATCCAAAATTACCTTGTTTTCCCTTGGAAACCAACTCAGCTTGCATGTACCTACAATTAATGCAAACACAATGACGTTAGTTATGAGAGTTGAATTTTTTATTATATATATTTATATTTAAATTAGACTTACATCAAAAATACTTGCATGCACTCAGAGGTCAGTTCATCCTTAAGAGTGATAAGATATTTGACATCCGCGTGGCCAACAAATGCCAGTGCCCCATGCCACCCATAACTGATTCCATAGGCCACACATCCAAATGGAACATTTTGTCAGATCAAATGCTAATAGGATCACATGTTGCATGTCACTCAAAGTGGGAGGTGTGGAAAGTTGGCTTGGGTATGACGTGACATAATATGAAATAAGATGCTTTTGCTATAATATGGAAGTCCTCATCGCCTGACTCACTTTCTTCACTTTATTAGTATAAGTTAGGACAAAAGTATCTTCAATTACCACGTCTTCAACTATCACCCTTAATTGATCGTCCTAAATTTGGATATGGTCTATAGTCACCCCTAAGCTATGGATGGAACCATGTGCCATTAACTGTCTAAGAGGATCCTTAACATATAGATCACAGGGTTCAACATCCGTATATGTACGATCCTTTAACGTCAGCCCAGCCATGCAATAACTCCCTTTAGTGCTCTAACAGGCTACAAATGAGTGCATTTGGGGGGCACTTGCTCCTGTTTCCTTAGTTCATCATGAACAATATTTCTTCCTTGAGCTTTACTAACCCTTCTTGTAATCATGCCTCAAGTGAACTATCTGCCTCCACCTTAGCCTCTGCCAAAGCCTCTACCCTCATGGTGGCCAACAAAGATTCTAACTCTTCCCTCTACACCATATGTGGGGAATGTCGTGGAGATGCTCCAAAGTAATCTCTTATACCCACACCTCCTCCAACTCCCTTGACATGGCCCCCATGCTTTTGTTTACCCTTAGCAACATTCAAGGTGTCATTCTTACTATCTGACTTGAAGTATCTATGGGCCTCTTGTTGTTTAAGATTAGTTTATAACTTATAAAGAACAAATATAAGAAATAATATAATTATTCTACTAAAAAAATAATAGAAGTAGTACTTATAAAATGGGCCATAAGTGTGATTATGAAAAGTTGAGTGCCTAAAGTACAATTTCTAAAAGTGTAGGGGCAAAATGGTAATTATATAAATTTGAGCTAGAAAAGACCAAAACCTGCTTGGAAGCATTTTAATCCCAAATTTTACCATAAAATAGAGAAAATTATTCTGATTAATTTAAAGAAATACATAATTTTGATTTGAGGTCCCGAAAAATTGATATTAATTTATGAAGTTGGAAGATTATTGCAGTATCTTTTAGACATCATAATTAGATAAAATTTGGTAGTAAATTCTTATAATTAATATAAGAATTTATGAAACTGACAGAAGTCAAAAAGGAGTCCTATAGAATTAATTATCAAATTTAAGGTGAAATCGAACACTTATAAAAGGTTAAAGGAAATGTAGGGATTTCTCAGAACTTCTGGGTCTCCAAAAATTATGTGACTTTGAAAGAAATTCATTTTATATTAGAATGAATTTCTAAAAATTTTAGAATCATCAAAAGATGTGCTAGCATTTATCCTAAAAATCAGGGTGATTTAAGAATATCGGTATAAGAAAAATGCCTTAGGATTTATGCCAATTAGCTATTAGACCTAAAAGAGGCCCAATATGACATCCTATACAATCCCAATCATCCTAAGGAATTGTTATGTGGTTAAATGAATTTTTAAAATAATTTATGTATCTTTAAATGATAAGAATTTAAGAAAATCCAAGACGCATGTAAGGTCTCCTTGTGGGACCCACAAGCTTTACACATGGCACCAAGAAGAGGAAAGGAAGATTATCTCATGTGTCAAAATGTAATAAAATAATATAATAATTAACCTCATAATGATTAAGGTAAATTAATCCAAAAACCAACTAATCAAATTCAAGATTAAGCCATTGTAAGAATTAGGAAAAGTGAGGACATTATGGACCCAAGGTGCCAACATTTTGGCTATAAATATCCCTCCCATTCCTCATCAAAACCATGGCCTCTTGAACCTTGGAGAAACTATGGCCAAATGGAAACTCAAGCCAAGACAAAGGAAGATTCAAGGCACTTTGATCCAAGGTAGTTAAGGCATAAGGTATGTAATCCTTGCTAGTTTATTTGTATGAGTTTTGGAAGGATAAAGCTTAAGTTTTAATGGTAGAAAAGTGAGATATTCTCTTTGTAACCTTGCTGTCCAAATCTGGACAGAAATGAAGAAAGAAGAAAAGCAAGATAGAATCAAGTAGAAGACATTTAGATAAGCAAGTTTGATGATTAGTTATTGAATTGAGCTGATATTCTTGCCTTTGCTATTTCTTGAGGCCTTTTGGCCAAGGCTATTCTGGATAGGAGAAGATAGAACTTAAATGATCTAATTCTTCTATTGATTTTAAAAATGATTTTGTGTAGAGTTGGATAGGTTTAGAACCTTATAAGCATTGGAATTAAAAGTTGTAATTTTTGAAGTATTCTATGTTATTGTTCACACATATGAACAGTAATTAGAATTTCATGATTTTCATGCTTCCAATGGTTTTAAAATAAAAAAAATGTGTGGAGTAAAGTAGAGAATGAAGTATTGGAAGCATTGGAATCAAAATAAGAATTTTTGAAAGAAAAGGGGAAGTTATACAATTATGTCCAGAACAGTGTGCAGCTGCTAGAATTTGTAAATTTTGAGTTCATAAATGGATTCATAAGGCCAAATTATGTAGTATAAAGTTAAGATATCAATTGATTCATAGACCAAGCTAATTGATAGAGATTAAAGAAAGTTACTTTAGTAGATAAAGTTCAATGTTCAAGGAAGTTGGATTGTAATGAGTTAATGGTAATGCAATGTTAAGATTTAGTTCGTGTGCTCAAAGAGGGCATTCACACATCAAGAAGTAGGAAGCAAGAGGCAAAGGAAAAGGATAAGGAAATCAAGGAGTATGAGGTAGTGAACTTACCTACGTGTATGCTTATGTTGCTTGGATGTTTTATGTGATGCTTGCTTACTTTGATGATGTGAAGCATGTATGATTAATTAATGCTCTGTTTCTTTTTATGCTATCGCTATATGTTATAATTAAGGGACATGAAAGCATGTAAGTTATCATTATGCAAGCATGATCATTAAGTGCACACATAGTAACATCAAGCATATAGTTGCATACATTGTATGGTTTCTGTTTACTACTGAGATTTCCCCCAAAATCTCATCCCCTCCATGTCACCCTAAAACCAACAAGTTCTTCAAATATGGAAGAAGATGAAGATGCAAGAAGAGGAATTAGGAGATAGATGTCATGATTGATTGTACTTAATGATATGTTATGACTTGTATGTATGTAATATATGCTTAAAAGTAGTACAGTAGTTGGTGTAATTAAAAATAGTAAATGATTAAATAAATATATGATATTTTATCATTATTTAGTTAACATGTCAAGCTTTGTTTTGACACAAAGAATGCCTTATTCTGACCTCTATACAAGAAGAACAAAATTTTCAAAATTTGGGATTAGAAACTGTTTTCTAGAAATTTGACCAAATAAACAGTAATTTTTGACATCATAGTTGACTTTGTTAACTGGTCAATTGGTCAAAGTAAATATTTTTTTCCTTAAATTTTAAGATGTTAGATTCGTGCAGCTTTTTGAACCACTTTATTTTGAATTTTCTAGAATTAGCATGATTTTTCTAAGTTCATCGCTTAATCTAGAATTACCATATAAATAGTATTCATAAAGAGTGAAATTCCAAATTTTGTAATTCAACTTCAATGGACTTGTAAGTAGTTCTAAATGCTATTAATGGTCCCTAAGATATACAAAAGTAAGGTTTTACAAGAAACAAGTGGATTAATAAGCTAGTTGAAATACATGTGCTGGCATATGTCAGATCATTCCATATTCCATATAACATTTTCTATCAGCTCACACACGCACACCATGCACACTTTCATTCATGCCATCTACACATGCTGATCTCACCCAATTCCATTTTTTTGCTATATATTTGATACCACATTTTCATTCTGGGGGTAGTTAACGCCTAGATTGTAGCCTAGATCATTTCGTATCACACATATTACATCACTTCATTCTACACCACCTTCCACTCTATTAAGCTTCTACCAATCACGCCATTCTTACTCTTCTTCTTCATCTCTATTTCTATTTTGCAACTTTCCTCTGTTCTAGACAATAGAACTAGAGGAAAGTTCAACTATCATCTTTATCTTCTTGTTCACCTTCACCATGACTGCTGATATATTTTCTGTTGTTGCTGAAGTTTAGATGGAAATGTAAGGCTAAGAAGTTGTGCTCTATTGGAGATAATGTAGAACCAGAGCCCTTGAGTTGAACAGGGAATTTGATTATGTCTTAAGTCAGATTTAATTGTATCGAGTTGATGTAGTTACTTCTGATTTATAGTTTCAATTAGAGTTATTAGAGGACAAAGATGTAAGGAACTGAGTTTGATTTCTTATTTTTGCATTATTGATTCTCTGATTGATTTTTATTTTGGACCGAGTTGGACATGGTTGTAGTTAATTAGAGTAATCATAAAATAGAGTACAGTTGTATCTGTTTTCTTAATCTTCTTTTATCTTTGAGTTAAAAGATTCATAATCTCTATTAATGTCTGTGAGTTGTACCTTTGATTGAGATTTAGCTAGCGAGTTGGTAGCTAATCGATTCTAATTCAACTTATTAACTTCTCATATTCTGTGGATAATGAAGGTAAGGTAATCTCTAGGGGAACACAATTGTCATTCATTCATCTCTTTATCATAAATACTTAAATGCATAAAGAATAGCATAGGATTTACTTTCAGAAGTTAGATTAAATCTCATCACACACCATCTTTTTAACTTATTAATTTGTAGCTCATTAGATTAATTAGGTATCTTAGCATCCATCTAGACTCCTTATGAATCGACCTAGGTTAGCCTCTACTTTGCTATTGGTTAGCTTAGTTTTGTTTGATAATTAAAATGACAATTATCAAAATGGCGCTGCTACCGGGGAGCCTTGATAATCTCCTAGGCCTAAAAATCATAAAAGGTATATAGGTGTTCCAGTTTTTCTACGAATTTAGTATTTTGTGTTGTTGAGTTGCGACCAATTACCTTTATAGTCGCCACCAGAGTACTTAAAATTAATTTCTAAGCATCTCTGTGAACTCTAGTCATGACTAGAAACACATTTTGTCACAACAAAAAATTTGTTTTCAACTGATTTTGCTCTCTGTTACTTTTAGTCACAACGAGACTGCCTTGTGGTGGCAACCAAAAATATTTTTCATCCAGTTTTCTTCTCTGTGATTTCTAGTTGCAACTAGTTTGACACTTAGTCATGACAAAAAATCATTGTTTCAATCATATTTACTCTCTGTAATTTTTAGTTGTGACTTGAGTGATACTTGTTCTCAACCATAAACTAAAAATTTCAAGCATTTATTGTCTGTGATTTTTAGTGGCAACCAAAGTGACATTTGGTCACGACTAAAAATCCTGATTCATAATTTTTTCTCTTTGTCACTGACAGTCGCGACGTGAAGTTTAATTTTGTCATGATCTCTATTCTCTGTGATTATTAGTCTAAACCTAGTGACCTTTTAGTTGTGACTTGACTGTTGTGAACTGTGATTATTTGATCTAAATTTCTAGAGTTACTACATATATGATATATTTGATATCCTACATCATTGTTAAGCGTGATTTGCATGACCAGAAGCTCTGAATTCTTTCCTTTGGATATAGAAATCAACATAACACTTAGGCAAATTAAGAAGGCTAAAAATTTAAATTAAACTAGTGTTGCATCTGTTGTTGAGCTTAGTTATTCTGGTGAGTCTATTACAACTAAAACTGATTGTGCTATCTTAGATAATCATTTTGTTATGGAGCATGCTAATGAAGGAGAAGCTTATACTCATAATCATAATATCCAAAATGAGCAATATGGAGAGAATAACATAAATAATAGGCAAGCCCGTAGGAGCATAAAATAATTGACCTCATCTAATGCAAACTTTGATCCTTTTTTGCACTTGTCCTACTTTGGATGTCAATTTTGAGTTAAAAGGTCCTTTATTAAGTAACTTACCAAAGTTTTATGGATTGACAGGTGAGGATCCTTTCAATCATTTGAAGACTATGCAGTGGGTTTGCTCATCCATGAAACCTATAGGTGCTTATGTGAATGTTGTGCAGAGACAAGTATTCTATTTTACACTTGAGGAAAGGCAAAGGAATGGTTTTATATGCTGCCACATCATACACCTCAAGCCTTGGACTCCTGGAATAACTTGAGGACTGCTTTCTTATAGAGATACTTCCCTACTTCAAAGACTGCTACAATGAGAAAGAAGATTTTTGCTGCCAAACACTATGATCAAGAGTCTTTCCATGAGTTTTGGGAAAGATTTCAAGAGCTGTTAGCTAGATGTCCATACCATCAGATGCCATGTGAGCATTTGGTATAGTATTTTCATTTAGGATTGTGCTATGCATGCAGAAAGAATTTGGATACTTCTACTGGAGGTTCCATTGATGATTTAACTCCAGATAAAGCATGAAACTTGATTGAGAAGATAGCAAGTAATGGCCAGCAGTATGGGGGCTATGATTCTAGGCACGTCCATGAATGCTACCATGAATAGCTTATCTCAATATTACAATAGCTTGTCTTCTTAAGTTGCTACCATAAATGCTCAGATCAATAATATAGCTGCTAAACTGAGTAATTCACATATTCAAAGCTCATACTCTTAAGCTTTTGTTGCTCCTAGTTGTTAGCTTTATTATTCTCCTATGCACACCACTGTTAATTGTCCTACATACTGTGCAGATGTATTAACCATCTATCAAGGCAAACTAAACCAATATCCATAGAGGAATCCATACTCTAACACATATAATGAAATATAGAGCGATCATCCTAATTTCATAAAGAGGGATGGAGACAATAATCATTGGAAGAACAAATTCAACAATGATAAACAAATGATGAATCAATCTAGAGATATAGAATTACCTACTACTGCAAAAGATAATAGTATATTTGAGATAATTAAGAGCATTAATGTGATGAATTCAAATATAAATTCCATCAACACAAATTTCTGCTCTAACTTTAAGTACTTGGATCTACTATAGAGAACAATCAAGTAACGACATAGTCCAAGTTTGATGCCTTGGAGAATAAAATAGAATAGTAGGAAACCAAAGCTACAAACATGAATGGCTATGTGTCACAATTAGCCAATTCAATAAGTGATGTTTAGGCAATAATCAGTGACAATCTACATTTAAATACAGTTGTTAATCCCAAATATGTGAATGTTATCAGTTTGATAAGTGAAAAGGAATGTGAGGTATATCATATCCTTATTTTTAACCTCAATTATACTTAATTGAAAGTCATTTGAACCAATTGCATAGCATTTTGCATTAGAAAGATGAATTTTCAAAAGATTGCTCCTCAGTACTGTTCATTTGGTAATCCAGAACATGTACCTAACTTTGAAAATTCATAATTAAATGTAGAAAAATCAAAATAGGGTGGTTCAAATTTATAATGAAATATCTTTCATTTCAATTTTTTAAAAAAATATAAAACTGAGGTTTCATTGTCCCAATGAAATTAGTTTATTTGTTGAAAAATACTATTCATTTAGTAAAATCTGGAAGTTCCAGTTTAATTGCCTTAACTTTAAAAATTTATTTCTCTTTGGTTTCTTGCCCAAATGAACCGTGTTACCTATGGATTTAAATATCCAGACGTTTTCTTTAAGCTTATAAAATTTCATAGAAAAACTCGTTCATTTGCCATATGAAATAAATGTCAGAACGTTACTACCTCACGTCGGTCACGTTATCTTAGTTCCAGATTTTAACTCCAACTTAGAAAAATCATAATAAATCGAATACTTAACCAATTGAGGCATTCTTTGTGTTCATTTAAATATATGTATCTTATCTATTATCATACCAAATTTCAAGTTCAAACTCGTTGGTTAAGGCATCGTAAATATTGTCACAAGTTCACGGCCTCAGAACACCACTACATAATCATATACCATTGCATCCCATCATATCCTTCCATAGTGTCATATAACTAAGATAACTTATAATACAAGTTCAAGTATCAATGTTTACCCTTTTTCCTTGAGATATTCTAGTACCTATGACATGTTTATGCATATTGAAAGGATGAGATTTCATGGAAATCCCAATAGCAAGTCATACAAACTATAATATCATGTATGATTAAGTGGATGCTTAACATGTTATAATGAGATGGGAGCTACTTTATAATGGTACATAAGCAAACTCTAATATGCATATTGTCATGACATAAGTTGCAAGGAGTTGCAATCATTCATACTTCATCATCAACATGATGACACAATCTCATGCTCAACCAAACATCATAACTAACAAGCAAGCATACAATCAAGTAAACATGAAATTATAGTTAGGTATTCTTGCTACCTCTTGAGCTATCCTTAACAAAGTCTTCTTGAGATGATTTCCTTCCTTCACAAATATCAAAACCTAACCATTACAAAGTAACATCAAGTTACAACCTAACTTGAAAACAATTCAAAGACTAAGTTTTCATTAACTTCCATCTTTCTAAAATAAATTCTTATAGTTCATTTCCACATAATTTTTCATGTAGAATCCAAATATAAAACCAGAATTTCCAAAATCAAAACATCCAATGAGCTACTGTATAAAACCGAAGTGAACCCTTGATTTTCTAAAAATTCACATTTTGATTCCAATGCTTCCAATATTTGTTCTCCTACTTTATCCCTACACAATTTTCCATTTTAAACTCATTGGAAGCATCAAAATCATGAAATTCCAACATATGAATAGTGACACATATAGAGCAGCCAAGAACACAAAGCTCTAACTACATGCATACTTGAATATTTAAGCTTGTCTAAACTATCCATAACATAAAACTCATACTCTCATCACATGTGGACAGCACTTCCAGCAGCACCCCTAAGGGAAATAAGTCACAAAACCCCCTTAAAACCAAGGGCTAACTTGCTAGATTAAAGTCCAAGAACAAGGGAGATAGTTACCTTGCTTATTGCTCCAAGTTGTGAGCTTCTTTCTTGCTTCAAATGAAATTTGGCAAGAGGTTCCCTAAGGTACCATGCATGCTGAATTCAATCTGGTTTGGGGGGTATTTATAGAAAATCTTGGGTGGAAATGAATGTCCAAGATTAGTTTGGTTACTATTTGATCTAATGGTCCATATTCATTCTTGAACCAAGCTTACCCTAGAAGCCTCAAGCTTGATGCCATGCATGAAATAATTTAGGGGCATGTTTGTCTGGAAAAAGGTAAATATACTGATAGAAAAAATTCTAGTCCAGTCTGGTACCGATCAGAGCAGTTTCACAAAAATCACATTATTTTATGTTCCTAATTTTTATAATATTCCAGAATATGTATTATGTCCTAGAAACCAGTGTCTAGGTTTCACATACCATTGAAATTGTTAGAATGAGTATTTATCTACTAACCATCCCTTGTGAAATGACTAAAATACCCTTATTGTACTTTCTTGCACTATATTAAGCCTAAGAGCATAATTGTCATTTCACACCTCTTTATACTGTACTGGGGCATATACTGGATCTAACTAATCATCTTTATATTGTCTTTGATGTTTTTGTCCTGTCCATAATGACCAAAATGCCCTCCATCCATCACTAGTAGAATCTGGCTACACCGAGACATTTTCGTAATTTCACACTTTTCCTGTGTTGCTCTCGACTCTAGCCTACTTAACTATCTCATTACCTTATTGGGCCTATTGGGATGCCATTTGGGCCTTAGTATTGGTCCATTACCTTTATGGCATAAATCCCAAGAAATCTCTTTCGATCATATTTATCGCGTATTTTATTCTACTGTAAAATCCAGTAAGAATTCTACAGGATTCCTTTTCTAACTCTATCAATTTTATAAATTCTTATATCAAATATAGGAATTTATGTCCCTAAACTTTTTCGATTCAACTTCTTATAATTATATTTACGTCCCTAAACTTTTGCTTAATTATATTTATATCCCTAAACTTTTGTTTGTACTTTCACTTTTGGCTTTCAACCTTTTCTAATTTTCATTTAGGTCCCTGAACTTTCTTTAGTTAATAATCCCTCTCTTTCCTTCCTCAATCTGATACAGTTTATTCCAAGAATCTCATGTCCATTACATATAAACTATACATATATATCATATAAAAAAATTGGGGATATGACATTTCTCTCCCCCTTAAAATAAATTTTCTCCTCGAAATTTATGTTACATATATACTAAGGCAATAGTTCAGGATATGCCTCATTCATTCTTTCTGTTGCTTCCCACATAGCCTCACTCTCAGTTAATCCCCTCCAGACCACCTTAACTAAAGAGATTTTCTTATTTCACAACCGCTGGACCTTTCTATCCACAATTTGTACTGGTCCAACTTCATAAGTTAGGTCATCTCGCAGTGCAACATCATCTTACTCAATCACATGTGATGGATCTAGAACATACTTCTTCAACTAGGAAACATGGAAGACATCATCTATGTTACTGAGATTTGGAGGGAAAGCTAACTTGTAAGCCATTGATCTTATTCTAGTGAGGATCTTGAATGGCCCAACATATCTAGGATGTAACTTATTTACTTTGATCGATCGTCTGACTCTTGTAGTTGGAGTCAGCTTAAGGAATACATGCTCTTCTTCTTCAAACTCCAGCGGCTTTCTTCTAACATCAGCATAACTCTTCTGTCTGGTTTGAGCTATCAGTAACCTTTTTCTAATCTTATCGATCTGTACTACTGTCTGATCTACTATATCTAGGCCAAATATCCTTCTTTCTCTTAATTCCAACCAACACAAGGGAGATCTACATTTATGTTCGAAAAGTGCTTTAAATAGGGTCATCTGAATAATAGCCTGATAACTATTGTTATAGGAAAATTCTATTAATAGCAGATGGACATCCCAACTCCCTTTGAAATCTAAAACACATGCTCTCAACATATCCTCTAGTGTATGGATCATTCTCTCATATTGACCATCTGTCTGAGGATAATAAGATGTACTAAATCTGAGAGTAGTGTCCATTTCTTTATGCAAAGCCCGCCAAAAATTTGACGTAAATCAAGGATCTCTATCATATATAATACTACTTGGGACAACATGTAATATAAAGATCTCCTTTACATACAGCTTTGCCAATTTCTGCAGAGAATCTTTCTTATTGATTGCCAGGAAATGAGATGACTTTGTCAATTGGTCAATTACTATCCATATAGCATCATGCTTATTAGAAGTCATGGGCAATCCTTCAACAAAATCCATGGCAATACTGTCCCATTTCCACTCATATATCTCTAGTGGTTGTAGTTTCCCTATTGGCCTTTGATGTTCAACCTTCACTTTTTGACATGTTAAGCACTTTAACACATAAGCCACAACATTTTTCTTCAATCCAGGCCACCAAAATAAACTTTTAACATCATGATAAATCTTGGTCATAACTGGATGTACTGTATATCAACTTTTATGTGCTTTATCTAAGATCTTCTCTCTTAGTCCCATTATATTTGGAATATATGGCCTTTATCTAAATCATAGTAATCTATCTTGGGAGACATCAAAATTTTTAGTTTCCCATCTTTCTATTTTATTCCTGAAAATTGCTACAAGCTTATCATGCTCTTGTGCTTCCTTTATCTCATCCTCAATGAAAGCTTTAATCTGCGTTCCTCTATAAGAGTTTTCTACTGTCTGCATTTGGTATAAAGGACTCCAATCTCTAATATCTTCTATTAACTCCAATTCTTTGATCATTAGACTTGCCACCTGCACCACCTTTATGCTTAAAGCATCAGCTACCACATTTGCTTTCCCTGGATGGTACTTAATATGGAAATCATAATCCTTTTGAAATTCTATATGTTCAATTCTTTATGATTTTGCAGATACTTCAGACTTTTGTGGTCACAGTACAACTCTATGGTAGCTCCATAAAGATAATGCCTTTATATCTTAAGAGCATACACTATCTCTGCAAGCTCCAGATCATGAGTGGGATTAAAACATCATACTTTTACCACCTCAGAGTACATAATCAGAAGCGTATTTGATTAGCAGAAGCTATATATTAGCCCAAAAATTAAAATTTCAAAAATTACTTATTGGGTAATGTTCCCTTGGTGATTTCCAGATTCATAGTCCAAATTTAAAAATTCATAACTAATTGTAAAAACATCATATGGAGGTGATCCAAATTTCTAATTTAAGCTCTTTCATAAATCTTTAAGGAAAAATATAAAAATGGACATTCACCTTGCCAATTTATATAGTTAAATCATTACTTTTTACTGTTCATATGGCAAATTCTAGAACTTCCAGATTCTGTCTCTTAACTTTGGAAATTCGTTTCTCTTGATATGCACATCCAAATAAGGAATATTACATATGAATTTAAAGGTCTTGATGTGTAGTACATTATCATAAAATTTCATGTATTAATTCCTTCATTTGCTAGGTCAAATTGAAGCCACAACAAAACTACTTCAGGACCTACGTTTTTACCATTTCAGTTTCCTTTCTTTCACTTTCAATAATTGTTCTAGCATGCATAAACCATTTCTTTTGCCTTTCATGCATTTATATACATCATGGGGTTATGTCATAATTCTTTCATACATTTTCTTTATATATAATGGATATTACATAACATTACATAAAAGGCTAACATCATGCATGCCATCACTTGTCTACTCTTCCTCTTCCATTTCTTAGCTCATATACCAAACATGATTCTTCCATCTTGAATAACCTATTATGGTTGGTTATGGGAGGGTGAGATTCTAGGGAATCTTAGTAGCAAACATTACCACTTAAATATGCAAGATGTATGCTAATGCATGATATGTAATTTCATTAAACTTTCTTTGATTAGTGACATGCCATTATGCTACATACTTTTGCATAAAAGTGCATGGCCTGTAAGGAATTGGAAGACACACAGCGGAAATTAATTTAAAAATTTTTCCATTCCTTGCCAGGATCTACCGTATGTGTTTAAGTCAAGTGGGAAGAAGTATTACCCTTTTGTGTGCCTCAGCGACTTCCACAGCTTTCGGTCACGACGTTCACAGCTTCTCTCTGTGGCTCATGCTCCCTTTCTGATCACAAGAAGTTGACGACTCAGGTCAGCTTCCTCTACTGGTATCCACACGAACAGCGTTCTAACCACGAACGACGTGCTAGCGTCTCTTGTCCCTCCAGGGCTTTCTCAAGAGTTCATCCTCTCCGTCTCTATTTCGGCAGTTTCTTATCTGCAAACCTTTTGCAGAGTCCCCTTCGGCCTTTCTATGTTCTATATGTTTCTCTGTGCAAAATGCAGCTCCTAAAATCAGATATATAGGATGCTATGCGTTTTTCTCTGTCAACCGAATTGGATTTTGGAGTTAATCTTATATTAATTCCAAAATTAATACAATATCATATATTGTATAATTTTATAAGAAACTAATTAAATAAATAATATCAAATCTGTCCCACAGATTTAATTACCCATTTATTTAATTTTAAATAAAGATGAGACTGAACTATATTTGATTTATTCTCATAAATCAAATTTGAGATATCCTATCAATTTGAATTTCGAATTTCAAACGTGATAGAGATTTAATTTATCCTTATAAATTAAATCTTATAAATATCTCTTATATGAGATATCCTATCAATTTGAATTTCGAATTTCAAACATGATAGAGATTTAATTTATCCTTATAAATTAAATCTTATAAATATCTCTTATATGAGATATCCTATCAATTTGAATTTTGAATTTCAAACATGATAGAGATTTAATTTATCCTTATAAATTAAATCTTATAAATATCTCTTATATGAGATATCCTATCAATTTGAATTTTGAATATCAAACATGATAGAGATTTAATTTATCCTTATAAATTAAATCTCATATATACATATAGTGTATATATACGAATTTATATATATATATATGAATATAAATATAAATAAATATATATACATCTATCCTGGATCATTCATTGAATCTGGACATGTCTTAGATTCAATGAATCTGGACATCATAGCTCGTGTTGGGCTATTTTGTATGCGACCCTGTAGGCTCATATGAAGTTGGCAGTGGGCCATTTGCTATACTAGCCCACAAGTTGCAAGCGGTCTCTAGCAAGACATAACGACTACCCAAATCATATGAGGATCGATAAACGATGTAACCTTTTATACAACCATATCATGTCCCTTCTATCACGCGATATTTTGGTCATGGATGAGGCATGGATAATGTCATCCTCCTATTCCTGACCGTTACTTTCTCGATCCCTGAGTAGTCTGACTATAGAAATGGAACTACCTTTCCATTACAGTATGGCCATACATTTCTCAGACTCACTCATCGAGGGGCCCAGTAATATCTCTCTACGAATGTGAGGGACAAATTCCATCTTGACCATTCACATTTCTACGCATAAAAAACCACTAAGGCCGAACATAGTCTTTATGATCACTCGGTCAAAAGTGACTTTTGACTAGGTCAAAGCTGAGCGTTTTGTCATGTAGGAATCCATGATGATCTCAGGTCAAAGGGCGTATTGACATGGTTTATATATGAGAGAAGCTTATGACGTTACCCATGCAGTTCTCTCATAGCGGGTCGGTCCAGCACCTTGTACTCTTACATGTGCTTATGACTTTGATTTATATCTCTATACATCTTCAAAGTCATACTAGTCTTATTTCATCTGTGCTCCCGCATAGATGATCGACCAGGAACATTTAGGATAATATCATGAATTATCCAAGAATGGTCATCATAGTAAACATGCAAATAATATGATAACTCAATTAATAAATTCATAAATCAATAATGTTCATAAGACAATGATTGGCCCCTAGGGCACGATTTCCAACATGGCCATGGAAAACATATTGTTCACAATACATTCAACATCATTTATCATGTCATAACATCATTCAAATATCATATACATGTCAACACATAAGCATACCACATCAAGCACATAAAGAGATAAGTCTACTACCTTGCACTTAAGCTTTTCTCTTGATCTTTTGCACTTGCTCTCCAGCTTTCCAACTATGAAGCCTTTCGGTCAATCACTTCCCAACCATCTTCTTGGATGTTTCAAGGTCCAAAACACATTCATATTCATCAGATAATTCAATAGGATCATGAACTCCAACAATGTTCAAGATTAACCTTGATAAACTCTTTACTAACATAACTTTCTCTAATCTTTACTAATTACCTTGGCCCTTGAACCAATTGATGTCTTGACTTTACCCTACATAATTTCACCTTTTGAATCCATTTATGAGCTTAGAATCACGGAATTCTAGCTCCTATGAACTGTTATGTACAAAATTACATAACACCCGCTTTTCTTTCAAAAATTCCCATTTTGATTCTAATGCTTCCCATACTTGTTTCTCCACTTAATCCCACACAACTTTTCATTTTAAAACCATTGGAAGCATCAAAATTATGAAATTCCAATCACTGTCCATGCGACTGGATAGTAACAGAGGAGAATTTCAAAAACTATAATCTTGGAATTTTAATGTTTCCAAGGTTCAAAATCTATCCAATCCTACACAAAATCATCATATAAATTCAATGCAAGCCTTAAATCATTGAAATTCCATTTCCTTCCATCATGAACAGTGCAAACTGAACTAGTTCAACTATGGCAAAGTCAAGAAGATAAACTTGATTCAACAACCAATCACATAACTAGCTTGTTTAAGCTTCAATCATAAATCTCTAACTTTAATTTATTCTTTTCCCTTTCATCTAAAGTTTTTGGACAGCACCACACCTTAGAGAAAACTTAACTTTCCCCCATAAAAACTATCATATCCCAATTTTTAGGCCTAGAAGCCTAGTATGCAGCTTGAAAAAGGTATACTACCAGGCCCTATTGAGCAGAAGTCCCATATGATGTTCAGGGACTAAACTACAAGAAAGTGAAAGTTTAGGGACTAAATTATAAATAGTGAAAGTACCTGGGGCCATAATGGTCATTTTGGTAATTTGCTAAGGGATAGTTCTTGGGAACTAAGTCATCAGAGTACTTTGACTTGATTAGAGAACCAAGATGACATTCGTAGATGTCCAAGTAGCATTAAAATATTAGTTTAGTACTTTTTTAATAAAGTAAAGTTACCCAGTCATAGGTAGAACTAGGGAAAGTGATCAAATAAGGCCTTAGACTTATCTAGAACCATGAGGTGGCATGAAAGGTGTCCCCATAGGACCCACATGTTAAGAGTCTAGAAAAAGAAGAAAAAGCTAAGGACACGTGGCACAATCTCAGCCATTTATTCCAAGAAAAGACTCTATAATTTTCTAAAAACGCTGAGTCAGCTTGTGATGTACCCCAAGGGCCCCAACATTGTGCCACCTAGCATGTGAGGTGTCCTATGGATGATGTCATTTTGATGAGTCATCTGGGATGATGATGCCATCGTAATGATGAAGGCAAGGCCTCTTGAGGAAGTTAAGCAAGCTGAACCGTTCATTGCGATTCAATTTGGACCATCCATTCCACCTCCTTTCACCTATAATAGGCATTCCCCTTCCATTATACTCCACGACAAGCAAGAGGCAAGGAAGAGAAAGAAGATAGAAAAAGAGAAAGGGAGAAAGAAAGGAAGGGAAAAGGAGGAGTTCTGGCAGAGTTAGGAACTAGAGGAAATGCTACTCGCCAGGTAGTAAACTTACCTACTTGTATGCTTATATTGTTTGGATGTTTTATGTGATGTTTAACTACCTTGATAATGTGAAGCATGTATGATTAAGTAATGCTTTGTTTCTTTTTATGCTATGGCTATATGTTATAATTCAGGGACATGGAAGCATGTAAGTTATCATTATGCAAGCATGTTCATTAAGTGCACACATAGTAACATCAAACATATAGTTGCATACATGGTATGGTTTCTGTTTGCTACTGAGATTTCCCCAAAAATCTCGCCCCTTCCATATCAATCCAATTACAACAGGTCTTCTCAAGATGGAGAATATAAAGATATATGAAGACAAGTTAATGAATATTTAGTATAATCGATATGTGATTGATGTATGTAATATTGATTACTGGAAGACAAGTTATAATGTTTTGAAGTCAGGTCACTCCTCTGAAATTTACACATAGAACAGTACTCGGGAGAGTAAAATTCTAGATTGTGTAATTTGACTTCAATGACCTTAAAAGTGGTTCTAGATGCTATTGTTTGGTCCCTAAGACATAAGAAAATTAGGATGTTACATTTTAGTATCAAAGCAAAGGGTTATGGCTAAAAGCATAAAATTCTGGCATAGAACAGAAGGTTCTGGCTCAGTGATGCTCTAATTTAGTTAGGCTAACCCCTTTAAACAAGTTAGAGATTTAAACTAAAGAGGTTCCCTCCCTTATATGAGATATGGGGATGGTGTTCACTACTTAAAGAATGATTTAGACAAGAGACAGTGACACCCAGATAAATAGAACAATACCCCATACCTTACAGATTTATGAGGTAGTCTTCAAGGAAATGATTACGATAGACTAGTCTTAGTCAGCCATTACCACTGAGGTCTCATGTTTCTTAGCACGATGTGGTTGGACTACGCAGGATAACGTCTGGGGAGCAGTTTCCTCTATAGATTGAAACAGAAGCTGATAAAGGGAAGCTACAATAGTAGCTTAAGGTATCATTGTGTGGCCAGACATCACAGTGATGATGATAATGAAAGTACCGACCTCATTAAAGTTCATCAACTACAGGATTGGTATAAAGTATGATCAAGTCAGATAGTACAAAGTACTAAGATATGAAAGATTAGTTTAAGATGATGTTTAGAAGTAGATCCTCTGTATGAGAAAATCTACATTATGAAAGAATTTGTTTAGCTAGTGTCATATCCTGATTTTTCCCTATCACTATAATACTTATAGTGGAAAGAGGCTTGGAATGGATTATGACGAAGATCAGAAGAAATAATAAAGGTTAGATGATTCTTTAAGGAAGAGAATGACTAAAATGAAAAGTAGAAAAGGTGAAAGGAAAAAAGTACAAGTAGAACAAAAGTTGGGCCCTTAAGTATATTTTTTAAAAGTTAAGGGACTTAAATGTAAATAGCTAAAAGTTCAGGGGCCAAAGTGCAATTATTCAAAAGTTCAGGGACCTAAATGTAATTATGGAAAAGTTGAGCTAAAATAGGCCAAAAATGCCCTAAATTAGATCAGACCCAAATTTTATCAGTAGATAGACAAAATTATTCCGGTCAGTTTAACGCAACACGAAATTTGGATTTGAGGTCCCGATTAATTGATATAAATTTATGAAGTCAGAAAAATTATTACATTATTTTTTAGACATCAGAATCAGATGAAACTTTATAGGAAATTCCTATATTTAATGTAAGAATTTATAAAATTGACAAAATCAGAAAAGGAATCCTGTAGAAGCCTTACGGGATTTTACAATGAAATAAAATACCCGATAAATAGGATTGGGTGAGATTTATTGGGATTTGTGCCATAAAGGTAATGATGCCAATGAGCCCATACCAAGGCCCAAATGGCATCATAATGAGCCCAATAAAGTAGTGAGATAGTATATAGGCCAAAGTCTAGAGTAGTCTAAGAATAGTGCGAAATTATGAAAATGCCCCTAGATGCCCCTATTGTACCAGTGATGGATGGAGGGTATTTTGGTCATTCTGGACATGCCAAAAACGTGACATGTAATATAAATATGATTAATTAGAGCCAATAAAGAGGGGTAAAATGACAATTATGCCCTTAGGGTCAATAGAGTGCAATAAAGGACACCAAGGGTATTTTGGTCATTTTCTAAGGGATCTGTAAGTAAGTTGTAGCCCAGCACAAGTATGTCAATGGTATGAGAAGCCTCGACATTGATTTCTATGATAGAATATATATCCTGGTATATTATAAAAAAATTAGGAACATAAAACAGTCCGGTTATTGTGAAACTGCTCTGATCGGTACCGGATTAGAATGAAATTTTTCCAGAAGCTTCCTAGCATGTTAATCATGCCACATACCCCCATGAGGTGTCCCTTGAGCTATCCCACATGATGTCAAATTATTCTTTTTAGAAAAAGTTAAATCCAAGATTAAATGTGAGCCCTTGGATCAAATAGTAATCAAATCAATCTTGGCCATTGATTTTTCATGAAATTTTCTATAAATACCCCCTCAATTCTGCATCCAAACTGTGGCCTCATTAACCTTGGGGAAACTCTTGCAAAATGAAAACTCAAGCCAAGATAAAGAAGATTCAAGGTACCAAATTTCAAGCAAACTAGAGATTAAATGTAAGCAATCTCTCCTAGCTTATTTTCCTTTGATTTGGGAGCTTGAACTTAGGGTTTTCATGGGAAAAAAGTTGAATTTTATCTAAGATGTTGTGCTGTCCAAAAACCTTAGATGAAAGGGAAAGGAAGAAATTAAAGTTAGAAACATATGATTGAAGCTTAACAAGCTAGTTAAGAGATTGGTTGTTGAATCAAGTTGATATTCTTGACTTTGCCTTAATAGACCCTGTTCGGTCTGCACTGTTCATGAGGGAAGGAAATGGAATTTCAATGATTTAATGCTTCCATTGAATATAGATGATGATTTTGTGTGGGATTGGAAAGGTTTTGAACCTTGAAAGCATTGAAATTCCAAGATTATAGTTTTTGAAATCCTTCTCTATTACTATTCACACGCATGAACAGTTATTAGAATTTCATGATTTTGATGCTTTCAATAGTTTTAAAATGAAAAATTGTGTGGAATAAAGTAGATAAACAAGTATGGGAAGCATTGTAGTCAAAATGAGAATTTTTTAAGAAAGTAGGAGCAATTTCAGTTCTATATAGCATGTGATGAAGGAGCTGGAATTTTATGATTTTAGGCTCATAAATGGATTTAAAAGATGAAATTGTGTAGGGTAAATTCAAGACATCAATTGATTCAAAGACCAAGTTCATTAGTTAAGATTAAGGAAAGTAAATGGGCTTAATGTTCAAGAGGAAGTTATGTGAGTTTAATGCTCAAGGAAATTAGCTGGTAATGGATGAATGGTTATGTGATGTTAGGGATTTGTTGGTATGCTACAAAGAGGCAGCCACATGTTCAAGAAAAGTGAGAAGAAAGAAGCAAGATAAAGGGAAAGAAAGTCAAGTGTATATAAGGTAGTAAACTTATCCTAAACTTGTATGCATTGAATATTATGCTTGATTGTGCTATGGCTTTGGTGAATTGTGTTGCAGTTGTGCTTATGTGTGAAGCTCTATTTCTATTATTACTTTGGCCAATTGTATTTCATATGTTACATGGAAGCATGCACATTACATAATGATAACACTTTCACAAGCAAGCACAAGTAGTTATATTAATGCATGCATTGTTTAGTAATATTTGCTACTGAGATTTCCCATGAAATCTCATCCCTTTCCATGTAATCCCAGTCCCATAGGTTTATGAATGATGAAATAGGATGATGAAGCATGAAGAGGAATTAGGGATTATATAGTGTATATGTTATGTGATTATTTGTTATATGTAAAGTTGCTGTATGACCAATGTAAGTAGTGATGGTCATGATGTAAATAAAAATAGTAAATGATGGAATAAATGTATTAAATTTTACAGATATTTAGATGGCATGCTAAACTTTGTTTTGACACCAAGAACGCTTTATTTGGATGTCTGTACAAAGAGAACTAATTTTCCAAAGGGACCAGAATCTGTTTCTAGGATTTTTGACCAAATGAATAGTAAAGTTTGACGAATAAATGTATTTATTGACACATCATTTGGTTTGGAAATTATTTTTACCTTAAATTTCAAGATGTTATCTTCACTTATCTTTTTGAACTGCTTCATTTTAATTTTTCTAGAATTAGTTATGATTTTTTAAAGTTCATTACGTAATCTGGAATACCATATGAACAGTAACTGGAGAAAGAGTAAAATTCCAAATTTGGCTAATGGACTTCCAAGGTCTTGTAAGTGGTTCCAAATGCTACTAAATGGTCCCTAAGACGTATAAAAGTAAGGATATTATAGCTAGTGTTTCCTAAACAAAAGGATTGAAAGTTAGAACGAGACTTATTTAGGAATAATCCTAGCACATGGCCTAAAATTAGAGATAAGATGGTTAACAGATAGTGAGCTGATGCTCCCAAGATAGAGGAACTACATCACAAAGAGACAGTAACCTAACGCTCTATCCTAGAGAACAAAAGTAATAGTACTAGATGATGAATGAGATCCAAGTGACTTAAGCTGGTCAGGATCTGGAGATAGACCAAAAAGAACCACAGTCTAGTCCAGAGTAGACTGAGACTGATAGAGAAAAAAGAGTTAAGAGATAGTGAGAGATGCAAAAGTTACTCCATAGAAATGGAGATTGATCCGTTCACCTAAGAAGTTAGTTCATAGATTGAATTCCATTATAAAGAAAGGATTTTTTCTCAAGTAGTTGCAAAAATTCAAGAGAGCGGTATATGTAAGATAAGAAAAAGAAGTTTATGAAGTCTAAAGAGAGAAAGGTAGCCACAGTTTCAAAGATAAAGAGACTCCCAAATTTAAGAAAGAGTAAAGTAATGAAGGGTTGAGTCTATACTCTAGTAGGAGGGTAATGTGGTAGCCTAAGTTAAATGGGTAATTATTTCAGGTTCCTAAATGAATGTTTGGGATCAGGAAGATAATGTGATAGAGGAAAGAATGCTTTAAAGGATTACTTAATTAATTATTCAATTGTAGTGTATGTATGATGGATGGTTGAACAAATTTATGTAATGACATGGCTTATGTTGCCATATGTTATGATGAATTATTGCATCTCCTTGCAGTTGTCATATGATGACACGCATGTTAGAGTATGCTATGATAAATAAATACTCCCCTCACACAGTACATGTAGGGTAGAGTTTATGATGAGAAAGTTATATTTCTCTCATACTATATGACATGCAATAAGAATGTACCCAGGATGATAGAGAGTCTCAGTAAGTGGGACAGTTGTTACAGTATGACTGGGGTTACTCAGATATTTCTACATACTAGTGAATACAGTACTCAGGGCCATTTCTTATGTTAGGGTTACATCAAGTACCAAGTAGGTGGTAGTGTTATAACTCTATCAAAAGAAATGGTATACATAAAGAGCAAAGAATAATAATAAAGAGACTGCTTTCATATCACACTTCAGATAAGAGTTGGATATGAAATAGATAGCTCTCAGATAGAGCTAGATTTAGATGAGTTCATATTACTCTTCAGATAAAAGTTATATCTGATACATATTGCTCGCAGTTAGAGCATAGTTCAAATAGCTCGCAGTTAGAGCACATATTGAAATAAGTAAAGTCTTGATAAATAATATGGGCTATGGAATGTATTTTAACATTTATTGATTGAGTTATCAACAAGTAAAAGTGGTTAACTTTATAACTTAGTCTATTGGTTTGAGATCTTTCAGAGATAATGATACAGTATAATAGAATCATAGAGGATTCTGGAGGATCGTAGTTAGATCCTAGCATGGCTCAAGGGTCATAGTTAGATCCTAACAGCTTCAGAGTCGCAGTTAGATTCTAAAGAGGCTTACAGTTGATCACAGTTAGATCCTGAGGTCGCAGTTAGACCTAGCCTAAGGAAAGTAATGAGCCATAAAGAAATGAGAATAATACAGTATCTCTCTAGAAAGATGATTACCAAAGATGAAGTTAAGGTAAGGAAGCTTCACCAATTGATTAACTCATCTAGAAAACTTATTTATAATGATTTTCCTTAAATAGCCTATATTATACAAATTGAACTTAGTTTTCTCTTAAACGAAGGAGTCCAAGTTCAAGTCTGGGTGCTGATATTCAAAGTTTTGTAGAAGTATGCATGAGGAATAGAGACTAGCGAGACCCATAAAAGAGGGTCTAAGATAGAGTAAAGATAAAGCACAGTTCTATGAGAAAGAATATGCTAGGGCATAAAGCTATAAGAAAAGTAACCTAGCCCTAACCCAGTAGAACAGTTAACTAAAAATTACTCAGGTAAGAATAGTCCAATGATGGGTGACCCTGAGAATTAATGAGAAAGGGTATAAATGCCACAAAAATTTGGCATAGATGCACAAAGTTTTATAGGATAGTAAGAAAAGTTAAGAAGAGTTAGAAAAGTCAAGAAAATGTTCTGAAAACAAATGGACATTCTCCTTAGAAAAACTCTTCGTCAAGGAATGAATAGAGGTTTAACCCTGAAATTTCGAGGAGAAAATTTATTTTAAGGGGAGGAGAAATGTCAAATCCTAATTTTTAGGTCTAGAAGCCTAGTATGTAGCCTGAAAAAGTATACTACTAGGCCCTATTGAGTTGAAGTCACATATGATGTTCAGCGACTAAATTGTAAGAAAGTGAAAGTTCAGAGACTAATTTGTAAATTGTGAAAGTCCCTGGGGCCATAATGGTCTTTTTGGTAATTTGCTAAAGGATGGTTCTTGGGAACTAAGCTATCAAAGTGCTTAGACTTAATTAGAGACCCAAGATGACATTCCTAGATGTCAAAAAACGTGGCCAAAGAGTGATGTGGGTCGAAGTGGCATTAAAATATTAGTTTAGTACTTTTTCAATAAAGTAAAGTTACCCGGTCAAAGATAGAACTAGGGAAAGTGATCAGATAAGGTTTTAGACTTATCTATAACCATAAGGTGGCATGAAAAGTGTCCTCATAGGACCCACAAGGATGCCACATGTCATGAGTCTAGAAAAAGAAGAAAAAGCTAAGGACACGTGGCACAATTTAGCCGTTTATTCCAGGAAAAGACTGGAATTCTCTAGAAATGCTGAGTCAGCTAGTGAGGTGCCCCAAGGGCCCTACCATTGCGCCACCTAGCATGTGTGGTGTCCCATGGATGATGTCATTTTGATGAGTCATATGGGATAATGATGTCATCGTAATGATGAAGGCAAGGCCTCTTGATGAAGCTAAGCAATCTGAGCCGTTCATCACGATTCAATTTGAACCACCCATTCCACCTCCTTTCACCTATAAATAGGCATTCCCCCTTCCATTATACTCCACGGCAAGCAAGAGGCAAGGAAGAGAAAGAAGATAGAAAAAGAGAAAGGGAAAAAGAAAGAAAGAAAGAAAGAAAGAGAAAGAAAGGAAGGGAAAAGGAGGAGTTCTGGCAGAGTTAGGAACTAGAGGAAATGCTACTCGCCAGGTAGTAAACTTACCTACTTGTATGCTTATATTGTTTGGATGTTTTATGTGATGTTTACCTACCTTGATAATGTGAAGCATGTATGATTAAGTAATGCTTTGTTTCTTTTTATGCTATGGCTATATGTTATAATTAAGGGACATGGAAGCATGTAAGTTATCATTATGCAAGCATGTTCATTAAGTGCACACATAGTAACATCAAACATATAGTTGCATACATGGTATGGTTTCTGTTTACTACTGAGATTTCCCCAAAAATCTCGCCCCTTCCATATCAATCCAATTACAACAGGTCTTCTCAAGATGGAGAATATAAAGATATCTGAAGACAAGTTAATGAATATTTAGTATAATCAATATGTGATTGATGTATGTAATATTGATTGCTGGAAATTGTTACTATGAACAGTAACTCATGATGAGGTAGTGATATTTGAGCTATAATAAGTAATAGTAAACAATTGAATAAATGTATAATATTTTTTCAGTAAGCAGTAGACATGCCAAGCTTTGATTTGATATATAGAACGTCTAATTTGGATGTCTACACATGGAGATATGATTTTTCAAAGTTGGGACCATAAATGTTGGAATCAGGGGAAGATGCTGGATGAACAGTAAACTTTGAACATTACCAGATGTTGGCCTAGTCAAGCCATGGTCAACAACATTTTTCCCTAAAAGAGAATTAAGTTAGCTTTGTGTTTCAATTTGAACCACTTCATTTTTTATTTTTCTAAATTTAGTTATGATTTTTCGAATTCAGGTCACTCCTCTAGAATTTACATAGGGAATAGTACTCGGGAGAGTAAAATTTTAAATTGTGTAATTTGACTTCAATAATCTTAAAAGTGGTTCCATATACTACTGTTTCATCCCTAAGACATTAGAAAATTAGGATGTCACAAAAACCCTAATTTCAAGCTTCTAAATCAAAGGAAAATAAGTTAAGATAAATTGCTTACCTTTAATCTCTAGCTTGCTTTAACTTTTATACCTTGAATCTTCTTTGTCTTGGCTTGAGTTTTAATTTTGCAAGAGTTTCCCCAAGGGTTTATGCTCCACGGTTTGCTCTAGATTTTAGGGGGTATTTATAGAAAAATCTCATGGAAAATCAATGGCCAAGATTAGTTTGTGCACTATTTGATCTAATGGCTCATATTTAATATTGGATTTAACTTTTTCAAAAAGGAGAATTATGACATCATCCATGACATCATCAAGGAACACTTCATAGGGCTAGGTGGCAAAATTCCAAGGGGGAGAAGCTTCTAGAAAAATTTCAGTCCAATCCGGTACCGGCTCAGTCTGATTCCTCAAAAATCAGACTGTTTTCTGAATATAATTTTTTTAAGATTCCATATTATGCTTTCTGACCTTAAATCCAGTATCTAGATTCTTCCTACCATTGACACTCTTATACTAGGTCAAAACATAATTATAGATCCTTGACAAATGACTGAAATACCCTTGGTTCACTATATAGCACTATAATGATCCTAATGGCATAATTGTCATTTCACACCTCTTTATACTTCATCAGAGTATATACTGGCTCTAAGTAATCACCCTTGAACTTGCTTGGATGTTTTTGACCTATCCCAAAATGCTCTTCACCCATCTCTAGTACAATCTGGGTACAAAGAGGTATTTTTGTAATTTTATATTTTTTTCGGGGTTGCTATGGGCTCTGGCCCACTTCACTGCCCAATCACCTCACTAGGCCTCTAGGATACCATTTTGGGCCTTGATATCGGCCTATTGCCTTTATGATAGTATTTACCAGGTATTTTATTACATTGTAAAATCCCGTAAGAATTCTACAGGATTCCTTTTTTGACTCTATCAATTTTATAAATTCTCATATTAATTATAGAAATTTACTGTACACTTTCATATGATTATGAGGTCTAAAAAATACTATAATAAGTTTTCCTAACTTCAGGAATTTATATCAATTAATCGGGACCGAAAATCAAAATTATGCGTTGCGTTACACTTATCAGAATAATTTTCTCTACTTACTGGTAAAATTTGGGACTAATCTGATTCTAGGCGTTTTTTGACATTTTCCGGCTGAACTTTCTCATAATTAAATTTTTGCCCTTAAACTTTTGATAAATTACATTTAAGTACATTAACTTATGGTAATTACACCTTTTGGCCTAACTTTTTTCTCTACCTTTAGTTTTGGCCTTAAATCTTTTCTAAATTTCATTTAGGTCCTTGAACTTTTTGAAAATTATACTTTAGGCCGTCAACTTTCCATAATTACACTTAATGGCCCAAAGTTTACTTCTACTTTCATTTTTCACCATTGAACTTTTGAACTTTTCATTTTAGTCCTTCTCTTCATTCAAGACTCATTTAACCTTTATTATTCCTTCTGAACATCGTCACAATCCTTTCCAAACCTCTTTCCTCTATAGTATTATACAGATAGGAAAAAATTAGGATATGACAGGGATAGTTTTCTTCATGTGGCCTTTAGCTACCGAGAAGCATAAGCTACCACTCGACCCTACTGCATTAATACACATCCCAACCCTTACTTGCTAGCATTAGTATAGACTACATATGTCTGAGTTAGGATGGAATAATCAGCATATGAGTCATGGTTAATCTCTGCTTTAGTTCATGAAAACTAGCCTCGCATTTTTCATCCCACTTGAATTACAGGTTCTTTCTAGTCAGCTTGGTTAATGGCAGAGCAATTCGAGAAAAGTCCTTAATAAATCTTTTGTAATACCCTGCTAAGCCCAAAAAACTTCTACTCTTTGTCACTATCCTTGGTTGTTCCCAGCTCAATACTGCTTCAACTTTGCTAAGATCTATACCTAGCCCTTAATGGGATATGACATGACCGAAAAAATTGACTTCTTGAAGCCAAAACTCATATTTACTAAACTTAGCATAGAGTCATTTTTCTTTAAGAGTACTAAGAACAATTCTCAAATGCTCTTCATGCTCTTATGCAGATCTGGAGTACACTAGAATATTATCAACGAAGACCACAATAAATCGATCTAGATAAGGCCTGAAGATTATGTTCATGTAATCTATAAAAATTGCAGGTGCATTCGTCAGACCAAAGGGCATTCATAAAAATTCAAAATGATTGTAGCAAGTCCTGAACGCAGTCTTTGAAATATCATCTTCTTTGATTCTGAGTTGGTGATAACCTGATCTCATATCAATTATGCATCATCCTATAAATAATCTATTCATAGTATTTCTTATATCATAATCTTTTGCTACTATTAATATGATGCCAAGTTCCATTTATCATGCTTAAGGAGTAAATCTGATTAAACAACTAGAGTGCTGGCTCAGTTGGCTGATAAGAGAAATATTAATCCTAAGGGAATTCTAGAAGACAGTTTAGTTAAAGTTAAGGAACTTATTTTTCTTGTGGACTTTTATGTTTTGGATATGTCAAATAAGTCTCTTGATGATAGTACTCTTATTTTAGGAAGGCCTTTCTTGAAAACAGCTAATACCATGATTTACATGAAAGATAGAATTATTAAGATAGAATTTGGTGGGCACATAATTTAATTTAACATGTATAGACACTCATATTAGGATCATTCTCTCCTAGGACTTAACATGATTAGTGCACCACTTGGAAATGAGTGTGATAATATTCATGAGCTTAAAAATGATGATGAAGTTGAAAAACCTTCCATTCTAACTCCTCCACCGATTTCTCTACTTTTTCTTCATCCAATGGTGATGTATTATGCATTACTTTTAAAGTTGGTGGTTGGCTTACTACTATGGGTGATCTTTCTTAATCTTCAACTAATATTTTTTTTTCTATTGGAACTAACCTCACTATTTCAAGTGATGAACAATATCCAGGAAGATTTGTAACAAATTTAACAGAATTGTAGGACAAGGATTATGCAACATACTTTGAGAGACAAGGAGTTGGAATCTCTAAGCTAGGAAATTTTCAATTCAATAATTATATCCTACATTATAACCCTGTTCATAAGAGTTTTAACTTGGAATTTTCAGACATTTTAAACAAAATCTATTAACTTATATGTAATATATTCTCTCCTTTTTGTCATTACCTAAAAAAATAAAAAAGGAAGGGTAGATAAAGGTGTAGGCTTTCACTCCTTAGAGTCAGAGTTTTAGGATTTAGAGTAGGAAAGATCAACAAGATTATAGAAGCTATTATTCTATTGATGGCAGCAAACTTTAGAGCGGAAAGCTCTTAAACAGTCTTTCAGTCTATCAACTTTCAGAGTCAGTTCTTCTATGGAGTCATCCAGGCCATTGAAGCACACAATGAGTTCATCAAGGAACTCTAACAGAGTGACAACCAAGGGAAGAGAATAAGGAACTAAAGGGTAAGGGTCAGGATGTTTGTCTTCAAAATTGTCTCTATTTCTTTTGTGTGGTAGAGAATGAGGTGTGCATGAAGAAGAAGCCATTGGAGGGTTCATATAGAAGAAAATAAAAAAAATAGAGATAAAGATATGAGATAAAAAGTACTGAGGGCTTAGATAGAAGAAAAGAAAAGAAAATATATATAAAGTAATGAGACAAAAAGTACTGATCATAAGAAGGGTATACATATAGGGTTGAGTAATAATAATGATTTCAAAAAAGAATATAGAATAATGCAATTGTCCTTCTATCATAATGACTACAAATGTTGGGAATTGAAGAAGTGACATGAACGATCTGAAGAAGTTATAGAAAAGAAGCGGGAAAGCATAGAAATGAAATCTACACCTAATGAAATGAAATCTAAATCGTACCTAAAGGTAACCAGTGAAGAAATAATTTTTTTCTAAACTGAACATATATTCAACTGATGTAGAATGTAACATCCTACTTTTTCTCTATCAGTATAATGCTGATAGTGGAAAGATGTTTGGAAAGGATTGTGATGATGAATAGAAAAGAAAAATAATAATTAGACAAAGGTATAAAGATGAGGAACTAAAATGAAAAGTTTAAAAGTTCTATGGTGTAAAGTGTAATTTTGAAAAGTTCAAGGGCAAAATGATAATTATTGAAAGTTGAGTCGAAAAAGGCCCAAAAATGCCTAGAATCATATTAACCCAAAATGTTCCTAATAGATAGAGAAAACTATTATGATCAGTTTGGTACAACACAGAATTTTGATACAGGGTCCCGAAAAAATTATATTAATCTCTAAAAAAAGGGAAATTAATACTGTATCATTTGGACCTCAAAATTAGATGAGATTTTGCAGTAAATTTCTATAATTAATATAAGAATTTATAAAACTAACAGAGCTCAAAAAGGAGTTATGTAGAATTTATTATGGAATTTATAGTGTATTAAAACACCGGATAAATATGTTTCATGGGAATTTCTCAGGAGATTAGCCATGAAGGTAATGGACCATATAAATGGTATAAAATGGCATCTTATAGGCCCAGTAATATTTTCATATAAGTATTTGGGATAGGGCTAATAAAGACCCATAAAAATATAAAATTACGAAAATGCCACTAAGTATGCCACTCTGTTATGTCATTGAGTCAGACGAAGGGTATTTTGGTCATTGGACTAAGCTTAGACAGTCAAGGAGAGTTCCCAAAATATTTGACTAAGTTAAGGGAATAATTTGATGAGATGTGAAAAGACAATAATGCCATTTGAGAAATTAAAGTGAAATCAGACACCGATAAAGGGTATTGAAGAAATATAAAGAATTTTTATTATGACTTATGGGTTTCAAAAAATTATGAGACTTTGCAGGGCAGTTATTTTATATTAGAATGAATTTATAAAAATATTAGAACCATTAAAAGAGGTTTCTAACATTTATTTAAAAATTAGGATATTTTAAGGATATCGGTATAAGGGAAATGCCTTGGGATTTATGCCAATTAGCTATTGGACCCAAGGAAGGCCTAGGGAAGTCTAATATTTTGTCATAGGATATCCCAATAAGTCCCAAAAGTTGTATTGGAGCCCAAGTTTAATAGTGAATGATTTACAAATTTTTGAAAAAGGAAAGAAAAAGGAATAAAGTGAGAATTAGGGTTTGCACATGGTGGGACCCACACACCCTCACACATGGCATCCAAGACAAGGGGAGGAGAAGATATTTGTCATGTGATCTTATCTCAAGTTCGCTTGGTGGTAAAGCTTGATGTAAGTGCAATTATGAGCCATTAGATCAAATAGTGTACAAAGTGATATTGGCCATTCATTTTCCATGAGATTTTTCTATACATATCCCCACATTTCAGCTTCAAAATTGTGGCATGAGAACCCTTGGGGAACCTCTTGCAAAATGAAAACTCAAACCAAGATAAAGAAGATTCAAGGTACCAATGTTCAAGCAAGCTAGAGATTAAAGGTAAGCAATCTATCCTAACTTATTTTCATTTTCCTTTGATTTGGGATCTTGAACTTAGGATTTTTATGGAAAAAAGTTGAATTTTCTCTAAGGTGTATATTCTTTTCAAAACATTAGATGAAAGGAGGAAGAAGAAATTAAAGTTAGAGATATGTGATTGAAGCTTAAACAAGCTAGTTAAGTGATTGGTTGTTGAATCAAGTTGATATTCTTGACTTTGCCATGGTTGAATTACTTCAATTTGCACATTTCATGATAGAAGGAGATGGAATTTCAATTATCTAATGCTTCTATTGAATTTATATGATGATTTTGTGTAAGATTGGATAGGTTTTGAACCTTGGAAGCATTTGAATTTCAAGTTATAGTTTTTGAAGTTCTTCTCTATAATGTTCACTCGTATGAACAGTGATTGGAATTTAATAATTGTGATGTTTCCAATGGTTTTAAAATGAAAAGTTGTGTGGGATAAAGTAGAGAAATAAGTATGGGAAGCATTGGAATCAATATGATATTTTTTGGAAGAATTATTCATGTTTTTCAAATCTATCTAGAACAGTGCATAGGAGCTAGAATTTTATGATTCTAAGCTTATAAATGGATTCAAAAGATGAAATTGTGTAGGGTAAAGTCAATACATCAATTGACTCAAAGGCCAAGTCCATTAGTTAATATTAATGAAAGTTAATATAGTTAAATGAGCTCAATATTCAAGAGGAAGTTAGATTGTAATGGATGAATGATTATGTGATGTTAGAATTTAATTGCGGACTCCAAGGAGGCAGCCACACATCAAAGAGAAGTAAGAAGAAAGAGGCAAGGTTAAAGGGAAAGAAATCAAGCAAGTGAGGTAGTAAACTTATCATAAACTTGTATGTATTGAATGTTATGCTTAGTTGTGCTATGGCTTGGTTGAATTATGTTGCATATATGTTTATGATTGATGCTCTATTTCTATGATTACTTTGGCTAATTGTATTTCATATATTACATGGAAGCATGCACATTATACAATATTAACACTTTCACATGCAAGCACAAGTATTTATATTAATGCATGCATTGTTTAGTACCGTTTACTACTGAGATTTGCCCAGAAATCTCACCCCTCCATGTAATCCCAACTCTAGCAGGTTTATGAATAATGAAAGAGGATGATGAATCATGAAGAGAAGCTAGGGATTGGATAGTGTAAATGTTATATGTAATATTGTTATATGACATGTTTGAGCCTCAATGTTGATGATGTAATGAAAAATAGTAAATGATGAGATAAATCTATGAAATTTTACAGACATTTATTTAACATGTCAAGCTTCGCTTTGACACTAAGAACATCATATTTTGATATCTGTACCAAGAGAACAAATTTTCCAAAGTACCGGACTATAATATGTTTTGAGAATTTTTGACCAAATAAATAGTATTATTTGACAATTAAACTGTATTAATTGACTAAGCATTTGGTTTGGAAATTATTTTTCCCTTACATCTCAAGATGTTATCTTCAAGTAGCCTTTTGAACCACTTCATTTCAATTTTTCTATAATTAATTATTATTTTTTGAAGTTCGTCGCTGAATCTGAAATACCATATAAATAATAACTCGATAAAAGTAAAAATTTCAGATTTAACTAATGGACTTCCAAGGTCTTGTAAGTGGTTCTAAATGCTACTGTATGGTTTCTAAGATATAAAAAAGTATGGATATTTCATAGAAAGTATATTTTATACCGGCTATGGAAGTATTTGGTGTAGTAATTTTCTTATATACCGTCACGTGTACATCCGGTGTAAATATTTTATCTTATTTACAAAAATGACACTAGTCATTTTTTAAACTATCTCTGCAATGACAAGTTTAGAAATTGGGGTTTAGAAAGCCTATTTTGTAGTAGTGTATATTAAAGATCAGGGGAGCATATATTATATTATATTATATTATATTATATATGCTTAAATTAAATGGATCCATACCCATTTGATTTGTTAAGCCAAAAAAATATAAATTTTGAAAAACCGGACCGAATGAATGGGGATGGAAGGGAAAGTGACACAACTATTGATATTGATAGTGGTAGGGTTGATATAACTAGGTCGGTGATGGTCTAGCTTCTAGTGGCAAAGTGGGTGAAATCCGATTAAATGCCATTTTCCCTAGTTATTACTCCCCTAATTCTCTTTTATAAGATAAAAATAACTTATTTATTAAATAAAAAATGGTTAAAATTAACCAACAACAACAACAACAACAAGCCTTATCCCATTAAATGGAAAATGTAACCAAATACAATAAATATGTAAAAAATATAAATTATTTCTAAAAACACCTTATTATGGGGAGAGATTAAGAGAAAGAACGAGCAAATAATTTACTGCAGTGAGTGAGCAAGGGAAAATGGAAAACGATATTAAAATTTTTAAATGGACTATTAGTGTCTCTTATAAGTAGAAGATACAACCTTTAAAAAAAATCTCTAATATAGAGAATTGGTGGAGGGAGCGCTGTTGTTGTTGTTGTCATTTTTCCACCTTTACTAAGTGTCATACCTCACTTTTCTAGACTTCATCTTTCCCAAAACAATATCGTGTTATGATTGGAAAAGATATATTTTTAGGAAAGTCTCAGTAATAAACGACACTATAAACAATATATGCAAGTATATGCTTAGTGTTAATTGGGATATTATACTAAGTATAGGTATCTTAATATTGGAGGAAATCCTATATTAGATAGGTATGTTAAAAAGATATTATTGATGGATAATATGTAAGTACATTTGTAAGATGCATGTAAGCTCAGAGGCACAGCATAGCACTGATGAGCCATTGGGACCTACTCAACTAAACTTTTGTTATAAAAATTATGATATCTAATTGAAGTTAAAAACACAAAGGAAATAAGGAAAAATCATTAGTTAAAAGTTAAGGAGGATACTCTTCAGCTACAAGGTATGCAAATTTTTTCACCCAAATAGTTGATTGACCAATACATATATACGATCTAAAACTAACTTGATATGTACATTATGGATTTGGCTTCTCTCTATTTTCCATCTTAACACCTCAACCTTTCTACAAAATTATCAATATAGAGTTAGTCTAGCAGTATAAAGTATTGCTAAATCTTTTTGGGTCTCGAGTTCAATTTTTAGATGAGAAATTTATGTTGGGAGGAGTAGTCATAAACCCTTAAATTAAGATATCTAGTATTAAGATCCAGTTAATATTATAAAAAACCATTCTACAAAATTATTATTAAAATATCAAATTATGAAACTAAATAAATAAATTTAAATAGTCTAAAATATAGTTAAGAGAAAAAATAAAAAATATTTATAAAATTAAATAAATTTAAATTGTGAAAACTAAATCTAAATAGTCTAGAACTATAATTAAGAGGGAAAAATATTTTGTAGAATGTTAAATCATACTCATTCAAAAAGTAGCGGAGAGAAGCCAAATCCGTATTCTTTCTCTTTGAATCATATTACCTCTTATCATGTTCACATTCCTTCCTTTCATACTAATTGTGGAAGTCGGCCTTTGTCTAATAAGCCCATTTCCTCTGTAACCCTAATCTGCTGTCCCATCCTAATGTTGCAGCCCTAAGACGCCATCATAATTAAGTTTTAATTCTGCATTATGTTGGGGATATTATAATATTATTTCTATTTTTATCTTTTCTCATTCATTTGGATAGGATTTGATCGGATCACGTAAATCCCTCTTATCCCTATATGTACCGATCAAGTTGAGTGTACTAAAATATATATATTTGCGATGCACGCTTTCTCTAATAATTAACAAGAAGCCAATATTTTTTTTTTCACTAGGGTCTTCAGATTCAGATATGGCGTAAAATATGCTTGTTCCGCTTATTATTTTTATTTGTTTGTCCAATGTATTTTCGTTCATATTTATCATGCTATACATTAAATACTTTTCTCATTTATATAGTCTAAATTTGATATTTATTGTGGCCTATATCATTGAAGCTTAATAGATATTTTTTCAACAATGTGACAATAATTCATCAAGCTATAATAAATCTCATCAAATTGATTAATAACAAAGTAACTCTTCTAGAATCTTAAATAGTTTTAAACTCATCTAATTTGCATTACTGGACCGCGCCACATGCAAGACTTTAACTCATCAAATTTAAGTAATTTTACTGTGATTTATAGACTAACTTTTACAAACCGACGCGAAAAGTTCTCCCTGATATAAAAAGTCTTCCATACAATAGTGTAGCTGGGTAGCCATTGCACAAGTTGTTGCATTTAATTCTTGATTGAGACTCCACAGGCTGTTGATAGTTTCTCCTAGACCCCAAGATGATGATTTGCATGTTCACTTAATGCATGTTCTTCAACTGTGGGACCAACCATAGCTTCAACTAGAACTTGGCTTGCGAAATAACTAGTGTCTTATCTCTATTGGATCTACAGTTGTGTTAATTAAGATTTAGGAGGACACCAACCCTTTACCTTGCGCTTGGATAGGAAGGAAACTTGAGATGAAAGAAAATGCGAGAAGGAAAAATGTAGAGAAGAAAAAAATAGATAAAAATGACATCACCGTAAGATACAACAGTAAGGAAAGAAAATGAGCAAAATTTGAATGACTAAAATACCTTAACCTTATATTAAAATATATTATGTTTAAAATTATTAAATATTACAATGACAAAATCATTTTAATATTGACATCATCAAATAATTTAAAATTGTAAAGATATATTTTAAAACCAAATAATTTAACAAAAAAATATGTTTTAAGAGAAAAAGTGGATAATTTTTCAAATTAAATATAATAAACTAAAACAAATAAATTATATATTATCCAACATTAGTAACTAAAATAGAAATTAAATATAATGGTGTAGGGATAGTTTTGGACAAAATTCTTTGCTTCCCAAATCTCTCCACTTGTGAAGAGAACATTTGGGAGGAAAATGGGGTGTGAGACTCCATTTTCTCCCCCACTTTTCCTTTCTCTCATATTTTCTCTCCCATCCAAGCAAGGTAAAACTTACTTTCCTCAACCATTTTCCACCCCACTTTTCCTTCCTCTCCTATCTTCTCTCACACTATAAAAAAAAAAACTTTCAGCTACTGCTGAAGACCTTTAGCGGTTACTTTTTTTGCCACCAAATCGCTAGTTATGAGACTGTCGCCTATAAGCATTGGTGGAGACAAGTGAAAGTTGCCACATAATTCAACAATCGGCGGTGACATTGGGTCGCCACTAAAAGTTCAATAAAAGGCAACAAAGTGAGAGTTGTAGTCAAAGGCAAAGCAAAGGCAGCGACATTAGCGGCTACAAAAGAAGTTGCCACCTAAAGTAGAATCAGCTGTGACAAAAAAGTCTCTACCTAAAAGTGAATCAGCAAAAGTCACCTCTTGAAGGTGAATTAAGAGTGACATAAAAAGTCACAGCATAAAGCTGAATTAGCGGCGACTTAAAAAATTGCCACATAAAGTATAACAGCAACAACTAAATTGTTGACGCTTGCATTTGAAATATTCATAGCAACAATTAAATTGTCAATGCTTACATTTGAAATATTCAAAGTGGATATTAATTTAAATTTTGACTAATTCAAATGTTAATATCATACTAATATATTAAAAGGGGATAAAATAATTTTATCTAATTAGGATATCTAATTAGATAATAGTAATTTCTCTTTTAACAATAGATTATTAATAATGCATATTAAACATGATAAATTCCATTAGATAGGAAACAATATAATAATATAGGGATTCATCAAAATTCTCCCATACTTAAACATTTGTACTCCTAGGCAAAGTTTTGGAAAACATCCTCACAAACAACAGAAAACAAGTAGAAGAATCAAACAAATTAGAGAACGAAGGTGATAATCAATCAATGAAATCCTCCAAGTTAGCTATAGCCACAGAATAACAATTGCAATGTGATCAATCTCTATGAACATAGTTAAGACAGAGGGATAGGATATAAGAGAGTACACTCGGGATATAATTTGTTCGCTCCTCTCACCTTTTAGAGGTTCTTTCACTCAAACACATACCTGTATTATCCCCTACCATAGACTTTTATAATAGTTCTAAGCCTCTGCTATTAGTTACATGTACATTCTTTAATCAATAGGACTTTATAAGCATGTAATATTGGAAATAGGCCATGTGGAATGAAATGTGAAAATTATAAAGTAGAATATGCATGAAATAATGAATAGATATCATGAATTCATATCATAAGAGATATATATGTGATAATTGTGCTAATATGAGCTTATGATGGTACCTTCTTCTTCCTTTCTTTTCTTTTCTTTACTTTCTCTCTTTTTTCCTTTATATTTTTCTTGCACGATTTTTCTTCTCTCTCATTTTTTCATTTTTTTGTGTAATATGCTTTCCTCTTCCTTTTGTTTATTTGGCACCTTGCACTAAAAGATATAACACAACATCACAAGAATTTTCTAACATGAATAGTTATTTTATTTTGGAAAGATATCATGCATATATGAATTTCTATAAAAATGATGGAAAAAGAAAAGTGATGGGCTTAAAGGGGTGACTAGGGATATAATGTGTAATGAGCTTGTGTTTAGGATAAAAGGGGTTTAGAATATGATAGCCTCGATCATTTTTAAGAGTTGCACATGAGTTAAATAACATATAAAAGAATTAAGATAAGTCCTAAAGAGAAACTAATGTAGGAGGTACTCACTCAATTGAGAAATTTAAGACCGAGAATCCTTTCAATCGGGTATCTCTCTTCATTCCTATTCATAGAGCCTCATGAAAGACTTCAATTGTTCTCAAGGCATTACAATACTTGTTTATAGGATAATTCTTTGAATCTTATTATCGAATAATACTTTGATAAATTCCTTTGTCCAATAATACTTCGATAAATGAGTCTTGAAATAAACTTCAGTTAAAAGACTCGATATTTATTGAAGAACTTGTCGATAAATTGATAAGTTCTTTCAAAATAAAGAGGAATAGGATGGTTGACCTTATTTATCAAATACCTTATTGATAATTTCATTTATCGATAAGTGCTTTGATAATGGCGTTTGAAAATAAGTTTCACAAAGTTTACTAATAAATATATTTATTGAAGTATTTATCGATAAATATCTTTATCGATCAATACTTCGATAAAACCTTTTATACAACTGATTGCATAAACTTAGTCGTTAGCTTATTTATAGAAGGCTTCTTTGATAAACACCCTTATCAAATAAGTCTTTGAAGAATTATAGATTAAAAACAACAACACAGACTTTTCATAAACTTAGTATTCATTTATTAATGTATTTATCAATAAGTATCCTTACCGAACAAGGCTACAAAAAATTCCTTTCATAAATCATATCTGCTTTACAATTTTCTTTCTTATTTATCAAAGATCTTATTGATCAATACCCTTACGTAAGCTTATTGAAAAATAAGCTAACTTAAAATAGGCTATGAAAATCATTTGTCATTATCAAAACACTAGAGTCTAACAATTGTAAGGTCAAGAGTTAACCATTCACTCACCTTATTTGCCACATAATTATATATTAAAAGCTATTGACAGAACTTTTTCTACAAGAGAGGAAGTTCTCATGATTCTTAAGCATGGTTTACATAGAGCTACTAATATTATGAAACAAATGATTGACTTGCATAGGACAAACTAGGAGTTTACAGTGTTACAATAGGTTTTCCTTAAGCTACAAACCCATAGGCAAATTTTAGCAACTAGCAGAAGTTCCCAAGAGCTAGCACCTCGATACTTTGGGTGTTATTATAACATCCTCCTTTTCTTACATCTTAGGGACCATTCAGTAGCATTTGGAACAACTTCTAGGGCCATTGAAGTCAAATCATACAATCTGGAATTTTACTCCCAGCGAGTACTGTTTTCTGTGTAAATTCCAGCGGAGTAACCTGACTTCGAAAAATCATAACTAATTCTATAAAAATCTAAATGGAGTGGTTCAAATTGCAACACGAAGCTAAAATAATTATATTTCAGGAAAAAATGACTTGTTGACCACGACTTGACCAGGTCAACATTGGTCAACGTTCCAAAATCACTGTTCATCCAGCGTCCTGTCCCTGATTCTAGCATTCTGGTCCCAACTTTGATAAATCATATCTTTATGTGTAGACATCCAAATGAGATATTCTATATTTCTAATCGAAGCTTGACATGTCTACTATTTACTGGAAAAATATAATACATTTATTCAATCATTTACTATTTATAATTACAGTTCCAATGTCACTGCCTCCCCACGAGTTACTGTTCACAGTGACAATTTCCAGCAATTATACATACATGAATCACACATCAATCATGCTAAGCAATTAACATCTCTTCATGTATCTTTATCTCCTCCATCTTGAGAAGACCTGCTGTAATTGGATTGATATGGAAGGGGTGAGATTTCTGGGGAAATCTCAGTAGCAAACAGCACTAAACAATGCATGCATTAATGTGAATACTTGTGCTTGCTTGTCAAAGTGTTAGCATTGCATAATGTGCATGCTTCCATGTTACATATGAAATACAATTGGCCAAAGTAATCATAGGAACAGATCTTCATACATAAGCACATGTTCAACACAATTCAACAAAGCCATAGCACATCAAGCATAACATTCAATGCATACAAGTTTAGGATTAGTTCACTACCTGACATGTAGCTTTCCTTCTAGCTCTTAGCCTTTGCTATAAGGTTCATTCTTTCCATAGATTAGAGCCTATACATAGCATAATAATATTTTCATTATTACTCTATCAGTATAGCTCTATTTAACTCATGCATAGCTAGGGGAAATATCCTTACTCCGACATTCCTCAAACTTTCTTTCTATCTATAGCTAACTTTATTAATAGAGATATTTCTCTATTATAACCATTAAGAGCAATCCTCTACTTTATTAGAGCAGGGACTATATAACTTTCTTACCACATTCCTAAGCTTTGCCCAGTCCCTCAGCTCCTTCGACTGCTCCTGGCTCCACCAGAACTCCTTCCTTCCTTTCCTTTCTTTCTCTTTCTCTCTTCTTTCTCTTATTGCTCTTGCCAAATCCGTGGGAATGAAGTGAGGGGGAGTGGCCTATTTATAGGTGAGAGGAGGTGGAATGAATGGTCCAGATTGATTCGCGATGAATGGCTCAGATTGCTTGCTTCCTCAAGAAGCTTTACTTGCATCATCACGATGACATCACCCTCCTTGATGACTCACCACTCATGACATCATCTAGGACACCTCAAGGGACACCTCAAGGGTATCTATGGCGAAATGTGGGGCCCTTGGGACACCTCACCAGCTGACTCAGCCTTTCCAGAGAGTTCCAGAGTCTTTTCCCTGAATGGACGGCCGAGATCGTGCCACGTGTCCTCTTGCTTTTTCTCCTTTTCTCTAATCATGCCATGTGTCCTTTGATTTTTCTCTTTTACTGTAATCATGCCATGTGGCGCATTGTGGGCCCCATTTATGTCCTCTCATGATTCCAGATCACTTTACCCAGTTCTATCTTGGACCGGGTCACTTTACTTTATTGAAAAAGCACTAAAATATTATTTTAATGCCTCTTGGGCCCACTTTACTCTTGGGCTACGTTTTTGGGCCTTTAAATATCATCTTGGGTTTCTAACCAAGCCCAAACACTCTGGTGGCTCGATTCCCAAGAAACATCCTTAGTAAATTACCAAAATGCCCTTACTAGCTCTTTAGTCCTTCTAGGGGACTATTGTTTTTTCATACCTTACCAGAGTATCTCTTGACCTTGGTCAACTATCCAGATACCCTTTCCTGACTGTCTAACCTTAGTCAAATGATCGTAACGCCCTTCGTCTGACTCAGACTTAATGACACAACACAGTGGCATACCTTCAGTGGCATTTTCGTAATTCTTTATTTTTCTCGGTCTTTATTAGCCCTGACCCATATATTTATCTTAAAATATCATTGGACCTATAAGGTGCCATTCTGGACCCTCTCTATGATCCCCCATCTTCATGGGCTCATTTCCCGAGAAATTCCCCTGAAACCTATTTATTGGGTCTTTTAATCCACTGTTAATTCTATAGTAAATTCCACATAACTCCTTTTTGAGCTCTGTCAGTTTCAGAAATTCTTATATTAATTCTTATTTCATCTGATTCTGAGGTCTAGAGCATACCGTACTAATTTTTCTTTTCTTTAAAAATTAATATAAATCTCTCGAGACCTCATATCAGAACTCTGTGTTGTATCAAACTGATCAGCATAATCTTCTCTATTTACTGAGACCTCTGCTCAATAGGGTCTAGTAGCATTCCTTTTTTAGGCTATATACTAGGCTTCTAAGCCTAAAAATTGGGATATGACATTTCTCCTGCCCTTAAAATAAATTTTGTCCTCGAAATTTCAGGGCTAAATCTTTATTCATCCTTCGATGAAGAGTTCCTCTGAGGAGAATGTCCCTTTCTTTCATACTAAACTTTCTCATATACTCCTATTTTCTGGAGTTTTTGTTGGCTACTCATCATGATTCTTAGGGCAATCACTTATTACTCATCTGAGTATTCAGCGGAATTCTCTAAACATCCACCAAACTTTATTTCTCATTCTCATGTCATCATACGTTTTTATCATCTTTACTAACTCATCATAATACAGAGAGAGGACTTATATCATTATCCTTTCTTTCGTTGCTCTACTGCTAAGTAGGAGCACATAATAGCATATATGAGCATATAGGAGCACATACTCTAACATGCATAATACCCGACCAGCATGCTGCAGGACTATATATACCTGCTCATGAATGCAAATCTCTAACAGTGGAGCTCAACCATTCCTTTTCTTAATATGCACAGCTCTAACACTCGGAGCTTGCACAGCTCTATCACATAGAGCTTGCACTGCTCTAACATTTGGAGCTTTAGCATAACATAACATAATGCCTGGCATTTCATGCAAGGAGTGAAAGCTCTCATTTGCTCTTTCACATGTAACTCATCATTCAAACATCTTATCTCTTTCAAAGACAGAGCCTCTCAATCTGTTATAGGGCTAGCTATAAAGCCACTTCATAGTGTACTTCTTAACATATACTTTCCATATCTTTCATAGCATATCTCATCACGTATCTTTTATGCCATATCACGGCATATCTAGTCAAATCTGGCTATATCACAGTTCATCTTTCAAATCCATTTCATTTGGACTTGACATAAGTGTTCTAGTCTCTTACCATTCATAACCCTTTCTAGCTTTTCATAGTTATTTCTATCATCTTACATAACTCTGTGTATATACATGCCAACCTCTTATGGCATTCATACCTCTTTCATCACTTCCCAGGGGGTCACCCATCATTGGGCTACTCTTGCCTGAGCACGCTTAACTGAAATGTGCAGATATAAATCTGAAGCACTGGTGCTCATAGGCTCTAACCCTAGTACTCTACTATCTTAGACCCATCTTATGCTATCTCTCTTGGGTTTATCTGGCCTTCTTACCTCTTTATCCTCACCTGGAGGATTTATTTATCTTTCATTATTATTCTCTGTCATCTCAGCACAGGGATCTCTTTATTCTCATTTGACCCTTCTCATATCTTATGAGATTTGCTCATAACTTCTTGGCACTTAGGATTAATAACTTTAACTTTGATCACTTAGTTCCTGTACGTGCAAGGAGATTTTGAGTTCAGTCCTTGATAGTAATAAGGCTATCTAACATTATGGGTACTCTCTCTGTTAGGAGCTAACCAACTTGTAAAGCTTCTGTACCTTAACTTTTCCTTGGTATTCATTCTTCCAAAGACATACTGTACTTATGACTCAATACTTTCTTTCTCTAGGCCAGGTCTACTGCTACCCTCAGGATCTACTGCGATCAACCGTAAGCCTCTTCAGGATCTAACTGCAATCCTAGAATTCTATTTTCTGGGAGCCATACTAGGATTTAATTGCAATCCTCCCGAATCTACTGCGATTCCGTTATACTGTATTATAATCTCTGGAAGACTTAAACCAACGAACAAAGTTACAAGGTTAATCACTTCCACATAGGTTTTAACTCAATAGATAATTCTCCTAAAATGATCACATAGGCCAATATTATCTATCAGGACTTTACTCATTTCCTCAATCACCTAGGAACTTCTCATACCATTCTCATCTTTCATAGCTTTACTATATCCTTTACTGCAGAGAGCTACACATGCTCTACTTTGCACATATCTATCATCATCTATTCATCTCATTAGAGGGACCTTACTCTATCTGAGTTATACTGTCCCATCTCTTGGCTTTATTCTAAAAGCAATCCTTTTTTATCGCAAGAGCAATCTAGCTCTATTGCAACAACACTAGCTTATGTCTTTACTGCTATTTCTTTAGCGTTGTACCATCTTTCATACATGCTTCTCTTTTCATTTCATTTTTATCCCTCATATTCCTTACCCTTACTGAAGGGATATATCCTGAGTATCGTAATTATGTATCAGTGGATTCACTATTAATCATCATCTTAATCTCATTGCCTATTATTGTCTGATCATATATCCCAAACATTCATTTAGGAATCGAAAATAACTATTTATCTGACTTAGGCTACCACATTACCCTCTTACTAGGGTATAGACTCAACCCTTCATTACCCTTTCTTACATAGGGAATAGGAGAGTCACTTCATCTTTAAAACTGTGGCTACCTTTCCCTTTATCAGTCTTAGTCTACTATAGACTAGACTATGGTTTCTCTATCTTGGGAACATCAGCGGCCCATCTGGTCTCTAAATTTCGGCCATGTGCTAGGATTATTCCTAGGCAAGCCTCATTCTAACTTTTAATTATTTTGTTTAGGAAATACTAGCTGAACAAATTCTTTCTTAATGTAGATCTATTCACACAGAGGATTTACTTCTGAACATTGTATATCAGTACTAACCCTCTAGCTGATGAACTTCAGCGACGTTGGTACCTTCATTATCATTGTTACTGTAACGTCTAGCAGTTTCCCTTAACCTGGGACTGGTAAGCTTTTGCCTCTATCCATAGAGGAAACTGCTCCCCAGACGTTATCCTGCTTAGTCCAGCCACATAATGCTGAGAAATATGAGACCTCGACGATAATGGTTGACTAAGACTAGTCACTTCCTTTGAAGATTACCCCGTACCACTGTAAGTTATGGGGTACTATTCTATCTGTCTGGGTGTCACTATCTCTTGTTCAAAACATTCTCTAGGTAGTGAACATCATCCCCATATCTCATACTTGGGAGGAAACCTCTATAGTTCACATCCCTAACTTATTTTAAGGGGTTAGTCTATCTACTCTAGAGCATCACGAAGCCAGAACCTTCTGTTCTATGCCAAAATCTTATGCTCTGATACCAAATTATAACATCCTCCTTTTATTACATCTTAGGGACCATTCAGCAGCATTTGGAACCACTTCTAGGGCCATTGAAGTCAAATCATACAATCTGGAATTTTACTCCCAGCGAGTACTGTTTACTATGTGAATTCCAGCGGAGTGACCTGACTTCGAAAAATCATAACTAATTCTATAAAAATCTAAATGGAGTGGTTCAAATTGTAACACGAATCTAACATAATTATATTTCAGGAAAAAATGACTCGTTGACCATGACTTGACCAGGTCAACATTGGTCAATGTTCCGAAATCACTGTTCATCCAGCGTCCTGTCCCTGATTCCAGCATTCTAGTCCCAACTTTGATAAATCATATCTTTATGTGTAGACATCCAAATGAGACGTTCTATATTTCTAATCGAAGCTTGACATGTCTACTATTTACTGGAAAAATATAATACATTTATTCAATCATTTACTATTTATAATTACAGTTCCAATGTCACTGCCTCCCCACGAGTTACTGTTCACAGTGACAATTTCCAGCAATTATACATACATGAATCACACATCAATCATGCTAAGCAATTAACATCTCTTCATGTATCTTTATCTCCTCCATCTTGAGAAGACCTGCTGTAATTGGATTGATATGGAAGGGGTGAGATTTCTGGGGAAATCTCAGTAGCAAACAGCACTAAACAATGCATGCATTAATGTGAATACTTGTGCTTGCTTGTCAAAGTGTTAGCATTGCATAATGTGCATGCTTCCATGTTACATATGAAATACAATTGGGCAAAGTAATCATAGGAACAGATCTTCATACATAAGCACATGTTCAACACAATTCAACAAAGCCATAGCACATCAAGCATAACATTCAATGCATACAAGTTTAGGATTAGTTCACTACCTGACATGTAGCTTTCCTTCTAGCTCTTAGCCTTTGCTATAAGGTTCATTCTTTCCATAGATTAGAGCCTATACATAGCATAATAATATTTTCATTATTACTCTATCAGTATAGCTCTATTTAACTCATGCATAGCTAGGGGAAATATCCTTACTCCGACATTCCTCAAACTTTCTTTCTATCTATAGCTAACTTTATTAATAGAGATATTTCTCTATTATAACCATTAAGAGCAATCCTCTACTTTATTAGAGCAGGGACTATATAACTTTCTTACCACATTCCTAAGCTTTGCCCAGTCCCTCAGCTCCTTCGACTGCTCCTGGCTCCACCAGAACTCCTTCCTTCCTTTCCTTTCTTTCTCTTTCTCTCTTCTTTCTCTTATTGCTCTTGCCAAATCCGTGGGAATGAAGTGAGGGGGAGTGGCCTATTTATAGGTGAGAGGAGGTGGAATGAATGGTCCAGATTGATTCGCGATGAATGGCTCAGATTGCTTGCTTCCTCAAGAAGCTTTACTTGCATCATCACGATGACATCACCCTCCTTGATGACTCACCACTCATGACATCATCTAGGACACCTCAAGGGACACCTCAAGGGTATCTATGGCGAAATGTGGGGCCCTTGGGACACCTCACCAGCTGACTCAGCCTTTCCAGAGAGTTCCAGAGTCTTTTCCCTGAATGGACGGCCGAGATCGTGCCACGTGTCCTCTTGCTTTTTCTCCTTTTTCTCTAATCATGCCATGTGTCCTTTACTTTTTCTCTTTTACTGTAATCATTCCATGTGGCGCATTGTGGGCCCTATTTATGTCCTCTCATGATTCCAGATCACTTTACCCAGTTCTATCTTGGACCGGGTCACTTTACTTTATTGAAAAAGCACTAAAACATTATTTTAACGCCTCTTGGGCCTACTTTCCTCTTGGGCTACGTTTTTGGGTCTTTAAATATCATCTTGGGTTTCTAACCAAGCCCAAACACTCTGGTGGCTCGATTCCCAAGAAACATCCTTAGTAAATTACCAAAATACCCTTACTACCTCTTTAGTCCTTCTAGGGGCACTATTGTCTTTTCATACCTTACCAGAGTATCTCTTGACCTTGGTTAACTATCCAGATACCCTTTCCTGACTGTCTAACCTTAGTCAAATGATCGTAATGCCCTTCGTCTGACTCAGACTTAATGACACAACACAGTGGCATACCTTCAGTGGCATTTTCGTAATTCTTTATTTTTCTCGGTCTTTATTAGCCTTGACACACATATTTATCTTAAAATATCATTGGACCTATAAGGTGCCATTCTGGACCCTCTATATGATCCCCTATCTTCATGGGCTCATTTCCCGAGAAATTCCCCCGAAACCTATTTATCGTGTCTTTTAATCCACTGTTAATTCTGTAGTAAATTCCACATAACTCCTTTTTGAGCTCTGTCAGTTTCAGAAATTCTTATATTAATTATAGGAATTTACTGCCACATTTCATCTGATTCTGAGGTTTAGAGCATACCGTACTAATTTTCCTTTTCTTTAAAAATTAATATAAATCTCTTGAGACCTTATGTCATAACTCTGTGTTGTGTCAAACTGATCAGCATAATCTTCTCTATTTACTGAGACCTTTGTTCAATAGGGTCTAGTAGCATTCCTTTTTCAGGCTATATACTAGGCTTCTAAGCCTAAAAATTGAGATATGACAGTTATAAATTAATAAAAAATTATAGGACCTATAGGTACAATTTATAATTGCCATAAGAATTAAGGATACATCCTACATTCCATGTTTCCTTGCTTAAGATATGTCAAAACCTGACTGTTAGACGAAGGCATCTTCCACAAGACTACCTCGAGTTACCTCTAACATGTGAACTAGTGAAGATTTTGAGTAAAAGAATTAAGAAGAAAATAAAAAGAAGGATAATTGAAGTCCTAGTTTAGTGGAAGGGATTCCTGGATGAGGAAGCATTGCGGATGCCCCTATTTTCTTTATAGTAGTTTCCAACATTTGTTGTTCTAAATCCTTGAGGGCAAGGATCCTTTGAATGGGTATTGTTATGTAATATAAAATAAATATAAAGAGGACAATTAATTATTGTTAATTAATTAATTTAGTAGTAGCTGTTAGATTACTGTTACTTTCAAATATATTTTACTATTACTGTCAAGGTTAGAGTTAGTATGTTTTTAAATCATCTACTTGCTTAGCCTATAAATATAGAGCCAATCAATTGTATTATTTAGCTTTGCTTAGTGAATATTTAGAGTATTACTCAAAAAACCCAAACCTCTATTGTGTCTCTAATCCTCTTTTCTACTATATCCTTGATTTCTCTATAATCTCTTGAATTCTCTTGCTTCCTTCATAATTCTCTAATATCTCTATGTAAGGAATTATGTTCTTTCACCATCTAGAATCTAAGGTAAAAATCTGTCAAGATGTTTTTTCTGGGTTTGAGATATGAGATAAAAATATGCCATCAGTGATGGTGATAGATGTCGATAAAGTTGGAGAGGAAGGTTTGATATCGCATTCTTTCTTTTTTTGTTAAAATTTGGCTCTCTCTCCCTTTGGTGAAGAACAGATGGAAGTTATTAAGAATAACTCTCAATTTTTTATGACATTCAAAATTTTAATCTTCAGTTCAATGCCCCTTTTTACTCTTTTGTTTTAAAATTATTTAGCCTTTAGGTGTGTTTGGCTTGATGGGAGGGAAGGGAGGGGAGGTATGCGAAGGAAATGATGGGAATGGCAGTTTTAAAGTTATATTATTTGGTTGTTTGATGGGAGGGGAAGAGAGAGATATTTAATGATACTTTGTTTGGTTCAAGATGAAAGAGGAGGGATGATAATAATAATTTACAATTCTACCCTTATTAAATTATTCTACCCTTGTAAGTTTGTTTATATTTTTTGTATTTATATGTTATACAAATTCATGGGTGAAGCTACACCAACCACCCATAACTATTTTTTCAAGGGCAATTAACACCCTAAAGTATTAATCGTCACATGCCAATTTTTTCTACCTGTATAAGACTGATAGAAGAAAGAGATTTAGAAGGGATTGTAATGATAAACAACAAGAAAGATAATGGTTAGAAAAGGTTTTAAGTGAAAGAAAGAGAGAAGGTATAAAGTTTTAAAGTCAAAGGGACTAAATTGTAATTAATGAAAGTTTAGGTGCTAAACTATAAATAATGAAAGTCCAGGGCTTAAATGGCAAATAGTAAAAAGTTGAAGGACCTAGAGTATTGAGATGCCAGGTACCAAATTGGAGTTTCAAATTTGTAGAAAATGGAGTAAAGTGGAATTTGGCAAATTTAGGGGCTAAAGTGCAATTTTGCCAAATTCAGGGATAAAATGGTAATTATATAAAGTTGAGCCAGAAAATGCCTAAAAATTTCCAAAAATATTTCAGTCCCAAATTTTACTAATAAATAGAGAATAAAATTCAGGCTAGTTATATCTCCCATAATTTTTATTTAAGGTCCCGATAAATTGATATTAATTTACGAAGTCTGGAGTTAATACAACATCTTCTGGACCTCATAATCAGATAAAATTTTATAGTAAATACTTATAATTAATATAAGAATTTATGAAACTAATAGAACTCAAAAATGAGTCTTGTAAAATTAATTATAGAATTTACAATGAAAAAGGACACCGATAAGGGATTTTAAAGAAATGCATATAATTTTTATCAGGACATCTAGGTCTCAGAAAATTATGAGACTTTATAAGAAATTTATTTTATATTAGAATGAATTTCTAAAAATTTTATAACCATTAAAAGAGGTGTCTAGAATTTATCAAAAGAATTAGATTAATTTAAGAATGTCAGTATAAGAAATAATGGGAAGTGCCTTGGGATTTGTATCAATTAGCAATTGGTCTCAATTTTTGGTTAATGTGGATTCATATACAGCAGCCCAATGTGCTAAGAGAATTATCTTAGAGCTAAATCCAAATTCGAAGAATACTCAATGGTATTTTCAAAAGGAAATTTCAAGGAAGGTGAAGGATAAGGTTAGGTGGCATTATGAGGTGTCTTGTGGGATGCACTTATCCACAATGTGGCACAAGACAAGGAAGAAAGAGCTTATCCCATGTACAATATACTAAAATAATATAAGAATTATGTTAATAATAATTAAGGAATTAATCAACCAATGAAATGTAAGATTAAGCCATTATAATAATTAAGAAAAGGAGGGATAATCTTGTCCCAAGGTGGCAAAAATTTGGCTAGAAAACCCCCCTTACATGTATAAAACCATGGCCTCTTGAATCCTTGGGGAAAATATGGCCAAATGAAAACTCAATCAAGGCAAAGATAATTCAAGGCACTTAAAAATCAAGGTAGTTAAAGCATAAAGTATGTGATCATTGCTAGTTTATTTGCAAGTGTTTTGGAAGGATAAATCATAGGTTTTAGTGGTTTAAAATTCCATTAAACCTAGAGTATACATGCTATCCAAAATGTTAAGTTGAATGAGGAAGAAGAAAATAAAGCTAGAACTACGTGATTAATGTTTAGATAAATTAGTTTAGATGATTGGCTATTGAATCAAGATGATATTTTTGACTTTACCATGTATGAGGCCTTTTAGGCAAGGATGTTTTGGATATAGAGAGATGGAATTTCAATGATCTAATGCTTCCATTGAATTTAAAAGATGATTTTGTGTAGGATTGGATAGGCCTAGAAACTTGGAATCAATGGAATTGAAAGTTGTAATTTTTAAGTCATATATGTTACTATTTAGACACATGAATAGTGATTGGAATTTCATAATTTTGCTCCTTCGAATGGTTTTAAAATGAAAAATTGTGTGGGATAAAGTAGAGGAACAATAATTAGAAGAATTAGAATCAAAATGAGATTTTTTTGAAAGAAAAGGGAAGTTTTTTTTCAATTCTATCTTGAACAAGGTGTACCAGCTAGAATTTCCAAATTATGAGTTCATAAATGGATTCAGAATGCCAAATTGTATAAGGTATATCCAAGGCATCAATTGATTCAAAGACCAAGCTAATTAATAAAGATTAAGGAAAGTTACTTTAGTAAATCAAATTCAATGTTCAATTGTACAGAATGAATGATAATGCAATGTTAGGATTTGGTTTGTATGATCAAAGAGGGTAGCCACACATCAAAGAGAAGTAATAAGCAAAAAGTAAAGAGAAAGGATAAGGGAAGAGAGTTATTTCAAGGTAGTGAACTTACCTACTTTACGCTTATGTTGCTCAGATGTTTTATGTGAAATTTGCTTACTTTGATTATGTAAAGCATGTATGATTAAGTGATGTTCTGTTTCTTTTTATGCTATGATCATATGTTATCATTAAGGCACATGGAAGCATGTAAATTATCATTATGCAAGTATGATTATTAAGTGCACACATATTAATATCAAGAATACATGTAGTTGCATATATTGTATGGTTTCCCTTTGCTACTTAAATTTGCCCCGAAATCTCACCTCTTCCATGTCACCACTAAAGCAGGAACTTCACATGAAGGAGAAGATGAAGATACATGAAGAAGAGATAGGGATTAGTCACATGCTTGAAATGTTTATATATGTAAAGTTAGTTGCTGAAACTTGTCAATGTGAATAGTAACTCATGAGGACGCAGTGACATGTCAGATGTAATTAAAAATAGTAAAAGTTGGAATAAATGTATAAAATTTCACTGACATTTACTTAACATGTCAAGCTTCATTTTGACATCAAGAATGCCTTATTCTAACATCAATACAAAGAGAACAAATTTTTAAAATTTAGGGACCAGAAACTGTTTTCCAAAATTTTTTACCAAATGAAGAGTGGTCTTTGACGATTTAATTGTACTGATTGTCTGATCATTTGGTCTGAGACTTATTTTTTCTTTTAGGCTCAATATGTTAGCTTTTAGTATCCTTTTGAATCACTTTATTTTAATTTTTCTATAATTAATTATGATTGTTTGAAGTTTGTCACTTAATCTGGAATTACCATATGAATAGTACTCATTTAGCTAAGAAATTCTAGATTTTGTAATTGAACTTCAATGGATGTTTAAATGGTTCTAAATACTATCGAATAGTCCCTAAGTCATATGAAAGTAAGGTGTTACATTAAGTGGTGCAATTAGCACCCTAAACTATAGTAAAAATGAAGCAATCCCCATCCTAACCCAATTCCACTTAACATCCATTATCCCTAGCAACTTCATCTATCTCAATCAAGCCAAAATTTTAATAGGTTATAATCATGTAGATTCAAACAAGTAAATCTTTACTTTGTTGTCAAAGAAGGGAAAAAAGCATCATAAATAAAGGATTCAAGAAAAAATATCACTAATGGCATAAACAGATGAAGAAGGGTGATAGAACCAGAACTTTAGAGATGGATAGAGAAGGAAGAATCGAGAGAGAAAATGAGAGAAAGAGAGATTTGAGAAAAGAAATCACAGACTATTCATTCGATAACTACTAGAGCATACTATTAGTAACCATATAGGCTAGAAAAATAAAGGAAAAAGACAAAAGGTACACCATAGCCACTACATAATAACCCGAGTGATGTAGTTAGATCAATAATTGAATAGCACAAAGACAAGAAACCAAAATCAAATTATATGTATCGCCTTTGCTAGTCTTCAAATCACAAATATCACCATCATCTTCATCTCCTCCCTAAGTCTCCTTTATCTACATCATTACTAACTCTCACCTTCTTTGGTGCTCACAGAGATCTTTGCTATCACCATTATTTATTGGAGGTTATTGTTTCTAGATGAATGAGGTTCTCATCACCATTGTTTGCCTATGTCTGGTTACTAGATTGAAGGTGATGTAAGGAATTGGAAGACACGCAGCGGAAATTAATTTAAAAATTTTTCCATTCCTTGCCAGGATCTACCGTATGTGTTTAAGTCAAGTGGGAAGAAGTATTACCCTTAATGTGCCTCAGCGACTTCCACAGCTTTCGGTCACGACGTTCACAGCTTCGCTCTGCGGCTCGTGCTCCCTTTCTGATCACAAGAAGTCGACGACTCAGGTCGGCTTCCTCTACTGGTATCCACACGAACAGCTTTTCAACCACGAACGACGTGCTAGCGTCTCTTGTCCCTCCAGGGCTTTCTCAAGAGTTCGTCCTCTCCGTCTCTATTTCAGCAGTTTCTTATCTGCAAACCTTTTGCAGAGTCCCCTTCGGCCTTTTTTGTTCTATGTGTGTTTTTCTCTTTAAAACGCAGCTCCTAAAATCAGATATATAGGATGCTATGCGTTTTTCTCTGTCAACCGAATTGGATTTTGGAGTTAATCTTATATTAATTCCAAAATAATACAATATCATATATTGTATGATTTTATAAGAAACTAATTAAATAAAATAATATCAAATCCGTCCCACAGATTTAATTACCCATTTATTTAATTTTAAATAAAGATGAGACTGAACTATTTTTGATTTATTCTCATAAATCAAATTTGAGATATCCTATCAATTTAAATTTCGAATTTCAAACGTGATAGAGATTTAATTTATCCTTATAAATTAAATCTTATAAATATCTCTTATATGAGATATCCTATCAATTTGAATTTCGAATTTCAAACGTGATAGAGATTTAATTTATCCTTATAAATTAAATCTCATATATCTCATATATATAATATATATATACGAATTTATATATATACGAATATAAATATAAATAAATATATATACATTCACCTGGATCTTTCATTGAATCTGGACATGTCTTAGATTCAATGAATCTGGACATCATAGCTCGTGTTGGGCTATTTTGTGTGTGACCCTGTAGGCCCATATGAAGTTGGCAGTGGGCTATTTGCTATACTAGCCCACAAGTCGCAAGCGGTCTCTAGCAAGACATAACGACTACCCAAATCATATGAGGATCGATAAACGATGTAACCTTTTATACAACCATATCATGTCCCTTCTGTCACGCGATATTTTGGTCATGGATGAGGCATGGATAATGTCATCCTCCTATTCCTGACCGTTACTTTCTCGATCCCTGAGTAGTCTGACTATAGAAATGGAACTACCTTTCCATTACAGTATGGCCATACATTTCTCAGACTCACTCATCGAGGGGCCCAGTAATATCTCTCCACGAATGTGAGGGACAAATTCCATCTTGACCATTCACATTCCTCCGCATGAAAAACCACTAAGCCCGAACATAGTCTTTATGATCACTCGGTCAAAAGTGACTTTTGACTAGGTCAAAGCTGAGCGTTTTGTCATGTAGGAATCCATGATGATCTCAGGTCAAAGGGCATATTGACATGGTTTGTATATGAGAGAAGCTTATGACGTTACCCATGCAGTTCTCTCATAGCGGGTCGGTCCAACACCCTGTACTCTTACATGTGCTTATGACTTTGATTTATATCTCTATACATCTTCAAAGTCATACTGGTCTTATTTCATCTGTGCTCCCACATAGATGATCGACCAGGGACATTTAGGATAATATCATGAATTATTCAAGGATGGTCATCATAGTAAACATGCAAATAATATGATAACTCAATTAATAAATTCATAAATCAATAATGTTCATAAGACAATGATTGGCCCCTAGGGCACGATTTCCAATAACCTCCCACTTGCACTAGGTACAATCATTAATTTGACTAATTCCCATTGACCTGACATGACGCTCATGCTTTGCCTGCACAAGCGGCTTTGTTAGAGGATCAGCAACATTATCTTCTCCTGCTACTTTGCATATTTTTATATCACCTCTATCGTTGATTTCTCTGATGAGATGAAATCGCCTGAGTATATGCTTGGTCCTTTGATGTGACCTAGGCTCTTTGGCACGTGCAATAGCACCGCTATTGTCACAGAGCAAAGTTATTGGATCTGAGATGGTAGGTATCACCCCTAGTTTTGTGATGAACTTCCTGATCCAAACGGCTTCCTTAGCTGTATCAGATGCTGCTATATACTCAGCTTCCATTGCAGAATCTGCTACAGTGCCCTGCTTAGAGCTCTTCCAGCTTACTGCTCCATTATTGAGGAGGAATATGTATCCAGACTGCGATTTTTGGTCGTCCTGGTCAGTTTGAAAACTCGCATCTGTGTAACCAGTTACACAGAGCTCATCATCCAATCCACCATAGACCAAGAATAAGTCCTTAGTCCTTCTTAAGTACTTAAGGATATTCTTGACAGCAGTGCAATGGCCCTCACCAGGGTCCTGTTGGTATCTGCTAGTCATACTTAAGGCAAACGAGACATCCGGTCGAGTATATAACATGGCGTACATGATAGATCCTATGGCCGAGGCATATGGAACCTTACTCATGCGACCTCGCTGATCAGATGTACTAGGACACAGATCTTTGCTGAGGTGAGTACCATGAGACATGGGTATGAAACCCCTCTTTGATTCGTGCATACTGAACCTATGCAGTATTTTGTCTATGTATGTACTCTGACTGAGTCCTAGAAGTCTTTTAGATCTATCTCTATAGATCCTGATTCCTAGGATGTAGGTGGCTTCACCCAAGTCTTTCATCGAGAAAGACTTTCCTAACCAAGACTTGACAATCTGCAAGGTAGGAATGTCATTCCCAATAAGTAGGATGTCATCGACATAGAGTACCAAAAACACAACTGTGCTCCCACTAACCTTCTTGTACACACAAGGTTCATCAATGTTTTGAAGAAATCCAAACTCTTTGATTACTTCATCAAAACGATGATTCCAACTCCGAGAGGCTTGCTTCAGTCCATAAATGGACCTTTGAAGCTTGCACACTTTACCAGAGTCCTCGGAACGCACAAACCCTTCAGGTTGTGTCATGTACACATCCTCAAGGAGCTTTCCATTAAGGAAGGCTGTCTTGACGTCCATCTGCCATATTTCATAGTCATAATATGCTGCAATAGCAAAGAGGATTCTGATTGATTTGGCCATTGCTACTGGGGAAAAGGTCTCATCATAGTCCACACCATGAGTTTGAGTAAAACCTTTTTCAACCAGTCGTGCCTTGAAGACATTTACATTGCCATCCATGTCAGTTTTCTCTTTGAAAACCCACTTGCACCCGACGGTTTTTACACCTTCAGGCGGGTCGACTAAGGTCCAAACCTGATTGTCGTACATGGATTGTATCTCAGACTTCATGGCACTAAGCCATTTTTCAGAGTTTGGTCCCACTATAGCTTCTCGATAGGTAGTCGGCTCATTATGCTCAATGAGCAACACATCACGACTATCAGAAATCAGAAATCCATATCTCTGAGGCTGAAGTCGTATCCTATTAGATTTACGTGGACCTTGCGTGACTTGAGGAGTCTCAACAACTTGTTGTGAGTCTTCTCTATTTTCCATCTGCAGTTCTGTGGTGTCTTGTAGCTCTCAAACTTCTTCGAGTTGTACCTTACTCCCACTGGTTCTTTTAGAGATAAATTCTCGTTCCAGAAAGATACCATTTCTGACAACAAACACTTTGTTATCAGCAGGGTTGTAGATGTAATATCCCTTGGTTTCCTTAGGATATCCCACAAAAAGGCATTTTGAGGATTTGGGCACTAATTTGTCTGAGGCTTGTTGCTTAACATAGACCTCACATCCCCAAATCTTGAGGAAAGACAAACTAGGCGTCCTCCCAGTCCATATCTCATACGGAGTCTTTTCAATTGCCTTTGATGGAACACGATTGAGTGTGAACCCAGCTGTCTCTAGGGCATGGCCCCAAAAGGAGGGCGGAAGATCTGTTTCACTCATCATGGATCGAACCATATCTAATAGTGTTCGATTCCTCCGTTCAGAAATGCCATTCCATTGTGGTGTCCCTGGAGGAGTCAATTGTGAGAGTATCCCACAACTCCTAAGATGATCTATGAACTCTTGGCTCAAATATTCACCACCCCGATCAGATCGAAGGGCTTTAATTGTTTTGCCAAGCTGGTTTTGTACTTCATTTTGAAATATTTTGAACTTTTCAAAAGATTCAGATTTATGTTTCATCAGATAGATGTACCCATATCTGCTGAAATCATCTATAAATGTTATGAAGTACGAATAACCTCCTCTGGCATTTGTGTTCATTGGTCCACACACATCTGTATGTATGAGGCCCAATAAATCAGTGGCCCTCTCACTATGCCCAGTGAAAGGTGACTTTGTCATCTTTCCTAACAAGCAAGACTCGCAAGTGTCATATGATTCAAAATCAAATGAGTTTAGAAATCCATCTTGATGGAGTTTGGAAATGCATTTCTCATTTATGTGGCCCAGACGACAGTGCCAGAGGTATGTGGGATTCAAATAGTTTGGTTTGACCCTTTTGGCGGTTATGTTATAGATATTTCCATGATTGGGTTGCTCCAAATTTAATATGTAATGATCAACATGCAAATCACCATGAGCATAGAAAACATCATTACGATAAATAGAACATCTACTATTCCCAGCAATGGAAGTGAAACCTTCCTTATCCAAATAAGAAAGTGAAACAATGTTACTACTTAAAGCAGGAACATAATAGCAATTGTTCAAAACTAACAAAAGCCCAGTGGGCAGAACTAATTCATAAGTGCCTACAGCTAACGCAGCAACCCTTGCTCTGTTTCCAACTCGTAGGTCAACCTCGCCCTTTTTCAGCTTCCTACTGTCCTTTAGTCCCTGCACATTTGTACAAATGTGAGAACCACATGCAGTATCTAATACCCATGAGGTGGAAGTAGAAAGATGAATGTCTATAACATAAATACCTGAAGCGATAGCCCCGCTATCCTTCTTGTTCTTTTTCAGATCTTCGAGGTAGAGTTTGCAATTCCTCTTCCAATGACCCGGTTCATTACAGAAGAAGCAGACTCCTTCCTTCGGAGGCTTTGCCTTCTTTGGTGCAGGCTTAGTTTCGGGCTTGCCTGACTCTTTGGTCTTACCTGATGAGCCATGACCCTTCCCCTTGCCTTTGCCTTTCTTTTTCGTACCCTTTCCTTTCTGAACCATCAAAACACTACTGGGTTTCTTTTTAAGACTCGGCTCAGCAGTTTTAAGCATCCCATGCAGTTCAGAAATAGATTTCTCCATGTTGTTCATGTTGTAGTTCATGACAAACTGGTCATAACTTTCCGGGAGTGAGTTCAAGATCAAATCCGTAGCTAACTCCTGGCTCATGGGAAATCCAAGCCTCTCAAGGTGATCAATGTACCCTTTCATCTTTAAGACATGAGTACTAACTGATGCACCTTCAGCCATCTTGCAGGAATGTAAGGCCTTAGTGGTCTCATACCTCTCTTGCCTTGCCTGTTGCTGGAACATTTCCTTGAGATGCACAATCATCTCATAAGCCTCCATGTGTTCGAGATCTCTTTGGAGCTCTGGAACCATGGTGGCTAGCATTAAGCATCCCACATCGACAGAGTCTTCCTTATGCTTCGTGTAAGCATCTCTCTGAGCTCTAGGAGCATTGGCGGCTGGCTCCTCAGGAATGGGTTGATCTAGGACATGCGCCTTTCTTTCCTGCTTGAGAACAATTCTCAAGTTCCTAAACCAGTCAAGAAAGTTTGTCCCATTGAGTTTGTCCTTCTCAAGGACAGATCGCAGCGATAATGTAGCAGTATTACTAGTCGTCATGATTCTACAATTAAAATATGCAATTCAATTAGCAATCTCCCACTAAATAAACAACCCTCAATGCAATAGTTAGTGGGCTAAGATCCATATTTGGCTCAAACTTAAGTCCGCTTTGGCAGGACGCTTAAATTAAGTTATTTAGGTAGGTAACACCTTTACCAATTACATCAAATGTAACTCTTAGATGTTTATGGGATTCCATCATCATATGATCTGTCATGTTTTTAATCCCATCTAATGCCTTGAGACCCAAAACCGTTTTGTTAATCTCAATTAAGTCAAACAATAATGAACCTATGAGAGTAGCACCATTACTCTTTGCTTATCTCCCCAAGATAACTCAAAAGCACCCACTTTGGTGGAGTCCACAATTGAGCGATCAAGGTTTTGACAAGTGTTCATAAATTGACAGCATTATGACTTAAGATTTCTTTTAGAGGGCCTAATTTAACTATCTGGTTTATAAAACGCATGTTTCTCAGTTCGTATCTCATACAAGTAATATGCATACGCTGATATAATCATAATATGCATAATCTAAACGTGATACAATATGGCTCACCTATCCTAAGTCCCCTCAAGCCAATGAGAGGAGCTCTCTAGTAAGAAAAGAGAAATTACATATAGAAACCTCTTTTAATATTCGAGGGTAGTGAGATGAGAGGAGAAGGTACATTGAGAGTATATAGAGGAAGGCACGACACGCAGGCCGTATTTAAAATTTACAACACTTGTAATCTAGAGCCATATTGTTCACCATACCCAAACATTCAAGAATCAATATTCAGATCTAATCGAAGGGCAATTAATGTTTCAAATATAAAACGTTCACAAAGTAACATATGTTACGGTTATGTTGCGCTACGAACAGGTAGCCGGTTAGCGGGCAGGGTCTCTGGGGCAGCGCCCCGGAAGAAATTTTTTTTTTTTGTTTTTGTTTCATAAATAATCACGAATCTGAATTCGGTTTTCACAAATAATCACAAATTTGAATTTGGTTTTCTTAGACCCCATCTATGCAAATTGATCAAATCAAAAAGCATCACCACCGATTTCAATTTCCTTTTAGATTCCTTTTATGTCATACACACACGGATTCCATATATGTCACACATACAACGCTTATTATATGATCGGCTACTACTAACATATATCATATAAATCAACAATCAAGCCTAACTTAAACACAAAACGGCATGGCTCTGATACCACTGTAAGGAATTGGAAGACACGCAGCGGAAATTAATTTAAAAATTTTTCCATTCCTTGCTAGGATCTGCCGTATGTGTTTAAGTCAAGTGGGAAGAAGTATTACCCTTAATGTGCCTCAGCGACTTCCACAGCTTTCGGTCACGACGTTCACAGCTTCGCTCTGCGGTTCGTGCTCCCTTTCTGATCACAAGAAGTCGACGACTCAGGTCGGCTTCCTCTACTGGTATCCACACGAACAGCTTTTCAACCACGAATGACGTGCTAGCGTCTCTTGTCCCTCTAGGGCTTTCTCAAGAGTTCGTCCTCTCCGTCTCTATTTCGGCAGTTTCTTATCTGCAAACCTTTTGCAGAGTCCCCTTCGGCCTTTTTTGTTCTATGTGTGTTTCTCTCTTTAAAACGCATCTCCTAAAATCAGATATATAGGATGCTATGCGTTTTTCTCTGTCAACCGAATTGGATTTTGGAGTTAATCTTATATTAATTCCAAAATAATACAATATCATATATTGTATGATTTTATAAGAAACTAATTAAATAAAATAATATCAAATCCGTCCCACAGATTTAATTACCCATTTATTTAATTTTAAATAAAGATGAGACTGAACTATTTTTGATTTATTCTCATAAATCAAATTTGAGATATCCTATCAATTTAAATTTCGAATTTCAAACGTGATAGAGATTTAATTTATCCTTATAAATTAAATCTTATAAATATCTCTTATATGAGATATCCTATCAATTTGAATTTCGAATTTCAAACGTGATAGAGATTTAATTTATCCTTATAAATTAAATCTTATAAATATCTCTTATATGAGATATCCTATCAATTTGAATTTCGAATTCAAACGTGATAGGGATTTAATTTATCCTTATAAATTAAATCTCATATATCTCATATATATAATATATATATATATACGAATTTATATATATACGAATATAAATATAAATAAATATATATACATTCACCTGGATCTTTCATTGAATCTGGACATGTCTTAGATTCAATGAATCTGGACATCATAGCTCGTGTTGGGCTATTTTGTGTGCGACCCTGTAGGCCCATATGAAGTTGGCAGTGGGCCATTTGCTATACTAGCCCACAAGTCGCAAGCGGTCTCTAGCAAGACATAACGACTACCCAAATCATATGAGGATCGATAAACGATGTAACCTTTTATACAACCATATCATGTCCCTTCTGTCACGCGATATTTTGGTCATGGATGAGGCATGGATAATGTCATCCTCCTATTCCTGACCGTTACTTTCTCGATCCCTGAGTAGTCTGACTATAGAAATGGAACTACCTTTCCATTACAGTATGGCCATACATTTCTCAGACTCACTCATCGAGGGGCCCAGTAATATCTCTCCACAAATGTGAGGGACAAATTCCATCTTGACCATTCACATTCCTCCGCATGAAAAACCACTAAGCCCGAACATAGTCTTTATGATCACTCGGTCAAAAGTGACTTTTGACTAGGTCAAAGCTAAGCGTTTTGTCATGTAGGAATCCATGATGATCTCAGGTCAAAGGGCATATTGACATGGTTTGTATATGAGAGAAGCTTATGACGTTACCCATGCAGTTCTCTCATAGCGGGTCGGTCCAACACCCTGTACTCTTACATGTGCTTATGACTTTGATTTATATCTCTATACATCTTCAAAGTCATACTGGTCTTATTTCATCTGTGCTCCCACATAGATGATCGACCAGGGACATTTAGGATAATATCATGAATTATTCAAGGATGGTCATCATAGTAAACATGCAAATAATATGATAACTCAATTAATAAATTCATAAATCAATAATGTTCATAAGACAATGATTGGCCCCTAGGGCACGATTTCCAACAGGTGAATCATCGCTAGATGAAGGAGGTCATTGTTTCCACTATTGCTATAACTATCGATATTTCCATCATTCACTTAGTTATCAGAGAAGAGTAGGGTGGAGATATTAATGGGAAGGAGGGGATTTTGCTTTTGGTTAAAAAATTCCATCGGATCAGAGTTGAATTGAAGCTCTTGAAAGGGTTGAACTTTTTTATTTTTGTGATAGAAAGGTTATAGTTGCAAGAGATAACATATGTTAGGGACATTAGGTTGAGGGGGAGATTGCACAACTTTTAATAGTTTATGGTCCTAATTGCACCCCTTAATATTTTAGGATATTCATTGCACCTCAAAAAATAGTATGGGATATTGAGTGCACCTTCACCCTAAATTAATTTACCCCTTAATTCAAATTACATGATTTAATGAAAATTCAATTAATATGTGTATACAAAAAATGGTATAGTATTTTTTTAATAAATATAATAATATATTTTAAAAAACTAATTAAAAATTCTATTTTTTTATAAAAATGAAGCTTTGTTCCTTGAGGGCTTATTTTCCATCTTTAATATGTATTTTAATTAATAAAATAAAATATTTGAAAAAATCAAATGGCAAAAATCTATCGAGTATGAAGAAATATATATTAGAGCTGGAAGAAAATTGGGAGTGAATTTGTTTATAGTGTGATTGTGACATTTTACATAATAAAAAAAATCTACATCCCAACAAGCCATCACTACATGGTCAAGTACTATATTTTGACCATGCATGTAACAAAATATACAAAAGTCATCAATAATTCGTATACTTTCATTATTTGCATATACGAATCCATGACTAAAACAAATTGAAACACTAGATCAATTACTTTATCAAATGAGGGTCAATCACAAAGTTAAGAACACTAAAGATCATACAAGAGAACAATAACAGCAAACAATTCACCAAGGTTCACTTTCCATTCCACGTGGCATTTCTCCAACACTACTAGCTTATAAAGTCTTCTTGATTAAAGAATGCACATGTAATTGACAGTAGAAACTTTAAATTATTACAGGCCTATGGTAGAGGCTAGTCTAGGTAGGTTTAAGTGAAAGAACTCAATAAAGGTGAGATGAAAGAAATAATTATATCACTGAGTGTACTCTCTTCTATCCTGTTCATTTGTCTTATTTATTCTCATAGAGGTTGATCACATTGCATTTGTTATTATGTGATCATGGCTAACTTGTTTGATTCCTCTACTTGTTTTTAGCTATTTAACACAATGATTTCTAAAGCTTTTCATAGGAGTACAAAGGTTTAACTGTTAGGGAAATATTATTAATCCCTATTTTATTATATTATTTCATATATTTCAAAGAATTTATCATGTTCAATTGGCATTATTGTAGTAGTTTTGCTCACTTTGTGATTTTTTCTTTATTTGAGTTTCCTAAAAAAATTCCTTTATGTTTACTCCAAAAGTAATATAAAGTAATACAAAAGCAGCAACAGAAAGAAAACAAGAGGAGGATGATTAAATAAACCATTTATAAAAGTATGAAAAAGTTACAAATAAAATAGGACAAGAGGCGGATACAGATGGAGGAATTTTTACCATAGACCAAACACAAGCTGGGGAGCAAATGACAAACAGGATCCACGCAGATGGTAACAATAGAAGAAAACAAACATTGAAGGTAAATATCGGTGACCAAGTTCTAATTAATGAGAATAGTATAGATAGTATGGGTAGTAGGGTTTGGAGGTGAACAATTGGAGCTTTTTTTAAAAAAATTTATATGAACACATGAGGACAAATTAGTCATACAATTTGGTTTAACCAAATGAGATAAGGGAATACTTTATGCTCCCTTCTTATTTTGTCCCATAAACAAAATAGGCCCTTAGGGAGAGAGAAAAGAGTTATCGTGAAAGCTAGGGATGTGAAAACACCCAGTTGTCTGGTATGACCTTATCCAACCCAAGCAAACCCTACCCAATCTGGTCTAAAAAAAGTGACATGAAGTAAAAAGGACCTGTAACATCCTTTTACTATACATATATGCATATTTGAAAGTTATTTGAACCACTTAAAAACCTCTTAAAGTAATAAAATTGAATTTTCAAAAATTCCCTTCTCAACTATTGATGTGGCAATTTCTAGATTTGACACCCAAATTTGAAAAATCATAATTAATTTTAGAACAAATGAAATAAGGTTGTTTGAATTTCTAATTGAATTTCTTTCAATCATATTTAATAGGAAAATATAAATAAGGATATTTACCGTACCAATCAATACAGTTAATTCATTGAAAAATACTATTCATTTGGTAAATTCTGGACCTTCCAGTTTTTATACCTTAACTTTAGAAATGCATATCTCCTAGTTTACATATCCGAATAAGGAAAATTACCTACGGATTTAAATTTTAAGAAGTGTGCTTTATGATCACTAAATTGCATGGGCAAACACGTCCATTTACTAGGTCAAACCATAGCTGGAAAGTTGTTGTCCTAGGACCTACGAATTTAGCTTAATTCAAGTTTTCCAGATTATGAATTGTAATTTTGAAAAATCATATTGAATTGTATACTTATCCAAATTAGGTGATATTGGTGTCCATTTAAATATATTTATCTTAACTATACACATACAAAATATCACATTTAAATTCGTCCAGCAACATAATCAAAACATAACCATAAGGTCACTGCATCACTTAATAATTACATGCCATTATTCTAAATATTTCAATACAACATATGACATCATAACTACATACAAAGCATGACTAATTGTCCACATTTATGCTTTTTTCCTTGGATGTTCCATCCCCTAAACATTGTCAAATTTATGGAAGCAATGATATTTAAAAAAATCTCAATAGCAAGAGATATTCACTGTATAATTAATCAAGTTGAATTATCTAATCACATGCATATGATTTGGAAGCAATATAACCTCATCATCAAGCATACTCTAACATGTATATTGTCATAATATATAGTGTAACGAGATAAAACAACTATCATAGCTCATGGCAATATAGCCCATAGCATCATCTCATAACAAGTTCAACTAAGCATCATAAATACAATGCAATTAAACAATCAACATAACAAATTTTAAAGTGGGCTATCCTTGCTATGTCTTGAAATCACCTTTCTCTTTTCCTCTAATATGAGAGTCCTCCTTTGGATAATGTCAAATCATATACATTACAAATCAATGGCATGTCACCAAACAACCATAGGGTCCATTTGGATTACATCCAAACCATGGTTTTAGAAGCCCTATGGGAAAAAATCTTAGTTTGGAAAAATTTTAAAACAAACAGTCATATTTGTCTAAAAGGGCTATCTAAGCAAACCATGGTTTTAGATAAGCTGGTAGGACTAGCTTTTGGAACAGTAAAAGAGCTTATGGACTACCCAATTACTATTTTACCCTTATTTTTTCCCTCCCTCTCCTCTTTCTTCTCTTATCCACTATTTATCTCTCCCACCAGAGTCATCTTCAACAATATCGATGAGCACGGTGCCCTCTAATAGAATTGACAACAGAGCAAACATAGCAGCGAGCATAGTGCCATCTTTTTCCTCTCTATCTGTCTTCTCCCTCCCTGCCTTCTCCCTCAAATTTTTCTCTACCTTCTCCACCTCTGGCTATAGTGCGTGTGCTCTTCTCCCCCTGTGCTAACTATTTAGTCACTGGTAGAGGACAAAAGAAGATGACCTGTACGATAAAGGAGGAAAGAAGGTGAACAATGACATTGAGCTGAACAGTATGTGAACTATGTTTGATAGATAATAAATATTTTTTTATCTCATACCCATTTTGGTATTTTACTAATCACAAAAGTCCTTTTAGTAATAAGTATCCAAACACTCATTTATTCGGAACCACTTTTTTCTATAAGTTCTTTTCCAAAAGGCCTTTTTTAAAAGCTATCTAAAAGCCCTTTTTTCATAAGCTCTTTTTTAAAATTCTATCCAAACACACACATACACTTGATTCCAAAGCATAAGTTCTCTAAGTTCCTTTTTAACTCACTTAAAGCTTTAAGTTCTATCTATCCAAAATCAATTCCAAGGTTTAGTCCTACATAATTTTCCATGTAAAATTCAATTATGGAGTTAGAATTTTGAAATTCAAAATCTATCTTTGAATTTGGACAGAACTCATGAGGTAACCCTAAAAATTAAAAAATTCTAAATTTTGATTATAGTGCTTCCAATACTTGCTCCTCTACTTAACCCCATATAATTTTCCATTTAAAACCCATTTGAAGCATCAAAATCATCTAATTCCTCTTCCTTCATTGAGTTATGTATAGTGGTAGCAAGTATACAAAAGATAAAATTCCTATAATACATTATTTTCACAAGCTTAATCTACTTAAATCTAGCTTGTCTCAACTTGTTTCTGTAACATTCCAATTTTTCCCTATCTATATAAGACTGATAGAGCAAACAGGTTATGAAGAGATTGGGATGACAATCAGAAGAAAAGATATTGATTAGATAAGTTTTAAGCTAAAGAAAGATAGAAGGTATAAAGTTGTAAAGCCAAAGGGGCTAAATTGTAATTAATGAAAGTTTCAAGGATATAATGGTCTTTCGAAAAAGAAAGGGACTAAAGTGAAAACCCTAAAAGGTCCATTGTGCAAAATGAAAGTAAAAACAAGTTATGGGTCATTAAGTATAATTATCAAAAGCAAACAGACTAAAGTGCAATTTTCAAGAGTTTAGGGGCAAAATGGTAATTATAGAAACTTGAGTCAGAAAATGCCCAAAATTGCCCAGAAATATTTTTGTCCCAAATTTTATGAATCAATAGAGAATGAAAATTGGGTCAGGCATATCTCTCAGAATTTTAATTCAAGGTCTTGATAAATTGATATTAATTTTTGAAGTATGGAGATTAAGATAGTATCTTCCAAATATTTATGGGACACAATTTTGGTCTAACATGGTTTCAAGTGAGGGCCAAACACACTAAGAGTGTTTTTAGAAGCCAAATGGAATTTGTACACTATTTTATGAATTAATGAAAAGGAAAGAAAGAAAGGAAATTTCATTGAAGGTGCAAATGGCATTAGGGGGCATTGTAAGGTGTCTTGTGGACCCCACACTCCTTCCATATGGCACAAAGGGAAAAGAAGAAAACACTATCACATGTGCTCCATTGTAATAAAATAACATAATAATATATTTAAACATGATTAAGGAATTAAACAACCTATCAAGTTCAAGAATAAGGCTATATAATAATTAGGAAAAGTTAGGATCTCCCAATATTCAAAAGTTTTAGCTTATAAATACCCCTCCCTTTAGTGCAAAATAGTGGTACATGATAAACCCTTGGGGAACCTCTTGTCATTTTAAAACTTGGCCAAAGCAAAGGCAATTTAAGGCATTTAGTGATCAAGCAAGTTAAGGCATAAGGTAAGAACAAATTAAAACATCATACTTTTTATCCCTCAAAGTATGCATTTATTAAATGCATCATACTAGTGGAAGTATTACTTTGACCCAAAAATTAAAATTTTAAAACTTATCGAGTACTGTTCACTAATTCTAGAAAAATTGTATTCAGGTGATACAAATTTCTACTTGAATCTCTTTGATAGCTATTTAAGGGGAAAATATAAATTTGAATATTTACTTTGCCAATCAAAACAGTTAAATTGATACTTTTACTATTTATATGCTAAATTTTGGAAATTCTAGATTTTCTCTTAACTTTGGAAATTTGTTGTTCTTGATATACACATCCAAATAAGGTGTATTGCCTATGAATTTAAAGCTATATATGTGTAATAGTTTCTCATAAAATTTCTTACATTAATTCCTTCATTTGCAAGGTCAAACTAAAGGCACAACAAACTGCTACAAGACTTACATTTTTACCATTTCAATTTCCTTTCTTTAATTCTCAATAATTGTTCCAGCATGCATAAACCATCTCTTTGGCCTCTCATACATTCATATACATTATGGGGTTATGCCATAATTATTTCAAACATACATATAATGTCATTACATAACATTAAATAAAAAGGATAACATACAGGACATGCTATCACTTGCCTACTTCTTCTCTTATATTCCTTAGCTCATGTATCAAGCATGATTCTTCCATCATAAATAACCTATTATGGTTGGTTATGGGAGGGTGAGATTCTAGGGAATCTCATTAGTAAATAGTACCATTTAATGCATATAAGATGAATGCAAGTGCATGACATGTTTTATTTTTGCATACTATCATGCTCCATGCCTATCACTTATTGGAAAATGTGCCCTAGGGGCCAATCATTATCTTATGAACATTATTGATTTATGAATTTATTAATTGTGTTATCATATTATTCGCATGTTTACTGTGATGACCATCCTTGGATAATTCATGATCTTATCCTAAATGTCCCTGGTCGATCATCTGTACGGGAGTAGAGATGAAATAAGACCAGTATGACTTTGAAGATATATAGAGATATAAATCAAAGTCATAGGCACATGTAAGAGTACAAGGTGTTGGACTAACCCGCTATGAGAGAGTTACATGGGTTACGTCATAAGCTTCTCTCATATACAAACCATGTCACTATGCCCTTTGACCTGAGATCATTATGGATTCCTACATGACAAACGCTCAGCTTTGACCTAGTCAAAAGTCACTTTTAACCAAGTGATCATAAAGACTATGTTCGGGCTTAGTGGTTTTTCATGCGGAGGAATGTGAGTGGTCAAGATAGAATTTGTCCCTCACATTCGTAGAGAGATATTAATGGGCCCCTCGATGAGTGAGTCTGAGAAATGTATGGCCATACTATAATGGAAAGGTAGTTCTATTTCTATAGTCAGACTACTCAGGGATCGAGAAAGTAACGGTCAGGAATAGGAGGATGACATTATCCATGCCTCATCTATGACTAAAATATCGCGTGACAGAAGGGACATGATATGGTTGTATAAAAGGTTATATCATTTATCGATCCTCATATAATTTGGGTAGTCGTTATGTCTTGTTAGAGACCGCTTGTGACTTGTGGGCCAGTATAGCAAATGGCCCACTGCCAACTTCATATGGGCCTACAGGGTCACACACAAAATAGCCTAAAATGAGCTATGATGTCCAGATTCATTGAATCTAAGATATGTCTAGATTCAATGAATGATCCAGGGTTGATGTATATATTTATTTATATTTATATTCGTATATATATAAATTCGTATATATATATTATATATAAGGGATATATAGGATTTAATTTATAAGGATAAATTAAATCTCTATCACGTTTGAATTTGAAATTCAAATTGATAAGATATCTCATATAAGAGATATTTACAAGATTTAATTTATAAAGATAAATTAAATCTCTATCACGTTTGAATTTGAAATTCAAATTGATAGGATATCTCATATAAGAGATATTTAGAAGATTTAATTTATAAGGATAAATTAAATCTCTATCATATTTGAATTTAAAATTCAAATTGATAGGATATCTCAAATTTGATTTATAAGAATAAATCAAATATAGTCCAATCTTATCTTTATTTAAATTAAATAAATAGGTGAATTAAATCTGTGGGACAGATTTAATATAAACATTATTTATTTAATTAGTTTCTTATCAAATTATACAATATGTGATATTGTATTCGGAATTACTATAGATTAATTCCAAGATCCAATTCGGTTGAGGAAAACGCAGAGCATCCTATATATCTAATTTTAGGAGCTACGTTTTTGACACACAACACACAACACAAAAGGCCAAACGGAATATGCAAAAGGTTTGCAGATAAGAAACTGCTGAAGTAGAGACGGAGAGGATGAACTCTTGAGAAAGCCTTGGAGGGACAGGAGAAGCTAGTACGTCATTCGTGGTTGGAACGCTGTTCGTGTGGATACCAGTAGAGGAAGCCGATCTGAGGCATTGACTTCTCGTGATCAGAAAGAGAGCACGAGCTACGGAAAGAAACTGTAGACGTCTTCTTGTGATCAGAAAGAGATCACCAGTCGCAGAGAGAAGCTGTGTAAGTCGCTGAGAAACACTAAGGGTAATGCTTCTTTCCACTTGTCTTAAACACACACGGTAGATCCTGGCAAGGAATGGAAAAATTTTTAAATTAATTTCCGCTGCGTGTCTTCCAATTCCTTACAGTGGTATCAGAGCCATGTTATTTTGTGTTTAAGTTAGGCTTGATTGTTGATTAATATGATATGTGTTAGTCATAGCCAATCATATAATATGCGTTTTATGTATGACATATAAGGAATCCGTGTTATGTATGACATAAAAGGAATCTAAAAGGGAATTGAAATCGGTAGTGATGCTTTTTGATTTGATCAATTAACATAGATGGGGTCAAAGAAAACTGAAAACCAAAAGCCGTGGCTACCTGTTCGTAGCGCAACATAATCGTAACATATGTTATTTGATGAATGTTTTAGATATGAAACATTAATGCCCTTGAATTAAATCTGAATGTTGATTCTTGAATGTTTCGGTATGGTGAACAATATGGCTCTAGATTGCAAGTGTTGTAATTTTTAAATATGACCTGTGTGTCGTGCCTTCCTCTATATACTCTCAATGTACCTTCTCTTCTCATCTCACTCCCCTCGAATGTTAAAAGAGGTTTATATATGTAATTTCCCTTTTTCTTACTAGAGAGCTCCTCTCATTGGCTTGAGGGGACTTAGGATAGGTGAGCCATATTGTATCACATTTAGATTATGTGTATTATGATTATATCAGGAACATGCATATACTTGTATGAGATACAAACTGAGAAACATGCATTCTTATAAACCAGATAGTTAAATTAAGCCCTCTAAATGAAATCTTAAGTCATAATGCCGTCAATTTATGAACACTTGTCAAAACCTCGATCGCTCAATTGTGGACTCCACCAAAGTGGGTACTTTTGAGTTATCTTAGGGAGATAAGCAAGAGTAATGGTGCTACTCTCACATGTTTATTATTGTTTGACTTAATTGAGATTAACAAAACAGTCTTGAGTCTAAAGGCATTGGATGGGATTAAAAACATGCCAGATCATATGATGATAGAATCCCATGAACATCTAAGAGTTACATTTGATGTAATTAGTAAAGGTGTTACCTACCTAAATAACTTAATTTAAGTGTCCTGCCAAAGCGGACTTAAGTTTGAGCCAAATATGGATCTTAGCCCACTAACTATTGCATTGAGGGTTGTTTATTTAGTGGGAGATTGCTAATTGAATTGTATATTTTTAATTGTAGAATCATGACGACTAGTAATACTGCTACATTATCGCTGCGATATGTCCTTGAGAAGGACAAAATTAATGGGACAAACTTTCTTGACTGGTTTAGGAACTTGAGAATTGTTCTCAAGCAGGAAAGAAAGGCGCATGTCCTAGATCAACCCATTCCTGAGGAGCCAGCGGCCAATCCTCCTAGAGCTCAGAGAGATGCTTACACAAAGCATAAAGAAGACTCTGTCGATGTGGGGTGCTTGATGCTCGCCACCATGGTTCCGGAGCTCCAAAGAAATTTGGAACACATGGAGGCTTATGAGATGATTGTGCATCTCAAGAAAATGTTCCAGCAACAGGCAAAGCAAGAGAGGTATGAGACCACTAAGGCCTTACATTCCCGCAAGATGGCTTAAGGTGCATCAGTCAGTACTCATGTCTTAAAGATGAAAGGGTACATTGATCACCTTGAAAGGCTTGGATTTCCCATGAGCTAGGAGTTAGCTATGGATTTGATCTTGAACTCACTCCTGGAAAGTTATGACTAGTTTGTCATGAACTACAACATGAACAACATGGAGAAATCTATTTCTGAACTGCATGGGATGCTTAAAACTGCTGAGCCAAGTCTTAAGAAGAAGCCCAGTAGTGTTTTGATGGTTCAGAAAGGAAAGGGTACTAAAAAGAAAGGCAAAGGCAAGGGGAAGGGTCATGGCTCATCAGGTAAGACCAAAGAGTCAGGCAAGCCTAAAACCAAGCCTACACCAAAGAATGCAAAGCCTCCGAAGGAAGGAGTCTGCTTCTTCTGCAATGAACCCGGTCATTGGAAAAGGAATTGCAAACTCTACCTCGAAGATCTGAAAAAGAACAAGAAGGATAGCGGGGCTATCGCTTCAGGTATTTATGTTATAGACATTAATCTTTCTACTTCCACTTCATGGGTATTAGATATTGCATGTGGTTCTCACATTTGTACAAATGTACAGGGACTAAAGGACAGTAGGAAGCTGAAAAAGGGTGAGGTTGACCTACGAGTTGGAAACAGAGCAAGGGTTGCTGCGTTAGCTGTAGGCACTTATGAATTAGTTCTACCCACTGGGCTTTTGTTAGTTTTGAACAATTGCTATTATGTTCCTGCTTTAAGTAGTAACATTGTTTCACTTTCTTATTTGGATAAGCAAGATTTCACTTCCATTGCTGGGAATAGTAGATGTTCTATTTATCATAATGATGTTTTCTATGCTCATGGTGATTTGCATGTTGATCATTACATATTAAATTTGGAACAACCCAATCATGGAAATATCTATAACATAACCGCCAAAAGGGTCAAACCAAACGATTTGAATCCCACATACCTCTGGCACTGTCGTCTGGGCCACATAAATGAGAAACGTATTTCCAAACTCCATCAAGATGGATTTCTAAACTTATTTGATTTTGAATCATATGACACTTGCGATTCTTGCTTGTTAGGAAAGATGACAAAGTCACCCTTCACTGGGCACAGTGTGAGGGCCACTGATTTATTGGGCCATATACATACAGATGTGTGTAGACTGATAAACACAGATGCCAGAGGAGGTTATGTAAGTAATTGGAAGACACGCAGCGGAAATTAATTTAAAATTTTTTCCATTCCTTGCCAGGATCTACCGTATGTGTTTAAGTCAAGTGGGAAGAAGTATTACCCTTAGTGTGCCTCAGCGACTTCCACAGCTTTCGGTCACGACATTCACAGCTTCTCTCTGCGGTTCGTGCTCCCTTTCCGATCATAAGAAGTCGACGACTCAGGTCGGCTTCCTCTACTGGTATCCACACGAACAACGTTCCAACCATAAATGACGTGCTAGCGTCTCTTGTCCCTCCAGGGCTTTCTCAAGAGTTCGTCCTCTCCGTCTCTATTTCGGCAGTTTCTTATCTGCAAACCTTTTGCAGAGTCCCCTTCGGCCTTTCTATGTTCTATATGTTTCTATGTGTAAAACGCAGCTCCTAGAATCAGATATGTAGGATGCTATGCGTTTTTCCTCTCTCAACCGAATTGGATTTTTGGAGTTAATCTTATATTAATTCCAAAATTAATACAATATCATATATTGTATAATTTTCTAAGAAACTAATTAAATAAATAATATCAAATCTGTCCCACAGATTTAATTACCCATTTATTTGATTTTAAATAAAGATGAGACTAGACTATATTTGATTTATTCTCATAAATAAAATTTGAGATATCCTATCAATTTGAATTTCAAATTCAAACGTGATAGGGATTTAATTTATCCTTATAAATTAAATCTTATAAATATCTCTTATATGAGATATCCTATCAATTTGAATTTTGAATTTCAAACATGATAGAGATTTAATTTATCCTTATAAATTAAATCTTATAAATATCTCTTATATGAGATATCCTATCAATTTGAATTTTGAATTTCAAACGTGATAGAGATTTAATTTATCCTTATAAATTAAATCTCATATATCTCATATATACATATAATGTATATATACGAATTTATATATATATATACGAACATAAATATAAATAAATATATATACATCTATCCTAGATCATTCATTGAATCTGGACATGTCTTAGATTCAATGAATTTGGACATCATAGCTCGTGTTGGGCTATTTTGTGTGCGACCCTGTAGGCCCATATGAATTTGGTAGTGGGCCATTCGCTATACTAGCCCACAAGTCGCAAGCGGTCTCTAGCAAGACATAACGACTACCTAAATCATATGAGGATCGATAAACGATGTAATCTTTTATACAACCATATCATGTCCCTTCTGTCACGTGATATTTTAGTCATGGATGAGGCATGGATAATGTCATCCTCCTATTCCTGATCGTTACTTTCTCGATCCCTGAGTAGTCTGACTATAGAAATGGAACTACCTTTCCATTACAGTATGGCCATACATTTCTCAGACTCACTCATCGAGGGGCCCAGTAATATCTCTCTACAAATGTGAGGGACAAATACCATCTTCACTATTCACATTCCTCCGCATGAAAAACCACTAAGGCCGAACATAGTCTTTATGATCACTCGGTCAAAAGTGACTTTTGACTAGGTCAAAGCTGAGCGTTTTGTCATGTAGGAATCCATGATGATCTCAGATCAAAGGGCGTATTGACATGGTTTGTATATGAGAGAAGCTTATGACGTTACCCACGCAGTTCTCTCATAGCGGGTCGTTCCAGCACCTTGTACTCTTACATGTGCTTATGACTTTGATTTATATCTCTATACATCTTCAAAGTCATACTGGTCTTATTTCATCTGTGCTCCCGCAGAGATGATCGACCAGGGACATTTAGGATAATATCATGAATTATCCAAGGATGGTCATCATAGTAAACATGCAAATAATATGATAACTCAATTAATAAATTCATAAATCAATAATGTTCATAAGATAATGATTGGCCCCTAGGGCACAATTTCCAACAACCTCCCACTTGCACTAGGTACAATCATTAATTTGACTAATTCCCATTGACCTAACATGACGCTCATGTTTTGCCTGCACAAGTGGCTTTGTTAGAGGATCAGCAACATTGTCTTCTCCTGCTACTTTGCATATTTTTATATCACCTTTATCATTGATTTCTCTAATGAGATGAAATCGCTTGAGTATATGCTTGGTCCTTTGATGTGACCTAGGCTCTTTGGCCTGTGCAATAGCACCGCTATTGTCACAGAGCAAAGTTATTAGATCTGAGATGGTAGGTATCACCCCTAGCTCTGTGATGAACTTCCTGATCCAAATGGCTTCCTTAGCTACATCAGATACTGCTATATACTCAGCTTCCTTCGCAGAATCTGCTACAGTGCCCTGCTTAGAGCTCTTCCAGCTTACTACTCCATTATTGAGGAGGAATATATATCCAGACTGCGATTTTTGGTCATCCTGGTCAGTTTGGAAACTGGCATCTGTGTAACCAGTTACGCAGAGTTCGTCATCCAATCCACCATAGACCAAGAATAAGTCCTTAGTCCTTCTTAAGTACTTAAGGATATTCTTGACAGCAGTCCAATGGCTCTCACCAGGGTCGTGTTGATATCTGCTAGTCATACTCAAGGCAAACGAGACATCTGGACGAGTACATAACATGGTGTACATGATAGATCCTATGGCCGAGGCATATTGAACTTTACTCATGCGACCTCGCTGATCAGATGTACTAGGACATAGATCTTTGCTGAGGTGAATACCATGAGACATGGGTATGAAACCCCTCTTTGATCCGTGCATACTGAACCTATGCAGTATTCTGTCTATGTATGTACTCTGACTGAGTCCTAGAAGTCTTTTAGATCTATCTCTATAGATCCTGATTCCTAGGATGTAGGTGGCTTCACCCAAGTCTTTCATCGAGAAAGACTTTCCTAACCAAGACTTGACAATTTGCAAGGTAGGAATGTCATTCCCAATAAGTAGGATGTCATCGACATAGAGTACCAAAAACACAACTGTGCTCCCACTAACGTTCTTCTACACACAAGGTTCATCAATATTTTGAAGAAATCCAAACTCTTTGACTACTTCATCAAAACGATGATTCCAACTCCGGGAGGCTTGCTTCAGTCTATAAATGGACCTTTGAAGCTTGCACACTTTACCAGAGTCCTCGAAACGAACAAACCCTTTAGGTTGTGTCATGTACACATCCTCAAGGAGCTTTCCATTAAGGAAGGCTGTCTTGACATCCATCTGCCATATTTCATAGTCATAATATGCTGCTATGGCAAAGAGGATTCTGATTGATTTGGCCATTGCAACTGGGGAAAAGGTCTCATTATAGTCCACACCATGAGTTTGAGTAAATCCTTTTGCAACCAGTCGTGCCTTGAAGACATTTACATTGCCATCCATGTCAGTTTTCTCCTTAAAAACCCACTTGCACCCGACGGTTTTTACACCTTCAGGCTGGTCGACTTAGGTCCAAACCTTATTGTCGTACATGGATTGCATTTCAGACTTCATGGCATTAAGCCACTTTTCAGAGTCTGGTCCCACTATAGCTTCTTGATAGGTAGTTGGCTCATTATGCTCAATGAGCAACACATCACGACTGTCAGAAATCAGAAATCCATATCTCTGAGGTTGAAGTCATGTCCTATTAGACTTCCGTGGACCTTGCGTGACTTGAGGAGTCTCAACAACTTGTTGTGAGTCTTCTCTATTTTCAATCTGCAGTTCTGTGGTATCTTGTGGCTCTCAAACTTCTTCGAGGTGTACATTACTCCCACTGGTTCTTTTAGAGATAAATTCTCGTTCGAGAAAGATACCATTTCAGACAACAAACACTTTGTTATCAGCAGGGTTGTAGACGTAATATCCCTTGGTTTCCTTAGGATATCCCATAAAAAGGCACTTTGAGGATTTGGGCACTAATTTGTCTGAGGCTTGTTGCTTGACATAGACCTCGCATCCCCAAATCTTGAGGAAAGACAAACTAGGCGTCCTCCCAGTCCATATCTCATACGGAGTGTTTTCAATTGCCTTAGATGGAACACGATTGAGTGTGAACGCAGCTATCTCTAGGGCATGGCCCCAAAAGGAGGATGGAAGATCTGTTCGACTCATCATGGATCGAACCATATCTAATAGTGTTCGATTCCTCCGTTCAGAAACGCCATTCCATTGTGGTGTCCCTGGAGGAGTCAATTGTGAGACTATCCCACAACTCCTGAGATGATCTATGAACTCTTGGCTCAAATATTCACCACCCCGATCAAATCGAAGTGGTTTAATTGTTTTGCCAAGCTAGTTTTGTACTTCATTTTGAAATATCTTGAACTTTTCAAAAGATTCAGATTTATGTTTCATCAGATAGATATACCCATATCTGCTGAAATCATCTATGAATGTTATGAAGTACGAATAACCTCCTCTAGCATTTGTATTCATCTGTCCACATACATCTGTATGTATAAGTCCCAATAAATCAGTGGCCCTCTCACTGTGCCCAGTGAAGGGTGACTTTGTCATCTTTCCTAACAAGCAAGACTCGCAAGTGTCATATGATTCAAAATCAAATGAGTTTAGAAATCCATCTTGATGGAGTTTGGAAATACGTTTCTCATTTATGTGGCCTAGACGATAGTGCCAGAGGTATGTGGGATTCAAATCGTTTGGTTTGACCCTTTTGGCGGTTATGTTATAGATATTTCCATGATTGGGTTGTTCCAAATTTAATATGTAATGACCAACATGCAAATCACCATGAGCATAGAAAATATCATTATGATAAATAGAACATCTACTATTCCTAGCAATGGAAGTGAAACCTTCCTTATCCAAATAAGAAAGTGAAACAATGTTACTACTTAAAGCAGGAACATAATAGCAATTGTTCAAAACTAACAAAAGCCCAGTAGGCAGAACTAATTCATAAGTGCCTACAGCTAATGCAGCAACCCTTGCTCTATTTCCAATTCGTAGGTCAACCTCGCCCTTTTTCAGCTTCCTATTGTCCTTTAGTCCCTGCATATTTGTACAAATGTGAGAACCACATGCAGTATCTAATACCCATGAGGTGGAAGTAGAAAGATGAATGTCTATAACATAAATACCTGAAGCGATAGCCCCGCTATCCTTCTTGTTCTTTTTCAGATCTTCGAGGTAGAGTTTGCAATTCCTCTTCCAATGACCGGGTTCATTGCAGAAGAAGCAGACTCCTTCCTTCAGAGGCTTTGCCTTCTTTGGTGTAGGCTTGGTTTTAGGCTTGCCTGACTCTTTGGTCTTACCTGATGAGCCATGACCCTTCCCCTTGCATTTGCCTTTCTTTTTAGTACCCTTTCCTTTCTGAACCATCAAAATACTACTGGGCTTCTTCTTAAGACTTGGCTCAGCAGTTTTAAGCATCCCATGCAGTTCAGAAATAGATTTCTCCATGTTGTTCATGTTGTAGTTCATGACAAACTGGTCATAACTTTCCAGGAGTGAGTTCAAGATCAAATCCGTAGCTAACTCCTGGCTCATGGGAAATCCAAGCCTCTCAAGGTGATCAATGTATCCTTTCATCTTTAAGACATGAGTACTGACTGATGCACCTTCAGCCATCTTGCAGGAATGTAAGGCCTTAGTGGTCTCATATATCTCTTGCCTTGCCTGTTGCTGGAACATTTCCTTGAGATGCACAATCATCTCATAAGCTTCCATGTGTTCCAAATCTCTTTAGAGCTCTGGAACCATGGTGGCTAGCATCAAGCATCCCACATCGACAGAGTCTTCCTTATGCTTCATGTAAGCATCTCTCTGAGCTCTAGGAGCATTGGCGGCTGGCTCCTCAGGAATGGGTTGATCTAGGACATGCGCCTTTCTTTCCTGATTGAGAACAATTCTCAAGTTCCTAAACCAGTCAAGAAAGTTTGTCCCATTAAGTTTGTCCTTCTCAAGGACAGATCATAGCGATAATGTAGCAGTATTACTAGTCGTCATGATTCTACAATTAAAATATGCAATGTAATTAGTAATCTCCCACTAAATAAACAACCCTCAATGCAATAGTTAGTGGGCTAAGATCTATATTTGGCTCAAACTTAAGTCCGCTTTGGCAGGACGCTTAAATTAAGTTATTTAGGTAGGTAACACCTTTACCAATTACATCAAATGTAACTCTTAGATGTTCATGGGATCCTATCATCATATGATCTGGCATGTTCTAATCCCATCTAATGCCTTGAGATCCAAAACTGTTTTGTTAATCTCAATTAAGTCAAACAATAATGAACATATAAGAGTAGCACCATTACTCTTTGCTTATCTCCCCAAGATGACTCAAAAGCACCCACTTTGGCGGAGTCCACAATTGAGCGATCGAGGTTTTGACAAGTGTTCATAAATTGACGGCATTATGACTTAAGATTTCATTTAGAGGGCTTAATTTAACTGTTTAGTTTATGAGAATGCATTCTTCTCAGTTTGTATCTCATACAATTAATATGCATGTGCTGATATAATCATAAGATGCATAATTTAAACGTGATACAATATGGCTCACCTATCCTAAGTCCCCTCAAGCCAATGAGAGGAGCTCTCTAGTAAGAAAAGGGAAATTACATATAGAAACCTCTTTTAACATTCGAGGGGAGTGAGATGAGAAGAGAAGGTACATTGAGAGTAAATATATAGGAAGGCACGACACGTAGGCCGTATTTAAAAAATTACAACACTTGTAATCTAGAGCCATATTGTTCACCAAACCCAAGCATTCAAGAATCAACATTCAGATTTAATTGCAGGGCAATTGATGTTTCAAATCTTAAAACATTCACAAAATAGTATATTCTACGGTTATATTATGCTATGAACAGGTAGCCACGGCGGTCCCGCTAGCCGGTTAGCGGGCGGCGGTCCCGCTAGCCGGTTAGCGGGTGGGGTCTGGGCCAGCGCCTCTAGAAAAAAATTTTGCTATATAAATAATAACGAATCTGCATTCGGTTTTCTTGGACCCCTTCTATGTTAATTGATCAAATCAAAACATATCACCACCGATTTCAGTTCCCTTTTAGATTCCTTATATGTCATACATAAGACGGATTACTTATATGTCACACATGAAACGCATATTATATGATCGGCTATGACTAACACATATCATATGAATCAACAATCAAGCCTAACTTAAACACAAAACGGCATGGCTCTGATACCACTGTAAGGAATTGGAAGACACGCAGCGGAAATTAATTTAAAAATTTTTCCATTCCTTGCCAGGATCTACCGTATGTGTTTAAGTCAAGTGGGAAGAAGTATTACCCTTAGTGTGCCTCAGCGACTTCCACAGCTTTTGGTCACGACGTTCACAGCTTCTCTCTGCGGCTCGTGCTCCCTTTCTGATCACAAGAAGTCGACGACTCAGGTCGACTTCCTCTACTGGTATCCACACGAACAGCGTTCCAACCACGAACGACGTGCTAGCGTCTCTTGTCCCTCCAGGGCTTTCTCAAGAGTTCGTCCTCTCCGTCTCTATTTCGGCAGTTTCTTATCTGCAAACCTTTTGCAGAGTCCCCTTCGGCCTTTCTATGTTCTATATGTTTCTATGTGTAAAACGCAGCTCCTAGAATCAGATATATAGGATGCTATGCATTTTTTCTCTCTCAACCGAATTGGATTTTTGGAGTTAATCTTATATTAATTCCAAAATTAATACAATATCATATATTGTATAATTTTATAAGAAACTAATTAAATAAATAATATCAAATCCGTCCCACAGATTTAATTACCAATTTATTTAATTTTAAATAAAGATGAGATTATACTATATTTGATTTATTCTCATAAATCAAATTTGAGATATCCTATCAATTTGAATTTTAAATTCAAACATGATAGGGATTTAATTTATCCTTATAAATTAAATCTTATAAATATCTCTTATATGAGATATCCTATCAATTTGAATTTCGAATTTCAAACGTGATAGAGATTTAATTTATCCTTATAAATTAAATCTTATAAATATCTCTTATATGAGATATCCTATCAATTTGAATTTCGAATTTCAAATGTGATAGAGATTTAATTTATCCTTATAAATTAAATCTCATATATCTCATGTATACATATAATGTATATATACGAATTTATATATATATATATATACGAACATAAATATAAATAAATATATATACATCTATCCTGGATCATTCATTGAATCTGGACATGTCTTAGATTCAATGAATCTGGACATCATAGCTCGTGTTGGGCTATTTTGTGTGCGACCTTGTAGGCCCATATGAATTTGGCAGTGGGCCTTTTGCGATACTAGCCCACAAGTCGCAAGCGGTCTATAGCAAGACATAACGACTACCCAAATCATATGAGGATCGATAAACGATGTAACCTTTTATACAACCATATCATGTCCCTTCTGTCGCGTGATATTTTAGTCATGGATGAGGCATGGATAATGTCATCCTCCTATTCCTGACCGTTACTTTCTCGATCCCTGAGTAGTCTGACTATAGAAATGGAACTACCTTTCCATTACAGTATGGCCATACATTTCTCAGACTCACTTATCGAGGGGCCCAGTAATATCTCTCTACGAATGTGAGGGACAAATTGCATCTTGACCATTCACATTCCTCCGCATGAAAAACCACTAAGGCTGAACATAGTCTTTATGATCACTCGGTCAAAAGTGACTTTTGACTAGGTCAAAGCTGAGCATTTTGTCATGTAGGAATCCATGATGATCTCAGGTCAAAGGGCGTATTGACATGGTTTGTATATGAGAGAAGCTTATGACGTTACCCATGCAGTTCTCTCATAGCGGGTCGGTCTAGCACCTTGTACTCTTACATGTGCTTATGATTTTGATTTATATCTCTATACATCTTCAAAGTCATACTGGTCTTATTTCATCTGTGCTCCCGCAGAGATGATCGACCAGGGACATTTAGGATAATATCATGAATTATCCAAAGATGGTCATCATAGTAAACATGCAAATAATATGATAACTCAATTAATAAATTCATAAATCAATAATATTAATAAGACAATGAGTGGCCCCTAGGGCACGATTTCCAACAGATTATTCGTACTTCATAACATTCATAGATGATTTTAGCAGATATGGGTACATCTATCTGATGAAACATAAATCTAAATCTGTTGAAAAGTTCAAGATATTTCAAAATAAAGTACAAAACCAGCTTGGCAAAACAATTAAAGCACTTCGATCTGATCAGGGTGGTGAATATTTGGGCCAAGAGTTCATAGATCATCTCAGGAGTTGTGGGATAGTCTCACAATTGACTCCTCCAGGGACACCACAATGGAATGGAGTTTCTGAACGGAGGAATCGAACACTATTAGATATGGTTCGATCCATGATGAGTCGAATAGATCTTCCGCCCTCCTTTTGGGGCCATGCTCTAGAGACAGCTGCGTTCACACTCAATCGTGTTCCATCTAAGGCAATTGAAAAGACTCCGTATGAGATATGGATTGGGAGGACGCCTAGTTTATTTTTCCTCAAGATTTGGGGATGCGAAGTCTATGTTAAGCAACAAGCCTCAGACAAATTAGTGCCCAAATCCTCAAAGTGCCTTTTTGTGGGATATCCTAAGGAAACCAAGGGATATTACGTCTATAACCCTGCTGATAACAAAGTGTTTGTTGTCAGAAATGGTATCTTTCTCGAACGAGAATTTATCTCTAAAAGAACCAGTGGGAGTAAGGTACACCTCGAAGAAGTTTGAGAGCCACAAGACACCACAGAACTGTAGATGGAAAATAGAGAAGACTCACAACAAGTTGTTGAGACTCTTCAAGTCATGCAAGGTCCACGGAAGTCTAATAGGACACGACTTTAGCCTCAGAGATATGGATTTCTGATTTCTGACAGTCGTGATGTGTTGCTCATTGAGCATAATGAGCCAACTACCTATCGAGAAGCTATAGTGGGACCAAACTCTGAAAAGTGGCTTAATGCCATGAAGTCTGAAATGTAATCCATATACGACAATAAGGTTTGGACCTTAGTCGACCCGCCTGAAGGTGTAAAAACCGTCAGGTGTAAGTGGTTTTTTAAGGAGAAAACTGACATGGATGGCAATGTAAATGTCTTCAAGGCACGACTGGTTGCAAAAGGATTTACTCAAACTCATGGTGTGGACTATGATGAGACCTTTTCCCCAGTTGTAATGGCCAAATCAATCAAAATCCTCTTTGCCATAGCAGCATATTATGACTATGAAATATGGCAGATGGATGTTAAAACAGCCTTCCTTAATGGAAAGCTCCTTGAGGATGTGTACATGACACAACCTGAAGGGTTTGTGCGTTCGGAGGACTCTGGTAAAGTGTGCAAGCTTCAAAGGTCCATTTATGGACTGAAGCAAGCCTCCCGGAGTTGGAATCATCGTTTTGATGAAGTAGTCAAAGAGTTTGGATTTCTTCAAAACATTGATGAACCTTGTGTGTAGAAGAACGTTAGTGGGAGCACAGTTGTGTTTTTGGTACTCTATGTCGATGACATCCTACTTATTGGAAATGACATTCCTACCTTGCAGATTGTCAAGTCTTGGTTAGGAAAGTCTTTCTCGATGAAAGACTTGGGTGAAGCCACCTACATCCTAGGAATCAGGATCTATAGAGATAGATCTAAAAGACTTCTAGGACTCAGTCAGAGTACATACATTGACAAAATACTGTATAGGTTAAGCATGCATAAATCAAAGAGGGGTTTCATACCCATGTCTCATGGTAGTCACCTCAGCAAAGATCTGTGTCCTAGTACACCTGATCAGCGAGGTCGCATGAGTAAAGTTCCATATGCCTTAGCCATAGGATCTATCATGTACGCCATGTTATGTACTCGGCCAGATGTCTCGTTTACCTTAAGTATGACTAGCAGATATTAACAGGACCCTGGTGAGGGCCATTGGACTGCTGTCAAGAATATCCTTAAGTACTTAAGAAGGACTAAGGGCTTATTCTTGGTCTATGGTGGATTGGATGACGAACTCTGTGTAACTGATTACACAGACGCAAGTTTCCAAACTGACCAGGATGACCAAAAATCGCAGTCTGGATATATATTCCTCCTCAATAATAGAGCAGTAAGCTGGAAGAGCTCTAAGCAGGGCACTGTAACAGATTATGCAACAGAAGTTGAGTATATAGCAGCATCTGATGCAACTAAGGAAGCCGTTTGGATCAGGAAGTTCATCATGGAACTAGGGGTGATACCTACCATCTCAGATCCAATAACTTTGCTCTGTGACAATAGCGGTGCCATTGCACAGGCCAAAGAGCCTAGGTCACATCAAAAGACCAAGCATATACTCATGCGATTTCATCTCATCAGAGAAATCAACGATAGAGGTGATATAAAAATATGCAAAGTAGCAGGAGAAGACAATGTTGCCGATCCTCTAACAAAGCCGCTTATGCAGGCAAAGCATGAGCGTCATGTTAGGTCAATGGGAATTACTCAAATTAATTATTGTACCTAGTGCAAGTGGGAGGTTGTTGGAAAATGCGCCCTAGGGGCCAATAATTATCTTATGAACATTATTGATTTATGAATTTATTAATTGTGTTATCATATTATTCGCATGTTTACTGTGATGACCATCCTTGGATAATTCATGATCTTATCCTAAATGTCGCTGGTCGATCATCTGTGCGGGAGCAGAGATGAAATAAGACCAGTATGACTTTGAAGATGTATAGAGATATAAATCAAAGTCATAGGCACATGTAAGAGTACAAGGTGTTGGATCGACCCGCGGAGAGCATATATCATTTATACATATCATACATCATCATCACATATCATAAAGGTATCAATACACAAGAATATACATCAAGCATACAAGAATGGGTATGTTCACTACCTTAAACATATGCTTTCTTCCTTACTCTTACACTTGCTCCTTAGGCTTTCAACCATGCATATCTTTGGTCAACCGCTTTCTAACATCCTCTTGGATGCTTCAAGGTCCTAAACATGTTTATATTTATCATATAATTTATTAGGACCATGAACTCAAGCAATGTTTAAGACTATCCTTCTTGAACTCTTAACTATTTACTTTAACTGTAGGGATTTCTATCCATATTTTTAAAAATTGCTTTCATAGGTCAATCACACAATTTTTCATGAGTAATCTAAATATGAGTTTAGATTTATGAAAATCAAAATCCTTCCCCTTTAACTAGACAGAAATCATGGTACCCGTCAACATTTTCCAAAAGTTATCATTTTAGTTTCACTGCTTCCAATACTTGATCTTTTACTTTATCCCACACAATTTTTCATTATAAATTGATTGTAATCATCAAAATCATGAAATTCTCACTTATGAGCAATGATTCATATAGTGGCAACCAAGAGCAAAAAACCTTAATTTCAAGCATACTTAGATTTCTAAGCCAATACTACTTGATTCAAGCTTATTTAAGCTTGTCTAAACATTCCATGACTTAAAATTCATATTTCCCCTCTAATTTAAGATAATGTCCAGCAGCTAAGATGGGGAGAAAAATGGTGTTTCAAGTATTCAAATCCAAGAAAAATTTTCCTATAACATAATACAAAGGTAGAAGGAAAAAGTTACCTTGGATCCTTGCTTGTGTAGTTACTTGATTTTCCTCTTCTTCTTGCTTAAAATCCATTTTGGTAGTACCTTCCCATGGTCTCCCAAGCCTTATGTATTGCTAAAATGGGTGGGGTATTTATAAAAAAGTTTAGGTGGAAATGGATGGCTAAGATTACTCTAGTTACTATTTGCTATAATGGTCCATATTCAATATTCCACTAAGCTTGCCATATAAGCCACTTTATGACATTATCCATGAAATCATTTAGGGCCTTGTTTGGTAAAATTTAGGGCAAGGATCTGATTGAAAAATTTCTAGTTCAATTTTGTACCAGCCAGGACAAATTTTAAAAAAATAGACTGTTTAATAACTCTAATTTTTTTGAGATTCTATAATATGTTTTATGAACTTAAATTTAATATATGAATTTTCCCTATTATTGACATTGTTGGACTAGGTATTTATCTGCTTACCATCCTTTTAAAAGTGACTAAAATGCCCTTGTTTCACTATGTGTCCTATATTAACCCTTAGGGCATAATTGTCATTTCACATCTCTTTACACCTTATAAGGGCATATAATTACTCTGATTAATCATTCTTGCATCTCTCCCGTGGCATTTTGACCTTGTGCAAATACCAAAATGTCCTTTATTCATCTCTTGTTTAGTATTATAACACAGGAGCATTTTCGTAATTTTATATTTTTCATGGTCTTTATTAGCATGGGCCCACATACCTATCTAAAAATATCATTGGGCCTACTAGGTAGCATTTTGGGCTTGCTATATGGTCCCCTGCCTTTATGGGCTCAACTCATAAGAAATTATCCTAAAAAGTATTTATCTGGTGTTTTATTCTGTTGTAAATTCTATAATAAATTCTACATAACTCCTTTTTGAGTTATATCATTTTCATAAATTCTTATATTAATTATATAAATTTACAATAAAATTTTATCTGGTTTTGAGGTCCAGAAGATCCAGGTTACTTTAACTAATCAAAACAATTTTCTCTATTTACTAGTAACATTTGGGGCTGAATTGCTTCTAGGGAGTTATGGACCTCTTGAACCTCAACTTTCCATAATTACCATTTTGCCCATAAACTTTTGAAAATTACACTTGATCCCTCAATTTTTCATAATTACACTTAATGTCCTATAACTTATGTCTACTTCCATTTTACACCATGGAACTTGTAGACTTTTCAGTTTAGTCACTCTCTTCCTTTAAAACTTATATAAATTTTATCATTTCTTCTTATCATCATCATAATCCCTTCCAAAAAATTTTCTTGTATCTATCCCTTATAGGTTCTATTGTCTGTTCCATACAGATAGGAACAAATTAGGATGTAACAATCTTCTTAGCTTATGTATATATATGTTTTGGAAGATTCAAATATTAGTTTTAGTGTTGAAAATGGATTTTTCCCTTGAACTATCTTGCTGGCCAAAAATAAGAATAAGGGAAGAGAAGGAAGATTGAACTAGAATCAGTTAATTAGCACTTAAACAAGTTAGTTTAGATGTTTGGTTATAGAATTAAATTGTGATGATTGACTTTTCCTTTCTTGAGGTCATTCAACTAGTGTCATTCTACACAGGAGGAGATTGATTCTCAATGATCTAATGCTTCCATTGAATTTAAATGATGATTTCGTGTAGGATAGAAACTTTGGAAGCATTGAAATTGGAAAAGGGAAGTTTTGAAACCCTCTCTATTACTGTTCATATGCATGAATAGTTATGAGAAATTCATGATTTTGATGCTTCCAATGAATTTCAAATGAAAAATTGTGTGGGATAGAGTAGAGAAACAAGTATTAGAAGCATTATCATGAGAATGAGAATTTTTGGACATAAAGAGGACATATTTTGGTTATGTCCAGAAGTGCATGAAGGATATAGAATTTCGTAATTCTAAGCTCATAAATATATTTAGAAGGAAAAATTACGTTGGTTAAAGTCAATACATCAATTAATTTAAAGGCCAGATCAATTAATAAAAATTAGAGAAGGATAGAGACTTAATAGGTTAAGAATTAGTGAGTAAGTTATATTGTCTTAGAAATGGATTGTAATAAGTATGATGTTATACTTTATTAGGCCTTGATTAATGCGGTAAAGAGGACCACAAAGAAAGGACCACGATGGAAAGAAAGGAGTTAGGAAAAGCAAGAGGTAAAGAGAAAGGATAAGGAAAGAGAACTATTCCAAGGTAGTAAACTTACCTACTTGTATGCATATGTTGCTTGTATGATTTATGTGACATTTGCTTACTTTTATTATGTGAAGAATGTATGATTAAGTGATACTCTGTTTCTTTTTATGATATGGCCATATGTTATAAGTAAGGGACATAGAAGCATGATCATTACGTGCACACATAGTAACATCAAGCATGTAGTTGCATACATTATATGAATTTTGTTTGCTATTAAGATTTCCCCATAAATCACACCCCTCCATGTTACCCCAACACCAGTAGGTTCTTTAAAGATGGAAGAAGATGAAGATGCAAGATGCAGGTTCTTCAAAGCATGTAATTTCATACATTATATGTTGCTACGGTTATAGGCATATTTCATAGGAGGAGTTTGATTTTCATAATTCCAATATCATATTTGGATTCCTTGGACAAAATTATATAGGATTGATCTTAAGGAAATAATTATTATAATACTAAACCACTAACTCCAAGAATTAAGTTTAGAGTTAGGGGTTTTAAGGAAGTTAGTGTGCATGAATTATATAATGACTCTAATAAGTTGTATACACCATGTAATATTGTTTAAGACCTTGAGACATCTAACAGGATATTGGGAAGTAGTTGACCAAAGGTATGCATGGTTGGAAGCTTAGGGAGTAAGTGCAAGAACAAGAGATCAAGTTTCTATTTAATGTAGTTGACTTAACTCTTTATGTGCTTGATATGGTATGCTTATGTGTTAACATGTATATGATAATTGAATGATGTTATGACATGATAAATGATGTTGAATTTGTTATGAATAACATGTTTCTCATATCCATGCATTTTTATGCAAAGTTTAAGTGCTAATGTTTGCTACTGAGATTCTCTAGAATCTCATCCTCCCATAACCAACAAATTTAGGTCAAGCATGATGGAAAAAGTATGCATAGAGAAGAGCTAAAGAAGGGAAGAAAGAAAGTAGCAATTATTTGTTCTAGCATGTATTATATAAATTGCCAACTATGTTCATGTCATATAATATGTTAGTCTATGTAAAGAAAAATGTATGAAATAATTATGGTATAACTCCATGTTGTATATGAGTGTATGGAAATTCAAGTTGATAATTTATAAATGTTGGAATAATTTATGGGATTTTATGAAAGAAAGTCAAATGGTAAAAACGTAGGTCCTAAAACAATTTTGTTGTAGCTTTAGTTTGACCTAGAAAATGAAGGAATTAATTCATAAAATTTTATGATCAAATAGCACACATCAAAAGCTTTAAATATATAGGTAACACGTCTCATTAGGATATGTAAATCAAGAGATATGAATTTATAAAGTTAAGAGACATAATATAGAATTTCTAGAATTTACCATATAAACAGTAAAAAGTAACGATTTAATTGTATTGATTGGCAAGGTAAATGTGAAAATTTATATTTTTTCCTTTAATAGCTATGAAATAAATTCAAGTAGAAATTTGTAGCACATCCATACGATTTTTTAGAATTAGTTATGAATATTTAAAGTTAGAATGTCAATCTAAAATTTATCAAATGAACGGTCCTCGATAATGAAATTTAAAATTTTTAATTTTAGGCCAAAATAATGCTTCCGCTAGTTAAATACACTTTCGATTACATACTCTGAGGAGTTAAAAGTAGGATGTTTCAATAAATACTTTTAGGTGAAGTTTCTTGAGAATTAATCCTATAAAGGCATTGGACCTAGTTAAAGGCCCAAGTTAGCGTCCTATAGGCCCCGTAATATACTCTAATAGTTATATGGGCCAATGTCCAGAAAGCCCTTGAAAAGTGCAAAATTACAAAAATAATCCTATGTTATAATATTGACTAAGATGAATGGAGGTCATTTTGGTCATTTAGGACATGGTAAGTAGATAAATACCCTAAGGCATTTCAGTCATTTTCTAAGGATGGTAAGCATATAAATATCTAGTCTAATAATGATAGTGGTAGAAAAAAATTTAGACACTGGATTTAATAACATACTACATATCTTGGAATATTAAAAAAATTAGTTATTAAACAGTATGGTTTTTGCAAAATTGGACTGAGCAGGTATCAGATTTGACTTAAATTTTTCCAATGAGATTTTTGCCCTAAATTGCGCCAAAAAAGGCCCTAAATAATATGATGGATGATGTCATAAAGTGGCTTGGTGGGTAAGAAAAGTTTCAGAATGAATATGGACCACCATTAGATCAAATAGTAACCAAAGCAAGATTGGCGCTTCATTTTCATTTGATTTTATCTACAAATACTCCCCATTTTCCTTCACAATTTGGTAGCACCAAGAAGCCTTAGGGAAAATCTGCAAAAATTAATTTTGAGCTAGGAGAAAGCATACCAACTTGGGAGCAAATCAAGGTAATGAATTCCCTAATTCTTGGATTTTATTCTAGGAAGTTGTCTTAGATGCTTTGAGACATACTTGTAAAAAGGATCATCTGATTTTAGGTACCTATTTCTTTTTGGGCCTTTATAAGTTACTCTGACACATTTTAGATTAATAAGTATATTTAGGTACCCGTCTTAATGTTCCATCAGTTCCCTTCTTGTGATAATAAAAAGTAGCATTGTGACCCTTACGGTTGTAGTAAGTACATTTAGCAAATGTATTAGACGTTTGAACATAGGTTCTAAAATAATTCAAATATGATTTTCCTCCATTTTTCTTCTTGCCTTTCTTATATATAGATTTTGATCATATCCAATTCCATATTTGTTAGAGATACATCTCTTATTTCCTAAGATTATATTAAGCATCTCATTGCCTTTAAAGAATATTTCAAGAGTTTTAGTTAACTCTTGAGTTTTCTTGTCATATCCTAATTTTTAGACATATAAGCCCAGTATGTAGCCTAAAAAAGTTAGGCTACCAGGCCCTATTGAGCAAAAGTCTCAAAAGTATACAAATGATGTTTAGGAACTAAACTGCAAATAATGAAAGTTCTTGGGGGCATAATGGTCATTTTGAAGAAAGAGAGGGACTAAACTGAAAAGTCTAAAAGTCCCAAGGCCAAAAATGAAAGTATATACAAGTTGTGGGCCATTATATGTAATTATGTAAAGTTAAGGGACTTAATTGAAAAGATGGAAAGTTTCCAGGGGCAAAATTGTAATTATAGAAAGTTGAGCCAGTAAAGGTTCGAACTGTCAGAAGCATGTTAGTCCAAAAACTCATCAATAGGCAGAGGAAATTACACTGGTTAATCTAGCATGATACATGACTTTTATTGAAGTTCCAGATAGCTAATATTTATCTAATAGCCTGAAAGTTATATGAAATTTTTATCAGATCTTATGGACCTCAGATATAAGTGAAAAGTTATAGGAAGGTGTGCCCTATGATGCCAAAAATATGCAGAAAAGTGCAAAAAGACAAAAATGCCTTTATGTTATAAAATAATTAAAGAATGAGTGAAGACTAGTTTGGTCATTTGACTAGGGTTAGACAGTCAAGGAAGGTTATCTAGATAATTGACCAGGGTCAAGAAATACTCTGGTAAAGTATGAAAAGACAATAATGCCCCTAGAATTATTCAAGGAAATAAAGAATAACCAAGGGCATTTTGGTAATTTGTTAAGGACACGTGGGAAAGAAGAAAAGCTAAGGACATGTGGCACGATCTTATCCGTTCATTCTAGGAAAAGACTCTAGAATTCTCTATAAACATTGAGTCAGATGATGAGGTGTCCTAAGTGCCCTACCATTGCGCCACCTAAACATGTGAGGTGTCCATAGATGGTGTCATTTTGATGAGACATCTAGGATGATGATGTCATCATGATGGTGTAAGCAATGCTTCTTGAGAAAGCTAAGTGTTATGAGCCGTTCATCGCTATTCGATCTGGACCATCCATTCCACCTCCTTCCACCTATAAATAGACCCTCCCTCTTCCATTCAAGGCACATCACGGCAAGGAGAAAAGAAGAAGAGAAAGAGAAAGAGAGAAAGAAAGAAAGAGAAAGAAATAAATGAAGGAAAAATAAGGAGTTCTGGCGGAGTTAGGAGTAGTCCAAGGAGCTTAGGGGACTTGGCAAGCTTAGTAATAAGGTAAGTAATTTATTCTAGTCCTTGCTCTAATAAAATAGAGGATCGTTCTTATGAATTTAATAGTTAAATTGAGAAATATCTCTCTTGATAAGTTTAGCCGTGGATAAAAAGAAAGTTAGGGGATTGTCAGATTAAGGGCATTACTTCAAGTTAAGCTTGAGTTAAGTCGAGCTATACTATATAAGATAATAATGAAGATATTATTATGCTATGTATAGGCTCTGACCTATGAAAGAAGGAATCTTATAGCAAAGGCTAAGAGCTAGAGGAAAGGCTACATGTCAGGTAGTAAATTTATCCTAAACTTGAATGTATGGAATGTTATGTTTGATTGTGATATGGCTTCGATGAATTCTGTTGCATATGTTCTTATGATTGAATCGCTATTTTTAGGATTACTTTGGCCAATTGTATTTCATATGTTACATAGAAGCATGTATATTACACAATGTTAACACTTTCACAAGCAAGCACAAGAATTTACATTAATTCATACATTGTTTAGTACCATTTACTATTGAGATTTTCCTAGAAATCTCACCCCTTCCATATCAATCCAATCATAGCAAGTCTTCTCAAGACGTAGGAGATAAAGATGCATGAAGAGAAGTTAAGAATTATTTAGCATGATTGATATGTGATTCATGTATGTTATGCATATGTATGTAAAGATGGGTGCTGGAAATTGTCACTATGAACAGTAACTCGTAGTGAGGCAGTGACATTTGAGTTGTAATTAAAAGTAGTAAACGATTAAATAAATTTATGATATTTTATCAGTAAATAGTATACATACCAAGCTTCAATTTGATATATACAACGTCTCATTTTAATGTCTACACATGGAGATATGAGTTTTCAAAGTAGGGACCAAAAATGCTGGAATTAGGGGAAGGACGCTGGATGAACAATAAATTTTGAGCATTGACCTATATTGACTTGGTCAAGGTGTGGTCAACAAGTTATTTTCTCCTGAAAGAACATTAAGTTATCTTTGTGTAGCAATTTTAAACACTTTATTTTGATTTTTATAGATTTAATTAGGATTTTTTGAAGTAAGGTCACTTCTCTATAATTTACATAGTGAACAGTACTCAATAGAGTAAAATTCTAGATTATGTAATTTGACTTAAATATCCTTAAAGGTGGTTCTAGATGCTACCGTTTGGTCCCTAAGACATAAGAAAATTAGGATGTTTCATTTCTTCTCAGCAATTTCACAATTATTACAAGATTGCACTGATGTGATTGAACTTATTGCTCTTTTGTCTCAATTTGTTCTTCTAATTCCTTTACTTTGTTTTTGGAGTTTACTAACTCCTTAGCTATCCTAAATAAGTTACTTATCATATCATTATATTCATAATCTTTTTGTTCTTTATCCATAAGGCATATGTTGGCCACTTCCTCTTGATCACTACCTTTATCTTTTAAAGACAAACTGTCTCCCCAAATAGATGTGACAAGAGCCTTTCTCTTTTGATATATGTCCTTCTTCTTTTCCTTGCCATTCTTTGACAACTATTGATAGTTGGCTTTGATATGGCTAATTTCATATCCTATTTTTTCCCTATTCGTATAGTACTGATAGTGGAAAGAGGTTTGGAAAGGATTATGATGAGCATCAGAAGAAATAATAAAGGTTAGATGATTCTTTAAGGAAGAGAAGGACTAAAATGAAAAGTATAAAAGGTTAAAGGTAAAAAGTTAAAGTAGAAACAAATTTGGGCCAAAAGTGGTAATTTCTAAAAGTTAAGGGACTTAAATGTCATTAAGTAAAAAAGTTCAAGGGCAAAATTGTAATTATAGAAATTGCATGTGATGGTTAAGAAAATGTATGTGATAGTGGTATGGCTTATGTTACCATAAGATATGATGAGAAGTTGCATCTCCTTGCAGTTGTCATATGATGACACGTGTGTTAGAGACTGCTTAAATGATTGCATCTCCTTGCATATTATGCATGTTGAGTATGTTATAATGGATAAATATTCCCCTTTACACTACATGCAGGGTATAGTAGATATGATGAGAAAGTTATGTTGCTCCCATGCCCTACGACATGCAATTAAATAATTCAACTTGGTAAGGATAAAGCAACAACAAAGGGCTAAACGAGATAGTTAGCTAGTTAAGTCCCAAAGAGTAGAAAGAGAAATTATGATCAAGCAATGATAGTCAATGAAATAGAGAATAAGATTAAAGATGAGAATTAATAGTGAATCTGTAGATAAATGATTATGATACTCAGGATATATCCCTTCAGTAGGGGTAAGATGTATGAATAGATGATGATAGACATGTGCATGATAGAGCCTGTGTAGCTCTCTACAGTAATGGATAAAGTAAAGTTATAAAGATGAGAATGGTATAGGAAGTTCCTGAGTGATAGAGGGAATGAGTAAAGTCCTGATATATAATATTGGCTTATGTTATCATTCTAGGGGAATTATCTGTTGAGTTAACAACTATGTGGAAGTGATTGACCTTGTAATTTTGTCTGTTGGTTTAGATCTTCTAGAGATGAGAATACAGTACAATGGAATCACAGTAGATTCTAGAGGATTGCAGTTAGATCCTAGTATGGCTCCCAGAGAATAGAATTCTAGGGTCGCAGTTAGATCCTGAAGAGGCTTACGGTTGATCGCAGTAGATCCCGAGGGTCACAGTAGACCAAGCCTAGAGCAACAAAGTAATAAACCATAAGTACAGTATGTCTTTGGAATGACAAATACTAAGGAAAAGTTAAGGTACAGAAGCTTCACAAGTTGGTTAGCTCATAACAGAGAGAGTACCCATGATGTTAGATAGCCTTATTACTATGAAGGACTAAACTCATAATCTTCTTACACGTAACAAGAACTCAGTGATCAAAGTTAAAGTTATTAATCCTGAGTTCCAAGGATTTATGAGAATATTTCATAAGATATGAGAAAGGGTCAAATGAGAATAAAGAGATCCTTAGGATGAGATTACAAAGACTAAAAATAAAGGTAAATAGATCCTCCATATGAGGACAAGGAGATTAGAAGGCCAGATAGACCCAAGAGAGATCGTATAAGATGGGTCTAAGATGGTAAAGTACCAGGGTTGGAGCTAGTGAGCACCAGTGCTTTAGATTTTATCTGCACATTTCAATTAAGTGTGCTCAGGCAAGAGTAGCCCAATTATGGGTGACCTCCTGGGAAGTGATGAAAAAAAAGTGTGAATGCCACAAGAAATTGGCATATATGCACAAAGCTATGTAAAATGATAGAAGGGGCTATGAAAAGCTAGAAAGGGTTATGAATAGTAAGAGACTAGAACCCTTATGTCAAGTCCAAATGAAATGGATTTGAAAGATGAACTATGATATAGCCAGATTTGACCAGATATGCCATTTTATGTCATGAAAGATACGAAATGAGAAGATATGCCTTGAGAAGCGGCTGTATAGCTAGCCTTGTAAACAGATAGAGAGGCTTCCGTTCAGGAAAAGATAAGATGTTTGAATGAAGAGCTACATGTTAGAGCTGTGCAAGCTCTGAGTGTTAGAGCTGTGCAAGCTCTGAGTGTTAGAGCTGTGCATATTAAGAGAAGGAATACTTGAGCTCCAATGTTAGAGCTTTGCATTCATGGGCAGGTATGCAGTCCTGCAATATGTTGGCCAGGCATTATGCATGTTAGAGTATATGCTCCTATGTGCTCCTGTTTAGTAGTAGAGCAATGAAAGAAAGAATAATGATATAAGTCCTCTCTCTGTATTATGATGAGTTATTAAAGATGATAAGAATGTATGATGATATGAGAATGAGAGCTAAAGTGTGCGGATATTTAGAGAATTCCTCTAGATACTCAAATGAGAAAGAAGTGATTGCACTAAAAAGTATGATGAGTTGTTATTAGAAACTCCATAATATAGTAATATTCGAGGGAGTTTGATATGAAAGAAATGGACACTACTCACAAGTCTAGTATGGTGAGAAGTCCATATGCAGATAGATGTATAGTGAGTAAGTAAGTAATAGAATGAACTGGAGTTCAACTCTGATTGAGTTGATTCAGAATAGAAGAATGACCATAGTAAAGATATGAAGAATTGCGGATATGAAATGTACTCCGCTAAGATATTTATTTTAAGAGATAGATACCCCAATCATTGACTGAGATGTTGAGTAAATTTTGAGGACGAAATTTATTTTAAGGGGGTAGAAATGTCTTATCATAATTTTTTCCTATCCGTATAGTACTGATAGTGGAAAGAGGTTTGAAAGGATTATGACGAACATCAGAAGAAATACTAAAGGTTAGATGATTCTTTAAGGAAGAGAAGGACTAAAATGAAAAGTAGAAAAGGTTAAAGGCAAAAAGTGATATTAGAAACAAGATTTGGGCCAAAAGTGGTAATTTCTAAAAGTTAAGGGACTTAAATGTCATTAAGTAAAAAGTTTAAGGGTAAAATTGTAATTATAGAAAGATCAGCCCGGAAAGGTTATAACTGCCCAGAAGTTCTTCAGTCCCATATTCCATCAGTAAATAGAGGAAGTTACGTTAGTTAATCTAGCATGATACAAAAATTTTATTAGGGCTCTAGATAGCAGAAAATTATCTGATAGTCTAAAAGTTGTTTGAATTTTTATCAGATTCCATAGACATCAGATATATGTGGGGGAATTACAGGAAAGTGTGCCCTACAGTTTCAGATGTTATGAATCTGACAGAACCCCGGAAGAAGTCCTGTATAAAAAGTTTTCCATAACAGTGAATTTTGACGAGAGTTTGATAACACCTGTGATCCAATAATAGAACTTATCGGTATGTGAATCTGGATAGAATAAGATCATATGACCTCATATTTAGGCCCATGATGACGCTAAGAAGGGCCAAAAACCCAGGGTGGCAGTTCATGAGTAGAAGGGGCCAGTGTCTAGGATGCATAAACCATTTCTTTTGTCTTTCATGCATTCATATACATCATGGGTTTATGCCATAATTCTTTCATACATTTTCTTTATATATAATGGACAATACATAAAAACTAACATACATGCATGACATCACATGCCTACTCTTCCTCTTCCATTCCTTAACTCATGTACCAAACATGATTCTTCCATATTGAATAACCTATTATGGTTGGTTATGGGAGGGTGAGATTATAAGGAATCTCAGTAGCAAATATTACCACTTAAATATGCAAGATAAATGCTAATGTATGATATGTAATTTCATTAAACTTTCTTTGATTAGTGACATGCCATCATGCTACATACTTTTACAAAATAGTGCATGGCCATGGAAAACATATTATTCACAATACATTCAACATCATTTATCATGTTACAACATCATTCAAATATCATATACACGTCAATACATAAACATACCACATCAAGCACATAAAGAGATAAGTCTACTACCTTACACTTAAGCTTTTCTCTTGATCTTTTGCACTTGCTCCCTAGCTTTCCAACCATGAAGGCTTTCGGTCTATCACTTCCCAACATCTCCTTGGATGTTTCAATGTCCTAAAAACATTCATATTTATCACAAAATTTATTAAGACCATGAACTCCAATAAAGTTCAAGACTAACCTTGATAAATTCTTAACTTTTTACTAACATAACTTTCTCTAGTCTTCACTAATTAACTTGGTCCTTGAACCAATTGATATCTTGAATTTACCCTACACAATTTCATCTTTTAAATCCATTTATGAGCTTGGAATCATGAAATTCTAGCTCCTATGCACTATTCTATACAGAATTACATAACACCCTATTTTCTTTCAAAAATTCTCATTTTGATTCTAATGCTTCACATACTTTGTTTCTCCACTTTATCCCACACAACTTTTTATTTTAAAACCATTGGAAGCATCCAAATCATGAAATTCTAATCATTGTTCATGTGAGTGAACAGTAATATAGAGGAACTTCAAAAGCTATAACTTAGAATTCCAATGCTTCCAAGGTTCAAAACCATCAATTCCTACACAAAATCATCATATAAATTCAATAGAAGCATTAGAACATTGAAATTCAATTTCCTTCCATCATGAACAGTGCAAACTCAATATCAACTTAATTCAACAACCAATCACTTAGCTAGCTTATTTAAGTTTCAATTACATATCTCTAACTTTAATTTCTTCTTTCTCCTTTCATCTAATATTTTTGGACAGCACAACACCTTAGAGAAAACTAAACTTTCTTCCATGAAAACCCTAAGTTCAAGCTCCCAAATCAAAGGAAAATAATATAGGATAGATTGCTTACCTTTAATCTCTAGCTTGCTTGAACTTTGGTACCTTGAATCTTTTTTGTCTTTGCTTGAGTTTTTATTTTTCAAGAGGTTCCCCAAGGTTTTCATGCTCGATGGTTTTGCATCAGATTTGTGGGGGTATTTATAAAAAATCTCATGAAAAATCAATGGCCAAGATTAGTTTGTGCACTATTTGATTTAATGGCTCATATTTGATCTTTAATTAGCTTGCCTTAGAAGCCAATGAGATGACATCATCCATGAAATTATCAAAAGACACCTCAAAGCCCATGTGACAAAATTACAAAGGGAGGAAGCATCTAGAAAAATTCCAGTCCAATCTGGTACCGATTCAGTCCGATTTCCCAAAAACTAGACTATTTTCTTAATCTAATTTTTTTGAGATTCCATGTTATGCTTTCTGACCTTAAATCCAGTATCTGGATTCTTTCTACCATTGACACTCTTGTACTAGGTCAATACTTAATTATAGATCCCTTGGCAAATGACTAAAATGCCCTTGATTCACTATTTGGCACTATATTAACCCTAAGGGCATAATTGTCATTTTACAACTCTTTACTTCTTATTAGGGCATATAATGGCTCTAACTAATATCCCTGTACTTGCTTGGACATTTTTGACCTGTTCAGAATGACCAAAATGCCCTCCATCCATCTCTGGCATAATTTGGCTACACAGGGGCATTTTTGTAATTTCATACTTTTCCTATGTTACTCTAGACTCTGGTCCACTTAATTATCCAATCACCTTATTGGGCCTCTTGGGATGCCATTTGGGCCTTAATATTGGTCCATTCCCTTTATGGCACAAATATTGAGAAACCTCTCCCCAAGGTATTTATTAGGTATTTTATTACACCGTAAATTTCCTTAAATATTCTATAGGATTCCTTTTTTGACTTTGTCAATTTTATAAATTCTCATATTAAATATAGGAATTTACTATAAAGTTTCATCTAACATATCCTAAATTTTCCCTATCTGTACAATACTGATAGTGGAAAGAGGTTTAGAAAGGATTATGACGAAGATCAGAAGACATGATAAAGGTTAGATGAGTCTTGAAGAAAGAAAAGGACTTAAATGAAAATTAGAAAAGGTTGAAGACAAAAAGTGAAACTAGAAATAAAAGGAGGGACCAAAATGCAAATAGCCAAAAGTTCATGGGCCTAAGTGCAATTATTCAAAAGTTCAGGGATCTAAATATACATATGGGAAAGTTGAGTCGAAATAGGCCAAAAATACCTAGAATTAGATTAGACTCAAATTTTACCAGTAGATAGACAAAGTGATTCCGATCAGTTTAAGGAGTCACATAATTTCGATTTGAGGTCCCGATTAATTTATATAAATTCCTGAAGTCAAAAGGAATTATTGCAGTATTTTTTAGATCTCATAATCATATGGAACTTTACCATAAATTCTTATATTCAATATATGAATTTATAAAACTAACAGAGTCAAAATAGGAATCCTGTAGAATTCTTACGGGATTTTACGATAGAATAGAATACTAGATAAATAGGATCGGGAGAGGTGTTTTGGGATTTGTGCCATAAAGGGCATAAAGCCAATGAGCCCAAACCAAGGCCCAAATGGCACCATAGTAGGCTCAATGTGATGACTGGACAGTTAAGTGGGTCAGGGTCCATAGCAGTACAGGAAAAGTGAGAAATTATGAAAATGCTCCTGGATGCCTATACTGTACCAACAAAGGGCACTAAGGGTATTTCAGTCATTTCCCAGGGATCTGTAATTAAGTTATGGCCCAGTACAAGAATTTTAATGGTAGGAAGAATTCAGATACTAGATTTAAGGTTAGAAAGTATATTATGAAATTTCAGAAAAATTAGATGTATAAAATAGTCTGATTTTTGGGGAATCAGACTGAGCCAGTATCATATTGGACTAGAATTTTTCTAGAAGGTTCCCCCATTAGAATTTTTCCACATAACCCTTTTGAGGTGTCCCTTGTGATGTAATGGATGATGTCACAATTACCTTTTTGAAAAAAGTTAAATCTAAGATTAAATGTGGGCCTTTAGATCAAATAGTAACCAAATCAATATTGGCCATTGATTTCCACCAAGATTTTTCTATAAATACCCCCTCAAATCTGCATCCAAACCGTGGCATGTCAACCCTTGGGGAAACTCTTGCAAAATGAAAACTCAATCCAAGACAAAGAAGATTCAAGGTACCAAAGTTCAAGCAAGCTAGAGATTAAAGGAAAGCAATCACTCCTAGCTTATTTTCTCTAAGGGGAGGTGTTGCCCAAAAACCATATATGAAAGGGGAAAGAAGAAATTAAAATTAGAAATGTATGATTGGAGTTTAAACAAGCTAGTTAAGTGATTGGTTGTTGAATCAAGTTGATATTCTTGACTTTGCCAAGAGTGAATCTGTTTGGCCTGCACTGTTCATTAGGGAAGAAAATGGAATTTCAATGATTTAATGCTTCCATTGAGTTTATATGATGATTTTGTGTAGGATTGGAAATGTTTTGAACCTTGGAAACATTAAAATCTCAAGATTGTAGTTTTTGAAATTCTTCATGGGTGATGTTCACTTGAATGAATAGTGATTAGAATTTCATGATTTTGATGGTTCCATTGGTTTTAAAATGAAAAGTTGTGTGGGGTAAAGTGGAGAAACAAGTATGGGAAGCATTAGAATCAAAATGATAATTTTTGAAAGAATTATATGCTTATGTTCAGTTCTGTACAGCAGGCCATGAAGGAGCTAGAATTTCATGATTCTAAGCTCATAAATGGATTCAAAATATGAAATTATGCAGGGTAAATTCAAGATATCAATTGGTTCAAGAGCCAAGTTGATTAGTAAAATATTAGAGAAAGTATGATAATAAAGAGTGTAATAAGGTTAGTCTTGAACATGGTTAAAGTTCATGAGTCCTAATGAAGTATGTGATAAATATGAATGTGTTTAGGACCTTGAAACATCCAAGAAGATGTTGGGAAGTGATTGACATAAAGGCTTCATTGTTGGGAAGCTTTGGAGCAAGTGCTAAAGATCAAGAGGAAAGCTTAAGTGCAAGGTAGTGAACTTATTTCTTTATATGCTTATGTGTTGACATGTATATGTTATTTGAATGATGTTGTGACATGATAAATGATGTTGAATGTATTATCAATAACATGTTTTCCATGGCTATGCACTTTATGTAAGAGTATATAGCATGATGGCATGCCACTAATCAAAGAAAGTTTAATGAAATTACATATCATGCATTAGCATCCATCTTGCATATTTAAGTGGTAATGTTTGCTACTGAGATTTCGTAGAATCTCACTCTCCCATAACCAACCAATTTAGGTCAAGCATGATGGAAAAGGTATACATGGAGAATAGCTAAAGAATGGAAGAAAGGAATGGAAGTAATTAAGACCTTAGTATATGCTATGAATTATCTATATATGTAAATGCCATATAAGGTGTTCATTTATGTGATGAAACTATTTGTAATAAGTATGGCATATGTACATGATGTATATAAATATTGAGAAGCTTATTTGATGGCTCATACATGTTGGAACAATTATTGGAAGTGAAAGAAAAGAAATTGAAATGGTAAAAACGTAGGTCCTGAAGCAATTTTGTTGTGGCTTCAGTTTGACCTAGTAAATGAAGGAATTATTTCACCAAATTTTATGAGCATGTAGAACACATCTAGAGCTTTACACGTATAGGTATAACACTTCATTTGGATGTCTGTACAAAGAGAACTAATTTTCCAAAATAAGGGACCATAATCTGTTTTCAGAATTTTTGACCAAATGAACAGTAAACTTTAGCGAATAAACTGTATTGATTGACGCATCATTTGGTCTAGAAATTATTTTTCCCTTAAATTTCAAGATGTCATCTTCACGTAGATTTTTGAACCACTAAATTTATATTTTTCTAGAATTAAGTATGATGTTTTGAAGTTTGTTGCGTAATCTGGAATACCATATGAACAGTAACCCGAGAAAGAGTAAAATTCCAGATTTAGCTAATGGACTTCCAAGGTCTTGTAAGTGGTTCCAAATACTACTTAATGGTCCCTAAGATGTATAAAAGTAATGATGTTAAGATGTATAAAAGTAACAATGTTACATCATCTTATTCTGAGGTCCGAAGAATACTACAATAATTTTTCCTAACTTTAGGAATTCATATCAATTAATGATGACCTCAAATCAAAATTATGTGTTGTGTTAAACTAAACAGAATAATTTTCTCTACTCACTGGTAAAATGTGGGACTAATCTGATTCTAGATATTTTTAGGCATTTTTTGGCTCAACTTTCTCATAATTACGTTTTGCCCCTGAACTTTTGATAAATTACATTTAAGTCCCTCAACTTTTGGTAATTACACTTTTTGGCCTAACTTTTTTCTCTACCTTTAGTTTTGGTCTTAAACCTTTTCGAAATTTCATTTAGGTCCTTGAACTTTTGAAAATTACACTTTAGGCCCTCAACTTTTTATAATTACACTTAATGGCCCAAAGTTTATTTCTACTTTTGTTTTTCACCATAGAACTTTTGAACTTTTCATTTTAGTCCCTCTCTTCCCTCAAGACTCATTTGACCTTTATTATTCCTTTTGATCATTGTCCTAATCCTTTCCAAACCTCTTTCCTCTATTAGCATTATATAGATAGGGAAAGTTAGGATATGACGTACACACTCATCTTCCATCTTTCTGCACATTTCCACAGAATCTCATATCACTACACTATTCACCCATCACCTTTTTCTGCTTTCTTTATGCATCATATATAGATAGTGATTGTAGCATAATAGGAGTCATGAGAGGCTAAATCTTAGTTTCTTGGTGATGGATCTGATATCTTGAGCTCATAAACTACACCGAGGAGGTTTCTGTTATAATATGCACCTATTTAATGTTTTGATATAGCTAGATCTAGGGTTTTCACTATATGAACAAGGGATTGAATGTCGATTGATTATTCTCAGATTAAATAACTGTAATTTACTTTGGATTATTTGAATGTTGTTTTTTAATATAGTATTTCGATTTCAATTTTAAGATAGTTGGACCTTTATCAACAATCGTTGTTTAATAATTCAATTGCTTGAAATCTATCGTCATCGATCAATGATCATTTGAGGGCATTTTCATTATATGATTTAATTGCACACTAAGTGGTTTTTAACAGTTCATTAAGAGTTTTTAAACTAGCTTTAATCAAAGGAGTTTAAGAATTATTAATGCTCTGGACTCAATCGATCGATTGAAGTTTTCTTTAAAACTTAGTGATTTCAAAACTCCTGTATCAAATTAAGAGCAAGGATAAATAGCCTTCTATCATCAAGAGTCTTTCATAACAGATTTCTTTCACAATCTATTGAATTTCTATCTTAATAAGAAATACAAAAGCATTTACTTTATTGTACCCTTATTTTATTGCATCTAAAATCAATCAAACCCCAAAACCCATTTCACTTTCACTCAGGTTTTCAATAGTTTTGTCATGTATTTGCTAGGTTTCCAATAAAAAGCTCCTCAAGAATAATGATAGGGTTGTTCCTTATACTACATTAATAGGGTACAATTTACTTTTAGTTTGATAGGTCGGATGATGATAATCTGTGCTCCAAATCAATGGCGTCATTGCCGGGGGTCTAAGTAATTTGTTCATTAGCAATTGGTTGTCAGTTTCATTATTTACCCAAGTCATTTTTGTTTGAATTTTTATTTTTGTTGTTTTCATCAGATAGCATTCTGGATTTTACTATTCTTTCAAGTTTATGCAAATTTACTCTCTGTGACATATAGTTGTGACCTATGCACATTTTAGTCGTGACTTGAAATCCAATTTTAAGACATTTTACTCTTTGTGAACTCCAGTCGCGATAGGAACAACCTCCGGTCATGAAAGTTTTGGAAAATTTAATCTCTGTGAACCTAAAATTGATCATTTGTGACGTGGAACCAAATTTTCAAAACTTTGTTTCTTTGTGTAATTGGGTCACGACCTAAACACCTTGTGTCGGTACTAGTTGAACTTTTTTCTGCTGACAAACTTATGTGTCTGATTCTGAATCCTTACCTAGTTATTCTTGATTGTTCCTATGTTGCATACGTATAAGGACTAAACCATTAGTACTATTTGAACCTGAAATTGAGAGATACCTTAGGAAACTAAGGAATGAACTTAGGGAAGAAGCAAAATCAATAGAATCTAGTTCACCCTCTAGTGTCCCTAAATCTGAAATTGAATTCAATTTAGAGATTTCATTAGAAATTTCTAACATGGCTGAGATTAATCCTAATGGGTATGATGGGAATAATAGGCACAGAGAAAATGAAATGCCAATGAATGTAGAAGATAATAAAAGTGTGAGAGAAATAAATCATTTGCATGTGAATTATGATCCTTATGGCTTTTACACTAAAGAGGCCAATTTTAAAATTAAAAGAGCTTTGATTGTAATGTTACCTAAATTTCATGGTTTTATAGGAGAATGCCCACATTGGCACTTACAAACCATGTATATGGTCTGCTCTTCGATGAAGCCTCCATTGACAGCATTTAATGATATTTTAAGGAGGTGTTTCCATTTCACTTTGGAAAGGAAGACTAAGGATTGGTTATACAATCTACCAACTAATTTCTCCACTCTTACGTGGGATCGGTAAAGTCAACATATCTAGAACAATTATTCTTGGCCTCGAAGACAATTCGCATGAAGAAGGAGATTATAAACATTCTACAATAGGATTGAGAGTTATTATATGAATATTGGAAAAGATTTATCAATTTGTTGGCTCATTGTCTGCATCATAACATGACAAAGTTTGATATAGTAGACATTTTATTTGATGGTCTACTCCCTCACAATCAGGTGTCCTTGAATGCTATAGCAAATGGCTATTTGAGAGATAAGACTCCACAAGCAAGTTAGGAGTCATTCCAGAAGATGGCTAATGAGAGAATGCCCTCATCATCTTCAGGTAATTCAAATGAGATTATAGTAGAAATAGTAGCTTTGGGAAACTAAATGGAAAAGAGAACAAATTTAATTGAAAGAGAGTTGTATTCCACAAAGCAGATTCATGCAGTGGGAAACCTCACAAGCAGTTACATGATATGAGTCATGCGGTTCAATTATGCATGGTACAAGTACATGTAACAGTCAGTATTAAGAGGTAGCAGCTATATATCGAGGAAGAGAAAATCAATACCATAAGATAGACCCATACTCCAATACATACAATCCTGGTTGGAGAGGCCACCCAAATTTTAGGTGGGGGAGTGAGGAAAATAGGCCAAACTAATTCCAAGGAGGTGGTACTTCTTCAAGCAACTGCCAAAACAATGTAAGGTCTATAGTTTCAACGCACCCTAATGCTTTAATCGCATTAAGATCATAAAAGAATTCTTAATTGTTAAAGAGTATGGCTGCATAAATGAACAACATGGATAGTAGAATGACCAATATAGACCATAACCTTAAAGAGAATGGCAGTCAATTCACCTTCAAAGCTTCAATCCTCCTAAGTATGTAGAAGAATAATGGTGATGTGCACAAAAAACTTAAGGAGTTAAGTTCCAACAATGTAGATATTACAAGTCCTTTAACTCAAGTTGCCAATACAGTGAGTGACATCCAAACGAAGAGCAGTGGCAGCATGCCTTATAATATTATTATTAATATGAAGTGTTTGAATGCCATATCACTTATAAGTGGGAAAGAAGTATGATTTAAGGAAGATGAAACAACAAGGGGATATAGAAGATTTTAAAGCTGAAAATACAACATTTCCACATATGAAGATTGAGAAACCAAAAAGTGAGAAAGAACAATAGCTCTTGATCAAGAAGGTAACCTAAGAGGAGAGCTCACAATCACAAGAGGAAACACTAGAGAAGCAAGAAAAGGAAGTGATAATTTCAAGTCCAGCATACAAGGGAAAGCAAATTGAGGAAAAGGTTGAGTCGAGCAAGGAAGGAGCCTCTATACATATAGGTAAGGAGGTAAGTATAAAGGATCTTCCTTTTTTTAAATCTTATTTTACTGGAAAGAAAAATATTGATTCTAAATTTTCAAAAGATGCTTTCAATCTCTTCAATAAGTTAGAAATAAACATTCCTATAGTTGAATTCCTCAAGAGAAACCCTAAATATGCTAAGTTCTTAAAAGAGTTGTGTACTGATAAGAAAAAGTTTCGGCCTCATGAGAGAATTTAGGTGAGTACTAATGTGTCATCACTTGTTAAGGTAGAATTACCTGTTAAGTGCCAAGACCCAGGATCCTATACAATCCCATGCACTATAGGAAAGGTTCATATTAAGGAAGCGTTATTAGATCTAGGGACTGCCATTAATACAATGCCTTGGTCAGTATATTTAGCCTTCAGAATTAACAATCTTAGAGACACAAGTGTAGTGCTCTGACTGGCTAATAGATCAATTAGGTATCCTAAGGGAATTCTAGAAGATATTCTAGTGTAGGTTAAGGATTTAGTGTTCCCAGCTAACTTTTATATTTTGGGCATGTCTAGTGAACTAGTAAACGAGAGCACTTTAATCCTAGGCAGACCTTTCCTTCAAACATTAAAGACAATCATTAGTATGAAGTATAGTTCCATTACAATGGAAGTTGGAGGACATGTAGTGACTTTCAATATGAACGAAGCAATGAATTATCCTTTAGATAATTCTGCTTTTGTTCATTTGAATGCTATTGATTATACTGTTGAAGAGACTAGGAATGAGCATGAATTGAATTTGCATGATGAGTATGATCCTATATTGTATAATTCCCAGATTTCCCATGAAGCATTTAATGAGCATAAGGATTCAAATTCATCTTTGAGTGCTTACGATAACTATTTTGAATCTCTTTCCTCCATTTATTCTTTCTCTTGCCCTTGTAAAAGTAATGCATCATGTTTTCATTATTTTAATGTGAATAACATGCTTTCAGTTTCTAAAGATTTCTCATTCCCATATAACTTTGATATAATTTCATCATTCTCTAGTGATAATTTTGTTGGAAAGGAATTTGTGAGTGATTTTATAGGAATACAAGACATTGTGGAAGCTGGAAGTGGAACAAACAAATGGGGTCAAGTTTATGTGAACACAAGTCGTGACTCAAAGACCTCAATGTCATGACTAAATATGAACATGATGAGGGAGAGACTCTTTGTTCAATGGAGTCATGACAAGATGATTGTATGGTCATGACTAGAAATGCCTAAGATATGCAGTCGAGATGCGAAGATGACGAAGTGTCAACTAAATATCAGGATACTCTCTATGATCCCAAGTCACAACTAAATGATGGTTACATCACCACCATAGGTTTCAGAGACACCCACTATGAGTTTGAGTCACGATGAGAAGTTGAAGATAAGCCTTAGACGTTGCGACCAGAAATAGCAGACATAGCTAATGAATCTCATATTCCTTCAGTTCCACATTCTACTGTTTTGGTTAAAGGACCAATATGTTCTAACTCTATATACCCTCACCCACATTCACTGATTACCTCTCATACCTTAAGATTCTTAAATGATTTGACCTTAAATAATGATACAGGAATGAAAGAGACTGATCTCAACTATGTTGTAGCTGTAAACCAACTTAAGCTTGATATAACACCTGAGGAGATTGAAATCAAGATGGAGAATCTAAATGAATCGAAGGAGATCCTAAGTTTGTTGCAGAGGTATATCAACCTCAACTGGGTGAAGCACTTAAGGAAGTAGAATCTACAAAGGATACAAAGGGAACACCACCGAAGTTTATTGCTAATATACACTAGCTAAAGTTGGGCAAGTGCAAGTTTAAACAAGGATAATTCATGACAAGCTTGGATAGGGTTCACAATTTAATCATAGTACACGATTTTGGTATGCTTGGGTGGAGAGAGAAGGCAATGGGGAAGGTTTGTCAATTAAACAACTATCTCTCAAAATTTCATGAGTTCCTACCACCACCTTAAGGCCAGGTTATCCCTTTCCTATATCTTACTTTTTACAAGTTTACCTAATGTGATATATGCTTGACATTTTGGCTTGATGATTGGGAAGGGATGAACCATTAGAAGTAGTAGTTAATTTTTTTGCTTGATGATTCAATAGGACATTTTGTTTCTAATTTTGAATAATACCCCTATGTTGCCCATGTGATGTTCCTTCAATGATGGTTATATGAGGTGTGACACACTCGATTGTATGCTATAGTTTACCCATCTTATCATCTTTGCTTTATTTATATTGCGATGTATGATTTAAATGTGACTGTGTGCTTCATTGTTGAATTTGCTTTGAGTTGTGTGTTAGTTTATTGTGGGAGAAATCTATTCTGCTGACAATGAGGACAATGTCAAGTTTAAGTATGGGGAGATGTTATTATTTCTATGATAATTAATGCAAATTCTTCAATTAATCTAATATTTCATCATAAAAGTTTTGGTTTTTGATTTTAATGTGTGATGAATTGTTGAAAATTTGATCCCCACTTTAAACTGTTTTGTTGTTGGCAAAAAGGTTTTAGTGTAAAAGATGTTTTGGGCATTGAAAACTATCAAGTGGTAGACTTTGTGATTTTTAGTCACTTCCTATATGCTGCACAGGAGCGACCTTCAATGGAAATTTTGACTTAATATGCTCTTTGTGAAAATTAGTCGCGACAATAACTCTGTGTATTTTTGTCATGACTGAATCATTCCTGGTCACGATTATCTATTGTAAGTTTAGGGTAAACACTCACTATGAAATTTGGTCGCGACCTTCACTCTTTTCAATTGTGACATGAGTGTGAAAATATCCATTTATCTTCTCTTTGCTTTGTACAATGATGTATATAAGGATTCCTTTTTATCTACTAAATATTTTTTATAAATGATTCATTTCCCTCTTATTTTCAACCTTTTACATGAAATAGTTTATAGCAACCATTATCACACTTGAATTTTTGGAAATGGAAACTGAATTGGAAACACTCAAGCTTTTACTGTTAAATTTGGGACTATTACATGATTCTGGGTGATTACTTTGGAACTCTTAATCCATCATTCTAGAGTGTTTTCAATTTTCATAAGTGTTTTAATGCCTAGCGAATGATGAACATTATTTGATACTTTAACTTATGAGCAATTTAGATGAAAGCTTTAGTTGGAAGGATTCTCGGCCTAAATTTCTATATTGAGTAGTTATTCAATTGGTTTATATCCTCTAGAACTTGTCTTAGCTCTGAGTTGAAAATTACTTGCACATGTATGTTATTGAATATGATAGAGGCATTCATTTTCTAAACCATTTTATCCCAGATACAAGCCCATCACACATTATATCCATAGTCACCCCTTTTGACCCTATCATTTTTCTTTGTCCATCATAGAAAGTTATATATGCATAGACATCTTTTTGAAATAAACTTTTTATTCATGTCAGAAAATCGTTCTTATTGTGATATTGTGCTACATCTTTTATATACAAGGTGCCAAAAAAAAGGGGAAAAAGCATATTGCACTAAAAAGAAAAGAAAAAAAGAGATAGTGCAAGAAAAATTGAAAAATAATGAAAAAAATAAATGGCACTATTATCAATTCCTATTAGCATAATTATCACCTCTACACCTCAGAAGACACGAATTCATACTATATATTCATTATTGAATGCATATGGTACTTTCTATTCTTCATATTCCATTTTATGTGGCCTATCTCCATCAATACACCCCTAAAAGATCTCCTAATTCTTTCCATAAGTGATGTATAATTGATGAGATTTAGAGCCATTACAAGCAAATGGTAGGATCTTTTCCAATTTGAATATGAGTGAAAGAACCCTAATGATAGGATATAGAGAGCTAAACACTTACATCCCTAAAGAGAATCTATTACACCCATATAGTTGAGGTTGATTTCAATTAGTAGTTAATTACTTGGCATTGCTCATATGATCACTTTTGCATTCCCAAAAGATGGTGCATTAATTGTCTTAAAGTTTCACTGTGGATTATGTTATTACCTCATATTTAATAGCTTTGGCTTAGGTGTACTTCATATCTTTGTCCAAGAGTATAAAGGTTTAAGTGTGGAGAAATTGATATAACACAAATTGTGTATGGTTTATGTAACATTTTCAGGGTCTTATTATGACTTTACCATCCATTTTATGCCTATATTTGTGCTTTTGTGGTAATACATGATTGTGCAAATTAAAGGGTAAAAGGGTAAACTAATCCTTCCAAACTAGATAAATATTGTTCTCTACTGATTTAGACTTTTACAGTGAGCTTTGGTTTTGAATTGTAGGTATTTTGGGGGAGAACTATGGACTAATGTGAATAGAAAAGAAATCACAAGACAAAGGAAGTCAGATCACGCCTTTATACTTTTTAGTCACGGCCAAAGTGTCCACAGGTCGTGACCTTATTTCTTCTAGGAAGTTTATTTGTGTTTACAGGTCACGACTAAAATATGGATCTGGTCATGACTAAAAGAGACAATTGCTAAAGTTGTGCATTTTGGATTAGGTCAAGCAGGAATAAAAGGAAGCGAAAGCAGCAGGCGTCGAGGATTCTAGTTTTTGACCTGATTAGGCTAAGAAGAGTACTCGGATCCTCTCTACACCTTCTCCATAACCTACACACTCATCTTCCATCTTTCTGCTTCCACATAATCTCCCATCTTTACACTATTCACACATTACCTTTTTCTGCTTTCTTTATGGTATCATATCTGGACAGTGATTGCAACACAGTAGTAGTTATGAGAGGCTAAATCCTTAGTCTCTTTATGATGGATCTGATATATTGAGCTCATAGACTGCACTAGGGTATTTTTTGTTCTAATTTGTACCTATTTAATGTTTTGATGCTGCTATATCTAGGGTTTTCACTATATGAATAAAGGATTGAACGTCAATTAATTATTATCAGATTAGATAACTATAATTTACTTCGAATAATTTGGATGTTGATTTTTAATATAGTATTTCAGTTTCAATTTTAAGATAGTTGGACTATTATCAATGATCGTTATTTAATAATTCAATTGCTTGAAATCTATCGTTATCGATCGATGATCATTCAAGGGCATTTTCATCATATGATTTAATTGTATACTAGGTGTTTTTTAACAGTTCATTAAGAGTTTTTAAACTAGCTTTGATCAAAGGAGTTTTAGAATTATTAATGCTCTGGACTTAATCAATCGATTGACATTTTATTGAAGACGTAGTGATTTCAAAACTCCTATATCAAATTAAGAGCAAGGATAGATAGCCTTCCATCATCAAGAGTCTTTCATAACATATTTCTTTCACAATCTATTGAATTTCCATCTTAATAAAAAATACAAAAATATTTATTTTACTGTACCCTTATTTTATTGCATCAAAAATCAATCAAACCTCAAAACCCATTTTACTTCTACTTAGGTTTTCAATAGTTTTGTCACCTATTTGATAGGTTTCCAATGAAAGGCTTCTTGAGAAGAATGATAGGGTTGTGCCTTATACTTCATTAATAGGGTGCAATTCACTTTTATTTTGATGGGTCAGATAACGACAATCCAACCGTAAATCAAGCAGTCTTTAAAGTAGGGAAATATCTCTATAACAAAGCCGTGCTCAAGTTACTCCAAGAGTCCAAGGCTTGAGGTGTATGATGTGGCAGCATATAAAACCATTATTTTGCCTTCCTTTCAAGTGTAAAATAGAATACTTGTCTCTACACAGTATCCATGTCAGTACCTATAGGTTTCATGGATTATGCAAACCCACTATATGGTCTTCAAATGCTTAAAAGGATCCTCACCTACTAATCCATAAAACTTTGGTAAGTTGCTTAATAAAGGACCTTTCAACTCAAAGTTAACATCTAAAGTAGGGCAAGTGCGAAAAGGATCAAAGTTTGCATTAGATGGAGTGAGTTCTTTTATACTCTTACGGGCTCTTCTATTATTCATGTTATTCTCTCCATATTACTTATTTTGAAGATTATGATTATGAGTATGAGCTTCTTCTTCATTAACATAATCTATGACAAAATAATTATCTAACATAGAAAAGATGCATAATCAGTTTTAGCTACAATAGATTCACCAGAAGAACTAAGCTCATCAACAGATGCAACACTAGATTGATTTAAGATTTTAGCCTTCTTAATTTGCCTAAGTATTCTATTGATTTCTATGTCCAAAGGAAAGAATTCAAAGCTTCTGTTCATACAAATCAAGCTAAACAATGATGCAACAAAAAATGTTATAAATAGTCAGGTTGTGACTAAAATGTCACCAGGTCGCGACTAGGTATCACAAAGAAAAAAGATCACAAAAAAAATTAACTTCATGTCATGCCTGTTAGTCATAGAGAGGAAAAGTTCTAAATCTAGATTTTGGTCACGACCAAATGTCACTCTATTGTGACTAAAAATTATAGAGAGCAAAATACTTGAAATTTTTAGTTTCTAGTTGTGACTAATTGTCACTTAAGTCACGACTAAAAATCATAGAGAGTAAATCTGATTAAAACACTAATTTTTAGTGGCGACTAAGTGTCAAACTGGTTATGACTAGAAATTATATAGAAGAAATCTAGATGAAAAATATTTTTGGTTGCGATCATAAAGTAGTCAGGTAGTGACTAAATGTAATAGAGAGCAAAATAAGTTGAAAACAATTTTTTTGTTGTGACCAAAAGTGTTTCTGGCCACGATGAAAGTTCACAGAGAAGCTCAGAAATCAATTTTAAGCACTTTGGTCTTGACGAAAATGTTAATTGGTCACAACTCAAAAAGACAAAACACTAAATTCGTAGAAAAACTGAAACACCTATATACTTTTTATAATTTTTAGGCCCAACAAATTGCTTAGGAAACCTTAACAAGTAAGGCTCCCCAGCAACGATGCCATTTTGATAACTGTCATTTTAATTATCAAACAAAACTAAGCTAACAAATAGAAAGTGGAGCTAACCTAGGTCGATTCACAATGAGCCTAGATGGATGCTAAGATACCTAATTAATCTGATGAGCCACAAATTAACAAGTTAAAGAAATGGTGTGTGATAAGATTTTATCTAACTTCTAAAAGTAAATCCTATGCTATTATTTATGGTTTTAAGTGTTTATGATGAGGCGATGAATGAATGACAAATATGTTCCCTTGGATATTACCTTACCTTCATTATCCACAAAATATGAGAACTTAATCAATTGAATTAGAATATGTTAGTTAACAACTCGCTAGCTAAATCTCAATCAAAGCTACAACTCGCAGACATTAATAGAGATTATGAATCATTCAACTCAGATATAGAAGAAGATAAAGTAAACGGATATTACTGTACTATGTTTTATGATTACTCTAATCAATTATACCCATGTTCAACTTAGTCCAAGGATGAAAATCAATAGAAGTATCAATACTATAGAAATAAGAAATCCAACTCGATTCCTACTTCTTTGTCCTCTACTAACTCTAATTGAATCAATAAACTAAAAATACTACATCAACTCAATATAATCAAATCTGGGTTAAAGACACAATGAACTCCCTGTTCAGCTTAAGGATTCTAGCTCATCATCATCTCCAAGAGAGCACAACAGCTTAGCCTTGCATTACTATCTGAACTTTAACAGCAATAGAAAATGTAACATCCTTACTTTTATACGTCTTAGGGACCATTCAGTAGCATTTAGAACCACTTACAAGACCTTGGAAATCCATTACCTAAATCTGGAATTTTACTCTTTCTCGGGTTACTATTCATATGGTATTCCAGATTATGCAATGAACTTCAAAAAATCATAATTAATTCCAGAAAACTCAAAATGAAGTGGTTAAAAAATCAACATGAAGATAACATCTTGAAATTTAAGGAAAAAATAATTTCTAGACCAAATGATTAGCCAATTGATATAATTTATTCGTTGAAGTTTACTGTTCATTTGGTCAAAAACTCTGGAAACAGTTTCTGGTCCCTTATTTTGGAAATTCATTTCTCTTGATATACACATCCAAATGAAACGTTCTACCTATGCACTTAAATATATGGATGTGTACTACATGCTCATAAAATTTCTTGAAATAATTGCTTCATTTGCTAGGTCAGACTGAAGCCACAACAAAACTGCTTCAGGACCTAGTTTTTTACCATTTCATATTCCTTTCTTTCACTTTCCATAATTGTTCCAGCATACATAAATCATCTCTTTTGCTTTTTCTGAATTTATATACATTATGGGGTTATACAATAATTGTTTCATATAATCTCATCACATAAATAGATACTTTACATGGCTTTGACATACATGGAAAGTGCATAGCATATGCTAACATCTTAAATACTTCACTTTTCTTCTTCGATACTCTAACTCTTCTCCATGCATACATTATCCATCATGCTTGACCTAAATTGGTTGGTTATGGGAGAGTGAGATTCTAGGGAATCTCAGTAGCAAACATTACCACTTAAATATGCAATATGGATGCTAATGCATGATATGTAATTTCATTAACTTTATTTGATTAGTGACATGCCATCATGCTATATACTTTTACATAAAGTACATGGCCATGGAAACATGTTATTCCCAATACATTCAACATCATTTATCATGTCACAACATCATTCAAATAACGTATACATGTCAACACATAAGTATACCACATCAAGCACACAAAGAGGTAAGTTCACTACCTTGCACTTAAGCTTTTCTCTTGACCTTTAGCCCTTTCTCCCTAGCTTTCCAACCATGAAGCCTTTATGTCCATCACTTCCCAACATCTTCTTGGATGTTTTATGGTCCTAAACACATTCATATTCATCACATAACTCATTGGGACTCATGAACTCCAACCATGTTCAAGACTAACTACGTTACACTCTTTATTGTCATAACTTTCTCTAATTTTCACTAATCCACTTGGCTCTTGAACCAATTGATGTCTTGACTTGACCCTACACAATTTCATCGTTTGAATCCATTTATAAGCTTAGAATCATGAAATTCCAGCTCCTTCACGGCCTGCTGTACAGAAATGAACATAAGCATACAATTCTTTCAAAAATTCTCATTTTGATTCTAATGCTTCCCACACTTGTTTCTCTACTTTTCCCCACACAAGTTTTCATTTTAAAACCATTGGAACCATCAAAATTGTGAAATTCCAATAACTGTTCATGCAAGTGAACAGCAACCGTAAGGAATCTCAAAGACTACAACCTTGAGATTTTAATATTTCCAATGTTCAAAACCTTTCCAATCCTACACAAAATCATCATACAAACTCAATGGAAGCATTAAATCATTGAAATTCAATTTCCTTCCCTCATGAACAGTGTATACCAAATAGGGCACAGCATGGCAAAGTCAAGAATATCAATTTGATTTAACAACCAACCACTTAACTGGCTTGTTTAAGGTTCAATCATATGGTTCTAACTTTAATTTCTTCTTTCCCTTTTCCTTTAAGGTATTTGGGCAGCACCACCCCTTAGAGAAAACTCAACTTTTCTCCCATGAAAACCCTAAGTTCAAGCTCCCAAATCAAAGGAAAATAAGCTAGGAGAGATTGCTTACCTTTAATCTCAAGCTTGCTTGAACTTTGGAACCTTGAATCTTCTTTGTCTTGGCTTGAGTTTTCATTTAGTAAGAGTTTCCCCAAGGGTTCTTTGCTCACAGTTTGGCTGCAGAATTGAGGGGCTATTTATAGAAAAATTCCATGGAAAATGAATGGCCAAGATCACTTTGTACACTATTTGATCTAATGGCTCATATTTGTTCTTACATCAAGCTTCCTCTCTAAGCCAACTTGAGATAAATCCACATGAAAAAAATCTTCTCCTCCCCCTTGTCTTGTACGCCAAGTGTGTGGGTGTGTGGGTCCCACCATGTGCAAGCCATAATTCACACTTTATCCTTTTTTTTTCTTTTCAAAAATTCATAAATTATTCATTATTGGACTTGGGCTCCAAGATAACTCTTGGGACTTAATGGGCTGCCATAGGCCTTCCTTTGGTCCAATTGCTAATTGGCACAAATCCCAAGGTACTTTCCTTATACCGATATTCTTAAAATATCCTGATTTTGAAATAAATGTTAGACACCTCTTTTAATGGTTCTAACATTTTTAGAAATTCATTCTAATATAAAATAAATTCCCTATAAAGTATCATAATTTTCTGAGACCCAGAAGTCCTGATAAAAATTCCTTACATTTCCTTTAACCCTTTATCGGTGTCCGATTTTACTTTAATTTCTCAAAGGGCATTATTGTCTTTTCAAACATCATAAGACTATTTATTGGCTCTAATTAATCATATTTATGCCATCTTACATGTTTTTGGCCTGTCCAAAATGACCAAAATACCCTCCATCCATCATTGGTACAATAGGGCATCCAGGGGCATTTTCGTAATTTTGCACTTTTCGTGGACTGCATTGGACTCTGGCCCACATAACTGTCTCACTACTTTATTGGGCTCACTATGGAACCATTTGGGCCTTGGTATGGGTTCCATAGACTCATTACCTTTATGGCACAATTCACAATAAATCTCACCCGATCCTATTTATCGGGTATTTTATTTTACCGTAAAATCCCGTAAGGCTTCTAAAGGATTCCTTTTCTGACTTTGTCAATTTTATAAATTATTATATTAAACATGGGAATTTCCTATAATATCCCATCTGATTCTGATTCTGATGTCTGAAGAATACTGTAATAATTCTTCTGATTTCATAAATTTATATCAATTAATCGGGACCTCAAATCAAAATTCTGTGTTACGTTAAACTGACCAGAATAATTTTGTCTATCTACTGGTAAAATTTGAGTCTGATATGATTCTGGGCATTTTTGGCCTATTTTGGCTCAACTTTTCCATAATTATATTTAGGTCCCTGACTTGTTACTTAATTACATTTAAGTCCCTAAACTTTTGTAAATTACCACTTTTGGCCCAACATTTATTTCTATTTTAACTTTTGGCCTTTGACCTTTTCCAATTTGCATTTAGGTCCTTCTCTTTCTTTAAGACTTATCTAACCTTTATTATCTCGTCTGATCTTCGTCATAATCCTTTCTAAGCCTCTTTCCACTATCAGTACTATACAGATAGGGAAAATTTAGGATATGACAGAAAACATAGCAGCAATCATGGTGAATGTGGAGAAAAAGATGAAGATGATAGCTACACTTTCCTATAGTTCTATTGTGTAGAACAGAGGAAAGTTACAGATGAGAGAATAGAAAAAATGGAGTTGGAGCAGAAGAGTGAAGAATGGCATGAATGCAATATAGGATGGAGTGGAATGGATGTTGTGTATGTAGTCCCCCTTTAATGCTGATATATGGTGCCCTTTATAGGAGTATAGGTGAGTGAAAATGGACTGAATGAGTGTGAGACTCAGTTTATATTAGCATGTGCAGATAGCATGAATCAAAGAGTGCATGGTGTGCATGTGTGACCTGATAGAAAATGTGATATGGACTGTGGAATGATCTAACATGTGCAGCACATGCATTTTAGATAGTTGTTAGCCCACTTGCTTCTGTTATGCTGCACATGTGCTGAATCCACCACTTGCTTTTGTTAGCAGCTCATTCTAGCATGTGCTTTTGTTAGCATGTGCATTCAAACTGCAACCCCACTAGCTCCTATTAACCATGTGCTTAAATATGTTATCAGCTTCTTCAATCTAACACATGTCTAATGTCCAGCTATAAATTGATGTAATCTACTGATTGGTCACTGCATAATGGAAATTTAATAGACTATTTATCCAATTAATCACTAAAATCAAATCAATTAATTTCAACTTGCTCTATTTTAATTTTATTAATTAATTGCTCATCATATTGGTAAATGGAGGTAAAATCAATAATAAAACTCACTTTAAACATACTAAAAATCACTACAAATATGAGTCTATTACCTATCTCCAAAAACCACAAGAATGTAAAGGAGGATGATTGGGATAAGACCTTAAGAGAATATGTCTCTTACAACCCTAACCATAAAGACATCACAAGTTTAATTACTCCCTTTATACAAACATAGCAACCTTACAAGAATACAAGGATACAAGCAAAGTCCACACATGAGAATTATAATTCTCCAAGAACAAATTTCTTATTCATTCCACTGTGCACTATCTCAAAAAAGTACATATTAACATATTTATAATAAAAAAATACTATTAACTAAACCTAATGGATAACCTAAGCCCATAATATACTATTAGTGATAAAAGCACTAATTAAATAAAATATACAAAAAATATAAATTACAACTTGAATCCCACCTACCACAAATCATAAGGCAACAACAAAATCCAAATAATATGAAGGTTTCTTAACATTACATTCAAATAACACGAATGTAACATCCTCATTTTCTTACATCTTAGGGACTAAATAGTAGCATCTGGATCCACTTCTAAGGCTATTGAAGTCAATTTACTCAATCTGGAATTTTACTCTTAGCGAGTACTGTTCACTGTGTAAATTCCAGTGGAGTAACCTGACTTCAAAACATCATAACTAATTCTAGAAAAATTGAAATGAAATGGTTCAAATTGCTACACAAATCTAACTTAATGGTCTTTTAGGGAAAAATAACTCGCTGACCATGACTTGACCAGGTCAACATCAGTAAACGTTTGAAGTTTACTGTTCATCCCTGACTCCAGCATTTTGGTCCCAACATTTGCACTATCCAATCCCCAGCTTCTCTTCATGCTTCTTCAATCCTTTCTCATCATAAACCTTTGGGATTGGGATTACATGGAAGGGGATGAGATTTCTAGGGAAATCTCTATAGCAAACGGTACTAAATAATGCATGCATTAATGTAAATACTTATGCTTACTTGTGAAAGTGTTAACATTTCATAATGTGCATGCTTCCATGTAACATATGAAATACAATTGGCCAACATAATCATAGCAACAGAGCTTCATACATAAGCACATTTACAACACAATTCAATAAAGCCATAGCACATCAAGCATAACATACAATGCATACAAGTTTAGGATAAGTTCACTACCTGGCATGTAGCCTTTCCTTCTAGCTCTTAGCCTTGCCTCTAAGGTCCCTTCTTTTCATAAGTCATAGCCTATACATAGCATAATAATATCTTTATTATTATCCAGCATAGCTCTACTTAACTCATACTCATCTTGGGGTAATATCCTTAATCTGGAATTCCCCTAACTTTCTTTTCATCTATAACTAACTTTATTAATAGAGATATTTCTCTATTCTAACTATTAAGAGCAATCCTCTAACTTATTAGAGCAGGGACTAGAATAACCTACTTACCTTATTCCTAAGCTCTGCTTAGTGCCTAAGCTCCTTAGATTGCTCCTAGCTTCACCATAACTCCTTCTTTCTTTCTTTTCCTTCCTTTCTTTCCCTCTTTAACTTTTCTCTCTTCTTTCTCTTCCTTGCCATGCTTGGCCGTGGCATTCCTTGAAGGGGTGGGGGTATTTATATTTGAGAGGAGGTTTAATGGATAGTCTAGATCAAATCGCGATAAATGGATCATATCACTTAGCTTCCTCAAGAAGCTTCGACTGTATCATCACGATGACATCACCCTCCTCAATGACTAACCGCCATGACATCATCCATGGGACACCTCACATGCAAGGTGGCACAATGGTGGGGCCATTGGGATACCTCACCAGCTGACTTAGCCTTTCCAGAGAATTCCAAAGTCTTTTCTTGGAATGAACGGCTGAGATTGTGCCACGTGTCCATTTTACTTTATCTCCTTTTTCTAAACTCATGACATGCGTCCTTAACTTTTCTTCTTTTCCTACAATCAAGCAATATGGTGCCTTGTGGGTCCCTTTTATGCCACCTCATGGTTCCAGATCACTTTCCACAGTTCTATCTTTGACCGGGTCACTTTACTTTATTGAAAAGTACTAAAATAATATTTTAATGCCTCTTGGGCCCACATCCCTCTTGGGCTACGTTTTTGGACCTTGAATTGTTATCTTGGGTTTCTAACCAAGCCTAAGCACTCTGGTGGCTCGGTTCCCAAGTAACATCCCTTTCTTTTCTATTTTTTCCCCAGGGACTTTCACTATTTACAATTTAGTCCCTGATTTTTCACTTCCTTGCAGTTTAGTCCCTAAACATCATTTGTATACTTATGGGACTTCTGCTTAACAGGGCTTGGTAGCCTACCTTTTTCAGGCTACAACTAGGCTTCTAGGCCTAAAAATTGGGATATGACAACGGACCTATGAATAACAAAATTTATGTACTAATAACAATTCAACATGTAGAGTTAAAGGCAACTTAAAGGTAATAGGTCATTAGGAATAACAAAATCTATGCCACTAGAATAATTTTCAATGTTGCTTGAAAGAGATAAAGGGTCAATGCTTCTTGAGGATAAGAAACTATCAAGTGGCTTCTTAGGAAACATATCTTGTAGTACATGCAACTTATCAGAAACATAAGTAAAGAATTATTAAGATCATTAGTAATAAAAGAAATATCCTTGAAATCACTCTTAACCTCACTTTTCTCAAAATTCTTTTTATATCTATTTTCACTAAGCTTAACACTTTCATTTTTATTTTATCTTCAAGCTATCTTTTTTGTGCATATATATCTTTTCTTCTCTTCAATTTTTCTATCTTTCTCTTTATTTCTTACTCATGCTCAACGAGTAGAGGAACCAATTTTTCAATCTCAATAAAGCTACGGTTCTTTGCAATATGGGCTAATTTAGGATTAAGCCCACGTATAACATGATCCATAGTGGCTTTTGAAGTCTCCTTCACACTGGCTCTAATCATAGCTAACTCCATCTCTTGATAATATTCATCAACATTCATAGAGCTTTGTTTCAACTCTTGTAATTTTCTATACAATTATCTTTAAGACTTGGAGTTATGACTAGACTTTAAGTGGTGTACTTCAACAGTTAGCTTTTGGGCTCCTTATGGAAAGAATTTGAGATATTTCTGAAGTTCTTTTTCATAATAGATATCTAGATGTTTGAAATAAGAAAAAATGACCTCACCATTATTCTCACATGTTTCATTCCAACAATATTGGTGTCACTGTGTTTCACACAAAATTAGGCTTTTTAAAATGATGACTTTCACTCTACCCTTTTACCACTCTAGCTTGCCTTATATAATATTCTTGATTGGAACTTAAAAAAATCAAGAGATAATGTTAGTATGTGATAATCTTCATAGCCAGAATTGTAAAAATTAGGAAAAATATGAGAAACAAGTAAAGGAGTCTGAAAATGTGATAAGAAGAGATAGAAAGGGTGATAAGATACAAGTTGTATATGGTTTCTTTAGAATTTTCAAGGGTTTTGTGTCACTTTTAACTTTCATTTTATACATGTAATTGTTCTTTTGTGGCAATATATGAATGTGCATGGAAATATGCTTATTAGAAGTTAAAATGGTCAATTAGTTCTTCCAAACTGCATATCTTTTGTTCTTCAATTAGCTTACCTTTTACAATGAGTTTTGATTTTTATTTGTAGGGTTTTAGAAGAGACTTAGACCTAAAGTGGAGCAGAGAAGAATCATATGACAAATAAGACTAGAACTGAGAAAGTGAGCTTTTGTGATATTTAGTCACAACCTCAAAGTCTACTGATCATGAACTATTTTTTTCTGGGAGATTCTCTATGTTCTCAAGGACCTAAATATTGATCTGGTCAATACTAGAATAGATAGTTAGTGAAGCTATGTGTTTTCACTTAGGTCATTTGCAAGATTTAGACAAGATCAAGCTGCTCTCGTCCTCTCAGCTCCTCTCATAAATTCATAGCTCAAACTTCTATTTTCCTTTAATTTTCAATATTTTTGCACTGATCAATTCATCTCTACATCCTTTCTCTTAATCTTCCATCACCTTTTTCTGTTTCTCTCATGACACCAACCTTAGATAGTGATAGAGGCATGGTAGAAGCTATGAGAGAATAAATCTCTTTACCTCTTGATGATAGATATCATAACTTGAGCTTGTGGATGACAATAGGGAAGTTTCAGTCTTAATATGCAATTATACATGTTTTGAGGACCCTAAATTTAGGGATTTCATGATTTGTATGAGATTAAGTTATCGATTGATTAATTCTCTGATTATACATTTGTAATTGAATTAGATGAAGTGATTATTGAACTTCATTTATACATTGAGTTGATTTCTAGTTAGTTGAACAATTATTGATTATTGTTAATAGTTGATTCAATTTATTAAAGGTTTTAGCTATTAATTGACAGTTAATTGATATGCTTTGTGTCATTTTATTGTAATTACGAACTTAGTGGATTTTCAACAGTACATTAAGGGGTTAATTCAGGTTTGATTAAATTGACTTTTAAACTCAGTGTTGTATTGGACTTATTCGATTGATTGAATTTTAATTCAAGACTTAGTGATTTTATAACTTCCAACTCAACTTAAGAGCAAGGAAAGCTACATTTTCATCATCAAGAGGTGTTTTTGTTATATTTCTCCTACATTCATCCCTAAAGAATACAAAAAATATTTATTTTCATTTTACCCTTTTTTTTATTGCACCAATGTTCAATCAAATTTAAAACTCCATATTTTTACTCAGGTTTTCAAAGTTATCATTCTCCAATTGTTAGAATTCCATATTAAAGGCTCATTGAGAAGAATAATAGGGCTATGCTCTATACTGCATTATTAGGGTGCACTCTTTATTTTGAAGCCTGGATCGTAACAATCGTGACGCATTTCAATGGACCTAATTTTAGGGGACTATTTAATAGTTCTCTAGTAATTAGTTGTCGATTATTTATTAGCCTGAGTCATTTTCTTTATTTGAGCTTTAGTCTTTGTTGTTTCCATTGCATAGCATAAAATATTTTCAGAAATATAAATAAATATCATATTTTCTTTCACTTTGACATTTGCATCATTGCATATCATTCTACATTTTTTACTCTTTAAAGTTTAGTCTGGTTGATCCACCATTCTCTACATGATTGTGTGTGAATTGAGATTTTCAAGGCTATCAACTTTGAATTGAATCCTTCTTCACTTGAATGAATGTTCTAGAAATTGCTCATGAGTTTTTTAGTGCAGTTGGCTAAGTTAAGTGGTTAAAGTTTCCAAGTTTCTATGAATTTACTGCTCTATATTTGTAAGTCACGACCATTTCCTTCTTCTAGTCGTGACATCATTATCTTGTTGAAGTAGTTGATTATCTTTATGATGTTTAGTTGTGACTTTGATTTGTTTTTGGGGTGACTAAATTAAACTTGCTTGATGAGTTTTAGTTTGCATTAGTTGTTGTGACTTGACATTTATTTTCAAGAGTTTTTTCTCTCTGTGATCAGGAGTCGTGACCTAAAGATCTTTTTGTTACAACTAGAGTGTTTTTTACTATGAAATTCTTCTGTCTATCTCTGATTTACTGCTCTATTTTTCTTGTTATTGTTGTGTTTTCTACATAGAAGAACTGAACCCTTAGTACCTTTTGATCCTGAAATTGAGAGGTCACTTAGGAAACTTGAAAAATAATTTAGAGAACAAATACCTAGTAAAGTTATAGTTGAATAAGAGGTAAGATTATTAGAATCTAGTTTATCCTCTAGTGTTCGGGGATATGAAATTTGACTTAATTTAGAGATTCCTTTAGACATCCTTAATATAGCTGAGATTAATCCTAATAGGCATAGTAGGAATTATGGACAATGAGAGAATGAAATATTTAACAATGTAGAAGATAATAAAAGTGTTAGGGAAATAAATCATGTGCTTGTGAATTATGATCCTTATAGTTTTTACACTGATGAGGCTAATTTTGAAATTAAAGGAGCTTTGATTGTAGCCTTACCTAAATTTCATGGTTTTGTAAGAGAATGCCCAAATCGACACCTATAGACCATGCACATGATTTGTTCTATGATGAATCCTCCAATGACTGTATTAGATGATGTTTTGAGGGGGTGTTTCCACTTCACTATGGAGAGGAAGGCTAAGGAGTGGTATATAATTTGCCAAATCACTTCACAACTCTTACATTGGATCAGTTAAAGAAAACATTCTTAGAACAGTTCCTCTAGACCTCTAAGATGAAGAAATACATTACAATTTTTTTACAATAGGATGAAGAGTCACTGCATGTGTATTGGATAAGATTCATAAATTTGCTAGCTCGGTGTTCACACCACAAAATCACCAAGGCTAACTTAGTAGACATATCCTTGACGGTCTACTACCTAACAATAAAGTATCCTTGAATGTAGTTACAAATGGTTCCTTAAGAGATAAAACTCCACAAGCAAGTTTGGAGTTATTTCATAAAATAGCTAATGAAGACATTATTCTAAGGATCCAAGGAGAATGCCCACATCAACTTTGGGTAAATCCAAGGAGATTTTGTTAGAAATAGCAGCTTTAGGCAATAAAATAGAGAAAATAATGAGCCTAATCAAAAGGGAGATGCATTCTATAAAACAAGTACATGTTGTGGGTACAGTGCATGCACTAGTTACAAGGTTTGAGTCATGTGGTTCAATGATGCATGATACAAGTACATGCGATAGACAATATGAAGAAGTAGCAGAAATGTATCAAGGGAGAGATAATCAGTTCTATAAGAGAGACCCTTATTCAAATTCTTATACTCATGGTTGGAAAGTACCACCCAAACTTTAGGTGAGGAAGTGGTGACAATAGGCTGAATCAATTCCAAGGTGGAGGTGCTTCTTCAAGCAACTATCAAAATAATGCAAGGCCTATTGTTCCTGCTCAACCTAATGCTTGAGTAGCACCAAGACTAGATAAGACCTCTCAATTGTTGAAAAGTATGGTTTCATAAATAAATAACATGGATGGTAGAATGATCTATATAGACAACAAGCTAAAAGAGAATGATGGGCAATTCACCTTTACAGCTTCAATTCTTTATAGTATGCAGAAAGATAATGCATATGTGCAAAGGAAACTTGAAGAGTTAAGTTTTAAGAATGTTGATATCTTTAGCCATCTAACTCAAGTTTCCACTACTGTGAGTGATATCCAAGCAAAGAGCAGTGGTAGAATACCTTCGAATAATGTCATTAACTCGAAGGCTTTGAATGCTATTTCATTAAGGAGTGGTAGAAAGATTCATTTCAAGGAAGAGGATACACCAAATAAAGATATTGAAGACCTTGAGATTAAAAATCCACCACTATCATCGATGAAACTCAGGAAATTAGAGAGAGCCAAAAAGTAGCAGCTCATGATAGAGAGAGTGTTACATCCTAATTTTTTTACATCTTAGGGATCAAACGGTAGCATCTGGAACCATTTTTAAGGTCATTAAAGTCAAATTACATAATCTGGAATTTTACTCTATCAAGTATTATTCACTATGTAGACTCTAGACAGGTGACCTGACTTCAAAAAATCATAACTAAATCTAGAAAAATTGAAACAAATTAGTTCAAGTTGCTACACGAAACTAAATTTTCTATTAAGAAAAAATAACTCATTGATCACGCCTTGACCAAGTCAATGTTAGTCAATACTCAAAATTTACTATTCATCTAACGCCATTTCCCTTATTCCAGTATTTTGGTCTCAATTTTGATAAATTATATCTCCATGTGTAGATATCTAAATGGGACATTCTATATATAAAATCAAAGATTGGTATGTCTACTATTTACTGGTAAAATATCATACATTTATTCAACCATTTACTATATCTAATTGCAGCTTAATTGCCACTATCTCCTCACGAGTTACTGTTCATAGTGACAATTTCATCATCTAACTTTACATGCACATATACACATACATCATGCAACTAGTTCCTATTTATTCTTCATGTCTCTTCATCTCCTCTATCTTGAGATGACCTGCTGTGGTGGTGACATAGAGAGGGTAGCTTTTCCTTAGTCCTTAGCCTTCTCTTTGAGGTTACTTCTTTATATAGGTCAGAGCCTATACATAGCATAATAATATCTTTATTATCTATCTTATCCGGTATAGCTCTACTTAACTCAAGATTAAATTTAGGTAATACCCTTAACCTGATAATCTCCTAACTTTCTTTCTATCCACGGCTAACCTTATTAAGAGAGATATTTCTCTATTATAACTATTAAACTCATAAGAACAATTCTCTAATTTATTAGAGTAAGACAAGGATGAATTTCTTACCTTTTTTGTAACACCTTATTTCTTTACATCCTAGGGACTATTCGATAGCATTTAGAACCATTTACAAGTTTATTAAAATTCAATTACAAAATCTGGAATTTCACTATTTATGAGTACTGTTCATATGGTAATTCCAGATTGAGTGATAAACTTCGAAAAATCATAACTAATTCTAGAAAAATTGAAATAGAGTGATTCAAAAAGCTACATGAAGCTAACATCTTACTTTAAGGGAAAAATACTTCCTTGGACCAATTGACCAGTTAATTGAGTCAACTTTGACGTCAAATTTTACTATTCATTTGGTCACATTTCTGGAAAATAGTTTCTAGTCCCAAATTTTAAAACTTTTGTTCTCTTTGTATATATGTCAAAATAAGGCATTCTTGGTGTCAAAACGAAACTTGACATGCTAACTAAATTTCTAAAATATCATACATTTATTGGATCATTTGCTATTTTTATAAATAGCTACAACTGTACTTCCTTTAAGCATACATTACATAAGTTATAACATAAAAATTATACTTAAACATGTCATCTATCGCCTAACTCCTCTTCTTGCATCTTCATCTTCTTCCATCTTTGATGAACCTATTGGTGTGGGGTTAACATGTAGGGGGTGAGATTTCAGGAGAAATCTCAGTAGTAAATAGAAACTATACAATGTATGCAACTATATGCTTGATGTTAATATGTGTGCACTTAATGATCATGCTTGCATAATGATTACATGCTTCCATGTATCTTAAGTATAACATATGGCCATAGCATAAAAAGAAATAGAACATTACTTAGTCATACATGCTTCACATCATCAAAGTAAATAAACATCATATAAAGCATCCAAGCAACATAAGCATTCAAGTAGGTAAGTTTACTACCTCATACTCCTTGCTTTCCTCATCCTTTTCCTTTACCTCTTGTTTCCTACTTTTCTTGAGATGTGATTTCCCTCTTTGAGCTCACAAACCAAATCCTAACATTGTATTACCATTAACTCATTACAATCCAACTTCCTTGAACATTAAACTTTATATACTAAAGTAACTTTCTTAAATCTTTGTTAATTAGCTTGGTCTTTGATTCGATTGAAGTCTTGACATTACCCTACACAATTTGGCCTTCTAAATCCATTTATGAACTCTAAATGGACAAATTCCAGCAACTGTAACCTGTTCTAGATAATACCGAAAAGCTTCTCTTTTTCTTTTAAAAATTCTCATTTTGATTCCAATGCTTCCAATACTTGTTTATCTATTTTCCTCTACACAATTTTTCATTTTAAAACCATTGGAAGCATTAAAATCATGAAATTCCAACTACTGTTCATGAAACATCCTACTTTTACCATTGTAGAGTACGTATTTGGAAGCATATTTGATTAGTGGAAGCATTACATTAGCCCAAAAATTAAAATTTTTAAACTTACTTATCGAGTACTGTTTATTTGGTGATTTCCAGATTTATAGTCCAACTTTAAAAATTCATAACTAATTGTAGAAATTTCGTATGGAGGTGATCCAAATTTTTAATTTAATCTCTTTCATATCTCTTTAAGTTAAAAATATAAAATTTGGACATTTACCTTGACAATTGATACAATTAAATTGTTACTTTTTACTATTTATATGGCAAATTTTGGAAATTCCAGACTCTGTCTCTTCACTCTGGAAATTCATTTCTCTTGATATACACATCCCAATGAGGCATATTACCTATGAATTCAAATATTTGGATGTGTACTACATGTTCATAAAATTTTGTGGATTAATTCCTTCATTTGCTAGGTTAAACTGAAGCCACAACAAAACTGCTTCAGGACCTACATTTTTACCATTTCAGTTTTGTTTCTTTCACTTTAAATAATTGTTCCAGCATGCATAAATCATCTCTTTTTCCTTTCATGCATTCATATACATCATGGGGTTATGTTATAATTATTTCATACAATTTCATCACATAAATAGACACCTTACATGGCATTTACATACATGGATAATTCATATTCTATGCTAAGATCCCAATTACTTCTCTCCCTTTCTTCCATTCTTTAGCTTTTCTCCATGCATACATTTTCCTTCATGCTTGACCTAAATTGGTTGGTTATGGGAGGGTGAGATTCTAGAAAATCTCAGTAACAAACATTATCACCTAAATATGCAAGATGGATGCTAATGCATGATATGTAATTTCATTAAACTTTATTTGATTAGTGATATGCCATCATGCTACATATTTTTGCATAAAAGCCCATGGCCATGGAAAACATATTATTCATAGTACATTCAACATCATTTATCATGTCACAACATTATTCAAATATCATATACATGTCAACACATCAGCATACCACATCAAGCACATAAAGAGGTAAGTCCACTACCTTGCACTTAAGCTTTTCTCTTGATCTTTTGCACTTGCTCCCTAGCTTTCCAACCATGAAGCCTTTCGGTCAATCACTTCCCAACCATCTTCTTGGATGTTTCAAGGTCCTAAATACATCCATATTCATCACATAATTCATTAGGACCATGAACTCCAACAATGCTTAAGACTATCCTTGATAAATTCTTAACTCTTTACTAACATAACTTTCTCTAATCTTCACTAATTAACTTGGCCTTTAAACCAATTGATGTCTTGACTTTACCCTACACAATTGCATCTTTTGAATCCATTTATGAGCTTAGAATCATGAAATTCTGGCTCCTATGCATTATTCTGTACAGAATTATATAACAACCTCTTTACTTTCAAAAATTCCCATTTTGATTATAATGCTTCCCATACTTGTTTCTCTACTTTATCCCACACAACTTTTCATTTTAAAACCATTGGAAGCATCAAAATCATGAAAATCCAATCACTGTTCATGTTAGTGAACAGTACATAGAAGGATTTCAAAAACTATAATCTTGGAATTTCAATGCTTCCAAGGTTCAAAACCTATCCAATCCTACACAAAATTATCATATAAATTCAATAGAAGCCTTAAATCATTGAAATTCAATTTATTTCCATCATGAACAGTGCAAACTGAAATGGTTCAACCATGGCAAAGTCAATAATATCAACTTGATTCAACAACCAATCACTTAACTAGCTTGTTTAAGCTTCAATCATTTAACTCTAACTTTAATTTATTCTTTTTCCTTTCATCTAAGATTTTTGGGCAGAACAACACCTTAGAGAAAACTCAATTTTCCTCCATGAAAAACCTAAGTTCAAGCTCCCAAATCAAAGAAAAATAAGCTATGATAGATTGCTTACCTTTAATCTCTAGCTTGCTTGAACTTTGGTATCTTGAATCTTCTTTGTCTTAGCTTGAGTTTTCATTTTGCAAGAGTTTCCCCAAGGGTTCTTGAGCTCAAGGTTTGGAGGCTGAAATAAGGGGGTATTTATAGAAAAATTTAATGGAAAATCAATGGCCAAGATTCCTTTGTGCACTATTTGATCTAAAAGCTCACATTTAATCTTGTATTTAACGTTTTCAAAAAGAGAATTATGACATCATCCATGACATCATAAAGAGACACTTCATAGGTCTAATCTAGTATCAGCTCAGTCCGATTTCCCAAAAATCAAATTGTTTTATAAATCTAATTTTTCTAAAATTCCATAATAGTCTTTATGACCTTAAATCCAGTATCCGGATTCTTCCTACCATGGATATTCGTAGACTAGGCCAAAACTTAATTACAGATCCCTTGGAAAAAGGCTGAAATGCCATAGGTTCACTATCTTGCCCCATATTAACCCTAAAGGCATAATTATCATTTTACACCTCTTTACTTCTTATCAAGGCATATACTGACACTGGTTAATCACTCCTGTACTTGCCTGGACATTTTTGGCTTGTCCAAATGACCAAAATACCCTTCGTCCAATTCTGCCTCAAGGAGTGGCATACCTTTAGTGGCATTTTCGTAATTTTATATTTCTCCCTGTCTTTATTATCCCTGGCCCACATACTTATCTGAAAATATGATTGGGCCTATAAGGCACCATTATGGGCCCTCTGTATGATCCACTGTGTTCTTGTGCTTAATTCTTGAGAAATTCCCCCAAAACATATTTATCATGTGTTTTAATCCACTATAAATTATATAATAAATTCTACATAACTCCTTTTTAAGCTCTGTCTATTTTAGAAATGTTTATATTAATTATAGAAATTTACTGTGAAATTCCATCTAATTCTGAGGTTCAAAAAATACTACAATAATTTTTCCTGACTTCAGGAATTTATATCAATTAATAGGGACCTCAAATTAAAATTATGTGTTGCGTTAAACTGATCAGAATAAGTTTGTCTATCTACTGGTAAAATTTGGGACTAATATGATTCTAGGCATTTTTGGATCTTTTCCGACTCAACTTTCTTATAATACATTCTTGCCCCTGGGAACTTTCCATCTTTTCAATTAAGTCCCTTAATTTTTGGTACTTACACCTTTTGGCCCAAATTTTTCTCTACCTTTAATTTTGGCCTTAAACCTTTTCTCAATTTCATTTATGTCCTTGAACTTTTGAAAATTACACTTTTGGCCATCAACTTTTTATAATTACACTTAATGGCCCAAAGTTTATTTTTACTTTTATTTTTCACCATAGAACTTTTGAACTTTTCATTTTAGTCCCTCTCTTCCTTCAAGACTCATCTAACCTTTATTATTCTTTCTAATCATCGTCACAATCCTTTCAAAACCTCTTTCCATTATCAGTATTATACAGATAGGGAAAAATTATGATATGACAGTTCATGCGTGTGAACAATTACAGAGAACACTTAAAAATTACAACTTTGAATTCCAATGCTTCCAAGGTTCCAAACCTATCCAATCCTACACAAAATCATCTTTTAAATTCAATGGAAGAATTAGATCATTGAAATTCCATCTTCTCCTATCCAGAACAGCCTTGGCCAAAAGGCCTCAAGAAAGAGCAAAGTCAAAAATATCAACTAAATTCAATAACCAATCATCAAACTAGCTTATCTAAGTGTCTTCTACTTGATTCTATTTTGCTTTTCTTCTTTCTTTATTTCTGTCCAGATTTGGACAGCAAGCATACTCTAGGTTTAATGGAATTTCCAAACACTAAAACCTAGGTTTTACCCTTCCAAAACACATCTAAATAAACTAGGAAGGATCACATACCTTATGCCTTGACTACCTTGATCTCTAATTGCCTTGAATTGCCTTTGTCTTGGTTGAGTTTTCAAAAGACAAGAGTTTCTCCAAGGGAACCAAGGGGCCATGGTTTTGGAATGAAATGGAGGGGTATTTATAGCCAAAACTTTGGCATCCTGGGACAAGAATATCTCTCCTTCAACTAATTATTACAACTCCTTAATCTTGAATTTGATTGGTTGATTTTTTGGATTAATTAACCTTAATCACCATTAGGTTAATTCTTATACTATTTTATTTCATTTTAGCATATGTCCATACTCTTCTTCCTTATTCTTGCTTCCATGTGGCGTATTACACATGGTGTATGGGTCCCACCATGTGCAACCCTTGGCTTCCTCTTGAAGCTCCTTCATTTTCTTTTGATTTTTCAATTTAAAAATTCATAAAATATCTAAAATTGACTTAATCTCTAATACTTGATCTTGGGCTTATTGGTCTTGTATTGGACACCATATTGAGCCTCTCTTAGGTCCAATAACTAATTGGCATAAATTCCAAGGCATTTTCCTTATACTGATATTCTTAAATTACCCTGATTTTTGAAATAAATGCTAGACACCTCTTTTAATAGTTTTAACATTTTTAAAAATTCATTATAATATAAAATGAATTCTCTGCAAAGTCTCATATTTTTTTGAGGCCCAGAAGTCTTGATAAAAATTTATACATCTTCTTCAAATGTTTTATCGGTGTCTGATTTCACCTTAAATTTCATACTTAATTCTACAAGACTCCTTTTTGAGCTTTGTCAGTTTCATAAATGTTTATATTAATTATAAGAATTTACTACTAAATTTTATCTGATTATGAGGTCCAGAGGATATTGTAATAATCTCCCAACTTTAAAAATTAATATATTTATAGGGACCTCAAATCAAAATTATGTGTTTCGTTAAACTGATCAAAATAAATTTCTCTATTTTATGATAAAATTTGGGACTAAAATGCTTCCAGGAAGTTTTTAGCCTTTTATGGCTCAACTTTTCATAATTACCATTTTGCCCCTAAACATTTGAAAATTGCACTTTAGGCCCTCAACTTTTCATAATTACATTTAATGGTCTAAAGCTTAGTCCACTTCCTTTTTGCACCATGAAACTTTTAGAATTTTCACTTTAGTCCCTTTCTTTTCTAAAATGTCCATTATGTCATTAGAAACTTTTATTAATTGCAATTTAGTCCCTAGACTTTCACTGAATTACAATTTAGTCCCCTTTTTCTCTTTCTTTGGCTAAAAACTTATCTTAATCATTATCTTTTCTTCTGATTACCATTCCAATCCCTTCATAATCTCTTTCCTCTATCAATCTTATATAGTTTGGAAAAATTTAGGATGTTACATTATTCCTAAGCTTGCTAAGTCCCTAAACTTCTTAGATTGCACCTGGCTCGATCAGACCTCTTCCTTTTTCCCTTCTTTCTCTCTTTCTCTTTTTTCTTTCTCTTCCTTTCTCTTCTTACTGTGTATGTGCATGGAATAGAGGGGTGGGAGTATTTATAGGTGGAGTAAAATGGAATGGACGGTCCAGATCGAATAATGATGAACAACTCAGATCTCTTGCCTCTTTAATAAGCGTTACCTACATCATCAAGGGACACCTTGCATGCTAGGTGGCTTTAGGTGGGGCCCTTGGGACACCTCAGCTACTGACTCAGCACTTATAAAAAATTCCAGAATCTTATCTCGTAATGAACAGTTGAGATTATGCCACGTGTCCTTAACTTTTTCTTGAGTTTTCTTCTTCCCTTATATTAGTTCCATGTGGCATCTTACTAGGTCCCATGAGGACACCTTTCATGCCACCTCATGGCTTCAAGATAAATCCAAAGCTTTATCTAATCAATTCCCCATTTATAACTTTAACACCGTAATTATACTTTCTAAAAATCATTAAAATATTATTTTAATTCCACTTGGACCCACAAAATTCTTGGGCTACATTTTTCATACTTCTTAGAGTGCCATTGATAAGACGCATTTTGTATATGGTTTATGTGACACTTTTTAGAGCTTTATAATAACTTTACCATTGGTTTATGCCTTAAATTGTACTTTTGTGGTAATACATGATTGTGCGTGGCAATGTGCTAACAAAAGGGTAAAATAGTGAATTAACTCTTCCAAACTACATATATTCTGTTATTTACTGATTTAGACTTTTACATTGAGCTTTTATTTTGGATTATATGTATTTTGGAAGAGAGCAAGGACCAAAAAAGAAATCACAAGCGAATGAAAGTGAAACCACTCTCCTCCATCTTTTAGTCAGGACCAAATAGTTCATCGGTCGCGACCTTGATTTTTCTAGATTTCTCTCTGTGTTAATAGGTCATGACCAAAATATGGATCTGGTCATGACTAAAATGCGAAATTGCTGCAACTACGTATTTTGAATTAGGTTATGTAGAAATAAAAGGGGAAAGAAGGTTACCGTCAAAGGGAGGTTAGTTTTTTATCTGATTAGGCTAAGAATCAGTACTCTCACACTCTCTGATCATCTTCTCTACCCCTGCCATCATTCTACATCTCTCCACAGATTTCTTCACCTTTTCACGCCATCAATCTATAACCTTCTCATTGTTTCTTCATGATATCTCAACTGAACAGCGATTACAGTGCAGCAAGAGTCATGAGACGCTGAACCTTTAGCCTATTGGTGGTGAACCAGATATCTTGAGCTCATGGACTTTAACGAGGAGTTTCTTCTGTTCTAATTTGTATCTTCTCATCTTATGATTGTTGCTAGATCTAGGGTTTTTATCTTATGAGCAAGTTTTGAATATCAATTGATTTTTCATCAGATTAGACTTTGTAATTAGATTCGGATGATTTGAACGTTTACTTTTAATAGATTATTTCAGTTTCAATTTTGAAAGAGTGGGTTATTATCAGTGATCGTTGTTAATGAATTCATTGCTTGAAATCTAGGGTTTTCAATTGACGACCATTCGAGGGCATTCTCATCATCTAAATTCAATTTACATGCTAAGTGGTTTATGACTGTTTATGAATAGTTCTTAGACCAGCTTTGATCAAAGGGGTTTAAGGAAAATTAGGGTTCTGGACTCAATCGATCGATTGAATTTTTCTTTGAGACTTAGTAATTTCTAAACTCTAATCGTAATGTGAGACTAAGGATAGATATGTTTTAATCATCAAGAGTCTGTCATAGCATATTTCTTAACACAACCAACTCATTTTCATCGTAAACAAAAATCCAAAAATATCTACTTTTTTGTACCCTACTTTTGTTTGCTTTTAGTTTTTAGTAGTTTTTAAATTGCATTGCATTGCATTATGCACCTTTCTGAGTTCTGTAAAATCAGTCTCTATGACTGCGAGTCACGACTATTCTAAACTGCATCGCAACCATTATTCTCTGTGACTTTAAGTCATGATCGAACACAATTTATGTCACGACCTGATAGCTCACCTGTGAAATTTGACTACTTTGCAAAAACCAGTCGTGACCTTTAACACCTTCATTCACGACTAATTTTCTTTGTGATATTGTGTCACGACTAAAACACACTTTAGTCACGACTAACTGAAAATTTCCTGTTGTGCAACTTCAATGACTGATTGCATTTATTATTTTCTATATATTCTGCATTGCATGCGTAAAAGAGCTGAACCATTAGTGCTTTTGAACCTAAAATTGAGAGAAGACTTAGGAAAATAAAGAGAGTTTAGAGAATTTAGAGAAGAATAAGCAAAATCTAGTTCCTCCTCTAGTATTCCAGAGTCTGATACTGAACTGAATATGGATGACATTAATCATAATGGGCCTAATAGGCATGGGGAAAATGAAATGCTAATGAACCCAGAAGATAAAAGAAATGTGAGGGAAATCAATCATTCGCATGTGAATTATGATTCTTGTGGTTTCTATACTGAATAAGCTAATTTTGATATTAAAGGAGCTTTGATTGTAGCCTTACCAAAATTTCATGGTTTTGCAAGAGAATGTCCATACAGACACTTACAAACTATGCATATGATCTATTCTTCAATGAAGCCCCTAATGATCACACTAGATGACGTCTTAAGGAGGTGTTTTCATTTTACCTTGGAAAGAAAGGCTAAGGAGTGGCTGTACAATTTGCCCACCTATTTCTCTACTCTTACATGGGATCAGTTGAAGTCAACATACCTTGAACAATTTTTCTCAGCTTCAAAGACCATCCGAATGAAAAAGGAAATCACGAATATTCTGTAACAGGATAGAGAATAACTACATGAGTATTGGACGAGGTTTATTAACCTGTTGGCTCGATGCCCTCACCACAACATGACCAAGGCTGATTTAGTAGACATTTTCTTTGATGGTCTATTTCCTTATAATCAGGTTTCCTTTAATGTTGTAGTAAATGGATCCTTGAGAGATAAGACTCCACAAGCAAGTTGGGAGTTATTCTAGAAAATGGCCAATGAAGACCATCAAATAGGTGATCCAACGAGAATGGCCATATCTTCTTTAGGTAATTCAAAAAAGTTCCTAGCAAAGATAACAACCTTAGGAAACAGAATGGACAAGAGGATGAATCTGATTGAAAGAGAGCCGCATTGCATAAAACAAGTTCATGCAGTGGATACCTCACAAGCCTTAGTTATAGGATGTGAATTATGCGGCTCTATGATATATGCCACCAGTACATGTGATAGACAGTATGAAGAAGTGGCAACGATGTATCAAGGGAGAGACAATCAATACCAGAAGAGAGAGCCATACTCTAACACATACAATTCCAAGGAGGTGGTGCTTCCTCAAGCAACTACCAAAATAATGCAAGGTCCAAAGTTCCAACTCACCCTATGACCTTATTAACATCAAGGCCAGATGAGACTTCTCAATTGTTAAAGAGTATGGCTGCATATATGAACAATATGGACGGTAGAATGACCAATATAGACAACAAGCTCAAAGAGAATGACGATCAATTCACTTATACAGCTTCAATCCTTCAAAGTATACAGAAGGATAATGCCGATATGGATAGGAAACTTTAGGAGTTAAGCTCCAACAATGTAGATATCATAAGTCACTTAACTCAAGTCTCCAATACAGTAAGTGACATTCAAGGGAAGAGCAATGGCAGCATACCTTCGAATATTGTCATCTATCCGAGGGGTCTGAATGCTATATCCCTCAGAAGTGGAAGAAAGGTTTATTTTAATGAAACTGATACACAGGAGCAGGATGAGGAAGGTGTTGAATATGAGAATTCATCTTTGCCACAAGTACAAATTGCTAAATCTGAAAGTGCTAAAGAACAACAGCTTGTAATAAAGAAGCTAACCTAATAGGAGAACTCATAAACCCAAGTAGAGATACAAGAGCTGCAAGAAGAAGCAACAATAGTACCAAGTCCAGCCTACAAAGAAAAGCAACCCAGGAGAAGCCAGAGTCGAGCGAGCAAGGAGCCTCTATGCTCAAAGGTAAGGAGGTAAGTATAAAAGATCTCCTTTTTCCTAACTCTTACTTTACTGGAAAGAAAATATTGACCCTGATTTTGTAAAAGATCCTTACACTCTATTCAACAAGTTAGAAATAAATGCCCCTTTAGTCGAGCTCCACAAGAGAAACCTAAGTATGCAAATTTTTTGAAAGAATTGTGTGCCTATAAAAAGAAGTTTAGGCCTCTTGAGACAATCCAGGTGAGTGTTAATGTGTCATCACTATTTAAGGTTGAACTACCTGTTAAATGCCAAGACCCAGGATCCTACACAATCCTATGCACTATAGGAAAAGTTCCTATTAAGGGAGCGTTACTAGATCTAGGGGCAGCCATTAATGTAATGCCTTAGTTAGTATATCAAGCCTTAGGAATCAATAACCTTAGAGACACAAACGTAGTGCTCTAGTTAGCTGGTAGGTCAATTAGGTATCTTAAGGGAATCCTTGAGGATATTCTAGTACAGGTCAATGACTTAGTTTTCCTAGCTAATTTTTATATTATGGACATGTCCAATGAGTTAGTAAATGACAACACTCTGATCCTAGGCTGACCTTTCATCTAAACCTCCAAGACCATCATTAGTATGAAGCATAGTTGCATCATAATGGAAGTTCAAGAATATGTAGTAACCTTCAACATGAATGAAGCAATGAAACTTCTGTAAGAAATTGGAAGACAAGCAGATTAATTTAAAAATTTTTCCATTCCTTGCCAGGATCTACCGTATATGTTTAAGTCAAGTGGGAAGAAGCATTACCCTTAGTGTTTCTCAGCGACTTCCACAACTTCTCTCCACGGCTGGTGATCTCTTTCTGATTGCAAGAAGACGTCCACAGCTTCTCTCTGCGGCTCGTGCTCTCTTTCTGATCGCGAGAAGTCTACGCCTCAGGTCAGCTTCCTCTACTAGTATCTACACGAACAGCGTTCCAACCACGAACGACGTGCTAGAGTCTCCTGTCCCTCCAAGGCTTTCTCAAGAGTTTATCCTCTCCGTCTCTACTTCAGCAGTTTCTTATCTACAAACCTTTTGCAGATTCTGTTCGGCCTTTTGTGTTGTGTGTTGTGTGTCAAAAATGTAGCTCCTAAAATCAGATATATAGGATGCTTTACGTTTTCGTCAACTGAATTGGATCTTTGAATTAATCTATATTAATTCCAAAATTAATACAATATCACATATTGTATAATTTGATAAGAAACTAATTAAATAAATAATGTTTATATTAAATCCGTCCCACAGATTTAATTCACCTATTTATTTAATTTAAATAAAGATAAGATTGGACTATATTTGATTTATTCTCATAAATCAAATTTGAGATATCCTATCAATTTGAATTTTAAATTCAAACGTGATAGAGATTTAATTTATCTTTATAAATTAAATCTTGTAAATATCTCTTATATGAGATATCCTATAAATTTGAATTTCAAATTCAAACGTGATAGAGATTTAATTTATCTTTATAAATTAAATCTTGTAAATATCTCTTATATGAGATATCCTATCAATTTGAATTTCAAATTCAAACGTGATAGAGATTTAATTTATCCTTATAAATTAAATCTCATATATCTCTTATATATAATATATATATATACGAATTTATATATATACGAATATAAATATAAATAAATATATATACATTCACCTGGATCATTCATTGAATCTAGACACGTCTTAGATTCAATAAATCTGGACATCATAGCTCGTGTTGGGCTATTTTGTGTGCGACCCTGTAGGCCCATATGAAGTTGGCAGTGGGCCATTTACTATACTGGCCCACAAGTCGCAAGAGATCTCTAGCAAGACATAACGACTACCCAAATCATATGAGGATCGATAAACGATGTAACCTTTTATACAACCATATCATGTCCCTTCTGTCACGCGATATTTTAGTCATGGATGAGGCATGGATAATGTCATCCTCCTATTCCTGACCATTACTTTCTCGATCCCTAAGTAGTCTACGAATGTGAGGGACAAATTCCATCTTGACCACTCACATTCCTCCGCATGAAAAGCCACTAAGCCTGAACATAGTCTTTATGATCACTCTATCAAAAGTGACTTTTGACTAGGTCAAAGCTGAGCATTTACCATGTAGGAATCCATGATGATCTCAGGTCAAAGGGCATAGTGACATGGTTTGTATATGAGAGAAGCTTATGACGTAACCCATGCAACTGTCTCTTAGCGGGTCGGTCTAACACCTTGTACTCTTACATGTGCCTATGACTTTGATTTATATCTCTATACATCTTCAAAGTCATACTGGTCTTATTTCATCTCTACTCCCATACAGATAATCGACCAAGGACATTTAGGATAAGATCATGAATTATCCAAGGATGGTTATCACAATAAACATGCAAATAATATGATAACACAATTGATAAAGTCATAAATCAATAATGTTTATAACATAATGATTGGCCCCTAGGGCACATTTTCCAACAACTTCCTCCTAATAATTCTGCTTTTACTTCTTTAAATGCCATTGATTATGCTGTTGAAGAGACTAGCGATGAACATGAAATGAGTTTACATGATAATGATAGAGATAATGCACTTGTAAAAGGTTTATTGAGGGATCTTGCAGGATCCTAAGATGTTTTGGAAGCTAGAAGTGCAATGATTGAAGAAGGGCCAAATTTCTGTGACCAAAGGTTGTGACCAAATGGCTTTAAGGTCGTGACACAAAACTCTAGTGACCACCTGTCGGGACATGAAGATAAAGATGTCACGACTAAACATCAATCTGCTGAGGGAGAGACTTTCTACGACCATAAGTCGCGACTAAAAGATGAACAGTTTGAGACTAGAGGTTCTAGAGACATACCCTATGAATTGAAGTCGTGACGAGAAGATCCAAGGTCGCAACCAGAAACACCAGACACAACTAGGGAACTCCATACTCCTTCAGCTCTACTCTCCACTACTTTGGTTAAAGGGCTAATATATTCTAACTTTTCTCAACCTCATTCTCATTCCAAAATTACATCTCATACCTTAAATGATTTGACCTCAAATAATGATGTAGGAATGAAAGAGCCTGACCCCAACTATATTGTAGCCATGGACCAGCATGAGCTGGGCATAACCCCTGAAGAAACTACAATCAAGATGGAAAGCCCTATGACTCGAACATGAGCAACCTCCAAGGATCTACAAAAGGGAGTATTTCTAACCCGAATGATTTCTCCCATTTGATCCCTTCCATTGTCCAACCCCCCAAAGTAGAGTTAAAAGATTTGTCTTCCAACCTAAAGTATGCTTCTCTTGAGCCAAACTCAAAATTTCCAATCATAATTTCCAGTTCTCTGACTGTTAGTGAAGAGTCTAGGTTATTAAGTGTGCTTAGAAAAAATAGAGAAGCTTTGGGTTGGCAATTAACTAATATAAAAGGGATAGATGCCACTATTTGCACCCATAGGATCTTGTTGAGTGAAGATTCCAAGCCAATTAAATGACCCTAAAGAAGATTAAACCCTTTGATCTCGGATGCGGTTAGGAAAAAGATTAGTAAATTGTTAAAGGCAGGAATCAAATATGCTATTTTAGATAATGAATAGGTATCTCCTGTGCATGTAGTGCCTAAGAATAGTGGATTGACAGTAGTCAAGAATGAGAACGATGAATTGATACCTACTAGAGTGCAAAATTCATGGAGGGTTTGTAACGGTTATCAGAAGTTGAACGATTCTACTAGGAAAGATCATTTCCCCTTACCTTTTATTGATCAAATGCTTGAGAGACTAGAAGGGAAAAGCCATTATTATTTCCTAGATGGATATTTAGGGTATTTCCATATTCTAATAGACCTGAGGGACTAGGAAAAGACCATATTTACATGCCCTTTCGGTACATATGCCTATAAAAGAATGTTATTTGGTTTATGTAATGCTCCAGGCACATTTAAGCATTGTATGCTTTCTATATTTGCTGATTTCATTGAAAAATGCATGGATGTGTTCATGGATAATTTTACTGTATATGGGAATTCTTTTGATGAGTGTCTAAAAAGCCTTGATAGCATCCTTACTAGATGTATTGAGAAAAAATTGGTTTTGAACTTTGAAAGGTGATATTTCATGGTTGATCATGGAATAGTAGTTGGACATCTTATATCTAGCAAGGGGATTGAGGTGCATAAAGCAAAAATTAAAGTCATTTCCTAGTTGCCCTATCCCACAACTTTAAAAGAACTTCAATCTTTTCTGGGACATGTTGGATTTTATAGAAGATTCATCAAAGATTTTAGTAAAATTGCTTTGCCACTCTCAAAACTTCTTCAAAAGGACACTGAATTTGTTTTTTTGCTGATTGCAAAGAGGTTTTTGAAAAATTGAAGGATAGGTTGGTTTCTCCACCTATCCTAACTTCACCAAATTGGGATCTTCCTTTCGAACTATCATGTGATACTTCCAATTATGTTGTGGGAGCTATGATAGGACAAAAGGAAGATAATTTATCTAGGGTGATTGCCTACGCCTATAAGGCACTTGATGCTACTCAAATTAATTATACCACTACTGAGAAAGAATTGTTTGCAATTATGATGGCTTTAGATAAATTCATATCATATCTCATTAACTCCAGAGTTATAGTTTACACAGATCATGCAGCAGTCAAATACTTGTTCCATAAGCCCTAATCTAAGCCAAGACTTATACGGTGGATGCTACTGCTTCAAGAGTTCGATATAGAAGTGAGGTATCGGGTTAGAAATGTGAACCATGTTGTAGATCATCTAAGCAGGCTACCAATAGAGACAAGGGGAGTACTTAGTTCTGACCTTATTTGTGATTATTTCCCTAATCAATCCCTTTATTTGATTACTGTTGTAGAACCTTGGTATACTCATTTAGTCAATTTCATTGAGATCAACCTAATCCCATCTCATTTGTCTAAGTTTTAGGCCCAAAAGCTCAAGAGTGAATCCAAATACTTCAATTTGGGATAAACCCTTTATGTGGAAGTTGTTCTCAGATCAGGTATTAAGACGATATTGTTGGAAACCGTGCCCTAGGGGCCAATCATTGTCTTATGAACATTATTGATTTATGAATTTATTAATTGAGTTATCATATTATTTGCATGTTTACTATGATGACCATCCTTAGATAATTCATGATATTATCCTAAATGTCCCTGGTCGATCATCTATGTAGGAGCACAGATGAAATAAGACCAGTATGACTTTGAAGATGTATAGAGATATAAATCAAAGTCATAAGCACATGTACGAGTACAGGGTGTTGGACCGACCCGCTATGAGAGAACTGCATGGGTAACGTCATAAGCTTCTCTCATATACAAACCATGTCAACATGCCCTTTGACCTGAGATCATCATGGATTCCTACATGACAAAACGCTCAGCTTTGACCTAGTCAAAAGTCACTTTTGACCGAGTGATCATAAAGACTATGTTCGGGCTTAGTGGTTTTTCATGCGGAGGAATGTGAATGGTCAAGATGGAATTTGTCCCTCACATTCGTGAAGAGATATTACTGGGCCCCTCGATGAGTGAGTCTGAGAAATGTATGGCCATACTGTAATGGAAAGGTAGTTCCATTTCTATAGTCAGACTACTCAGGGATCGAGAAAGTAACGGTCGGGAATAGGAGGATGATATTATCCATGCCTCATCCATGACCAAAATATCGTGTGACAGAAGGGACATGATATGGTTGTATAAAAGGTTACATCGTTTATCGATCCTCATATGATTTGGGTAGTCGTTATGTCTTGCTAGAGACCGCTTGCGACTTGTGGGCTAGTATAGCAAATGGCCCACTGCCAACTTCATATGGGCCTACAGGGTCGCACACAAAATAGCCCAACACGAGCTATGATGTCCAGATTCATTGAATCTAAGACATGTCCATATTCAATGAATGATCCAGGTGAATGTATATATATTTATTTATATTTATATTCGTATATATATAAATTTGTATATATATATTATATATATATGAGATATATGAGATTTAATTTATAAGAATAAATTAAATCCCTATCACGTTTGAATTCGAAATTCAAATTGATAGGATATCTCATATAAGAGATATTTATAAGATTTAATTTATAAGGATAAATTAAATCTCTATCACGTTTGAATTCGAAATTCAAATTGATAGGATATCTCATATAAGAGATATTTATAAGATTTAATTTATAAGGATAAATTAAATCTCTATCACGTTTGAATTCGAAATTCAAATTGATAGGATATCTCATATAAGAGATATTTATAAGATTTAATTTATAAGGATAAATTAAATCTCTATCACGTTTGAATTTGAAATTCAAATTGATAGGATATCTCAAATTTGTTTTATGAGAATAAATCAAATATAGTTCAGTCTCATCTTTATTTAAAGTTAAATAAATAGGTAATTAAATCTGTGGGATGGATTTAATATTATTTATTTAATTAGTTTCTTATAAAATTATACAATATATGATATTGTATTATATTTGGAATTAATATAAGATTAACTCCTAAAATCCTTTTCGGTTAGGGAAAACGCAGAGCATCCTATATATCTAATATTAGGAGCTACGTTTTTGAAGAGACACACACATAGAACACAGAAAGGCTGAAGGGGACTCTGCAAAAGGTTTGCAGATAAGAAACTGCTGAAATAGAGACGGAGAGGACGAACTCTTGAGAAAGCCCTGGAGGGACAAGAGACGCTAGCACGTCGTTCGTGGTTGAAAAGCTGTTCGTGTGGATACCAGTAGAGGAAGCCAACCTGAGTCGTCGACTTCTTGTGATCAGAAAGGGAGCACGAGGTGCAGAGAGAAGCTGTGAACGTCATGACCGAAAGCTGTGGAAGTCGCTGAGACACTGAGGGTAATGCTTCTTCCCACTTGACTTAAACACATACGGTAGATCCTGGCAAGGAATGAAGAATTTTTAAGATAATTTTCGCTGCGTGTCTTTCAATTCCTTACAGATATGTGCCAGACCAAGATTACAAATTAGTTTTAGAAGCTTGTCATTCATGGGTTTGTGGTGGTCATTTTGGGGGAAAAAGGACTGCACGTAGGGTCCTTGACTCTGGTTTCTATTGGCCTTCCCTTTTTAAAGATACTTTTGAATTTTATATAGCCTATGATAAGTGCCCAAGATTTGGAGGGATTAGCAAAAGGCATGAGATGCCACAACAACCTATTTTGTTCTGTGTGGTTTTTGACATATGGGGAATAGATTTCATGGGCCCTTTTCCACCTTCAACAGGATTTCATTACATTTTATTGGCTATAGACTATTTGTCTAGGTGGGTGGAGGCCATTCCTACAAGACTAGATGATGCCCAAAGAGTCTCCAAGTTTCTAAGGTCACACATATTTAGTAGATTTAGAGTTCCTAAACCGTTAATCAGTTATCAAGGCACCCATTTTTGCAATAAGTTAATCAATCGCTTGTTGGCAAAATATGGTGTCACTCGTAAAGTCTTAACTCCAAACCACCCTCAAACCAATGGTCTTGCAGAGGTTTCTAATAGGGAAATTAAGTATATTCTAGAGAGGATTGTTAAGCCATCCAACAAGGATTGGAATTTACGACTTGACGATGCATTGTGTCATATCTTACTTTTTCCCTATATGTATAATACTGATAGTGGAAAGAGGTTTGGAAAGGATTATGACAAGGATAAGAAGGAATAATAAAGGTTAGATGAGTCTTGAAGGAAGTGAGGGACTAAATGAAAAGTTTAAAAGTTTTATGGTGAAAATGAAAGTAGACAAAAGCTTTGGGCCATTATGTGTAATTATGAAAAGTTGAGGGCCTAAAGTGAATTTTCAAAAGTTCAAGGACCTATATGAAAATTAGAAAAGGTTGAAGGCCAAAAGTGAAAGTAGAAACAAAAGTTAGGCTAAAAGGTGTAATTACCAAAAGTTAAGGGATTTAAATGTAATTTATCAAAAGTTCAAGGGCAAAAATATAATTATGAGAAAGTTAAGCTGAAAAAGGCCTAAAAATGCCCATAATCATATTAGTCCCAAATTTTCCCAGTAAATAGAAAAAATTATTCTGTATTTTCTAGTTAAGCGTGCTCAGGCAAGAGTAGCCCAATAATGGGTGACCCCCTGGGAAGTGATAGAAAAAGGTGTAAATGCCATAGAAATTTGGCATATATGCGCATAGTTATGTAAGATGATAGAAATAGCTGTAAGAAGCTAGAAAAGTTTATGAATGATAAGAGACTAGAACACTTATGTCAAGTCCAAATGAAATAGATTGGAAATAAAATATTTAGAAGAATTTTCTCAAAAGCTAGCAAATTTCTCAGTTAAAGAGAATGTTTGACGTATTGTATCTTAGAATACATTATGACAAGGTAAGATAGACTATGATGTAGCCAGATTTGGCGAGATATGCCATGATATAGCATGAAAGGTATGTAATGAAATATGTATTGAGAAGTACAATATGAAGTTGATTTATAGCTAGGTTTGTAAATAGATAGAGAGGCTCCCTTTTTGAAAGTGATAAGATGTTTGAATGTTAAGTTACACATGAAATAGCAAGTGAGAGCTTTCACTCCTTGCATGAAATGCCAGGAATTTTGTTATGTTTGTAAAATATGCTAAAGCTCCAAATATTATAGCAGTGCAAGCTCTGAGTGTTAGAGCTATGCAAGTTCCAAGTGTTAGAGTTGTGTATATTAAAGAAAGGAATGCTTTAGCTCTAATGTTAAAGCTTTGCATTCATGGGCAGGTGTGTAATCCTGCAATATGTTGGCCAGGCATTATGCATGTTAGAGTATGTGCTCCTATACACTCCTATATGCTCTTATGCGCTCTTATATAGCAGTAAAGTAAAGAAATAATGGATAATGACATAAGTCATCTCTCTGTATTATGATAAGTTATTAAAGATGGTAAGAAAGAGAAAATGATGGTACGAAAATGAGAGATGAAGTTTTGCGGATGTTCAAAGAATTTCGCTAGATATTCTGATGAGTAATAAGTGATTGCACTAAGAAGTATGAAGAGCAGTTGACAGAAGCTCTGTAATATAGCAATATTTGAGTGAGTTTTATATGAAAGAAATGGACAATACTCACAAGTCCAGTGGGGTAAGAAGTCCATATGCAAATAGATGCATAGTAAGTAAGCAAGTAATAAAATGAAGTGGAGTTCAACTCTGATTGAGTTGATTCATAACAGAAGAATGATCATAACCAAAATATGAACATTTACGGATCTGGAAAGTACTCCTCTAAGATGTTAAGATAGAAGATAAGAGGTCGATACCCCAATCCTTAGTCATAAAGTGAGAGAAGAATATCTATCCAAGATTGTTGACTAAGGTGCTAAGTAAATTTTGAGGAGAAAATTTATTTTAAGGGTAGTACAGATGTCATATCCTAATTTTTCCCTATCTGTATAATACTGATAGTGGAAAGAGGTTTGGAAAGGACTATGACAAGGATCAGAAGGAATAATAAAGGTTAGATTAGCCTTGAAGGAAGTGAGGGACTAAAATGAAAAGTTTAAAAGTTCTGTGGTGAAAAATGAAAGTAGACAAAAGCTTTGGGCCATTATGTGTAATTATGAAAAGTTGAGGGCCTAAAGTGCAATTTTTAAAAGTTCAAGGACCTAGATGAAAATTAGAAAGGGTTGAAGGCCAAAAGTGAAACTAGAAACAAAAGTTGGGCCAAAAGGTGTAATTACCAAAAGTTAAAGGACTTAAATATAATTTATCAAAAGTTCAGGGGCAAAAATGTAATTATGAGAAAGTTAAGCCGAAAAAGGCCTAAAAATACCCAAAATCATATTAGTCCCAAATTTTTCCAGTAAATAGAGAAAATTATTCAGATCAATTTGACGCAACACATAATTTTGATATGAGGTCCCGAAAAATTTATATTAATTTTTAAAGGAAGGGAAATTAGTGCAGTATTCTTTAAACCTTAGGATCAGATAAAATTTGGCAGTAAATTCCTATAATTAATATAAGAATTTTTAAAATTGAGAGAGCTAAAAAAAGAGTTCTGTAGAATTTATTATAGAATTTAGAATGGATTAAAACGCCTGATAAATGTGTTTCGGAGGAATTTCTCGGGAATTTAGTCCCTTAAGGCAATGGACATACATAAGGACCAGAATGGCACCTTATAGGCCCAATGATAGTTTCAAATAAGTATGTGGGCTAGGGCTAATAAAGACCAGGAAAAATACAAAATTACAAAAATGCCACTGAAGGTATGCCACTTTGTTGTGTCATTGAGGTAGAGTTGGACCAAGGGCATTTTTGTTATTTGGACAAGCCAAAAATTCTAGGCAAGTTCAAGAGTGATTAGTCAGTGTCAGTATATGCCCTGATAAGAAGTAAAGAGGTGTAAAATGACAATTCTGCCCTTAGGGTTAATATAGGGCAAGACAGTGAACCAAGGGCATTTTCGTCATTTCCCAAGGGATCTGTAATAAAGTACTGAACTAGTCCAAGAATACCAATGGTAGGAGGAATTTAGATATTGGATTTAAGGTTATTACAACATATTATGGAATCTCAGAAAAATTAGATTGAGAAAACAATGTGGTTTTTGAGGAATCAGACTGAGCCAGTACTAGATTGGACTGAAATTTTTTCAGAAGCTTCCCCCTATTGGAATTTTGCCACCTAGACTTATGAGTTGTCCCTTGATGATGTCATGGATGATGTCATAATTCTCCTTTTTGAAAAAGTTAAATCCAAGATTAAATGTGAGCCATTAGATCAAATAGTGCACAAACTAATCTTGGCCATTGATTTTACATGAGATTTTTCTATAAATACCCCCTCAAATCTGATTCAAAACTGTGGAGAAAGAACCCTTGGGGAAACTCTTGCAAAATAAAAACTCAAGCCATGACCAAGAAGATTCAAGGTACCAAAGTTCAACCAAGTTAGAGATTAAAGGTAAGCAATATATCCTAACTTATTTTCCTATGATTTGGGAGCTTGAACTTAGGGTTTTCATGGGAGAAAGTTGAGTTTTTCTAAGTTTTTGTGCTGTCCAAAAATGTTAAGATGAAAGGAGAAAGAAGAAATTAAAGTTAGAGATAGGTGATTGAAGCTTAAACAAGCTAGATAAGTGATTGATTGTTGAATCAAGCTGATATTCATGACTTTACCATGGTTAAATCAGTTCAGTTTGCACTTTTCATGAGGAAAATAAATGGAATTTCAATTATATAATGCTTCCATTGAATTTATATGATGATTTTGTGTAGGATTGGATAGGTTTTGAACCTTGGAAGCATTGAAATTCCACGATTGTAGTTTTTGAAATTCTTCTATGTTACTGTTCACTCGCATGAACAGTGATTGGAATTTCATGATTTTGATGCTTCCAATGGTTTTAAAATGAAAAGATGTGTGGGATAAAGTGGAGAAACAAGTATGGGAAGCATTAGAATCAAAATGGGAATTTTTGAAAGAAAAGAGAGTGTTATGTAATTCTGTACAGAACAATGCATAGCAGCTGGAATTTCATGATTCTAAACTCATAAATGGATTCAAAAGATGAATTTGTGTAGGGTAAAGTCAAGAAATCAATTGGTTCAAAGGACAAGTTAATTAGTGAAGACTAGAGAAAGTTATGTTAGTAAAAAGTTAAGAATTTATCAAGGATAGTCTTGAAGATTGTTAGAGTTCATGGTCCTAATGAATTATGTGATGATTATGAATGTGTTTAGGACCTTGAAACATCCAAGAAGATGTTGGGAAGTGATCGACTGAAAGACTTTATGGTTGGAAAGCTAGGGAGCAAGTGCAAAATATCAAGAGAAAAGCTTAAGTGCAAGGTAGTGGACTTAACTCTTTATGTGCTTGATGTGGTATGCTTATGTGTTGACATGTATATGATATTTGAATGATGTGTTGACATGATAAATGATGTTGAATGTATCGTGAATAACATGTTTTCCATGGCCATACACTTTTATACTAAAGTATATAGCTTAATGGCATGTCACTAATCAAAGAAAGTTTAATGAAATTACATATCATGCATTAGCATCCATCTTGCATATTTAAGTGGTAATGTTTGCTGCTGAGATTCCCTAGAATCTCACCCTCCCATAACCAACCAATTTAGGTCAAGCATGAAGGAAAATGTATGCATGGAGAAGAGCTAAAGCATGGAAGAAGGAAAGTGAAGTATTTAATATTCTAGCATATGCTATGAATTATCCATGTATGTAAATGCCATGTAAGGTGTCTGTTTATGTGATAAAATTGTATGAAATAATTATGGCATAACCCCATGATGTATATGAATGCATGAAAGGCAAAAGAGATGGTTTATGCATGCTGGAACAATTATTGAAAGTAAAAGAAAGGAAACTGAAATGGTAAAAACGTAGGTCCTAAAGCAGTTTTGTTGTGGCTTCAATTTGACCTAGAAAATGAATGAATTAATCCACGAAATTCTATCATCATATAGTAGACATCTAGATCTTTAAATTCATAGGTAATACACTTCATTTGGATGTGTATATCATGAGAAATGAATTTCCAAATTTAAGAGATAGAATCTGGAATTTCCAAAATTTACAATATGAACAGTAAAAAGTAACGATTCATACATCTTAGGGACCATTCAGTAGCATTTAGAACCACTTACAAGACCTTGGAAGTCCATTAGCTAAATCTGGAATTTTACCCATTCTCGGGTTACTGTTCATATGGTATTCCAGATTACACAACAAACTTCAAAAACTCATAATTAATTCTATAAAAATTTAAATGAAGTGGTTCAAAAAGCTACGTGAAGCTAACATCTTTTAATATAATGTAAAAATAATTTCTAGAATAAATGATTAGGCAATTAATAGAGTTTATTCGTTGGAATTTACTGTTCATTTGGTCAAAAGCTCTGGAAATAGATTCTGGTCCCTTACTTTAAAAATTCATTTCTCTTGATATACACATCCAAATGAAACATTCTACCTATAAACTTAAAGCTCTGGATGTGTGCTACACGCTTGTAAAATTTCATGAAATAATTCCTTAATTTGCTAGGTCAAACTGAAGTCACAACAAAACTGCTTGAGGACCTACATTTTTACCATTTCAGTTTCCTTTCTTTTAATTTCAATAATTGTTCCAGCATGCATAAGCTATCAAATAAGCTTCTCAATATTTATATACATCATGTACATATGCCATAAGTATTACAAATAGTTTTATCACATAGAAGGGCACCTTATAGGGCATTTACATACATAGATAATCCATAGCATATGCTAGGATCTCAATTACTTTCATTCCTTTCTTCTATTCTTTAGCTCTTCTCTATGCATACATTTTCCATCGTGCTTGACCTAAATTGGTTGGTTATGGGAGAGTGAGATTCTAGGGAATCTCAGTAGCAAACATTACCACTTAAATATGCAAGATGGATGCTAATGCATGATATGTAATTTCATTAAACTTTCTTTGATTAGTGACATGCCATCATGCTATATACTCTTACATAAAGTGCATGGCCATGGAAAACATGTTATTCACAATAAATTCAACATCATTTATCATGTCACAACATCATTCAAATATCATGTACATGTCAACACATAAGCATACCACATCAAGCACATAAAGAGGTAAGTTCACTACCTTGCACATAAGCTTTCCTCTTGATCTTTTGTACTTGTTCCCTAGCTTTCCAACCATGAAGCCTTCATGTTAATCACTTCCCAACATCTTATTGGATGTTTCAAGGTCCTAAACACATTCATATTCACCACATAATTCATTAGGACTCATGAACTCCAACCAATTTAAGACTAACCTTGTTACACTCTTTATTATCATAACTTTCTCTAATCTTCACTAATCCACTTGGCTCTTAAACCAATTGATATCTTGACTTTACCCTACACAATTTCATCTTTTGAATCCATTTATGAGCTTAGAATCATGAAATTCCAGCTCCTTCATGGCCTGCTGTACAGAACAAAACTTATGCATACAATTCTTTCAAAAATTCTCATTTTGATTCTACTGCTTCCCATACTTGTTTCTCCACGTTACCCCACATAACTTTTCATTTTAAAATCATTCGAAGCATCAAAATCATGAAATTCTAATCACTGTTCATGTGAGTGAATAGTAACTTTGAAGAATTTTAAAAACTACAACGTTGAGATTTTAACTCTTTTATGCAAAAGTATATAGCATGATGGCATGTCACTAATCAAAGAAAGTTTAATGAAATTACATATCATGCATTAGCATCCATCTTGCATATTTAACTGGTAATGTTTGCTGCTGAGATTCCCTAGAATCTCACCCTCCCATAACCAACCAATTTAGGTCAAGCAAGAAGGAAAATGTATGCATGGAGAAGAGCTAAAGCATGGAAGGAGGAAAGTGAAGTATTTAATATTCTAGCATATGCTATGAATTATCCATGTATGTAAATGCCATGTAAGGTGTCTATTTATGTGATGAAATTGTATGAAATAATTATGGCATAACCCCATAATGTATATGAATGCATGAAAGGCAAAAGAGATGGTTTATGCATGCTGGAACAATTATTGAAAGTAAAAGAAAGGAAAATGAAATGGTAAAAACGTAGGTCCTAAAGAAGTTTTATTGTGGCTTCAAGTTGACCTAGAAAATGAATGAATTAATCCACAAAATTCTATCATCATATAGTAGACATTCAGATATTTAAATACATAGGTAATACACTTCATTTAGATATGTATATCTGTAAGGAATTGGAAAACATGCAGCGAAAATTAATTTAAATTTTTTTCCATTCCTTGCCAGGATCTACCATATGTGTTTAAGTCAAGTGGGAAGAAGCATTACCCTTAGTGTTCCTCAACGACTTCCACAGCTTCTGGTCACGACATTCACAGCTTCTCTCCGCGGCTCATGCTCCCTTTCCGATCTCAAGAAGTCGACAACTAAGGTCGGCTTCCTCTACTGGTATCCACACAAACAGTGTTCCAACCACGAACGATGTGCTAGCGTCTCTTGTACCTCCAGGGCTTTCTCAAGAATTCGTCCTCTCCATCTCTATTTTGGCAGTTTCTTATCTACAAACCTTTTACAGATTCCCCTTCAGCCTTTCTGTGTTCTATGTGTGTGTCCCTAAAACGCAGCTCCGAAAATCAGACATATAGGATGCTATGCGTTTTTCTCTCTACCGAATTTGATTTTGGAGTTAATCTTATATTAATTCTGAAATTAACACAATATCATATATTATATAATTTCATAAGAAACTAATTAAATAAATAATATTAAATCTATCCCAGAGATTTAATTACCTATTTATTTAACTTTATATAAAGATGAGACTGAACTATATTTGATTTATTCTCATAAATCAAATTTGAGATATTATATCAATTTGAATTTCAAATTCAAACGTGATAGGGATTTAATTTATCCTTATAAATTAAATCTTATATATATCTCTTATATAAGATATCCTATCAATTTAAATTTCAAATTCAAACGTGATAGAGATTTAATTTATCCTTATAAATTAAATCTCATATATCTCTTATATAATATATATATATATATACGAATATAAATATAAATAAATATATACATCCACCCTGGACCATTCATTGAATCTGGACATGTCTTAGATTCAATGAATCTGGACATCATAGCTCGTGTTGGGCTATTTTGTGTGCGACCCTGTAGGCCCATATGAAGTTGGCAGTGAGCCATTTGCTATACTGGCCCACAAGTCGCAAGCGGTCTCTAGCAAGACATAATGACTACCCAAATCATATGAGGATCGTTAAACGATGTAACCTTTTATACAACCATATCATGCCCTTTTGTCACGCGATATTTTGGTCATGGTTGAGGCATGGATAATGTCATGCTCCTATTCCTGACTGTTACTTTCTCGATCTCTGAGTAGTCTGACTGTAGAAATAGAACTACCTTTCCATTATAGTATGGCCATACATTTCTCATACTCACTCATTGAGGGGCCCAGTAATATCTCTCTACGAATGTGAGGGACAAATTCCATCTTGACCATTCACATTCCTCCGCATGAAAAACCATTAAACCCGAACATAGTCTTTATGATCACTCGATCAAAAGTGACTTTTGACTAGGTCAAAGCTGAGCGTTTGTCATGTAGGAATCCATGATGACCTCAGGTCAAAGGGCATATTGACATGGTTTGTATATGAGAGAAACTTATGACGTTACCCATACAGTTCTCTCATAGCAGGTCGGTCCAATACCTTGTACTCTTACATGTGCCTATGACTCTAATTTATATCTCTATATATCTTCAAAGTTATACTGGTCTTATTTTATCTGTGCTCCTGTAGAGATGACCAACCAGGGACATTTAGGATAAGATCATGAATTATCCAAAGATGGTCATCATAGTAAACATGCAAATAATATGATAACACAATTAATAAATTCATAAATCAATAATGTTCATAAGACAATGATTGGCCCCTAGGGCACAATTTCGAATAACCTCCCACTTGTACTAGGTACAATCATTAATTTGACTAATTCCCATTAACCTAACATGATGCTCATGCTTTGTCTTCACAAGCGGCTTTGTTAGAGGATCAGCAACATTATCTTCTCCTGCTACTTTGCATATTTTTATATCACCTCTATCGTTGATTTCTCTGATGAGATGAAATCGCCTGAGTATATGCTTGGTCCTTTGATGTGACCTAGGCTCTTTGTCCTGTGCAATGGCACCGCTATTGTCACAGAGCAAAGTTATTGGATCTGAGATGGTAGGTATCACCCCTAGTTCTGTGATAAACTTCCTGATCTAAACGGTTTCCTTAGCTGCATCTGATATTGCTATATACTCAGCTTCCCTTGCAGAATCTGCTATAGTGCCCTGCTTAGAGTTCTTCCAGCTTACTGCTCCATTATTGAGAAGGAATATATATCCAGACTGCGATTTTTGGTCATCCTGGTCAGTTTGGAAACTCGCATATGTGTAACCAGTTACACAGAGTTCGTCATCCAATCCACCATAGACCAAAAATAAGTCCTTAGTCCTTCTTAAGTACTTAAGGATATTCTTGATAGCAGTCCAGTGGCCCTCACTAGGGTCCTGTTGATATCTGCTAGTCAGACTTAAGGCAAACGAGACATCCGGTCTAGTACATAACATGGCGTATATGATAGATCCTATGGCTGAGGCATATGGAACTTTACTCATGCGACCTCGCTGATCAGATGTACTAGGACACAGATCTTTGCTGAGGTGAATACCATGAGACATGGATATAAAACCCCTCTTTGATTCATGCATACTGAACCTATGCTGTATTTTGTCTATACATATACTCTGTCTGAGTCCTAGAAGTCTTTTATATCTATCTCTATAGATCCGAATTCCTAGGATGTAGGTGGCTTCACCCAAGTCTTTCATCGAGAAAGACTTTCCTAACCAAGACTTGACAATTTGCAAGGTAGGAATGTAATTCCCAATAAATAGGATGTCATCGACATAGAGTACCAAAAACACAACTGTGCTCCCACTAACTTTCTTGTACACACAAGGTTCATCAATGTTTTGAAGAAATCCAAACTCTTTGACTACTTCATCAAAATGATGATTCCAACTCCGAGAGGCTTGCTTCAGTCCATAAATGGACCTTTGAAGCTTGCACACTTTACCAGAGTCCTCGGAATGCACAAACCCTTCAGGTTATGTCATGTACACGTCCTCAAGGAGCTTTCCATTAAGGAAGGTTGTCTTGACGTCCATCTGCCATATTTCATAGTCATAATATGCTGCGATGACAAAGAGGATTCTGATTGATTTGGCCATTGCAACTAGGGAAAAGGTCTCATCATAGTCCACACCATGAGTTTGAGTAAATCCTTTTGCAACCAGTCGTGCCTTAAAGACATTTACATTGCCATCCATGTCAGTTTTCTCCTTAAAATCCCACTTGCACCCGACAGTTTTTACACCTTCAGGCGGGTCAACTAAGGTCCAAACCTTATTGTCGTACATGGATTGCATCTCAGACTTCATGGCATTAAGCCATTTTTCAGAGTTTGGTCCCACTGTAGCTTCTCGATAGGTAGTCGGCTCATTATGCTCAATGAGCAACACATCACGACTGTCAAAAATTAGAAATTAGAAATCCATATCTCTGAGGCTGAAGTCGTGTCCTATTAGATTTTTGTGGACCTTGCGTCACTTGAGGAGTCTCAACAACTTGTTATGAGTCTTCTCTATTTTCCATCTACAGTTCTGTGGTGTCTTCTGGCTCTCAAACTTCTTCGAGGTGTACCTTACTACCACTGGTTCTTTTAGAGATAAATTATCGTTCGAGAAAGATACCATTTCTGACAACAAACACTTTGTTATCAGTAGGGTTGTAGACGTAATATCCCTTGGTTTCCTTAGGATATCCCACAAAAAGGCACCTTGAGGATTTGGGCGCTAATTTGTCTGAGGTTTGTTGCTTAACAGAGACCTCGCATCCCCAAATATTGAGGAAAGACAAACTAGGCGTCCTCCTAGTCCATATCTCATACGGAGTGTTTTCAATTGCCTTAGATGGAACACGATTGAGTGTGAACGTAGCTGTCTCTAGTGCATGGCCCCAAAAGGAGGGCGGAAGATCTGTTCAACTCATTATGGATCAAACCATATCTAATAGTATTTGATTCCTCCGTTCAAAAATGCCATTCCATTGTGGTGTCCCTGGAGGAGTCAATTGTGAGACTATCCCACAACTCCTAAGATGATCTATAAACTCTTGGCTCAAATATTCACTACCCTGATCAGATCGAAGGGCTTTAATTGTTTTGCCAAGCTGGTTTTGTACATCATTTTGAAATATTTTGAACTTTTGAAAAGGCTTAGATTTATGTTTCATTAGATAGATATACCCATATCTGCTGAAATTATCTATGAATGTTATGAAGTACGAATAACCTCCTCTGGTATTTGTGCTAATCGGTCCACACACATCTGTATGTATGAGGCCCGATAAATCAGTGGCCCTTTCACTGTGCCCAGTGAAAGGTGACTTTGTCATCTTTCCTAACAAGCAAGACTCGCAAGTGTCATATGATTCAAAATCAAATGAGTTTAGAAATCCATCTTGATGGAGTTTGGAAATGCGTTTCTCATTTATGTGGCCCAGACGATAGTGCCAGAGGTATGTGGGATTCAAATTGTTTGGTTTGACCCTTTTGGCGATTATGTTATAGATATTTCCATGATTGGGTTGTTCCAAATTTAATATGTAATGATCAACATGCAAATCACCATGAGCATAGAAAACATCATTACGATAAATAGAACATCTACTATTCCCGGTAATGGAAGTGAAACCTTCCTTATCCAAATAAGAAAGTGAAACAATGTTACTACTTAAAGCAGGAACATAATAGCAATTGTTCAAAACTAACAAAAGCCCAGTGGGCAGAACTAATTCATAAGCGCCTACAGCTAACGCAGCAACCCTTGCTCTGTTTCCAACTCGTAGGTCAACCTCGCCCTTTTTCAGCTTCCTACTGTCCTTTAGTCCCTGCACATTTGTACAAATATGAGAACCACATGCAGTATCTAATACCCATGAGGTGGAAGTAGAAAGATGAATGTCTATAACATAAATACCTGAAGCGATAGCCCCGCTATCCTTCTTGTTCTTTTTCAGATCTTCGAGGTAGAGTTTGCAATTCCTCTTCCAATGACCGTGTTCATTGCAGAAGAAGCAGACTCCTTCCTTCGGAGGCTTTGCCTTCTTTGGTGTAGGCTTGGTTTCGGGCTTGCCTGACTCTTTGGTCTTACCTGATGAGCCAGTACCCTTCCCCTTGCCTTTGCCTTTCTTTTTAGTACCCTTTCCTTTCTGAACCATCAAAACACTACTAGGCTTCTTCTTAAGACTTGGCTCAGCAGTTTTAAGCATCCCATGCAGTTCAGAAATAGATTTCTCCATGTTGTTCATGTTGTAGTTCATGACAAAGTGGTCATAACTTTCCAGGAGTGAGTTCAAGATCAAATCCGTAGCTAACTCCTGGCTCATGGGAAATCCAAGCCTCTCAAGGTGATCAATGTACCCTTTCATCTTTAAGACATGAGTACTGACTGATGCACCTTCAGCCATCTTGCAGGAATGTAAGGCCTTAGTGGTCTCATACCTCTCTTGCCTTGCCTGTTGCTGGAACATTTCCTTGAGATGCACAATCATCTCATAAGCCTCCATGTGTTCGAGATCTCTTTGGAGCTCTGGAACCATGGTGGCTAGCATTAAGCATCCCACATCGACAGAGTCTTCCTTATGCTTCGTGTAAGCATCTCTCTGAGCTCTAGGAGCATTGGCGGCTGGCTCCTCAGGAATGGGTTGATCTAGGACATGCGCCTTTCTTTCCTGCTTGAGAACAATTCTCAAGTTCCTAAACCAGTCAAGAAAGTTTGTCCCATTGAGTTTGTCCTTCTCAAGGACAGATCGCAGCGATAATGTAGCAGTATTACTAGTCGTCATGATTCTACAATTAAAATATGCAATGTAATTAGTAATCTCCCACTAAATAAACAACCCTCAATGCAATAGTTAGTGGGCTAAGATCCATATTTGGCTCAAACTTAAGTCCACTTTGGCAGGACGCTTAAATTAAGTTATTTAGGTAGGTAACACCTTTACCAATTACATCAAATGTAACTCTTAGATATTCATGGGATCCTATCATCATATGATCTGGCATGTTCTAATCCCATCTAATGCCTTGAGATCCCAAACCGTTTTGTTAATCTCAATTAAGTCAAACAATAATGAACCTATGAGAGTAGCACCATTACTCTTTGCTTATCTCCCCAAGATAACTCAAAAGCACCCACATTGGTGGAGTCCACAATTGAGCGATCAAGGTTTTGACAAGTATTCATAAATGGACAGCATTATGACTTAAGATTTCTTTTAGAGGGCCTAATTTAACTATCTGGTTTATAAAACACATGTTTCTCAGTTCGTATCTCATACAAGTAATATGCATACGCTGATATAATCATAATATGCATAATCTAAACGTGATACAATATGGCTCACCTATCCTAAGTCCCCTCAAGCCAATGAGAGGAGCTCTCTAGTAAGAAAAGAGAAATTACATATAGAAATCTCTTTTAACATTCGAGGGGAGTGAGATGAGAGGAGAAGGTACATTGAGAGTATATAGAGGAAGGCACGACACGCAGGCCGTATTTAAAAATTACAACACTTGCAATCTAGAGCCATATTGTTCACCATACCCAAACATTCAAGAATCAATATTTAGATCTAATCGAAGGGCAATTAATGTTTCAAATCTAAAACATTCGCAAAGTAACATATGTTACAGTTATGTTGCGCTACGAACAGGTAGCTACGGCGGTTTTCACAAATAATCACCAATTTGAATTCGGTTTTCTTAGACCCCATCTATGCGAATTGATCAAATCAAAAGGCATCACCACCGATTTCAATTTCCTTTTAGATTCCTTTTATGTCATACACAACACGGATTCCATATATGTCACACATACAACGCTTATTATATGATCGGCTACTACTAATATATATCATATAAATCAACAATCAAGCCTAACTTAAACACAAAACGGCATGGCTCTGATACCACTGTAAGGAATTGGAAGACACGCAGCGAAAATTAATTTAAAAATTTTTCCATTCCTTGCCAGGATCTACCGTATGTGTTTAAGTCAAGTGGGAAGAAGTATTACCCTTAGTGTGCCTCAGCGGCTTCCACAGCTTTCGATCACGATGTTCACAGCTTCGCTCTGCGGCTCGTGCTCCCTTTCTGATCACAAGAAGTCGACGACTCAGGTCGGCTTCCTCTACTGGTATCCACACGAACAGCTTTTCAACCACGAACGACGTGCTAGCGTCTCTTGTCCCTCCAGGGCTTTATCAAGAGTTCGTCCTCTCCGTCTCTATTTCGGCAGTTTCTTATCTGCAAACCTTTTGCAGAGTCCCCTTCGGCCTTTCTGTGTTCTATGTGTGTTTTCTCTCTTTAAAACGCAGCTCCTAAAATCAGATATATAGGATGCTATGCGTTTTTCTCTGTCAACCGAATTGGATTTTGGAGTTAATCTTATATTAATTCCAAAATAATACAATATCATATATTGTATGATTTTATAAGAAACTAATTAAATAAAATAATATCAAATCCGTCCCACAGATTTAATTACCTATTTATTTAAGTTTAAATAAAGATGAGACTGAACTATTTTTGATTTATTCTCATAAATCAAATTTGAGATATCCTATCAATTTGAATTTTGAATTTCAAACGTGATAGAGATTTAATTTATCCTTATAAATTAAATCTTATAAATATCTCTTATATGAGATATCCTATCAATTTGAATTTTGAATTTCAAACGTGATAGAGATTTAATTTATCCTTATAAATTAAATCTTATAAATATCTCTTATATGAGATATCCTATCAATTTGAATTTCGAATTTCAAACGTGATAGAGATTTAATTTATCCTTATAAATTAAATCTTATAAATATCTCTTATATGAGATGTCCTATCAATTTGAATTTCGAATTCAAACGTGATAGGGATTTAATTTATCCTTATAAATTAAATCTCATATATCTCATATATATAATATATATATATATATACGAATTTATATATATACGAATATAAATATAAATAAATATATATACATTCACCTGGATCTTTCATTGAATCTGGACATGTCTTAGATTCAATGAATCTGGACATCATAGCTCGTGTTGGGCTATTTTGTGTGCGACCTTGTAGGCCCATATGAAGTTGGCAGTGGGCCATTTGCTATACTAGCCCACAAGTCGCAAGCGGTCTCTAGCAAGACAACGACTACCCAAATCATATGAGGATCGATAAACGATGTAACCTTTTATACAACCATATCATGTCCCTTCTGTCACGCGATATTTTGGTCATGGATGAGGCATGGATAATGTCATCCTCCTATTCCTGACCGTTACTTTCTCGATCCCTGAGTAGTCTGACTATAGAAATGGAACTACCTTTCCATTACAGTATGGCCATACATTTCTCAGACTCACTCATCGAGGGGCCCAGTAATATCTCTCCACGAATGTGAGGGACAAATTCCATCTTGACCATTCACATTCCTCCTCATGAAAACCACTAAGCCTGAACATAGTCTTTATGATCACTCTGTCAAAAGTGACTTTTGACTAGGTCAAAGCTGAGCGTTTTGTCATGTAGGAATCCATGATGATCTCAGGTCAAAGGGCATATTTATATGGTTTGTATATGAGAGAAGCTTATGACGTTACCCATGAAGTTCTCTCATAGCGGGTCGGTCCAACACCCTGTACTCTTATATGTGCTTATGACTTTGATTTATATCTCTATACATCTTCAAAGTCATACTGGTCTTATTTCATCTGTGCTCCCACATAGATGATCGACCAGGGACATTTAGGATAATATCATGAATTATCCAAGGATGGTCATCATAGTAAACATGCAAATAATATGATAACTCAATTAATAAATTCATAAATCAATAATGTTCATAAGACAATGATTGGCCCCTAGGGCACGATTTCCAAATAATATGGTATTTCATCTGTGTTTGTTGTCAGAAATGGTACCTTTCTTGAACGAGAATTTATCTCTAAAAGAACCAGTGGGAGTAAGGTACAACTCGAAGAAGTTCGAGAGCTACAAGACACCACAGAACTGCAGATGGAAAATAGAGAAGACTCACAACAAGTTGTTGAGACTCCTCAAGTCACGCAAGGTCCACGAAAGTCTAATAGGACACGACTTCAGCCTCAGAGATATGGATTTCTGATTTCTGATAGTCGTGATGTGTTGCTCATTGAGCATAATGAGCCGACTACCTATCGAGAAGCTATAGTGGGACCAAACTCCGAAAAATGGCTTAGTGCCATGAAGTCTGAGATGCAATCCATGTACGACAATCAGGTTTGGACCTTAGTCGACCCGCCTGAAGGTGTAAAAGCCGTCGGGTGCAAGTGGGTTTTCAAAGAGAAAACTGACATGGATGGCAATGTAAATGTCTTCAAGGCACGACTGGTTGCAAAAGGTTTTACTCAAACTCATGGTGTGGACTATGATGAGACCTTTTCCCCAGTAGCAATGGCCAAATCAATCAGAATCCTCTTTGCTATTGCAGCATATTATGACTATGAAATATGGCAGATGGACGTCAAGACAGCCTTCCTTAATGGAAAGCTCCTTGAGGACGTGTACATGACACAACCTGAAGGGTTTGTGCGTTCCGAGGACTCTGGTAAAGTGTGCAAGCTTCAAAGGTCCATTTATGGACTAAAGCAAGCCTCTCGGAGTTGGAATCATCGTTTTGATGAAGTAATCAAAGAGTTTGGATTTCTTCAAAACATTGATGAACCTTGTGTGTACAAGAAGGTTAGTGGGAGCACAGTTGTGTTTTTAGTACTCTATGTCGATGACATCCTACTTATTGGGAATGACATTCCTACCTTGCAGATTGTCAAGTCTTGGTTAGGAAAGTCTTTCTCGATGAAAGACTTGGGTGAAGCCACCTACATCCTAGGAATCAGGATCTATAGAGATAGATCTAAAAGACTTCTAGGACTCAGTCAGAGTACATACATAGACAAAATACTGCATAGGTTCAGTATGCACGAATCAAAGAGGGGTTTCATACCCATGTCTCATGGTACTCACCTCAGCAAAGATCTGTGTCCTAGTACATCTGATCAGCGAGGTCGCATGAGTAAGGTTCCATATGCCTCGGCCATAGGATCTATCATGTACGCCATGTTATGTACTCGACCGGATGTCTCGTTTGCCTTAAGTATGACTAGCAGATACCAACAGGACCCTGGTGAGGGCCATTGGACTGCTGTCAAGAATATCCTTAAGTACTTAAGAAGGACTAAGGACTTATTCTTGGTCTATGGTGGATTGGATGATGAGCTCTGTGTAACTGGTTACACAGATGCGAGTTTCCAAACTGACCAGGACGACCAAAAATCGCAGTCTGGATACATATTCCTCCTCAATAATGGAGCAGTAAGCTGGAAGAGCTCTAAGCAGGGCACTGTAGCAGATTCTGCAACGGAAGCTGAGTATATAGCAGCATCTGATGCAGCTAAGGAAGCCGTTTGGATCAGGAAGTTCATCACAGAACTAGGGGTGATACCTACCATCTCAGATCCAATAACTTTGCTCTGTGACAATAGCGGTGCTATTGCACAGGCCAAAGAGCCTAGGTCACATCAAAGGACCAAGCATATACTCAGGCGATTTCATCTCATCAGAGAAATCAACGATAGAGGTGATATAAAAATATGCAAAGTAGCAGGAGAAGATAATGTTGCTGATCCTCTAACAAAGCCGCTTGTGCAGGCAAAGCATGAGCGTCATGTTAGGTCAATGGGAATTAGTCAAATTAATGATTGTACCTAGTGCAAGTGGGAGGTTGTTGGAAATCGTGCCCTAGGGGCCAATCATTGTCTTATGAACATTATTGATTTATGAATTTATTAATTGAGTTATCATATTATTTGCATGTTTACTATGATGACCATCCTTGGATAATTCATGATATTATCCTAAATGTCCCTGGTCGATCATCTATGTGGGAGCACAGATGAAATAAGACCAGTATGACTTTGAAGATGTATAGAGATATAAATCAAAGTCATAAGCACATGTAAGAGTACAGGGTGTTGGACCGACCCGCTATGAGAGAACTGCATGGGTAACGTCATAAGCTTCTCTCATATACAAACCATGTCAATATGCCCTTTGACCTGAGATCATCATGGATTCCTACATGACAAAACGCTCAGCTTTGACCTAGTCAAAAGTCACTTTTGACCGAGTGATCATAAAGACTATGTTTGGGCTTAGTGGTTTTTCATGCGGAGGAATGTGAATGGTCAAGATGGAATTTGTCCCTCACATTCGTGGAGAGATATTACTGGGCCCCTCGATGAGTGAGTCTGAGAAATGTATGGCCATACTGTAATGGAAAGGTAGTTCCATTTCTATAGTCAGACTACTCAGGGATCGAGAAAGTAACGGTCGGGAATAGGAGGATGACATTATCCATGCCTCATCCATGACCAAAATATCGCGTGACAGAAGGGACATGATATGGTTGTATAAAAGGTTACATCGTTTATCGATCCTCATATGATTTGGGTAGTTGTTATGTCTTGCTAGAGACCGCTTGCGACTTGTGGGCTAGTATAGCAAATGGCCCACTACCAACTTCATATGGGCCTACAGGGTCGCACACAAAATAGCCCAACACGAGCTATGATGTCCAGATTCATTGAATCTAAGACATGTCCAGATTCAATGAAAGATCCAGGTGAATGTATATATATATTTATTTATATTTATATTCGTATATATATAAATTCGTATATATATATATATTATATATATGAGATATATGAGATTTAATTTATAAGGATAAATTAAATCCCTATCATGTTTGAATTCGAAATTCAAATTGATAGGATATCTCATATAAGAGATATTTATAAGATTTAATTTATAAGGATAAATTAAATCTCTATCACGTTTGAAATTCGAAATTCAAATTGATAGGATATCTCATATAAGAGATATTTATAAGATTTAATTTATAAGGATAAATTAAATCTCTATCACGTTTGAAATTCGAAATTCAAATTGATAGGATATCTCATATAAGAGATATTTATAAGATTTAATTTATAAGGATAAATTAAATCTCTATCACGTTTGAAATTCGAAATTTAAATTGATAGGATATCTCAAATTTGATTTATGGGAATAAATCAAATATAACTCAGTCTCATCTTTATTTAAAGTTAAATAAATAAGTAATTAAATCTGTGGGACGGATTTAATATTATTTTATTTAATTAGTTTCTTATAAAATTATACAATATATGATATTGTATCAATTCGGAATTAATATAAGATTAACTCCAAAATCCAATTAGGTTAGGTGGAAAAACGCATAGCATCCTCTATATCGGATTGGAGGAGCTACGTTTGAAAATAACACAGAACACAAAAGGCCGAACGGAATCTGCAAAAGGTTTGCAGACAAGAAACTGCCGAAATAGAGACGGAGACTTGTGAAAGCCTTGGAGGGACAGGAGACGCTAGCACGTCGTTCGTGGTTGGAACGCTGTTCGTGTGGATACCAGTAGAGGAAGCCGACCTGAGGCGTCGACTTCTTGTGATCGGAAAGAGACAACCGTCCGCGGAGAGAATCTGTGAAGGTCGCTGAGGAACACTCCGTCGATTTCTTGCGATCAGAAAGAGATCACCACCCACGTAGAGAAGCTGTGAAATTCGCTGAGCAACACTAAGGGTAATGATTCTTTCCACTTGACTTAAACACATACGGCAGATCCTGGCAAGGAATGGAAAATTTTTAAAGTTTATTTCCGCTGCGTGTCTTCCAATTCCTTACATGATTGACTGCTGTTCTAGGGCTAGATTGAATTAACTGTATATAGTGTTGTGATTTCTGTATTCCGCTGACAGTGAGGACACTATCAAGTTTAAGTGTGGGGGAGATGCCTTTGCTTCTGTGCTACTCAACGTGAAATTCTTCTATTAATCCAATCTTTCATCACAAAATTTGTTTTTGATCTTAATATGTGATGAATTGCTAAAAAATGGATCCCCACTTTAAATTGTTTTGCAGTTAGCCAAAAAGGTTTTAGTGTAAAAGATGTTTTGGGATTTGAAAAGATCAAGTGGTAGTCTTTGTGTTGTTTCATCATGACCTATGTGTTGTATGATTGCGAATTGACATAGAATTTTATACTTAATATGCTCTCAGTGAAAATTAGTCGTGACATGAGTGTATTAAGTCGCAACAATATCACTCTGTGTATTTGTGTCGCGACCAAAATCTTTCAATGTCACAACTATATGTTATAAGTCCAGAGCAAGCACCCACTGTGAAAGTTAGTTACGACCTTCACTGCTTTCAGTTGCGACCTGACGCAAAAACATCCATTTACCTTCTATTTACTTTGTGCAATGCTGTATAGAAGAATTCCTTTTGAGCTACTAAAATTTTTATAAATGATTTATTGCCCTCCTATTTTCAACCTTTTGCATGAAATAGCTTATAGAAACCATTGCCACACTTGAATTTTTGGAAATGGAAACTGAATTGGAAACACTCAAGTTTTTACTGTTAAGTTTGGGATTATTACATGATTCTGAGTGATTATTTTGGAACTTTTAATCCGTCATTCAAGAGGGTTTTCAATTGTGATAAGTGTTTTAATGCCTAGTGAATGATAAACATTGTTTGAGAATTTAGCTTATGAGCAATTTAGATGAAAACCTTATTTGGAAGGATTCTCAGCCTAAATTTCTATATTGAGTGGTTATTCAATTGGTTTATATCCTCTAAATCTTGTCTTAGCTCTGAGTTGAAAATTACTTGTGTATTTATGTTATTGAATATGATAGAGGCATTCATTTCTAAACCCTTTTATCCCAAACACAAGCCCATCATATATTATATCCATAGTCACCCCCTTTGAGCCCATCACTTTTCTTCTTTCCATCATAAAAAGTTACATATGCATGAGCACCTCTTTGAAATAAACTTCTTATTCATGTCATAAAATCAAATCATTGTGAAATTTTTCTACATCTTTTATATATAAAGTGCCAAATAAAAAAAAGGGAAAGCATATTGCACTAAAAATAAAAGAAAAAGAACGCAAAAACAGAGAGAGATAGTGCAAGAAAAATTAAAGAGGAAAGAAAAGAGAAATGAATTAGGCACTATTATCAACTCCTATTAGCACAATTACCACCTCTACATCTCAGATGACATGGATTCATGCTATATATTTATTATCACATCACATGGTACTTTCAACCCTTCATATTCTATTGCACGTGGCTTATCTCCATCATCTTACCCTTAAAAGACCTCTTAATTCTTTGCATAAGTGTTGTATAGTTGATGAGATTTAGAACAATTGCAAGCATATGGTAGGATGTTTTCTGCTTTAAATATGAGTGAAAGAACCCTAACAATGAGAGGACATGAGAGCTAAATACTTACATCCTTAGAGAGAATCTATTGCGCTCATATAGTTGAGGTTGATTTCGATTAGTAGCTGATTACTTGCATTGCTCATATTATCACTTTTGCATTCTAAAAAGATGGTTCATTAATTGTCTTAAGGTTTCATTGTGGGTTATGTTATTACCTCATATTTAATAGCTTTAGCTTAGGTGTACTTCATGTCTTTGTCCAGGAGTACAAAGTTTCAAGTGTGGGGGAATTGATAAGAAAGAAATTGTGTATGGTTTCTATGACATTTTCAGGGTCTTATTACAACTTTACCATTCATTTTATACTTGTATTTGTATTTTTGTGGTAATACATGATTGTGCTTGGCAATATGCTAATTATAGGGTAAAATGGTAAATTAACTCTTCCAAATTGCACAAATATTGTTCTCAATTGATTTGGACTTTTACAGTGAGCTTTGGTTTTGAATTGCAGTTATTTCGGAAGAGAACCAAAGACTAACATGCGCAGAAAAGAAATCACAAGACAGAAAATCATATCACGCTTCTGTGCTTTTTAACCGCGACCAAAGTGTCTAAAGGTCGTGACCTAATTTCTTCTAGGAAGTTTCTCTATGTTTATAGGTCACGACTAAAACATGGATCTAGTCACGACGAAAAGAGACAATTGCTGAAGCTGTGTGTTTTGGATTAGGTCATGTGGGAATAAAAGGAAGAGGAAGTTGAAGACGTAAGGGGCTAGTTTTTGAACTTGATTAGGATAAGAAACAGTACTGAATCCTCTCTACACCTTCTCCATAACCTACACACTCATCTTTCATATTTCTACACCTTTCCACAGAATCTCACATCTCTACATCATTAATCCATCACCTCTTTCTGCTTTCTTCATGGCATCATATCTGGATAGCGATTGCAGCACAGTAAGAGTCATGAGATGCTAAATCTTTATTCTCTTGGTGATGGATAGCATATCTTGAGCTCATGGACTGTAGTGCACATGGGGAGTTTTCTGTTTTAATCTCACCTTTCTTATATTTTTGGAATTCTTAGATATAGGGTTTTGATTTTATGAGTAAGGATTGGATATTAATCGATTATTCTGAGATTAAGTTTTGTAATTGATTTTGGATGTTGGTTTAATATGAATATTGCAATTTTGATTTCTGGATAATTGGGTTTTTATCAACGATCGTTGCTTACTAATTTGATTGCTTGAAATCTATGGTCATCGATCGATGATCATTTGACGAGATCTACATCATCTGATTAAATTGCACGCTGAGTGACTTTTAACAGTTCATTAAGGCTGAATTAGCGGTTAAGTGCCAATACTTAGGATCCTAAACTATCCCATGTACAATAGGCAAGGTTCATATTAAGGAAGTATTATTAGATCTAGGGGCTTCTATAAATGTCATGCCTTGGTCAATATACTTAGCTTTAGGTATTAATGTTGTATCTTATTTTAACCCTCAGTTATACTCAATTAGAAGTAGCTTGAACCAATTAAATACCCTTTTAGCTTAGAAACATGATTTTCCAAAAATAGAAATTTTGGGTTATGTTCATTTGGTATTTCATATTACAGTGCCAACTTTGCAAATTCATAATTAAATCTAAAAAAATCAAAATAGAGTGGTTGTAATGTCTAATGAAAGCTATTTCATTAAATATTGAAATACAAATATAAAACTGAGGTTTCATTTTCCAAATGAATTCACTTTATTCATTGAAAAACCCTATTCATTTGGTAAATCTGGAAGTTCCAGTTTCCTTGCCTTATTTTCAAAAATTAATTGCTCATTAATAACTTATTCAAATGAAATGTGTTACTATGGATTTAAAGATCAAGATGTTTTCTTTAGGTCCATAAAAGTTAGTGGAAATTCACACTTGAACCTCACTGTCTCTGGATGCCCATTTTATCTCATTCTATATTTTATCTTCAACTTGGAAAAACATATTAAATAAAAAACTGAATCAATTGAGGTGTTCTTGGTGTCCATTTAAAGCTCTATATCTTAGCTACTCTCATGAAAAATTTCACATCAAAACTCGTTGATTAAGTCATAGAAACTACCAATATAAAGTCTTGCCCGCAAAATACAAACAAACTATAATGTACTATGCATCCCATATTGTCATCCCATAATATCAAGTAGCCAATTTAACTTATCATACAAGTTCATTAATCCATATTTACCCTCTTTCCTTTGCAAGATCCAGCACCTATAACATGGTTATGTATATGGAAATGATGAGATTTAATGTAAATCTCAATAACAAGTCATGCAAACTATAATATCATACATGCTTGATTAAATGCCTAACATGTTATCATGATATGGGAGCTACTTCATGATCATACATAAGCAAACTCTAACATGCATATTGTCATGACATTAATTTCAAGGAGTTGCATTCATTCATACTTCATCATCATCATCATTATATCATCAACTTAAGCTAAACCAAACATCACAACTAACAAGCAAGCATAAAATCAAATAAACATAAGATCATAGTTAGGTATTCTTGCTACCTATTAGGTTATCCTTGTAAAACTATTGTTGAGATGGTCTTCTTTCCAAATAAATGTCAAAACCTAGCCATTACAAAGTAATATCAAGTTACAACTCAACTTCAAAATAATTCCTAGACTAGGTTCTTACTAGATTCCATTCCTATTTCCATCTTTCTAAAATAAATTGTCATGGTTTATTTCCATATATTTTTTCATGTATAATCCAAATATGAAATAAGAATTTCCAAAATCAAACTACTTCCATGGCTATTGTATGGAACAGAAATGCCTCCTATTTTTTTTAAAAAAATTATCATTTTGATTCTAATGCTTTCACCACTTATTTCTCTACCTTATGCCCACACAATTTTCCATTTTAAACCCATTGGAAGCATCAAAATGATGAAAATCTAACATATGAATAGTGATTTGTATAGTAGTAGCCAAGAACATAAAACCCTAACTACATGTATAGTTGAATTTCCAAGCCAATACCATTTGCTTCTAGCTTGTTTAAGTTTCTCTAACCTATCCATAACATAAAATTCATATTCCCACTACATATGAATAGCATGTCTAGTATCGAAGGGACTATACCATAAAAATATCTTAAAACTAAGAGCAAACTTCCTTGAACAAAGTCCAAGATTAAAGGAACTAGTTACCTTTCTTTTTGCTCCAAAGTGAATGCTTCTTCCTAGCTCCACAATAAATTTTGGCATAGGTTCCCTAAGGTTTTCAAGGTTACCAAATGTGATGTGAAGGGGGTATTTATAGAAAAAGTTGGGTGGAAATGGAAAGCCAAGATTAATTTAAACACTATTTGATCCAAGGGTCCACAATTCACCTTCCATCAAACTTGCCCTAGAAGCCTTAGAATGACATCATCTATGACATCGTATAAGGATGTGTTTGGTGCATGAAAAGGATAAATACTTATAGAAAAAATTCTGGTCCAATCTGGTACTAATTTAGGGCCTTTGGGTTGCCATTTAGGGCCTTTATATGGTTCTAATTTCTTTATGGATCAGTTCCCAAGAAACCTCACTCGAAAGTATTTGTTGGGTATATTATTCTACCATAAATTCCATTAAATATTCTACAGAACTTCTTTTTGAGTTCTGTCAGTTTTATAAATTTCTATATTAATTATGGGAATTTACTGCCAAACTTTATCTTATTAGAAAATCTGAAAGGTCCTGTAATAATCTCCATGCTTTAAAAGTTAATATCAATTATCTGAGGTCTCAAATCAAAATTCTGAAAGATATGTCTGACCCAATTTCCATTCTCTATTTACTAGTAAAATTTGAGACTACAATATTTCTGGGCAGTTCTGGGCTTTTTGTGGCACAACTTCCTCATAATTACAATTTATCCTCTTAAACTTTTGCTAAATTACATTTAAGTTCTCAACTTTTTGAAATTACACTTATTGGACCAACTTTTATCTCTACTTTTTATTTTGGCCCAAAACTTTTCTAAATTTTACTTAAGTCCTTGAACATTCCATTATTTTGCAATTTAATCCCTTTTCTTCCTTTAATTGCAATATTTTTCTTAGGGAATCACATATATATTAAGTATAAACTATCCAAACATATAAGATAAGAAAATTGGGGATATGACAATCAATAATATTAGAGACACAAGCGTACTACTCTAATTAGCTGATAGATCAATTAGGTACCCTAAGGGAATTCTTGAGGATATTATAGTGCAAGTCAAGGACTTAGTGTTCCCATATGATTTTTACATCCTAGATATGTCCAACGAGCTAGTTAATAAGAGCACTTTTATCCTAGGTAGACCTTCCCTCCAAAATTCCAAGACAATATTTAGTATGAAGTATAGTTCTATTACAATAGAAGTTAGGGAACATGTAGTCACTTTTAATATGAATGAAGCAATAAAATATCCTTTTGACATTTCTACTTTTGTCAAGTTAAGTGCTATTAATTATAAGGTTGAAGAAACTCGAGATGAACATGAATTGAGTTTGCATGATGGGTATGATTTGGTGTTGCATAAATTCCATAATTCCCATGAAGTATCTCAGGAGCATATTGATTCAACTTCATCTTTGAGTGCTTATATTCAATATTTTGCATCTTTCTCTTCTATTTATTCTTTCTCCTACTCTTGTAGGAGTGATTGATAACCGTCATTTTAATTACCAAAAGAAACTAATAGTAAAGTGAAGCTAACCTAGGTCGATTCACAAGGAGCCTAAATGGATGCTAAAGTTCATAATTAATCAAATAGGCCACAAAGTAACAAATTAATCAGATAAATTGTGAGATGAGATGTTTGAACAAATTCTGAATATAAATACTATGATATTGTTTATGATTTTAAGTGTTAATTATGATGATATGAATCAATGATAATTGTGTTCCCTTGAAGATTACATTACCTTCATTATCCAAAGAGTATGAGGAGTTTATTAGCTGAATTAGAATGTGTTAGCTAACAACTCGCCAGATGAATCTCAATTAAAGCTACAACTCGCAGACATTTATTAGAAAAATATGAATCATTCAACTCAAGAAATAGAAGAATATGAATTAAACAGATACAACTGTACTATGTTATAGAATTGCTCTAATTAACTACAACCATGTCCAACTCGGATCAAGGATGAGAATCAATCAAAGCTCAATGTAGAAATAGGAAATCTAACTTGGTTCCCTAATCCTTTATCATATACTAACTCTAATTGAATCAATAAACCATAATTAACTACATCAACTCAATAAAATTAAATCTAAATTAAAGACACAATGAACTCCCTATTTCAGATCAAGGATTTTGGTTTATATCATCTCCAAGAGAGCATAATAACTCTAGCCTTCCATTGTTGTCAAGAATTTAACAGTAGCAGAAAAACCATAAGCAATCATGGTGAATATAGAAAGGGAAGATGAAGATAGAAACAAAATTGTCCTCTAATTCTATTGATTAGAATAAAGGAAAGTTACAAATGAAAGAGAGAATAGAGATAGAGAGAGTATGATGGAATGAGAGAGATAGAGTATAATGAGTGAATGAATGGAGAGGAATAATAGCATGAGAGTGAGATAGAGCTACAAATGTGTGGGATTTGAAGGAAAATGTGATGTGTCTCAAGTCTGAATGGCGTGAGGCTATGTTAAAGATATGATGTGTGTTCAGAAGTATGATTCACGTGCTTGATAACTATCATTTTAATTATCAAACAAGACTAAGCTAATCAATAGTAAAGTGAAGCTAGACTAGATCGATTCATAAGGAGCCTAAATGGATGCTAAAGTACCTAATTAATCTAATAAGCCACAAGTTAACAAATTAATCAGATGCTTTGTGCTATGAGATGTTGACTAAATTCTGAATATAAATCATATGCTATTATTTATTATTTTAGGTGTTTGTAATGGTGAAATATATCAACGACAACTATGTTCCCTTGGAGATTACCTTACCTTCATTATCCATATAATATTTAGAGTTAATTAGTTGAATTAGATTATGTTAGCTAAAATCTCAATCAAAGCTACAACTCGTAGACATTGAGTAGTAAAATAAGAATCATTCAACTCAAGAGATAGAAGAAGATGAATCAAACAGATACAACTGTACTTTGTTATAGAATTACTGCAATTAACCATAACCATGTCCAACTCGGTCCAATGATGAGAATCAATTAAATCAATCAATTATGTAGAAGTAGGAAATCCAACTCAGTTACCTAATCATTAATCATCTACTAACTCTAATTGCATCAATAATTACAGAATTAACTACATCAACTTAATACAATAAAGTCTGAATCAAATACACAATATGTCATATCATACTTTTTCCCTATTTATATAATACTGATAGTGGAAAGAGGTTTGGAAAGGATTGTCATGGTGAATAGAAAGGAATAACAATAATTAGACAAAGGTATAAAAATTAGCGACTAACATGACAGGTTTAAAAGTTCTATGGTGAAAAATGAAAGTAGAAATAAACTTTGGGCCATTAAGTGTAATTATGAAAAGTTGAGGGCCTAAAGTGTAATTTTCAAAAGTTCAGGGTAAAACGTTCCTACTTTTACCACCTCAGAGTATGTATTTATAAGCGTATTTGATTAGCGGAAGCATTACATTAGCCCAAAAATTAAAATTTTAAAACTTACTTCTTGGGTACTTTTCATTTGGTTATTTCCATATTTACAGTCCAACTTTAAAAAGTCATAACTAATTGTAGAAAAATCTTATGCAGGTAATCCAAATTTCTAATTGAAGAAATTTCATAGATCTTCAAGGGAAAAATATAAATATGGACATTTAACTTGCCAATGGATACAGTTAAATCATTACTTTTTACTATTCATATGGCAAATTCTGGAATTTCCAGATTATGTCCCTTAACTTTAGAAATTCATTTCTCTTGATATACACATCCAAATGAGGCATATTACATATGAATTTAAATATCTGTATGTTTTCTACGTGATCATAAAATTTCATGGATTAATTCCTTCATTTGCTAGGTCAAACTGAAGTCACAATAAAACTACTTTAGGACCTATGTTTTTACCATTTCAGTTCCCTTTCTTTCACTTTCAATAATTGTTCCAACATGCATAAACCATCTCTTTTGCTTTTTATGCATTCATACACATCATGGGGTTATGCCATAATTCTTCATACATTTTCTTTACATATAATGGATATCACATAACATTACATAAAAAGGCTAACATACATGCATGCCATCATTTGTCTACTCTTCCTCTTCCATTCCTTAGCTCATGTACCAAACATGATTCTTCCATCTTGAATAACCTATTATGGTTGGGTATGAGAGGTTGAGATTCTAGGAAATCTCAGTAGCAAACATTACCACTTAAATATGCAAGATGGATGCTAATGCATGATATGTAATTTCATTAAACTTTATTTAATTAGTGACATGCCATCATGCTATATACTTTTGCATAAAAGTGCATGGACATGGAAAACATGTTATTCACAATATATTCAATATCATTTATCATGTCACAATATCATTCCAATATCATATACATGTCAATACATAAGCATACCACATCTAGGACATAAAGAGGTAAGTCCACTACCTTGCACTTAAGTTTTTATCTTGATATTTTACACTTGCTCCCTAGCTTTTCAACCATGAAGCCTTTCGGACAATCACTTCCCAACATCTTCTTGGATGTTTCAAGGCCTAAACACTTCATATTCATCACATAATTCATTAGGACCATGAACTCCAACAATGATCAAGACTATCCTTGATAAACTCTTTACTAACATAACTTTCTCTAGTCTTCACTAATTAACTTGGCCCTTGAACCAATTGATGTCTTGACTTTACCCCACACAATTTTATATTTTAAATCCATTTATGAGCTTAGAATCATGAAATTCCAGCTCCTATGCACTGTTCTATACAGAATTGCATAACACCCTCTTTTCTTTCAAAAATTATCATTTTGATTCTAATGTTTCCCATACTTGTTTCTCCACTTTATCCCACTCAAATTTTCCTTTTCAAACTATTGGAAGCATCAAAATCATGAAATTCTAATCACTGTTCATGCGAGTGAACAGTAATAGAGAATAACTTCAAAAACTATAACTTAGAATTCCAATGCTTCCAAGGTTTAAAACCTATCCAATCCTACACAAAATCATCATATAAATTCAATGGAAGCATTAAATCATTGAAATGACATTTCCTTCCATCATGAACAGTGTAAACTGAAATGGTTCAACTATGGCAAAGTCAAGAATATAAATTTGATTCAACAACCAATCACTCAACTAGCTTGTTTAAGCTTCAATCATATAACTCTAACTTTAATTTCTTCTTTCTCCTTTCATCTAAGGTTTTGGACAGTACAAACACCTTAGAAAAAAGTCAACTTTTTTCCATTAAAACACTAAGTTCAAGCTTCCAAATCAAAGGAAAATAAGCTAGGATAGATTACTCACCAAGCCAATTTGAGATAAGGTCACATGACAAAAGTCTTCTTCTTCCTCTTGTCTTGGATACCATGTGTGAGGGTGTGTGGGTCCCACCAGTGCAAACCCTGATTCTCACTTTATTCCTATTCTTTTCTTTTTCAAATATTCATAAATTATTTATTATTGAACTTGGGCTCCAAGGAAACTTTTGGGACTTATTGGGCTGCCCTAGGACAAAATTTTAGACTGCCCTATGCCTTCCTTGGGTCCAATAGCTAATTTGAACAAATCCCAAGGTACTTTCCTTATACCGATATCCTAAAAATATCCTAATTTTAAAATAAATTCTAGGCACACCTTTTAATGGTTCTAACATTTTTAAAAAATCATTATAATATAAAATAACTCCCCTGCAAAGTCTCACAATTTTTTGAGACCCAAAAGTCCTCATAAAACTTCCTTACATTTCTTCATTGGTGTCTTATATCACTTTAATTTCTCAAAGGGCATTATCGTCTTTTCACACATCATTAGAGTATTTCCTGACCTTGGTCAACTATTTTGGGGATTCTCCTTGACTATTTAACCTTAGTCAGATGACCAAAATACCATTCGTCTAACTTTACTCAATGACACAACATAGTGGCATACCTTCAGTGGCATTTTTGTAATTTTATATTTTCCTGGTATTTAGTAGCCTTGGCCAACATACTTGTCTGAAAATATCATTAAGCCTATAAGGCACCATTATGCGCCCTCTACTTGATCCACTACCTTCATGGGCTCAATTCCCTAGAAATTCCCCTAAACATATTTATCGGGTGGTTTAATCCACTGAAAATTCTATAATAAATTCTATATAACTCCTTTTTAAGTTCTGTTAGTTTTCAAAATTCTTATATTAATTATAGGAATTTATTGCCAAATTTCATATGATTATGCGGTCCAAAGGATACTGTATTAATTTCCATTTCTTCAAAAATTAATATAAATTTTTTGGGATCTCATATTAAAATTATGTGTTGGGTCAAACTGATCAGAATAATTTTCTCTATTTACTGGAAAAATTTAGGATTAATCTTATTCTAGGCATTTTTGGGCTTTTTTCGACGCAACTTTCTCATAATTGTCATTTTCCCCTTAAACTTTTGAAAAGTACACTTAGGCCCTCAACTTTTCATAATTACACTTAATGGCCCAAAGTTTATTTCTACTTTCATTTTTCACCATAGAATTTTTAAACTTTTCATTTTAGTCCCTCATTTTTATACCTTTGTCTAATCATTATTTTTCTTTTCAGTATTATATAGATAGGGAAAAAGTAGGATGTGACACAAGGCAAAATGGTAATTCTTAAAAGTTGAGCCGGAAAAAGCCCAAAAATGTCGAGAAATAGATTAGTCCCAAATTTTTCCAGTAAATAGAGAAAATTATTCTGATCAGTTTGACGCAACATATAATTTTGATATGAGGTCCCAAAAAATTTATATTAATTTTTGAAGAAAAGAAAATTAATACAGTATTTTCTGGACCTCAGAATCAGATACAATTTGGTAGTAAATTCCTATAATTAATATAAGAATTTATGAAATTGACAGATCATAAAAAGGAGTTCTGTAGAATTTATTGTGAAATTTATAATGGATTAAAATACCTGATAAATATGTTTTGAGGGAATTTATCGGGAGTTGAGCCCATGATGGCAGTTGACCATATAGAGTGCCCAAAATGGCATCTTATAGGCATAGTAATATTTTTAGATAAGTATATGGGCCAGGTTTAATAAGGACCGAGAAAAATATAAAATTATGAAAATGCCACTGAGTATAGCATTGTGTTGCGTCATTGAGTCAAAGTTAGACGAAGGCCATTTTCATTATTTGAATAGGTCAAAAACATCCAGGCAAGTACAATAGTGATTAGTTACTGTCAGTATATGCCCTGATAAGAAGTAAAGAGGTGTACAATGACAATTATGCCCTTAGGGTTAATATAGTGCAAGATAGTGAACTAAGGGCATTTCAGTCATTTACCAAGGGATCTGTAATTAAGTTTTAGCCCAGTTCAAGAATGTCAATGGTAGGAAGGATATGGATAATGGATTTAAAGTTAGAAAGCATATTATGGAATCTTAGAAAAATTAAATTTATAAAACAGTATGGTTTTTAAGAAATCGGACTGAGCTGGTACCGGATGAGACTGAAATTTCTCCCCTTGGAATGGTGACACATGCCCTATGAGTTGTCCCTTGGTGATGCTATGGATGATGTCATAATTATCTTTTTAGAAAACTTAAATCCAATATTAAATGTGAGACATTAGATCAAATAGAGCACAAGGTAATCTTGGCCATTGATTTTCCATGGAATTTTGAAACATCCTCCTTTTCATATGTCTTAGGGACCAAATGGTAGCATCTTGAACCACTTTTAAGGCTATTGAAGTTAAATTACTCAATCTAGAATTTTACTCTTAGAGAGTACTATTCACTATGTAAATTCCAGAGGAGTGACCTGACTTCAAAAAATCATAACTAATTATAGAAAAATTGAAATGAAGTGGTTCAAATTGCTACATGAAGCTAACTTAATGCTATTTCAGGAAAAAATAACTCGTTGACCATGCATTGACCAGGTAAACATCAACAAATGTCTGAAGTTTACTATTTATCATACGTTTTTTCTTGATTCCAACACTTTGGTCCCAACATTTGCACTATCCAATCCCCAGCTTCTCTTCATGCTTCTTCAATCCTTCCTCATCTTAAACCTGTAGGATTGTGATTACATGGATGGGGATGAGATTTCTGGGGAAATCTGAGTAGCAAATAGTACTAAACAATGCATGCATTAATGTAAATACTTGTACTTGCTTGTGAAAGTGTTAACATTGCGTAATGGGCCCCATTTATGCCATCTCATTATTCCAAGTCACTTTCCCCAGTTCTATCTTTAACTGGGTCACTTTACTTTATTGAAAAAGTACTAAAATAATATTTTAATGCCTGTTAGGCCCACATCCCTCTTGGGCTATGCTTTTAGACCTTAGATTGTCATCTTGGGTTTCAAACCAAGCCCAAGCACTCTGGTAGTTCGGTTTCCAAGGAACACCTCTTAATGAGTATTTTCACTGTGTAAATTCTAGTTGAGTAACCTGACTTAGAAAAATCATCACTAATTCTAGAAAAATTGAAATAAAGTGATTCAAATTGCTAGGCGAAGCTAACTTAATGATCTTTCAGGGAAAAATAACTCGTTGAGCATACCTTGACCAAGTCCACATCAGTCAACGTCTGAATTTTACTGTTCATCCTGCGTTTTTCCCTTATTTCAGCATTGTGGCATAACCTCTGTACTATCCAATCCCTAGCTCCTCTATATGATTCTTCGGTCCTTTTTTAACATACCTATTAGATTGGGATTACATGGAAGGGGATAAGATTTCTGGGGAAATCTCAGTAGGAAATGGAAACCATACAATGTATGCAACTATATGTTTGATGTTACTATATGTGTACTTAATGATCATGCTTGCATCATGATAACATATATGCTTCCATGTTACTTAATTACAACATATGGCCATAGCATAAAAAGAAATAGAGCATTACTTAATCATACATGCCTCATATCATCAAGGTAAGTAAGCATCACATAAAACATCCAAGCAGTATAAGCACACAAGTAGGTAAGTTCACTACCTGGCATGCAGCCTTTCCTTCCAACTCTTAACCTTGTCCCTAAGATCCCTTCTTCTCATAAGTCAGTGCCTATATATAGCATAATAATATCTTTATTATTATCCAGTATAGCTCTACTTACCTCATGCTTAACTAGGGGTAATATCCTTACTCTGACATTCCCCTAACTTTCTTTCTCTCTTTAGCTACCTTTATTAATAGAGATATTTCTCTATTCTAACCACTAAGAGAAATCCTCTACTTTATTAGAGCAGGGACTAGATAACTTACTTACCTTATTCCTAAGCTTTGCCCAGTCCCTCAGCTCCTTAGACTGCTACTGGCTTCACTATAACTCCTTCCTTTCTTTCTCTCTTTCTCTTTTCTTTCTCTCTTTCTCTTTTCTTTCTCTTATTTTTCTCACCAAATCCGTGAATGAAATTGAGGGAAGGGAGTGCCTATTTATAGGTGAGTGGAGGTGAAATGAATGGCTCATATTGAATCGTGATGAATGGCCCAGATCACTTGCTTCCTCAAGAAGCTTTGCCTGCATCATCACGATGACATCACCCTCCTTGATGACTCACCATTATGACATCATCAAAGGACACCTTAAGGGACACCTCAGGGGGTATGTGGCACAATGGTGGGGCCCTTTAGACACCTTACCAGCTGACTCAGCCTCTATAGAGAATTCCATAGCCTTTTCCTGGAATGAGTGGCTGAGATTATGCCACGTGTCCTTGTTACTTTTCCCCTTTTTCTAATCTCATGACATGTATCCTTAACTTTTCTTCTTTTCCTATAATCATTGGTGCCTTGTGGGTCCCATGAGGACACCTTTCATGCCACCTCATGGTCTACAGTTATATCTGATCACTTTTTCCAGTTATATCCTTATCCGAGTAACCTTACTTTATGGAAAAGCACTAAAATATTATTTTAATGCCTCTTTAACTCCATAATTCTTGGGGCTATATTTTTGGGCTTTTGGATTGCTATCTTGGGTTTCTAACCAAGCCCAAGCACTCTGGTGGCTTGGTTCCCAAGAAACACCTCTTACTTCTTTATGCCCACAGGAACTTTCACTATTTTCCCTGAATTTTCACTTTCTTGTAGTTTAGTCCCTGAACAACATCTGTATACTTCTGGGACTCCTGCATAATAGGGTCTAGTAGCCTGCCTTCAGGCTACATACTGGGCTTCTAAGCCTGAAAATTGGGATATGACAAATTTGGCTATAAATACCGCACCATTTCTGCTCAAAATCATGGAGCATGAGAACCTTGGGGAACCTCTTTCAAAGTGAAAAATCAAGCCAAGACAAAGAAGATTAAAGGTACCAAAGTTCAAGCAAGCTAGAGATTAAAGGTAAGCAATCTATCCTAGCTTATTTTCCTTTGATTTGGAAGCTTGAACTTAGGGTTTTCATGGAATAAAGTTGACTTTTCTCTAAGGTGTTTGTGCTGTCCAAAACCTTAGATGAAAGGAGAAATAAGAAATTAAAGTTAGAGTTATATGATTGAAGCTTAAACAAGCTAGTTAAGTGATTGGTTGTTGAATCAAGTTGATATTCTTGACTTTGCCATAGTTGAACCAATTCAGTTTGCACTGTTTATGATGTAAGGAAATGGAATTTCAATGATCTAATACTTCCATTGAATTTATATGATGATTTTGTGTAGGATTGGATAGGTTTTGAACCTTGAAAGCATTGGAATTTCAAGTTGTAGTTTTTGAAGTTCTTCTCTGTTACTGTTCACTCGCATGAACGGTGATTGGAATTTCATGATTTTGATGCTTCCAATGGTTTTAAAATGAATAGTTGTATGGGATAAAGTAGATAAACAAGTATGGGAAGCATTAGAATCAAAATGAGAATTTTTGAAAGAAAAGAGGGTGTTATGCAATTCTGTATAGAACAGTGCATAGGAGATGGAATTTCATGATTCTAAGCTCATAAATGGATTGAAAAAGATGAAATTTTGTAGGGGAAAGTTAAGACATCAATTGGTTCAAGGGCCAAGTTAATTAGTGAAGACTAGAGAAAGTTATGTTAGTAAAGAGTTTATCAAGGTTAGTCTTCAACATTGTTGGAGTTCATGGTCCTAATGAATTATGTGAGGAATATGAATGTGTTTAGGACCTTGAAACATTAAAGAAGATATTGGGAAGTGATTGACTAAAAGGCTTCATGGTTGGAAAGCTAGGGAGCAAGTGCAAAAGATCAAGAGAAAAGCTTAAGTGCAAGGTAGTGGATTTATCTCTTTATGTGCTAGATGTGGTATGCTTATATGTTGACATGTATATGATATTTGAATGATGTTTTGACATGATAAATGATGTTGAATGTATTGTGAATAACATGTTTTCCATGGCCATGCACTTTTATGCAAAAGTATATAGCATGATGGCATGTCACTAATCAAAGAAAGTGTAATGAAATTACATATCATGCATTAGCATCCATCTTGTATATTTAAGTAGTAATGTTTGCTACAGAGACTCCTTAGAATCTCACCCTCCCACAACCAACCAATTTAGGTCAAGCATGAAGGAAAATGTATGCATGGAGAATAGCTAAAGAATGGAAGAAAGAAAGTGAAGTAATTGAGATCCTAGCATATGCTATGACTTATCCATGTATGTAAATGCCATGTAAGGTGTCTATTTATGTGATGAAACAGTATGAACTAATTATGGCATATGTATATGATGTATATGAATATATGAGAAGCTTATTTTATGGTTTAGGAATGCTAGATTAGTTTATGAACATTTAAGCAAGAAGATGAAATAGTAAAAACGTAGGTCCTCAAGCAGTTTTGTTGGGACTTCAGTTTGACCTAGTAAATGAAATTATTATTTCACGGAATTTTATAAGCATGTATTACACATCTAGATCTTTAAATTCATAGGTAACACACCCCATTTAGATGTGTATATCAAGAGAAATGAACTTCCAAATGTAAGAGACAGAATCTAGAAATTCCAGAATTTGCCATATGAACAGTAACAAATAACGATTTAACTGTATCAATTGGAAAGGTAAATGTCCATATTTATATTTTCCCTTAAATATATATGAAAGATCTTCAATTAAAATTTTGGATCACCTCCATATGATTTTTCTACAATTAGTTATAAATTTTTAATATTGGACTATAAATCTGGAAATCGCCAAATGAACAATACCCGGGAAGTAAGTTTTAAAACTAATTTTTGGGCTAATGTAATACTTCAGCTAATCAAATACGCTTCTAAATACGTACTGTGAGGTAGTAAAAGTAGGATGTTGCATAATAAACTCCCTGTTTAGCTCAAGGATTCTGGTTCAGCATCATCTCGAAGAGAGCATAATGGATCTAGCCTTCCATTGCTATCAAGACTTCAACAGTAGTAGTAAATAGATCAACAATCATGATGAATATGGAAGGAGAAGATGAAAATAAAGATTAAACTTTCCTCTAGTTCTATTACCTATAATAGAGGAAAGTTGTAGATAGAAAGAGAATGAAAATAAAGATGAGAAAGAGAATGTGGAATGGCATGAATGATTGAATGGAATAAGTTATGGATGGAGTGAATGAATGAGAGATAAAATGGAGGTGGAGTATGGGATCTGTTAAGTGGCATGAGCTCTCCCCTTTGAATGTCTGATGTGTGTGTTATATAGAAGTGTGGAATGAGTGTGTATATAGTGAATACCAATTGGAATGAATGTGTGATGCAAGGTTTGTCATCTGCATGACAATATGTGCAAGAATCTATTAGCTTCCCCCTCTATGTGATTTCTATTGCAGAACATGTGTGATCCCCACTTGTTTTAGCTCCTTAATTCTAGCATATTCTTAATCTATTTTCTTCTTCCCTCCAACACATGCTTAAACATCCTTGTGTCCAGCTGTCAATTATAATCATTTTTGTTTCATTCTCACAGCATAAAGTTGTCTTGGTAATTAATGAGCACTTTCCTAAAATAAGAAATTAAAAGAAATAGATTATTTATTCAATTAATCACTAAAATCACATCAATTAATCCAATTTAATTTTATTAATTAATTTCTCATCATGTTGGTAAATAAGAAGAAAATTAGTAATAAAACTCTATTTAAACACACTAAAAATCACTACAAATATAAGTTTATTAACTCCCCCACACTTAGCTTTTGCACTACGAGCAAAATTATGAATCAAAATTGAAATTCAAACACTCATGTTCAGCAAATTTGGCAAAACAAATCTATAATAAGCACTTGCAATCATCAATCTTTTCCCTTCAGTTGACAACAACCGAGACTAATCTCATATCCATCAAAGAATCTAGCTCATGCAATTAAGTCATAGTAAGCATCAAGGTTGAGATTTTCTCACAATGTATAGTATTTCACTCATTCTATTATCAATATAATTTTGCTCAACCATCTAGCTTAGGCTTTCCATAGGCTTATAACCATCCTACATCTCCACCACTGCATGCAACAAGGGTTGTGAATCAAAAGGTCTTTATTAGGCTGTAATGTTAGAAAGGCTAAGTGACGAAATAGAAATGTATGTAAATGATTAATGAAATACTGCACATGATCTTACTTCTCCAAGCTATTTCAATTCTTGATAATAGTTCCAATTGTGTAACTACAAAGAATCACAAGTCACCAAATAATTTTCTTTCATACAAGTTGAATATCACATCTTTTTAGCTGATCTATCTCTTATTTCCTTCTTTCTTTCTTTTTACTCTTTTCTGTATTTTTTCTTTTTGCTTATCTTTTCTTTCAACTATTGAACCATATAACAAATACATTGAAGTTCATATATCTAACAAGTGATGCAACTTATCAATTATTTCATAATTAAAGACTTAATGCAGTAACAAATATCTTGTACAACATTCATTAATTAAGGATGGACTTTTAAAAGAAAGTGGAGGTTTCAAAAGGGTAAGCAAAGGATTTAACTTTTATGTGGCTACTGCTTGGTCAAAAGGGTTTGGAAAGAAATGACCTTATCACTTTCACAATTCCAAGAAGTTAATGTGGTTTTGAATCAAGGATTGAGACAAGTTCTGCAAAGTTACCAAACTATATAGGATCACACAATGTAAACGAGTATCTGTTTGACGCTCAAAATCCTTCCATCTAACTTACTCACCCTAATCAACTCACTATGACAAGATTGCATGAATATTAACTAAATACATGAGATTAATCATTCATGTTGCACAATTTCCAGTAATTAATCAATGAAACAAGTAACTCATACTTTATTAAGTTTGCCAATGTTCAAAAGTATATGTTCAAAATTCAATTTTAAATCCATGACAGTAAGTTCCATTAAACCCAAAAATAATCAAATGAAATATAAGAATTTTTTTTATCAAAGGATCACTTGTGATCGCAACTGTTTTACATAGAGAATAAAGTTTTAGAAAATAAGGAATATTGGCCACGACATACATGGACACTGGTCGTGACTCATGATCACAGAGAGTAATCTTGCTAAACACACATGCTCAGGTCGCTACCCACGTGTCATTCTAGCATGACCAAAATTCACAGAGAGTTACAGTCATAACAAAGATAAGCACATATCATGACTACACATCATTGACAGGTAAACATCAGAAAATATGAACTCATTGTTGTGACAAAAATAAGCATTGGTTGTGACTAGTTTTCAAAGAGAAGAAATTTGCATACTCGCACACATTAGTCGTGACAAAAACAATACTAGGTCACAGCTATAATATAGAATCATAGCATTTATCTAATTTTTATTTACATATTTCACACATTAAAGTTCATACTCCCCTATACTTAATTCCTACATTGTCCTCAATGTGAAAAAGTAATGAAGCTTATGCAAAGACATAAGTAATGAGGACAAAACTGAACCAGAATATAAGATGAACTTATTAGCTTCTATCTACCCTTACTAATTTAGTCTCATCCCCTACACTTTATAACAATTAACCGCTCAAGTATATAAGTAAACTGATTAAAGCAGACTATTGTAAGTGGGGAAACAAGGAAAGAGACAAGCTAAACATCGTGGTGGTTTAAAATTATCTTTGTACAGCTTCAATAAGTGGCCATTATCCTGAAATATTGTACCATCTTCTTCATCCTTTCTTGTTGGTATAGCTTCTACCCATCTTAACAGATAATCCATAGCTAGTTGAATATAAGCATAGCCAATAGATAGTGGAAATGGTCTTATTGATGTAACTACTATATTGTCAAAGTTTGTCCATGCCAAGAAATTCTATTGATGTTAGATAATATCCTTCAATTTTTGTAGCCCTTAAATGTCTAAAAATTCCAAATTGAAGCCCTCATGAGCAAGGTTATAATGTAGGATATTATAATTATTGAATTGAAAACTCCATAGTTTAGAGATTATAGCTCCTTGTATTTCAAAGTCTACTGCATTTCCTTGTCCTGCAACTCTGTTAAATCTACCACAGACCTTTATGGAAGTTGTTCATCACTTGAAATATTGTGGTTAGTTCCAATAGAAGAAATAATAGGTAAAGAATAATCTTCAAACTTATTTTTAAGTGATGCATCAATCATGTTAAGTCTATAGGGAGAATAATCCTGATGTGGGTTGTAATATCAAATTTTTTAGTCACAAAGTCCCAGAAACATACAGGGGTTTTTGGGACTAAACTGTAAATAATGAAAGTTGAAGGACTAAATTACAAATAAGTGAAAGTCCAGGGACTAAGTTATAAATAAGGGAAAGTTTAAGGACTTAAATATAAATTAGAAAAGTCCCAAGGCCAAAAATGAAAGTAGAAACAAGTTATAGGCCATTAAGTGTAATTATAAAAAGTATAGGGCTTAAAGTGTAATTTCTAAAAGTTCAGGGGCAAAATGATAATTATAAAAATTTGAGCCAGAAAATGCCAAAAGCTACCAAGAAGCATTTTAGTTCCAAATTTTACCATAAAATAGAGAAAGTTATTCTGATCAGTTTAACGTAACACAGAATTTTGATTTAAGATCCCCAAAAATTGATATAAATTTCTAAACTCGGGAGATTATTGTAGTATCCTCTATACCTCATAATCAAATGAAATTTGATAGTAAATTCTTATAATTAATATAGAATTTATGAAATTAACATAGGTCAAAAAGGAGTCCTGTATAATTAATTATAAAATTTAAGGTGAAATTGGACACTGTAAATGGTTAAAGGAAATGTAGGAAATTTTTATCAGGACTTATGTGTCTTCAAACATTATGAGACTTTGCAGAGAATTCATTTTATATTAGAACAAATTTCTAAAAATGTTAAAACTATTAAAATAGTTGTCTAGCATTTATCTCAAAATTATTGTGATTTAAGAATATCAGTATAAGGAAAGTGCCTTGGGATTTATGCTAATTAGCTATTGGACCCAAGCAAGCAATCAAATTAAAGAGTAAGCCATTGTAATAATTAGGAAAAGTGAGGACATTATGGACCCAAGGTGCCAAAATTTTGGCTATAAATACCCCTCCCATTCTTCACAAAACTGTGCACCCTTGGTTCCCTTGGAGAAACTCTTGTCATTTGAAAACTAAACCAAGATAAAGGCAATTCAAGGCAGTTAGAGATCAAGGTAGTCAAGGCATAATGTATGTGATCCTTCCTAGTTATTTAGATGTGTTTTAGAAGGGTAAAACCTAGGTTTTAGTGGTTGGAAATTCCATTAAACCTAGAGTATGCTTGCTGTCCAAATTGTAAGTTGAAGGAGGAAGAAGAAAATAAAAGTAGAACTAGGTGATTAAGGTTTAGATAAGTTGGTTTTGATGATTGGTTATTGAATTAAGTTGTGCTCTTAATTTTGTCATTTCCATCCTAGGTCTGTTATTGACCAAGAAGAATGAATTTCAATGATCTAATGCTTCCATTGAATTTAATGATGATTTTGTGTAGGATAGGATATATTTAGAACCTTGAAAGTATTGGAATTGAAAGTTATAATTTTTCACACTCATGAATATTGATTGTAATTTCATAATTTTGATATTTCCAATGGTTTTAAAATGAAAAATTGTGTGGGATAAAGTAGAAAAACAAGTATTAGAAGCATTGGAATCTAAATGAGAATTTTTGAAATAATTATGTACACATTTTCGGTTCTGTCCATAAGGCCATAAAGAAGATGTAATTTCATGATTCTAAGTTCATAAATGGATTTAGACGATGAAATTGTGTAGGGTAAAGTCAAGAAACAAATTAATTCAAAGGATAAGGCAACTAACCACAAATTAAGAAAGATAGGGGTTACTTGATTAAGTTAAGTTTAATGTCCTTATACGCCAATTGAGTTTAATCATGATGAATGAATGAGTATGTGTTGTTTAGGATTTTATTATGTATTCAAGAAAGAGGAAAGGTGACAAGAAAGAGGATATGGAAAAAGTAAAGCATCAAGGTAGTGAACTTACCTAAACTTGTATGTGTTGAATGTATGGTTGATTGTTTTATGGCTTGATTGATGTTGTTCATATGTAAATGTTGAAGCTATGTGCTATGATTATTTTGGCCAATTATATTTCATATGTTACATGAAAGAATGCACATTACATTATGTTGACATAATCACAAGCAAGCATTAATGCATACATTGTTTAATACCATTTACTACTGAGATTTCCCCAAAAATCTCACCCCAAATTATATCTCTAATCAATAGGAACCTTAAGAATGAGAGAGGAAGAATGTTAGAATGATGATATGGTTTGCTTATATGGTTATGTTATAGACAAGTTTTAGGATGAATGTATGTAAAGTTAGTTGTTAAAATTATGCACTGGAATAAAAGACAGTTTTGAGCTATGACACTTAGGTTGTAGTTAAAAATAGTTAATGATATAATAAATTTATGATATTTTAGCAATATTGTTAACATGCTAAGCTTCATTTTGACACCAAGTACGTCTTATTTTGATGTTTGTACAAATAGAAAGAATTTTTCAAAATTAGGGACCATATTGATTTTCAAAATTTTGACCAAATGAACAGTAATCTTTAACGATTAAACTGTATTAATTGGTTGAGCATTTGGTCATAAACGTATTTTTCCCTTAAATTATTAGCTTCCAGTATAATTATGAACCACTTCATTTCGATTTTTCTAGAATTAATTATGATTTTTTGAAGTTCATCACTTAATCTAGAATTACCACATGAACAGTAACTCAAAAAGAGTAAAATTCCATATTTAGCTAATGGATTTCAAAAGTCTTGTAAGTGGTTATAAATACTAAGAATGGTCCCAATGACGTATAAAAGTAAAGTGTTGCATAAGTGTCTATATATGTTAGACTAAATTATGTGCCCACTAAATTCCATTTTAATAATTTAATCTTTCATGCAAATCATGGTATTAGCTGTTCTCAAGAATGTCCTTCTTATAATAAGAGTACTATCATTAAGAGATTCATTTGACATATCCAAAACATAAAAGTCCATAAGAAAAACAAGTTCCTTAATGTGAACCAAAATGTCTTCTAAAATTCCCTTCAGATTTATAATTCCCTTATCAGCCAATTGAGCTAACACACTTGTTGGTTTAATCAGATTTAATTCTAAGGCATGATAAATGGAACTTGGCATCACATTAATAAGAGCACCTAAATCTAAGAATGCTCTAAGGATAGTTATCTTGCTAATTGTACAAGGAATAGAAAATGCAATTGGATCTTGGCACTTCACTAGAAGTTGAGAGTTGAAAAGTGTAGAAGCTTTAGGTCCCACTTGCACTAGTTCATTAGGTCAGTAACTTTCCTTGTGTGTGCAACCGTCCTTTAAATACTTTGCATATTCTAACACTTTTTAAACTCTCTCTAGCATTCACATAAAAATCAATCACTTCCTTGTTATGTTCCTCTAAGGCTTTCTTCTTGCTACTCATGAATTCACTTGGGATAGGTAAATTCTTCAGATTCACCTCTTTCTCAGCTAAATCAAAAGTTATTTCTTGCTGCTTGAGCTCTAAATTTACTACTGATTGTGTTTCTTTAGTTATGTCCACTCTAGGATTTCTTAAATCAGGATCCATAGCCTCAAGTAGCTTAGTTTCCTTGTTGTTTGGTTGTCCATAAACTTTTGAATCTTGTTCAGAATCAATTTGAATTTTTGTAACCTTTTTCTCCCTAAGAAGTTGTGCTTATGTCTTACTTTTAGACTTCTCAATGCTATTTATCATTAGACTACTAGAATCAGTGTCTACCTAACATTCCTTTTCACTTTTAGTATCTCTAACTTGTTTCATAGCTTTCTTGTCACTTATCAAACTTATAACATTCACATATTTGGGGTTAACAACTATATTTGAAGGTAGATTTCCACTAATTCTTGCATGAACATCACTTATTGAATTGGCTAGCTGTGATACATAATTATTCATGTTAGAAGCTTTTTGTTTCCCATTGTTCTATTTTACTCTCCAGGTAGCAAATTTAGAATCTATCATTGCTAAGTTCTCTCCACAGTAGATCTTAGGCTCTTGAAGTTAGAGCTAAAATTTGTGTTTATAGAGTTTATATTTGCATTCATCATATTAATGTTCTTAATTATCTCAGATATACCATCATCTTTTGCAGTAGAAGGTAATTATATAACTCTAGAAGATTTAGCTACTTGTCTATGATTGTTGAATATGTTCTACTCAAAATTCCTATCTATATTTCCATCCCTCCATATGAGATTATGATGATCTCTCTATCCTTCATTATATGTGTTGGAGTATGGATTCCTTTATGGATACTAGTTTAGTTTGCCTTGATAGATGGCTCATATATTTGCATAATGCGTAGGACAATTGAAAGTAGTTTTCATAGGAGAATAACAAAGCTAACAACTAGGAGTAACAAGAGCTTGAGAGTATGGGTTTTGAACATATGAATTACCCAATGAGCAACTAAATTGTTGATCTGAACATTCATATTAGTAATTTTAGAAGATAAGCTATTATGATCTTGAGAAAACCTTGTAGAAACCCATGGACTTGCCTAGTATCATAGCCCAATACTACTAGTCATTGTTTGCTATCTTCTCAATCAAGTTCCATGCTTCATATGGTAAATCATCAATTGAACCCCTAGCAGCTGTATCTAAATTCTTTCTATATGTATAGTACAATCTTGAATGAAAATACTAAACCAAATGCTCACTTGAAATATGATGATATGGGCATCTAGCTAGCAACTCTTGAAACCTTCCCTAAAACTCATAGAAAGACTTGATCATATTGTTTTGTAGCAAAAATCTTCTTTCTCAATGTAGCAATTTTGGAAGTAAGGAAGTATCTCTCTAAGAAAGTAGTCCTCGAGTTATTCCAAGAGTCCAAGGCTTGAGATGTATGATGTGACAACATATAAAACTATTCATTTGCCTTTCCTTCAAGTTTAAAATGAAATACTTGTCTCTGCACAATATTCATGTCAGCACCTATAGGGTTCAAGGTTGAACAAATCCACTGCATAGTCTTCAAATGCTTGAAAAAATCCTCACCTACCCATCCATAAAACTTTGGTAAGTTACTTAACAAAGGACCTTTTAACTCAAAATTAACATCCAAAGTAGGACAAGTACTAAAAGGATCAAAGTTTGCATTAGAAGAAGTGAGTTCTCTTATGCTTCTACATGTTCTTCTATTATTCATGTTATTCTCCCCATGTTGTTCATTTTGATTTTTCTGATTATGAGTATGAGCTTCTCCCTCATTAACATGCTCCATGACAAAATTATTATCTAAGATATCACCTGATGCAAGTTTAGTTTCAACTACACTAGATTCACTAGAAGAACTAAACTTAACAACAGAAACAACACTAGCTTGATTTAAGATTTTAGTTTCATTAATTTGCCTAAGTGTTCTATTGATTTCTTTGTCCAAAGGAAAGAATTTAGAGCTTCTGGACATGCAAATCAAACTTTAACAATTATGCAGGATATCAAGTATATCATAAATATAATAATTTCATAAATTCATATCAAGTAATTACAATTTAAAACACTCAGGTCGAGACTAGAAAGATTGTAGGTCACGACCAATAATCACAGAGAACAAAGATCATGACAAAAATGAACTTCAAGTTGTGACTGCTAGTCACAAAGAGCAAAATTTTAGAACCAGGATCTTTGGTCACAACCAAATATCACTTTGGTTGTGACTAAAAATTACACAGAGCAAATGCTTGAAATTTGAAGTTTCTGATTGTGACTAAATGTTACTCCGATTGCGAATAAAAATCACAGAGAGTAAATCTGATTTAAACACTAATTTTTGGTCATGACTAGATGTAACTTTGGTTGTGACTAGAAATCATATGGAATAAAACTTGATGAAAAATTTTTTGGTTGTGACCAATAAGCACTCCGGTCATGACTAAAAGTTATAGAGAGCAAATATGAATTAAAAAATGATTTTAGGTTGTGACCAAATATGTGTCTGGTCACGACTAAAATTCACAGAGACTCTGAAAAATCAATCTAAGCACTTTGGTCGTGACTATGCAAATAGTTGCGACCCAACAAGAAAAAACACCAAACTCGCAGAAAAATTAAAACACCTATATTCTTTGTCAGTTTTTGAGGCCTAGCAGATTGCATAGGAAACCTTAACAAATAAGGCTCCATGGCAATGACACAATTTTGATAACTGTCATTTTAATTATAAAAGAAACTCAGCTAACTAATGGTAAATTAGGTCGATTCACAGGGAACCTAAATGGATGCTAAAATACCTAATTAATCTAATAAGCCACAAGTTAACAAATTAATCAAATGATTTGTGATATGAGATGTTGACTTAATTCTGAATATAAATCCTATGTTATTATTTATGATTTTAGGTGTTTATTGTCATATCCTGATTTTTAGACATAGAAGCTAGTATGTAGCCTGAAAGAAGTAGGGTACCAGGCCTTATTGAGTAGAAGTCCCAGAAGTATACAGATGATGTTTAGGGACCAAACTGCAAGTGAAAGATCAGGGACTACGTTATAAATAGTGAAAGTCCCTGGGGGCCTAATGGTCATTTTGAAGAAAGAGAGTGACTAAAATGGAATGTCTAAAAGTCCCAAGGCCAAAAATGAAAGTAGATATAAGTTGTGGGCCATTAAGTGTAATTATGAAAAATTGAGGGATTAAAGTGTAACTTCCAAAAGTTTCTAAGTGCAAAATTGTAATTATAGAAAGTTGAGCCAAAAAAGTCTTAGAACTACCCAAAAGTATTTCAGTCCCAAAATTCATTAGTAGATACAGAAAGTTATGCTGGTTAATCTAGCAAGATACATAAATTTTATTGGAGTTTCAGATAGATGATATTTAAATGATAGTCTGAAAGATATCTGAAATTTTTATCAGATCTTCTGGACCTTAGATATAAGTAAAAAAGTTCTAGCAAGGTGTTTCGTATAAAGCCAGAGGTCAGGAAACTAACAGAACCCCGAAAGGAGTTATGTAGGAAAAGTTATTCGCGTTTTAGTGAATTTTGAAGGGAGTTTGTGAACGCCGAGATCTGATTATGAAAATTAGCAGTAAGCAAGTTATGATTGAATGAGATCATATGATGTCATAGAGAGGCCCATGATGACACTAAGTGAGGCCCAAACCCATGATATCAATTCATCGGTTAAAGGGGCCAGTGTTAAGAAAAAGTACAAAATGACGAAAATACTCCTATGTTATAAAATAATTAAATAATGTGTGAAGGGCATTTTGGTCATTTGATTAAGGTTAGACAGTCAAGGAAGGATATCTGGATAGTTGACCAGGGTCAGGAAATACTCTGGAAAGGTGTGAAAAGACAATAATACCCCTAGAATTATTAAAAAGGAACTAAGGGTATTTTGGTAATTGGCTAAGGGATGTTTCTTGGGAACTGAGCCACCAGAGTGCTTGAGCTTGATTAGAGACTCAAGATGGCATTCCCAAAAAATGTGGCCAGTTATATGGGTCCAAGTGGCATTAAAATAATATTTTAGTAATTTTCATTAAAGCATAGTTACCGATTTAGAGATAGAATTGGGGAAGTGATAAGATAGAGCTTTAAACTCATCCAGAACCATGAGGTGACATGAAAGATGTTCTCATGGGACCCACAAGGCACCACATGGTATGAGTTTAGGAAAAAAAGAAAAAGCTAAGGACACATGGCATGATTTCAGTCGTTAATTTTGGGAAAAGATTGGAATTCTCTATAAACGCTTAGTCAGCTGGTAAGGTGTCGCAAGGGCCCTACCATTGTGCCACCTAAGCATGTGAGGTGTCCCTTAATGATGTCACTTTAATGAGTCATTAAGGATGATGATGTCATCATGATGATGTAGGCAAAGCTTCTTGAGAAAGGTAAGTGATCTAAGCTATTTATCGCGATGCGATCTAAGCTGTCTATTCCACCTCCATTAAACTATAAATAACCCTACCCCCTTCCATTCAATTCCATGGCCAAGCAATAAAAAGAAAGATAAAGAAGAGAGAAAAAGAGAAAGAGAGAAAGAAAGAAAGGAAAAATGAGGAGTTTTGGCTGAGCTAGGAGCAATCTTAGGAGTTTAAGGACTTGGCAAGCTTAGGAATAAGGTAAGTAATTTATTCTAGTCCCTGCTATAATAAATTAGATGATTGTTCTTATGAATTTAATAGTTAGAATAGAGAAATATCTCTCTTAATAAGGTTAGCCGTGGATAGAAGGAAAGTTAAGGGATTGTCAGATTAAGGGTATTACCTCAAGTTAAGCATGAGTTAGGTAGAGCTATACTGGATAGGACAATAATGAAGATATTATTATGCCATGTATAGGCTCTAACTTATGAAAAGAAGGAATCTTAGAGCTAGAGGAAAGGCCACACTTCAGGTAGTAAACTTACCTAAACTTGTATGTGTTTAATGTATGGTTTAGTGTTATGGCTTGATTGATGTTGTTCATATGTAAATGTTAAAACTCTATGCTATGATTACTTTGGCCAATTATATTTCATGTGTTACATGAAAGTATGCACATTACATTATGTTGACTCAATCACAAGGAAGCACTAATACCAAGTATTAATGCATACATTGTTTAGTACCATTTACTATTGAGATTTCCCTAGAAATCTCACCCCTTCCATATCAAGCCAATCATAGTAGGTATTCTCAAGATGGAGGAGATGAAGATGCATGAAGATAATTTAAGAATTATTTAGTATGATTGATATGTGATTGATGTACGCTATACATATGTATGTAAAGTTAGGTGTTGGAATTTGCACTATGAACGGTAACTCATGGTGAATCAGTGCGAATTGAGATGTAATTAGAAATAGTAAATAATTGAATAAATGTATGATATTTTGCCAATAAATAGTAGACATACCAAGCTTCGATTTGATATATAGAACATCTTATTTGGATGCCTACACATGGAGATATGATTTTTTCAAAGTTGGGACCAAAAATGCTGGAATCAGGGGAAGGATGCTGTGAACAGTAAACTTTGAGCGTTGACCGATGTTGACTTGGTCAAGGTGTGGTCAACGAGTTATTTTTACCTAAAAAAGAATTAAGTTAGCTTTGTGTAGCAACTTGAACTACTTCATTTCAATTTTTTAGATTTAATTATGATATTTCGAATTCAAGTCACTTCTTTAAAATTTATACTGTGAACAGTACTTAGTAGAGTAAAATTATAAATTGTGTAATTTGACTTCAATGACCTTAAAAGTGGTTTTAGATGCTACTATTTTTTCCATAAGACATAAGAAAATTAGGTTGTTACATTTATAATGGTGAAATGTATCAATGACAAGTGTGTTCCCTTGGAGATTACCTTACCTACATTATCCACAGAATATTTTGAGTTAATAAGTTGAATTTGAATATATTAGCTAACAATTCGCTAGCTAAAACCTCATTCAAAAGTAAAACTCATAGATATTGAGTTGAGAAATAAAAATCATTCAACTCAATATGTAAAAGAATATGAATTAAACAGATACAACTGTACTATGTTATAGAATTATTGTAATTAACCACAACCATGTCTAACTTGGTCTAGGGATGAGAATCAATTAAAGCAATCAATTTTGTAGAAGTAGGAGATCTAAATAGGTTTGCTAATTATTAATCATCTACTAACTCTATTTGCATCAATAATTTTAGAATTAACTATATCAACTCGATACAATTAAGTATAAATTAAAGACACAATAAACTCCCTGTTTAGCTCAAGGATTATGGTTCAGCACATCTCTAAGAGAGCACAATGAATCTAGCCTTTTATTACTGCCAATACTTTAATAACAGCAGTAAATAGATCAACAGTCATGATGAATGTGGAAGAAGAAGATGAAAATGAAGACTGAACTTTCTTCTGGTTCTATTGCCTATAATAGAGGAAAGTTGCAGATGGAAAGAGAATGAAAATAGAGATGAGAAATAAAATATACAATGGCGTGAATGATGGTATGGAATGAGTTCTGGATGGAGTGAATGAATGAGAGATAAAATTGAGGTGGAGTATGGGATCTGTTCAGTGGCGTGAGCTCTCCCCCTTGGATGTGCTGATGTGTGTGTTATGTAAAAGTATGGAACGAGTGTGTATAGAGTAAATAGCAGCTGGAATGAATGTGTAATGCAAGGTGTGTCATCTGCACGACATCCTATGCATGAAACTATTATCTTTCCCCTCAATGCTTGAAGTCTCCTCTTTAATGCCAGCACATGCTTCACACCAGCTATTAGCCCACTATTTTCTGTTAGCTCCTTGTATAGGTGATTTTGTTAGCCCACTTGTTTAATCTAGCACATGCTTAACTATTAACTTCTCACCTCCAACATATGCTTAAATCACCTTTTGTCCAACTGTAACCTATCCTCTACCTAATTTGTTGGTTAGTTACTGCATTGACCTGTAATGGAAATTTAATAGATTATTTATCCAATTAATCACTAGAATCAAATCAGTTAATTTCCAGTTATTCCATTTTTAGTTTATTTATTAATTGCTCAACATATTGATAAATGGGGACAAAAATCAATAATAAAACTCTATTCAGCACACTAAAATCAATACAAATAAGAGGTTCTCAATTCCCCCAAACTTAGCTTTTGCACTTTGAGCAAAATTATGGATCAAAATTGAAATTCAAAAGCATATGTTCAGCAAAATTGATTCAGCATGAGCAATTGCAATAATCAATCTTTCCCTTCAATTGACAACAGTCCATACTAATCTCACATAAGTCAAGAATCTAACTCATGCAATTAAATCTTAGTAGCAACTAGGTTGATATTTCATCACAAGTTATAATGTTTCACTTACTCTCTTATCAAGATAATTTCATTCAACCATCTAACTTAGGCCTCCAATAGACTTGTAACCATCCTACATCTCTACTACTACATGCCACAAGGATTGTGAATCAAAAAGTTTTTATTAGGGTTGTAATGTTGGAAAGGCTAAATGATGAAATAGAAATGCATGTCAATGATTGATGAAATAATACACATGATCTTAGTTCTTCAAGTTACTTTAACACTTAATCACAATTTCAACTGTGCAAATGCAGAAAGTATCAGTCATAAGCTAACTTCCATTTATTCAAGCTGAATATCACATCTTGTCAACTGGTATACTCTTCTTTCTCTTTGCTTTCTTCTTTTTTCTTCTTTTATGTACTTTTTCTTTGTGTTTTTTTCAACTATTGAAACACACAACAAATACATTGAACTTCAAATATTCAACAAGTAGTGCAAATTAATAGTTAGTTCAAAATTAAAGACTTACTGCAACAACAAATTTCTTGTACAATATTCATTAATCAAGAATATAATTTTAAAACAAAGTGAAGGACTCAAAGGGTTTAAACAAGGAATTTAATATTTATGTGGCTACTATTTGGTCAGAAGGGTTTTGAAAGAAATGCCCTTATCGCTTTCGTAATTCCAACAAGCTAATGTGGTTTTGAATCAAGGATTGATACAAGTTCTACAAAGTCACCAAAGTAGATGGTGTCACACAATGTAAATGAGTATATGTTTGAGGCTCAAAATTCTTCCATATGGGTTACTCACCTTAATTAACTCACCATAACAAGATTGCATGAATTTTAAACTAAATACATGAGACTAATCATTCATGATGCATAATTTTCAATAGTAAATCAATGAAACAAGAAACTCATACTTCATCAAGTTTGCAAATATTCAAAAGTATATGTTCAAAATTCAATTTTAAATCTATGACAATAAAATCCAATAGACTAAAAGGACTTATAGTCGTGACAAAAAGGACTTCAGGTCACTACTGTTTATACAAAGAAGAAATCTTCAGAAAAAAGGGAATATTAGTCATGACATAAATGGACACTGGTCTCGACTCATATTCATATAGTAAACTTGTTAAACACACATGCTCTGGTCACAACCCAAATGTCAATCCAATCATGACCAAAATTCACAGAGTTCAGTCACAACAAAAATAACTACAGATCATGACTTGGAATCATTTTTGTAGTGACTAAAATGTTTTTCTGCTATTAAATTTGTATGTTCGATTCTTATTGTCTGCTTATTTTCTCCTGATTGCTTTTGTGTTGCATGCATATGAGAACTGAACCCTTAGTGCCTTTTGATCATGAAATTGAGAGGTCACTTAGGAAACTTAGAAAAGAGTTTAGATAACAAGGACCTAGTGAGGGTTTAGCTCAAGAAAAAGTTATTACGCAAGCACCTAGTTCATCCTCTATATCTCGGGTCAAAATTTGAACTTAATTTAGAAATTGATTTAGATATTCCTAATATGGTTGAAATAAACCAAATAGGCACAATGGGAATAAAATACAAGGAGAGAATGAAGTACCTAATAATGTAGAAGATAATCATTCATATGAAGCTTTAGGGAAATTACTCATTCGCGTGTGAATTATGATCCATATGGTTTCTATACTTACGAAGTTAATTTTGAAATTAAAGGAGCCTTGATTGAAGCCTTACGTAAATTTTATAGTTTTGAAGGAGAATGTTCACATCAACACCTTCAAACCATGCGCATAATATGTTTTCTATGAAGTCTCCAATGACTACATTAGCTGATGTCTTGAAATGTTTCCATTTCACTGTGGAGAGGAAGGCAAAAGAGTGGCCGTATAATTTGCCAAACTATTTTACCACTCTTACTTGGGACCAGTTAAAGATAGTATTCTTATAATAATTCTTCCTAGCTTCTAAGACTACAAGAATGAAAAAGGAGATCACTAACAATCTTCAGCAAGATGGAGAATCGCTGCATCAGTACTGGACAAGGTTCATAAACTTGCTAGATAGATGTCCCCATCATAACATCACTAAAGCTGACTTAGTTGACATATTCTTTGATGGTCCTACTACCTCACAATAAAGTGTCTTTGAATACTCCACAAGCAAGTTAGGAATTGTTTCAAAAAATGGCTAGTGAGATCACTAAAATGATGATCCTAGGAGAATGCCCACATCTTATTTGGGAAATTCCAAGGAGATCTTATTAGAGATAGCTACCTTAGGTAATAGAATAGAGAAGAGAATAAGCCTACTTGAATGGGAACTCTAATATACAAAACAAGTGAATGCCATGGGTACATCTCAAACATTAGTAATAGGGTGTGAGTACTATGGTTCCATGATGCATGCTACAAGTACATGTGAAAGACAATTTGAAGAAGTTGTAGCAACGTACTAAGGGAGAGACAATCAATTTTAGAAGAGGGATCCTAACTGAAATACATATAATCCTGGATAAAGAGATAATTCAAACTACAGGTGGGGGAGTGGTGATAATAGGCCTAATCAGTTCTAAAGTAGTGGCACTTCCTTTAGTAACTACCAAAGCAATGCAAGACCTATTGTTCTAGGCCAACCTCACACTTTAGCAGCACCAAGAGTAGATGAGACATCCCAACTCTAAAGAGAATAGCTATATAAATGAACAATATGGATGGTATAATGACCCACATTGACAACAAATTAAAAGAAAATGACAGCCAATTCACCTGCATAGCTACAATTCTTTAGAGCGTGCAAAAAATTAATGATGATGTACAGAGGAAACTTGAAGAGTTAATTTCAAAGAAAGCTGATATTTCTAGTCACCTGACACAAGTTTCTAATGCCATAAATGACATCTATAAGACCTTACTTTCAAATATCTTAGGGGCCACTTGGTAGTATTTAGAACTACTTACAAGTCCATTGAACTTCAATCTCAAAATCTGAAATTTCCAAGTTTACTTTACTACTTATTTGGTAATTCTAGATTTGATGATGAACTTTGAAAAATCATAACTAATTATAGAAAAATTGAAATGCAGCTATTCAAAATGATACTTGAAGATAACATAATTTAATTTAAGGGAAAAATACTTACTTGGACTAATTGACCAATAAACTATGACGTCAAATTTTACTATTTATTTGGTCAAAAATTCTATAACAGATTCTCGTCATTGACTTTGGAAAATTCGTTCTCTTTGTGTAGACATCAAAATAAAGAGTTCTTGGTGTCAAAATGAAACTTGGCATGCTATCTAACTACTACTAAAATATCATATATTTATTGCTTCATTAAGTATTTTTAATTACAGAGAAAGTGTCATAGCTCAAAACTCTCTTGTTCAAGTGCAAAATTTTAACATGTAACTTTACATACATTCATCCTAAAACTTGTCTATAACATAACCATACAAGCAAACCATATCATCATCTAACATTCTTCCTCTCTCATGCTTAAGGTTCCTGTTGATTGAAGATATAATTTGGGGTAAGATTTTTAGGGAAATCTCAGTATTAAACAGTACTAAACAATGTATGCATCAATGCTTGGTATTAGTGTTTGCTTGTTGTTGTGACAACATAATATAATATGCATACTTCTATGTAACATATGAAATACAATTGGCCAAAGTAATCATAGAATAGAGCTTCAACAATTACATTCGAGTAATATCAATCAAGCCATAACACAATCAACCATAGATTCAATACATACAAGTTTAGGTAAGTTTACTACCTTAAAGCTTTACTTTTTCCTTATCCTCTTTCTTGTCACCTTTCCTTGATGTAAAATTGTATCTTTTTCTCACACAAAGCAAATCCTATCATTACATTATCATCCATTCATTCATGAACTAACTCAATTATTACTCAAGAGTATTAAGCTAGGTAATTCTTCCTAATTCCTTTTAATTAGCTTGGCCTTTGAATTAATTGATGTCTTGATGTTACCTTGCACAATTTGGACTTTTAAATACAATTATGAATTCAAAATTTCTAAATTATAGCAGCTGCAACTTGTTCTAGATAGAACCAAAAAGTTTCTCTTTTTCTTTCAAAAATTCTTATTTTGAATCCAATGCTTCCAATACTTGTTTCTCTACTTTGCCCCACACAATTTTTCATTTTAAAATCATTGGAAGCATCAAAATCATGAAATTTCAATAACTATTCATAAGTCTGAATAGTAATAGAGAAGACTTCAAAATTACAACTTTCAATTCTAATGCTTCTAAGGTTTTAAATCTATCTAATCCTACACAAAATCATCATATAAATTCAAGAGAACTATTAGATAATTGAAATTCCATTTCTTCCTAACTAGAACAGCTTGCCCAAAATGCCTCTTCTATTATATCCCAATTTTTAGGCCTATAAGCCTAGAATGTAGCCTGAAAAAGGTATGCTACTAGGCCCTGTTAAGGAAAAGTCCCAGAAGTATACATATGATGTTTAGGGACTAAACTGTAAGAAAGTGAAAGTTTAGGGACTAAATTGTAAATAGTAAAAGTCCCTTGGGCCATAATGGTCATTTTAGAAAAGAAAGGGATGTTTCTTGGGAATTGAGCCACTAGAGTGCTTGAACTTGATCAGAGGCCAAGATAGCATCCCATATGTTCAAAAACGTAACTCAAGAGGGATGTGGGCCTAAATGGTATTAAAATATTAGTTTAGTACTTTTTCAATAAAGTAAAGTGACCCAGTCAAAGATAGAACTGGGGAAAGTGATCTGGAACCATGAAGTGGCATAGAAGGGACCCACAAGGTGCCACATGGCATGATTCTAGGAGAAGAAGAAAAGTTAAGGACACATGGAATGATTATAGAAAAAGGAGAAAAAACTAAAGGACATGTGGCACAATCTCAGCCGTTCATTCCAGGAAAAGACAATAGAATTCTCTGGAAAGGTTTAGTCAGCTGGTTAGGCGTCCTAAGGGCTCCACCATTGCGCCACTTAGCATGTGAGGTGTCCCATGGATGATGTCACTTCAATGAGTCATTGAGGATGATGATGTCATTGTGATGATACAGGCAAGGTTTCTTGAGGAAGCTAAGCAATCTAAGCCATTCATCGCAATTCAATATGGACCATCCATTCCACCTCCACTCAAATATAAATACCCTACTCCCCCTCACTTCATTCCACACCCACGACAATCCAAGAAAAGGAGAGAAGGAAGAGAGAAAAAGAGAAAGAGAGAAAGAAAGGAGGAGTTCTAGTAGAGCTAACACTAGTCCAAGGAGCTTAGGGGCTAGACAAGCTTAGGAATAAGCTTCTGACTTATGAAAAGAAGGAACCTTAGAGCAAAGTTAAGGACTAGAGGAAAAGATTGTAAGGAATTGGAAGACATGCAGCGGAAATTAATTTAAAAAATTTTCCATTCCTTGCCAGGATCTACCGTACGTATTTAAGTCAAGTGGGAAGAAGCATTACCCTCAGTGTTTCTCAGCGACTTCCACAGCTTCTCTCCGTGGCTGGTGATCTCTTTCTGATCGCAAGAAGACGTCCACAGCTTCTCTCCACGGCTCGTGCTCTCATTGATCGCAAGAAGTCGACTCCTCAGGTCATCTTCCTCTACTGGTATCGACATGAACAGCGTTCCAACCACGAACGATGTGCTAGCGTGTCATGTATCTCCAAGGCTTTCTCAAGAATTCGTCCTCTCCGTCTCTACTTCAGCAGTTTCTTATCTGCAAACCTTTTGCAGATTCCGTTCGTCCTTTTGTGTTATGTGTTGTCCACCGAAAACGTAGCTCCTGAAATCAGATATATAGGATGCTCTGTGTTTTTTCTCAACCAAATTGGATTTTAGAATTAATCTATATTAATTTCGAAAATAATACAATATCACATATTGTATAATTTAATAAGAAACTAATTAAATAAATAATGTTTATATTAAATCCGTTCTACAGATTTAATTCACCTATTTATTTAATTTAAATAAAGATAAGACTGGACTATATTTGATTTATTCTCATAAATCGAATTTGGGATATCTTATAAAGTTGAATTTCAAATTCAAACGTGATAGAGATTTAATTTATCCTTATAAATTAAATCTTGTAAATATCTCTTATATGAGATATCCTATCAATTTGAATTTCAAATTCAAATGTGATAGAGATTTAATTTATCCTTATAAATTAAATCTTGTAAATATCTCTTATATGAGATATCCTGTCAATTTGAATTTCAAATTCAAACGTGATAGAGATTTAATTTATTCTTATAAATTAAATCCTATATATCCCTTATATATAATGTATATATACGAATTTATATATAAACGAATATAAATATAAATAAATATATACATCAACCCTGGATCATTCATTCAATCTAGACACGTCTTAGATTCAATGAATCTAGATATCATAGCTCGTGTTGGGCTATTTTGTGTGCGACCCTGTAGGCCCATATGAAGTTAGCAGTGGGCCATTTGCTATACTGGCCCACAAGTCGCAAGCGGTCTCTAGCAAGACATAACGACTACCCAAATCATATGAGGATCGATAAATGATGTAACCTTTTATACAACCATATCATGTCCCTTCTGTCACACGATATTTTGGTCATGGATGAGGCATGGATAATGTCATCCTCCTATTCCTGACCGTTACTTTCTCGATCCCTGAACAATCTGACTATAGAAATGGAACTACCTTTCCATTACAGTATGGCCATACATTTCTCAGACTCACTCATCGAGGGGCCCAGTAATATCTCTCTATGAATGTGAGGGATAAATTTCATCTTGACCATTCACATTCCTCCGCATGAAAAACCACTAAGCCCGAACATAGCCTTTATGATCACTCGGTCAAAAGTGACTTTTGACTAGGTCAAAGCTGAACGTTTGTCATGTAGTAATCCATGATGATCTCAGGTTAAAGGGCATAGTGACATGGTTTGTATATGAGAGAAGCTTATGACGTAACCCATGCAGCTCTCTCATAGCGGGTCGGTCCAACACCTTGTACTCTTACATGTGCCTATGAATTTGATTTATATCTCTATACATCTTCAAAGTCATACTAGTCTTATTTCATCTCTGCTCCCACATAGATGACCGACTAGGGACATTTAGGATAAGATCATGAATTATCCAAGGATGGTCATCACAGTAACATGCAAATAATATGATAACTCAATTAATAAATTCATAAATCAATAATATTCATAAGACAATGATTGGCCCTTAGGGCACATTTTCCAACAACCTCCCACTTGCACTAGATACAATCATTAATTTGACTAATTCCCATTGACCTAACATGACGCTCATGCCTTGCCTGCACAAGCGGCTTTGTTAGAGGATAAGCAACATTGTCTTCTCCTGCTACTTTGCATATTTTTATATCACCTTTATCTTTGATTTCTCTGATGAGATGAAAATGCCTGAGTATATGCTTGGTCCTTTGATGTGACCTAGGCTCTTTATCCTGTGCAATGGCACCGCTATTGTCACATAGCAAAGTTATTGGATCTGAGATGGTAGGTATCACCCCTAGTTCCGTGATGAACTTCCTGATCCAAACAGCTTCCTTAGCTACATCAGATACTGCTATATACTCAGCTTCCATTGCAGAATCTGCTACAGTGCCCTGCTTAGAGCTCTTCCAACTTACCGCTCCATTATTGAGGAGGAATATATATCCAGACTGTGATTTTTGGTTGTCCTGGTCAGTTTAGAAACTCGCGTCTGTGTAACCAGTTACACATAGTTCATCATCCAATCCACCATAGACCAAGAATAAGTCCTTAGTCCTTCTTAAGTACTTAAGGATATTCTTGACAGCAGTCCAATGGGCCTCACCAGGGTCCTGTTGATATCTGCTAGTCATACTTAAGGCAAATGAGACATCTGGTCTAGTACATAACATGGCATACATGATAGATCCTATGGCCGAGGCATATGGAACTTTACTCATGCGACCTCGCTGATCAGATGTACTAGGACACAGATCTTTGCTGAGGTAATTACCATGAGACATGGGTATAAAACCCTTCTTTGATTCGTGCATACTGAACCTATGCAGTATTTTGTCTATGTATATACTCTGACTGAGTCCTATAAGTCTTTTAGATCTATCTCTATAGATCCTGATTCCTAGGATCTAGGTGGCTTCACCCAAGTCTTTCATTGAGAAAGACTTTCCTAACCAAGACTTGACAATCTGTGAGGTAGGAATGTCATTCCCAATAAGTAGGATGTCATCGATATAGGGTACCAAAAATACAACTTTGCTCCCACTAACCTTCTTGTACACACAAGGTTCATCAATGTTTTGAAGAAATCCAAACTCTTTGACTACTTCATCAAAACGTTGATTCCAACTCCGAGAGGCTTGCTTCAGTCCATAAATGGACCTTTGAAGCTTGCACACTTTGCCAGAGTCCTCGGAACGCACAAACCCTTCAGGTTGTGTCATGTACACATCCTCAAGGAGCTTTCCATTAAGCAAGGCTGTCTTGACGTCCATCTACCATATTTTATAGTCATAATATGCTGCTATGGCAAAGAGGATTCTGATTGATTTGGCCATGGCAACTGGGGAAAAGGTCTCATCATAGTCCACACCATGAGTTTGAGTAAATCCTTTTGCAACCAGTCGTGCCTTGAAGACATTTACATTGCCATCCATGTCAGTTTTCTCCTTAAAAATCTACTTGCACCCGACAGTTTTTACACCTTCAGGCAGGTCGACTAAGGTCCAAACCTTATTATCGTACATGGATTGCATTTCAGACTTCATGGCATTAAGCCACTTTTTAGAGTTTGGTTCCACTATAGCTTCTCGATAGGTAGTCGGCTCATTATGCTCAATGAGCAACACATCGTGACTGTCAGAAATCAGAAATCCATATCTTTGAGGCTGAAGTCGTGTCCTATTAGACTTCCGTGTACCTTGCGTGACTTGAGGAGTCACAACAACTTGTTGTGAATCTTCTCTATTTTCCATCTGTAGTTCTATGGTGTCTTGTGGCTCTCAAACTTCTTCGAGGTGTACCTTACTCCCATTGGTTCTTTTAGAGATAAATTATCATCTGAGAAAGATACCATTTCTGACAACAAACACTTTGTTATCAGCAGGGTTGTAGACGTAATATCCCTTGGTTTCCTTAGGATATCCCACAAAAAGGCACTTTGAGGATTTGGGTGCTAATTTGTCTAAGGCTTGCTGCTTAACATATACCTCACATCCCCAAATCTTGAGGAAAGACAAACTAGACGTCCTCCCAGTCCATATCTCATATGGAGTCTTTTCAATTGCCTTAGATGGAACACGATTGAGTGTGAATGCAGTGTCTCTAGGGCATGGCCCCAAAAGGAGGGTGGAAGATATGTTCGACTCATCATGGATCGAACCATATCCAATAGTGTTTGATTCCTCTGTTCAGAAACGCCATTCCATTGTGGTGTCCCTGGAGGAGTCAATTGCGAGACTATCCCACAACTCCTGAGATAATCTATGAACTCTTGGCTCAAATATTCACCACCCCGATCAGAATGAAGGGCTTTTATTATGTTGCCAAGCTGGTTTTGTACTTCATTTTGAAATATCTTGAACTTTTCAAAAGATTCAGATTTATGTTTCATCATATAGATGTACCCATATCTTCTGAAATCATCTATGAATGTTATGAAGTACGAATAACCTCCTCTGGCATTTGTGTTCATTGGTCCACACACATCTGTATGTATGAGGCCCAATAAATCAGTGGCCCTCTCACTGTGCCCAGTGAAGGGTGCCTTTGTCATCTTTCCTAACAAGCAAGACTCACAAGTGTCATATGATTCAAAATCAAATGAGTTTAGAAACCTATCTTGATGGAGTTTGGAAATGTATTTTTCATTTATGTGGCCCAGACGACAGTGCCAGAGGTATATCGGATTCAAATCGTTCAGTTTGACCCTTTTGTCAGTTATGTTATAGATATTTTCATGATTAGGTTGTTCCAAATTTAATATGTAATGATCAACATGCAAATCACCATGAGCATAGAAAACATCATTACAATAAATAGAACATCTAGTATTCCTAACAATGGAAGTGAAACCTTCCTTATCCAAATAAGAAAGTGAAACAATATTACTACTTAAAGCAGGAACATAATAGCAATTGTTCAAAACTAACAAAAGTCTAGTGGGCAGAACTAATTCATAAGTGCCTATAGCTAACACAGCAACCCTTACTCTGTTTTCAACTCGTAGGTCAACCTCGCCCTTTTTCAACTTCCTACTGTCCTTTAGTCCCTGCACATTTATACAAATGTGAGAACCACATGTAGTATCTAATACCCATGAAGTGGAAGTAGAAAGATGAATGTCTATAACATAAATACCTGAAGCGATAGCCCTACTATCCTTCTTGTTCTTTTTTAGATCTTCGAGGTAGAGTTTGCAATTCCTCTTCTAATGACCAGGTTCATTGCAGAAGAAGCAGACTCCTTCCTTTGGAGGTTTTGCCTTCTTTGGTGTAGGCTTAGTTTTGGGCTTGCCTGACTCTTTGGTCTTACCTAATGAGCCATGATCTTTCCCCTTGCCTTTGCCTTTCTTTTTCATACCCTTTCCTTTCTAAACCATCAAAACAGCACTGGGCTTCTTCTTAAGACTCAGCTCAGCAGTTTTAAGCATCCCATGCAGTTCAAAAATAGATTTCTCCATGTTGTTCATGTTGTAGTTCATGATAAATTGGTCATAACTTTCAGGGAGTGAGTTCAAGATCAAATCTATAGCTAACTCCTGGCTCATGGGAAATCCAAGCCTTTGAAGGTGATCAATGTACCCTTTCATCTTTAAGACATGAGTACTGACTGATGCACCTTCAGCTATCTTGTAGGAATGTAAGGCCTTAGTGGTCTCATACCTCTCTTGCCTTTCCTGTTACTGGAACATTTCCTTGAGATGCACAATCATCTCATAAGCCTCCATGTGTTCCAGATCTCTTTGGAGCTCTAGAACCATGGTGGCTAGCATCAAGCATCCCACATCCACATAGTCTTCCTTATGCTTCGTGTAAGCATCTCTTTGAGCTCTAGGAGCATTGGCCGCTGGCTCCTCAAGAATGGGTTGATCTAGGACATGCGCCTTTCTTTCTTGCTTGAGAACAATTCTCAAGTTCCTAAACCAGTCAAGAAAGTTTGTCCCATTAAGTTTGTCCTTCTCAAGGACAGATCGCAGTGATAATGTAGCAGTATTACTAGTCGTCATGATTCTACAATTAAAAATATGCAATTCAATTAGCAATCTCCCACTAAATAAACAACCCTCAATGCAATAGTTAGTGGGCTAAGATCCATATTTGGCTTAAACTTAAGTTCTCTTTGGCAGGACGCTTAAATTAAGTTATTTAGGTAGGTAACACCTTTACCAATTACATCAAATGTAAATCTTAGATGTTCATGGGATTCTATCATCATATGATCTGGCATATTTTTAATCCCATCTAATACCTTAAGACCCAAAACCATTTTGTTAATCTCAATTAAGTCAAACAATAATAAACATGTGAGAGTAGCACCATTACTCTTGCTTATCTCCCCAAGATAACTCAAAACCACCCACTTTGGTGGAGTCTACAATTGAGCGATCGAGGTTTTGACAAGTGTTCATAAATTGACGGCATTATAACTTAAGATTTCATTTAGAGGGGTTAATTAACTATCTGGTTTATTAGAATGCATGTTTCTCAGTTTGTATCTCATACAAGTAATATGCATGTTTCTGATATAATCATAAGATGCATAATTTAAACGTGATACAATATGGCTCACCTATCCTAAATCCCCTCAAGCCAATGAGAGGAGCTCTCTAGTAAGAGAAGGAAATTATATATAGAAACCTCTTTTAACATTCGAGGGGAGTGAGATGAGAAGGTACATTGAGAGTATATAGAGGAAGGCACGACACGCAGGTCGTATTTAAAAATTACAACACTTGCAATCTAGAGCTATATTGTTTACCATACCCAAACATTCAAGAATCAATATTCAGATTTAATTCAAGGGCAATTAATGTTTCATATCTAAAACATTCATCAAATAACATATGTTACGGTTATGTTGCGCTACGAACAGGTAGCCACGGCGGTCCCGCTATGTTAATTGTTTCATAAATAATCACGAATCTGCATTCGGTTTTCTTAGACCCCATCTATGTTAATTGATCAAATCAAGACGCATCACCATACCACCGATTTCAATTCCCTTTTAGATTCCTTCTATGTCATACATAACACAGATTCCTTATATGTCATACATAAAATGCATATTATATGATTGGCTATGACTAACATATATCATATGAATCAACAATCAAGCCTAACATAAACACAAAATGGCATGGCTCTGATACCACTGTAAGGAATTGGAAGACACGTAGCGGAAATTAATTTAAAAATTTTCTCCATTCCTTGCCAGGATCTACCGTACGTGTTTAAGTCAAGTGGGAAGAAGCATTACCCTCAGTGTTTCTCAGCGACTTCCACAACTTCTCTCTGAGGCTGGTGATCTCTTTCCGATCGTAAGAAGACGTCCACAGCGTCTCTTCGCGGCTCGTGCTCTCATTGATCACAAGAAGTCAACTCCTCAGGTCATCTTCCTCCACTGGTATCCACACGAACAGCGTTCCAACCACAAACGACGTGCTAGCATGTCGTGTATCTCCCTGGCTTTCTCAAGAATTCGTCCTCTCCGTCTCTACTTCAGCAGTTTCTTATTTGCAAACCTTTTGCAGATTCCGTTCGTCCTTTTGTGTTATGTGTTGTTCACCGAAAACGTAGCTCCTAAAATCAGATATATAGGATGCTCTGTGTTTTTTCTCAACCAAATTGGATTTTAGAATTAATCTATATTAATTTCAAAAATAATACAATATCACATATTGTATAATTTAATAAGAAACTAATTAAATAAATAATGTTTATATTAAATCCATTCCACATATTTAATTCACCTATTTATTTAGTTTAAATAAAGATAAGACTGGACTATATTTGATTTATTCTCATAAATCGAATTTGGGATATCCTATCAATTTGAATTTCAAATTCAAACGTGATAGAGATTTAATTTATCCTTATAAATTAAATCCTATATATCCCTTATATATAATGTATATATACAAATTTATATATATACGAATATAAATATAAATAAATATATACATCAACCCTGGATTATTCATTGAATCTAGACACGTCTTAGATTCAATGAATCTGGATTCATTGAATCTAAGACGTGTCTAGATTGAATGAATGATCCAGGGTTGATGTATATATTTATTTATATTTATATTCGTTTATATATAAATTCGTATATATATATATATATGAGATATATGAGATTTAATTTTAAGGATAAATTAAATCCCTACCACGTTTGAATTCGAAATTCAAATTGATAGGATATCTCATATAAGAGATATTTATAAGATTTAATTTATAAGGATAAATTAAATCTCTATCACGTTTGAATTCGAAATTCAAATTGATAGGATATCTCATATAAGAGATATTTATAAGATTTAATTTATAATGATAAATTAAATCTCTATCACGTTTGAATTCGAAATTCAAATTGATAGGGTATCTCATATAAGAGATATTTATAAGATTTAATTTTAAGGATAAATTAAATCCCTATCATGTTTGAATTTGAAATTCAAATTGATAGGATATCTCAAATTTGTTTTATGAGAATAAATCAAATATAGTTCAGTCTCATCTTTATTTAAAGTGAAATAAATAGGTCATTAAATCTGTGGGACGGATTTAATATTATTTATTTAATTAGTTTCTTATAAAATTATACAATATATGATATTGTATTATTTTCGGAATTAATATAAGATTAACTCCTAAAATCCTTTTCGGTTAGGGAAAACGCAGAGCATCCTATATATCTAATATTAGGAGCTACGTTTTGGAATAGACACACACATAGAACACAGAAAGGCCGAAGGGGACTCTACAAAAGGTTTGCAGATAAGAAACTGCCGAAATAGAGACGGAGAGGATGAACTCTTGAGAAAGCCCTGGAGGGACAAGAGACGCTAGCACGTCGTTCGTGGTTGAAAAGCTGTTCGTGTGGATACCAGAAGAGAAAGCCGACCTGAGTCGTCGACTTCTTGTGATCAAAAAAGGAGCACGAGCCGCAGAGAGAAGCTGTGAACGTCGTGACCGAAAGCTGTGGAAGTCGCTGAGACACACTGAGGGTAATGCTTCTTCCCACTTGACTTAAACACATACGGTAGATCCTGGCAAGGAATGAAAAATTTTTAAGATAATTTCCGCTGCGTGTCTTTCAATTCCTTACACGTAACCCGTACAGCTCTCTCATAGCGGGTCGGTCCAACACCTTGTACTCTTACATGTGCCTATGACTTTGATTTATATCTCTATACATCTTCAAAGTCATACTAGTCTTATTTCATCTCTGCTCCCGCATAGATGACCGACTAGGGACATTTAGGATAAGATCATGAATTATCCAAGGATGGTCATCACAGTAACATACAAATAATATGATAAATCAATTAATAAATTCATAAATCAATAATGTTCATAACACAATGATTGGCCCCTAGGGCATATTTTCCAACAAAGAACAATGTCAAGTAGTAAACTTACCTACTTGTATGCTTATACTACTTGGATGTTTTATGTGATATTTACTTACTTTTATGATGTGAAGCATGTATATAGTAATGCTCTGTTTCTTTTTAGGCTATGGCCATATGTTATAATTAAGGGACATGGAAGCATGTAAGTTATCATTATGCAAGCATGATCATTAGGTGCACACATAGTAACATCAAGCATATAGTTGCATACATTGTATGGTTTCCATTTGCTACTGAGATTTCCCCAGAAATCTCACCCCTTCCATATCAATCCAATTATAGTAAGTCTTCTCAAGATGGAGATGATAAAGATGCATGAAGAGATGTAAACTTTTTAGCATGATTGATATGTGATTCATGTATGATTAATTACTAGAAATTGTTACTGTGAACAGTAACTCGTGGTGAGACAATGACATTTGAGCTGTAATTATAAATAGTAAATGATTGAATAAATGTATGATATTTTACCAATAAGTAGTATACATTCCAAGCTTAGATTTGATATATATAATGTCTCATTTGGATGTCTACACATAAAGATATGATTTATCAAAGTTAGGACCAGAAATGCTGAAATCAGGGACAAGATGTTGGAGGAACAGTAAACTTTGGACATTGACTGAGTCAAGGCGTGGTCAACAAGTTATTTTTCCATGAAATATCATTAAGTTAGATTTGTGTATCAATTTGAACCACTTCATTTTGATTTTTCTATAATTAGTTATGTTTTTTCAAAGTCAGGTCACCCCTCTAGAATTTATACAGTGAACAGTACTCGCTAAGAGTAAAATTCCATATTGAGTAACTTGACTTCAATGACCTTAAAAGTGGTTCCAGATGCTACTGTTTGGTCCCTAAGACATAAGAAAATGAGGATGTTACATCTTCAATAATGTCAACTTATCATGTCAAGAATATCAACTTGATTCAATAACTAATCATTTAAACCAACTTATCCAAGCATTAATCACAATTTTAGCTTTATTTCCTTCTTCCTCCTTCAACTTAAAATTTGGACAGCAAGCATGCTCTAGGTTTAATGGAATTTCTAACTAATAAAATCTAGGTTTTACGCTTCCAAAACACTTGCAACTAAACTAGAACAGATCACATAACTTATACTTTAACTACCTTGATCTTTAATTGCCTTGAATTGCCTTTATCTTGGTTGAGTTTTCAAATTACAAGAGTTTCTCCAAGGGTTCCAAGAGGGCACGGTTTTCTGAAGAATGGGGTTATTTATAGACAAATTTCAAGGCTCAAGGGACCAAAATATCCCTCCTTCAACTAATTATTACAACTCCTTAATCTTGAATCTTATTGGTCGCTTTATTGATTAATTATCCTTAATCATCATTAAATTAATTCTTATATTATTTTATTATAATTGAGAACATGGAATAATCCTTTCTTCTTCTTCTTCTTCTTGGCACCATGTGTAAAGCATGTGGGTCCTACAAGACACCTCACATGCCACCTTGCACCTTCTTATTTTTCTTTGAAATCTTATTTTTTAAAAATTCATAAAATATTATAGAAAATCCATTTAATCACATGAAATTTTTCTTGGGCTCCATGGACACCTATATTATACCATTTTGGGCTTATTTTAGCCTAGACCATAATTTTGGGCACACATCCCAAGGCACTACCTAGACCATATCTTTAAATTACCCCAATTTTTAAGATAAACTCTAAACATATCTTTTATTGGTTCCGACATTTTTAAAAATTTATTCTAATATAAAACAAATTTCATGCAAAGTTTCATAATTTTCTGAGACTCAAAAGTCCTGATAAAAATTACATACAGTTCTTTTAATCCCAAGTATGTTGTTGTAGACCAACCACAGCTTGGTGTAACACTTGAGGAAATTGAAGGTATGTAACTTGGTGAATCTGAATGAAATGGATAAGTTCAGGCTTTGTGAATCTATAAAAGGGAGTTTCTCTTACTTTACTGATTCACCTCAAATAATTACTTCTATTATTCAACCCCTAAATTAGAATTGAAAGATGTCATATCCCCAATTTTCTTATCTGATATGTATATACAATTTGTACATAATATACATGAGATTATCTAAGAGAAATATTGTAGTTCAAGGTAGAAGAGGGATTAAATTGAAAATGATAGGAAGTTCAAGGACCAATGTGAAATTTAGAAAAGTATATGGGCCAAAATAAAAAGTAGAGAAAAAAGTTGGGCCAATAAGTGTAATTTCAAAAAGTTTGAGGACCTAAATATAATTAAGTAAAAGTTCAAGGAGAAAATCATAATTATGAGAAAGTTGTGCCAGGAAAGGACAAGAACTTCCTAAAAAAGCTGTAGTCCCAAATTTTACCACCAAATAGAGAATGGAAATTGGGTCAGGCATATTTTTCAGAATTTTGATTTAAGGCCTAGATAATTGATATTAATTTTTAAAGTCCAGAGATTATTATAGGACCTTCTAGATTTCCTAATCAGATGAGATTTGGTAGTAAATTCCCATAATTAATATAGAAATTTATAAAACTGACAGAGCTTAAAAAGGAGTTATGTAGAATTTTTAATGGAATTTACAGTAGAATTATATACCTGATAAATACTTTCGGGTGAGGTTTTTTGGAATTGAGCCATAAAGGTATTGGATCCATATAGAGGACCAAAATGGTGTCCAAAAGACCCAATAAGATATTTGAACGGTCAAATGGGCCAGTGTCTAGATGAACTCGGAAAAAGTGTAAAATTACAAAAATGCCATTATGTTGTAATAATGAACAAGAGATGGAAGTAGGGCATTTTGATAATTTTAGATAGGTAAAAAACATCCATGTAAGTACATTGATGATTAGTTACAATCAGTATATGCCCTAATAAAGTATAAAGAGGTGTAAAATGACAATTATGCCCTTGGGGTTAATATAGCGTGAGAAAGTGCACTAAGGGTATTTTGGTCATTTATCAAGGGATGGTTGGCAGATAAATACTCAGTCTAACAATGTCAGTGGTATGAAAAACCTAAACACTGGTTTTCATGACAAAATACATATTCTGGAATATTATAAAAATTGGGAACATAAAATAGTCCAATTTTTGTGAAACTGCTTAGATCGGTACCAGATTGGACTATAATTTTTTCTATCAGTATTTCTAATTTTCTTCAGCCAAACACATCCCTAAATGATGTCATGTATGACATCATTAATGAGGCTTCTAGGGAAAGTTTGATGGAAGGTGGATTATGGACCATTAGATCAAATACTAACCAAACTAATCTTGGCCTTCCATTTCCACCCAATTTTTTCTATAAATACCCCCCAATTCCAGACCTGTTTGGAAGCCTAGAAACCTTGGGGAACCTCTACCAAAATTTACTTTGAAGCAAGAAAGAAGTATACACCTTGGAGCAACAAGAAAGGTAACTAGTTCCTTTACTATTGGACTTTGTTCTAGCAAGTTTGCTCTTAGTTTTAAGAGGTTTTTATGACATTTCTCCCTTGACGTTGCTGCTGGACATGCTATTCATATGTGATGGAAATATCAATTTTATGTTATGGATAGTTTAGACAAGCTAGAATCAAGTGGTATTAGCTTGGAAATTGAAGTATACTTGTAGTTAGGGTTTTGTGTTCGTGGCTGCCACTGTATAAATAACTATTTATATGTTAGAATTTCATGATTTTTATGCTTCCAATGGGTTTAAAATGGAAAATTTGTGTGGTGATAAGGTAGAGAAACAAGTAGTGGAAGCATTGGAATCAAAATAAAAAATTTTGGAAACAAGAGGAGGCATTTCAGTTTTGTACAGTAGCCAAGGAAGTAAGTTGATTTTGGAAATTCTAATTTCATATTTAGATTCTAAATGAAAAATTTTGTGGGAATGAACCATGAGAATTTATTTTCGAAAGATGGAAGTATAAGACATAAGATGGAAAAATAATGGAAGTTAGTAAGAACCTAGTCTTGGAATTGTTGTGAACTTGAGTTGTAACTTGATATTACTTTGTAATGGTTAGGTTTTGACATTTGTGTGGGAAGAAGACCATATCAAGAAGAGTTTGTAAAGGATAACCCAAGAGGTAGCAAGAATACTTAACTATAATTTCATGTTTGTTTGATTGTATGCTTGCTTGTTAGTTATGATATTTGGTTGAGTTTAAGATGATACTATAATGATGATGATGAAGTTTGAATGATTGCAACTCCTTGTAACTAATGTCATGAAAATATGCATGTTAGAGTTTGCTTATGTATGATTATGAAGTAGCTCCCATCTCATGATAACATGTTAGGCATTTAATTAATCATGCATGATATTATAGTTTGTAAGACTTGCTATTGGGATTTCCATGAAATCTCATTCTTTCCATATGCATAACCATGTTATAGGTGCTGGAAACTCCCAAGGAAAAAGGATAAATGGGGATGTTTGAACTTGTATAATACATTATGCTAACTACTTGACACTATGGGATGATATGGTGGGATGCATAGTATATTACAGTGTATATGTATTATGTCATATCCTGATTTTTTCCTATCTGTATAATAATGATAGTGGAAAGAGGTTTGTAAAGGATTATGACAAATATCAGAAGAAATAATAAAGGTTAGATAAGTCTTGAAGAAAGAGAAGGACCTAAACGAAAATTGGAAAAGGTGAAAGGCCAAAAGTTAAAGTAGAAATAAATGTTGGGCCAAAAGTGGTAATTTCTAAAAGTTTAGGGATTTAAATGTAATCAAGTAAAAAGTTAGGGACCTAAATATAATTATGGAAAAGTTGAGCCAAAATAGGCCAAAAATGCCCGGAATCAGATCAGACTCAAATTTTACCAGTAGATAGACAAAATTATTCCAGTCAGTTTAACGCAACACAAAATTTTGATTTGAGGTCCCGATTAATTGATATAAATTTATGAAGTTAGAAGAATTATTACAGTATTCTTTAGACATTAGAATCAGATGGGATATTATAGGAAATTCCCATATTTATAAAATTGACAGAGTCAAAAAAGGAATCATGTAGAAGCCTGACGGGATTTTACGGTGAAATAAAATACCCGATAAATAGGATCAGGTGAGATTTATTGTGAATTATGCCATAAAGGTAATGAGGCTAATGAGTCCATACCAAGGCCCAAATGGCGCCATAGTGAGCCTGCCATGTCCTAAATTTTTCCTATATGTATAGTACGGATAGTGGAAAGAGGCTTAGAAATGATTATGACGAAGATCAAACGAGATAATAAAGGTTAGATAAGTCTTAAAGAAAGAGAAAGACCTAAACACAAATTGGAAAATGTTAAAGGCCAAAAGTTAAAGTAGAAATAAATGTTAGGCCAAAAGTGGCAATTTCCAAAAGTTTAGGGACCTAAATGTAATTAAGCAAAAAGTCAAGGACATAAATGTAATTATGGAAAAGTTCAACCAGAAAAGGCTTAGAACTACCTGTAAGTATTTCAGTCCCACATTCCATCAGTAAATAGAGGAAGTCATGCTGGGTAATCTGGCATGATACAGAAATTTTATTAGGGCTCCAGACAGTAGAAAATTATCTGATAGTCTAAAAGTTATCTGATTTTTTTTCAGATTCCATAGACATCAGATATAAGTGAGGAAATTACAGGAAAGTGTGCCCTACAGTGTCAGATGTTATGAATTTGACAGAACCCGGGAAGAAGTTCTAGATAAAAAGTTATTCACATATTAGTGAATTTTGACGTGAGTTTGATAACACCCGTGATCTGATAATGGAACTTATCGGTATATGAGCCTAGATGAAATGAGACTAGATGACCTCACATATAGGCCCATGATGACGCCAAGAAGGGCCCAAAACCTAGGGTACCAGTCCATCAGTAGAAGGGGCTAGTGTCCAGAAAAAGTGCGAAATTATGAAAATGCCCCTAGATGCCCAGATTGTACCAGAGATGGATGAAGGGTATTTTGGTCACTTGGGACAGGCTAAAAACATGGCACATGATATAAATATGATTAGTTGAGCCCAGATACACCCTGAGGAAGTATAAAGAGGGATAAAATGACGATTATGCCCTTAGGGTCAATATAGTGTAAGAAAGGACACCAAGGGTATTTTGGTCATTTCTCAAGGAATGGATGGCAGATAAATAGTTAGTATAACCATGTCAAGGGTATGAGAAGCCTAGACATTGATTTTCAGGACATAGTACATATCCTGCTATATTATAGAAAAATTCAGAACAGAAAACAATCCGGTTGTTGTGAAATTGCTCCGATCGGTACCAGATTGGACTGGAATTTTTCCAGAAGCTTCCTGGCAAGGTGCACGCCACATAACCCCTTGAGGTGTCCATTGAGCTGGACCACATGATGTCATAATTATTCTTTTATGAAAAAGTAAAACCCAAGATTAAATGTGAGCCTTTAGATCAAATAGTAACCAAATCAATCTTGGCCATTCATTTTTCATGGATTTTGGCTATAAATAACCCCTCATTCTGCAGCAAACCATGGCTTCATGGACCCTTGGGGAAACTCTTGCAAAATGAAAACTCAAGCCAAGACAAAGAAGATTCAAGGTTCCAAAGTTCAAGCAAGCTAGAGATTAAAGGTAAGCAATCTCTCCTAGCTTATTTTCCTTTGATTTGGGAGCTTGAACTTAGGGTTTTCATGGGAGAAAATTTGAGTTTTCTCTAAGGGGTGGTGCTGCCCAAAGACCTTAAAGGAAAGGGGAAAGAAGAAATTAAAGTTAGAACCATATGATTGAAGCTTAAACAAGCTAGTTAAGTGGTTGGTTGTTGAATCAAATTGATATTCTTGACTTTGCCATGGTGTGCCCTGTTTGGTATGCACGGTTCATGAGGGAAGGAAATTGACTTTCAAGGGTTTAATGCTTCCATTGAGTTTGTATGATGATTTTGTGTAGGATTGGAAAGGTTTTGAACATTGGAAACAATAAAATCTCAAGGTTGTAGTCTTTGAGATTCCTTACGGTTACTGTTCACTCGCATGAACAGTGATTGGAATTTTATGATTTTGATGGTTCCAATGGTTTTAAAATGAAAAGTTGTGTGGGGTAAAGTGGAGAAACAAGTATGGGAAGCATTAGAATCAAAATGAGAATTTTTGAAAGAATTGTATGCTTATGTTCAGTTCTGTATAGCAGGCCATGCAGGATCTGGAATTTCATGATTCTAAGCTCATAAATGGATTCAAAAGATGAAATTGTGTAGGGTAAAGTCAAGACATCAATTGGTTCAAGAGCCAAGTGGATTAGAGAAAGTTATGACAATAAAGAGTGTAACAAAGTTAGTCTTGAATATGGTTGGAGTTCATGAGTCCTAATGAGTTATGTGATGAATATGAATGTGTTTAGGACCATGAAACACCCAAGAAGATCTTGGGAAGTGATGGACATAAAGGCTTCATGGTTGGAAAGCTAGGGAGCAAGGGCTAAAGGTCAAGAGAAAAGCTTAAGTGCAAGGTAGTGAACTTACCTCTTTATGTGCTTGATGTGGTATGCTTATGTGTTGACATGTATATGTTATTTGAATGATGTTGTGACATGATAAATGATGTTGAATGTATTTTGAATAACATGTTTCCATGGCCATGCACTTTATGTAAAAGTATATAGCATGATGGCATGTCACTAATCAAAGAAAGTTAATGAAATTACATATCATGCATTAGCATCCATCTTGCATATTTAAGTGGTAATGTTTGCTACTGAGATTCCCTAGAATCTCACTCTCCCATAACCAACCAATTTAGGTCAAGCATGATGGATAATGTATGCATGGAGAAAAGTTAAAGCATGGAAGAAGAAAAGTGAAGTATTTAATATGTTAGCATATGCTATGCACTTTCCATGTATGTCAAAGCCATGTAAAGTATCTATTTATATGATGAGATTGTATGAAACAATTATTGTATAACCCCATGATGTATATAAATTCAGAAAAAGCAAAAGAGATGATTTATATATGCTGGAACAATTATGGAAAGTGAAAGAAAGGAAACTGAAATGGTAAAAACTTAGGTCCTGAAGCAGTTTTATTGTGGCTTCAGTTTGACCTAGCAAATGAAGGAATTATCTCAAGAAATTTTATGAGCATGTAATACACATCCAGAGCTTTAAGTTCATATGTAGAACGTTTCATTTGGATGTGTATATCAAGAGAAATGAATTTCCAAAATAAGGGACCAGAAACTGTTTCCAGAGTTTTTGACCAAATGAACAGTAAACTTCAACGAACAAACTGTATCAATTGGATAATCATTTGATCTGGAAATTATTTTTCCCTTAAATTTCAAGATGTTATCTTCGTGTATCTTTTTGAACCACTTCATTTCGAGTTTTCTAGAATTAATTATGACTTTTCAAAGTTAATTACGTAATCTGGAATACCATATGAACAGTAACCCGAGAAAAAGTAAAATTCCAGATTTGGCTAATGGACTTCCAAGGTCTTGTAAGTGGTTCTAAATGCTACTGAATGGTCCCTAAGACATATTAAAATAAGGATGTTATAGAGCCCAATAAAGTAGTGAGACAATTATGTGGGCCAGAGTCCAGTGCTGTAGAGGAAAAGTGCAAAATTATGAAAATGCCCCTGGATGTCCTACTGTACCAGGGATGGATGGAGGGTATTCTGGTCATTCTGGACAGGCCAAAAATGTGCAAGATGGTATAAAGATGATTAATTAGAGCCAGTAAATAGTCTAATGATGTTTGAAAAGACGATAATGCCATTTGAGAAATTAAAGTAAAATCGGACACAGATAAAGGGTGAAAGGAAATGTAGGGAATTTTTATCAGGACTTCTGGGTCTCAGAAAATTATGAGACTTTACAGGGAATTTATTTTATATTAGAATGAATTTCTAAAAATTTTAGAACCATTAAAAGAGGTATCTAGCATTTATTTCAAAATCAGGATATTTTAAGAATATCGGTATAAGGAAAGTACCTTGGGATTTGAGCCTATTAGCTATTGGACCCAAGGAATACCTATGGCAGCCCAAAATTTCGTGCTAGGGCAGACCATTAAGTCCCAAGAGTTGCCTTGGAGCCCAAGTCCAATAATGAATAATTTATGAATTTTTTAAAAGAAAAAAAAGGATAAAGCATGAATTATGGCTTGCACATGGTGGGACCCACACAGCTACACAGTTGGCGTACAAGACAAGGGGTAGGAGAAGATTTTTTTCATGTGGATTTATCTCAAGTTGGCTTGGAGAGGAAGCTTGATGTAAGAACAAATATGAGCCATTAGATCAAATAGTGTACAAAGTGATATTGGAGATTCATTTTCCATGGAATTTTTCTATAAATAGGGCCTCAATTTTGCAGCCAAACCGTGAGCAAAGAACCCTTGGGGAAACTCTTGCAAAATGAAAACTCAAGCCAAGACAAAGAAGATTCAAGGTTCCAAAGTTCAAGCAAGCTAGAGATTAAAGGTAAGCAATCTCTCCTAGCTTATTTTCCTTTGATTTGGGAGCTTGAACTTAGGGTTTTCATGGGAGAAAAGTTGAGTTTTCTCTAAGGGGTTGTGCAGCCCAACAACCTTAGCTGAAAGGGGAAAGAAGAAATTAAAGCTAGAAACATATGATTGAAGCTTAAACAAGCTAGTTAAGTGGTTGGTTGTTGAATCAAATTGATATTCTTGACTTTGCCATTGTGTGCCCTATTAGGTATGCACTGTTCATAAGGGAAGGAAATTGAATTTCAATGATTTAATGCTTCCATTGAGTTTGTATGATAATTTTGTGTAGGATTGGAAAGGTTTTAAACCTTGGAAACATTAAAATCTCAAGGTTGTAGTCTTTGAGATTCCTTACAGTACTGTTCACTCGAATGAACAGTGATTGGAATTTCATGATTTTGATGGTTCCAATGGTTTTAAAATGAAAAGTTGTTTGGGGTAAAGTGGAGAAACAAGTATGGGAAGCATTAGAATCAAAATGAGAATTTTTGAAAGAATTGTATGCTTATGTTCAGTTCTGTACAGCAGGCCATGCAGGATCTGGAATTTCATGATTCTAAGCTCATAAATGGATTCAAAAGATGAAATTATGTAGGGTAAAGTCAAGACATCAATTGGTTCAAGAGCCAAGAGGATTAGAGAAAGTTATGACAATAAAGAGTGTAACAAAGTTAGTCTTGAACATGGTTGGAGTTCATAAGTCCTAATGAGTTATGTGATGAATATGAATGTGTTTAGGACCATGAAACACCCAAGAAGATCTTGGGAAGTGATGGACATAAAGGCTTCATGGTTGGAAAGCTAGGGAGCAAGGGCTAAAGGTCAAGAGAAAAGCTTAAGTGCAAGGTAGTGAACTTACCTCTTTATGTACTTGATGTGGTATGCTTATGTGTTGACATGTATATGTTATTTGAATGATGTTGTGACATGATAAATGATGTTGAATGTATTTTGAATAACATGTTTCCATGGCCATGCACTTTATGTAAAAGTATATAGCATGATGGCATGTCACTAATCAAAGAAAGTTAATGAAATTACATATCATGCATTAGCATCCATCTTGCATATTTAAGTGGTAATGTTTGCTACTGAGATTCCCTAGAATCTCACTCTCCCATAACCAACCAATTTAGGTCAAGCATGATGGATAATGTATGCATGGAGAAGAGTTAAAGCATGGAAGAAGAAAAGTGAAGTATTTAAGATGTTAGCATATGCTATACACTTTCCATGTATGTCAAAGTCATGTAAAGTATCTATTTATGTGATGAGATTGTATGAAACAATTATTGTATAACCCCATGATGTATATAAATTCATAAAAAGCAAAAGAGATGATTTATGTATGCTGGAACAATTATGGAAAGTGAAAGAAAGGAAACTGAAATAGTAAAAACGTAGGTCCTAAAGCAGTTTTATTGTGGCTTCAGTTTGACCTAGCAAATGAAGGAATTATTTCAAAAAATTTTATGATCATGTAGTAAACATCCAGAGCTTTAAGTTCATAGGTAGAATATTTCATTTGGATGTGTATATCAAGAGAAATGAATTTTCAAAATAAGGGACCAGAAACTGTTTCCAGAGTTTTTGACCAAATGAACAGTAAATTCAACGAACAAACTGTATGAATTGGATAATCATTTGGTCTGGAAATTATTTTTCCCTAAAATTTCAAGATGTTATCTTCGTGTATATTTTTGAACCACTTCATTTCGAGTTTTCTAGAATTAATTATGATTTTTTGAAATTCATTGCGTAATCTAGAATACCATATGAACAGTAACCTGAGAAAGAGTAAAAATTCCAGATTTGGCTAATGGACTTCCAAGGTCTTGTGAGTGGTTCTAAATGCTACTAAATGGTCCCTAAAACGTATAAAAGTAAGGATGTTGCATATTATGAGAAAGTAACCTTGTGACAGTAATTATGATGACTTAACCAACGAGTTTGGATGTAAAATTTTGTATGAATGTAGATAAGATATAGAGCTTTAATTGAACACCACGAACGCTTTAATTGGTTAAGTTTTTTATTTGTTATGATTTTTCAAAGTTGAAGATAAAATCTGGAATGGAATAAAATGAGTATCCAGAGGCAGTAAGATTCAAGCGCTAATTTGACTTAGAAAATGAAAGAATTTTTCTACAAAATTTTATGAACTTAAAGATAACTTCTTGGGCTTTAAATCCATACATAATACATTTCATTTGGATGAGTAGGTAAGGAGAAATGAATTTTTGAAGATAAGGCAAAGAAACTAGAACTTCCAGATTTACCAAATGAACTATATTTTTCAACGAATAAATTGATTTCATTTGAACAATGAAACCTCAGTTTTATATTTTTCATTCAAATTTTGATAAAATAGATTTCATTAGAAGTTGGACTCACTCCATTTCAATTTTTCTAGACTTCACTATGAATTTTCAAAGTTAGGTATGTATTATGGATTACCAAATGAACAGTAATAGTGAACAGTACCCGATAAGCATTTTTTTGAAAATTCATGTCTCTAAAGTAAAGAGGTGTTTAATTGATTCAAGTTACTTCCAGTTAAGTATAACTGAGGGAGAAAATAAGGATATGACAAAAGATCTACCTTTAATCTTAGGTATGCTTATATCGAACCTGATTCGAATTTACCTATTATCATTTATATCTCTTTAACTGCTAGTGAAGAATCTATGTTGTTAATTATAATAGAAAAGCATTGGGTTAGTAACTAGCTGATATAAAAGGAATAGATGCTACTATTTGTACCCATAGAATTTTATTGACTGAGGATTCCAAGCCTATTAAACAACCCCAAAGGAGATTGAACCTATTGATCTATGATATTGTTAGGAAAAAGATTAGTATATTGTTAGGAAAAAGATTATAAATTGTTGAAAGCAGGAATCATCTATACTATTTATGATAGCGAATGGGTATCTCCAGTTTAGGTGATAGCTATAAAGAGTAGAATCATAGTGGTTAAAATTGAGAATAATGAACTTATACCAACAAAGGTACAAAATTCATGGAGGGTCTGTATAGATTATAAGAAATTGAATGATTCTAATAGGAAAGATTATTTTTTCCCTACCCTTCATTGATTAGATGTTAGAAAGATTGGCGGGGAAGAGTCATTACTATTTCCTAGATAGATATTCAGGTTATTTTTATATTCCCATAGACCCTAGGTACCAAGATAAGACCACATTTACATGCCCTTTGGTATATATGTCTATAAACAAATGCTATTTAGCTTATACTATGCTCCTACCATGTTTCATCACTGTATGCTTTCTATATTTGCTGATTTTATTGAAAAACACATGGACATATTCATGGCAATTCATTTAATCAGTGTTTGGAGAGTCTTGATCAAGTCCTTGCTAGATCCATTGAGAAGCAACTTGTTTTAAACTTTAAAAAGTGTCATTTCATGGTCAACCATATAATAGTGCTTGGGCATCTCATATCTAGTAAAGGAATTGATGTAGAGAAAGCAAAAATTAAAGTAATATAACTACTGCTCTAGCCTACTACTGTAAAAGAATTACAATCCTTTATGGTGAACATCAGTTTTTATAGGAGTTAATTAAAGATTTTAGAAAAATTGATTTGCTACTCTCTAGACTACTTCAAAAAGATACATATTTTATGTTTTCTACTGATTATAAATAGGCCTTTGAAAATTTGAAGAGTAGGTTGATTTCCCTACCTATTTTAACGTCACTAGATTGGAATCTTCCTTTTAAACTATCATATGATACTTCTAATTTTGTTGTGGGAGCTATTTTAGATCAAAAGGAGGGTGTATAAAGTGATTGACAATTCCTCAAAGACACTTGATGCTACCTAAATTAACTACACTACTATGGAAAAAGAACTATTTACAATTATAGTAGATTTAGATAAGTTTAGAGCATATCTTATTAATTCAAAGTTATTGTTTACATAGATCATGCGGTAGTCAAGTATGAAACATCCTATTTTTACCACCTCAAAGCACGTATTCAAAAGCGTATTTGATTAGCGGAAGCATTACATTAGCCCAAAAATTAAAATTTTAAAACTTACTTCTCGGGTACTATTCATTTAGTGATTTCTAGATTTATAGTCCAACTTTAAAAATTCATAACTAATTATAGAAACATTGTATGGAGGTGATCCAAATTTCTAATTGAATATAGTTCATAGATATTTAAGGGGAAAATACAAATCTGGACATTTACTTTGCCAATTGATACAGTTAAATCGTTACTTTTTACGGTTCATATGGCAAATTCTGGAATTTCCAGATTCTGTATCTTAACTTTGGGAATTAATTTCTCTTGATATACACATCCAAATGAGGCATATTACATATGAATTTAAATATCTGTATGTGTTCTACGTGATCATAAAATTTCATGGATTAATTCCTTCATTTGCTGGGTCAAACTGAAGCCACAATAAAACTACTTTAGGACCTACGTTTTTACCATTTCAGTTCCCTTTCTTTCACTTTCAATAATTGTTCCAGCATGCATAAACCATCTCTTTTGCCTTTCATGCATTTATGTACATCATAGGGTTATGCCATAATTCTTTCGTATATTTTCTTTACATATAATGGATATTACATAACATTACATAAAAAGGCTAACATACATGCATGCCATCACTTATCTACTCTTCCTCTTCCATTCCTTTGCTCATGTACCAAACATAATTCTTCCATCATGAATAACCTATTATAGTTGGTTATGGGAGAGTGAGATTCTAGAGAATCTTAGTAGCAAGCATTACCACTTAAATAGGTAAGATTGATGCTAATGCATGAGATGTAATTTTATTAAACTTTCTTTAATTAGTAACATGCCATCATGGTATATACTTTTGCATAAAAGTGCATGGCCATGAAAAACATGTTATTCACAATACATTCAATATCATTTATCATGTCACAATATCATTCAAATATCACATACATGTCAACACATAAGCATACCACATCTAGCACATAAAGAGGTAAGTCCACTACCTTGCACTTAAGTTTTTCTCTTGATCTTTTGCACTTGCTCTCTAGCTTTCCAACCATGAAGCCTTTTAGTAAATCACTTCCCAATATCTTCTTGGATCTTTCAAGGTCCTGAACACATTCATATTCATCACATAATTCATTAGGACATGAACTCCAACAATGTTCAAGACTAACCTTGATAAACTTTTTACTAACATAACTTTCTCTAGCCTTCACGAATTAACTTGGCCCTTGAACCAATTGATGTCTTGACTTTACCCTACATAATTTCATCTTTTGAATCCATTTATGAGCTTAGAATCATGAAATTTCAGCTCCTATGTACTGTTCTATACAGAATTGCATAACACCCTCTTTTCTTTCAAAAATTCTCATTTTGATTCTAATGCTTCCCATACTTGTTTCTCCACTTTATCCCACACAACTTTTCATTTTAAAAACATTGGAAGCATCAAAATCATGAAATTCTAATCATTGTTCATGCAAGTGAATAGTAATAGAAAAGAACTTCAAAAACTATAACTTGGAATTCCAATGCTTCCAAGGTTCAAAACCTATCCAATTCTACACAAAATCATCATATAAATTCAATGGAAGCATTAGATCAATGAAATTCCATTTCCTTCTATCATGAACAGTACAAACTAAAATGGTTCAACTATGGCAAAGTCAAGAATATCAACTTGATTTAACAACCAATCACTTAACTAGCTTGTTTGAGCTTCAATCAGATAACTCTAACTTTAATTTCTTCTTTCTCATTTCATATAAGGTTTTGGACAGCACAAACACCTTAGAGAAAAGTCAACTTTCTTCCATGAAAACCCTAAGTTCAAGCTCCCAAATCAAATGAAAATAAGCTAGGTAGATTGCTTACCTTTAATCTCTAGCTTGCTTGAACTTTAGTACCTTCAATCTTCTTTGTCTTGACTTGAGTTTTCATTTTGCAAGAGGTCCCCCAAGGTTCTCATGCTTCATGGTTTTGAGCAGAAATGGTGGGGTATTTAGAGCCAAATTCCATGGAAAATCAATGGCCAATATTACTTTGTGCACTATTTGATCTAATAGCTCACATTTAATCTTAGATTTAATTTTTCTAAACATATAATTATGACATCATCAAGGGACAACTCATAGGGCTAGGTGGCACTATTCCAAGGGGAGAAGCTTCTGAAAAAAATTTAGTCCAATCAGGTACCGGTTCAGTCCGATTTCTCAAAAACTAGACTGTTTTATAAATCTATTTTTTTTAGATTCCATAATATGCTTTCTAACCTTAAATCTAGTATCCAAGTCCTTCCTACCATTGACATTCTTGGACTAGGCCAAAACTTAATTACATATCCCTTGGTAAATAAATGAAATGCCCTTGGTTCACTATCTTGCACTATATTAACCCTAAGGGTATAACTGTCATTTTACACCTCTTTACTTCTTATCAGGGCAATACTAACACTGACTAATCACTTCTGTACTTTCCTAGACATTTTTTACCTATCCAAATGACCAAAATACCCTTCATCAAACTCTGACTCAATGACACAACACAGTGGCATACATTCAGTGACATTTTTCGTAATTTTATATTTTTTCTAGTCTTTATTAGCCCTAGCCCACATACTTATCTTAAAATCTCATTGGGCCTATAAAGCACCATTTTGGGCCCTCTACATGATCCACTGCCTTCATGGGCTCAATTCCCGAGAAATTCCCCCGAAACATATTTATCGGGTGTTTCAATCCCCTGTAAATTCTATAATAAATTCTACAGAACTCCTTTTTAAGCTCTGTTAGTTTTAGAAATTTTTATATTAATTATAGGAATTTACTACAAAATTTCATTTGATTATGAGGTCCAGAGGATAGTGTATTATTTCCCTTTCTTCAAAAACTAATATAATTTTTTTGGGACCTCATATCAAAATTCTGTGTTGCGTCAAACTGATCAGAATAATCTTCTCTACTTACTAGAAAAATTTGAGACTACTTTGATTATGGGCATTTTCCTGCTCAACTTTCTCAAAATTACCATTTTGCCCTTCAACTTTTGAAAATTACACTTTAGGCCCTCAACTTTTCATATTTACACTTAAAGGCCCAAAGTTTATTTCTACTTTTATTTTTTACCATAGAACTTTTAAACTTTTCATTTTAGTCTCTCATTTTTATACATTTGTCTAATCATTGTTTTTCTTTTCTATTCATCATCATAATCCTTTCTAAACCTCTTTCCACTATCACTATTATATAGATAGGGAAAAAGTAAGATGTGAGAAAATACTTATTCCATAAATCACAATCTAAACCAAGACTCCTATGATGGATGTTACTGGTTCAAGAGTTTGACATTGAAGTAAAGGATCATGCTAGAAACATGAACTATGTTGTAGGCTATCTTAGTAGACTACCATTAGAGATAAAGGGAGTACTTAGTTCTAACCTCATTTGTGATTCTTTTGTTGATCAATCTCTATGTGTGTGTCTATTATAAAGCCTTAGTATGCTCACTTGGTAAATTTCATTGAAACTGGCCTAATCCTATCCCATTTAAGTAAATTTTATACGTAAAAGCTCAAGAGTGAATCTAAATACTATCTTTGGGACAACCCCCATTTGTGGAAAATATGTTCAGATTAAGTCTTAAGAAGATGTGTCCCTGATAAAGATTATACCCAACTTTTAGAAGCTTGACATTCCTAGGTTTTTAGGGGCCACTTTAGGGGTAAGAGAACTGCATTTATAATTCTCAGTTTGGTTTCCATTAGCCTACTTTGTTTAAAGATTCTTTTGAGTTTTGTAAGTCATGCGATAAGTGCTAGAGATTTAGGGGAATTAGCAAGTGTCATGAAATGCCCAACACCTGATTTTATTTTATAAGGTTTTTGATATATGGGGAATAGATTTTATGGGACCCTTTCTACCCTCAGCTAGTTTCCATTACATACTATTAGATGTGGATTACCTATCTTGGTGGGTAGAGACTATCCTAATGAGACTGGATGATGCCTAATCAATCTCCAAATTTTTAAGGACTCATATCTTTAGTAGATTTAGAGTACCAAGGGTGTTGATTAGTGATCAAGGCTCCCACGTTTGCAATGAGTTGATTAATAATTTATTGGAAAAATATGGTATGAGTCACAAGGTCTCAACCCCTCTTAGTTGAGGTGTCCGATAGAGAGATCAAACATATCCTTGAGAAGATACTTAAGCCATCTAACAAGGACTGGAGTCTTTAATTGGATAATGCTTTGTGGGTTTATAGAACTTCTTATAGGATACCTCTTTGTATGTCCCCATATCTCACTGTTTATAGGAAAGTTTGTCATATGAATATGGAATTAGAGCATAAATCCTATTGGGCTGTGAAACCTTGTAAGACTTGGAAGAATTTGGTTCACAAATGATGTTTTAACTATAAGGGATGGAGGAAATGAGATTGGATGCCTACAATAGCTCAGAAATTTACAAGTTGAAGACTAAACTGATCCATGAAACCAATATTCTGAGGAAGTGTTTCAAGGAAGGTGAAAAGGTAATGAGGTATCAAGCCCGATTCAAATTTAAGCATGAAAGTTTAAAACAAGATGGGATGGGCCTTATACTATAGTCAAAGTACATGATTTTCGGATGATAGATTTGAAGGAAGAGGCAACGGGCAAAGATTTTTCAAGCTAATAGCCACCTCTTGAAACTCTATGAAGAGTTCCCACTACCTCCAGAGGTTAGTCGTCCTTTTCCTTTCTCTCCTACTTTTCATATGCTTTATAGTTTGTGATCTTACTTTGCATTTGATGGTTTGATGAGTCTTTAAGGGGATGATTTAGTAGGAATAGTTATTTATTTTTTTAGTTATGTTTGAATAAATTCCTCTGTTGTCCACTTACATTCCATTATATGATGTTGCCTTTATCACCCGCACACTAATTGTATGTTGTAACTTACCCATCCTTTCATCTTAACTTTTCTTAAATTGCTTTGTATGATTGGAATGTGACTATGTGCTTACTTGTGAACATTATATTGAGTTGTGTGTTGAATTAAAGTGGGGGAGGATTTGGGATAAGTTGGAAGGTTTAAGTAAGAAGGGTTAACCTATAAAGGGTTTCTAGTAAGTTGGTAATCATTGATTGTTTTTTGAAAGCGAATGTGTAATTTAGTCACAACCTATGATTCTTGTAGTCATGACTCAATTAGCTCAGTGAGCAAAAAGACTATGTGTTTATTTGTCATGATTGTGATTAGGTTTAGTTGTGACTAGATGTTATTTAAAGTCCAACTGAGTCTATGAACTTTCATCACGATCAACACTATTTTAGGTCGCGACCTAATTGTCATATCAGTAAGTATTAGTCCCTCTGCATTTTCACTCTCTCAAATCCTAAAAGCCCACTTTAGGGCCCACTATACCCCACTACCCACTCGCTCCTCTATCCCCTACTTCTAAAAGTCATGCTACTCCCTATTTATCTCATTTTCTTTCATATTCTCTTGTCATCTAGGTGTTCTTACTAGTAGCTCTACTCATCTTCCTCATCTCTATCTCACCTAAGGTCTTATATCTATTCTCTCAAGAGTCATTCTTGCTCTATTTCCATTATCTCATTTCTTTTTCTACTACCAGTTGACCTATATTCCCTCTGAAAGGAATTGGAAGACACGCAGCGAAAATTAATTTCAAAATTTTTTCCATTCCTTGCCAGGATCTACCATATGTGTTTAAGTCAAGTGGGAAGAAGCATTACCCTTAGTGTGCCTTAGCAACTTCCATATCTTTTGGTCACGACGTTCACAGCTTCTTTCCGCGGCTCGTGCTCCCTTTTTGGATCGCAAGAAGTCGACGACTTAGGTCAGCTTCCTCTACTAGTATCCACATGAATAGCGTTCCAACCACAAACGACATGCTAGCATCTCTTGTCCCTCTTGGGCTTTCTCAAGAGTTCGTCCTCTCCGTCTCTATTTCGACAGTTTCTTATCTGTAAACCCTTTGCTCAGTACCCTTCGGCCTTTCTGTGTTCTATGTATATCTCTATGCAAAACGTAGCTCCTAATATCAGATATATAGGATGCTCTGCATTTTCTTCTACCGAATTGGATTTTAGGAGTTAATCTTATATTAATTCCGAAATTAATACAATATTATATATTGTATAATTTGATAAGAAACTAATTAAATAAATAATATTAAATTCATCCCACAGATTTAATTCACCAATTTATTTAACTTAAAATAAAGCTAAGACTGAGCTGTATTTGATTTATTCTCATAAATCAAATTTGAGATATCATATTAATTTTAATTTCAAATTCAAATGTGATGGAGATTTAATTTATCCTTATAAATTAAATCTTATAAATATCTCTTATATGAGATATCCTATCAATTTGAATTTCAAATTCAATCGTGATAGAGATTTAATTTATCCATATATATTAAATCTTATAAATATCTCTTATATGAGATATCTTATCAATTTGAATTTCAAATTCAAACGTGATAGAGATTTAATTTATCCTTATAAATTAAATCTTATATATCTCTTATATATAATGTATATATACGAATTTATATATATATATGAATATAAATATAAATAAATATATATACATCTATCCTGGATCATTCATTGAATCTGGACATGTCTTAGATTCGATGAATCTAGACATCATAGCTCGTGTTGGGCTATTTTGTGTGCGACCCTGTAGGCCCATATGAAGTTGGCAGTGGGCCATTTGTTATACTAGCCCACAAGTCGCAAGCGGTCTCTAGCAAGACATAACGACTACCCAAATCATATGAGGATCATTAAACGATGTAACTTTTTATACAACCATATCATGTCCCTTCTGTCACGCGATATTTTGGTCATGGTTGAGGTATGGATAATGTCATCCTCCTATTCCTGACCGTTACTTTCTCGATCCCTGAGTAGTCTGACTGTAGAAATGGAACTACCTTTCCATTACAGTATGGCCATACATTTCTCAGACTCACTCATCGAGGGGCCCAGTAATATCTCTCTACAAATATGAGGGACAAATTCCATCTTGACCATTCACATTCCTCTGCATGAAAAACCACTAAGCCCGAACATAGTCTTTATGATCACTCGGTCAGAAGTGACTTTTGACTAGGTCAAAGCTGAGTATTTGTCATGTAGGAATCCATGATGATCTCAGGTCAAAGGGCATATTGACATGGTTTGTATATGAGAGAAGCTTATAACGTTACCCATGCAGTTCTCTCATAGCGGGTCGGTCCAACACCTGGTACTCTTACATGTGCCTATAACTTTGATTTATATCTCTATACATCTTCAAAGTCATACTAGTCTTATTTCATCTGTGCTCCCGCATAGATGACCGACCAGGGACACTTAGGATAGGATCATGAATTATCCAAGGATGGTCATCACAATAAATATACAAATAATATGATAACACAATTAATAAATTCATAAATCAATAATGTTCATAAGATAATGATTGACCCCCTAGGGCACGATTTCCAACAACCTCCCACCTGTACTAGGTAAAATAATTAATTTGACTAATTCCCATTGACCTAACATGACGCTCATGCTTTGCCTGCACAAGCGGCTTTATTAGAGGATCAGCAACATTATCTTCTCCTGCTACTTTGCATATTTTTATATCACCTCTATCGTTGATTTCTCTGATGAGATTAAATCGCCTGAGTATATGATTGGTCCTTTGATGTGACCTAGGTTCTTTGGCCTGTGCAATGGCACCGCTATTGTCACAGAGCAAAGTTATTGGATCTGAGATGGTAAGTATCACCCCTAGTTTTGTGATGAACTTCTTGATCCAAACAGCTTCCTTAGCTGCATCAAATGCTGCTATATACTCATCTTCTATTGCAGAATCTACTACAGTGCCCTGCTTAGAGCTCTTCCAGCTTACTGCTCTATTATTGAGGAGGAATATATATCCAGACTATGATTTTTGGTCATCCTGGTCAGTTTGGAAACTTGTATCTGTGTAACCAGTTACATAGAGTTCATCATCCAATCTACCATAGACCAAGAATAAGTCCTTAGTCCTTCTTAAGTATATAAGGATATTCTTAACAGCAGTCCAATGGCCCTCACTAGGGTCCTGTTGATATCTACTAGTCATACTCAAGGCAAACGAGACATCCGATCGAGTACATAACATGGCGTACATGATAGATCCTATGGTCGAGGCATATGGAACTTTACTCATGTGACCTCGCTGATCAAATGTACTAGGACACAGATCTTTGCTGAGGTGAATACCATGAGACATGGGATGAAACCCCTCTTTGATTCGTGCATACTGAACCTATGCAGTATTTTGTCTATGTATGTACTCTGACTAAGTCCTAGAAGTCTTTTAGATCTATCTCTATAGATTCTGATTCCTAGGATGTAGGTGGCTTCACCCAAGTCTTTCATCGAGAAAGATTTTTCTAACCAAGACTTGACAATCTGCAAGGTAGGAATGTCATTCCTAATAAGTAGGATGTCATCGACGTAAAGTACCAAAAACACAACTGTGCTCCCACTAACCTTCTTGTACACACAAGGTTCATCAATGTTTTGAAGAAATCCAAACTCTTTGACTATTTCATCAAAACGATGATTCCAACTCCGAGAGGCTTGCTTCAGTCCATAAATGGACCTTTGAAGCTTGCACACTTTACCAGAGTCCTCAAAACGCACAAACCCTTTAGGTTGTGTCATGTACACATCCTCAAGGAGCTTTCCATTAAGGAAGGCTGTCTTGATGTCTATCTGCCATATTTCATAGTCATAATATGCTGCTATGGCAAAGAGGATTCTGATTGATTTGACCATTGCAACTGGGGAAAAGGTCTCATCATAGTACACACCATGAGTTTGAGTAAATCCTTTTGCAACTAGTCGTGCCTTGAAGACATTTACATTGCCATCCATGTCAGTTTTCTCCTTAAAAACCCACTTGCATCTGATAGTTTTTACACCTTCAGGCGGGTTGACTAAGGTCCAAACCTTATTATCGAACATGGATTGCATCTCAGACTTCATGGCATTAAGCCATTTTTCAGAGTTTGGTCCCACTATAGCTTCTTGATAGGTAGTTGGCTCATTATGCTCAATGAGCAACACATCACGACTATCAGAAATTAGAAATCCATATCTCTGAGGCTGAAGTCGTGTCTTATTAGATTTTCATGGACCTTGCGTGACTTGAGGAGTCTCGAACTTCTTCGAGGTGTACCTTACTCCCACTAGTTCTTTTAGAGATAAATTCTCGTTCGAGAAAGATACCATTTATGATAACAAACACTTTGTTATCAGCAGGGTTATAGACGTAATATCCCTTGGTTTCCTTAGGATATCCCACAAAAAGGCACTTTGAGGATTTGGGTGCTAATTTGTTTGAGGCTTGTTGCTTAACATAGACCTCACATCCCCAAATCTTTAGGAAAGACAAACTAGGCATCCTCCCAGTCCATATCTTATACGGAGTCTTTTCAATTGCCTTAGATGGAACACGATTGAGTGTAAATGCAGCTGTCTCTAGGGCATGGCCCCAAAAGGAGGGCAGAAGATCTGTTTGACTCATCATGGATAGAACCATATCTAATAGTGTTCGATTCCTCCATTCAGAAATGCCATTCCATTGTGGTGTCCCTAGAGGAGTCAATTGTGAGACTATCCCACAACTCCTAAGATGATCTATGAACTCTTGGCTCAAATATTCACCACCCCAATCAGATCGAAGGGCTTTAATTGTTTTGCCAAGCTGGTTTTGTACTTCATTTTGAAATATTTTGAACTTTTCAAAAGACTCAGATTTATATTTCATCAGATAGATATACCCATATCTGCTGAAATCATCTATGAATATGATGAAGTACGAATAACCTCCTATGGCATTTGTGTTCATCAGTCCACACACATCTGTATGTATGAGGCCCAATAAATCAGTGGCCCTCTCATTGTGCCCAGTGAAAGGTAACTTTGTCATCTTTCCTAATAAGCAAGACTCGCAAGTGTCATATGATTTCAAAATCAAATGAGTTTAGAAATCCATCTTGATGGAGTTTAGAAATGCGTTTCTCATTTATGTGGCCCAGACGACAGTGCTAGAGGTATATGGGATTCAAATCATTTGGTTTGACCCTTTTGGCGGTTATGTTATAGATATTTCCATGATTGGGTTGTTCCAAATTTAATATGTAATGATCAACATGCAAATCACCATGAGCATAGAAAACATCATTACGATAAATAGAACATCTACTATTCCCAGCAATGGAAGTGAAACCTTCCTTATCCATATTCGTAGAAATGAAACTACCTTTCCATTACAGTATGGCCATACATTTCTCAGACTCACTCATCAAGGGGCCCAGTAATATCTCTCTACGAATGTGAGGGACAAATTCCATCTTGACCATTCACATTCCTCCGTATGAAAAACCACTAAACCCGAACATAGTCTTTATGATCACTCGGTTAAAAGTGACTTTTGACTAGGTCAAAGCTGAGCGTTTGTCATGTAGGAATCCATGATAATCTCAGGTCAAAGGGCATATTGACATGGTTTGTATATGAGAGAAGCTTATGACGTTACCCGTGCAATTCTCTCATAGCGGGTCGGTCCAACACCTTGTACTCTTACATGTGCCTATGACTTTGATTTATATCTCTATACATCTTCAAAGTCATACTGGTCTTATTTCATCTGTGCTCCTGCACAGATAACCGACCAGGGATATTTAGGATAAGATCATGAATTATCCAAGGATGGTCATCACAATAAACACGCAAATAATATGATAACATAATTAATAAATTCATAAATCAATAATGTTCATAAGACAATAATTGGCCCCCTAGGGCACGATTTCCAACACCCTCTGCTATTGTGTGCTACCCACTCCATTATTGTGATTCTCAAGGTAGGTCCTCATTTCCCTTTTATTTTTCATTAGTCTTTGTATCTTTTGATTAGATTTTTAGGTTTTAGGTAGTTTTTTTCATTAATGGGAGATTTGAGGAATTTACAAATGGGAAATTTAGTACTGGGTTTGAGAATGTTTATGGGTTAGTATTCTTAGGGACTGAATCTTGGCAGGCTTGCTTTTGATTGGAAGACCATGGCTGATAAATGTGCTATTTTTTAAAACTTTTGTATTTTTAGTACCAACTAAAAGCCTATTTAGTTGCGACTATATGCCTCTGAAAAGCTCTTTTAACTGACTTTGAAAAGGGAGCCAGTTAAGGTTCAATCAATCAAGAAGAGAGGGATTTTTATGGGTAGAGGATGTCTTTGTAATGACTGTTTGCTTTTTTGCATATGTTTGTTTATATGGTTCATATAAAGAATCTAGGGTTACTAAGAGGTCCCATTCACAGGTGGCCTCCAAGCTCATTAGGGAATAAGCAGAATTGGTGTTCAATAAAAGAGGATTTGTGCAAGAGAAAGAATTCCCACAAACTGACCAAATAGCTTTCTACAACTTAGCCATATATCAAGGTTTCAAATAAATGATGAAAAAGAGATCTAGGATTAATGTTACTTTGGTTAGGGAGTTTTATATAACATTTTCGCTAGATGATTTGTTGGGAATCACTTTATGAAATCATGAGTTTTTCATTAATGGATTTGATATTAAGAGATTCTACAAATTGCCAACGCTCTCTGAGTATTGATTTCATTTCCTAAAGTTTAATTTGGATGAAGTCCCATGGGATATAGTTTTGAATGTCTTAGGAGGAGAAGAAGATGGATAGGTTATAAGGGGTCAAATGAAGAGGTATTTGGAGCAAAAAGTTATGAATGATGAAGCAAGGGTATTGCAGAATTTTATGACTTATAATATGATTCCTCAGGCTCATATTTCTAACATAAATGAAGAGAGAGCCCTCCTATTTTACCTTCTCATGACCAAATAGCCTGTCGATATTTTTCATGTTTTCTATAGCTCCATTAGTCACTGCATCTCATCTACTACAACTCTTTTAGTCTTCCCACACCTGATAACAAACATGTGCCTGGCTAACAAAATCCCTTCCCTAAAACGTGACCTTTTTCTTGACCCTTCCATTACCAATTGTTACACTTTTTCTGTAACGTCCTTACTTTTGTACGTCTTAGGGACTATTCAGTAGTATTTGTAACCTTTTACATGACTTTGGAAGTCCATTAGCTAAATCTGGAACTTTTACTCTTCTCGAATTATAGTTCAGATGGTATTCCATATTCAATAACGAACTTAAAAAAATCATAATTAATTATACAAAAAACTAAATGAAGTAGTACAAAATCCTACTCGAAGCTAACATCATCAAAATTTAAGGAAAAAATAATTCCTTGGACTAATTGAATAGTTAACTAAGTCAACTTTGATGTCAAATTTCACTATTCATTTGGTCCAAATTATGAAAATAGATTCTTTTAGAAAATTTGTTATTTTTGTACATACATCCAAATAAGGCGTTATTGGTATCAAAACAAAGTTTGACATGTTAAATAAATAAATGTCTGTAATATTTCATACATTAATTCCTTCATTTACTATTTTTTATTACATCATGAATATTGTTGTTCCACTTGATCATTTAACATCATTACACATAACAATTCTTTATGTACATTTATACTCCAATCCCTAACTTCTCTTCATACTTCTTCATCTTCTTCCATCATTCATGAACTTGTTATGATTGGAATTACATGGATAGGGTGAGATTTCTGGAGAAATATCAGTAGCAAATGGTACTAAATAATGCATACATTAATGTAAATACTTGTGCTTCCTCGTGAAAGTTTTAACATTGTATAATGTGTATGCTTCCATGTAACATATGAAATACAATTAGCCAAAGTAATCATACAAATAGGGATTTAATCATAAACAATATACAACACAATTCAACATAGCCGTAGCACAACCAAGTATAACATTCAATACATACAAGTTTAGAATAATTTACTACCTCACATGCTTGACTTCTTTTACTTTAACTTTACCTTTTTCTTCTTACTTCTCCTTGATGTGTGGCTGACCTCTTTTGAGTCCATGATCAAATTCTAACATCACATTATCATCTTTTCATTACAATCTAACTTCTCTTGAACCTTGAGTTTACTTAACTACAATAATGTTCCTCAATCTTTACTAATTGACTTGGCCTTTGAATCAATTAATGTCTTGACTTTACCCTATACAATTTCACCTTTTGAATCCATTTATGAGCTTAGAATCATTAAATTCCAGCAACTATGCACTATTCTAGATAGAATTACAAAACATACCAAATTCTTCCAAAAATTCTCATTTTGATTCCAATGATTCTAATACTTGTTTCTCTACTTTATCCCACACAAATTTTTATTTTAAAACCATTGGAAGTATCAAAATCATAAAATTCTAATCACTGTTCATACGAGTGAACAGTAATAGAGAAGAATTCTAAGAATTATAACTTCTAATTTTAATGCTTCCGATGTTCAAAAATATCCAATCTTACACAAAATCATCATATAAATTCAATTGAAGCGTTAGATCATTGAAATGCTATCTCCTTCTATCATGAACAGAGAAGACCAAAAGGTCTCCTTCTTGGTAAAGTCAAGTATATCAACTTGATTCAACAACCAATCATCTAACTAGCTTGTTTAAGCATTGATCACATAACTCTAACTTTAATTTCTTCTTCCTCCTTTCATCTAGGGTTTTGGACAGCATATATACCCTAGAGAAAGCTCGACTTTCTTCCATGGAAACCTTAAGTTCAAGCCCCAAAATTAAAGGAAAATAAGCTAGGATAGATTACTTGCCTTAATCCCTAACTAGCTTGAACTTTGGTCCTTGAATTCTTCTTTATCTTGGTTTGAGTTTGTATTTAGGCAACGCCTCCCCAAAGATTCCAAGAGCCATAGTTTTTGAGTAGAAATGGAAGGTATTTATAGAAAAATCTCATGGAAAATGAAAGGCCAAGATCACTTTGTGTACTATTTGATCTAATGGCTCATATTTGCTCTTAGATTAAGCTTGCCCTAGAAGCCAAAAGATGACATTATCCATGACATCATCAAGGGACACCTCACAACACATGTGATGAAATTCTAAGGGTAAGAAGCATCTGAAAAAATTTTAGTCCAATCAAGTACTGACTCAATTCAATTCCCCAAAAACCAGACTGTTTTCTACATCTGATTTTTTTGAGATTCCATAATATACTTTTTTATCTTAAACCCAATATCCGAATTCTTCTTACCATTGACATTCTTGGACTAAGTATAAAATTAATTATTGATCCTTTGGCAAAATACTAAAATACCCCTTAGTTCTTCTTTATTTACTTTAATATCTCAAGTGGATTATTGTAACATCCTTACTTTCATACGTCTTAGGGACTATTCAGTAGTATTTAGAACCACTTACAAAACCTTGTAAGTCCATTAGCCAAATATGGAATTTTATTCTTTCTCGGGTTATTGTTCATATGGTATTCCAGATTATGCGACGAACTTCAAAAAATCATAATTAATTCTAGAAAAATTGAAATGAAGTGGTTCAAAAAGTTATGTGAAGCTAACATCTTGAAATTTAAGGGAAAATAGTTTACAGACCAAATGAGTATCCAATTAATACAGTTTATTCGTTAAAATTTACTATTTATTTGGTCAAAAACTTTGGAAACAGATATTGGTCCCTTAATTTAGAAAATCATTTCTCTTTATGTGCACATCCAAATGAAACATTATACCTATGAACTTAAAGCTCTTGATGTGTGATACATGCTCATAAAATTTTGTGAACTAATTCCTTCATTTGCTAGGTCAAACTGAAGCCACAATAAATTTATCATGTCCATGGAAAACATGTTATTCACAATACATTCAACATCATTTATCATGTCACAACATCATTCAAATATCATATACATGTCAACACATAAGCATACCACATCAAGCACATAAAGAGGTAAGTTCACTACCTTGCACTTAAGCTTTCCTCTTGACCTTTAGCGCTTGCTCCCTAGCTTTTCAACCATGAAGCCTTTATGTCAATCACTTCCCAACATCTTCTTGGATATTTCATGGTCCTAAACACATTCATATTCATCACATAACTCATTAGGACTCATGAACTCCATCCATGTTCAAGACTAACTTTGTTACACTCTTTATTGTCATAACTTTCTCTAATCTTCACTAATCCACTTGGCTCTTGAACCAATTGATGTCTTGATTTTACCCTACACAATTTAATCTTTTGAATCCATTTATGAGCTTAGAATCATGAAATTTCCGCTCCTTCATGGCCTGCTGTACAGAACTGAACATAAACACGTAATTCTTTCAAAAATTCTCATGTTGATTCTAATGCTTCTCATAATTGTTTCTCCACTTTACCCCACACAACTTTTAATTTTAAAAGCATTGGAACCATCAAAATCATGAAATTCCAATCACTGTTCATATGAGTGAGCAGTAACTGTATGGAATCTCAAAGACTATAACATTGAGATTTTAATGTTTTCAAGGTTCAAAACCTTTCCAATCCTACACAAAATCATCATATAAACTCAATGGAAGCATTAAATCATTAAAATTCCATTTCCTTCCCTCATGAACAGTGCAGACCGAACAGGGCACATCATGGCAAAGTCAAGAATATCAACTTGATTCAACAACCAATCTCTTAACTAACTTGTTTAAGCTTCAATCATATGTTTCTAACTTTAATTTCTTCTTTCCCCTTTCATCTAAGGTATTTGGGAAGCACCTCCCCTTAGAGGAAACTCAAATTTTCTCCTATGAAAACCCTAAGTTCAAGCTCCCAAATCAAAGAAAAATAAGCTAGGAGAGATTGCTTACCTTTAATCTCTAGCTTGCTTGAACTTTGGTACCTTGAATCTTCTTTGTCTTGGCTTGAGTTTTCATTTTGCAAGAGTTTCCCCAAGGGTCCATGAAGCCACGGTTTTGATGCAACATGAGGGGGTATTTATAGCCAAAATCCATGAAAAATGAATGCCCAAGATTGATTTGGTTGCTATTTGATCTAAAGGCCCACATTTAATCTTGGATTTAACTTTTTCAAAAAGGTAATTATGACATCATCATGACATCATAAAGGACAGATCAAGGGACACTTCATGGGCTTATGTGGCGAAATTATCATGGTAGGAAGCTTCTGGAAAATTTCCAGTCCAATCCGGTACCGATTGGAGCAGTTTCACAGCAACTGGACTATTTTTCGTTCCTAATTTTTATAATATACTAGGATATGTATTCTGTCCTAGAAATCAATATCTAGGCTTCTCACACCATTGACATACTTGTATTGGGCCACAACTTAATTAAAGATCCCTTGAAAAATGACCAAAATACCCTTGGTGTCTTTTCTTGCACTATATTGACCTTAAGGGCATAGTTATCATTTCACCCCTCTTTGTACTGCCTTAGGGCATATACTGGCTCAACTAATCAAACTTATACCATGTGCCACATTTTTAACCTATCCTAGATGACCAAAATGCCCTTCGTCTATCTCTGGTACAATCTTGGTATCTAGGGCTATTTTCATAATTTTGCACTTTTTTTAGACACTGACCCCTTCTACTGATGGACTGGTACCCTGGATTTTGGGCCCTTCTTGACATCATTATGGGCCTATATATCAGGTCATCTGATCTCATTCTATCCAGACTTACATACTGATAAGTTCCATTATCGGATCACGGTGTTATCAAACTCCCGTCAAAATTCACTGTTGTGGGAATAACTTTTTATACATGACTTCTTCCGGGGTTATGTCATATTCACAACATCTAACACTGTAGGGTACACTTTCCTGTAATTTCCCCACTTATATCTGATGTCCATAGAATCTGATAAAAATTCAGATAACTTTTAGACTATCAGATAATTTTCTGTTGTCTGGAGCCCTAATAAAATTTCTATATCATGCTAGATTAACCAGCATATCTTCCTCTATATATTGATAGAATGTGGGACTGAAAATCTTTCAGGCAATTATAACCCTTTTCGGGCTGATCTTTCTATAATTACAATTTTGCCCTTGAACTTTTCTCTTAATTACATTTATGTCCCTAACTTTTTGCATATTTATATTTAGGTCCCTAAACTTTTAGAAATTACCACCTTTGGCCCAACTTTTGTTTCTACTTTAACTTTTGGCCTTTAAACTTTTCCAATTTTCATTTAGGTCCCTTTCTTCCTTCAAGACTCATTTAACCTTTATCATTTCTTCTAATCTTCGTAATAATCCTTTCTAAATCTCTTTCCACTATCAGTATTATCCAAATAGGGAAAAATTAGGATATGACAATTATCGTCTTTTCACATATCATCAAATTATTCCATGACCTTTGTTAACTACTCTAGGAACTCTCTTTGACCATCTAACCTTAGTTAAATAACCAAAATGCCCTTAACTATATCTTGTTCAAAGGCACAATATAGTAGCATATCAAGTGGCATTTTCGTAATTTCCTATTTTTGGGTTTTTGTTAACACTAGTCCACATACTTATCTAAAAATACTATTGGGCCTACAAGGCACCATTTTAGGCCTTCTACATGGTCCACCACATTCATGGGCTCAACTCCTAAGAAATTTTCCTGAAAAGCATTTATCAAGTGTTTTAATCCACTGTAAATTCCATTATAAATCCTACATAACTCCTTTTTGAGTTCGATCAGTTTCATAAATTCTTATATTAATTATAAGAATTTATTGCCAAATTTCATTAGATTTTGAGATCCAAAAGATACTATACTAATTTTCCTTTTTTTAAAAAATCATATCAATTTATTGGGATCTCAAATCAAAAATTTTGTGTTACGTTATACTAATCAGAATAATTTTCTCTATTTACTAGGAAAATTTAGGACTAATAAGATTATGAGCATTTTTGGGAATTTTTCGGCTCAACTTTCAATAATTACCATCTTACCCTAGAATTTTTTAAAAATTACACTTTAATACCTTCAACTTTTTATTTTTAAGCTTAATGGCCGAAAGCTTATGTCTACTTTCATTTTTCACTATGGAAGTTTTAGACTTTTTAGTTTAGTATGTCTCTTTCTTCAAATAATCGTTATGCCTCTAGGGACTTTCACTATTTATATTTTAGTCCTTAAACTTTTGTTATTTGCAGTTTAGTCCCTAAATATCATCTATATACTTATAGGACTTCTGCTCAATAGGACATGGTATCCTACCTATTTCAGGCTACATATTAGGCTTCTAGGCCTAAACCTTTGTCTACTCATTATCTTTTATTCTCTATTCATTATCACAATCCTTTCTAAATTTCTTTCCTTTATCATTCTTATACAGATAGGAAAAAAATAGGATGTGAAAGTTTCCAAAGCAAGGAAAAGGGCTAGCGAGGTCAGGAGTACTAAGAGGAGAAAAAGCAAGTAGCGAAGGCTGACCCATTGATGAAGTAGTTGAGGGTGACTCTGATCTTTCTGAGCAAGTTACAGCTCTATCTAATCAACTTTTTAGGTCACAACAGGAGGAGAGAGCTGTTATTATGAATCAGTAATTTAGAAGGCAATAATTCGTGGATCCCTTGATCATTTCAAATAGCTAAATCCCTTAACAATTTTTGGATCCCTTCAAGAGGTTTTCTTTATTATCGCGATCTAATTGCTGTTTGGTCACTACTAAAGATGGATTTGGTCACTAATTGAACTCACTGTGTTCTGTTGTTGTGACTAGATGTACCTTTGGTCATGACTAAATCCCTTGAAGTTAGGATTTTGTGCTTGCTGTGATTAGTGGTCATGACTAGATAAATATTACGTCACGACTAAAATTCCTAAAGTTCATAAGTTTGCTCTTTGAGTAATCTTGTCATGATGTGAACTGTTCTTGGTCACGATTGGAGTTCCCATTTTGAAAATATCCATCTTCCTTTCTTTTCTTCATGCAATATTGTATATAAGGACTTTTTAAACTACTATAGTACTTTTACAAGTAAATTATTACCCTACTATCTTAACCTTTCTACATCAACAGTTTTCTGAAAACCATTCACATGCTTGAATTTTTGAAAATCTTGGAAATTGATATAGAATCACCTAAGATTTCACTAGTAATCTCAGGATTCATAACTTGAGCTTGAGTGATTGTTTTGACACTCTTGTTGATTATGGATGTATCACTCAAGATGGGTTGAATTGGGTGATTTTAAAAAAATTTAAAACTCAAAGACATTTGAATGAATTTAAAGAATAAAATTTAGAATGATATCATCGAATGAAGAAGTTATTGAAGAAAGATTGCACAAGATTATTTATACTGGTTCGACCTAATCCACTTGGCCTACATCCAGTCCCTAGAGAGCTCATCTGAGTGTTCCACTATCTATAAAATTATGAGGTCTCTTGGTACCTTAGTACATTCATGTTAGAATCCCCTATCACTCCCCTTATAACCCATAAGGTTATCACCAATGAGAATCCCTCTCACTCCCCTTACAATTATAAGGTAATAATCCACTCAAGAGACTCATACTATTGAGCAATTTAAAAAATGATTGATACAGATAGAACTCTCTCAATAGAGTAGATAAGATAAACACTTAGGCTTATACTCTATAAGTTTCTCTCTCTTAAGTATATAAAATTCTCTGTATCAAATAAGAGAAACAAAGTAAAATAGAGATACAAATCATTGAGTATATTCAAAGTGCATTGTAAACATCTCTTGTTTCCTCATGCGTCTTCCCAACTTCTTCCACTTTCTCATTTTTGGCTTCTTCTCTTATAATTGTTCTTCATAATTTCATAGAAGTAGCTGTTGAGATAGTCATTGATGAATATAGTAGTTATTTGCTAACATGTGTATATGAGTTTTGGCTCTTTATTGATATCTTCATTTAATCTCGTTTTAGCCCTATAAATGATCTTCAAATATGCTTTAGTAAATATATATAATTAGTGTAAGCATATATCAATTGTTCCCAAATAATTTAGAATTAAAGATCAAAATCTGATAAAAGTATAGTTTAACACTCTTTTCATAACTCAACTTAACTTATCAAAGAGATCCCTTATTGAAAAATTCTTTGATAAATTACTAAAGAGTTACATTAGAAACAATTAAGATCTTATCGAGTAATACTTCGATAATCAGCCTTATCAAAAAGGACTTTGACAAATTTTTAATGAATTACATAGAGATAATTCATGATTTATCAAATAGTTATTTGATAAATGTCCTTATTGAATAACCCTTTGAAAAATATTCTTTTAGAGCATATGCCTTTAGACGTATCAATATATTTCATAATGCATCATTTATCAAAGTATTCTTCGATAAATAAACTCTTTGAATAGCTTATCAAAAAATTCAACTGTTTCAAAGATAGACTTTCAGGCATTATGATCTTTTCTCAAATTATGTAATATATTTGAAAAAGTTTGACTGAATTTATGATCTTTCAAGCATTATGATCTTTTAGCACATTAGAGCAAGTCATAAGATCGTAACCTCGACTGAATTTATTTAGCAAATCAGAAAAAGTTATGAGCATACGATCATTCAACAAATATAAATAAGTTATAAATTCAGGAAGATCATTCATTCAATCAAATCAAGGTGATTCATAACCTCCTCAAATTTATTCTAGGACTTATCCAATCAGAATTTTGACAAATTAATCTTAATAAAGGATCTTATCGAAGATCTCTTTAATAAATAACCTAATTGAATAGTTCATCAATAAGAGCATAAGGAATCTTACTTTGAATCTTTCATGTTGACTTAGTCAGATTGTCGTCTTTTGATCCATCAAAAATAATGATTGCACCTAATAATATAGTATAAGGTACAACCCTATCGTTCTTCTCAATGAGCCTTTTTATTAGAATCCTAGCAAATTAGTGGGCAAAACCATTGAACACTTGAGTAAAAACATGGGTTTTTGGATTTTAATGTATAAACTAAGGGTGTAGTAAAGTAAATATTTTTATATTTTTGATTAAGATGAAAATGATTTAGATTGTGAAAGAAATATGTTAAGAAAGACTCTTAATGATGAAAACATAACTATCCTTACTCTTAATTTAATATAGGAGGTTTGAAATCACTAAGTCTTAAGTAAAACCTCAATCAATCGATTGAGTATAGTGTAGTAATAATTCTTAAACTTCTTTAATCAAAGTTATCTTAAAAACTTCTTAATAGCATGTTTAAAACCACTTAGTGTGTAATTAAATCAAATGATGATAATGCCTTCACATGATCATCAATCGATAACCATAGACTTTGAACAATTGAATTAAACATTAATAATCATTGACAATAGTCCAACGATCTAGAAATCAAAACTAAAATGTTTATATTAAAATCAACAATCTTATCATCCAATGTCAATTACAAATATCTAATATGAGAATAATCAATCAACATTCAATCCCTATTCATACAATGAAATCCCTAAATCTATATATGATATTTAGTGCAATCTATGAGCTTAAGATATGTTATCCATCACCAAGAGACCAAAGTTCTAGCCTCTCATAACCCCTACTGTGTTGCAATCACTGCCTATAATTGTTGCCATGAAGAATGAAGAAAAAGGTTATGGAAAGGTTAAGAGAAAGATGGTAGAAGTGGATTAATTGGTGCAGAAATGTGAAAATTTGTAGAAAAGTGAAGAAAAATGAAAGATGTGTGTAAAGGTTGTAGAGAGTATGTTGAGAGGGAGTGAGCACTGCTTCTTAGCCAAATCTAGCAAAAGTCAAGCCTCCCCCCTCTTACTACTTCTTCTTCCTTTAATTACAGAATGACCTAATAAAAAATGTATAGCTTCACTAACTGTCCCTTTTAGTCACGACCATATCCATATTTTGATCGTAACTTGTAAACATAGAAAAGCTTCTCAAAAGAATTAAGGTCATTACCTGTGGATACTTTGGTCGCGACTAAACATCAAAGAAACTGGCTTCCTTGTTTCATCCTATTTGTCTTGTGATCTCTTTTTTGCTCATATTAGTCCTTGATTCTCCTCCAAAATACCTAAAATTCAAAATTAAAATTACAGTAAAAGTCTAACTAATTGAAGAACAATATAAATGCAGTTTGGAAGAGTTAATTTATCATTTAACTCTTTAATTAGCGTATTTCATGCACAATTATGTATTAACACAAAAACATAATTATAGGCATAAAATGAATTGTAAACTTCCCATAAAACCCTTAAAAATATCAAAGAAACCATATAAAATTTGCATTCTATCACATGTATAGGCTTATCATCATAAATTCAAGACAATTTAAACCACATATGATTCAAACAGATCAATCAACATTGTAAGAAATGAATCACTTGTCAATCACTTGTCAAAATCATTCTCAAAAATAGAGATTGAGTTAATGCCATATCCCAAATTTTCTTATCTGATGTATATGTATAATTTACATGCAATCGACATAGGATTCTTGAAGTAAATTGTATTAGATGGAGGAAGGAAAGAGAATGACTGGTAACTAAGAATAGTTCAAGGACCTAAATGAAATTTAGAAAAGGTTTAAAGCCAAAACTAAAAGTAGAGATAAAAGTTTAGCCAAAAGGTGTAATTACCAAAAGTTGAGGGACTTAAATATAATTTATCAAAAGTTCAAGGGCAAAAAAGTAAATATGATAAAGTTGGGCCGAAAAAGGCCTAAAATTTCCCAAAAATAGTTTAGTCCCAAATTTTAGCATTAAGTAGAGAAAATTATTCTGATCAGTTTAGCACAACACATATTTTTGATTTGAGGTCCCGATTAATTGATATGAATTCTAAAAGCCAGGAAAAATTATTACAATATTTCTCAGACCTCATAATCAGATAAAACTTTACAGTAAATTTCTATAATTAATATGAGAATTTATAAAATTGACAGAGTCATAATCAGAATTCTTATGTCGCCGCTGAAAAGTTGTCACCAAATCAATGATTTTTTGTAGTGATACCCCACCATTTCAGACTTGGTGTGGCATCTTAGACACCTTGGGGAACCTCTGCCAAAATTTCCTTTGAACCAAGAAAGAAACATACAACTTGGAGCAACAAGAAAGATAACTAGTTTCTTTGTTCTTGTACTTTAATCTAGCAAGTTGGTTCTTGGTTTTAAGAGGTTTTTGTGACATATTTCCCTTGATAGTGCTGCTAGGCATGCTGTCTATATGTGATAAGGATATGAGATTTATGTTATGGATAGTTTAGACAAGCTTAAACAAGTTATAATTAAGTGGTATAGGCTTAGAAATTCAAGTATGCATGTAGTTAGGGTTGTGTTATTGGCTGCCACTATATGAATCACTGTTAATGTGTTACAATTTCATAATATTGATACTTCCAATGGATTTAAAATGGAAAATTGTGTGGGGATAAAGTAGAGAAACAAGTATTGTAAGCATTGGAATCAAAATATGAATTTTTGGAAAATGGTAGAGTTATTTCGGTTATATACAGCAGCCAAGGATGTGTTTTGATTTTGAAATTCTGGTTTAATATTTGGATTCTACATGAAAAATTATGTGGAAATGAACCATGAGAATTTATTTTAGAAAGATGGAAGTATAAAACATAAAACAAAAAACGAATGGAAGTTAGTGAAAACTTAGTCTTGGAATTGTTTCAAAGTTGAGTTGTGACTTGATGTTACTTTATAATGGCTAGGTTTTGACATTTGTGTGGATAGAAGACCATTTCAAGAAGAGTGTGACAAGGATAACCCAAGAGGTAGCAAGAATACCTAACTATAATTTCATGTTTGTTTGATTGTATGCTTTCTTGTTAGTTATGATATTTTGTTGAGCTAAAGATTATGCCATCATGATGATGATGAAGTATGAATGATTGCAACTCCTTGCAACTAATCTCATGACAATATTCATCTTAGAGTTTGCTTATATATTATTATGAAGTAGCTCCCATCTCATGATAACATGTTAGGCATTTAATCAATCATGCATGATATTATAGTTTGTATGACTTGCTATTGAGATTTCCATGAAATCTCATTATTTCCATATGTATAACCATGTTATAGGTGCTGTTGGAACATCTCAAGGAAAAAGGGTAAATATAGATGGTTGAACTTGTATAATAAGTCATGTTGGTCACTTGACACTATGGGAGGATATGATGGGATGCATAGTATATTATCATGTGTTTGTATCCTAAGGCAGTAGCCTTATGACAATAATTATGATGACTTAACCAATTATTTTGGACTTGAACTTTGGAATGAAGATAGATAAGATAAAGAGCTTTAAATGGACAGCAAAAATGTCTCGATTGGTTAAGTTTTCGATTTACTATGATTTTTCTAAGTTGGAGATAAAATCTGGAATTGAGATAAATTTAGCAACTGGAGGTAGTGATGTTCAATCACTAATTTCATATAGTCAATGAACGAATTTCTCTACGAAATTTTATGGACCTAAAGAAAACATATGGAGATTCAAATTCATAGGTAACACATCTCGTTTGGATAAGTAACCAAAGAGAAATAAAATTTTGAATTTAAGGCAAAGAAACTGGAACTTCCAGATTTACCAAATGAATAGTATTTTCAACAAATAAACTGATTTCACTTGGACAATGTAACCTCAATTTTATATTTTTTTCTTCACATTTAAATGAAAGATCTTCTATTAGAAATTGGAACCACTTCATTTCAATTTTTCTATATTTAATTATGAATTTTTAAAGTTAAGTATGTATTCTAGATTACCAAATAAATAGTAACTATAAACAGTACCTGAGAAGAAATTTCTTAAAAATTCATATTTCTAAAGCAAAGGGATATGTAATTGGTTCAAGTTACTTTCAATTGAGTATAATTAAGGTTGAAAATAAGGATACGAAGGTGAAGCTTGAAAATTATATGACCAGCCTTTAAATCTTTTTCATTCTTTGATCATAAATTTTTATAAAACATTTTGAGAAGAAATAAATAATATCTCATAAAAAATAGCAAAATATGTGAAGGATCATTTATCAATTCTTTTGAAAACTTAGAAACTTTTTTGTATTTATTGAACATTTATTTGATAAATACCTTTATTGAATAATCCTTTGATAAATGTCTTTGAAAGCTGAAGATGTTCTTTGAAAACATAATTTATTGATCGAAGAATTTATTGATAAATGCTTTGTTCTATCAATACTTTGATAAAACCTTTGAAAAAATATTTTTAATATAACTGAGTATTTACAAAACTTATCGAAGGCTTCTTCGATAAATCCCTTATTGAATAAGTCTTTGAATAACTTCATATTCAAAATAATGGCACAGACTTTTCAAAAACTAATCTTATATTGATTTATCGAAGTCTTCATTGATAAGTAACCTTATCAAATAGGTTTTCGATAAATACTTTTTAAAAATCATATTTTCCTTCAAAAGTTTTTCCTTCAAAAATTCTTTCTCATTTATCAAATAACTTGACGAATAACTACCTTATCGATAAGCTTATTGATAAATATTCTTTATCAGTTTAAAAGACTTTTTAAAATTCTCTCTCAATTTATGTCATCATCAAAACTTTAATATTGGAACCTAACATTTCCCCCCTTTTTGATGATGGATAAATTTAATTGAGATATAATGAAAAGCATTACAAATGAATCATTAAAAATAGTAGGAACAACAAAAGTAGTTTTGATTGAGTATTGATCAAATATTGTCAGAGATACAATATATAATTTGTAGAGCTTGAAATGATTTCAAAACATAACAAAATCTAACTACTACTGCTCAAGATGATTGATTCTTAGTGTTTGGTACAGCTGGTTTTTTAGTCTCAATGGGTACAGAGGGATGAGAATAATTAATTGTAGGTTATGAGGGAGGAACTTCTTTAGTGGTTAGAAGATGAGTGGATTGAGAGGGTGAATCCAAAGGGTTAAGAGGAAGGAAGTAGTGTTGTTGTGGGTTGAGGTTTAGAACAAGAAGGAGGATAAACTTTTAGAGATGCCCAGGATTTTGTCAGCTGAATTGATGTAGGAGGCCAATGAGTAGGATCCTGAGGATGCTGAGTAGAAGTTTGAGGATATTTAAGAAGTTCATCAATACAAAAAATAAGTATTGGAACTTGACCTTGATCTTTAAATCTAAGACTTCATTGCCTAGCAATCTAATGGCAATCTTCAGTGACTAAAAATGTGCATTGGTGCCTCATGTCTTCGAATCATTTCAGCAACCAATTTATTTTCCATACCATTTCTCATATCATATAGTATTTATGTAATACTATAGATGAATTCTCTCTTTAAAAGCCATAATCTCTTGCTGAATAATGGTGTGAAAGTAGCTTGGTCAAAGGAGGGTACAGATGGTGCTACTAAAGATTGAACCTCACCATGTGCTCCTTACTTTTAACCTCAATTATACTCCATTAGAAGTGATTGGAACTAATTACATGGTCATTTGCTTTGAAAATATCCATTTCTAAAAGATTTGCTTTCGGGTACTGTTCACTGTTACTGTTCATTTGGTAATTCCAGAACATGTACTCTACTTTGAAAATTCATAATTAATTGTACAAAAATCAAAATAATATGGTTCCAATTTCTAATGAAAGCTCTTTCACATATGTTTGAGGGAATATCATGCATAAATAATTGTATGCTTAACATGTTATCATGTGATGGGAGCTACTTCATAATGGTACATAAGCAAACTCTAACATGCATATTGTCATGACATAACTTGCAAGGAGTTGCAATCATTCATACTTTATCATAACATGATAACATAAGCTCAAGCTCAACCAAAGACCATAATCAACAAGCAAGCAAAACAATTAAACAAACATGAGTTATAGTTAGGTATCCTTGCTACCTCTTAGCTATCTTGGTCAAGATGACCTTCTTGAAGTGTTTTTCTTCCTTCACAAATGTCAAAACCTAGCCATTACAACATAATATCAAGTTACAACTCAACTTGAAACCAAATCCAAGACTAGGTTATCACTAGCTCCCTTTCTTTCTCTAATTTATGTTTCCTACTTCCACCTTTCCAAAATAAATTCTCATGGTTCATTTCGACATAATTTTTCATGTAGAATCCAAATATGAAATCAGAATTTCCAAAATCAAAACATACCAATTGCTACAGTGCCAAACCGAAATGCAGGCTCTTGTTTTCCAAAAATTCTCATTTTGATTCCAATGCTTCCAATACTTGTTCTCCTACTTTATCCCCACACAACTTTCCATTTTAAACTCATTGGAAGCATCAAAATCATGAAATTCCATCATATGAACAGTACCACATATAGTACCAGCAAGAACACAAAACCCTAAATCCAAACATACTTGAATTCACAAGCTTATACCACTTGATTCTAGCTTGTTTAAGCTTGTCTAAGCTTGTCTAAACTATCCATAACATAAAACTCATATTTTAACCACATATGAGCAGCACTTCCAGTAGCAACCATAAGGGAAATATAGCATGAAAACCCCTTAAAACCATGAGCTAACTTGCTAGAACAAAGCTCAAGATCAAGGGAGATGATTACCTTGCTTGTTACTTCACTTTGGTTGCTTCTTTCTTGGTTGAATGAAAATTTTGCAAGAGTTTCCCTATGGTTCACCATGCATGCCAAAGTTTTCTGAATAGGGGGGTATTTATAGAGAAATTTGGGTTGAAATGGATGGCCAAGATTGATTTGGTTACTATTTGATATAAAGGCTCACATTTAATCTTGGATTTTACTTTTTCTAAAAAGAATAATTATTACATCATGTGGGACAGCTCATGGGACACCTAAGAGGGTTAGGTGGCGTGCTTCCCATGCAAAGAACCTTCTGGAGAAATTCCAGTCCAATCCGATACCGATCAGTGCAGTTTCACAATAATCGGACTGTGTTCTGTTCCTAATTTTTTTATAATATACCAGGATATGTATTCTATCCTAGAAATTAATGTCTAGGCTTCTCATATCATTGAAAATATTATACTGAGTATTTATCTGCCATCCATCCCTTGGGAAATGACCAAAATACCCTTGGTGTCTTTTCCTGCACTGTACTAACCCTAAGGGCAAAATCGTCATTTCACCCCTCTTTATACTGGCTCATGGTGTATATGGGCTCTAAATAATCCTCTTTATACTATATGACACGTTTTTAGCCTATCTAAAGTGACCAAAATGACCTCTATCCACTACTGGTATAGTATGGGCATCCAGGGGTATTTTCGTAATTTTGCACTTTTCCTGGACTGCTCTGGTCTCTGGCCCACATAACTGTCCAGTCACCTTAATGGGCTTATGATGGCTCCATTTGGGCCTTATTATGGGCTTATTGCCTGTATTGCCTTTATGGCCCAATTCACGTTACAACTCTCCCGATCCTATTTATCGGATATTTTATTTCACTGAAAAATCCAGTATGGTTTCTATAGGATTCCTTTTCTGACTCTCTCAATTTTATAAATTCATATATTAAATATATGAATTTTCTATAAGGTCTCATCTGATTATGAGATCTGAAAAATACTGTAATAATTCCTTCTGACTTCAGAAATTTATATCAATTAATCGGGACCTCAAATCAAAATTCTGTGTTGCGTTAAACTGACCGGAATATTTTTGTCTATCTACTGGTAAAATTTGGGTATGATCTGATTCTGGGCATTTTTGGCCTGTTTTGGCTCAACTTTTCCATATTTACATTTAGGTCCCTTAACTTTTGAATAATTGCACTTTAGTCCCTGAACTTTTCATTAATTGCATTTAGGTCCCTCCTTTTTCTTCTACTTTCACTTTTCACCTTCAAACTTTTAAATTTTCATTTTGGTCCCTATTCTTTTCTTAGTTATTAATCCTTCCCTTTCCTTTCACAATCTGATACAGTTTATTCCAAGAATCTTATATCCATTGCAGATAAACTGTACAGGTACATCAGGTCAAAAAAATTGGGGATATGAGACTAGTTGCTTGCCCTTTTATTTTTGAATCTTTTTTCCTCCACCAGCTAAGGCAAGAGAGATTCTCATCCTATGGATCTGCTCTGCCCAAAATCTAGAAACATTGACTTCCTTTTCACCCTTTCCAAGTAGTTAATGTTGTTGCAGTAAAGGAAGTAGGATAAAAGCTTGAGGATACTCGGTTCTCCTTCTTGCTATTTGTTTTATTCTCTCACCTGAATATACCCCTGTAGAATTGATGGCTCTCTGATTTCATCTATTTGAGTATGATCTAATTCTTTAGAGACCATGGCTAGCTTATGCTTCTTTACTTTCAGTGCTTGTCTATCACTTTACCTTATTAGACTTGGTGTAGCTTCAAGAGGCAATTGAGTCTAGATTGATTTCATGACAAGAGGAGTTGAATTCCTTAGAGGACTATGGTCCTTGGCTACCCTCGATCTGAATTTCTATTTGGTAGCCCTAGCCTTATGTTTTCATTTGGATTTTTCACACCCAACCTCTAGTATCTTAGTTCTTGCCATTTCTGAGTGTGGATAGTGATTAACAGTGACGCGACAAGAGGAAATTTGTGGATTATGTTTTGTGAACTATAAGTGTTTCTAACTAACTTAATTGTGGAAATAAAGGTACGGATACATATTTGAATTTTTGGGTTCAAAAAGATTGAATATTTTTTAAGAGAAATTCAATAAAGTAAGCAATAACGATCATATTTTCAATGAATAACAGATAATTTAATGATAAGTCATTTGATAAGTACCTTATTTGAATTGTTTATCGATAAATATTCAAACAAAGGTAAGAAATTTATCAAATAGCCCTTCGATAAGTCCCTTTATCAATAAATTGTTCGATAAATTACGACCTTTTTCAATCAAAATATTTCCAAATTTGTCAAAAAAATTCTTTTCTAAATACCTTTATCAAAAGGTTATTCAATCATAATATTTAGTTATTTTGCCAAAAATACTTCATTTATCGAGTAGCTTTTCGATAATTAGCCTTATCGATAAGTGTTTTTATTGTAGAATTCATTAATAAAAATCAACATAGAACACTTTGCAAGATTTTCAAAACAATTCATTCTTATTGAATACGTATTCGATAAATAACTTTATCAAATAGGTTTTTGAAAAGATTTAGTTGGTTGAATGTTCAGAAACTTCATGTTTTATCTCATGTTTATTGAAGCTTTTATCGATAAGAACATTTATCGATAACCTTTTCGATAAGTTCATTACTTACAAAAATTGAATGACATTTAAATAAACATGATCTTTTAAGAACAATATCTTTTAAATATGATGCATCAAAAGAAGTACATAAACACATATAGTATGAAATCATTATTAACAAGATAGGTCAAATATATTCTAAAAATAAAGAGAGGGTTTAGAAATGTTCATTTAGTTTTGGAAAATTGATGAATTCATCCGTGTAACTCTTTTCCTTCCTCTCATATTGTGCTTGAGCATGAATAATTATCCTTTCACCTTATTGCCAACTAACTTTGTAGTTTCAGTCTCCCTTGTAGCAATCCTCAAACTTGATATAGCAATGTAACCCATTGAGAACTTTTCTTTATTCTCCTGTCATGAAAATAAGTCCCTTTTTCCTAGGAGAATGGTTAGTATGATATAGTATATGAGATCATATAAAATTTAATAACTCATCATCAAAATAGATCAGTTTCTTAGTGAATGTGGATGAGTATGTTTAGAATTGAGCTTGCAAATTATGATGTATATTTAACTACAAAGCTCTTCCTTTTGAAGTCTATCTTAAAGAGAATGCTTCTTTTAACAAGTACAACTTCAATATGATTTTTTTAAAAATATATACTTTTGAACATTAATTTTATGAAGATATTATAGGTCATCAGATTCGAGAAGAATATCCTAGTGAGATTCACATTTGAACTAATGTGTTTGGAAATTTTCTAAGTGCAAAAGTCATACTAGAAATAAAATTAGCAAGAGAAGCATAACAAGGATTTGAAGACTTTGCTTATTTCTCAAATAGTCGTTGAACTAATGTATTTATTCACAAGAATAAATTTGTTACTTTAGTCATTTAGACTAACAAGTAAGGCTTAGTTGTTATGGAATCTTTTTTACTTGAAAGACTTGAACTTCATATAGATGGGCATTGTTAAACAAATGAATGACAAAGAGTTCAAGCACTAAGATGATGACTATGTCAAATGGATTTTTGGAGTATTTTTGAATTTTCCAAATGAGAGTATTGATCTTCAATACTGATGCCCATATATTTCAAAAATAAGTTTTCAATTCATGTGCATGCATTTAATGCAATCATAATATTTGATGTAAGAATTGAAATTTAACTTCATTTTTCAAATCATGGATATGCACGTTTTTGTAAATCACAATAAATTTATGAACTGATATTCATGAAGTCATTTGAAATATAAATTATCGAAAACATACATAGTTTCATTTAAGAATCCATTTAACAATCTGAAGACATATTTAGAGAATTGCAGAGTTGATTGCTAAAGGAGTTGAACAAGGAGCAAGTATCTACACTATCCAAACTTTTGTTTAAGAATAATATAGAGATAAGGATTAGATTTTACCATATTCCTTCTTGTCCTTATTACGGCTGCTTGATTCTGGTGAATTAAGGTTGAACTATTCTTTAGTATAAAAAATTCAAGGTTTGTTGGTTCCCTTCATCAAAATTTAAATGATTTCTCTATACTCACAAATCATGATATAAACCTCGTTAATAAGATTTTCTATTAAACAATTGAACTTGTTTTCTTTCTAGGTATCCCACTTTGCTTGGATCAATTAATAGTTAGTTTATAGGAAATATAATTATAGAATTCATATGCTCTATAAATATAATAAATTTAAGTCAACTGAGCATATTTACTTTGTGCATATAGACAAGATATATTCTCTTTTAGATACATGTATGCATAAAAAATTGTACTACTAAACATTGTATGTTTCTCCTTTACAAAATTGCTATCAGTCAAGTTTTTTGTAGGAGTATACAAAGATTTTAGAAATCAGTTGCAATGTTCATTCCTAAGGATACAAGTATAAACCTCAAATTATATATGTTAATTGTTATAATGCAAGAGGTTTACCATTGTACCTTTACCTTATGTGGAAGAAGGATTGCCTTTGCATACCCATTGCTTCTTTAGATTTCTTTTGGATACTTGCAATGGTCCCTCAACTGGTATGAGCTTTGATTCTTAAGATATCCTTCTTGTTTTGTTCCCCTCAAAGTAATTGAATGGTACACTGTGATAGTCCATTTTTGAGGTAGAATGTACTCATTGGAATTTTCTTCCATTGCTTCTTATAAATTGACTTTGATATTATTGCAATAGATTCTCCATGAGTTCTCCTAACTGATGTGTCTTTCACTTATGCATGAGAAACTCTTAGATTCCCCTTTCTCTATGTACCGTGTGTTGGAAATCGTGCCCTAGGGGCCAATCATTATCTTATAAACATTATTGATTTATGAATTTATTAATTATGTTATCATATTATTTGCATGTTTACTATGATGACCATCCTTAGATAATTCATGATCTTATCCTAAATGTCCCTGGTCGGTCATCTCTGCGGGAGCACAGATGAAATAAGACCAGTATGACTTTGAAGATGTATAGAGATATAAATCAGAGTTATAGGCACATGTAAGAGTACAAGGTGTTGGACTGACCCACTATGAGAGAACTGCATGGGTAACGTCATAAGCTTATCTCATATACAAACCATGTCAAAATGCCCTTTGACCTGAGATCATCATGGATTCCTACATGACAAACGCTCAGCTTTGACCTAGTCAAAAGTTACTTTTGACCGAGTGATCATAAAGACTATGTTTGGGCTTAGTGATTTTTCATACGGAGGAATGTGAATGGTCAAGATGAAATTTGTCCCTCACATTCGTAGAGAGATATTACTGGGCCCCTCGATGAGTGAGTCTGAGAAATGTATGGCCATATTGTAATGGAAAGGTAGTTCCATTTCTACAATTAGACTACTCAGGGATCGAGAAAGTAACGATCAGGAATATGAGGATGACATTATCCATGCCTCAACCATGACCAAAATATCTTGTGATAAAAAGGACATGATATGGTTGTATAAAAGGCTACATCATTTAATGATCCTCATATGATTTGGGTAGTCATTATGTCTTGCTAGAGACCGCTTGTGTCTTATGGGCCAGTATGGCAAATGGCCAACTGCCAACTACATATGGGCCTACAGGGTTACACACAAAATAGCCCAACACGAGCTATGATGTCCAGATTCATTGAATCTAAGATATGTCCAAATTCAATGAATGATCCAGGGTAGATGTATATATTTATTTATATTTATATTCGTATATATATAAATTCGTATATATATATTTCATATATAAGATTTAATTTATAAGGATAAATTAAATCTCTATCACGTTTGAATTTGAAATTCAAATTGATAGGATATCTCATATAAGAGATATTTATAAGATTTAATTTATAAGGATAAATTAAATCCCTATCCCGTTTGAATTTGAAATTTAAATTGATATGATATCTCAAATTTGATTTATGAGAATAAATCAAATATAGTTCAGTCTCATCTTTATTTAAAGTTAAATAAATAGGTAATTAAATATGTGAGACGGATTTAATATTATTTATTTAATTAGTTTTTTATAAAATTATACAATATATGATATTGTATTAATTTCAGAATTAATATAAGATTAACTCCAAAATCTAATTCGGTGGAGAGAAAAAAACGCAGAGCATCCTATATTTCAGATATTAGGAGCTACGTTTTGGATAGACATACACATAGAACACGAAAAGGCCGAAGGGGAATCTGTAAAAGGTTTGTAGAAAAGAAACTGCCGAAATAGAGATGGAGAGGACGGATTCTTGAGAAAGCCCTGGAGGGATAAGAGACGCTAGCACGTCATTCGTGGTTGGAACGCTGTTCGTGTGGATACCAGTAGAGGAAGCCGACCTGAGTCGTCGAGAAGCTGTGAACGTCATAACCAGAACTGAGGGTAATATTTCTTCCCACTTGGCTTAAACACATATGGTATATCCTGGCAAGGAATGGAAAAAAATTTAAATTAATTTCCGCTGCGTGTCTTTCAATTCCTTATAGTGGTATCAGAGCCATGCCATTTTGTGTTTAAGTTAGGCTTGATTGTTGATTCATATGATATGTGTTTGTCGTAGCCGATCATATGATATGCGTCTTTTGTGTGACATATAAGGGATCTGTATTATGTATGACAAAAGGAATCTAAAAGGGAATTGAAATCGGTGGTGATACGTTTTGATTTGATCAATTAACGTAGATGGGGTCCAAGAAAACTGAATTTAGATTTGTGATAGCGGGATCGCCGCCCGCTAACCGGCTAGCGGGACCGCTGTGGCTACCTGTTTGTAATGCAACATAACCGTAACATATGTTATTTTGTGAATGTTTTAGATTTGAAACATCAATTGCCCTGCAATTAAATCAGAATGTTGATTCTTGAATGCTTGGGTATGGTGAACAATATGGCTCTAGATTACAAGTGTTGTAATTTTTTTAAATACGGCCTGCGTGTCGTGCCTTCCTATATATATACTCTCAATGTACCTTCTCTTCTCATCTCACTCCCCTCGAATGTTAAAAGAGGTTTCTATATGTAATTTCCCTTTTCTTACTAGAGAGCTCCTCTCATTGGCTTGAGGGGACTTAGGATAGGTGAGCCATATTGTATCACATTTAAATTATGTATCTTATGATTATATCAGCACATGCATATTACTTTTATGAGATACAAACTGAGAAACATGCATTCTTATAAACCAAATAGTTAAATTAAACCCTCTAAATGAAATCTTAAGTCATAATGCCGTCAATTTATGAACACTTGTCAAAACCTCAATCGCTCAATTGTGGACTCCACCAAAGTGGGTGCTTTTGAGTTATCTTGGGGAGATAAGCAAGAGTAATGGTGCTACTCTCACATGTTTATTATTGTTTGACTTAATTGAGATGAACAAAATAGTTTTGGGTCTCAAGGCATTAGATGGGATTAAAAACATGCCAGATCATATGATGATAGGATCCCATGAACATCTAAGAGTTACATTTGATGTAATTGGTAAATGTGTTACCTACCTAAATAACTTAATTTAAGCATCCTGCCAAAGCGGACTTAAGTTTGAGCCAAATATGGATCTTAGCCCACTAACTATTGTATTGAGGGTTGTTTATTCAGTGGCAGATTGCTAATTAAATTGCATATTTTAATTGTAGAATCATGACGACTAGTAATACTGCTATATTATAGCTGCGATCTGTCCTTGAGAAGGACAAACTCAATGGGACAAACTTTCTTGACTGGTTTAGGAACTTGAGAATTGTTCTCAAGCAGGAAAGAAAGGCGCATGTCCTAGATCAACCTATTCCTGAGGAGCCAGCGGCCAATGCTCCTAGAGGTCAGAGAGATGCTTACACGAAGCATAAGGAAGACTCTGTCTATGTGGGATGCTTGATGCTAGCCACCATGGTTCCAGAGCTCTAAGGAGATCTGGAACACATGGAGGCTTATGAGATGATTGTGCATCTCAAGGAAATGTTCCAGCAACAAGCAAGGCAAGAGAGGTATGAGACCACTAAGGCCTTATATTCCTGCAAGATGGTTGAAGGTGCATCAGTCAGTACTCATGTCTTAAAGATGAAGGGGTACATAGATCACCTTGAGAGGCTTTGATTTCCCATGACCTAGGAGTTAGCTACGGATTTGATCTTGAACTCACTCCCAGAAAGTTATGACCAATTTGTCATGAACTACAACATGAACAACATGGAGAAATCTATTTCTGAACTACATGGGATGCTTAAAACTGCTGAGTCGAGTCTTAAGAAGAAGCCCAGTAGTGTTTTGATGGTTTAGAAAGGAAAGGGTATGAAAAAGAAAGGCAAAGGCAAGGGGAAGGGTCATGGTTCATCAGGTAAGACCAAAGAGTCAGGCAAGCCCGAAACCAAGCCTGCACCAAAGAAGGCAAAGCCTCCGAAGGAAGGAGTCTGCTTCTTCTGCAATGAACCTGGTCATTGGAAGAGGAATTGCAAACTCTACCTCGAAGATCTGAAAAAGAACAAGAAGGATAGCGGGGCTATCGATTCAGGTATTTATGTTATAGACATTCATCTTTATACTTCCACCTCATGGGTATTAGATACTGCGTGTGGTTCTCACATTTGTACAAATGTGCAGGGACTAAAGGACAATAGGAAGTTGAAAAAGGGCAAAGTTGACCTACGAGTTGGAAACAGAGCAAGGGTTGCTGCGTTAGCTGTAGGCACTTATGAATTAGTTCTGCCCACTAGGCTTTTGTTAGTTTTGAACAATTGCTATTATGTTCCTACTTTAAGTAGTAACATTGTTTCACTTTCTTATTTGGATAAGGAAGGTTTTTCTTCCATTGCTGGGAATAGTAGATGTTATATTTATCGTAATGATGTTTTCTATGCTCATGGTGATTTGCATGTTGATCATTACATATTAAATTTGGAATAACCCAGTCATGGAAATATCTATAACATAACTGCCAAAAGGGTCAAACTGAACAATTTGAATCCGACATACCTCTGGCACTGTCGTCTGGGCCACATAAATGAGAAACGCATTTCCAAACTCCATCAAGATGGATTTCTAAACTCATTTGATTTTGAATCATATGACACTTGCGAGTCTTGCTTGTTAGGAAAGATGACAAAGTCACCCTTCACTAGGCACAGTGAGAGGGCCACTGATTTATTGGGCCTCATACATACAGATGTGTGTGGACCGATGAACATAAATGCGAGAGGAGGTTATTCGTACTTCATAACATTCATAGATAATTTCAGCAGATATGGGTACATCTATCTAATGAAACATAAATCTGAGTATTTTGAAAAGTTTAAAATATTTCAAAATGAAGTACAAACCAGTTTAGAAAAAAAATTAAAGCCTTTCGATCTGATCGGGGTGGTGAATATTTGAGCCAGGAGTTCATAGATCATCTTAGGAGTTGTGGGATAGTCTCACAATTGACTCCTCCAGGGACACCACAATGGAATGGTGTTTCTAAATGGAGGAATCGAACACTATTAGATATGGTTCGATCCATGATGAGTCAAACAGATCTTCCGCCCTCCTTTTGGGGCCATGCCCTAGAGATAGCTGCGTTCACACTCAATCGTGTTCCATCTAAGGCAATTGAAAATACTCTATATGAGATATGGATTGGGAGGACACCTAGTTTATCTTTCCTCAAGAGTTGGGGATGCGATGTCTATGTTAAGCAACAAGCCTCAGACAAATTAGCGCCCAAATCCTGAAGATGCCTTTTTGTGGGATATCCTAAGGAAACTAAGGGATATTACGTCTACAACCCTGCTGAAAATAAAGTGTTTGTTGTCAGAAATGGTATCTTTCTCGAATGAGAATTTATCTCTAAAAGAACCAGTGGGAGTAAAGTACACCTCGAAGAAGTTTGAGAGCCAGAAGACACCACAGAACTGCAGATGGAAAACAGAGAAGACTTAGTTGAGACTCCTCAAGTCACACAAGGTCTACAGAAATCTAATAGGACACGACTTCAGCCTCAAAGATATGGATTTCTGATTTCTGACAGTTGTGATATGTTGCTCATTGAGCATAATGAGCCGACTACCTATCGAGAAGCTATAGTGGGACCAAACTCTGAAAAATGGCTTAATGCCATGAAGTCTGAGATGCAATCCATGTACGACAATAAGGCTTGGACCTTAGTCGACCCGCCTGAAGGTGTGAAAACTGTCGGGTGCAAGTGGGTTTTTAAGGGGAAAACTGACATGGATGGTAATGTAAATGTCTTCAAGGCATGACTGGTTGCAAAAGGATTTACTCAAACTCATGGTGTGGACTATGATGAGACCTTTTCCCCAGTTGCAATGGCCAAATCAATCAGAATCCTCTTTGCCATAGCAGCATATTATGACTATGAAATATGGAAGATGGACGTCAAGACAGCCTTCCTTAATGGAAAGCTCCTTGAGGATGTGTACATGATACAACCTAAAGGGTTTGTGCGTTCTGAGGACTATGGTAAAGTGTGCAAGCTTCAATGGTCCATTTATGGACTGAAACAAGCCTCTCGGAGTTGGGATCATCGTTTTGATGAAGTAGTCAAAGAGTTTGGATTTCTTCAAAACATTGATGAACCTTGTGTGTACAAGAAGGTTAGTGGGAGCACAGTTGTGTTTTTGGTACTTTATGTCGATAACATCCTACTTATTGGGAATGACATTCCTACCTTACAGATTATCAAGTCTTGGTTAGGAAAGTCTTTCTCGATGAAAGACTTGGGTGAAGCCACCTACATCCTAGGAATCAGAATCTATAGAGATAGATCTAAAAGACTTCTAGAACTCAGTCAGAGTACATACATAGACAAAATACTGCATAGGTTCAGTATGCACGAATCAAAGGGGGGTTTCATACCCATGTCCTATGGTATTCACCTCAGCAAAGATCTGTGTCCTAGTACATCTGATCAGCGAGGTCGCATGAGTAAAGTTCTATATGCCTCGGCCATAGGATCTATCATGTACGCCATGTTATGTACTCGACCGGATGTCTTGTTTGCCTTAAGTATGACTAGCAGATATCAATAGGACCCTGGTGAGGGCCATTGGATTACTGTCAAGAATATCCTTAAGTACTTAAGAAGGACTAAGGACTTATTTTTAGTCTATGGTCGATTGGATGATGAACTCTGTGTAACTGGTTACACAGATGCGAGTTTCCAAACTGACTAGGACTTATCCTCCTCAATAATGGAGCAGTAAGCTGGAAAAGCTCTAAGCAGGGTACTGTAGCAGATTCTGCAATAGAAGCTGAGTATATAGCAGTATCAGATACAGCTAAGGAAGCCGTTTGGATCAGGAAGTTCATCACAGAACTAGGGGTGATACCTACCATCTCAGATCCAATAACTTTACTCTGTGACAATAGCGGTGCCATTACACAGGCCAAAGAGCCTAGGTCACATCAAAGGACCAAGCATATACTCAGGCGATTTCATCTCATCAGAGAAATCAACGATAGAGGTGATATAAAAATATGCAAAGTAGCAGGAGAAGATAATGTTGCTGATCCTCTAACAAAGCCGCTTATGTAGGCAAAGCATGAGCGTCATGTTAGGTCAATAGGAATTAGTCAAATTAATAATTGTACCTAGTGCAAGTGGGAGATTGTTGTAAATCCTGCCCTAGGGGCCAATCATTGTCTTATGAACATTATTGATTTATTAATTTATTAATTGTGTTATCATATTATTTGCATGTTTACTATGATGACCATCCTTGGATAATTCATGATCTTATCCTAAATGTCCTTGGTCAGTCATCTCTGCGGGAGCACAGATGAAATAAGACCAGTATGACTTTGAAGATGTATAGAGATATAAATCAGAGTCATAGGCACATGTAAGAGTACAAGGTGTTGGATTGACCCGCTATGAGAGAACTGCATGGGTAACGTCATAAGCTTCTCTCATATACAAACCATGTCAATATGCCCTTTGACCTGAGATCATCATGGATTCCTACATGACAAACGCTCAGCTTTGACCTAGTCAAAAGTCACTTTTGACCGAGTAATCATAAAGACTATGTTCGGGCTTAGTGGTTTTTCATGCGGAGGAATGTGAATGGTCAAGATGGAATTTGTCCCTCACATTCTTAGAGAGATATTACTGGGCCCCTCGATGAGTGAGTCTGAGAAATGTATGGCCATACTGTAATGAAAAGGTAGTTCCATTTCTACAGTCAGACTACTCAGGGATCGAGAAAGTAACGGTCAGGAATAGGAGGATGACATTGTCCATGCCTCAACCATGACCAAAATATCGCGTGACAAAAGGGACATGATATGGTTGTATAACAGGCTACATCGTTTAACGATCCTCATATGATTTGGCTAGTCGTTATGTCTTGCTAGAGACCGCTTGCGACTTATGGGCCAGTATGGCAAATGGCCTACTGCCAACTTCATATGGGCCTAAGGGTCGCACACAAAATAGCCCAACACGAGCTATGATGTCCAGATTCATTGAATCTAAGACATGTCCAGATTCAATGAATGATCCAGGGTGGATGTATATATTTATTTATATTCATATTCGTATATATATAAATTCGTATATATATATATTTCATATAAGAGATATATGAGATTTAATTTATAAGGATAAATTAAATCTCTATCACGTTTGAATTTGAAATTCAAATTGATAGGATATCTCATATAAGAGATATTTATAAGATTTAATTTATAAGGATAAATTAAATCTCTATCACGTTTGAATTTGAAATTCAAATTAATAGGATATCTCATATAAGAGATATTTATAATATTTAATTTATAAGGATAAATTAAATCCCTATCACGTTTGAATTTGAAATTCAAATTGATATGATATCGCAAATTTGATTTATGAGAATAAATCAAATATAGTTCAGTCTCATCTTTATTTAAAGTTAAATAAATAGGTAATTAAATATGTGGGATGGATTTAATATTATTTGTTTAATTAATTTCTTATAAAATTATAGAATATATGATATTGTATTAATTTCAAAATTAATATAAGATTAACTCCAAAATCCAATTCGGTAGAGAGAAAAAACGCAGAGCATCCTATATATCAGATATTAGGAGCTACGTTTTGGATAGACATACACATAGAAGACCGAAAGGCCGAAGGGGAATCTGCAAAAGGTTTACAGATAAGAAATTGCCGAAATAGAGGCGGAGAGGACGAATTTTTGAGAAAGCCCTGGAGGGACAAGAGACGCTAGCACGTCGTTCGTGGTTGGAACGCTGTTCATGTGGATACCAGTAGAGGAAGCCAACCTGAGTCGCGGAGAGAAGCTGTGGAACACTGAGGGTAATGTTTCTTCCCACTTGACTTAAACACATACGGTAGATCCTGGCAAGGAATGAAAAAAATTTTAAATTAATTTCCGCTGCGTGTCTTCCAATTCCTTACACCGTGTCCATTCATCTAAATGTTATCCTATACATTTGAAACACTAGAAGGAGATTTTGGTACCCATTTAACTTTGGGTCCTTGATCATTAGTTTTGGACCCTCATTGTCCTTTAGGAACCAAATAATTTTATTTCCCACATTAGAATTTATCCTAAAGTAATACGTGTAAGAAATATGACCTTGTTTTCCATAATAATTGCAGATAACATAATGATGCATTTTTAAGTATATTTTCATGTATTGTGTTGGTCGAGTGGAAGCAAATTATTATCAGTGTGCATAAATTCCTTCTTCATATCAGATTTCTTAGTGATATCTTTAATGTGCAAAACATTTTTACTTTTTAAAATGCCATCAATAATAGGTTGAAAAATAATTACATGAAAATTTTAAAATTATTTTTCTTAAACTTATAAAAGGGATTAAAATTGTTTTCCGTTGATACATTTTGAGCTCTGAATAATGATTAAGTAGATTCATGTACATATAGCTCTTCTTGATTCTCTTCTTCTTGTTTCTCTATGTTGATCATTTCATAAAGATGTTATGTGATTTCTCCTTCTTCAACATCATCTTCCATTTATTCATCAGTACTAGATTTACAACTTTTAGTTATAGATGGAATATCAACACTGTCAACTTCAATATAATTGATAGAGGAGTAGATAGAGTCAAGAGTTTTAAAAACATCTCTTACATTAGAGCAAAATTTAATTTTCTGATAGTCATTTTCAAATAAAGCATTGTACAAAATATTTATTCCTCTAAGGTTCAGGAAAATAATTTCTTTTCATATTCATTCTAATCCTTTATTGGCTTAAAATAAAAATCATTCAAAAGGATTTTCCTCACATCATAATCAAGAGTTTTAAAAAATATAGTCATTCGACCTTTTCAATACAAAACTTAGAATTTTATCAAATAAGATGAATGGTGATATCAAAACCTTCACAAAGCATTTTGTAATTAGATCCAGCCATGATCTTTGTACTTGAGATCATTAGATCCTTTAAACAATTGTTTGAGAGGGTTTTGAATTGTGATAAGTGTCTTAATGCCTAGTGAATAATGAGTGTTGTTTGAAACTTTAGTTTATGAGCAATTTAGATAAAACCTTTGTTAGAAGGATCCTCAGCCTTAATTCCTAATTGAGTGATTACTTTTTTTAGTTTGTATTCTCTAGAACTTATCTTAGCTCTAAGTTGAAAATTACTTGTGCATTTAGGCATTCATTTCTATACCCTTTAGCACAAACACAAGCCCTAAATATTAATCCATTGTTTACCCCATTGGCCTTTCATGTCTTTCATTTTATCCATTATTTGTTCAAGTGTATATACTGCATCATAAATTAAGTCAATTTCATTCTTCTACTTGCAACCATATAACCTTCAAGTAATTATGTGAAGTATTGTATGTAAACAAATTAAAAAAAGAAAAAAGTTGAATAAAGTTGTAGTGTCATATCTTGGTTTTTTCCTATCGGTATACTACTGATAGTGGAAAAAGATTTTGAAAGGATTATGACGAACAACAAAAGAAATGATAAAGGTTAGATGATTCTTTAAGGAAGAGAAGGACTAAAATGAAAAGTAGAAAAGGTTAAAGGCCAAAAGTTAAAGTACAAACAAAAGTTGGGCCAAAAATGGTATTTTTCAAAAGTTAAGGGACTTAAATGTAATTAAGTAAAAAGTTCAAGGGCAAAATTGTGATTATGGAAAGGTCAGCTCGAAAAGGGTTAGAACTTCCTAGGAGTTTTTTAGTCTTGCATTCCATCAGTAAATAGAGAAAGTTATGCTGGTTAATCTGGCATGATATAGAAATTTTATTAGGGCTCCAGACAACAGAAAATTATCTAATAGTCTAAAAGTTATTTGAATTTTTGTCAGATTCCATGGACAATGATATAAGTGGGGGAATTACATGAAAGTGTGACCTATAGTGTAAGATGTTATGAATCTAACATAACCCTGGAAGAAGTCCTATGCAAAAAGTTATTCCCATAACAGTGAATTTTGACGGGAGTTTGGAGCCACCCGTGATCCGATAATAGAATTTATCAGTAAATAAGCCTAGATGAAATGAGACCAAATGACCTCATATATGGTCCTATGATGACGCCAAGGAGGGCCCAAAACCCAGGGTACCAGTTCATCAGCAGAAAGGGCCAGTGTCCAGAAAAAGTGCAAAATTACGACAATACCCCTGGATGCCCATATTGTACCAGTGATGGATGGTGGGCATTTTGGTCATCTAGGATAGGCTAAAAATGTGGCATATAGTATAAATGTGATTATTTAGAGCCAGTATAGGCCCTAAGGATGTACAAAGAGGGGTAAAAAGATGATTTTACCCTTAAGGTCAATATAGTGTAAGAAAGGACACCAAGGGTATTTTGGTCATTTTCCAAGGGATGAATGGTAGATAAATATTTAGTATAACCATGTCAGGGGTATGAGAGGCCTAGACATTGATTTCTAGGATAGAATACATATTCTAGAATATTATAAAAAATTAGGAACATAAAACAGTCCGGTTATTGTGAAACTGTTCCGATCGGGATTGGACTGGAATTTTTCCAGAAGCTTCTTGGCATGGTGAGCACGCCACATACCCCCATGAGGTGTCCCTTGAGCTATCCCACATGATGTCATAATTATTCTTTTTGGAAAAAGTTAAATTCAACATTAAATGTGAGCCTTTAGATCAAATAGTAACCAAATCAATCTTGGGCCTTCATTTTCCATGGATTTTGTCTATAAATACCCCCTCAATTCTGCAACAAAACCGTGTCTTCATGGACCCTTGGGGAAACTCTTGCAAAATGAAAACTCAAGCCAAGACAAAGAAGATTCAAGGTACCAAAGTTCAAGTAAGCTAGAGATTAAAGGTAAGCAATCTCTCCTAGCTTATTTTCCTTTGATTTGGGAGCTTTAACTTAGGGTTTTCATGGGAGAAAAGTTGAGTTTTCTCCAAGGGGTGGTGCTGCCCAAAAGCCTTAGATGAAAGGGAAAAGAAGAAATTAAAGTTAGAAGTGTATGATTGAAGCTTAAACAAGCTAGTTAAGAGATTAGTTGTTGAATCAAGTTGATATTCTTGATTTTGCCATGGTGTTCCCTGTTCGGTCTGCACTTTTCATGAGGAAGAAAATTGAATTTCAATGATTTAATTCTTCCATTGAATTTAGATGATGATTTTGTGTAGGATTAGAAAGGTTTTGACCTTGAAAGCAATAAAATTCCAAGGTTGTAATTTTTGAAACCCTTATCTGTTACTGTTCACACACATTAACAGTGATTGGAATTTCATGATTTTGATGCTTCCAATAGTTTTAAAATGAAAAATTGTGTGGGATAAAGTAAAGAAATAAGTATGGGAAGCATTGGAATCAAAATGAGAATTTTTGAAAGAATTGAGTGCAGTTTTGGTTCTGTACAGAATGTGATGAAGGAGATGGAATTTTATGATTATAAGCTCGTAAATGGATTCAAAAGATGAAATTGTGTAGGGTAAAGTCAAGACATCAATTGATTCAACGACCAAGTCCATTAGTTAAGATTAAGGAAAGTTAATGGGCTTAATCTTCAAGAAGTTGTTAGTTAAAGTGAGTTTAATGCTCAAGGAAGTTAGATTGTGATGAATGAATGATTATGTGATGTTAGGAATTGATTGGTATGCTCCAAGAGAGGCAGCCACATGTTCAAGAAAAGTGAGAAGAAAGAAGCAAGATAAGGAGAAAGAAAGTTAAGTGCTCAAGGTAGTAAACTTATCCTAAACTTGTATGCATTAAATATTATGCTTGATTGTGCTATGGCTTTGGTGAATTATGTTGCAATTGTGCTTTTATATAAAGCTCTATTTCTATGATTACTTTGGCCAATTGTGTTTCATATTTTACATGGAAGCATGCACATTACACAATGATAATACTTTCATAAGCAAGCACAAGTAGTTATATTAATGCATGCATTGTTTAGTAACGTTTACTACTGAGATTTCCCCAGAAATCTCATCCCTTTCCATGTAATCCCAATCCCATAGGTTTATGAATGATGAAAGAGGATGATGAAGCATGAAGAAAAGCTAGGGATTGAATAGTATATGTGTGTTATGTGAAGAATTGTTAAATGTATTATTACTGTATGACCAATGTAAGTAGTGATGGTCATGATGTAAAGAAAAATAGTAAATTATGGAATAAATGTATGAAATTTTATAGACATTTATATGACATGCCAAGCTTTGTTTTGACACCAAAAACGTTTTATTTGGATGTCTGTACAAAGAGAACTAATTTTCCAAAATAAGGGACCAGAATCTATTTTCAGGATTTTTGACCAAATGAACAGTAACCTTTGACGAATAAACTGTATTTATTGACAAATCATTTTGTCTGGAAATTATTTTCCCTTATATTTCAAGATGTTATCTTCACGTAGCTTTTTGAACCACTTCATTTCGATTTTTTTAGAATTAATTATGATTTTTTGAAATTTGTTGGGTGATCTGGAATACCATATGAATAGTAACCTGAGAAAGAGTAAAATTCCAGATTTGGCTAATGGACTTCTAATGTATTGTAAGTGGTTCTAAATGCTACTGAATGATCCATAAGACGTATAAAAGTAAGGATGTTACATGTAGCAATGTCAATAAGCTATAGCAAGGGAATAAAGCTAAAATAAGTACTTCCCGGTAATAGAAGGATAGGGTTTGAGCTTATTTAGATGAAATTTAACGTGCATTATCTTTAATCAAGGCACTCAAGTACACCTAATTTCTTTTCCACTTAACCTTTCTATCATTTCAACCTTAAAAGAACTCTTGATTCTTTGAATAAATGCTATTTAGTATAGGAGATTTAGAGCTATTACAAGCCTATGGTAGGGTGTTTGTCACTTGAATTGAAGTGAAAGAACCTTAACAACGAGATGTTAGATAGCTAAACCCTTATATCCCTAAAGAGAATCTATTGCGCTCATGCATTTAAGGTTAAATTCACCAGGTAATTAATTACTTGGCATTACTCATGTTATCAATTTTGTATTACTAAAAGATGATTGATTAATTGTTTCAAATGATCATTTTTGATTATGTCATTCTCTTCGATTTTGCTAATATTTTCCTAGGTGTGATTCAGTTCTTTGTCCAGGAGTACAAAGATTCAAGTGTGGGGGGATTGATAAGATATAATTTATATATTCTTTCTTTGGCATTTTCAAGGGTTTTGTGACACTTTTACTCTCTTTATGCATGCAACTGTACTTTTGTGATAATATTTGATTTTGGATGGCAATGTGTTTATTTAAGGTTAAAATGGTTAATTATTTCTTCCAACTGTAAATCCTTTAATCTTTAATTTACTTGACCTTTAAAAGGAGTTTCAACTTTGGTTTGCAAGCATTTAGAAGAGATTCAAAGACTTAAAGTGGAGTAGAGAAAGTATCACAAGACAAAGAGGACCATAAGCGAGAGAGAGAGCCAGCTCATTGTTTTTCCTAGTCAAGACCTTAGTGCTTGCTGGTCATGACCAAAAACATGATTGATTAAATGATTGCTTAGGAGCCAAAAGATGATTGATTAATTGTCAAATTTGGTCAAGAACATTCCCAAGCTATTCTCTACACTTCTCTCATCAACCTTCAATCCAATCTTCTATTTTTCATCATCTTTTCACCATTTCTCCACTTTTGCATTGATTAATTTGTCTATTCCACCTTTCCTTTATCTTTCCATCATATTTTTCTGCATATCTCATGGCACCAACTCTAGATAGCGATTACGGCATGGTCAGAGTAATGAGAGGCTAGATTTTGTAGCCTATTGGAGATGGACAACATAGTTTGAGCTCATTAACTATAATGGGGAGTTATTTTGTCTTAGTCTATACTCATTCATGTTTTGGGATTTCTTGATCTAGGAATTTTGTTATATGTCTGAAGATTGAATATCAATTGATTATTCACATACTAGATATTTTCATTTGATTGGATGATGTGATTACTGATTTATATATATTTCAATTTTATTTATGATTGGTTGGTTGATTATTGGCAATTTTTAATAATTAATTCAATTGATAATTAATTAAGGGTTTTTGTATCATCTAATTCAATCTACATATAAGTGATTTTCAGCATTGCAATAAGGGGTTTGTAATTCATCTTTGATTAAAGGAAGTTCGAACTTATTAATGAACTAGACTTGATCAATTGTTTGAGATTTTATTTAAGATTTCTTAATTTCACAACTCCTATTTCAATCAAGAGAGATAATAGCTAAAACATCCTACTTTTAACATATCAGAATATGTACTCTAAAGCATATTTAACTTATGGAAGCATTACTTTGGACAAAAAATTAAAATTTTAAAACTTATGTCTCGATTACTGTTCATTTGATAAATTCCAAATTGGCAGCCTCACTTTAAAAATTCATAACTAATTCTAGAAATATTGCTAGAGTTGCTTCAAATTTATACCTAAAGCTCTTTCATAGATCTTTAAGGAAAAAAATATAAATTTGGATATTTACCTTGACAATCAATACAGATAAATCGTTACTTTTTACTCTTCATATAGTAAATTTTAGAAATTCCATATTCTATCTCTTGATTTACACATCCAAATAAGACATGCTACCTATAAATTTAAAGCGCTGGATGTATACTATTTTCTCATAAAATTTCCTAAATTAATTTATTCATTTGCTAGGTCAAATGGAAGACAAAACAAAACAACTTTAGGATATACATTTTTACCATTTCAGTTTCCTTTGTTTAATTCTCAATAATTGTTCCAGCATACATATGTTGGAAATTGTGCCCTGTGGGCCTATCATTGTCTTAAGAACATTGTTGACTTATGAATTTATTAATTGTGTTATCATATTATTTGCATGTTTACTGTGATGACCATTCTTGGATAACTCATGATCTTATCCTAAATGTCCCTGGTCGGTCATCTATGCGGGAGCAGAGATGAAATAAGACCAGTATGACTTTGAAGATGTATAGAGATATAAATCAAAGTCATAGGCACATGTAAGAGTACAAGGTGTTGGACCGACCCGCTATGAGAGAGCTGCATAGGTTAAGTCATAAGCTTCTCTCATATAAAAACCATATCACGATGCCCTTTGACCTTAGATCATCATGGATTCCTACATGACAAACGCTCAGCTTTGACCTAGTTAAAAGTCACTTTTAACCGAGTGATCATAAAGACTATGTTCGGGCTTAGTGGTTTTCCATGAGGAGGAATATGAATGGTCAAGATAGAATTTGTCCCTCATATTCATAGAGAGATATTACTGGGCCCCTCGATGAGTGAGTCTGAGAAATGTATGTCCATACTGTAATGGAAAGGTAGTTCTATTTCTATAGTCAGACTACTCAGGGATTGAGAGAGTAATGGTCACGAATAGGAGGATGACATTCTCCATGCCTCATCCATGACCAAAATATCGTGTGACAAAAGGGACATGATATGGTTGTATAAAAGGTTACATCGTTTATCGATCCTCATATGATTTGGGTGGTCATGATGTCTTGCTAAAGACCGCTTGCGACTTGTGAGTCAGTATAGTAAATGGCCCACTGCCAACTTCATATGGGCCTACAGGGTCGCACATAAAATAGCCCAACACGAGCTATGATGTCCAGATTCATTAAATCTAAGATATGTCCATATTCAATGAATGATCCAGAGTAGATGTATATATTTATTTATATTTATATTCGTATATATATAAATTCATATATATATATATTATATATAAGAGATATTTACAAGATTTAATTTATAAGGATAAATTAAATTTCTATCACGTTTGAATTTAAAATTCAAATTGATATGATATCTCATATAAGAGATATTTACAAGATTTAATTTATAAGGATAAAATTAAATCTCTATCATGTTTGAATTTAAAATTCAAATTGATATGACATCTCATATAAGAGATATTTACAAGATTTAATTTATAAGGATAAATTAAATCTCTATCACGTTTGAATTTAAAATTCAAATTGATATGATATCTCAAATTTGATTTATGAGAATAAATCAAATGTAATTCCGTCTTATCTTTATTTTAAATTAAATAAATGGGTGAATTAAATCTGTGGGATGGATTTAATATAAACACTATTTATTTAATTAGTTTCTTATTAAATGATACAATATATGATATTGTATTAATTTCAGAATTAATATAAGATTAATTCCAAAAAAAATCCTAGTCTGTTGTAACACGTATAGCATATGATATATATGATATTTAGGAGCTACGGTTGGGACAAAAAAAAAAGGGTGAACGGGAATCGGCAAAAAGGTTTACAGATAAGAAACTGTCGAAATAGAGACAGAGAGGACGAATTCTTGAGTAAGCCTTAGAGGGACAGGAGGCGCTAGCACGTCGTTCGTGGTTAGAATGATGTTCGTGTGGATACCAGTAGAGGAAGCTGACCTGAGTCTTCGACTTCTTGCAATCAAAAAGAGATCACGAGCAGCGGAGAGAAGCTGTGGATGTTGCAATAAGAAGCTGAGAAAGTCGCGACTGAATATTGAGGGTAATACTTCTTTCCACTTCACTTAAACACATACGGTAGGTCCTGGTAGGGAATGGAAAAATTTTTAAGTTAATTTCTGCTGCGTGTCTTCCAATTCCTTACAACATAAACCATCTCTTTACCTCTCATACATTCATATACATCATTTGGTTATGCAATAATTATTTCACACATTTTTCCTTACATATAATGGCATATTACATACATCATGGAAATTCATAGCATATGTTAGGTGTCATATCCCCAATTTTCTTATCTGATGTATATGTACAGTTTATATGTAATGGACATGAGATTCTTGGAATAAATTGTATCATATTGAGGAAGGAAAGAGAGGGATTATTAACTAAGGAAAGTTCAGGGATCTCAATGAAAATTAGAAAATGTTGGAGGTCAAAAGTGAAAGTAGAAACAAAAGTTGGGCCAAAAGTGGTAATTATCAAAAGTTTCGGGACATAAATATAATTAAGCAAAAGTTCAGGGACAAAAATATAATTATGAGAAAGTTAAACTGAAAAAGGCTAAAAAATACCCAGAATCATATTAGTCCCAAATTTTACCAGTAGATAGACAAAATTATTCTGGTTAGCTTAACGCAACACATAATTTTGATTTGAGGTCCCGATTAATTGATATAAATTCCTGAAGACAAGAACAATTATTACATTATTTTCAGACCTTAGAATTAGATGAAACTTTATAATAAATTCTTATATTTAATATAAGAATTTATAAAATTGACAGTCAGATAAGCAATCGTGTAGAATTATTACAGGAATTTACAGTGGAATAAAATACCCGATAAATACTATCGGGAGAGATTTCTTGGGATTTATGCCATAAAGGTAATAGACCAATACTAAAGCCCAAATGGTGTCCCAATAGGACCAATAAGGTGGTGAGACAGTTAAATGGGCCAGAGTCCATAGCAACCCAGGAAAAGTGTGAAATTACGAAAATGCCCCTAGGTGGCCATATTATACCAGTGATGGATGGAGGGCATTTTGGTCACTCTGGACAGGCCAAAAATGTCCAAGGTAGTATAAATATGATTAGTTAGAGCCAGTATATACCCTGATGTAGTATAAAGAGGTGTAAAATGGCAACTATGCCCTTAGGGTTAATATAGAGTAAGAAAGATCAACAAGGGTATTTTGGTTATTTCCCAAGGGATGGTTGGCAGATAAATACTCAGTCTAACAATGTCAATGGTATGAGAAATCTATACACTAGTTTCTATGACAGAATACATATTATGGAATATTATAAAAATTAGGAACATAAAATAGTCTAGTTTTTGCAAAACTGCTCAGATCAGTACCATACTAGACTGGAATTTTTCCTATCAGTATATTTAACTTTTTCTAGCCAAACATGGCCCTAAATGATATCATGCATGGCATCAACTTAAGGCTTCTAGGGCAAGCGTGGTTCAAGTATGAATATGGACCATTAGATCAAATAGTAACTAAACTAATCTTGGCCATTCATTTTCACACAAGATTTTCTCTAAATACCCCCCAAACCAGATTGGATTCGACATGCATGGTACCTTAGGGAACCTCTGGCCAAATTTCAATTGAAGCAAGAAAGAAGCACACAACTTTGAGCAATAAGCAAGGTAACTATCTCCCTTGTTCTTGGACTTTAATCTAGTAAGTTAGCTCTTGGTTTTAAGGGTTTTTGTGACTTATTTACCTTATGGGTGCTGCTAGAAGTGCTTTCCACATGTGATGAGAATATGATTTTTTTGTTATGGATAGTTTAGACATGCTTAAACAAGCTAGAATAAAGTGGTATATAGGCTTAGAAATTAAAGTATGCATGTAGTTAGGGTTTTGTGTTCTTGGCTGCTACTATATAAATCACTATTCATATGTTGGAATTTCATGATTTTAATGCTTCCAATGAGTTTAAAATGGAAGACTATGTGGGAATAAAGTAGGAGAACAAGTATTGGAAGCATTGGAATCAAAATGTGAATTTTTGGAAAAAGAAAGGTTCACTTCGGTTCTGTACAGCAGCTCATGGTGTGTTTCGATTTTGGAAATTCTGGTTTCATATTTGGATTCTAAATGAAAAATTATGTGGAAATGAACCAGGAGAATTTATTTTAGAAAGATTGAAGTATGGAACATAAAATAGAAAAAGAATTGATGTTAATGAAAACCTAGCCTTGGAATTGTTTTCAAGTTGAGTTGTAACTTGATATTACTTTGTAATGGCTAGGTTTTGACATTTGTGAGGGAAGAAAATCATCTCAAGAAGACTTTTTAAAGGATAGCTAAAAAGGTAGCAAGAATACCTAACTATAGTTTCATGTTTGCTTGATTGTATGCTTGGTTGTTAGGTATGATGTTTGGTTGAGCTTGAGATTATGCCATCATGTTTATGATGAAGTATGAATGATTGCAACTCCTTGCAACTAATTTCATGACAGTATGCATGTTAGAGTTTTCTTATGTATTATTATGAAGTAGCTCCCATCTCATGATAACATGTTAAGCATATGATCAATCATGCATGATATTATAGTTTGTATGACTTGTTATTGAGATTTTCATGAAATCTCATTCTTTCTATAGGCATAACCATGTCATAGGTACTGGAACATCTCAAGGAAAAAGGGTAAATATAGATAGTTAAACTTGTATAATAACTTATATTGGATTACCAAATGAACAGTAACTATGAACTGTACCCTCAAGAATCAATCTGTTGAAAATGCATGTTTTTAAAGCAAAAGGTCATGTAATTGGTTCAAATGACTTCCAACTAAGTATAATTGAAGTTGAAAATAAGGATACAACATTTTGGTATCAGAACAAAGGATTATGGCTTAAGAAAAGCTCTAAATAGATTATTTATGGACTGATACATAATTGAACATCTCCATAATTGACACTAAGTTAGTTATTGCAGGGTAAAGATGACTAAGCCTAGGATTGGGTCAGAAACTACGGTGAACCAAGAAGACCCTATCCTATAAGTGTTTAGTTCAGATAAGGTAGGGTTGAACTCAGAGGAGGTCTTTATGTTGGTAAATAATCCTAATTTTGGGCTCCCTCTAGTAATACATATTCCAAATTCAAGTGACTCAAAACTGGATAGATCATATAGTTCTTCAGTAGGGTCTAATGAAATAGATGATGCATCAGATGATGATATATCTGACGAACCTATCCCAGCTTCTCCTATTAATGTGGTACCTCCAGAAGAAGTTGACCCTAGTGTAGAAGGGAATGCATCTCAGGGGAATGAAAGAGACATAGTATACCCCTGGGTAGTACAGTCTGATGAGGGTCATTCCTATGTTATGGGTACTACAGAACCAGCATATAGACAGTCTGTTGAGGTAGACATTCCTGGTGTCATATCCCAATTTTTATGCCTGGAAGCCTAGTATGTAGCCTGAAAAAGGTAGGCTACTAGACCCTGTTATAGGCGAAGCTTATAGAGGAAGCTAAGCGATCTGGGCCATTCATTACGATTCAATATGGACCATCCATTCCACCTCCCTCCACCTATAAATACCCCACCCCTCCTTCCATTTTACTCCACATCCATCCAAGGGAAAAGCAATAAAGAAGAGAGAAAAAGAGAAAGAAAGAAAGGAAGGAGTTCTGGGGGAGCCAGGAGCAGTCTAAGGAGCTGAGGGACTGGGCAGAGCTTAGGAATAAGGTAAGGAAGTTATCTAGTCCCTGCTATAATAAAGTAGAGGATTTCTCTTAGTAGTTAGAATAGAGAAATATATCTATTAATAAAGGTAGCTAAAGGTTGAAAGAAAGCCAGGGGAATGTCAAAGTAAGGATATTACCCTTGGTTAAGCATGAGGTAAGTAGAGCTATACTGGATAATAATAAAGATATTATTATGCTATGTATAGGCTTTTACTTATGAAAAGAAGGAACCTTAGAGACAAGGCTAAGAGCTAGAAGGAAAGGCTACACACCAGGTAGTAGACTTACCTACTTGTGTGCTTATACTGCTTGGATGTTTTATGTGATGTTTTCTTACCTTGATGATGTTAAGCATGTATGATTAAGTAATATTCTGTTTCTTTTTATACTATGGACATATGTTATAATTAAGTAACATGAAAGCATGTATGTTATCATTATGCAAGCATGATCATTAAGTACACACATCGTAACATCAAGCATATAGTTGCATACATTGTATGCTTTCTATTTGCTACTGAGAGTTCCTCCAGAAATCTCACCCCCTTCCATGTAATCCCAATCTCACAGGTATATTAAAATAGGACTGAAGAGTCATAGAGAGGATCTAGGGATTGGATAGTACAGAGGTTATGCAAAGATGGTACCAGAATGCTGAAATCAGGGAAAAACGCAGGATAAACAGTAAACTTTATACGTTGACTGACGTGGACTTGGTCAATGCGTGGTCAACGAGTTATTTTTTCCTGAAAGAACATTACGTTAGGTTTGAGTAGCAATTTGAACAACTTTATTTCAATTTTTTTAGAATTAGTTATGATTTTTTGAAGTCAGGCCACTCCACTGGAATTTACACAGTGAACATTTCTCGCTTATAGTAAAATGCCAGATTGAGTAATTTGACTTCAATAGTCTTAAAAGTGGTTCTAAATTCTACTGAATGGTCCCTAAGATGTATGAAAATGAGGATGTTTCATGTTCTGGTATAGAATCGAGAGAGTTCTAGTATAAAGTAAAGGGTTATAGCATAGAGCATAAGATTATGACACAAAATAGAAGGTTCTGGCTCAGTGATGCTCTGGTATAGTTAGAGATTTGAACTAAGAGGTTCTCCCCCTAGAAGAAGATATGGGGATAGTGTTTACTACTTAGAGATAGTGACACTCAGACAGATAGAATAGTACCCCATACCTTACAGCGGTACGGGGTAATCTTCAAGGAAGTGGCTAGTCTTAGTCAGTCGTTACCACCGAGGTCTCGTGTTTCTTAGCACAATGTGGCTGGACTAAGCAGGATAATGTTTGGGGAGCAGTTTACTCTATGGATAGAGACAGAAACTGACCAGTCCCAGGTCAAGGGAAACTGCCAGACGTTACAGTGACAATGATAATGAAGGTACCAACCTGGTTCAAGTTAATCAACTAGATGATTAGTACAAAGTATAATCAAGCCATATAGTATAAAGTAAGAAGATATGAAGGATTAGTTTAAGACAATGTTCAGAAGTAGATCCTCTATGTGAGTAGATCTACATTACGAAAGAATTTGTTCATCTAGTGTTTCTTGAACAAAAGAATGAAAAGTTAGAATGAGGCTTGCCTATGAATGATTCTAGCATGTGGCCTAAAGTTAAAGATGAGATGATTAATAGATAAAGAGAGCTGATGTTCCTAAGATAGAGGAACTATAGTCTAGTGCACAGTAGACTAAGATTGATAGAAAGAAAGAGTTAAGAGATAGTTGAGAGTTGAATGACTAAGAAGTTAGCTCACGGATTGAATTTTGTGTTACAAAGAAAGAAGTTTATAATGTTTAAAGAGAGAAAGGTAGCCACAGTTTTAAAGATAAAGTGACTCCCCCATTCCTTATGTAATAAAGGGTAATGAAAGGTTGAATTTATACCCTAGTAAGAGGGTAATGTGGTAGCCTAAGTTAAATGAGTAATTATTTTAGGTTCCTAAATGAATGTTTGGAATCTGGTAGATGATGTGATAGAGGAAAGAATGTTCTAAAGTTTAGTTAATTGTTTAATTGCAGTGTACATATGATGGATGGTTGAGCAAATTTATGTGATGATGATATGGCTTGTGTTGCCATAAGTTATGATGAATAGTTACATCTCCTTGCGGTTTTCATATGATGACACGCATGTTAGAGTATGCTATGAATACTCCCCTCATGCAGTACATGTAGGGTAGAGTTTATGATGAGAAAGTTATGTTGCTCCCATACCATACGACATGCAATAAGAATGTACCCAGAATGAGAGACAGTCTCAGTAAGTGAGACAATTGTTACAATATGATTGGGGTTACTCATATATTTCTACATACTTATGAATACAGTACTCAGGGCCATTCCTTATGTTAGGGTTATAGCAAGTATCAAGAAGGTGGAAGTGTTATAACTTTATCAAAAGAAATGGTATACAGAAAGAGCAAAAGATAGTAGTAAAGAGATTGTTTTCATATCACTCTTCAGATAAGAGTTAGATATGAAACATATGGCTCTCAGATAGAGCTAGATGCAGATGAGTTCAGATCACTCTTCAGATAAGAGTTAGATATGATACAGATTACTCGCAGTTAGAGCATAGTTCAAATGGCTCGCAGTTAGAGCACATATTTAAATGAGAAGTTATGATGAGGCCATATCAATAGAATGCAATGGCAGGTAGTTAGACCATGATTGGTAAACTACAATAGAGTAAGAAAGATGAGAAGGAACTCCTGAGTAAGAGGGAAAATAAGTAAAGTCTTGGTAAATAATATGGGTTACTGAATGTATTTTAAAATTTGTATTGAGTTATCAACAAGTGGAAGAAGTTAACCTTATAACTTAGTCGATTATATGAGATCTTTCAGAGATGATGATACAGTACAACATAATCACAGAGGATTCTGGAGGGTCGTAGTTAGATCCTAGCATGGCTCAAGGGTCACAGTTAGATCCTAACAGTTTCAGAGTCACAGTTAGATTTTGAAGAGGCTTGCGGTTGATCCCGATGTCGTAGTTAGACCTAGCCTAAGGAAAGTAAGGAGCCATGGAGAAATGAGAACAGTATAATATCTCTCTGAAAAGATGAGTACCAAAGACGAAGTTAAGGTAAGGAGCTTCATGAGTTGATTAACTCATCTAGAAAACTTATAGCCTATATTATATACAGACTGAACTTAGTTTACCCTTATGAAGATGGAGTCCAAGTTCAAGTCTGAGTGTTGATATTCAAAAAGTTTTGTAGAAGTATGCCTGAGGAATAGAGAAAAGAACCCCATATGTTTTGGGAATGGAAAAGTATGAGTAGATAGATCCTTCAGATAAGGATCAAGAGATGAAAAGGCTAGTAAAGACCTAAAGAAGAGGGTCTAAGATAGAGTAAAGAAAGAACACAGTTATATGAGAAAGGGTGTAAATGCCATAAAAGTTTGGCATAAATCCACAAAGTTATGAAAGGTAGTAAGAAAAGTTAAGAAGAGCTAAAAAGTTAAGAAAATGTTATGAAATGAAAGGGACATTCTCCTCAGAGGAAACTATTCATCAAAGTATGAATATGGATTTGACCTTCAAATTTTAAGGACGAAATTTATTTTAAGGGGAGGAGAAATGTCATATCCCAATTTTTAGGTCTAGAAGCCTAGTATGTAGCCTGAAAAAGGTAGGCTACTAGACCCTATTGTGCAGAAGTCCCAGAAGTATACAAATGATGTTCAGGGACTAAACTGCAAGAAAGTAAAAATTCAGGGACTAAAGCGTAAATAGTGAAAGTCCCTTAGGGCATAATGGAAAAGTAAGAGGTGTTTCTTGGGAACTGAGCCATCAGAGTGCTTAAGCTTGGTTAAAAACCCAAGATAGAAATCCAAAAGCCCAAAAACGTAGGCCTAAGGATTATGGAGTTTAATAGGCATTAAAATAATATTTTAGTGCTTTTCCATAAAGTAAAGCTACCACGTTAAGGATAAAACTGGGAAAAGTGATCAGATATGACTTTAGACCATAAGGTGGCATGAAAGTGTCCTAATGGGACCCACAAGGTGCCACATGGTATTATTACAGGAAAAGAAGAAAAGTTAAGGACACATGTCATGAGATAGGAAAAAGGAGAAAAAGTAAAAAGGACACGTGGCACAATCTCGGCCATTCATTCTAGGAAAAGGCTCTAGAATTCTCTAGAGAGGCTGAGTCAGCTAGTGAGGGGTCCCAAGGGCCCCACCAATTACACCACATACCCCCTGAGGTATTCCCTGAGGTGTCCTTGGATGATGTCATGTTGGTGAGTCATCAAGGAGGATGATGTCATCATGATGATGCAGGCGAAGCTTCTTGAGGAAGCTAAGCGATCTAGGCCATTCATCATGATTCAATCTGGACCATCCATTCCACCTCCCTCCACCTATAAATACCCCACCCCTCCTTCCATTTCACTCCATGTCCAGCCAAGGCAAAAGTAAGAAAGAAGAGAAAAAAAGAGAAAGAGAGAAATAAAGAAAGGAAGAGAAAGGAAAAAGGAGTTCTGGTGGAGTTAGGAGCAGTCTAAGGAGCTGAGGGACTGGGCAAAGCTTAGGAATGAGGTAAGGAAGTTATCTAGTCCCTGCTCTAATAAAGTAGAGGATTGCTCTTAGTAGTTAGAATAGAGAAATATCTCTATTAATAAAGGTAGCTAAAGGTTAAAAGAAAGCTAGGGGAATGTCAAAGTAAGGATATTACCCCTAGTTAAGCATGAGGTAAGTAGAGCTATACTGGATAATAATAAAGATATTATGATTCTATGTATAGGATCTGACTTATGAAAAGAAGGAACCTTAGAGACAAGGCTAAGAGCTGGAAGGAAATGTTACACGCCAGGTAGTAGACTTACCTACTTGTGTGCTTATATTGCTTGGATGTTTTATGTGATGTTTTCTTACCTTGATGATGTGAAGCATGTATGATTAAGTAATGCTCTATTTCTTTTTATAATATGGCCATATGTTATAATTAAGTAACATGGAAGCATATATGTTATCATTATGCAAGCATGATCATGAAGTACACACATAGTAACATCAAGCATATAGTTACATACATTGTATGGTTTCTGTTTGCTACTGAGATTTTCCCCAGAAATCTCACCCCCTTCCATGTAATCCCAATCTCCCAGGTATGTTAAAAGAGGACCAAAGAATCGTAGAGAAGAGCTAGGGATTGGATAGTACAGAGGTTATGCAAAGATGGGACCAGAATGCTAAAATCAGGGGAAAATATAGGATAAATAGTAAACTTCATACATTGACTGACATGGACCTGGTCAATACATGGTCAATGAGTTATTTTTCCCTGAAAGAACATTACGTTAGGTTTGAATAGCAATTTGAACAACTTTATTTTGATTTTTCTAAAATTAGTTATGATTTTTTGAAGTCAGACTACTCCACTGGAATTTACACAGTGAACAGTACTCGCTTAGAGTAAAATGCCAGATTAAGTAATTTGACTTCAATAGACTTAAAAGTGGTTCCAAATGCTACTGAATGGTCCCTCATATGTATGAAAATGAGGATGTTTCACCTGGTCCTAGCCAAGTACCCAACCCAACTGATATTCCTGGACCTAGCTGTGTACCAGACCAGACTGATATCCCAGGTCCTAGTAGAACCAAGACACCAATTGTGGAGATATACTTGGACAACAACAAGGTTATAAAGCTAGCCCCAGGGAGGAATATGAATGAAGAACGATTCAAGAAAGCTGTGGAGCTGGCTAGGCAATTATATGACCTAGGATGACGGTTGGTAAGGGAAGTAGAACAAGATTATAGAATTTACATGGACTTTATCACCAAAGTATGGGAGGCCTATAAATCTTTTGATCTAAACACTCTTACTCTTAAAGACTGGATTAACATTATGCATGATATTTTGCCTCTTGCCGAAACTTGGAGAGTGGGGTTAGATCAGTGTTCGAGGAATAACCCTATGAAAGCATTCCCGACTAGATTTTTATGGTAGAAGAGTTTATTAGGTTAACTTATAAGAAAGTGTAGTGTAAGATGAATGCTACTGTTGTATATGTACTTGTGAACAATGATGAGAAATATGTTATGCATGTACTTATGTTATGTATGAAAGATCAATGTAATGTTACTGAACTTATTGTATGATATTTTTGAATGAAATATAAGTTATGTTAATTATAATATTCCTCTCCTATTTAGATAGTAAACTAAAATGGTAAGAACAAGAAGGATTGTTTCCTCAGGAGAACCCCAAAACACTGGGGATATTAATCAGCTAATTTTAGAACGATTAAAGCATTAGCAGAATATGATCAAAGAAATGCGAGCAGCTTAGGCAAGAAGTGATCAGGAGAGAGACGCTGCCATAGCAGCAGCAGTAGTAGAGGTAGTAGAGAATTTATGGCATCTAGAATCTGCAGGCGTAGCTAATACAGAACTAGAAATGGTACAGCAACCATAAAGCTATCTAGGCAAACTGGACAGGTGGTTGAGTCCACTAGTATTCAGCAGTGGATGACCAAGTTCTGTAAGCACAATCCTCTAACATTTGAGGGGACGTTTGATATCCAGAAAGTGGAAGATTGGATTAGCTGATTGGAGAAAATCTTTAAGGTACTTGATTGTCCATCTGAAAGTAAAGACCATAAGGCAATTTATCAGTTAAAAAGGGATACAAATCGATAGTGGAGGAAGACCGAGCTATTAGTAGAGGCTAGAAACATTCTTATCACATGCAAAGTGTTTCTTGAGCAATTTTATGAGAATTATTTTCCTTAATCGGTATGTTATGAGAGAGAAGTGGAATTCCTTGTACTGAGGCAAGGAGAGAAGGAATCTTTTGATGAATATCTGGCTAAGTTCATTCGTCTTTCACAATACTCTACTTATCTTCGACAAGTGGATGATGAGCGATGGATGATAAAAAGAATGATAAGATGGTTGAATGTTACTATGAAAGAGAAGATGACTCCTCAACAATATAGCCAGTTCAATAAAGTAGTGGAAGCCTATAGAATAATTGATAACAATTTGAATCATCAAATGCTGATGAAACTAGTGAGTAGAGGGAATACTATTCCTGAAAGAACTAGTCAGAATAGAAGGCCTGCTCGAGGGAACTTCAGAGGCAATACAAGCAATAGAGACTAGAGATTCAGAGTTTATGACAAGTACGGGAAAAATCATGATGATAGACCATGCTTGATAGGACAAAATATCTATTACACATATAGGAAACCTGGACATTTTTCTATGAATTGTCCTCAGGCAATGAATGATCAAAGGCCACAAACTCAAGGTCGAGTATTCGCACTGACAAGGGAAGATGCTCAAAGGTCACCCGACATGATACAAGGTACCATCTATCTTAATAATTGTAAGGAATTGGAAGACACGCAGCGGAAATTAATTTAAAATTCTTTTCATTCCTTGCCAGGGTCTACCGTATGTGTTTAAGTCAAGTGGGAAGCAGCATTACCCTCAGTGTTTCTCAGTGACTTCCACTGCTTCTCTCAGCGGCTGGTGATCTCTTCCGATTGCAAGAAGACGTCCACAGCTTCTCTCCGCAGCTCATGCTCTCTTTTTGATCGTAAGAAGTCGACGCCTCAAGTCGGCTTCCTCTACTGGCATCCACACGAAGAGCGTTCCAACCACGAACGACATGCTAGCGTCACCTGTCCCTCCAAGGCTTTCTCAAGAATTCGTCCTCTCCGTCTCTACTTCAGCAGTTTCTTATCCAAACCTTTTGCAGATTTCGTTTGGCCTTTTGTGTTTTTTGTGTTATGTGTTGTCTGTTGAAAATGTAGCTCCTAAAATCAGATATATAGGATGATCTGCATTTTCTTTAACTGAATTGGATTTTGGAATTAATCTATATTAATTCTAAAATTAATACAATATCACATATTGTATAATTTGATAAGAAACTAATTAAATAAATAATGTTTATATTAAATCTGTCCCACAGATTTAATTCACCTATTTATTTAATTTAAATAAAGATAAGACTGGACTATATTTGATTTATTCTCATAAATCAAATTTGAGATATCCTATCGATTTGAATTTCAAATTCAAACGTGATAGAGATTTAATTTATCCTTATAAATTAATTCTTGTAAATATCTCTTATATGAGATATCCTATCAATTTGAATTTCAAATTCAAACGTGATAGAGATTTAATTTATCCTTATAAATTAAATCCTATATATCCCTTACATATAATATATATATACGAATTTATATATATACGAATATAAATATAAATAAATATATACATCAACCCTGGATCATTCATTGAATCTATACACGTCTTAGATTCAATGAATCTGGACATCATAGCTCGTGTTGGGCTATTTTGTGTGCGACCCTATAGGCCCATATGAAGTTGGCAGTGGGCCATTTGCTATACTGGCCCACAAGTCGCAAGCGGTCTCTAGCAAGACATAACAACTACCCAAATCATATGAGGATCGATAAACGATGTAACCTTTTATACAACCATATCATGTCTCTTCTGTCACGCGATATTTTGGTCATGGATGAGGCATGGATAATGTCATCCTCCTATTCCTGACCGTTACTTTCTCGATCCCTGAGTAGTCTGACTATAGAAATAGAACTACCTTTCCATTACAGTATGGCCATACATTTCTCAGACTCACTCATCGAGGGGTCTAGTAATATCTCTCTACGAATGTGAGGGACAAATTCCATCTTGACCATTCACATTCCTCTGCATGAAAAACCACTAAGCTCGAACATAGTCTTATGATCACTCGGTCAAAAGTGACTTTTGACTAGGTCAAAACTGAGTGTTTCTCAAATAGGAATCCATGATGATCTCAGGTCAAAGGGCATAGGGACATGGTTTGTATATGAGAGAAGCTTATGACGTAACCCATGCAACTCTCTCATAGCGGGTCGGCCTAATACCTTGTACTCTTACATGTGCCTATGACTTTGATTTATATCTCTATACATCTTTAAAGTCATACTGGTCTTATTTTATCTCTGCTCCCGCACAGATGACCGACAAGGGACATTTAGGATAAGATCATGAATTATCCAAGGATGGTCATCACAGTAAACATGCAAATAATATGATAACACAATTGATAAACTCATAAATTAATAATGTTCATAAGATAATGATTGGCCCCTAGGGCACATTTTCCAATAACCTCCTACTTGCACTAGGTACAATCATTAATTTGAATAATTCCTATTGACCTAACATGACGCTCATGCTTTGCCTGCACAAGCGGCTTTGTTAGAGGATCAGCAATATTGTCTTCTCCTGCTACTTTGCATATTTTTATATCACCTCTATCGTTGATTTCTCTGATGAGATGAAATCGCCTGAGTATGTGCTTGGTCCTTTGATGTGACCTAGGCTCTTTGGCCTGTGCAATGGTACCGCTATTGTCACTAAGTAAAGTTATTGGATATGAGATGGTAGGTATCAACCCTAGTTCCGTGATGAACTTCCTGATCCAAATGGCTTCCTTAGCTGCATCAGATGCTGCTATATACTCAGCTTCAGTTGTAGAATCTGCTACAGTGCCCTGCTTATAGCTCTTCCAGCTTACTGCTCTATTATTGAGGAGGAATATATATCCATACTGCAATTTTGGGTCATCCTGGTTAGTTTGGAAACTCGCGTCTGTGTAACTAGTTATACAGAGTTCATCATCCAATCCACCATAGACCAAGAATAATTCCTTAGTCCTTCTTAAGTACTTAAGGATATTCTTGACAGCAGTCCAATGGGCCTCACCAGGGTCCTGTTGATATCTGCTAGTCATACTTAAGGCAAATGAGACATTCGGTAAAGTATATAACATGGCGTACATGATATATCCTATGGCCGAGGCATATGGAACTTTACTCATGCGACCTCACTGATCAGATATACTAGGACACAGATCTTTGCTAAGATGACTACCATGAGACATGGGTATGAAACCCCTCTTTGATTCGTGCATACTGAATATATGCAGTATTTTGTCTATGTATGTACTCTGACTAAGTCCTAGAAGTCTTTTAGATCTATCTCTATAGATCCTGATTCCTAGGATGTAGGTGGCTTCACCCAAGTCTTTCATCAAGAAAGACTTTCCTAACTAAGACTTGACAATATGTAAGGTAGGAATGTCATTCCCAATAAGTAGGATGTCATCGACATAGAGTACCAAAAACACAACTGTGCTCCCACTAACCTTCTTGTACACACAAGGTTCATCAATGTTTTGAAGAAATCCAAACTCTTTGACTACTTCATCAAAACGATGATTCCAACTCTGAGATGCTTGCTTCAGTCCATAAATGGACCTCTGAAGCTTGCACACTTTGCCAGAGTCCTCGGAGCGCACAAACCCTTCAGGTTGTGTCATGTACACATCCTCAAGGAGCTTTCCATTAAGGAAGGTTGTCTTGACGTCCATCTGCCATATTTCATAGTCATAATATGCTGCTATGGCAAAGAGGATTCTGATTGATTTGGCCATTGCAACTAGGGAAAAGGTCTCATCATAATCCACACCATGAGTTTGAGTAAATCCTTTTGCAACCAGTCGTGCATTGAAGACATTTACATTGCCATCCATATCAGTTTTCTCCTTAAAACCCACTTGCACCCGACAGTTTTTACACCTTCAGGCGGGTCGACTAAGGTCCAAACCTTATTGTCGTACATGGATTGCATCTCAGACTTTATGGCATTAAGCCACTTTTTAGAGTTTGGTCCCACTATAGCTTCTTGATAGGTAGTCGGCTCATTATGCTCAATGAGCAACACATTAGGACTGTCAGAAATCCATATCTCTGAGGCTGAAGTCATATCCTATTAGACTTCCGTGGACCTTGCATGACTTGAGGAGTCTCAATAACTTGTTGTGAGTCTTCTCTATTTTCCATCTGTAGTTCTGTGGTGTCTTGTGGCTCTCGAACTTCTTTGAGGTGTACCTTACTCCCACTGGTTCTTTTAGAGATAAATTCTCGTTCGAGAAAGATACCATTTCTTACAACAAACACTTTGTTATCAGCAGGGTTGTAGACATAATATCCCTTGGTTTCCTTAGGATATCCCACAAAAAGGCACTTTGAGGATTTGGGCGCTAATTTGTCTGAGGCTTGTTGCTTAACATAGAACTCGCATCCCCAAATCTTGAGGAAAGACAAACTAGGCATCCTCCCAGTCCATATCTCATACGGAGTATTTTCAATTGCCTTAGATGGAACACGATTGAGTGTGAACGCAGCTGTCTCTAGGGCATAGCCCAAAAAGGAGGGCGAAAGATCTGTTCGACTCATCATGGATCGAACCATATCTAATAGTGTTCGATTCCTCTGTTCAGAAACGCCATTCCATTGTGGTGTGCCTGGAGGAGTCAATTGCGAGACTATCCCATAACTCCTGAGATGATCTATGAACTCTTGGCTCAAATATTCACCACCCCGATCAGATCGAAGGGCTTTAATTATTTTACCAAGCTAGTTTTGTACTTCATTTTGAAATATCTTAAACTTTTCAAAATATTCAGATTTATGTTTCATCAGATAGATGTACCTATATCTGCTGAAATCATCTATAAATGTTATGAAGTACGAATAACCTCCTCTAGCATTTGTGTTCATTGGTCCACACACATCTGTATGTATGAGGCCCAATAAATCAGTGGCCCTCTCACTGTGCCCAGTGAAGGGTGACTTTGTCATCTTTCCTAACAAGCAAGACTCGCAAGTGTCATATGATTCAAAATCAAATGAGTTTAGAAATCCATCTTGATGGAGTTTGGAAATACGTTTCTCATTTATGTGGCCCAGACGACAGTGCCAGAGGTATGTCAGATTCAAATCGTTCAGTTTGACCCTTTTGGCAGTTATGTTATAGATATTTCCATGACTGGGTTGTTCCAAATTTAATATGTAATGATCAACATGCAAATCACCATGAGCATAGAAAACATCATTACGATAAATAGAACATCTACTATTCCCAGCAATGGAAGTGAAACCTTCCTTATCCAAATAAGAAAAAGAAACAATGTTACTACTTAAAGCAGGAACATAATAGCAATTGTTCAAAACTAACAAAAGCCCAGTGGGCAGAACTAATTCATAAGTGCCTACAGCTAAGCAGTAACCCTTGCTCTGTTTCCAACTCGTAGGTCAACCTCGCCTTTTTTCAGCTTCCTAGTGTCCTTTAGTCCCTGCACATTTGTATAAATGTGAGAACCACATGCAGTATCTAATACCCATGAAGTGGAAGTAGAAAGATGAATGTCTATAACATAAATACCTAAAGCGATAGCCCCGCTATCCTTCTTGTTCTTTTTCAGATCTTCGAGGTAGAGTTTGCAATTCCTCTTCCAATGACCAGGTTCATTGCAGAAGAAGCAGACTCCTTCCTTCGGAGGCTTTGCCTTCTTTGGTGTAGGCTTGGTTTTGGGCTTGCCTGACTCTTTGGTCTTACTTGATGAGCCATGACCCTTCCCCTTGCCTTTGCCTTTTTTTTTCATACCCTTTCCTTTCTGAACCATCAAAACAGCACTGGGCTTCTTCTTAAGACTCGACTCAATAGTTTTAAGCATCCCATGCATATTAGAAATAGATTTCTCTATGTTATTCATGTTGTAGTTCATGACAAACTGGTCATAACTTTCTGGGAGTGAGTTCAAGATCAAATCTGTAGCTAACTCCTGGCTCATGGGAAATCCAAGCCTTTCAAGGTGATCAATGTACCCTTTCATCTTTAAGACATGAGTACTGACTGATGCACCTTCAGCCATCTTGCAAGAATGTAAGGCCTTAGTGGTCTCATACCTATCTTGCCTTGCCTGTTGCTAGAACATTTCCTTGAGATGTACAATAATCTCATAAGCCTTCATGTGTTCCATATCTCTTTGGAGCTCCAGAACCATGGTGGCTAGCATCAAGCACCCCACATCGACAGAGTCTTCCTTATGCTTCGTGTAAGCATCTCTCTGAGCTTTAGGAGCATTGGCCTCTGGCTCCTCAGGAATGGGTTGATCTAGGACATGTGCCTTTCTTTTCTACTTGAGAACAATTCTCAAGTTCCTAAACCAGTCAAGAAAGTTTGTCCCATTAAGTTTATCCTTCTCAAGGACAGATCGCAGCGATAATGTAGCAGTATTACTAGTCATCATGATTCTACAATTATAATATGCAATTTAATTAGCAATCTCCCTCTAAATAATTAACCCTCAATGCAATAGTTAGTAGGTTAAGATCCATATTTGGCTCAAACTTAAGTCCGCTTTGGCAAGACGCTTAAATTAAGTTATTTAGGTATGTAACACCTTTACCAATTACATCAAATGTAACTCTTAGATGTTCATGGGATTCTATCATCATATAATCTGCTATGTTTTTAATTCCATGTAATTCCTTGAGACTCAAAACCGTTTTGTTAATCTCAATTAAGTCAAACAATAATAAACATGTGAGAGTAGCACCATTACTCTTGCTTATCTCCCCAAGATAACTCAAAAGCACCCACTTTGGTGGAGTCCACAATTGAGCGATCGAGGTTTTGACAAGTGTTCATAAATTGACGGTATTATGACTTAAGATTTCATTTAGAGGGCTTAATTTAACTATCTGGTTTATAAGAATGCATGTTTCTCAGTTTGTATCTCATACAAGTATATACATGTTTCTGATATAATCATAATACGCATAATCTAAATGTGATACAATATGGATCACCTATCCTAAGTCCCCTCAAGCCAATTAGAGGAGATCTTCTAGTAAGAGAAGGGAAATTACATATAGAAACCTCTTTTAACATTCGAGGGGAGTGAGATGAGAAGAGAAGGTACATTGAGAGTATATAGAGGAAGGCACGACACGCAGGTCATATTTAAAAATTACAACACTTGCAATCTAAAGCCATATTGTTCACCATACCCAAACATTCAAGAATCAATATTCAGATTTAATTCAAGGGCAATTAATGTTTCATATCTAAAACATTCATCAAATAACATATGTTATGATTATGTTGCACTACGAACAGGTAGCCATCTACGTTAATTGATCAAATCAAAACGCATCACCACCGATTTCAATTCCCTTTTAGATTCCTTTTATGCCATACATAACACGGATTCCTTATATGTCATACATAAAACGCATATTATATGATCAGCTATGACTAACACATATCATATTAATCAACAATCAAGCCTAACTTAAACACAAAACGGCATGGCTCTGATACCACTGTAAGGAATTGGAAGACATGCAGCGGAAATTAATTTAAAAATTTTTCCATTCCTTGCCAGGGTCTACCGTATGTGTTTAAGTCAAGTGGGAAGAAGCATTACCCTCAGCATTTCTCAGTGACTTCCACTGCTTCTCTCCGCAGCTGGTGATCTCTTTCGATCGCAAGAAGATATCCACAGCTTCTCTCCACAGCTCGTGCTCTCTTTCTGATTGCAAGAAGTCGACACCTCAGGTCGGCTTCCTCTACTGGTATCCACACGAATAGCGTTCCAACCACGAACGACGTGCTAGCATCACCTGTCCCTCCAAGGCTTTCTCAAGAATTTGTCCTCTCCGTCTCTACTTCAGCAGTTTCTTAAATGCAAACCTTTTGCATATTTCATTCAACCTTTTGTGTTTTTTGTGTTATGTGTTGTCTATTAAAAATGTAGCTCCTAAAATCAGATATATAGGATGATCTGCATTTTCTTTAACTGAATTGGATTTTGGAATTAATCTATATTAATTCCAAAATTAATACAATATCACATATTGTATAATTTGATAAGAAACTAATTAAATAAATAATATTTATATTAAATCCGTCCCACAGATTTAATTCACCTATTTATTTAATTTAAATAAAGATAAGACTGGACTATATTTGATTTATTCTCATAAATCAAATTTGAGATATCCTATCAATTTGAATTTTAAATTCAAACGTGATAGAGATTTAATTTATCATTAAAAATTAAATCCTATATATCCCTTATATATAATATATATACGAATTTATATATGTAAATATAAATATAAATAAATATATACATCAACCTTGGATCATTCATTGAATCTATACACGTCTTATATTCAATGAATTTGGACATCACAGCTCGTGTTAGGCTATTTTGTGTGCGACCCTGTAGGCCCATATGAAGTTGGCAGTGGGCCATTTGCTATACTGGCCCACAAGTCGCAAGCGGTCTCTAGCAAGACATAACGACTACCCAAATCATATGAGGATCAATAAACGATGTAACCTTTTATACAACCATATCATGTCCCTTCTGTCACGCGATATTTTGGTCATGGATGAGGCATGGATAATGTCATCCTCCTATTCCTGACCGTTACTTTCTCTATCCCTGAGTAGTCTGACTATAGAAATAGAACTACCTTTCCATTACAGTATGGCCATACATTTCTCAGACTCACTCATTGAGGGGCCCAGTAATATCTCTCTACAAATGTGAGGGATAAATTCCATCTTGACCATTCAAATTCCTCCGCATGAAAAACCACTAAGCCTGAACATAGTCTTTATGATCACTCGGTCAAAAGTGACTTTTGACTAGGTCAAAGCTGAGCATTTGTCATGTAGGAATACATGAAGATCTCAGTTCAAAGGGCATAGTGACATGGTTTGTATATAAGAGAAGCTTATGACGTAACCCATGTAACTCTCTCATAGTGGGTCAGTCCAACACCTTATACTCTTACATGTGCCTATGACTTTGATTTATATCTCTATACATCTTCAAAGTCATACTGGTCTTATTTCATCTCTACTCCCACACAGATGACCGACCAGGGACATTTAGGATAAGATCATAAATTATCCAAGGATGGTCATCACAGTAAACATGCAAATGATATGATAACACAATTGATAAACTCATAAATCAATAATATTCATAAGACAATGATTGGCCCCTAGGGCACATTTTCCAACAATAATCACTTTATGATTGCTATGTTTGATTCGGGTGCAAGTCATTCCTTTATTTCCTATGAATGTGCTAAACATTTAGGCCTTCCAATTAGCAAGTTGCATTATGCCATATGTGTGACAACTCCTACAAATGCTATAGTAGTTATGTCAGATATATGCCTAAATAGTGTTATTCGATATGAGCATTGTTGCACTACTCTAGACCTGATATGCATGCCTTTCCATAAGATTGATGTCATAATTAGACTGAACTGGTTATCTGCCAATAATGTGATGTTGGATTGTAAGAACAAAACTCTAGTTCTTTGTCCACAAGCCGCAAATGTGAATCCAAAAGTGTAACTAAATTTCATAACAGAGGCTCAGGCAGATAAATGTTTATAAAAAGGATGTCAAGGGTATATGGTCTTCTTTTCTATTCAAACAGAAGTAGAAGAAGTGATTGAAACAATTCCAGTAGTTAAAGAATTCCCTAAAGTTTTTCCAAAGGAGATTCAAGGATTACCTACAAAACGAGAAGTAGAGTTTGCAATCGAATTGTACCTGGAGCTAGACTAATGTCTAAAGCCCCATATCATATGGCTCCCAATGAAATGATTGAACTAAAGAAGTAGATTAAGGAGCTTTAAGATAAGGGTTTCATCTGACCTAGTGTTTCTCTATGGGGTGCTTGTCATATCCTAATTTTTCCCTATCTGTATAGTACTGATAGTGAAAAGAGGCTTAGAAAGGATTATGACGAAGATCAGACGAGATAATAAAGGTTATATAAGTCTTAAAAAAAGAGAATGACCTAAACACAAATTGGAAAAGGTTAAAGGCCAAAAGTTAAAGTAGAAATAAAGGTTGGGCCAAAAGTGGTAATTTCTAAAAGTTTAGGGACCTAAATGTAATTAAGCAAAAAGTCAGGGACATAAATATAATTATGGAAAAGTTCAGCCAGAAAAGGCTTAGAACTGCCTGTAAGTATTTCAGTCTCACATTCCATCAGTAAATAAAGGAAGTCATGCTGGGTAATCTGGCATGATACAGAAATTTTATTAGGGCTCCATACAGCAAAAAATTATTTGATAGTCTAAAAGTTATCTGACTTTTTATCAGATTCTATGAACATCAGATATAAGTGAGGGAATTACAGGAAAGTGTTTCCTATAATGTCAGATGTTATGGATCTGACAGAACCCCGGAAGAAGTTATGTATAAAAAGTTATTCACATATTAGTGAATTTTGACGGGAGTTTGACAACACTCGTGATCCGATAATAGAACTTATTGGTATGTGAGCCTGGATAGAATGAGATCAGATGACCTCACATATAGGCCCATAATGACGCCAAGAAGGGCCCAAAACCTAGGGTACCAGTCCATCAGTAGAAGGGGCTAGTGTCCAGAAAAAGTGCGAAATTGCGAAAATGCCCCTAGATGCCCAGAGATGGATGAAGGGTATTTTGGTCACCTGGGACAGGCTAAAAACATGGAACATGGTATAAATATGATTAGATGAGCCCAGATACACCCTGAGGCAGTATAAAGAGGGGTAAAATGACGATTATGCCCTTAGGGTCAATATAGTGTAAGAAAGGACACCAAGGGTATTTTGGTCATTTCCCTAAGAATGGATGGCAGATAAATACTCAGTATAACCATGTCAAGGGTGTGAGAAGCCTAGACATTGATTTCCAGGATAGAACACATATCCTGGTATATTATAGAAAAAATCGGAACAGAAAACAGTCCGGTTGTTGTGAAATTGCTCTGATCGGTACCGAATTGGACTAGAATTTTTCCAGAAGCTTCCTGGAATGGTGAGCACAACACATAACCCCTTGAGGTGTCCCTTGAGCTGTCCCACATGATGTCATGATTATTCTTTTATGAAAAAGTAAAATCCAAGATTAAATGTGAGCCTTTAGATCAAATAGTAACCAAATCAATCTTGGCCATTGATTTTTCTTGGATTTTGGCTATAAATACCCCTCCATTCTGCATCCAAACCGTAAGCTCATGGACCCTTGGGAAAACTCTTGCAAAATGAAAACTCAAGCCAAGACAAAGAAGATTCAAGGTTCCAAAGTTCAAGCAAGCTAGAGATTAAAGGTAAGCAATCTCTCCTAACTTATTTTCCTTTGATTTGGGAGCTTGAACTTAGGGTTTTCATGGGAGAAAAGTTGAGTTTTCTCTAAGGGGTGGTACTGCCCAAAGACCTTCAAGGAAACGGGAAAGAAGAAATTAAAGTTAGAACCATATGATTGAAGCTTAAACAAGCTAGTTAAGTGGTTGGTTGTTAAATCAAATTGATATTCTTGACTTTGCCATGGTGTGCCCTGTTCAGTATGCACTGTTCATGAGGGAAGGAAATTGAATTTCAATGATTTAATGCTTCCATTGAGTTTGTATGATGATTTTGTGTAGGATTGAAAAGGTTTTGAACATTGGAAACATTAAAATCTCAAGATTGTAGTCTTTGAGATTCCTTACGGTTACTGTTCACTCGCATGAACAGTGATTGGAATTTCATGATTTTTATGGTTCCAATGGTTTTAAAATGAAAAGTTGTGTGGGGTAAAGTGGAGAAACAAGTATTGGAAGCATTAGAATCAAAATGAGAATTTTTGAAAGAATTGTATGCTTATGTTCAGTTCTGTACAGCAGGCCATGAAGGAACTGGAATTTCATGATTATAAACTCATAAATGGATTCAAAAGATGAAATTGTGTAGGGTAAAATCAAGACATCAATTGGTTCAAGAGCCAAGTGGATTAGTGAAAATTAGAGAAAGTTATGACAATAAAGAGTGTAACAAAGTTAGTCTTGAACATGGTTGGAGTTCATGAGTCCTAATGAGTTATGTGATGAATATGAATGTGTTTAGGACCATGAAACATCCAAGAAGATGTTGGGAAGTGATGGACATAAAGGCTTCATGGTTGGAAAGCTAGGGAGCAAGGGCTAAAGGTCAAGAGAAAAGCTGAAGTGCAAGGTAGTGAACTTACCTCTTTATGTGCTTGATGTGGTATGCTTATGTGTTAACATATATATATTATTTGAATGATGTTGTGACATGATAAATGATGTTGAATGTATTGTGAATAACATGTTTCCATGGCCATGCACTTTATGTAAAAGTATATAGCATGATGGCATGTCACTAATCAAAGAAAGTTAATGAAATTACATATCATGCATTAGCATCCATCTTGCATATTTAAGTGGTAATGTTTGCTACTGAGATTCCCTAGAATCTCACTCTCCCATAACCAACCAATTAACGTCAAGCATGATGGATAATGTATGCATGGAGAAGAGTTAAAGTATGGAAGAATAAAAGTGAAGTATTTAAGATGTTAGCATATGCTATGCACTTTCCATGTATGTCAAAGCCATGTAAAGTATCTATTTATGTGATGAGATTGTATGAAACAATTATTGTATAACCCCATGACGTATATAAATTCAGAAAAAGCAAAAGAGATGATTTATGTATGCTGGAACAATTATGGAAAGTGAAAGAAAGGAAATTGAAATGGTAAAAAACTAGGTCCTAAAGCAATTTTGTTGTGGCTTCAGTCTGACCTAGTAAATGAAGGAATTATTTCAAGAAATATTATGAGCATGTAGTACACATCCATAGATTTAAGTGCATAGGTAGAACGTTTCATTTGGAGGTGTATATCAAGAGAAATGAATTTCCAAAATAAGGGACCAGAAACTGTTTCCAGAGTTTTTGACCAAATGAGCAGTAAACTTCAACGAATAAACTGTATCAATTGGCTAATCATTTGGCCTAGAAATTATTTTTCCCTTAAATTTCAAGATGTTATCTTCATTTATATTTTTGAACCACTTCATTTTGAGTTTTCTAGAATTAATTATGATTTTTTGAAGTTTGTTGTGTAATCTGGAATACCATATGAACAGTAACCCGAGAAAGAGTAAAATTCCAGATTTGGCTAATGGACTTCCAAGGTCTTGTAAGTGGTTATAAATGCTACTGAATGGTCCCTAAGACGTATAAAAGTAAGGATGTTACAGTGCTCCAGTGTTATTCGTTAAGAAGAATGATGGTAGTCTCAGACTATGCATTGACTATAGGGAGTTTAATAAGATTACTATTAATAATAAGTACCCCTTCCCCGAATTGATGATATGTTGGACCAGTTGGTTGGAGCAAGTTTATTCTCCAAGATTGATATGAGATCAGGTTATCACTAAATCAGGATCAAAGCATATGATATTTCAAAGACTGCTTTCAAGACTCGCTACGATCATTTTGAACTGTTAGTAATGCCCTTTGGTCTGACGAATGCACCTGCAATTTTTATGGATTATATGAACAGAATCTTCAGGCCTTATATAGATCAATTTGTTGTGGTCTTCATCGATAATATTATAGTATACTCTAAATTTGTAGAAGAGCATGAAGAGCATTTGAGAATTGTTCTTAGTACTCTTAAAGAAAAATGACTCTATGTTAAGCTTAGTAAATGTGAGTTTTTGCTTCAAGAAGTCAAATTTCTCGATCATGTCACATCCCATGAAAGGGTAGCTATAGATCCTAGCAAAGTTGAAGTAGTATTAAGCTGGGAACAACCAAGGACAGTGACAGAGATTAGAAGTTTTCTGGGCTTAGTAGGGTATTATAGAATATTTATTAAGGACTTTTCTCAAATTGCTCTGGTGTTAACCAAGCTGACCAGAAAGAATCAGCAGTTCAAGTGGGATGAGAAGTGTAAGGCTAGTTTTCAAGAATTAAAGTAGAGATTAACCACGACTCTTGTGATGATTATTCTAGACCCAACTCATACTTATGTAGTCTATACTAATGCTAGCAAGCAGGCGTTGGAATGTGTATTGATATAGCAGGGTTGTGTGGTAGCCTATGCTTCTCGGTAGCTAAAGCCACATGAAGAAAACTATCCCACTCATGATATGGAGCTTGCAGCAGTAGTGTATGCTCTCAAGATATAGAGACATTACTTATATGGATCTACCATATAACTGTACTATGACCACAAAATCTTGAAGTATTTACAATATCATAAAGAATTGAACATGAGGCAGCAGAGATGGATGGAATTTCTAAAGGATTATGATTTCCATATTAAGTACCATCCATGAAAAGCAAATGTGGTAACTGATGCCTTAAGTAGAAAGGTGGTATAAGTGGCAAGTCTAATGATCAGAGTTGGATCTAATAGAAGATATTAGAGATTGGAGTCCTTTGTATCAAATGCAGACAACAGAAAATTCTTATGAAGGAACACAGATTAAAGTTTTCATTGAGGATGAGATAAAAGAAACTCAAGAGCATGATAAGCTCGCAGCAATTTTCAAAAATAAGCTTGAAAGAGGGGAAACTAAAAATTTTGGATTGCTACGATTCAGAGGAAAACCATATATTCCAAATACAATGGGATTAAGAGAAAAGATTTTAGATGAAGTACGTAAAAGTTGATATACAGTACATCTAGGTATGACCAAAATGTATCATGATGTTAAAAGTTTATTTTGGTGGCCTGGATTAAAGAAGGATGTTGTGGCTTATGTGTCAAAATGCTTGACATGTCAGAAACTGAAAGTTGAGCATTAAAGGCGAACATGAAAACTACAACCACTAGATATACCTAAGTAGAAACGGGACAGTATTTCCATGGATTTTGTTGAAGGACTGCCTATGACTCCTACTAAGCATGATGCTATATGGGTAGTAATTGACTGATTGACAAAGTTAGTTGATTTCCTGGCAATCAATAAGAAAGATTCTCTTGAAAAGCTGGCAAAGCTGTATGTAAAGGTGTCATATCCTAAATTTTCCCTATCCGTATTATACTGAAAAAGGTTTTGAAAGGATTATGATGAAGGTCAGAAGAAATGATAAAGGTTAGATGAGTCTTGGAGAAAGAGAAGGACTAAAACGTAAAGTAGAAAAGGTTAAAGGCAAAATGTGAAAGTAGAAACAAAAGTTGGGCCCTTGAGTGTAATTTTCAAAAGTTAAGGGACTTAAATGCAAATAGCCAAAAGTCCAGGGGCCTAAGTGCAATTATTCAAAAGTTCAGGGACCTAAATGTAAATATGAGAAAGTTAAGCCAAAATAGGCCAAAAATGCCCAGAATCATATTAGACTCAAATTTTACCAGTGGATAGATAAAGTGATTCCGGTCAGTTTAAGGAGTCACATAATTTCGATTTGAGGTCCCAATTAATTGTTATAAATTCCTGAGGTCAGAAGGAATTATTACAGTATTTTTTAGACATCAGAATTAGATGAAACTTTACTGGAAATTCCCATATTTAATGTAATAATTTATAAAATTGACAGAGTCAGAAAAAGAATCCTGTAGAATCCTTACGGGATTTTACGGTGAAATAAAATACCCGATAAATAGGATAGGGAAAGTTGTCTTGTGAATCGGGCCATAAATTCAATGAAGGAAATAAGCCCATATTAAGGCACAAATGGCGTCATCAAATGCCCAATAAGGTAGTGAGACAGTTCAGTGGGTTTGAGTCTAGAGCAGTCCAAGAAAAGTGCAAAATTATGAAAATACCCCTAGATACCCATATTGTACTAGTGATAGTGGAGGGCATTTTGGTCATTCTGGATAGGCCAAAAATGTGTCAAATAGTATAAATATGACTAGATAGAGCTAGTGTATGCTCTAAGGTAGTGCAAAGAGGGGTAAAATGATGATTATGCCCTTAGGGTTAATATAGTGCAAGAAAGGGCACTAACGGTATTTTAGTCATTTCCCAAGGGATCTGTAATTAAGTTATGGCCCAGTACAAGAATGTTAATAGTAGGAAGAATCCGGATACTGGATTTAAGGTCAGAAACTATATTATGAAATTTTAGAAAAATTAGATGTATAAAATAGTCCGGTTTTTGGGGAATCAGATTAAGCCGGTACCAGATTAGACTAAAATTTTTCCATAAGCTTCCCCCATTAGAATTTCTCCACCTAACACCCATGAGGTGTCCCTTGTGATGCCATGGATGATGTCACAATTAGCTTTTTGAAAAAAGAAAATCCAAGATTAAATGTAGGCCATTAGATCAAATAGTGTACAAACTAATCTCGGCCATTGATTTCCACCAAGATTTTTCTATAAATACCCCCTCAAATCTGCATCCAAACCGTGGCTTGTCAACCCTTGGGGAAACTCTTGCAAAATGAAAACTCAAGCCAAGACAGAGAAGATTCAAGGTACTAAAGTTCAAGCAAGCTAGAGATTAAAGGTAAGCAATCTCTCCTAACTTATTTTCCTTTGATTTGGGAGCTTGAACTTAGGGTTTTCATAGGGAATAGTTGAGTTTTCTATAAGGTGTGGTGCTGCCCAAAAACCTTAGATGGAAAGGGGAAAGAAGAAATTAAAGTTAGAAACATATGATTGAAGCTTAAACAAGCTAGTTAAGTGGTTGGTTGTTGAATCAAATTGATATTCTTGACTTTGTCAAGGTGTTCCCTGTTCAGTCTGCACTGTTCATGAGGAAAGAAAATGGAATTTCAATGATTTAATGCTTTCATTGAATTTATATAATGGTTTTGTGTAGGATTGAAAATGTTTTGAATCTTGGAAACATTAAAATCTCAAGATTGTAGTTTTTGAAATTCTTCATGGTTACTGTTCACTCGCATGAACAGTGATTTGAATTTCATGATTTTGATGCTTCCAATGGTTTTAGAATGAAAAGTTGTGTGGGATAAAGTGGAGAAACAAGTATGGGAAGCATTAGAATCAAAATGATAGTTTTTGAAAGAATTGTGTGCATGTGTTTGATTCTGTACAGCAGGCCATGAAGGAGCTGGAATTTCATGATTATAAGCTCATAAATGGATTCAAAAGATGAAATTGTGTAGGGTAAAGTCAATACATTAATTGGTTCAAGAGTCAAGTTGATTAGTAAAGATTAGAGAATGTATGATAATAAAGACTATAATAAGGTTAGTCTTCAACATGGTTAAAGTTCATGAGTCTTAATGAAGTATGTGATGAATATGAATGTGTTTAGGACCTTGCAACATCCAAGAAGATGTTGGGAAGTGATTGACGTAGAGGCTTCATGGGTGGAAAGCTAGAGAGCAAGTGCTAAAGATCAAGAGGAAAGCTTAAGTGCAAGGTAGTGAACTTACTTCTTTATGTGCTTGATGTCGTATGCTTATGTGTTGACATGTATATGATATTTGAATGATGTTCTGACATGATAAATGATGTTGAATGTATTATGAATAACATGTTTTCCATGGCCATGCATTTTATGTACAAGTATATAGCATGATGGCATGTCACTAATCAAAGAAAGTTAATGAAATTACATATCATGCATTAGAATCCATCTTGCATATTTAAGTGGTAATGTTTGCTATTGAGATTCCTTAGAATCTCACTCTCCCATAACCAACAAATTTATGTCAAGCGTGATAGAAAATGTATGCATGGAGAAGGGCTAAAGAATTGAAGAAAGGAATGGAAGTAATTGAGATCCTAGCATATGCTATGGATTATCTATGTATGTAAATGCCCTATAAGGTGTCCATCTATATGATGAAACTATTTGTAATACTTATGGCATATGTACATGATGTATATGAATATGGAGAAGTTTATTTGATGGCTTATGCATGCTGGACCAATTATTGGAAGTAAAAGAAAGGAAACTGAAATGGTAAAAACGTAGGTCCTAAAGTAGTTTTATTGTGGCTTCAGTTTGACCTAGCAAATTAAGGAATTATTTCATGAAATCTTACAAGTGTATATCACACATCTAGAGCTTTAATTTCATAGGTAGAACGTTTCATTTGGATGTGTATATCAAGAGAAATGAATTTCCAAAGTAAGGGACCAGAATCTGTTTCCAGAGTTTTTGACCAAATGAACAGTAAAATTTAACAAATAAACTGTATTAATTGGCTAATCATTTGGTATGGAAATTACTTTTCCATTAAATTTCAAGATGTTATCTTCATGTAACTTTTTGAACCACTTCATTTCTATTTTTCTATAATTAATTATGATTTTTCAAAGTTCATTATGTAATCTGGAATACCATATGAACAATAACCCAAGGAAGAGTAAATTCTAGATTTGACTAGATCTGATAGAGATCCTCAATTTACGTCAAATTTTTGGCAGGCTTTTCATAAAGAAGTTGACACTACTCTCAGATTTAGTACACTAGAGGACATGTTGAGAGCATGTGTTTTGGATTTTAAAGGGAGTTGGGATGTCCATCTGCCATTAATAGAATTTGCATATAACAACAGTTATCAGGCTAGTATTCAGATGGCCCCATTTGAAGCACTTTATAGACGTAAATGTAGATTTCCCTTGCAAAGAAGGATGTTTGGTCCTGATATAGTAGATCAGACAGCAACACATATTGATAAGATTTGGAAAAGATTGCTGACGGCTCAAATTAAACAGAGAAGTTACGTTGATGTCATAAGGAAGCCATTGGAGTTTGAAGAAGGAGAACATGTATTCCTTAAGTTAACTCCAACTACAGGAGCCAGACGATCAATCAAAGTGAAGAAGTTACATCCTAGATATATTGGGCCATTCTAGATCCTCACAAAGATATAATCAGTGCTTACAAGTTAGCTCTTCCTCCAAATCTTAGCAAGATACATGATGTCTTCCATGTTTTCCAGTTGAAAAAGTATGTTCCAGGCCCATCACATGTGATTAAGGAGGATGATGTTGCACTGCTAACCTATGAAGTCAGACCAGTACAAATTGTAGATTGAAAGGTCAAGCAGTTGCAAAATAAACAAATCTCTCTAGTTAAAGTGGTCTGGAATGGATTAACTGAGAATGAGGCTATGTGGGAAGCAGAGGAAAGGATGAAGGAAGCATATCCTGAATGATTTCCTTAGTATATATGTAATGTAAATTTTGAGGACGAAATTTATTTTAAGGGGGAGAGAAATGTCATATCCCCAATTTTCTTATCTGATGTATATGTACAGTTTATATGCAATAGACATGAGATTCTTGGAATAAACTGTATCAGATTGAGGAAGGAAAGAGAGGGATTATTAACTAAGGAAAGTTTAGGGACATAAATGATAATTAGAAAAGGTTGGAGGCTAAAAGTGAAAGTGGAAACAAAAGTTGGGCCAAAAGTGGTAATTATCAAAAGTTTAAGGACCTAAATTTAATTAAGCAAAGGTTGAGAGACAAAAATGTAATTATGAGAAAGTTGAACTGGAAAAGGTTCAAAAATGCCTAGAATCATATTAGTCCCAAATTTTACCAGTAAATAGACAAAATTATTCTGGTCAGTTTAACGCAACACAGAATTTTGATTTGAGGTCTCGATTAATTGATATAAATTCCTAAAGTCAGAAAGAATTATTATAGTATTTTTCATACCTCAAAATCAGATGAAACTTTATAATAAATTCCTATAGTTAATATAATAATTTATAAAATTAACAGAGTTAGAAAAGGAGTCCTGTAGAATTATTACGGGAATTTACAGTGGAATAAAATACCGATAAATACGGAAGGGAGAGATTCCTTGGGATTTGTGCCATAAAGGTGATGGACCAATACTAAAGCCCAAATGGCATCCCAATAGGCCCAATAAGGTGGTGAGACAGTTAAGTGGGCCAGAGTCCAGAGCCACCCAGGAAAAGTGTAAAATTATGAAAATGCCCCTAGGTGGCCATATTGCACCAGTGATGGATGGACGGTGTTTTGGTCACTCCGAATAGGCCAAAAATGTCCAATATAGTATAAAGATGATTATTTAGAGCCATTATACCCCCTGAGACAGTATAAAGAGGTGTAAAATGATAACTATGCCCTTAGGGTTAATATAGAGCAAGAAAGAGCAACAAAGGTATTTTGGTCATTTTCCAAGGGATAGTTGGTAGATAAATACATATTCTAGAATATTATAAAAATTACATATTCTAGTTTCCATGACAAAATACATATTCTGGAATATGATAAAAATTAGGAACATAAAATAGTCTGGTTTTTGTAACACTACTCCGATCAGTATCATACTAAACTGGAATTTTTCCTATCAGTATATTTACCTTTTTCTAGCCAAACATGGCCCTAAATGATATCATGCATGGCATCAACTTAAGGCTTATAGGGCAAGCTTGGTTCAAGGTTGAATATGGACCATTAGATCAAATAGCAACCAAACTAATCTTGGCCATTCATTTCCACCAAAGATTTTCTATAAATACCCCTAAACCAGAATTGATTGTATGCTTTTTTGTTAGTTATGATGTTTGGTTGAGCTTGAGATTATGCCATCATGTGTATGATGAAGTATGAATGATTGCAACTCCTTGCAACTAATGTCATGACAATATGCATATTAGAATTTGCTTATGTATTATTATGAAATAGCTCCCATCTCATGATAACATATTAAACATCTAATCAATCATTCATGATATTATAGTTTGTACGACTTGCTATTGAGATTTCTATGAAATCTCATTCTTTTCATATGCATAATCATGTCATAAGTGTTGGAACATCTCAAGGAAAAAGGGTAAACGTAGATGGTTGAACTTGTATAATAACTTATATTGGTTACTTGACACTATGGAAGGATATGATGGGATGTATAGTGTATGATCATGTAGTTGTATTCTAAGGCCATGGTGGTCAGAAGATGTTTACGATGTCTTATTCAATGAATTTGAACTTGAAAAATAGTATGATAATAGCTAAGATATAGAGCTTTAAATGGACACCAAGAATACCTCAATTTGTTAAGTATTCGATTTATTATGATTTTTCTAAGTTGGAGTTAAAATATGGAATTAAGATAAAGTGAGCAATTGGAGGCAGTAACCTTCCGACGTTTATTTCATATGATAACTGAACAAGTTTTTCTATGAAATTTTATGAGCTTAAAGAAAACATATGGAGCTTTAAATCCATAGGTAACACAGTTCATTTGGACAATTAATGAAAGAGAAATGAATTTTTGAAGTTAAGGTAAAGAAACTAGAACTTCCATATTTACAAATGAACAGCATTTTTCAACGAATAAATTGATTTTATTGGGACAATGAAACCTCAATTTTATATTTTTACTTCAAATTAAAATGAAAGATCTTTCATTAGAAATTGGAAGCACCCTATTCCAAGTTTTCTACATTTAATTATGAATTTTCAAAGTTAGGTACATGTTATGGATTACCAAATGAACAGTAACTATAAACAGTACCCGAGAAGCAATCTTTTGAAAGTGCATGTTTTTAAAAGCAAAAGGTCATATAATTGGTTCAAATGACTTCAAACTAAGTATAATTAAGGTTGTAAACAAGGGTATGACATTAGGACGTCAATTACTTCACTTTCTTTCTTCCATATTTTAGCTTCCCTTCATCCATATGTCTCTCATCATAAGTGACCAATATTGGTTGGTTGTTGGAGGGTAAGATTATGGGGAATCTCAATAGCAAACATTACCACTTAAATATGGTAGATTGATGCTAAGGCATGATATGTAATTTCATTAAACTTTCTTTATTTAGTGATATGCCATAATCCTATATACTTTATATAAAAATTTATTCATAACAAATTAAACATCATTTATCATGTCATAACGCCATTCAATCATCACATGCATTTCAACACATAAGCATACCATATCAAGCACATGATCAGGTAAGTCCACTACTTTGAAATTAAGCTTTCTTCCTTTTTCTTAAACTTGCTACCTAACTTTCCAACCATAAAGCCTTTCAGTCAACCACTTCCCAACATCTTGGATGTCTCAAGGTCCTAAACATATTCATATTATCACATAATTCCTTAGTACCATGATCATATACCAAATGGAAGACTATGTCTCCTTATCTTAATTAATTTCTCTTAATTTTGTTTAATTATCTTGCCCTTTGAATTAATTAGTGCCTTGACTATTTCCCACACAATTTTTCCCAATGAATCCAAATATGAAGTTAAAATTGACAAATTCCAACTGCTTCCTTGAGACCTAGACAGAATAGAAATGTGGCACAAGGTTTTCTCGAAAAGTTCCTACTTTTATTCCAATGATTGCAATACTTGTTTCTCTACTTTACCCCAAACAATTTTTCATTTTAAATTCATTGGAAGAATAAAAATCAAAAGGCCCTAAATGATTTCATGCATGGCTTTAAGACTAAGGCTTCTAGGGCAAGCTTGGCTCAAGAATGAACATGGACCATTACATCAAATAGTAACCAAACTATTCTTAGCCATTAATTTCCACCCAAGATTTTCTATAAATACCCCCCAAACCAGATTGGATTCAGCATGCATGGTACCTTAGGGAACCTCTGGCCAAATGTAATTTGAAGCAAGAAAGAAGCACACAACTTGGAGCAATAAGCAAGGTAACTATCTCCCTTGTTCTTGGACTTTGATCTAGTAAGTTAGCTCTTAGTTTTAAGGGGTTTTTGTGACTTATTTCCCTTGAGGGTGCTGCTATAAGTGCTATCCACATGTGACAAGAATATGAGTTTTATGTTATGGATAGTTTAGACAAGCTTAAACAAGCTAGAATCAAGTGGTATATGTTTGAAAATTCAAGTATGCATGTAGTTAGAGTTTTGTGTTCTTGGCTGCTACTATACAAATCGCTATTAATAAGTTTGAATTTCATGATTTTGATGCTTCCAATGTGTTTATAATGGAAACTTGTGTGGGGATAAAGTAGGAGAACAAGTATTGGAAGCATTGGAATTAAAATGTGAATTTTTGGAAAAATCAATGGTTCACTTCGGTTCTGTACAACAGCTTGTGACATGTTTTGATTTTGGAAATTATGGTTTAATATTTGGATTCTACATGAAAAATTGTGTGGAAATGAACCATGAGAATTTATTTTAGAAAGATGGAAGTATGGAACATAAAATAGAAAAAGAATGGAAGTTAGTGAAAACCTAGCGTTGGAATTGTTTTCAAGTTGAGTTGTAACTTGATGTTACTTTGTAATGGCTAGGTTTTGACATTTGTGAGGGAAGGAAATCATCTCAAGAAGACTTTGTCAAGGATAGCTAAAGAGGTAGCAAGAATACCTAACTATAGTTTCATGTTTGCTTGATTGTATGCTTGCTTGTTAGTTATGGTGTTTAGTTGAGCTTGAGATTGTGCCATCATGTCTAAGATGAGGTATGAATGATTGCAAATCCTTGCAACTAATTTCATTACAATATGTATGTTAGAGTTTGCTTATGTACTATTATGAAGTAGCTCCCATCTCATGATAACATGTTAAGCATCTAAACAATCATGCATGATATTATATTTTGTATGCTTTGATATTGGGATTTCCATGAAATCTCATTCTTTCCATATGCATAACCATGTCATAGGTGCTGGAACCTAACAAGGAAGAAGGGTAAACATAGATGGTTGAACTTGTATTGTAACTTATATTGGTTACTTGACACTATGGAAGGATATGATGGTATGTATAGTGTATGATCATGTAGTTGTATTCCAACAAATTTGAACTTGAAATTTGGTATGATTATAGCTAAGATACAGATATTTAAATGCAAAACCAAGAACACCTTAATTGGTTAAGTATTTGATTTTTTATGATTTTTTCAAGTGGGAGTTAAAATATGGAATTGAGATAAAGTGAGCAACTAGAGGCAGCGACGTTTCAACATTAATTTAATATAGCGAATGGATGACTTTTTCTATGAAATTTTATGACCTTAAAGAAAATGTCTAGAGCTTTAAATCCATAGGTAACACGGTTCATTTGGACAATTAACGAAAGAGAAATGAATTTTTGAAGTTAAGGTAAAAAAACTAGAAACTTCCACATTTATCAAATGAACAGTATTTTTCAATGAGTAAACTGATTTCATTGAGGCAATGAAACCTCTATTTTATATTTTTTCTTCAAATTTAAATAAAATAGATTTCATTATAAATTGGAAATACCCTATTTCAATTTTTCTACATTTAATTATGAATTTTTAAAGTTAGGTACATGTTCTAGATTACCAAATGAACAATAACCATGAACAGTACCCGAGAAGCAATCTTTTGAAAATGCATCTTTCTAAGGCAAAATGCTATGTAATTGGTTCAAATAACTTCCAACTAAGTATAATTGAGGTTGAAATTAAGGATATGACAATCCTCATCTGGAGGATCTATTTATCTCTCATTCTTATTCTCGGTAATCTCATCTTAGGGATCTCTTTATTCTTCCTCTCATATCTTATTAGATATTCTTGGTTCTTCCTTAGACATATCATCTACAAACTCATACATATCTGTTACTCAGGACTAAGAATTTTAACTTTAATTACTTAGTTCCTGTTGCTTGTGAGAAGATTCTTAGTTCAGTCCCTAATAGTAATAAGGCTATATGAAATTAACATCATGGGTACTCTTTCTATTATGAGTTAACCAACTTGTGAAGCTTCTCTACCTTAAACTTTTCCTTGGTATTCGTCATTCCAAAGAAATATTGTACTTATGGCTCATTACTTTCTTTCTCTAGGCTAGGTCTACTATGACCCTCGGGATCTATTGTGAACAACCGTAAGCCTCTTCAGGATCTAATTATGACCCTAAAATTCTAGTCTCTGTGAGCCATGTTAGGATCTAACTACAATCCTCCAGAATCTACTACGATCCCATTGTACTGTATTCTCATCTCTGAAGACCTAAACCAATGGACTAAGTTACAAGGTTAGCCACTTCCACATAGTTGTTAACTCAACAGATAATTCCCAAAAATGATCATAGAAACCAATATTATCTATTAGGACTTTACTCATTTTCTCTATCACTCTGGAAATTCTTATATCATTGCATCTTGTATAACTTTACTCTACTTAGCATTACAGAGAGCTACATAGGCTCTACCATACACATATATGTTATAATCTGTATCTTTTATCTGGTGGACATTACTCTACATGAGTTATATTTTCCACTCTCTTGGCTTATCTCCTGAGCAATCTAACTCTATCGCAAGAGCAATCTAGCTCTATTGTGAGAACGTTAACTTCTATTGTATTGGCGCTGCTCCCTCTCAGAGCTATATCATCTTTCATAATTGCGTCTTATTTCATTTTATGTTCATGGTACATCATTCATGTATCCCATCCCTACTGAAGGGATATGTACTAAGTATTGTAATTATTTGTCTATAAATTCGCTACCAACCTTCATCTCTAATCTTATTTATTGCTTTTTCTATTGCTTTATCATTACCAAGTTGAATTATCTAATTGCATGTCGTATGATATGGGAGCAATAAATTTTTCAAAGGTTATTCTAGACCCAAAGGTTACAAGTAAATAGTGACAACATATTTTAGACCCATAATTTTCATAATTTCAATTTGAGGTCCTAAAAAAATAATATTAATTATAGAAGTCTGGAAATTATTATAGGACCTTTTAGATCTCATAATCAGATAAAATTTTATAGAAAATTCTTATATTAATTATAAGAATTTATGAAACTGCTAGAAGTCAAAAGTGTGTTTTCTAGAATTTATAGTAAAATTTAAGGTGAAATATGGCACCTAATAAATGTTATAGGGGAAATTCATTAGGAATTAAGCCATAAAAGGAGTTAGGCTTGATCAGAGACCCAAGATGACATGCTAAGAGGCCCAATAATGTGCTCTAATAGTTATGTGGGCTTAAGTTCAATTAACATAATATTTTAGTAATTTTTAGTAAAATATAATTACCCGGTTGAACTTATAATTGGGAAATTAATCAGATCAGATGAGGTGGTGTCATAAGGTGCTCTTATAGGACCCACCAAGATGCCAAATGGCACTCAACTTGGAGAAGAAGAATACTCAAGAAAAATCTTAAGACAAGTGATGCGATTTTAGTCATTCACTATATATAAGACTTTTCAATCCTCTAGAAGCACCAAATCATCAATTGAGGTGTCCCAAAGGGACCTATAATGGTGCTGCATGTCAAGCAATTATGGAGAGAGATTTTTAACCATGTGGTATTAATAATAAAATAATATAAAGAAAGAGATAAAGCAAGACTATGTTATAAAGCTATAATCAGGACCCAGATGAAAGAGTTGTGATAATTTAATCAATTAATCCTAGTCAAGAGTTAAAGAGTGCTATAGAAATAATTGACCAAGGTCAGGAAATACCCAGATGAAGTATGAAAAGACAAAACTACTCTTAGAGCTATTAAAGTGCATAAAGATGAACTAAGGGTATTTTGGTAATTTACCATGGGATCATAAATTAAGTTTAAACCCAATCAAAGAATGTCAATGGTAGGAAAAATTTGGATACTGGATTTAAGGTTAGAAGATATATTATGGAATCTCAGAAAAATTAGATTTAGAAAACAGTCTGATTTTTTAGAAATCAGACTTAGCGGGTATCGGATTGAACTAAAATTTTTCTAGACTCTTCTTCCCTCTTGGAATTATGCCACGAAGCATGCTTCTGTGTCCTTGATGATTTCATGCATGATTTCATTCTCTAGCTTGGTGGGCAAGTCAAGATTAAAACTCAATATTGACTGTTGATTCAAATAGTACAAGAAAATATATGGGCCATTGATTTCCATAAAATTTTTCTATAAATACCCTTTTCCTTCACATTTGCACCATGCATTAGACACCATAGGGAAGCTCTGCCAAAATGGAAACTCAAGCAATTGAAAGAGAAATCCAAGGCACCAAAGTTCAAGCTAGTTAGGAATTAAGGTAAGCAATCTATCTTAGCTTATAATTCTTTAATTTGGAGGCTTGAACTTAGAATTTTAATGGAAGAAAAATGAGATTTCCCCTAGGTATGCTTGTTGGTTGAAAGTAAAGAATAAAGGGGAAAATGAAATTGAAGTTAGAGACATGAAATTTGGACTTAGATAAGCTTGGATTGATGCTTGTACCTTGAATTAATTGGAAACTTTTGATTTCCCATAATAATAGGGCCATTCGGCCAAGACCAGGAACAACACTAAGGGAGTTATTTTTAATCTCTAGCTTGCTTGAACTTTGGTACCTTGAATCTTCTTTGTTTTGGCTTGAGTTTTCATTTTGCAAGAGGTTCCCCAAGGGTTGTCATGCACGATTTACTTAGGAATTTGTTGGGGTATTTATAGAAAAAATCCATAGAAAATGAAGGGCAAATATCACTTTGTGCACTATTTGATCTAATTGCTCATAATTGCTCTCACATTAAACTTACTCACAAAGCCAACCTGAGATAAGGTCACATAACAAAAAGCTTCTCCTCCCCTTGTCTTGGATGCAATGTGTGAGGTCTTGTGGGTCCTACCATGTGCAAACCCTAAATCTCACTATTCCGTTTTCTTTTCTTTTTCAAAAATTCAAAAATTATTCATTCTTGGAATTGGGCTCCAAGACAACTTTTGGGACTTATTGGGCTACCATATGACAATTTTGGACTACCCTAGGCCTTCCTTGGGTCCAATAGCTAATTGGTACAAATCCCAAAGCACTTTCCTTATACTAATATCCTAAAAATATTCTGATTTTGAAATAAATGCTAGACACATATTTTAATGGTCATAACATTTTTAAAAATTTATTATAATATAAAATAACTCCCCTGCAAAGTCTCATAATTTTCTAAGACCCATAAGTCTTGATAAAAATTCCTTACATTTCTTTAAGACACTTTATCGGTGTCCGATTTCACTTTAATTTCTCAAAGGGCATTATCATCTTTTCACACATCATCAGAGTATTTTCTGACCTTGGTCAACTATTTTGGGGACTCTCCTTGATTGTCTAGCCTTAGTCAATGGCACGACCAGTGGCATACTCAATGGCATTTTTGTAATTTTATATTTTTCTTGGTCCTTATTAGCCTTAGCCCACATATTATCTAAAAATATTACTAAGCCTATAAGATGCTATTTTGGGCCCTCTACATGGTCCACTGACTTCATGGGCTAAACTCCTAAGAAATTCCCTCGAAACATATTTACCAGGTATTTTAATCCACTGTAAATTCTACATAACTCCTTTTTGAGCTATGTCAGTTTTATAAATTCTTATATTAATTATATGAATTTATTACCAAAATTTTATCTGATTATGAAGTCCAGAAGATACTGTATTAATTTCTCTTTTCTTGAGAAATTAATATAAATTTTTCAGGACCTCTCATCAGAAAAGGCTTTCTAAATTGATTAAAATGACATTATACACTGGATAACGATTTGGTGTAGAAACAGGCCATGTAGAAAATATACACTTTTTAAACTAGGTAGTTCACTGGTATAGATGGAGTAGAATTTAACCTGGTCCCTTTTGAAATTAGAAGTAGAATTTACTAATATATACACAAGTTATAAGGACATCCAGTGTAGATTAATGCAATTTCTACACTTGTTATATGAACGTCAGCTATATATTAATGAATTTTTTACACTGGTTGTGTTTACACCTGGTTAGATTAATCTATTTTCTATGCCTAACCATAAAGACCACATGTGTAGATGATATAATATTTACATATTGTTTCTATACCTGCTGATATTCTTTGTCAAGTTTAAATGTATTTTTAAAAATGACCCCTTCAATGTTTCATTAACCCATCCCCTGAAGCTTCAGGAATAAACTGCCCAAATATATGACTCAGAGATAGCAGCAAAGACAAAGTTCAAGATGACAGAGATAGACCTTCAATTGCTCATTATATTATTCATTTGATCAAATTAAAAAAAATACAACAATTTGAATAGAAAAATAAAAAATGTATTCAGTTAATGACAAATACTATTGAGAAGGAATGAATTGAACAAAAAACTCAGCCAAATATTGTACAGGTCCTCAATATCTTGTTTAGAAAATAGGTCAAGTTGAACAAATATATAAAATATCAAATTAAAATAAAAGAAATTAAGGCATTACTAATATATATTAAATTGATGAGAAATATGAAATCATTAAAAATACAATTTACCTCCTCAGTTAGATCAGTGTTATTTGACAAGATGATATTGATCATGTGTCTAACCATGTAGAAGCCGCACAAGTTGCTTTCTTTGGGTTGCCTTCGACTCAGTAATATTAACATGAACAAAATTATTTGTCATCAGTAAAAAAACCATGGAGTATAAGACTTAATACTTTTATTACCTTCAGTGTTATCCATTCAGGGTCCCTTACACAGTTGGTATGCTTAAGACCCCTTACAATTGCAAACATCCTCATAGCCCTATGACCAAAGTTATGAAGTTAGTAACTCATTTATTACAAAGATTATATTTATTACAAAGACCAATGTTATGTATAGAAGAAAATTCACGTGTTCATAATCTTCTTGGCATCAACTGATGGCTTATAATGGATGGAGCATAAGAAGAAAACTTTTTAAGTATACTTACATAGTATTATCAATTGTCAATTATTGTTATAGAAATAATTAAATAATAATGATTATTGGCATTAAGAAAATACAAAACTAGTATGAAATAAAATTAAATATTATTATTCTTACTCCTGCATATATAGTGTGAAGAAACAATCAATATTGGTTTCACCAAACCTCCTTGAAATGTATTGAAGTCTCAAAGATTGAGAGGTCCCTTTTGCATAAATATGAAATAGGCATAGGAATTTGAACTGACCTTGTTTTCCCTTGGAAACTAACTCAGCTTGCATGTACCTATAGTTAATGCAAACACTCAACTTGCATGAATTTTGTTATTACATATATTTAAATTTAAATTATACTTACATCATAAACACTTGGATGCACCTAAAGGTTGGTTCAACCCCAGGAGTGGTAACAGATTTTACTTCCGTATGGTTAATAAAGGCCGGTGCCCTCACATCACCCATAACTGAATCCATATTCAATGAATCCACATGGAACATTTTGTTATATGCCAATGAGATCACACATTGCATGGCACTCAAAGTGAGAGGTGTAGGAAGTTAGCTAGGGGAAGACGCGACGTGATTTGAAACAAGATGCTTTGGCCATAATATAAAAGTCCCATTTGCCTGACTCACTGCCTTTACCTCATCAATGGGAATTGGGACAAGAGCATCTTCAATTATCACAACTTTAACTATAACCCTTTATTGATTGTCCTGAATTTTGATGTGGTGGGTAGTTGCCCTTAAGTTATAGATAGAACTATGTGCCACTAACCTTTTGAGAGTATCCTCTATATATAGATTATAAGGTTCAGTATCCTTTGACACTAGCCCGGCCATGTAACAACTCCCTTTAGTGCTAGGACGTGGTACACTTAAGAGCATTTGGGGGGTGCTTGGCTCATATTTCCTTGATGTAATTATGGACAACATTTCTTCCTTGAGATTTGCCAACCTGTCTTGTAATTGTGCCTCAATTAACGCTTCTTCCTATGCCCTAGCCTCTACCCAATCTTCTGCCTTAGCCTCTGCCCTCATGATTGATAACAACAATTCCAGCTCTAGATGCTTTTATGTAATCTCTTATACCAACACCTCCTCCAACTCCCCTAACATAGCCCCCATGCTATTGGTTTCCCGTAGCAATAGTCAAGATGTTATTCCTACCATTTGACTTGAAGGAGCCATGGCTTCTTGTTGTTTAAGATTAGCCTATAACATATAAAGAGCAAACATAAGAAAACATATAATTAGTATACTAAAACAAAATAATAGAAGTAGTACTTATAATTTTTTCCTCAATCATGCGAGCATGATCACTTGTAAATGATCCTTATTTGTGAGCATACAACCATTTATCTTCGAGATGTATTAGAGATGGGGGAGCAAGAGTAACACTAGGACCGAACATAGCATTTTCTTCTGGCCTCTTCCTCTTGGCCCCTAACAAGTCTCTTTCATCCTTCGCATAACTCCTCGAGACATTGTGTGGGGGCAATCATTCTTGAGAGCTTGTTCAATTGCTTTTGCTCTTTTATCTACAAGACTTGAAATAGTTAAAATCAATACATATGATAATCTGATACGTTTGCTTTTTTTGCCAACACATACAAAAGGAAGAAACATGGGAAACACAAGATTCTTTTTTCATGACATATACACACAAGACACTTTAACCTATATCAACTCACCATAGTTGCTGGCATAGTTTGAACACTAAAAAATTCTTCCCAAGTAGCTTTATTAGTGAATTGATACTTACTGCATGGAGAAGGATGATGCTAACTATCTTTATCCCAGTCATGCACATACTAACGAGGTAGTTGTGTCTTGAATACTCTCCAATGCTCAACACAATAAGACAACATCTTCTTCAAGACTTCATTGTTAGGAATATCATAAGTGAGCTATAATAATTGCCATTGAAAGTAGAGTTATCAACAAACAATTGTGTTTTTTGGTATTGCTCTATATACAATATACAATAGTTAGTTCCTATTCCCGGATAGAGTCCCAAATTTATTTCTTCACGTGATTATAAACAGTATCCCAAGTCTGTATGGCGATGTTAGGCTTGTTGCGTGCTAGGAGGCTGATATAATTCATGTACTTGATTATGTGTTCACCAATTGGGTTCCAACGTGTGTCAAACTCAATCGGTAGTAATTTCCCTTCCTTCATATCTTTCAACATGTCTTTCAATCGCATCGTACTTCTGCCCTATATTCTCATTAACACTGCCCCTATATTCCTATATATGCAATAACAAAATCTAACATAGTAAATAGACTTAGCCCTTTTTCCTTACGTCAGAATACACAAAACTTGTTCCTTGAGCATTTATCCATGGAAAAAAGTGCAAGAATTTATCGCAGAAAAACTACAAAACCTAGATTAAATGAACACATAAATGGCAAAGCACGTACACAAGAAAATAAGTGTCGAGAATATGTACATGGTAAAGCACAACAAGAGCGAGGATAGAGAAGAAAGACTGAGTACGGCAAAGCCCCACAAAAACCACAGAGCATGACGAGCGAACGTAATGATAGAAGTAAGAAATAAGACTGAAGAAAACTTGTGAAATGAGAAATGAGAGACGTACCAAGGGGCGGACTTCAAAAATATATTTTTTGTAGCCATTTTACACTAATATTTTAAATTTTGGAAGACTTTTTCACTGGTTAACATATAAATCTGGTGTAGTCAATCATAATTTTAAACCTGATTAACAAAATAACTACTTTAAAAAGATGTCTACTTTTTTCAAAAATGCCACGACTAATATTTTGAATTTTAGAAGACTTTCTACACCAGTTAATGTCACATTCTAATTTTTTCATATTTGTATAATATTGATAGTGGAAAGAGGTTTGGAAAAGATTGTGATGATGAATAAAAAAGAAAAATAATGATTAGACAAAGGTATAAAGATTAGGGACTAAAATGAAAAGTTTAAAAGTTCTTTGGTGCAAAAATGAAAGTAGAAATAAACTTTGGGCCATTAAGTGTAATTATGAAAAGTTGAGGGCCTAAAGTGTAATTCTTTAAAGTTTAACGGTAAAATGGTAATTATTGAAAGTGGAGACAGAAAAGGCCCAAAAAGCCCAAAATCATATTATTCCCAAATTTTCTCAATAAATAGAGAAAATTATTCTGATCAGTCTGACGTAACACAGAATTTTGATGTGAGGTCCCAGAAAATTTATATTGATTTATGAAGAAAGGGAAATTAATACAGGATCATCTGGACCTTAGAATCAGATGAAATTGGGCACTAAATTCTTATAATTAATATGAGAATTTATGAAACTGATAGAGCTTAAAAAGAAGTTTTGCATAATTTATTATGGAATTTACAATTGATTTAAACACTCGATAAATACATTTCAGGGGAATTTCTCAGGAGTTGAGCCCATGAAGGTAGTGGATCATGTAAAAGGCACAAAATGGAACCTTATAGGCCCAATAATTTTTTTAGATAAGTATGTGGGATAGGGCTAATAAAGACTGGGAAAATATAAAATTATGAAAATACTATTAAATGTGCCACTGTGTTGTGCCAATGAGCCAGAGATAAATGAAGGGTATTTTGGTCATTTGACTAAGGTTAGACAGTTAAGGAGAGTTTCCAAAATAGTTGACCAAGGTCAGTGAATACTTTGATGATATGTGAAAAGATGATAATACCCTTTGAGAAATTAAAGTGAAATCGAGCTCCAATAAAGGGTCTTGAGAAAATATAGGGAATTTTTATTAGGACTTTTGGGTCTCAAAAAGTTATGAAAATTTTCATGGGATTTATTTTATATTATAATGAATTTCTAAAAATGTTATAACCATTAAAAGAGGTGTCTATCATTTATTTCAAAATTAGGATAATTTAAGGATATCAGTATAAGGAAAGTGCCTTGAGATTTGTGTCAATTAGCTATTGGAACTAAGGAAAGGCTATAGAAGCCTAATATTTCATCCTATTGAAGCCCAATAAGTCCAAAAGTTGTCTTGGAGCTCAAATCCAATAATGAATAATTTATGAACATTTGAAAAAGAAAAGAAAAAGGAATAAAGTGAGAATTAGGGTTTGCATATAGTGGGACCCACAAGACCTCACATATGGCATCCAAGACAAGGGGAAGAGATATTTTTGTCATGTGATCTTATCTCAAATTGGCTTGGTGAGCAAATTTTATGTAAAAGTAATTATGAGCCATTAGATCAAATAATGCACAAAGTGATCTTGGCCATTCATTTTCCATGAGATTTTCTATAAATACCCCCACTATTTTCTGCCCAAAACCATGAAGGAGAACCCGTAGGGAACCTCTTGAAAAATGAAAACTCAAGCCAAGACAAAGAAGAATCCAAGGTCTAAAGTTCAAGCAAGGTAGAGATTAAAGGTAAGTAATCTATCCTAACTTATTTTTCTTTGATTTAGGAGCTCAAACTTAAGGTTTTCATGGAAGAAATTTGAGTTTTCTATAAGGTGTATGTTCTGTCCAAACACCTTAGTTGAAAGGAGAAAAAAGAAATTAAAGTTAGAGATATGTGATTGAAGCTTAAACAAGATAGTTAGGTGATTAGTTGTTGAATCAAGTTGATATTCTTGACTTTGTCATGGTTGAACCATTTTAGTCTGTACTATTCATGATAGAAGGATATGGAATTTCAATGATCTAATGCTTCCATTGAATTCATATGATGAATTTGTGTAGGATTGGATAGGTTTTGAACCTTGGAAGCATTGGAATTCCAAGTTATAGTTTTAGAAATTCTTCTCTATTACTGTTCACTTGTATGAACAGTGATTGGAATTTTAAGATTTTTATGTTTCCAATGGTTTTAAAATGAAAAGTTGTGTGGGATAAAGTAGAGAAACAAGTATGGGAAGTGTTGGAATCAATATGAGAATTTTTGGAAGAATTAAACATGTTTTTCAAATCTGTCCAGAACAGTGTATAGGAGCTAGAATTTTATGATTCTAAACTCATAAATGGATTCAAAAGGTAGAATTATGTAGGGTAAAGTTAAGATATCAATTGGTTTAAAGGCCAAGTCAATTAGTAAAGATCAAAGGAAGTTATGTTAGTTAAAGTAAGTTTAATGTCCAACGAAGTTAGATTGTAATGGATGGATGCTTATGTGATGTTAGGATTTGATGGTGGACTCCAAGGAGGTAACCACTCATCAAAGTGAAGTGATAAGAAAGAGGCAAGATAAAGTGAAAGAAAGTCAAGTATATGAGGTAATAAACTTATCCTAAACTTATATATATTGAATGTTATGCTTGGTTGTGCTATGGCTTGGTTGAATTGTGTTGCATATGTGTCTATGATTGAAGCTCTTTTTCTATGATTACTTTGGCTAATTGTATTTCATATGTTACATGGAAGCATACACATTACACAATGTTAACACTTTCACAAGAAAGCACAAGTATTTACATTAATGCATACATTGTTTAGTACTGTTTGCTATTGAGATTTCCCCAAAAATCTCACCCCTCCATGTAATCCCAACCCTAGTAGGTTTATGAATGATGAAAGAGGATGATGAAGCATGAAGAGGAGCTAGGGATTGGATAGTATATATGTTATGTTAAGAATTGTTATATGTAATGTTGCTATATGACCAATATAAGTAGTGATGATCATGATGTAATGAAAAATAGTAAATGATGGAGTAAATGTATGAAATTTTACAAAAATTTAGTTAACATGTCAAGCTTCGTTTTGACACCAAGAACACCTTATTTTGATATTTGTACCAAGAGAACGAATTTCCAAAGTAAGGGTCAAGAATCTATTTTCAAAATTTTTGACCAAATAAACAATAATCTTTGATGATTAAACTGTATTAATTGACTAACTATTCGGTCTAGAGATTATTTTTTCCTTAAATTTAAAGATATTATCTTCATGTAGCTTTTTGAACCACTTTATTTTGATTTTCTTAGAATTAATTATGATTTTTTGAAGTTTGTCGTCGAATCTGGAATACCATATGAACAGTAACTCGAGAAGAGTAAAATTTCATATTTAGCTAATAGACTTCCAAGGTCTTGTAAGTGGTTCTAAATGCTACTGAACGGTCCCTAAGACGTACGAAAGTAAGGATATTTTAGTTAACTTATAAATCCAGTGTAAAAATGTTTTAATTTATTTATAAAAATTGCAATTTAAGTTTTTCAGATCATTTTTTACACCGTATAATATTTACAATCAGTTTAAATATTGGAGTTATTTTGTCCCACCAACCATTTTATTACCCCGTCCCTTGAAGTTACAACATATATATGCAATCAAAACAATAAACTTTTGTTATTATTACATCAAAACCATATATGCAATCAGAACAAGAAACTTAATTACATTAGTGCCTCAAAAAATAAAATACTCACATACAAATCAATCAGAATCCACTTCTTCATTCAATTTTAGTAAACCTACTGAAAAAGAAGAGGTCTCACAAATTGAATCATCATCATGAACAACCCTTTTTCCTTGGAGAGCGATAGACTATCTTTTATTTGTCAGATTAATGATATAGAACACTTGCTTTGCTTGCTCTGCCATAATGAAAGGCCCATCCCCAAAACTTGAACTATTCTGCACCCTAGGTATAGTGGTTTTTTGTATCATTGCACTTATTACCATATGCATGTGACTACAACAAAACATCTTCTCCAACATCACGTATCATGTCTTCTACCCAATTATCAGTATCCATGTCATCATCAAAGTTCTGTTCCAACTGCTCAGATGCACCTGACCTTTCCATATTTTTACCATGCCATACACATACTGTGTACCTCTTACAAAACCCCTCACAAATTAAACAAGTGTACATATCTGCAGGATTTATTTCCTCTCATTCAAACAACTCACACAAGGATAATAAAATCTTTTATTCTCTTCATCGCCATTTCATTTTGCAAAATCCAAAAACTCCTTCACCCACGCAACATACTCAACGCTTGTTCATTTAGCATTTATCCAACTAAGATCCATATTTGTGGAAGACTAAAAAACTAGAAAAATAAAAAATAAGAAAACCTAGCTTGTAACTAATTATGGGAGAGAATATATCATGCACAATTAGAAGAACTCACCAAATAAAACAAGTAAGTGACATCAATGAATCTAGCAAATAATAATAAAAGCTATCGCTAGTAATGCATAATTTTTTAGTTCTCGAGACAAGGAGTTCAAAACAAAACTCACCGACTGTGAAAGACTAAGAAGACTTAAACGCGCGAACTAGTGAAAAATGGGAGATGGGAGGCACAAAGGAGATTTTGATTGAATTAAAGTGTATTTTGTAAGCAAATCTACACCATATAAAATGGAACAATAGTGTAGAAATAACTTTTTCTAACCTGACATTATATTATACTCCAGTCACTTTTACAATGGTGTAAAGTATTCTAAATTACACAAATCTATATCAAATAAAATGGAACACCAGGGTGGAAATAACTTTTTCTAAACTGGAAATTATATTCTACAACTGACCTTGACATATCCAGTCTCAATTTGTTGTATTTTTAGTTTTTGAAAAATAAAAGAATACTATGTTATCATAACAAGAAACTTCACTCATTCAACTTTACTAATAACTTTGCATCAAAAGTTTGAAATTTCCAAAAAATATCTATCATAATATATAATATATTCTCTTTTTTTGTCATTGCATAAAAAAATAAAATAGGAGGGGCAGATAAAGGTTATAGGTTTTCACTCCTCATCAGACTCAGAGGTTTGGGATTCATCAGAGTAGTAAGATCAACAAGTTAACAAAATTATCATTTTGTTGATGGTGGAGAACTTATGAGCGAAAAGCTCTAAAACTATCTTTTAGTCTGTTGACTTTATGAGTCAGTTCTTCCACGGAGTCCTCTAGGCTATTGAAGCACATGATGAGTTTCTTAAGGCGCTCTATCAGAGTGACAACCAGGGAAGGAGGAGAGGAACTACTGGGTGAGGGTCAGGATATTTATCTTTAAATTCATCTATATTTATTTTGTGCGGAGGAGAAGGAGGCGTGTATGAGGAAAAAGCCATTGGAGGGTTCAGATAGAAGAAAAGAAAAGAAAACAAGGATAATGTGATGAGCTAAAAAGTACTGATCATAGGAATGGTATACATATGGTTAAGGAATAAGAATAATTTCAAAAATGAATATCAAAGAATGCAATTGGCGTTCTATCATAATGACTACAAATATTCAGAAATGAAGATGTGAAATGAACAGTTTGAAGAAGGTACAGAAAAGAAGCAGGAAAGCATAGACAAGAAACTGAAAAGTCATAATAGAAAGTATATTTAACACCAGTTATAGATATTTTACACCAGTTACGAATAAATCTGGTGTAAATATTTTATCTTATTTACAAACATGCCACCGGTCATTTTTTTAAATCATCTCTGCAAGGACCGGTTTAGAAATGGGCTTTAGAAAGCATATTTTACAATAGTGAAGTCGTCTCCTTGTAATTTTATGATCAAGAAGGTGATTTTATAGCTGACTTTGTAGACAAAAAGATAGGCTCCCTTTTGTAAGGATAAGATGCTTGAATGTTATGCTAATGATGAAATAACAAGTGAGAGCTTTTACTCCTTGCATTAATGCCAGACACTATGTTATGTTTGTAAAATATGCTAAAGCTCAAAATGTTAAAGCAGTGCAAGCTCCATATGTTAGAGTTGTGCAAACTCTAAGTGTTAGAGCTATGTATATTAAGGAAAGAATGCTTAAGCTCTAATGTTAGAGTTTTGTATTCATGAGCATGTATGCAGTCCTATAATATGTTGGTAAGGCATTATGATGTTAGAGTATATGTTCCTACTTAGCAATAAAGTAAAGAAAAGAACAGTCACATAAGTCCTCTCTCTGTACTGATTATAATTATTAGAAACAATGAGAGCAGTTGAAAAGCAAGAAAACCCCTAAGATTTCTAATGTAAATTGAGTAAAGTATAGTATGAGGCATAAGCAAAACCTAAAATGATATATAGGTTATTGGCTATAGAATTTCTAAGGCCTACGAAAATGGTACTAGTATATGGGAACGAATTAGAATCATTCGATGTACCAAGAGGCAGCAACCAGATGCTGCAAAGACAATGAGAATGAAGGCACCAACCTCGCTGAAGTTTATCAGCTATATAAATGGTACAAGACGCACCTAAGCCAGCTAGTGTGATATACTGGCATATGAACATTCAGTTTAAGGAATGTTCAGAAATAGATCATCCATGCAATAATCCAGAGTAAATTTATATCAATTTCATAAATTCTCATATTAATTATAAGAATTTACTGTAAAATTTTATCTGATTCTGAGTTCTGGAAGATACTGTACTAATTTTTTTCAAACTTTAGAAATTCACATCAATTCATCAGGACCTCAAATCAAAATTTCGTGTCACATTAAACTGATTAGAATAATTTTCTTTATTTACTAGTAAAATTTGGGACTAAAATGGTTTTGGGTAGTTTTAGGTCTTTTCTGGCTCAACTTTCCATAATTATCATTTTGCTTTGAACTTTGACAAATTGCATTTAAGTCCCTCAAACTTTTATAATTACGTTTAATAGCTCAAAGCTTATGTCTACTTCCATTTTTCACCATGAAACTTTTAGAATTTTCATTTTAGTCCCTTTCTTTTTCAAAATGACCATTTTCCTTTAAATTTTCATTAATTGCAACTTAGTCACTAAACTTTCACTAAATTGCAATTTATCCCCTTTTTCTTTATAACTTTATACCTTTTCTATTTCTTTGGCTTAAAACTTATCTTAATCATTAGCTTTTATTATGCTCATCGTCACAGTCCTTTCCTTACCTCTTTCCTTTATCAGTATTCTATAAATAAGGAAAAACTAGTTGTCTATAGATGAAGAAAAATAGGATGTGACAATAGCTATGTTTTTATCATCAAGCATCTTCTCTATCATATTTCTCTCACAATCCAAATCATTTTCACACTAATCACAAATACTAAATATATTTACTTTTACTACGCCCTTATTCCTATTACATCAATGTTTGGCCAAACTCAAGAACTCATGATTTTACTTAGGTTTTCAATGTTATCATTATCCTAATTTACTAGGATTCCAATAAAAAGGTTCCATGATAAGTACAATAGGGTTATACCTTATAATACATTATTAGGTGCAATCTTTATTTTTAAAAGCTGGGATCATGACAATCTTGCTCATTTTAATTGCTGAGTAGATGGAATATGTGACTCAAGCTCAGATCATTCATAGTGACTACAAAGGACAACTAGGTATTCCTATTAGTATTTGTCACATCATTATTTTTTCCTATCTGTATTGAACATACAATGGAACCTATAAGGGACAGATAGAGGAAAGAGTTTTGGAAGGGATTATGACAATGATAAGAATAATGATAAATGTTAGATGAGTTTTATGAAGAAGAAGAAAAGAAAAGTATAAAGTTATAATGTCAAGGCACATAAAAGTCATTTTGATGAAAGTTTAATATAAAATATTCAAGGGACTTAAATAGAAATATGAGAATTCAGGGACCAAATTAGAATTTCAAATTTTATAGAAAGGGACTAAAATGACATTTCAAAAATTGAAGTAAGGAAACAAAATGGAATTTGATAAATTCAAGGACTAAAGTGAAATTTGTCAAATTCAAGGCATAAAATGTAATTAGGATAAAGTTGAGCTAAAAAGGCCCAAACTACTCATAAATGTTTCAATCTCAATTTACCAGTAAATAGATAATGATAATAAGGTTAGGCCTATTTTTTATAACTTTGATTTGATACCCAGATAATTGATATTAATTTTTAAAGTCTGGAGATTATTACATGACCTTTTGGACTTCCTAATCAAACAAAATATTGTAGAAAATTCTGATAATTAATATAAGAATTTATAAAACTGACAGTACTAAAAACTGAGTTCTCTAGAATTTATAATAGAATTTCAGTAAAATAATCACCCCAATACATACTTTTGGGTCAATTTTCTTGGAAATTATGTCATAAATGAATTTGACCCATTTAAAGGCCTAAGTTTGCATCCCATAGGCCAAACAATATACCCTAACAGCCATGTGGGTTAATGTCTAGAAAAACCTTGAAAAGTACAAATTATGAAAATGCTCTTGTGTTGTAATATTAAATAAAAGATGAATGGAGGGCATTTTGGTCATTTGGACATGGTAAAAACATCAAGGGAGAGACAAGAATGATTGATTAGAGTCAGAATATGGCGTGATGAAGTTTAAAGAGGTGTGACATGATAATTATGCCATTAAAGTTAATATAGTATAAAACAGTGAACCAAGAGCATTTTAGTCATTTTCCAAGGGATGATAAGCAGATAAATACCCATTCTAACAATGTCAATAGTAGGAAAAAGTTGGATACTAGATTTAAGGTCATAAATCATATTATGGAATTTTAGAAAAATTAGAATTATTAATAGTAAGGTTTTTGTGTCAGTTGACCGGCCTGGTATTGGATTGGACTAAAATTATTCTAATAAGATCTTAGCCCTAAATTTCACCAAACATGGTCTTAGATGATGTCATCTTTTGGCTTCATGGGTAAGAAAAGTTTAAGAGCAAATATGGACCATTGGATTAAATAGTGAAAGATTAAATCCTAGTCATCCATTTCCATCCAAAATTTTCTATAAATACCCCACCCATTTCATCAATATGCAAGGCTTAAGGACCATGGGAAAATGCTTCCAAAATGAAAACTTAAAGCAAGAAGAAGAGTCAAATCAAGTAGCTAAACAAGCAAGGATCCATAGCTATCTTTGTATTATGTTGTAGGAAAATTTCTCTTTGATTTGAATGTTAAAACCTTATTTTCTTTCCTTGTGAAGGTGCTTGTCATATCCCAATTTTTAGGCTTAGAAGCCTAGTTTATAGCCTAAAGAAGGTAGGCTACCAGGCCCTATTGTGGAAAAGTCTCAGAAGTATACAAATGATGTTTAGGGACTAAACTGCAAGAAAGTGAAAAATCAGGGACTAAATTGTAAATAGTGAAAGTCCCTAGGGGCATAAGGGAAAAGAAAGGGATGTTTCTTGGGAACTGAGCCACCAGAGTTCTTAGGCTTGATTAGAAACCCAAGATAGCAATCCAAAGCCCAAAAACGTAGGCCTAGTGGTTATGGGAGTTTAAGAGGCATTAAAATAATATTTTAGTGCTTTTCCATAAAGTAAAGTTACCCGGTTAAGGATAGAACTGGGAAAAGTGATCAGATATGACTTTAGACCATGAGGTGGCATGAAAGGTGTCCTCACGGGACCCACAAGGCACCACATGGCATGATTATAGGAAAAGAAGAAAAGTTAAGGACACATGTCATGAGATTCGAAAAAGGAGAAAAAGTAAAAAGGACACGTGGCACAATCTCGACCGTTCATTACAGGAAAAGGCTCTAGAATTCTCTGGAGAGGCTGAGTCAGCTGGTGATGTGTCCTAAGGGCCCCACCAATTGTGCCACATACCCCCTGAGGTGTCCCCTGAGGTGTCCTTGGATGATGTCATGTTGGTGAGTCATCAAGGAGGGTGATGTCATCGTGATGATATAGGCGAAGCTTCTTGAGGAAGCTAAGCGATCTGGGCCATTCATCATGATTTGATCTGATCCATTCATTCCACCTCTACTCACCTATAAATAGGCCACCCCTCCCTTCATAAATTCCACAGCCAAGCAAGGCATAAAGAGGAGAAAGAAGAGAGAAAAGAGAAAGAGAGAAAGAAAGGAAGGAAGAGAAAGAAATGAGGAGTTCTGTTGGAGCTAGAAGCAGTCCAAGGAACTGAGGGACTAGGCAGAGCTTAGGAATAAGGTAAGTAAGTTATCTAGTCCCTGCTCTAATAAATTAGAGGATTTCTCTTAGTGGTTAGAATAGAGAAATATCTCTATTAATAAAGGTAACTAAAGAGAGAAAGTTAGGGGACTGTCAGAGTAAGGATATTACCCCTAGTTAAGCATGAGTTAAGTAGAGCTATATTGGATAATAATAAAGATATTATTATTCTATGTATAGGCTCTGACTTGTGAAAAGAAGGGACCATAGAGACAAGGCTAAGAGCTGGAAGGAAAGGCTACACGCCAGGTAGTAAACTTACCTACTTGTATGCTTATACTGCTTGGATATTTTATGTGATGTTTACTTACATTGATAATGTGAAGCATGTATGATTAAGTAATGCTCTGTTTCTTTTTATACTATGGCTATATGTTATAATTAGGGGACATGGAAGCATATATGTTATCATTATTCAAGCCTGATCATGACGTACACACATAGTAACATCAAGCATATAGTTGCATACATTATATGGTTTCTGTTTGGTACTGAGATTTCCCCAGAAATCTAATCCCCTTCCATGTAATCCCAATCCCATAGTTTTATGATGAGAAAGGACTGAAGAAGCATAAAGAGAAGCTGGCGATTGGATAGGCCAGATGTTGGGACCAAAATGCTGGAATCAAGGGAAAACATAAGATGAACAGTAAACTTTGGACATTTACTGATGTTGGCCTGACCAAGGCGTGGTCAACAAGTTAATTTTTCCTGAAAGAGCATTAAGTTATCTTTGTGTAGAAATTTGAACCACTTCATTTCGATTTGTCTAGAATTAGTTATGATTTTTTGAAGTCAGGTCACTCATCTGGAATTTACACAGTGAACAGTACTTGCTAAGAGTAAAATTTCAGATTGAGTAATTTGACTTCAATATCCTTAGAAGTGGTTCTAGATGCTACCATTTAGTCCCTAAGATGTATGAAAAGGAGGATGTTATAGTGTTGTACAAAATTTATAAGTAAAAGGAAATGATGAATTTTATATTATAGATAGTTTAGATAAGCTTAGACAAGCTAGAATTGAGTAGTTTGAGTTTAGGAAATCATGTAATATTGGAATTGTAATCTTGAGACCCTTTCTGTCATTGTTAATTTGCTAGGAAGGAGTTATAATTTCATTATTTTGATGCTTCCAATAGTTTTAAAATGAAAAATTTGGTGGGATAAAGTAGAAAAACAAGCATTGGAAGAATTTGAATTAACATGATAATTTTTGGAATTTATGAAGGTGCTATACGGTTCTGGATAGATTTCATAGGAGGAGTTTGATTTTCATAATTCCAATATCATATTGAATTCCTTATACAAAATCATGTAGGATTGATCTAATGAAATAATTATTACAAAGCTAAAACACTAACTCCAAGATTTAAGTTAGGAGTTAGGGGTTTTAAGGAAGTTAGTATGCATGGATTATGTAGTAGCTCAAATAAGTTGTATGCAAAATCTAATTATTTTTAGGACCTTGTGATATCCATGAGAATATTGGGAAGTGGTTGACTGAAGGTATGCATGATTGGAAGCTTAGGGAGAAAGTGCAAGAACAAGAGAAAGTAGTGCACTTACCTCTTTATGTGCTTGATGTGGTATGCTTATGTGTTCACATGTATGTGATGATTGAATTATGTTTTGACATCATAAATGATGTTGAATATGTTATGATTAACATGTTTCTCATGGCCATACATTTGTATGCAAAGCATTTAGCATGATAGCAATTCATTAATTAAAGAAAGTTTAATGAAATTACATAACGTGCATTAGCATCCATCTTGCATATTTAAGTGGTAATATTTGCTATTGAGATTCCCCAAAATCTCACCCTCCCATAACAAACCAATTTAGGTAAATCATGATGGAAAAAGTATACATGGAGAAGAGCTAAAGGAAGGAAGGAAGGAAGTGGCAATTATTTGTTCTAGCATTATTGTATAAATGGCTCACTATGTTCATGTCATATAATATGCCTTTATATGTAGAGAAAAATGTATGAAATAATTATGGCATAACTGCATGTTGTATTTGAGTGTATGGGAATTCAAGTTAATGATTTATAGATGTTAGAATAATTTATGAGATTTATGAAAGAAAATCAAATAGTAAAACATAGGTCCTGAACTAGTTTTGTTGTGGCTTTAGTTTGACCTAGCAAATGAAGGAATTAATTAATAAACTTTTATGTGCAATTAGTACACATAAGATATTTAAATACATAGATAACATGTCTCATTGGGATGTGTATATCAAGAAAAATGAATTTCAAAATTAAGAGATAGAATCTAGAATATCCAAAATTTACCATATGAAAGTAAAAAGTAACGATTTAATTGTATTAATTGATAAGGTAAATGTCTAGGTTTATATTTTTCTCTTAAAGAGCTATGAAAGAGATTCACGTAGAAATTTAAAGTAGTTCTATAAAATTTTTCTAGAATACGTTATGACTGTTCAAAATTGGGCTGTCAATCTAGAATTTACCAAATAAACAGTACCTAATAATTAAATTTAAAGTTCTTAATTTTTTGGCCAAAGTAATGCTTCCGCTGGCTAAATATGCTTCTAAATATGTAATATGAGAGGTTGAAAGTAGGATGTTTCAATATTCTACTATATTATATATGTGATACTAGTCCCTTTGGCATAAGTATGATTACATCCTATGTTAAACAACAATGTTTGACATGCACCCTATTGAGCTACCATAAACCTGATATGTTTGCTCTTCATCGATAGATGATATAGTTAGGTTTAGTTAATCTTTAAGGAATTAAGATTAAGGTCAGGGTTTGAATTAGAATTAAAGTTAGGATTAGGATGAGAGTTTGAGGAAAGAGAATAATAGCCAGTTAGATAGAGAAGATGTTAGAAGATGTTCAGTATAGTTAAGATAGATAAGTATTATCGATATACTTATGGACATATGATTATAGTACTTAGGACATATCCTTTCAGTAGGGATAAGATATATGAATGATGTACCATGAATATGAAATGAGATACATTTATAAATGATGATGCAACTTTGAGGAAGCAGTATTTATGTAGCAAAAGTTAACACTCTCACAGTGGAGCTAGATAGATCTTACGATAGATCCAAATCACTCTTGAGATAAGCCAATTTAAAGAGATAGAAACTATAGCTCATGTTAGAGTCATGTCCACCAAATGAACTGAGAAATGTTTTAGCAGTTATACGTCTAAGCATGATAAGAAATATGAGAATGATATGAGAAATTCTTGAATTAAAAAGGAAATGAGTAAAGTCTAAATAGAAAATATTTTAAAAAAAAAATTCTTGGGAAATTAACAGTTGAGTTATCAAGTGGAAGTGACTAACCTTATAGCTTAGTCTGTTGGTCTTCAATCTTCAAGAGGATTGTGTCTTGATCTTAGCATGGCTCTCACATGAATGATATTTTAAGGTTCAATAGATCCTTAAAAAGGCCTAGGGCGATTATGGGTAATTCCAAATCAACCTAGCCTAAAGGAAAGAAAGTGTGAGCCATGAGAATAAGATGACAACATAATATTTCTTTGGGAAGACGATCGCCAAGGATAAGTTTCAGGTATAGAAGCCCCACAAGTTGATTAACTCATACAGAGAAAGTACACACTACATTGTTTCCTAGATATTTTATTATATGGACTTAACTCATAATCATCTTACATAAAGAAGGAATTAAAGTTAATAAAGTTAAAATTTTTAGTCTCGAGTACAAGATAGTCATAAGTCTATAGGGAGAATGCCTAAGGAAGAGAAAAAGTACCCCACATGATATAAGAAGGGATCAAGTATAAGCATATAGATCCCTAAGATGAAGTTAAAGAGAATGAACTAGATAGACCCAAGAGAGACAATATAAGAAAGGTATAAGATAGTGAAGTACCAGGGTTAAAGCCTATTAGTACCAATACTTCATATTTTTATCAGCACTTTTCATTTAAGTGTGTGCTGAGGCAAGAAATGGTGTAAATACCACCAAGGTTTGACAAAAAATACACAAAGTTATGTAAGATGATAAAATAAGTTTAGAAAAATTAGGAAGAGTTAAGAAAAGTAAGGGATTATAACCCTTATGTCATATCTAAATAGAGAGGATATGAGAGGAAAGATTTAGATTACAACCTTGCTTTAAGAGAAAGTTAGAAAGGAAAAAGAGCAAAATTCTCTTGAGAATCCAATAAATTTGCAAGTCAAAAAGAATGTTAAATTTATGGTATCTCGAGATACACAATGAGATATGTAATAAAAAAGTATAATATGAAGTATGATGAATGATAGAGACCATAGAATTACATCAAATTTCTAAAAGGTTATGTATGAAATAAAAAGACACTACTCATAAGTTCAGTACAGAGTCTAAACTGTGTAAAATAGAAGAAATATAATGTTTGGTATACACTACCAAACCTCAACTTTGATTGAATTGATAAACAAAGATTATTAGTAAGAGCGAAGCAGATAAGGAGCTCCGCTAATGTTCAGAGAAAGTCACTAGACTTTGAGATACAAGAACATAGTTACCATGAAGATACCCCAAAACCTTAGATATATAATAGAGAAGGATATAAAAGAGACATATCCAGAGCTGTTTGAAACATCCTTACTTTTATATGTCTTAGGGACCATTCAATAGCATTTAGAATCACTTACAAGACTTTGGAAGTCCATTAGTTAAATCTAGAATTTTTCTCTTTCTCGAGTTACTGCTCATATGGCATTCCAGATTATGCAATGAACTTCAAAAAATCATAATTAATTCTAGAAAAATAGAATTGAAGTGGTTCAAAAAGATACATGAAGATAACATCTTTAAAATTAAGAGAAAAATGATTTCTAGACCAAATACTTACACAATTAATACAGTTTATTTGTCAAATATTACTGTTCATTTGGTCACAAATTCTGAAAACAGATTATGGTCTCTTACTTTGGAAAATTAGTTCTCTTTGTACAGACATTAAAATAAGGCATTCTTGGTGTCAAAATGAAGCTTGACATGTTAACTAAATATCTATAAAATTTCATATATTTATCTAATTATTTACTATTTTTCATTACATCATAATCATCACTACTTGCATTGGTCAAACAGTAACATTACATCATAACATTTATATCATCCAATCCCTAGCTTCTCTTCATGCTTTTTCAACCCTCTTTCATAATTAACAAACCTGTGGGATTGGGATTACATGGATGAGGATGAGATCTCTGGGGAAATCTCAGTAGCAAACGGTACTAAAAAATGCATGCATTAATGTAAATACTTGTGCTTGCTTGTGAAAGTGTTAACATTGTGTAATGTGCATGCTTCTATGTAACATATGAAATACAATTGGCTAAAGTAATAATAGAAACAGAGCTTCATACAAAAGCACGTATGCATACAAGTTTAGGATACAAAGCCATAGCACAACAAAGCATAACATTCAATGTATATAGGATAAGTTTATTACCTCATATACTTGACTCTCTTTCACTTTATCTTGCTTCCTTCTTCTCACTTCTATTGGATATGTGGCTGCCTCTTTTGGAGCTTACCAATCAATTTCTAACATCACATAATCATTCAACCATCACAATCTAACTTCTTTGAGCATTAAACTCACTTTAACTAACATAACTTCCTCTTGAACATTACATTCATTTAACTACATTAACTTTCCTTAATCTTAACTAATGGACATGGCATTTGAATCAATTGATGTCTTCACTTTACCCTATACAATTTCATCTTTTGAATCCATTTATGAGCTTACAATCATGAAATTTCAGCTCCTTCATGGCCTTCTAAACAGAACCATACACATGTACACAATTCCTTCAAAAATTCTCATTTTGATTCTAATGCTTCCTATACTTGTTTCTCCACTTTATCCCTTGTTTCTCCACTTTATTCCACACAAATTTTCATTTTAAAATCATTGGAAGCATCAAAATCATGAAATTCTAATCACTATTTAGGATAGTGAACAGTATAGAGAATAATTTTAAAAACTACAATCTTGGAATTTCAATGCTTCCAAGGTTCAAAACCTATCCAATCCTACACAAAATCATCATATAAATTCAATGGAAGCATTAAATCATTTGAATTATATTCCCTTCCATCATGAACAGTGGAAAATGAACTGGTTCAAACACGGCAAAGTGAAGAATATCAACTTGATTCAACCACTAATCACTTAACTAGCTTGTTTAAGCTTCAATCATGTAACTCTAACTTTAATTCCTTCTTTCTCCTTTCATCTAACATTTTTGGACAGCACAATACCTTAGAGAAAACTCAAATTTCTGCCATGAAAACCCTAAGTTCAAGCTCCCAAATCAAAGGAAAATAAACTAGGATATATTGCTTACCTTTAATCTCTAGCTTGCTTTAATTTTAGTACCTTGAATCTCCTTTGTCCTGGCTTAAGTTTTTATTTTGCAAGAGTTTGCCCAAGGTTTCTTGTGCTCATGGTTTGCTTCATATTTTAGGGGGTATTTATAGAAAAATCTCATGGAAAATCAATGGCCAAGATTACTTTGTGTACTATTTAATCTAATGGCTTACATTTAATCTTGGATTTAACTTTTTCAAAAAGAGAATTATGACATCATCCATGACATCATCAAGGGACAACTCATAGGGCTAGGTGGCACCATTTTATGGGAGATAAGCTTCTAGAAAAATTCTACTCCAATCCAGTACCGGCTTAGTTCGATTTCCCAAAAACCAAACTGTTTTATAAATCTAATTTTTCTAAACTTCTATAATATACTGTCTAACCTTAAATCTAGTATCCAGATTCTTACTAGCATTGACATTCTTGGACTAGGCCAAAACTTAATTATAGATCCCATGGGAAATGACTAAAATGCCCCTCGTTCACTGTCTTGCCCTATATTAACCCTAAGGGCATAATTATCATTTTACACCTCTTTAGAATATCAGGGCATATATTGAAACTGACTAATCACTCCTGTACTTGCCTGGATATTTTTGGCTTTTCCAAATGACCAAAATACCCTTCATCAAACTATGCCTCAATGACACAACACAGTGGCATACCTTCACTGGCATTTTTGTAATTTTGTATTTTTCCTGGTCTTTATTAGCCCTGGCCCACATACTTATCTGAAAATATCATTGGGCCTATAAGGTGCCATTCTGGGCCCTCTGTATAATCCACTACCTTCATGGGCTCAATTCTCGAGAAATTCCCTCGAAACATATTTTTCAAGTGTTTTAATTCACTATAAATTCTATAATAAATTCTACAGAACTCCTTTTTGAGCCCTTTCAGTTTTAGAAATTATTATATTAATTATAGGAATTTATGAAAAAATTTCATCTGATTTTGAGGTCCAGAGGACACTGTATTAATTTTCCTTTATTCAGAAATTAAATATAAATTTTTTGGGACCTCATATTGAAATTATGTGTTGCGTCAAACTGATCAGAATAATTTTCTCTATTTACTGGGAAAATTTGGGACTAATATGATTCTGGGCTGTTTAGGTCTTTTTCAGCTCAACTTTCTCATAATTACATTTTTGCCCCTGAACTTTTGATAAATTACATTTAAGTCCTTTAACTTTTGGTAATTACACCTTTTAGCCTAACTTTTCTTTCTACTTTCATTTTCTACCATAGAACTTTTAAACTTTTTATTTTAGTCCCTCATTTCCTTCAATACTCATCTATCCTCTATTATTCCTTTTAATCATTGTCATAATCCCTTCCAAACCTCTTTCCACTCTCAGTATTATACATATAGGAAAAAATTATGATATGACATTTCTACCCCACTTAAAATAAATTTCATCATGGAAATTTACTTAGCACCTTAGTCAATAATCTAGGATAGATATTCTTTTCTCACTTTATGACTAAGGATTATGATATTTATCTCTTATCTTCTATCTTAACATCGTAGCGGAGTACTTTTTATATCCGTAGATCTTCATATCTTTATTGTGCTCATTCTTCTGTTATGAATCAACTCAATCAGAGTTGAACTCTACTTCATTCTATTACTTGCTTGCATGTTATGCTTCTATCTGCATATGGACTTCTCACCAGACAAGCCTTGTGAGTAGTGTCCATTTCTTTCATATAAAATTCTCTCGAATACTATTGTATTCAGGAGTTCTCATCAACTACTTATCATACTTCTTAGTGCAATCACTTATTATTCATTTTAGCATCTAGTGAAATTCTTTAAACATCCGCAAAAAATTATCTCTCATTTTCATACCATCATACTTCTTTTCTTCTTATCATCTTTAATAACTCATCATAGTACAGAGAGAAGACTTATGTCATTATTCTTTCTTTATTTATTTTACTGCTAGATAACAGCACATAAGAGCATATAAGAGTATATAGGAATGAAATATCCTTCTTTTCTTACATCTTAGGAACCAAATGGTAGCATCTGAACCACTTTTAAGGTCATTGAAGTCAAATTACATAATCTGGAATTTTACTCTACCGAGTACTGTTTACTGTGTAAATTTTAGAGGAGTGATTTGACTTCTAAAAATCATAACTAAATCTAGAAAAATCAAAATGAAGTGCTTCAAATTGATACACGAAGCTAACTTAATTATCTTTTAGAGAAAAATAAGTCATTGACCATGCCTTGACCAAGTCAACATCGGTCAATGTTCCAATTTTATTGTTCATCCAGCGTCCTTCCCCTGATTCCAGCATTTCTGGTCCCAACTTTGAAAAATCGTATCTCCATGTGTAGACATCAAAATTAGACATTCTATATATCAAATAGAAGCTTGGTATATCTACTATTTACTGAAAAAATATCATACATTTATTCAATCATTTACTATCACTTATTACAGCTCAAATGTCACTACCTCATCACGAGTTACTATTCACAGTGACAATTTCCAACAACTAATCATACATACATCAATCACATATCAATCATGATAAATAATCATTAACTTCTCTTCATGCATCTTTATCTCCTCAATCTTGAGAAGACCTGCTGTAAATGGATTGAATGGAAGGGGTGAGATTTCTGGGGAAATCTCAATAGTAAACGGAAACCATACAATGTATGCAACTATATGCTTGATGTTACTATGTGTGCACTTAATGATCATGCTTGCATAATGATAACTTACATGCTTCCATATCCATTAATTATAACATATGGCCATAGCATAAAAAGAAGTAGAGCATTACTTAATCATACATGCTTCACATTATCAAAGTAAGTAAACATCTCATAAAACATCTAAGCAATATAAGCATACAAGTAGGTAAGTTTACTACTTGGCATGGAGCCTTTCCTCTAGTCCTTAACCTTTGCTCTAAGGTTTTTTCTTTTCATAGGTCAGAGCCTTATTCCTAAGTTGGCCAAATCCCTAAGCTCCTTGGATTGCTCCTAGCTCCACCAGAACTTCTCCTTTTTCCTTCCTTCCTTTCTCTTTCTTTCTCTCTTCTCTTTCTCTCTCTTCTTCCTCTCTTTTCTTGCCCTTGGCCATGGCATAGAATGGAAGGGGGTGGGTATTTATAGTTGAGTGGAGGTGGAATGGATGGTCAAGATCGAATCGCGATGAATGGCTCATATCGCCTAGCTTCCTTAAGAAACCTTGCCTGCATCATCACGATGACATCATCATCCTCAATGACTTTTCAAAGTGACATCATCCATGGGACACCTCACATGCTAGGTGGAATAATGGTGGGGGCCTTGGGATACCTCACCAGCTGACTCAGCACTTCTAGTGAATTCTAGAGTATTTTCCTGGAATGAACGGTTGAGATTGTGCCACGTGTCCTTAGCTTTTTCTCCTTTTTTAGACTTATGACATGTGGCACCTTGTGGGTCCCATGAGGATACCTTTAATGCCACCTCATGGTTCTAGATAAGTCTAAAGCCTTATCTGATCACTTTTCCCAGTTCTATCTTTGACCGGGTAACTTTACTTTATTGAAAAAAGTACTTAAATATTATTTTAATGTCACTTGGACCCACATTACTCTTGGTCCACTTTTTGGACATCTAGGAATGTCATCTTGGGTCTCTAATCAAGTTCAAGCACTCTGGTGATTTGGTTCCCAAGAATCATACCTTAGAAAATTACCAAAATGCCCCCAGGGACTTTCACTATTTACGATTTAGTCCCTAAACTCTCATTTTTTGCAGTTTAGTCCTTAAATATCATATGTATACTTCTAGGACTTATGCTCAATAGGGCCTGGTAGCCTACCTTTTTTAGGCTATATACTAGGCTTCTAGGCCTAAAAATTAAATATGACATTTCTCATCCCCTCAAGATTTCAGGGTTAAATCTCTATTCATTCTTTGATAAAGAGTTTTTCTGAGGAGAATGTCCCTTTCATTTCATAACATTTTCTTGACTTTTCTAGCTCTTCTTAACTTTGTGTATCTATGCCAATCTTTTATGGCATTTACACCCTTTCTCATTAATTGCCAGGGGTCACCCATCATTGGGCTACTCTTGCTCGAGCTCCTTTCAGTTAATTGTTCTACTGGGTTAGGGCTTGGTTACTTTTCTTATAACTCTAGGCCCTAGCATATTCTTTCTCATATAATTGTATTCTATTTTTACTCTATCTTATACCCTCTTTTATGGGTCTCGCTAGCCTTTTAATCTCTTTATCCTTATTTGTAGGATCTATCTACTCATACTTTTCTATTCTCAAAACATATGGGGTTCTCTTCTTTGTTCCTCAGGCATACTTCTACACAACTTTTTGAATATCAGCACTCAGACTGGAACTTGGACTCCATCTTCATTTAAAGAAAACTAAGTTCAGTCTATATATAATATAGCTTATTTGAGGAAAATCATTATAAATAAGTTTTCTGGATGGGTTAATCAACTAGTGAAGCTCCTTACCTTAACTTTGTCCTTGGTAATCATCTTTCTAGAGAGATAATGTACTATTCTCATTGCTTCATAACTTGTTACTTTCCTTAGGCTAGGTCTAACTGTGACCTCAGGATCTAATTGCGATCAACCGTAAACCTCTTCAGAATCTAACCGTAGGGCTAGGTGGCACCATTTCATGGGAGAGAAGTGTCATATCCTAATTTTTCCCTATCTATATAGTACTGATAGTGGAAAGAGATTTGGAAAGGATTATGACGAACATCAGAAGAAATAATAAATGTTAGATGATTCTTTAAGGAAAAGAAGGACTAAAATGAAAAGTAGCAAAGGTTAAAGGCAAAAAGTGAAAGTAGAAACAAGATTTGGGCCAAAAGTGGTAATTTCCAAAAGTTAAGGGACTTAAATATAATTAAGTAAAAAGTTCAAGAGCAAAATTATAATTATAGAAAGATCAGCCCGGAAAGGGTTATAACTGCTTAGAAGTTTTTCAGTCCCATATTCCATCAGTAAATAGAGGAAGTTACGATGGTTAATCTGGCATGATATAGAAATTTCATTAGGGCTCTAGACAACAGAAAATTATCTAATAGTCTAAAAGTTATCTAAATTTTTATCAGATCTCATGGACTTTAGATGTAAGTGGGCAAATTACAGGAAAATGTTCCCTATAGTGTCAAATGTCCTGGATCTGGTAGAACTCTGAAAGAAGTTATGTATAAAAAGTTATTCACATATTAAGGAATTTTGATGGGAGTTTGCTAACACCCGTGATCCGATAATAGAATTTATCGGTATGTAAGCCTGGATAGAATGAGATTAGATTACCTCATATATAGGCCCATGATGACGCCAAGAAGGGCCCAAAACCCAGGGTACCAGTCCATCAGTAGAAAGGGCCAGTGTCCAGAAAAAGTGCGAAATTATGAAAATGCCCCTGGATGCCTAGATTGTACCAGAGATGGATAAAGGGCATTTTGGTCACCTGGGACAGGCTAAAAATGTGTCACATGGTATAAATATGATTAGTTGACCCCATATACACCTTGAGGCAGTATAAAGAGGGGTAAAATGACAATTATGCCCTTAGAGTCAATATAGTGTAAGAAATGACACCAAGGGTATTTTGGTCATTTACCAAGGAATTGGTGGCAGATAAATACTTAGTATAAACATGTCAAGGGTATGAGAAGCCTAGACATTGATTTCCAGGATAGAATATATATCCTGGTATATTATAAAAAAATCAGAATAGAAAACAGTCTGGTTGTTGTGAAACTGCTCCGATCGGTACCGGATTGGACTAGAATTTTTCCATAAGCTTCCTTACACTATGAGCACGCCACCTAGCCCTCTTAGGTGTCCTATGAGCTGTCCCACATGATGTCATAATTATTCTTTTATGAAAAAGTTAAATCCAAGATTAAATATGGGCCTCTAGATCAAATAGTAACCAAATCAATCTTGGCTATTCATTTTTCTTGGATTTTGGCTATAAATACCCCCTCATTCTGCCCAAAACCGTGGCCTTGTGATACCCTTGGGGAAACTCTTGCAAAATGGAAACTCAAGCCAAGACAAAGAAGATTCAAGGTTCTAAAGTTCAAGCAAGCTAGAGATTAAAGGTAAGCAATCTATCCTAGCTTATTTTTCTTTGATTTGGGAGCTTGAACTTAGGGTTTTCATGGGGGGAAAGTTATATTTCTCTAAGGGGAGGTGCTGTCCAAAGACCTTAGATGAAAGGATAAAGAAGAAATTAAAGTTAGAAACATATGATTGAAGGTTAAACAAGCTAATTAAGAGATTGGTTGTTGAATCAAGTTGATATTCTTGACTTTGCCTTAATGGAATCTGTTCGGTCTGCACTGTTCATGAGCGAAGGAAATTGAATTTCAATGATTTAATTCTTCCATTGAATTTAGATGATGATTTTGTGTAGGATTGGAAAGGTTTTGAACATTGAAAGCATTGAAATTCCAAGATTGTAGTTTTTGAAATCCTTCTCTGTTACTGTTCACTCGCATGAACAGTGATTAGAATTTCATGATTTTTATGCTTCCAATGGTTTTAAAATGAAAAGTTGTGTGGGACAAAGTAGAGAAATAAGTATGGGAAGCATTGGAATCAAAATGAGAATTTTTGAAAGAATTAAGTGCAGTTTTGGTTCTGTACAGCATGTGATGAAGGAGTTGGAATTTCATAATTCTAAGCTCATAAATGGATTCAAAATATGAAATTGTGTAGGGTAAAGTCAAGACATCAATTGATTCAAAGACCAAGTCCATTGGTTAAGATTAAGGAAAGTTAATGAGATTAATGTTCAAGAAGAAGTTATGTTAGTTAAAGTGAGTTTAATGCTCAAGGAAGTTAGATTGTAATGGATGAATAATTATGTGATGTTAGGAATTGATTGGTATGCTCCAAGAGAGGCAGCCACATGTTCAAGGAAAGTGAGAAGAAAGAAGCAAGTTAAGGTGAAAGAAAGTCAAGTGTTTAAGGTAGTAAACTAATCCTAAACTTGTATGCATTGAATGTTATGCTTGATTGTGCTATAGCTTGATTGAATTGTGTTTCCTATGTGCGTATGTATGAAGCTCTGTATATATGTTTACTTTGGCCAATTGTATTTCATATGTAACATGGAAGCATGCACATGACACAATAGTAACACTTTTGCAAGTAAGCACAAGTATTTACATTAATGCATGCATTGTTTAGTACCGTTTGCTACTAAGATTTCCCCCAAAATCTCATCCCTTTCCATGTAATCCCAATCCCACAGGTTTATGAATGATTAAAGAGGATGATGAAGCATGAAGAAAAGCTAGGGATTGGATAGTATATATGATATGTGAATGTGTAATGTTGCTGTATGACTAATGTAAGCAGTGATGGTCATGATGTAATGAAAAATAGTAAATGATGGAATAAATGTATGAAATTTTATAGACATTTAGATGACATGCCAAGATTCATTTTGACACCAAGAATGCTTTATTTGGATGTCTGTACAAAGAGAACTGATTTTCCAAAGGGACCAGAATCTGTTTTCAGGATTTTTGACCAAATGAACAGTAAACTTTGGCGAATAAACTGTATTAATTTGCTAATCATTTGGTCTAGAAATTATTTTTTCCTTACATTTAAAGATGTTATATTCATGTATATTTTTGAACCACTTCATTTTGAGTTTTCTAGAATTAATTATGATTTTTTGAAGTTCGTTACATAATCTGGAATACCATATGAACAGTAACTCGAGAAAGAGTAAAATTCCAGATTTGGCTAATGGACTTCCAAGGTTTTGTAAGTGGGTCTAAATGCTACTGAATGGTCCCTAAGAAGTATGAAAGTAAGGATGTTGCAAGAAGCTTCTAAAAAATTCTAGTTTAATCCGGTACCGGCTCAGTCCGATTTCCCAAAAATCAGACTGTTTTATAAATATAATTTTTCTAAATTTTCATAATATACTGTCTAACCTTAAATCCAGTATCCAGAGTCTTACTAGCATTGACATTATTGGACTGGGCCAAAACTTAATTATAGATCCCTTGGGAAATGACTAAAATGCCCCTCGTTCACTGTCTTGCCCTATATTAACCCTAAGGGCATAATTATCATTTTACAGCTCTTTACTTCTTATCAAGGCATATACTGACACTGAATAATCACTCTTGTACTTGCCTAGACATTTTTGGCTTTTCCAAATGACTAAAATGCCCTTCATTCAACTATGCCTCAATGACACAACACAGTGGCATACCTTGAGTGGCATTTTTATAATTTTATATTTTTCCCAGCTTCATTAACCCTGGCCCACATACTTATCTGAAAATATCATTGGGCCTATAAGGTGCCATTTTGGGCCCTTTGTATGATCCACTGCCTTCATGGGCTCAATTCCTGAGAAATTCCTCTGAAACATATTTATCGGGTGTTTTAATCAACTGTAAATTCTATAATAAAGTCAGTTTTAGAAATTCTTGTATTAATTATAGGAAATTACTCCCAAATTTCATTTGATTCTGAAGTCTAGAGGTTACTGTATTAATTTTCCTTTCTTAATAAATTAAATATAATTTTTTTGGGATCTCATATCAAAATTCTGCGTTGCTTCAAACTGATCAGCATAATTTTCTCTATTTACTAGAAAAATTTGGGACTAATATGATTTTGGGCATGTTTAGGCATATTCCAGCTCAACTTTCTCATAATTATATTTTTGCCCCTGAACTTTCGATAAATTATATTTAAGTCCCTTAACTTTTGGTAATTACACATTTTGGCCCAACTTTTCTTTCTACTTTCATTTTCTACCATAGAACTTTTAAAATTTTCATTTTAGTCCCTCACTTCCTTCAAGACTCATCTATCCTTCTGATTATCATCATAATCCCTTCCAAACCTCTTTCCACTATCAGTATTATACAGATAGGGAAAAATTATGATATGACACTGTTTGCCTAAGGTATAAGTTAAATTTTAAGGACTAGATTTATTTAAAGGGGAGAATTATAACATCCTAATTTTTCCCTATCCGTATAAGATTGATAGAGGAGAGAGGTTAGGAAAGGATCGTAATTCGAAGAAAAAATAACATTTTGATCAGGTTTAAGTTACAGAAAGAAATGAAGATGTAAAGTTGTAAAGAAAAAGGGACATAAACGTCATTTTAGTAAAAGTTAAATAGAAAATTTAAGAAAAATGAAAAAGGACCTAAATGGAGTTTTGAGATTTTAGGTACAAAACTAGAATTTTAAAAAGTGTAGTAAGGGACCAAAATAGAATTTGGTAAATTTAAGGACTAAATTATGTTTTACCAAATTCAGGGGTAAAATCGTAACTATGAGGAAGTTGAGCCAAAAATGGCCCAAAACTACCTAGAAATATTATAGTCCCAAAGGTTACTAGTAACTAGTGACAACATATTTTAGACCCATAATTTTCATAATTTCAATTTGAGGTCCTCAAAAATTGATATTAATTACAGAAGTCTGGAAATTATTACAGGACCTTTTAGATTGCATAATCAAATAAAATTTTATAGAAAATATTTACATTAATTATAAGAATTTATAAAACTCCCAAAAGTCAAAAATGAATTTTTTAGAATTTATAGTAGAATTTAGGGTAAAATATGGCACCTGATAAAGGTTATAGGGGAAATTCATTGTGAATTGAGTCATAAAAGGAGTTGGGCTTGATCAGAGACCCAAGATGACATCCTAAGAGGTCAAAAAATGTACTCTAATAGTTACGTGGGCTTAAGTACAATTAAAATAATATTTTAGTAATTTTTAGTAAAGTATAATTACCCGGTTGAACTTATAATTGGGAAATTGATCAAATAAAGGGATTTTTATCAGTAAAGATTTATAAAGTGTTCCCCAGATAAGTAATATCATCATAATACATGGAAAGTATTAGACTAAAGGATAGTCTAATAATTCAGAAGAAATCCCTTTATACAATATATGATTGTACATAATTCGACAAAATGTACTAGCGAATTTTAGAGTTATCTAAGAGCATGAGGTGGTGTCATAAGGTGACCTTATAGGACCCACCAAGATGCCAAATGGCACTCAACTTGGAGAAGAAGAATACTCAAGAAAAATCTTAAGACAAGTGATGCCGTTTTAGTCATTCACTATAGATAAGACTTTATAATTCTCTAGAAGCACTGAGTCATCAATTGAGGTGTCCCAAAGGAACCCCACAATGGTGCTGCATGTCAAGCAGTTAAGGAGAGAGATTTTTAACCATGTGGTACTAATAATAAATTAATATAAAGAAAGAGATAAAGCAAGACTAAGTTATAAAGCTATAATCAGGAGCCAGATGAAAGAGTTGTGATAATTTAATCAATTAATCCTAGTCAAGAGTTAAAGAGGGCTATAGAAATAATTGACCAAGGTCAAGAAATAACCAGATAAAGTATGAAAAGACAAAACTACCCTTAGAGCTATTATAGTGCATAAAGATGAACTAAGGGTATTTTGGTAATTTACCAAGGGATCAATAATTAAGTTTAAATCCAATCAAAGAATGTCAATGGTAGGGAAAATTTGGATACTAGATTTAAGGTTAGAAAATATATTATGGAATCTCAGAAAAATTAGATTTAGAAAATAGTCTGATTTTTGAGAAATTAGACTCAACGGGTATCAGATTGGACTAAACAATTTTCTAGACTCTTCTTCCTTGTTGGAATTATGCCACCAAGCATGCTTATGTGTCCATGATGATGTCATGCATGATTTCATTCTCTAGCTTGGTGGGCAAGTCAAGATTAAAACTCAATATTGACAATTGATTCAAATAGTACAAGAAAATATATGGGGCATTGATTTCCATAAAATTTTTCTATAAATACCATTTTCCTTCACATTTGCACCATGCATTAGACACTATAGGGAAGCTCTGCCAAAATGGAAACTCAAGCCATTGAAAGAGAAATCCAAGGTATCAAAGTTCAAGCTAGCTAGGAATTAAGGTAAACAATCTATCCTAACTCATAATTCTTTAATTTGGAGGCTTGAACTTAGAATTTAAATAGAAGAAAAATGATATTTACCCAAGGTATGCTTGTTGGTTGAAAGTAAAGAATAAAGAGAAAAATGAAATTGAAGTTAGGGACATGAAATTTGGACTTAGATAAGCTTGGATTGATGCTTGTACCTTCAATTAATTGGAAACTTTTGATTTCCCATAATAATGGGGCCATTCAGCCAAGACCAAGAACAACACCAAGGGAGTTAGTTTTGATGATTTTCATGTTTACATTGAGTCCAGAAGGCAAAGTTGTATAGGGTTAAGCCAAGGAACAAGAGTTGGAAACATTAAAATCAAAAGTAAAATTTTTGAAAATAAACCCTTGCAGCCATATTTCTGTTCTGTCTCGTATCTTAAGGAGGAATTGGAATTTGTTAATTCTAACTTCATATTTGGATTCCTTGGGAAAAATTATGTGGGATATGGTCAAGACACAATTTAATTTATAGGGAAAGATAATTAACCAAAATTAAAGAAAAATATGGTTTATCGATTTAGGAAGTTGAGCCCAAGTTTGGAACTGAATAGAAATAGATTATGATAAACATGTTATTCTATTATGTTAGGCCTTGATAAAATTTCAAATTGTGTAATTTGACTTCAATGACTTTAAAAGTCATTCCAGATGCTACCGTTTGGTCTCTATGACGTAGAAAATTAAGGATGTTACAAACACTAAATTAGTTTTGGCAACCAGGTTAGTGTGAAATGCGTTAGCCTCTATCATAGGTTTGAGAAGTGATTACTCATTCATTTTTCTTCTACACATAAATATGGCTCCTGATAGTGCTTATAGTACTGACAATAATCTAAGTCAACAACCCCCCAATAATGATCAAAATGATACTACAAGAATGCTATAATGTCATATCCCAATTTTTAGGCTTAGAAGCCCAGTATATAGCCTAAAAAAGGGATGCTACTAGACCCTATTGAGCAGAGGTCTCAATAAATAGAGAAAGTTATGTTGATCAGTTTGATACAACACAGAGTTTTGATAGGAGGTCCCGAAAGATTTATATTACTTTTCAAAGAGAAGAAAAATTAATATAGTATCCTCTGGACCTCAGACTCAGATGAATTGTGGCAGGAAATTCCTATAATTAATATAAGAATTTTTGAAACTGACAGAGCTCAAAAAGGAGTTCTGTAGAATTTATTACAGAATTTACAGTGGATTAAAAGACCCGATAAATAGGTTTCAGGGGAATTTCTCGGGAATTGAGCCCATGAAGATAGGGGATCATACAGAGGGTCCAGAATGGCACCTTATAGGCCCAATGATATTTTCAGATAAGTATATGGGCTAGGGCTAATAAAGACCGAGAAAAATGAAGAATTACGAAAATGCCACTGAAGGTATGCCACTGTGTTGTGTCATTGAGTCAGAGTCAGACGAAGGGCATTCTGATCGTTTGACTAAGGTTAGATAGTGAAGAAAGGGTATCTGGATAGTTGATCAGGGTCAAGAGATACTCTGGTAAGGTATAAAAAGACAATAGTGCCCCTAGAAGTACTAAAGAGGTAGTAAGGGCATTTTGGTAATTTGCTAAGGATGTTCCTTGGGAACCGAGCCACCAGAGTGCTTGGGCTTGGTTAGAAACCCAAGATGACAATCCAAGGCCCAAAAACGTAGCCCAAGAGTAATGTGGGCCCAAGAGGCATTAAAATATTATTTGAGTGCTTTTTCAATAAAGTAAAGTCACCCGGTCCAAGATAGAACTGGGTAAAGTGATCTAGAATCATAAGGTGGCATAAAAGGGACCCACAAGGTGCCACATGGCATGGTTACAGTAAAAGAGGAAAAGCAAAGGACACATGGCATGATTATAGAAAAAGGAGAAAAAGCAAGAGGACACCTGGCACGATCTCGGCCGTCCATTCAGGGAAAAGACACTGGAACTCTCTGGAAAGGTTGAGTCAGCTGGTGATTTATCAAAGTTGGGACCATAATGCTAGAATCAGGGATAGGACGCTGGAGGAATAGTAAAATTTAGACGTTGACCAATAATGACCTGGTTAAGGCGTGGTCAACAAGTAATTTTTACCTGAAGTATCATTATGTTAGCTTCGTGTAGCAATTTGAACCACTCAATTTTGATTTTTATATAATTAGTTATATTTTTTTGAAGTCAGGTCACTCCGCTGGAATTTACACAGTGAACAGTACTCACTGGGAGTAAAATTCCAGATTATATGATTTGACTTGAATGGCCTTAAAAGTGGTTCCAAATGCTATTGAATGGTCCCTAAGATGTAAGAAAATGAGTATGTTATAATTTGGTATTAGAGCATAAGATTCTGGCACAGAACAGAAGGTTCTGGCTCAGTGATGCTCTAGAGTAGATAGACTAACCCCTTAAAACAAGTTAGAGATGTGAACTACAGAGATTTCCTCCCTAGTATGAGATATGGGGATGTTGTTCACTACCTAGAGAATGATTTGAACAAGAGATAGTGACACCCAGACAGATAGAATAGTACCCCATAACTTACAGCAGTATGGGGTAATCTTCAAGAAAGTGGCTAGTCTTAGTCAGCTGTTACTGCTGAGGTCTCGTGTTTCTTAGCATGATGTGGCTGGACTAAGAGGATAACGTCTGGGGAGCAGTTTCCTCTATGAATAGAGATAGAAGCTGACCAGTTTCAGGTCAAGGGAAGCTGCCAGACGTTACAGTGACGATGAGAGTAATGGTACCAACCTGGTTGAAGTTAATCAACTAGAGAATTGGTACAACGTATAATCAAGTTAGATAGTATAAAGTAAGGAGATATGAAAGATTAGTTTAAGACAATGTTCAGAAGTAGATCCTCTGTGTGAGTAGATCTACATTACAAAAGAATTTGTTCAGCTAGTGTTTCCTGAATAAAAGAATTAAAAGTTAGAATGAGGCTTGCCTAGGAATAATCCTAGCACATGGCCTAAAGTTAAAAGACCAGATGGGCTGTTGATGTTACCAAGATAGAGGAACCACAGTCTAGTCTAGAGTAGACTAAGACTGATAAAGAGAAAGGTAGCCATAGTTTTAAAGATAAAGTGACTCTCCTAAGAAAGGGTAATAAAGGATTGAGTCTATACCCTAGTAAGAGGGTAATAAAGCAGCCTAAGTCAAATAAATAGTTATTTCCAATTCCTAAATGAATGTTTAGGATATGGACAATATGATCAGACAATGATAGGCCATGAGATTAAGATGATAATTAATAGTGAATCTATAGATACATGATTACGATACTCAGGATATATCCCTTCAGTAAGGGTAAGGAATATGAGTGATGAAAATGAAATGAAAAGAGAATCATGTATGAAAGATGGTACAGCTCTAATAAAGAGCAGTGTCTATAAATACATAGGCTAGTGTTGTTGCAATAGAGCTAGATTGCTCTTGCGATAGAGTAAGATTACTTTTAGAATAAAGCCAAGAGATGGGATAATATAACTCAGATAGAGTAAGGTCCCTTTGATGAGACGAATAGATAAGGATAGATATGTGCATGGTAGAGCCTGTGTAGCTCCCTGCAATGTTAAATGTAATAAAGTTATAAAGAATGAGAATGATATGAGAAGTTCCTAAGTGATAGAGGAAATGGGTAAAGTCCTGATAGAAAATATTGGCTTATGTGATCATTTTAGGAGAATTATCTGTTGAGTTAACAACTATGTGAAAGTGATTAACCTTGTAATTTTGTCTGTTGGTTTAAGTCTTCCAGAGATGAGAATACAGTACAACAGAATCATAGTAGATTCTGGAGGATTACAGTTAGATCCTAGTATGGCTCCTGGAGAATAGAATTCTAGGGTCTTAGTTAGATCCTGAAAAGGCTTACGGTTGATCGCAGTAGATCTTGAGGGTCATAGTAGACCTAGCCTAGAGAGAGAAAGTATTAAGCCATAAGTACAGTATGTCTTTGGAACGACAAATACCAAGGAAAAGTTAAGGTACAGAAGCTTCACAAGTTGGTTAGCTCCTAACAGAGAGAGTACCATGATGTTAGATAGCCTTATAACTATTAGGGACTGAACTCAAAATCTCCTTACACGTACAGGAACTAAGTAATCAAAGTTAAAGTTATTAATCCTGAGTACCAAGGAGTTATGAGTAAATCTTATAAGATATGAGAAAGGGTCAAATAAAGAGATCCTTACGATAAGAATAAAAGACAGATAGATCCTCCAGGTAAAGAGATAAGAAGGCTAGATAGACCCAAGAGAGATAGTATAAGATGGGTCTAAGATAATAGAGTACCAGGGTTAGAGCCTGTGAGCATCTGTGCTTCAGATTTATATTATCACATTTCAGTTAAGCGTGCTCAGGCAAGAGTAGCCTAATGATGGGTGACCCCTGGAAAGTGATGAAAGAGGTATGAATGCCATAAGAAGTTGGCATACATGTACACGGAGTTATGAAAAGTTAGAAAGGGTTATGAACAAAAAGAGACTAGAACCCTTATGTCAAGTCCAAATGAAATGGATATGAAAGATGAACTATGATATAGCCAGATTTGGCCAGATATGCCGTGATATGGCATAAAAGATACGTGATGAGATATGCTATGAAAGTTATGAAAAGTATGTGTTAAGAAGTACACTATTAAGTGGTTTTATAGCTAGCCCTATAACAGATTGAGAGGCTCTATCTTTGAAAGAGATAAGATGTTCAAATGATGAGCTACATGTGAAAGAGAAACTGAGAGCTTTGAGAGCTTCCACTCCTTGCATAGAATGTCAGGCCTTATTTTACGTTACATTATGTGATGTTTATAGAATATGCTAAAGCTCTGAATGTTAGAGCAGTGCAAGGTCTGAGTGTTAGAGCTGTGCATATTAAGAGAAGGAATGCTTGAGCTCCGCTGTTAGAGCTCTGCATTCATGAGCAGGTATGTAGTCCTGCAGCATGCTGGCCGGGCATTATGCATATTAGAGTATGTGCTCCTATATGCTATTATGTGCTCCTGTTTAGCAGTAGAGCAACAAAAGAAAGAATAATGATATAAGTCATCTCTCTGTATTATGATGAGTTAGTAAAGAGGATAAAAGCGTGTGATGATATGAGAATGAGAGATGAAGTTTTGCTTATATTTAGAGAATTCCGCTGAATACTCAGATGAGTAATAAGTGACTGCACTAAGAATCATGATGAGTAGTCAACAAAAACTCCATAATATAGGAGTATATTAGAAAGTTTAGTATGAAAGAAAGGGACATTCTCCTTAAAGGAACTCTTCATCGAAGGATGAAAAGAGATTTAACCCTGAAATTTCGAGCACAAAATTTATTTCAAGGGGAGGAGAAATGTCATATCCCAATTTTTAGGCTTAGAAGCCCAATATATAGCTTGAAAAAGGGATGCTACTAGACCCTATTGAGCAGAGGTCTCAATAAATAGAGAAAATTATGTTTATCAGTTTGATACAACATAGAGTTTTGATAGGAGGTCCCGAAAGATTTATATTACTTTTCAAAGAGAAGGAAAATTAATACAATATCCTCTGGACCTCAGAATCAGATGAAATATAGCAGTAAATTCCTATAATTAATATAAGAATTTTTGAAATTGACAGAGCTCAAAAAGGAGTTCTGTAGAATTTATTACAGAATTTACAGTGGATTAAAAGACTTGATAAATAGGTTTCAGGGGAATTTCTCGGGAATGGAGCCCATGAAGATAGGGGATCATACAGAGGGTCCAGAATGGCACCTTATAGGCCCAATGATATTTTTAGATAAGTATGTGGGCTAGGGCTAATAAAGACCGAGAAAAATGAAGAATTATGAAAATGCCACTGAAGGTATGCCACTGTGTTGTGTCATTGAGTGAGAGTCAGACGAAGGGCATTCTGATCATTTGACTATGGTTAGATAGTGAAGAAAGGGTATCTGGATAGTTGACCAGGGTCAAGAGATACTCTGGTAAGGTATAAAAAGATAATAGTGCCCCTAGAAGTACTAAAGAGGTAGTAAGGGCATTTTGGTAATTTACTAAGGATGTTCCTTGGGAACCGAGCTACCAGAGTACTTGGGCTTTGTTAGAAACCCAAGATGACAATCCAAGGCCCAAAAACGTAGCCCAAGAGTAATGTGGGCCCAAGAGGCATTAAAATATTATTTGAGTGCTTTTTCAATAAAGTAAAGTCACCCGGTCCAAGATAGAACTGGGTAAAGTGATCTGGAATCATAAGGTGGCATAAAAGGGACCCACAAGGTGCCACATGGCATGGTTACAGTAAAACAGGAAAAGCAAAGGACACATGGCATGATTATAGAAAAAGGAGAAAAAGCAAGAGGACACGTGGCACGATATCGGCCGTCCATTCAGGGAAAAGACACTGGAACTCTCTGGAATGGCTGAGTCAGCTGGTGATTTATCAAAGTTGGGACCAGAATGCTGGAATCAGGGACAGGACGCTGGAGGAACAGTAAAATTTGGACGTTGACCAACATTGACCTGGTTAAGGCGTGGTCAACAAGTAATTTTTACCTGAAGTATCATTATGTTAGCTTCGTGTAGCAATTTGAACCACTCAATTTTGATTTTTGTAGAATTAGTTATCATTTTTTGAAGTCAGGTCACTCCGCTGGAATTTACACAGTGAATAGTACACGCTGGGAGTAAAATTCTAGATTATATGATTTGACTTCAATGGCCCTAAAAGTGGTTCCAAATGCTACTAAATGGTCCCTAAGATGTAAGAAAATGAGGATGTTATATATAACACATCAAGAGGGGACCTTGTGTTATAAGGAAGGGTAAAGAAGAAAGGAAGGGTCCAACACCTTATACTCTTACATGTGCCTATGACTTTGATTTATATCTCTATACATCTTCAAAGTCATACTGGTCTTATTTCATCTCTACTCCCACACAGATGACCGACCAGGGACATTTAGGATAAGATCATAAATTATCCAAGGATGGTCATCACAGTAAACATGCAAATGATATGATAACACAATTGATAAACTCATAAATCAATAATATTCATAAGACAATGATTGGCCCCTAGGGCACATTTTCCAACAACAATCACTTTATGATTGCTATGTTTGATTCGGGTGCAAGTCATTCCTTTATTTCCTATGAATATGCTAAACATTTAGGCCTTACAATTAGCAAGTTGCATTATGCCATATGTGTGACAACTCCTACAAATGCTATAGTAGTTATGTCAGATATGTGCCTAAATAGTGTTATTCGATATGAGCATTGTTGCACTACTCTAGACCTGATATGCATGCCTTTCCATGAGATTGATGTCATAATTAGACTGAACTGGTTATCTGCCAATAATGTGATGTTGGATTGTAAGAACAAAACTCTAGTTCTTTGTCCACAAGCTGCAAATGTGAATCCAAAAGTGTAACTAAATTTCATAACAGAGGCTCAGGCAGATAAATGTTTATAAAAAGGATGTCAAGGATATATGGTCTTCTTTTCTATTCAAACAGAAGTAGAAGAAGTGATTGAAACAATTCCAGTAGTTAAAGAATTCCCTAAAATTTTTCCAAAGGAGATTCAAGGATTACCTACAAAACGAGAAGTAGAGTTTGCAATCGAATTGTACCTGGAGCTAGACTAATGTCTAAAGCCCCATATCATATGGCTCCCAATGAAATGATTGAACTAAAGAAGTAGATTGAGGAGCTTTAAGATAAGGGTTTCATCTGACCTAGTGTTTCTCTATGGGGTGCTTGTCATATCCTAATTTTTCCCTATCTGTATAGTACTTATAGTGGAAAGAGGCTTAGAAAGGATTATGACGAAGATCAGACGAGATAATAAAGGTTATATAAGTCTTAAAAAAAGATAATGACCTAAACACAAATTGGAAAAGGTTAAAGGCCAAAAGTTAAAGTAGAAATAAAGGTTGGGCCAAAAGTGGTAATTTCTAAAAGTTTAGGGACCTAAATGTAATTAAGCAAAAAGTCAGGGACATAAATATAATTATGGAAAAGTTTAGCCAGAAAAGGCTTAGAACTGCCTGTAAGTATTTCAGTCTCACATTCCATCAGTAAATAAAGGAAGTCATGCTGGGTAATCTGGCATGATACAGAAATTTTATTAGGGCTCCATACAGCAAAAAATTATCTGATAGTCTAAAAGTTATCTGACTTTTTATCAGATTCTATGGACATCAGATATAAGTGGGGGAATTACAGGAAAGTGTTCCCTATAATGTCAGATGTTACGGATCTGACAGAACCCCGGAAGAAGTTATGTATAAAAAGTTATTCACATATTAGTGAATTTTGACAGGAGTTTGACAACACTCGTGATCCGATAATAGAACTTATTGGTATGTGAGCCTGGATAGAATGAGATCAGATGACCTCACATATAGGCCCATGATGACGCCAAGAAGGGCCCAAAACCTAGGGTACCAGTCCATCAGTAGAAGGGGCTAGTGTCCAGAAAAAGTGCGAAATTGCGAAAATGCCCCTAGATGCCCAGAGATGGATGAAGGGTATTTTGGTCACCTGGGACAGGCTAAAAACATGGAACATGGTATAAATATGATTAGATGAGCCCAGATACACCCTGAGGCAGTATAAAGAGGGGTAAAATGACGATTATGCCCTTAGGGTTAATATAGTGTAAGAAAGGACACCAAGGGTATTTTGGTCATTTCCCTAAGAATGGATGGCAGATAAATACTCAGTATAACCATGTCAAGGGTGTGAGAAGCCTAGACATTGATTTCCAGGATAGAACACATATCCTGGTATATTATAGAAAAAATCAGAACAGAAAACAGTCCGGTTGTTGTGAAATTGCTCTGATCGGTACCGAATTGGACTAGAATTTTTCCAAAAGCTTCCTGGCATGGTGAGCACAACACATAACCCCTTGAGGTGTCCCTTGAGCTGTCCCACATGATGTCATGATTATTCTTTTATGAAAAAGTAAAATCCAAGATTAAATGTGAGCCTTTAGATCAAATAGTAACCAAATCAATCTTGGCCATTGATTTTTCTTGGATTTTGGCTATAAATACCCCTCCATTCTGCATCCAAACCGTAATCTCATGGACCCTTGGGAAAACTCTTGCAAAATGAAAACTCAAGCCAAGACAAAGAAGATTCAAGGTTCCAAAGTTCAAGCAAGCTAGAGATTAAAGGTAAGCAATCTCTCCTAACTTATTTTCCTTTGATTTGGGAGCTTGAACTTAGGGTTTTCATGGGAGAAAAGTTGAGTTTTCTCTAAGGGGTGGTGCTGCCCAAAGACCTTAAAGGAAACGGGAAAGAAGAAATTAAAGTTAGAACCATATGATTGAAGCTTAAACAAGCTAGTTAAGTGGTTGGTTGTTAAATTAAATTGATATTCTTGACTTTGCCATGGTGTGCCCTGTTCAGTATGCACTGTTCATGAGGGAAGGAAATTGAATTTCAATGATTTAATGCTTCCATTGAGTTTGTATGATGATTTTGTGTAGGATTGAAAAGGTTTTGAACATTGGAAACATTAAAATCTCAAGGTTGTAGTCTTTGAGATTCCTTACAGTTACTGTTCACTCGCATGAACAGTGATTGGAATTTCATGATTTTTATGGTTCCAATGGTTTTAAAATGAAAAGTTGTGTGGGGTAAAGTGGAGAAACAAGTATTGGAAGCATTAGAATCAAAATGAGAATTTTTGAAAGAATTGTATGCTTATGTTCAGTTCTGTACAGCAGGCCATGAAGGAACTGGAATTTCATGATTATAAACTCATAAATGGATTCAAAAGATGAAATTGTGTAGGGTAAAATCAAGACATCAATTGGTTCAAGAGCCAAGTGGATTAGTGAAAATTAGAGAAAGTTATGACAATAAAGAGTGTAACAAAGTTAGTCTTGAACATGGTTGGAGTTCATGAGTCCTAATGAGTTATGTGATAAATATGAATGTGTTTAGGACCATGAAACATCCAAGAAGATGTTGGGAAGTGATGGACATAAAGGCTTCATGGTTGGAAAGCTAGGGAGCAAGGGCTAAAGGTCAAGAGAAAAGCTGAAGTGCAAGGTAGTGAACTTACCTCTTTATGTGCTTGATGTGGTATGCTTATGTGTTAACATATATATGTTATTTGAATGATGTTGTGACATGATAAATGATGTTGAATATATTGTGAATAACATGTTTCCATGGCCATGCACTTTATGTAAAAGTATATAGCATGATGGCATGTCACTAATCAAAGAAAGTTAATGAAATTACATATCATGCATTAGCATCCATCTTGCGTATTTAAGTGGTAATGTTTGCTACTGAGATTCCCTAGAATCTCACTCTCCCATAACCAACCAATTAACGTCAAGCATGATGGATAATGTATGCATGGAGAAGAGTTAAAGCATGGAAGAATAAAAGTGAAGTATTTAAGATGTTAGCATATGCTATGCACTTTCCATGTATGTCAAAGCCATGTAAAGTATCTATTTATGTGATGAGATTGTATGAAACAATTATTGTATAACCCCATGATGTATATAAATTCAGAAAAAGCAAAATAGATGAAGGAATTATTTCAAGAAATATTATGAGCATGTAGTACACATCCATAGATTTAAGTGCATAGGTAGAACGTTTCATTTGGAGGTGTATATCAAGAGAAATGAATTTCCAAAATAAGGGACCAGAAACTGTTTCCAGAGTTTTTGACCAAATGAACAGTAAACTTCAACGAATAAACTGTATCAATTGGCTAATCATTTGGTCTAGAAATTATTTTTCCCTTAAATTTCAAGATGTTATCTTCATTTATATTTTTGAACCACTTCATTTTGAGTTTTCTAGAATTAATTATGATTTTTTGAAGTTTGTTGTGTAATTTGGAATACCATATGAACAGTAACCCGAGAAAGAGTAAAATTCCAGATTTGGCTAATGGACTTCCAAGGTCTTGTAAGTGGTTATAAATGCTATTGAATGGTCCCTAAGACGTATAAAAGTAAGGATGTTACAGTGCTCCAGTGTTATTCGTTAAGAAGAATGATGGTAGTCTCAGACTATGCATTGACTATAGGGAGTTTAATAAGATTACTATTAATAATAAGTACCCCTTCCCCGAATTGATGATATGTTGGACCAATTGGTTGGAGCAAGTTTATTCTCCAAGATTGATATGAGATCAGGTTATCACTAAATCAGGATCAAAGCAGATGATATTTCAAAGACTGCTTTCAAGACTCGCTACGATCATTTTGAACTGTTAGTAATGCCCTTTGGTCTGATACATTAATTGGTTCAAGAGCCAAGTTGATTAGTAAAGATTAGAGAATGTATGATAATAAAGACTATAATAAGGTTAGTCTTCAACATGGTTAAAGTTCATAAGTCTTAATGAAGTATGTGATGAATATGAATGTGTTTAGGACCTTGCAACATCCAAGAAGATGTTGGGAAGTGATTGACGTAGAGGCTTCATGGGTGGAAAGCTAGAGAGCAAGTGCTAAAGATCAAGAGGAAAGCTTAAGTGCAAGGTAGTGAACTTACTTCTTTATGTGCTTGATGTGGTATGCTTATGTGTTGACATGTATATGATATTTGAATGATGTTCTGACATGATAAGTGATGTTGAATGTATTATGAATAACATGTTTTCCATGGCCATGCATTTTATGTACAAGTATATAGCATGATGGCATGTCACTAATCAAAGAAAGTTAATGAAATTACATATCATGCATTAGAATCCATCTTGCATATTTAAGTGGTAATGTTTGCTATTGAGATTCCTTAGAATCTCACTCTCCCATAACCAACCAATTTAGGTCAAGCGTGATAGAAAATGTATGCATGGAGAAGGGCTAAAGAATTGAAGAAAGGAATGGAAGTAATTGAGATCCTAGCATATGCTATGGATTATCTATGTATGTAAATGCCCTATAAGGTGTCCATCTATATGATGAAACTATTTGTAATACTTATGGCATATGTACATGATGTATATGAATATGGAGAAGTTTATTTGATGGCTTATGCATGCTGGACCAATTATTGGAAGTAAAAGAAAGGAAACTGAAATGGTAAAAACGTAGGTCCTAAAGTAGTTTTATTGTGGCTTCAGTTTGACCTAGCAAATTAAGGAATTATTTCATGAAATCTTACAAGTGTATATCACACATCTAGAGCTTTAAGTTCATAGGTAGAACGTTTCATTTGGATGTGTATATCAAGAGAAATGAATTTCCAAAGTAAGGGACCAGAATCTGTTTCCAGAGTTTTTGACCAAATGAACAGTAAAATTTAACAAATAAACTGTATTAATTGGCTAATCATTTGGTATGGAAATTACTTTTCCATTAAATTTCAAGATGTTATCTTCATGTAGCTTTTTGAACCACTTCATTTCTATTTTTCTATAATTAATTATGATTTTTCAAAGTTCATTATGTAATCTGGAATACCATATGAACAATAACCAGAGGAAGAGTAAATTCTAGATTTGACTAGATCTGATAGAGATCCTCAATTTACGTCAAATTTTTGGCAGGCTTTTCATAAAGAAGTTGACACTACTCTCAGATTTAGTACACTAGAGGACATGTTGAGAGCATGTGTTTTGGATTTTAAAGGGAGTGGGGATGTCCATCTGCCATTAATAGAATTTGCATATAACAACAGTTATCAGGCTAGTATTCAGATGGCCCCATTTGAAGCACTTTATAGATGTAAATGTAGATTTCCCTTGCAAAGAAGGATGTTTGGTCCTGATATAGTAGATCAGACAGCAACACATATCGATAAGATTTGGAAAAGATTGCTGACGGCTCAAATTAAACAGAGAAGTTACGTTGATGTCATAAGGAAGCCATTGGAGTTTGAAGAAGGAGAACATGTATTCCTTAAGTTAACTCCAACTACAGGAGCCAGACGATCAATCAAAGTGAAGAAGTTACATCCTAGATATATTGGGCCATTCTAGATCCTCACAAAGATATAATCAGTGCTTACAAGTTAGCTCTTCCTCCAAATCTTAGCAAGATACATGATGTCTTCCAATTGAAAAAGTATGTTCCAGGCCCATCACATGTGATTAAGCAGGATGATGTTGCACTGCTAACCTATGAAGTCAGACCAGTACAAATTGTAGATTGAAAGGTCAAGCAGTTGCAAAATAAACAAATCTCTCTAGTTAAAGTGGTCTGGAATGGATTAACTGAGAATGAGGCTATGTGGGAAGCAGAGGAAAGGATGAAGGAAGCATATCCTGAATGATTTCCTTAGTATATATGTAATGTAAATTTTGAGGACGAAATTTATTTTAAGGGGGAGAGAAATGTCATATCCCCAATTTTCTTATCTGATGTATATGTACAGTTTATATGCAATAGACATGAGATTCTTGGAATAAACTGTATCAGATTGAGGAAGGAAAGAGAGGGATTATTAACTAAGGAAAGTTTAGGGACATAAATGATAATTAGAAAAGGTTGGAGGCTAAAAGTGAAAGTGGAAACAAAAGTTGGGCCAAAAGTGGTAATTATCAAAAGTTTAAGGACCTAAATTTAATTAAGCAAAGGTTGAGAGACAAAAATGTAATTATGAGAAAGTTGAATTGGAAAATGTTCAAAAATGCCTAGAATCATATTAGTCCCAAATTTTACCAGTAAATAGACAAAATTATTCTGGTCAGTTTAACGCAACACAGAATTTTGATTTGAGGTCTCGATTAATTGATATAAATTTCTAAAGTCAGGAAGAATTATTATAGTATTTTTCATACCTCAAAATCAGATGAAACTTTATAATAAATTCCTATAGTTAATATAATAATTTATAAAATTAACAGAGTTAGAAAAGGAGTCCTGTAGAATTATTACGGGAATTTACAGTGGAATAAAATACCGATAAATACGGAAGGGAGAGATTCCTTGGGATTTGTGCCATAAAGGTGATGGACCAATACTAAAGCCCAAATGGCATCCCAATAGGCCCAATAAGGTGGTGAGACAGTTAAGTGGGCCAGAGTCCAGAGCAACCCATGAAAAGTGTAAAATTACGAAAATGCCCCTATGTGGCCATATTGCACCAGTGATGGATGGACGGTGTTTTGGTCACTCCGAATAGGCCAAAAATGTCCAATATAGTATAAAGATGATTATTTAGAGCCATTATACCCCCTGAGATAGTATAAAGAGGTGTAAAATGATAACTATGCCCTTAGGGTTAATATAGAGCAAGAAAGAGCAACAAAGGTATTTTGGTCATTTTCTAAGGGATAGTTGGTAGATAAATACATATTCTGGAATATTATAAAAATTACATATTCTAGTTTCCATGACAAAATACATATTCTGGAATATTATAAAAATTAGGAACATAAAATAGTCTGGTTTTTGTAACACTACTCCGATCAGTATCATACTAGACTGGAATTTTTCCTATCAGTATATTTACCTTTTTCTAGCCAAACATGGCCCTAAATGATATCATGCATGGCATCAACTTAAGGCTTCTAGGGCAAGCTTGGTTCAAGGTTGAATATGGACCATTAGATCAAATAGCAACCAAACTAATCTTGGCCATTCATTTCCACCAAAGATTTTCTATAAATACCCCTAAACCAGAATTGATTGTATGCTTTTTTGTTAGTTATGATGTTTGGTTGAGCTTGAGATTATGCCATCATGTGTATGATGAAGTATGAATGATTGCAACTCCTTGCAACTAATGTCATGACAATATGCATGTTAGAATTTGCTTATGTATTATTATGAAATAGCTCCCATCTCATGATAACATATTAAACATCTAATCAATCATTCAGATATTATAGTTTGTACGACTTGCTATTGAGATTTCTATGAAATCTCATTCTTTTCATATGCATAATCATGTCATAAGTGTTGGAACATCTCAAGGAAAAAGGGTAAACGTAGATGGTTGAACTTGTATAATAACTTATATTGGTTACTTGACACTATGGAAGGATATGATGGGATGTATAGTGTATGATCATGTAGTTGTATTCTAAGGCCATGGTGGTCAGAAGATGTTTACAATGTCTTATCCAATGAATTTGAACTTGAAAAAAAGTATGATAATAGCTAAGATACAGAGCTTTAAATGGACACCAAGAATACCTCAATTTGTTAAGTATTCGATTTATTATGATTTTTCTAAGTTGGAGTTAAAATATGGAATTAAGATAAAGTGAGCAATTGGAGGCAGTAACCTTCCGACGTTTATTTCATATGATAACTAAACAAGTTTTTCTATGAAATTTTATGAGCTTAAAGAAAACATATGGAGCTTTAAATCCATAGGTAACACAGTTCATTTGGACAATTAATGAAAGAGAAATGAATTTTTGAAGTTAAGGCAAAGAAACTAGAACTTCCATATTTACAAATGAACAGCATTTTTCAACGAATAAATTGATTTTATTGGGACAATGAAACCTCAATTTTATATTTTTACTTCAAATTTAAATGAAATATCTTTCATTAGAAATTGGAAGCACCCTATTCCAATTTTTCTACATTTAATTATGAATTTTCAAAGTTAGGTACATGTTATGGATTACCAAATGAACAATAACTATAAACAGTACCCGAGAAGCAATCTTTTGAAAATGCATGTTTTTAAAAGCAAAAGGTCATATAATTGGTTCAAATGACTTCAAACTAAGTATAATTAAGGTTGTAAACAAGGGTATGACATTAGGACGTCAATTACTTCACTTTCTTTCTTCCATATTTTAGCTTCCCTTCATCCATATGTCTCTCATCATAAGTGACCAATATTGGTTGGTTGTTGGAGGGTAAGATTATGGGGAATCTCAATAGCAAACATTACCACTTAAATATGGTAGATTGATGCTAAGGCATGATATGTAATTTCATTAAACTTTCTTTATTTAGTGATATGCCATAATCCTATATACTTTATATAAAAATTTATTCATAACAAATTAAACATCATTTATCATGTCATAACGCCATTCAATCATCACATGCATTTCAACACATAAGCATACCATATCAAGCACATGAACAGGTAAGTCCACTACTTTGAAATTAAGCTTTCTTCCTTTTTCTTAAACTTGCTACCTAACTTTCCAACCATAAAGCCTTTCAGTCAACCACTTCCCAACATCTTGGATGTCTCAAGGTCCTAAACACATTCATATTATCACATAATTCCTTAGTACCATGATCATATACCAAATGGAAGACTATGTCTCCTTATCTTAATTAATTTCTCTTAATTTTGTTTAATTATCTTGCCCTTTGAATTAATTAGTGCCTTGACTATTTCCCACACAATTTTGCCCAATGAATCCAAATATGAAGTTAAAATTGACAAATTCCAACTCCTTCCTTGAGACCTAGACAGAATAGAAATGTGGCACAAGGTTTTCTCGAAAAGTTCATACTTTTATTCCAATGATTGCAATACTTGTTTCTCTACTTTACCCCAAACAATTTTTCATTTTAAATTCATTGGAAGAATAAAAATCAAAAGGCCCTAAATGATTTCATGCATGGCTTTAAGACTAAGGCTTCTAGGGCAAACTTGGCTCAAGAATGAACATGGACCATTACATCAAATAGTAACCAAACTATTCTTAGCCATTAATTTCCACCCAAGATTTTCTATAAATACCCCCCAAACCAGATTGGATTCAGCATGCATGGTACCTTAGGGAACCTCTGGCCAAATTTAATTTGAAGCAAGAAAGAAGCACACAACTTGGAGCAATAAGCAAGGTAACTATCTCCCTTGTTCTTGGACTTTGATCTAGTAAGTTAGCTCTTAGTTTTAAGGGGTTTTTGTGACTTATTTCCCTTGAGGGTGCTGCTATAAGTGCTATCCACATGTGACGAGAATATGAGTTTTATGTTATGGATAGTTTAGACAAGCTTAAACAAGCTAGAATCAAGTGGTATATGTTTGAAAATTCAAGTATGCATGTAGTTAGAGTTTTGTGTTCTTGGCTGCTACTATACAAATCACTATTAATAAGTTTGAATTTCATGATTTTGATGCTTCCAATGTGTTTAGAATGGAAACTTGTGTGGGGATAAAGTAGGAGAACAAGTATTGGAAGCATTGGAATTAAAATGTGAATTTTTGGAAAAATCAATGGTTTACTTCGGTTCTGTACAACAGCTTGTGACATGTTTTGATTTTGGAAATTATGGTTTAATATTTGGATTCTACATGAAAAATTGTGTGGAAATGAACCATGAGAATTTATTTTAGAAAGATGGAAGTATGGAACATAAAATAGAAAAAGAATGGAAGTTAGTGAAAACCTAGCGTTGGAATTGTTTTCAAGTTGAGTTGTAACTTGATGTTACTTTGTAATGGCTAGGTTTTGACATTTGTAAGGGAAGGAAATCATCTCAAGAAGACTTTGTCAAGGATAGCTAAAGAGGTAGCAAGAATACCTAACTATAGTTTCATGTTTGCTTGATTGTATGCTTGCTTATTAGTTATGGTGTTTGGTTGAGCTTGAGATTGTGCCATCATGTCTAAGATGAGGTATGAATGATTGCAAATCCTTGCAACTAATGTCATTACAATATGTATGTTAGAGTTTGCTTATGTACTATTATGAAGTAGCTCCCATCTCATGATAACATGTTAAGCATCTAAACAATCATGCATGATATTATATTTTGTATGCTTTGATATTGGGATTTCCATGAAATCTCATTCTTTCCATATGCATAACCATGTCATAGGTACTGGAACCTAACAAGGAAGAAGGGTAAACATAGATGGTTGAACTTGTATTGTAACTTATATTGGTTACTTGACACTATGGAAGGATATGATGGGATGTATAGTGTATGATCATGTAGTTGTATTCCAACAAATTTGAACTTGAAATTTGGTATGATAATAGCTAAGATACAGATATTTAAATGCAAAACCAAGAACACCTTAATTGGTTAAGTATTTGATTTTTTATGATTTTTCCAAGTGGGAGTTAAAATATGGAATTGAGATAAAGTGAGCAACTAGAGGCAGCGACGTTTCAACATTAATTTAATATAGCGAATGGATGACTTTTTCTATGAAATTTTATGACCTTAAAGAAAATGTCTAGAGCTTTAAATCCATAGGTAACACGGTTCATTTGGACAATTAACGAAAGAGAAATGAATTTTTGAAGTTAAGGTAAAAAAACTGGAAACTTCCACATTTATCAAATGAACAGTGTTTTTCAATGAGTAAACTGATTTTATTGAGGCAATGAAACCTCTATTTTATATTTTTTCTTCAAATTTAAATAAAATATATTTCATTATAAATTGGAAATACCCTATTTCAATTTTTCTACATTTAATTATGAATTTTTAAAGTTAGGTACATGTTCTAGATTACCAAATGAACAATAACCATGAACAGTACCCGAGAAGCAATCTTTTGAAAATGCATCTTTCTAAGGCAAAATGCTATGTAATTGGTTCAAATAACTTCCAACTAAGTATAATTGAGGTTGAAATTAAGGATATGACAATCCTCATCTGGAGGATCTATTTGTCTCTCATTCTTATTCTCGGTAATCTCATCTTAGGGATCTCTTTATTCTTCCTCTCATATCTTATTAGATATTCTTGGTTCTTCCTTAGACATATCATCTACAAACTCATACATATCTGTTACTCAGGACTAAGAATTTTAACTTTAATTACTTAGTTCCTGTTGCTTGTGAGAAGATTCTTAGTTCAGTCCCTAATAGTAATAAGGCTATATGAAATTAACATCATGGGTACTCTTTCTATTATGAGTTAACCAACTTGTGAAGCTTCTCTACCTTAAACTTTTCCTTGGTATTCGTCATTCCAAAGAAATATTGTACTTATGGCTCATTACTTTCTTTCTCTAGGCTAGGTCTACTATGACCCTCGGGATCTATTGTGATCAACCGTAAGCCTCTTCAGGATCTAATTATGACCCTAAAATTCTAGTCTCTGTGAGCCATGTTAGGATCTAACTACAATCCTCCAGAATCTACTACGATCCCATTGTACTGTATTCTCATCTCTGAAGACCTAAACCAATGGACTAAGTTACAAGGTTAGCCACTTCCACATAGTTGTTAACTCAACAGATAATTCCCAAAAATGATCATAGAAACCAATATTATCTATTAGGACTTTACTCATTTTCTCTATCACTCTGGAAATTCTTATATCATTGCATCTTGTATAACTTTACTCTACTTAGCATTGCAGAGAGCTACATAGGCTCTACCATACACATATATGTTATAATCTGTATCTTTTATCTGGTGGACATTACTCTACATGAGTTATATTTTCCACTCTCTTGGCTTATCTCCTGAGCAATCTAACTCTATCGCAAGAGCAATCTAGCTCTATTGTGAGAACGTTAACTTCTATTGTATAGGCGCTGCTCCCTCTCAGAGCTATATCATCTTTCATAATTGCGTCTTATTTCATTTTATGTTCATGGTACATCATTCATGTATCCCATCCCTACTGAAGGGATATGTACTAAGTATTGTAATTATTTGTCTATAAATTCGCTACCAACCTTCATCTCTAATCTTATTTATTGCTTTTTCTATTGCTTTATCATTACCAAGTTGAATTATCTAATTGCATGTCGTATGATATGGGAGCAATAAATTTTTCAAAGGTTATTCTAGACCCAAAGGTTACAAGTAAATAGTGACAACATATTTTAGACCCATAATTTTCATAATTTCAATTTGAGGTCCTAAAAAAATAATATTAATTATAGAAGTCTAGAAATTATTATAGGACCTTTTAGATCTCATAATCAGATAAAATTTTATAGAAAATTCTTATATTAATTATAAGAATTTATGAAACTGCTAGAAGTCAAAAGTGTGTTTTCTAGAATTTATAGTAAAATTTAAGGTGAAATATGGCACCTAATAAATGTTATAGGGGAAATTCATTAGGAATTAAGCCATAAAAGGAGTTAGGCTTGATCAGAGACCCAAGATGACATGCTAAGAGGCCCAATAATGTGCTCTAATAGTTATGTGGGCTTAAGTTCAATTAACATAATATTTTAGTAATTTTTAGTAAAATATAATTACCCGGTTGAACTTATAATTGGGAAATTAATCAGATCAGATGAGGTGGTGTCATAAGGTGCTCTTATAGGACCCACCAAGATGCCAAATGGCACTCAACTTGGAGAAGAAGAATACTCAAGAAAAATCTTAAGACAAGTGATGCGATTTTAGTCATTCACTATATATAAGACTTTTCAATTCTCTAGAAGCACCAAATCATCAATTGAGGTGTCCCAAAGGGACCTACAATGGTGCTGCATGTCAAGCAATTATGGAGAGAGATTTTTAACCATGTGGTATTAATAATAAAATAATATAAAGAAAGAGATAAAGCAAGACTATGTTATAAAGCTATAATCAGGACCCAGATGAAAGAGTTGTGATAATTTAATCAATTAATCCTAGTCAAGAGTTAAAGAGTGCTATAGAAATAATTGACCAAGGTCAGGAAATACCCAGATGAAGTATGAAAAGACAAAACTACTCTTAGAGCTATTAAAGTGCATAAAGATGAACTAAGGGTATTTTGGTAATTTACCATGGGATCATAAATTAAGTTTAAACCCAATCAAAGAATGTCAATGGTAGGAAAAATTTGGATACTGGATTTAAGGTTAGAAGATATATTATGGAATCTCATAAAAATTAGATTTAGAAAACAGTCTGATTGTTTAGAAATCAGACTTAGCGGGTATCGGATTGAACTAAAATTTTTCTAGACTCTTCTTCCCTCTTGGAATTATGCCACGAAGCATGCTTCTGTGTCCTTGATGATTTCATGCATGATTTCATTCTCTAGCTTGGTGGGCAAGTCAAGATTAAAACTCAATATTGACTGTTGATTCAAATAGTACAAGAAAATATATGGGCCATTGATTTCCATAAAATTTTTCTATAAATACCCTTTTCCTTCACATTTGCACCATGCATTAGACACCATAGGGAAGCTCTGCCAAAATGGAAACTCAAGCCATTGAAAGAGAAATCCAAGGCACCAAAGTTCAAGCTAGTTAGGAATTAAGGTAAGCAATCTATCTTAGCTTATAATTCTTTAATTTGGAGGCTTGAACTTAGAATTTTAATGGAAGAAAAATGAGATTTCCCCTAGGTATGCTTGTTGGTTGAAAGTAAAGAATAAAGGGGAAAATGAAATTGAAGTTAGAGACATGAAATTTGGACTTAGATAAGCTTGGATTGATGCTTGTACCTTGAATTAATTGGAAACTTTTGATTTCCCATAATAATAGGGCCATTCGGCCAAGACCAGGAACAACACTAAGGGAGTTATTTTTAATCTCTAGCTTGCTTGAACTTTGGTACCTTGAATATTCTTTGTTTTGGCTTGAGTTTTCATTTTGCAAGAGGTTCCCCAAGGGTTGTCATGCACGATTTACTTAGAAATTTGTTGGGGTATTTATAGAAAAAATCCATAGAAAATGAAGGGCAAATATCACTTTGTGCACTATTTGATCTAATTGCTCATAATTGCTCTCACATTAAACTTACTCACAAAGCCAACCTGAGATAAGGTCACATAACAAAAAGCTTCTCCTCCCCTTGTCTTGGATGCAATGTGTGAGGTCTTGTGGGTCCTACCATGTGCAAACCCTAATTCTCACTATTCCGTTTTCTTTTCTTTTTCAAAAATTCAAAAATTATTCATTCTTGGAATTGGGCTCCAAGAAAACTTTTGGGACTTATTGGGCTACCATATGACAATTTTGGACTACCCTAGGCCTTCCTTGGGTCCAATAGCTAATTGGTACAAATCCCAAAGCACTTTCCTTATACTAATATCCTAAAAATATTCTGATTTTAAAATAAATGCTAGACACATATTTTAATGGTCATAACATTTTTAAAAATTTATTATAATATAAAATAACTCCCCTGCAAAGTCTCATAATTTTCTAAGACCCATAAGTCTTGATAAAAATTCCTTACATTTCTTTAAGACACTTTATCGGTGTCCGATTTCACTTTAATTTCTCAAAGGGCATTATCATCTTTTCACATCATCAGAGTATTTTCTGACCTTGGTCAACTATTTTGGGGACTCTCCTTGATTGTCTAGGCTTAGTCAATGGCACGACTAGTGGCATACTCAATGGCATTTTTGTAATTTTATATTTTTCTTGGTCCTTATTAGCCTTAGCCCACATATTTATCTAAAAATATTACTAAGCCTATAAGATGCTATTTTGGGCCCTCTACATGGTCCACTGACTTCATGGGCTAAACTCCTAAGAAATTCCCTCGAAACATATTTACCAGGTATTTTAATCCACTGTAAATTCTACATAACTCCTTTTTGAGCTATGTCAGTTTTATAAATTCTTATATTAATTATATGAATTTATTACCAAAATTTTATCTGATTATGAAGTCCATAAGATACTGTATTAATTTCTCTTTTCTTGAGAAATTAATATAAATTTTTCGGGACCTCTCATCAGAAAAGGCTTTCTAAATTGATTAAAATGACATTATACACTGGATAACGATTTGGTGTAGAAACAGGCCATGTAGAAAATGTACACTTTTTAAACTAGGTAGTTCACTGGTATAGATGTAGTAGAATTTAACCTGGTCCCTTTTGAAATTAGAAGTAGAATTTACTAATATATACACAAGTTATAAGGACATCCGGTGTAGATTAATGCAATTTCTACACTTGTTATATGAATGTCAGCTATATATTAATGAATATTTTACACTGGTTGTGTTTACACCTGGTTAGATTAATCTATTTTCTATGCCTAACCATAAAGACCACATGTGTAGATGATATAATATTTACATATTGTTTCTATACCTGCTGATATTCTTTGTCAAGTTTAAATGTATTTTTAAAAATGACCCCTTCAATGTTTCATTAACCCATCCCCTGAAGCTTCAGGAATAAACTGCCCAAATATATGACTCAGAGATAGCAGCAAAGACAAAGTTCAAGATGACAGAGATAGACCTTCAATTGCTTATTATATTATTCATTTGATCAAATTAAAAAAAATACAACAACTTGAATAGAAAAATAAAAAATGTATTCAGTTAATGACAAATACTATTGAGAAGGAATGAATTGAACAAAAAACTCAGCCAAATATTGTACAGGTCCTCAATATCTTGTTTAGAAAATAGGTCAAGTTGAACAAATATATAAAATATCAAATTAAAATAAAAGAAATTAAGGCATTACTAATATATATTAAATTGATGAGAAATATGAAATCATTAAAAATACAATTTACCTCCTCAGTTAGATCAGTGTTATTTGACAAGATGATATTGATCATGTGTCTAACCATGTAGAAGCCGCACAAGTTGCTTTCTTTGGGTTGCCTTCGACTCAGTAATATTAACATGAACAAAGTTATTTGTCATCAACAAAAAAACCATGGAGTATAAGACTTAATACTTTTATTACCTTCAGTGTTATCCATTCAGGGTCCCTTACACAGTTGGTATGCTTAAGACCCCTTACAATTGCAAACATCCTCATAGCCCTATGACCAAAGTTATGAAGTTAGTAACTCATTTATTACAAAGATTATATTTATTACAAAGACCAATGTTATGTATAGAAGAAAATTCACGTGTTCATAATCTTCTTGGCATCAACTGATGGCTTATAATGGATGGAGCATAAGAAGAAAACTTTTTAAGTATACTTACATAGTATTATCAATTGTCAATTATTGTTATAGAAATAATTAAATAATAATGATTATTGGCATTAAGAAAATACAAAACTAGTATAAAATAAAATTAAATATTATTATTCTTACTCCTGCATATACAGTGTGAAGAAACAATCAATATTGGTTTCACCAAACCTCCTTGAAATGTATTGAAGTCTCAAAGATTGAGAGGTCCCTTTTGCATAAATATGAAATAGGCATAGGAATTTGAACTGACCTTGTTTTCCCTTGGAAACTAACTCAGCTTGCATGTACCTATAGTTAACGTAAACACTCAACTTGCATGAATTTTGTTATTACATATATTTAAATTTAAATTATACTTACATCATAAACACTTGGATGCACCTAAAGGTTGGTTCAACCCCAGGAGTGGTAACAGATTTTACTTCCGTATGGTTAATAAAGGCTGGTGCCCTCACATCACCCATAACTGAATCCATATTCAATGAATCCACATGGAACATTTTGTTATATGCCAATGAGATCACACATTGCATGGCACTCAAAGTGAGAGGTGTAGGAAGTTAGCTAGGGGAAGACGCGACGTGATTTGAAACAAGATGCTTTGGCCATAATATAAATGTCCCATTTGCCTGACTCACTGCCTTTACCTCATCAATGGGAATTGGGACAAGAGCATCTTCAATTATCACAACTTTAACTATAACCCTTTATTGATTGTCCTGAATTTTGATGTGGTGGGTAGTTGCCCTTAAGCTATAGATAGAACTATGTGCCACTAACCTTTTGAGAGTATCCTCTATATATAGATTACAAGGTTCAGTATCCTTTGACACTAGCCCGGCCATGTAACAACTCCCTTTAGTGCTAGGACCTGGTACACTTAAGAGCATTTGGGGGGTGCTTGGCTCATATTTCCTTGATGTAATCATGGACAACATTTCTTCCTTGAGATTTGCCAACCTGTCTTGTAATCGTGCCTCAATTAACGCTTCTTCCTATGCCCTAGCCTCTACCCAATCTTCTGCCTTAGCTTCTGCCCTCATGATTGATAACAACAATTCCAGCTCTAGATGCTTAATCTCTTATACCAACACCTCCTCCAACTCCCCTAACATAGCCCCCATGCTATTGGTTTCCCGTAGCAATAGTCAAAATGTTATTCCTACCATTTGACTTGAAGAAGCCATGGCTTCTTGTTGTTTAAGATCAGCCTATAACATATAAAGAGCAAACATAAGAAAACATATAATTAGTATACTAAAACAAAATAATAGAAGTAGTACTTATAATTTTTTCCTCAATCATGCGAGCATGATCATTTGTAAATGATCCTTATTTGTGAGCATATAACCATTTATCTTCGAGATGTATTAGAGATGGGGGAGCAAGAGTAACACTAGGACCGAACGTAGCATTTTCTTCTGGCCTCTTCCTCTTAGCCCCTAACAAGTCTCTTTCATCCTTCGCATAACTCCTCGAGACATTGTGTGGGGGCAATCATTCTTGAGAGCTTGTTCAATTGCTTTTGCTCTTTTTTCTACAAGACTTGAAATAGTTAAAATCAATACATATGATAATCTGATACGTTTGCTTTTTTTGCCAACACATACAAAAGGAAGAAACATGGGAAACGCAAGATTCTTTTTTCATGACATATACACACAAGACACTTTAACCTATATCAACTCACCATAGTTGCTGGCATAGTTTGAACACTAAAAAATTCTTCCCAAGTAGCTTTATCAATGAATTGATACTTACTGCATGGAGAAGGATGATGCTAACTATCTTTGTCCCAGTCATGCACATACTAACGAGGTAGTTGTGTCTTGAATACTCTCCAATGCTCAACACAATAAGACAACATCTTCTTCAAGACTTCATTGTTAGGAATATCATAAGTGAGCTATAATAATTGCCATTGAAAGTAGAGTTATCAACAAACAATTGTGTGTTTTGGTATTGCTCTATATACAATATACAATAGTTAGTTCCTATTCTCGGATAGAGTCCCAAATTTATTTCTTCACGTGATTATAAACAGTATCCCAAGTCTGTATGGCGATGTTAGGCTTGTTACGTGCTAGGAGGCTGATATAATTCATGTACTTGATTCTGTGTTCACCAATTGGGTTCCAACGTGTGTCAAACTCAATCGGTAGTAATTCCCCTTCCTTCATATCTTTCAACATGTCTTTCAATCGCATCGTACTTCTGCCCTATATTCTCATTAACACTGGCCCTATATTCCTATATATGCAATAACAAAATCTAACATAGTAAATAGACTTAGCCCTTTTTCCTTACGTCAGAATACACAAAACTTGTTCCTTGAGCATTTATCCATGGAAAAAAGTGCAAGAATTTATCGCAGAAAAACTACAAAACCTAGATTAAATGAACACATAAATGGCAAAGCACGTACACAAGAAAATAAGTGTCGAGAATATGTACATGGTAAAGCACAACAAGAGCGAGGATAGAGAAGAAAGACTGAGCACGGCAAAGCCCCACAAAAACCATAGAGCATGACGAGTGAATGTAATGATAGAAGTAAGAAATAAGACTGAAGAAAACTTGTGAAATGAGAAATGAGAGACGTACCAAGGGGCGGGCTTCAAAAATATATTTTTTGTAGCCATTTTACACTAATATTTTAAATTTTGGAAGACTTTTTCACCGGTTAACATATAAATCCGGTGTAGTCAATCATAATTTTAAACCTGATTAACAAAATAACTACTTTAAAAAGATGTCTACTTTTTTCAAAAATGCCACGACTAATATTTTGAATTTTAGAAGACTTTCTACACCAGTTAATGTCACATTCTAATTTTTTCATATTTGTATAATATTGATAGTGGAAAGAGGTTTGGAAAAGATTGTGATGATGAATAAAAAAGAAAAATAATGATTAGACAAAGGTATAAAGATTAGGGACTAAAATGAAAAGTTTAAAAGTTCTTTGGTGCAAAAATGAAAGTAGAAATAAACTTTGGGCCATTAAGTGTAATTATGAAAAGTTGAGGGCCTAAAGTGTAATTCTTTAAAGTTTAACGGTAAAATGGTAATTATTGAAAGTGGAGACAGAAAAGGCCCAAAAAGCCCAAAATCATATTAGTCCCAAATTTTCTCAATAAATAGAGAAAATTATTCTGATCAGTCTGACGTAACACAGAATTTTGATGTGAGGTCCCAGAAAATTTATATTGATTTATGAAGAAAGGGAAATTAATACAGGATCATCTGGACCTTAGAATCAGATGAAATTGGGCACTAAATTCTTATAATTAATATGAGAATTTATGAAACTGATAGAGCTTAAAAAGAAGTTTTGCATAATTTATTATGGAATTTACAATTGATTTAAACACTCGATAAATACATTTCGGGGGAATTTCTCAGGAGTTGAGCCCATGAAGGTAGTGGATCATGTAGAAGGCACAAAATGGAACCTTATAGGCCCAATAATTTTTTTAGATAAGTATGTGGGATAGGGCTAATAAAGACTGGGAAAATATAAAATTATGAAAATACTATTGAATGTGCCACTGTGTTGTGCCAATGAGCCAGAGATAAATGAAGGGTATTTTGGTCATTTGACTAAGGTTAGACAGTCAAGGAGAGTTTCCAAAATAGTTGACCAAGGTCAGTGAATACTTTGATGATATGTGAAAAGATGATAATACCCTTTGAGAAATTAAAGTGAAATCGAGCTCCAATAAAGGGTCTTGAGAAAATATAGGGAATTTTTATTAGGACTTTTGGGTCTCAAAAAGTTATGAAAATTTTCATGGGATTTATTTTATATTATAATGAATTTCTAAAAATGTTATAACCATTAAAAGAGGTGTCTAGCATTTATTTCAAAATTAGGATAATTTAAGGATATCGGTATAAGGAAAGTGCCTTGAGATTTGTGTCAATTAACTATTGGAACCAAGGAAAGGCTATAGAAGCCTAATATTTCATCCTATTGAAGCCCAATAAGTCCAAAAGTTGTCTTGGAGCTCAAGTCCAATAATGAATAATTTATGAATATTTGAAAAAGAAAAGAAAAAGGAATAAAGTGAGAATTAGGGTTTACATATAGCGGGACCCACAAGACCTCACATATGGCATCCAAGACAAGGGGAAGAGATATTTTTGTCATGTGATCTTATCTCAAATTGGCTTGGTGAGCAAATTTTATGTAAAAGCAATTATGAGCCATTAGATCAAATAATGCACAAAGTGATCTTGGCCATTCATTTTCCATGAGATTTTCTATAAATACCCCCACTATTTTCTGCCCAAAACCATGAAGGAGAACCTGTAGGGAACCTCTTGCAAAATGAAAACTCAAGCCAAGACAAAGAAGAATCCAAGGTCTAAAGTTCAAGCAAGGTAGAGATTAAAGGTAAGTAATCTATCCTAACTTATTTTCCTTTGATTTAGGAGCTCAAACTTAAGGTTTTCATGGAAGAAATTTGAGTTTTCTATAAGGTGTATGTGCTGTCCAAACACCTTAGTTGAAAGGAGAAAAAAGAAATTAAAGTTAGAGATATGTGATTGAAGCTTAAACAAGATATTTAGGTGATTAGCTGTTGAATCAAGTTGATATTCTTGACTTTGTCATGGTTGAATCATTTTAGTCTGTACTATTCATGATAGAAGGATATGGAATTTCAATGATCTAATGCTTCCATTGAATTCATATGATGAATTTGTGTAGGATTGGATAGGTTTTGAACCTTGGAAGCATTGGAATTCCAAGTTATAGTTTTAGAAATTCTTCTCTATTACTGTTCACTTGTATGAACAGTGATTGGAATTTCAAGATTTTTATGTTTCCAATGGTTTTAAAATGAAAAGTTGTGTGGGATAAAGTAGAGAAACAAGTATGGGAAGTGTTGGAATCAATATGAGAATTTTTGGAAGAATTAAACATGTTTTTCAAATCTGTCCAGAACAGTGTATAGGAGCTAGAATTTTATGATTCTAAACTCATAAATGGATTCAAAAGGTAGAATTATGTAGGGTAAAGTTAAGATATCAATTGGTTTAAAGGCCAAGTCAATTAGTAAAGATCAAAGGAAGTTATGTTAGTTAAAGTAAGTTTAATGTCCAACGAAGTTAGATTGTAATGAATGGATGCTTATGTGATGTTAGGATTTGATAGTGGACTCCAAGGAGGTAGCCACTCATCAAAGTGAAGTGATAAGAAAGAGGCAAGATAAAGTGAAAGAAAGTCAAGTATATGAGGTAATAAACTTATCCTAAACTTATATATATTGAATGTTATGCTTGGTTGTGCTATGGCTTGGTTGAATTGTGTTGCATATGTGTTTATGATTGAAGCTCTGTTTCTATGATTACTTTGGCTAATTGTATTTCATATGTTACATGGAAGCATGCACATTACACAATGTTAACACTTTCACAAGAAAGCACAAGTATTTACATTAATGCATACATTGTTTAGTACTGTTTGCTATTGAGATTTCCCCAAAAATCTCACCCCTCCATGTATTCCCAACCCTAGTAGGTTTATAAATGATGAAAGAGGATGATGAAGCATGAAGAGGAGCTAGGGATTGGATAGTATATATGTTATGTTAAGAATTGTTATATGTAATGTTGCTATATGACCAATATAAGTAGTGATGATCATGATGTAATGAAAAATAGTAAATGATGGAGTAAATGTATGAAATTTTACAAAAATTTAGTTAACATGTCAAGCTTCGTTTTGACACCAAGAACACCTTATTTCGATATTTGTACCAAGAGAACGAATTTCCAAAGTAAGGGTCAAGAATCTATTTTCAAAATTTTTGACCAAATAAACAATAATCTTTGATGATTAAACTGTATTAATTGACTAACTATTCGGTCTAGAGATTATTTTTTCCTTAAATTTAAAGATATTATCTTCATGTAGCTTTTTGAACCACTTTATTTTGATTTTCCTAGAATTAATTATGATTTTTTGAAGTTTGTCGTCGAATCTGGAATACCATATGAACAGTAACTCGAGAAGAGTAAAATTTCATATTTAGCTAATAGACTTCCAAGGTCTTGTAAGTGGTTCTAAATGCTACTGAACGGTCCCTAAGACGTACGAAAGTAAGGATATTTTAGTTAACTTATAAATCCAGTGTAAAAATGTTTTAATTTATTTATAAAAATTGCAATTTAAGTTTTTCAGATCATTTTTTACACCGTATAATATTTACAATCAGTTTAAATATTGGAGTTATTTTGTCCCACCAACCATTTTATTACCCCGTCCCTTGAAGTTACAACATATATATGCAATCAAAACAATAAACTTTTGTTATTATTACATCAAAACCATATATGCAATCAGAACAAGAAACTTAATTACATTAGTGCCTCAAAAAATAAAATACTCACATACAAATCAATCAGAATCCACTTCTTCATTCAATTTTAGTAAACCTACTGAAAAAGAAGAGGTCTCACAAATTGAATCATCATCATGAACAACCCTTTTTCCTTGGAGAGCGATAGACTATCTTTTATTTGTCATATTAATGATATAGAACACTTGCTTTGCTTGCTCTGCCATAATGAAAGGCCCATCCCCAAAACTTGAACTATTCTGCACCCTAGGTATAGTGGTTTTTTGTATCATTGCACTTATTACCATATGCATGTGACTACAACAAAACATCTTCTCCAACATCACGTATCATGTCTTCTACCCAATTATCAGTATCCATGTCATCATCAAAGTTCTGTTCCAACTGCTCAGATGCACCTGACCTTTCCATATTTTTACCATGCCATACACATAATGTGTACCTCTTACAAAACCCCTCACAAATTAAACAAGTGTACATATCTGCAGGATTTATTTCCTCTCATTCAAACAACTCACACAAGGATAATAAAATCTTTTATTCTCTTCATCACCATTTCATTTTGCAAAATCCAAAAACTCCTTCACCCACGCAACATACTCAACGCTTGTTCATTTAGCATTTATCTAACTAAGATCCATATTTGTGGAAGACTAAAAAACTAGAAAAATAAAAAATAAGAAAACCTAGCTTGTAGCTAATTATGGGAGAGAATATATCATGCACAATTAGAAGAACTCACCAAATAAAACAAGTAAGTGACATCAATGAATCTAGCAAATAATAATAAAAGCTATCGCTAGCAATGCATAAATTTTTAGTTCTCGAGACAAGGAGTTCAAAACAAAACTCACCGACTGTGAAGGACTAAGAAGACTTAAACGCGCGAACTAGTGAAAAATGGGAGATGGGAGGCATAAAGGAGATTTTGATTGAATTAAAGTGTATTTTGTAAGCAAATCTACACCATATAAAATGGAACAATAGTGTAGAAATAACTTTTTCTAACTTGACATTATATTATACTCTAGTCACTTTTACAACGATGTAAAGTATTCTAAATTACACAAATCTATATCAAATAAAATGGAACACCAGGGTGGAAATAACTTTTTCTAAACTGGACATTATATTCTACAACTGACCTTGACATATCCAGTCTCAATTTGTTGTATTTTTAGTTTTTGAAAAATAAAAGAATACTATGTTATCATAACAAGAAACTTCACTCATTCAACTTTACTAATAACTTTGCATCAAAAGTTTGAAATTTCCAAAAAATATCTATCATAATATATAATATATTCTCTTTTTTTGTCATTGCATAAAAAAATAAAATAGGAGGGGCAGATAAAGGTTATAGGTTTTCACTCCTCATCAGACTCAGAGGTTTGGGATTCATCAGAGTAGTAAGATCAACAAGTTAACAAAATTATCATTTTGTTGATGGTGGAGAACTTATGAGCGAAAAGCTCTAAAACTATCTTTTAGTCTATTGACTTTATGAGTCAGTTCTTCCACGGAGTCCTCTAGGCTATTGAAGCACATGATGAGTTTCTTAAGGCGCTCTATCAGAGTGACAACCAGGGGAGGAGGAGAAGGAACTACTGGGTGAGGGTCAGGATATTTATCTTGAAATTCATCTATATTTCTTTTGTGCGGAGGAGAAGGAGGCGTGTATGAGGAAAAAGCCATTGGAGGGTTCAGATAGAAGAAAAGAAAAGAAAACAAGGATAATGTGATGAGCCAAAAAGTACTGATCATAGGAATGGTATACATATGGTTAAGGAATAAGAATAATTTCAAAAATGAATATCAAAGAATGCAATTGGCGTTCTATCATAATGACTACAAATATTCAGAAATAAAGATGTGAAATGAACAGTTTGAAGAAGGAACAGAAAAGAAGCAGGAAAGCATAGACAAGAAACTGAAAAGTCATAATAGAAAGTATATTTAACACCAGTTATAGATATTTTACAACAGTTACGAATAAATCTGGTGTAAATATTTTATCTTATTTACAAACATGCCACCGGTCATTTTTTTAAATCATCTCTGCAAGGACCGGTTTAGAAATGGGCTTTAGAAAGCATATTTTACAATAGTGAAGTCGTCTCCTTGTAATTTTATGATCAAGAAGGTGATTTTATAGCTGACTTTGTAGACAAAAAGATAGGCTCCCTTTTGTAAGGATAAGATGCTTGAATGTTATGCTAATGATGAAATAACAAGTGAGAGCTTTTACTCCTTGCATTAATGCCAGACACTGTTATGTTTGTAAAATATGCTAAAGCTCAAAATGTTAAAGCAGTGCAAGCTCCATATGTTAGAGTTTGTGCAAACTCTAAGTGTTAGAGCTATGTATATTAAGGAAAGAATGCTTAAACTCTAATGTTAGAGCTTTGCATTCATGAGCATGTATGCAGTCCTATAATATGTTAGTAAGGCATTATGATGTTAGAGTATATGTTCCTACTTAGCAATAAAGTAAAGAAAAGAACAGTCACATAAGTCCTCTCTCTGTATTGATTATAATTATTAGAAACAATGAGAGCAGTTGAAAAGCAAGAAAACCCCTAAGATTTCTAATGTAAATTGAGTAAAGTATAGTATGAGGCATAAGCAAAACCTAAAATGATATATAGGTTATTGGCTATAGAATTTCTAAGGCCTACAAAAATGGTACTAGTACATGGGAACGAATTAGAATCATTCGATATACCAAGAGGCAGCAACCAGATGCTGCAAAGACAATGAGAATGAAGGCACTAACCTCGCTGAAGTTTATCAGCTATATAAATGGTACAAGACGCACCTAAGCCAGCTAGTGTGATATATTGGCATATGAACATTCAGTTTAAGGAATGTTCAGAAATAGATCATCCATGCAATAATCCAGAGTAAATTTATATCAATTTCATAAATTCTCATATTAATTATAAGAATTTACTGTAAAATTTTATCTGATTTTAAGTTCTGGAAGATACTGTACTAATTTTTTTCAAACTTTAGAAATTCATATCAATTCATCAGGACCTCAAATCAAAATTTCGTGTCACATTAAACTGATTAGAATAATTTTCTTTATTTACTAGTAAAATTTGGGACTAAAATAGTTTTGGGTAGTTTTAGGCCTTTTCTGGCTCAACTTTCCATAATTATCATTTTGCCTTGAACTTTGACAAATTGCATTTAAGTCCCTCAAACTTTTATAATTACGTTTAATAGCTCAAAGCTTATGTCTACTTCCATTTTTCACCATGAAACTTTTAGAATTTTCATTTTAGTCCCTTTCTTTTTCAAAATGACCATTTTCCTTTAAATTTTCATTAATTGCAACTTAGTCACTAAACTTTCACTAAATTGCAATTTATCCCCTTTTTCTTTATAACTTTATACCTTTTCTATTTCTTTGGCTTAAAACTTATCTTAATCATTAGCTTTTATTATGCTCATCGTCACAGTCCTTTCCTTACCTCTTTCCTTTATCAGTATTCTATAAATAAGGAAAAACTAGTTGTCTATAGATGAAGAAAAATAGGATGTGACAATAGCTATGTTTTTATCATCAAGCGTCTTCTCTATCATATTTCTCTCACAATCCAAATCATTTTCACACTAATAACAAATACTAAATATATTTACTTTTACTACACCCTTATTTCTATTACATCAATGTTTGGCCAAACTCAAGAACTCATGATTTTACTTAGGTTTTCAATGTTATCATTATCCCAATTTACTAGGATTCCAATAAAAAGGTTCCATGATAAGTACAATAGGGTTATACCTTATAATACATTATTAGGTGCAATCTTTATTTTTAAAAGCTGGGATCATGACAATCTTGCTCATTTTAATTGCTGAGTAGATGGAATATGTGACTCAAGCTCAGATCATTCATAGTGACTACAAAGGACAACTAGGTATTCCTATTAGTATTTGTCACATCATTATTTTTTCCTATCTGTATTGAACATATAATGGAACCTATAAGGGACAGATAGAGGAAAGAGTTTTGGAAGGGATTATGACAATGATAAGAATAATGATAAATGTTAGATGAGTTTTATGAAGAAGAAGAAAAGAAAAGTATAAAGTTATAATGTCAAGGCACGTAAAAGTCATTTTGATGAAAGTTTAATATAAAATATTCAAGGGACTTAAATAGAAATATGAGAATTTAGGGACCAAATTAGAATTTCAAATTTTATAGAAAGGGACTAAAATGACATTTCAAAAATTGAAGTAAGAAAACAAAATGGAATTTGATAAATTCAAGGACTAAAGTGAAATTTGTCAAATTCAAGGCATAAAATGTAATTAGGATAAAGTTGAGCTAAAAAGGCCCAAACTACTCATAAATGTTTCAATCTCAATTTACCAGTAAATAGATAATGATAATAAGGTTAGGCCTATTTTTTATAACTTTGATTTGATACCCAGATAATTGATATTAATTTTTAAAGTCTGGAGATTATTACATGACCTTTTGGACTTCCTAATCAAACAAAATATTGTAGAAAATTCTGATAATTAATATAAGAATTTATAAAACTGACAGTACTAAAAACTGAGTTCTCTAGAATTTATAATAGAATTTCAGTAAAATAATCACCCCAATAAATACTTTTGGGTCAATTTTCTTGGAAATTATGTCATAAATGAATTTGACTCATTTAAAGGCCTAAGTTTGCATCCCATAGGCCAAACAATATACCCTAACAGCCATGTGGGTTAATGTATAGAAAAACCTTGAAAAGTACAAATTATGAAAATGCTCTTGTGTTGTAATATTAAATAAAAGATGAATGGAGGGCATTTTGGTCATTTGGACATGGTAAAAACATCAAGGGAGAGACAAGAATGATTGATTAGAGTCAGAATATGGCGTGATGAAGTTTAAAGAGGTGTGATATGATAATTATGCCATTAAAGTTAATATAGTATAAAACAGTGAACCAAGAGCATTTTAGTCATTTTCCAAGGGATGATAAGCAGATAAATACCCATTCTAACAATGTCAATAGTAGGAAAAAGTTGGATACTAGATTTAAGGTCATAAATCATATTATGGAATTTTAGAAAAATTAGAATTATTAATAGTAAGGTTTTTGTGTCAGTTGACCGGCCTGGTATTGGATTGGACTAAAATTATTCCAATAAGATCTTAGCCCTAAATTTCACCAAACATGGTCTTAGATGATGTCATCTTTTGGCTTCATGGGTAAGAAAAGTTTAAGAGCAAATATGGACCATTGGATTAAATAGTGAAAGATTAAATCCTAGTCATCCATTTCCATCCAAAATTTTCTATAAATACCCCACCCATTTCATCAATATACAAGGCTTAAGGACCATGGGAAAATGCTTCCAAAATGAAAAATCAAAGCAAGAAGAAGAGTCAAATCAAGTAGCTAAACAAGCAAGGATCCATAATAACTTCTTCCTCCTATCTTTGTATTATGTTGTAGGAAAATTTCTCTTTGATTTGAATGTTAAAACCTTATTTTCTTTCCTTGTGAAGGTGCTTGTCATATCCCAATTTTTAGGCTTAGAAGCCTAATTTATAGCCTAAAGAAGGTAGGCTACCAGGCCCTATTGTGGAAAAGTCTCAGAAGTATACAAATGATGTTTAGGGACTAAACTGCAAGAAAGTGAAAAATCAGGGACTAAATTGTAAATAGTAAAAGTCCCTAGGGGCATAAGGGAAAAGAAAGGGATGTTTCTTGGGAACTGAGCCACCAGAGTTCTTGGGCTTGGTTAGAAACCCAAGATAGCAATCCAAAGCCCAAAAACGTAGGCCTAGTGGTTATGGGAGTTTAAGAGGCATTAAAATAATATTTTAGTGCTTTTCCATAAAGTAAAGTTACCTGGTTAAGGATAGAACTGGGAAAAGTGATCAGATATGACTTTAGACCATGAGGTGGCATGAAAGGTGTCCTCATGGGACCCACAAGGCACCACATGGCATGATTATAGGAAAATAAGAAAAGTTAAGGACACATGTCATGAGATTCGAAAAAGGAGAAAAAGTAAAAAGGACACGTGGCACAATCTCGACCGTTCATTACAGGAAAAGGCTCTAGAATTCTCTGGAGAGGCTGAGTCAGCTGGTGATATGTCCTAAGGGCCCCACAAATTGTGCCACATACCCCCTGAGGTGTCCTTGGATGATGTCATGTTGGTGAGTCATCAAGGAGGGTGATGTCATCGTGATGATATAGGCGAAGCTTCTTGAGGAAGCTAAGCGATCTGGGCCATTCATCATGATTTGATCTGATCCATTCATTCCACCTCTACTCACCTATAAATAGGCCACCCATACCTTCATAAAGTCCACAGCCAAGCAAGGCATAAAGAGGAGAAAGAAGAGAGAAAAGAGAAAGAGAGAAAGAAAGGAAGGAAGAGAAAGAAATAAGGAGTTCTGTTGGAGCTAGAAGCAGTCCAAGGAACTGAGGGACTGGGCAGAGCTTAGGAATAAGGTAAGTAAGTTATCTAGTCCCTGCTCTAATAAATTAGAGGATTTCTCTTAGTGGTTAGAATAGAGAAATATCTCTATTAATAAAGGTAACTAAAGAGAGAAAGTTAGGGGACTGTCAGAGTAAGGATATTACCCCTAGTTAAGCATGAGTTAAGTAGAGCTATATTGGATAATAATAAAGATATTATTATTTTATGTATAGGCTCTGACTTGTGAAAAGAAGGGACCATAGAGACAAGGCTAAGAGCTGGAAGGAAAGGCTACACGCCAGGTAGTAAACTTACCTACTTGTATGCTTATACTGCTTGGATATTTTATGTGATGTTTACTTACATTGATAATGTGAAGCATGTATGATTAAGTAATGCTCTGTTTCTTTTTATACTATAGCCATATGTTATAATTAGGGGACATGGAAGCATATATGTTATCATTATTCAAGCATGATCATGACGTACACACATAGTAACATCAAGCATATAGTTGTATACATTATATGGTTTCTGTTTGGTACTGAGATTTCCCCAGAAATCTAATCCCCTTCCATGTAATCCCAATCCTATAGGTTTATGATGAGAAAGGACTGAAGAAGCATAAAGAGAAGCTGGGGATTGGATAGGCCAGATGTTGGGACCAAAATGCTGGAATCAAGGGAAAACGTAAGATAAACAGTAAACTTTGGACATTTACTGATGTTGGCTTGACCAAGGCGTGGTCAACAAGTTAATTTTTCCTAAAAGAGCATTAAGTTATCTTTGTGTAGAAATTTGAACCACTTCATTTTGATTTGTCTAGAATTAGTTATGATTTTTTGAAGTCAGGTCACTCATCTAGAATTTACACAGTGAATAGTACTTGCTAAGAGTAAAATTCCAGATTGAGTAATTTGACTTCAATAGCCTTAGAAGTGGTTCTAGATGCTACCATTTGGTCCCTAAGATGTATTAAAAGGAGGATGTTATAGTGTTGTACAAAATTTATAAGTAAAAGGAAATGATGAATTTTATATTATAGATAGTTTAGATAAGATTAGACAAGCTAGAATTGAGTAGTTTGAGTTTAGGAAATCATGTAATATTGGAATTGTAATCTTGAGACCCTTTCTGTCATTGTTAATTTGCTAGGAAGGAGTTATAATTTCATTATTTTGATGCTTCCAATAGTTTTAAAATGAAAAATTTGGTGGGATAAAGTAGAAAAACAAGCATTGGAAGAATTTGAATTAACATGATAATTTTTGGAATTTATGAAGGTGCTATACGGTTCTGGATAGATTTCATAGGAGGAGTTTGATTTTCATAATTCCAATATCATATTGAATTCCTTAGACAAAATCATGTAGGATTGATCTAATGAAATAATTATTACAAAGCTAAAACACTAACTCCAAGATTTAAGTTAGGAGTTAGGGGTTTTAAGGAAGTTAGTATGCATGGATTATGTAGTAGCTCAAATAAGTTGTATGCAAAATCTAATTATTTTTAGGACCTTGTGATATCCATGAGAATATTGGGAAGTGGTTGACTGAAGGTATGCATGATTGGAAGCTTAGGGATAAAGTGCAAGAACAAGAGAAAGTAGTGCACTTACCTCTTTATGTGCTTGATGTGGTATGCTTATGTGTTCACATGTATATGATGATTGAATTATGTTTTGACATGATAAATGATGTTGAATATGTTATGATTAACATGTTTCTCATGGCCATACATTTGTATGCAAAGCATTTAGCATGATAGCAATTCATTAATTAAAGAAAGTTTAATGAAATTACATAACGTGCATTAGCATCCATCTTGCATATTTAAGTGGTAATATTTGCTATTGAGATTCCCCAAAATCTCACCCTCCCATAACAAACCAATTTAGGTAAATCGTGATGGAAAAAGTATACATGGAGAAGAGCTAAAGGAAAGAAGGAAGGAAGTGGCAATTATTTGTTCTAGCATTATTGTATAAATGGCTCACTATGTTCATGTCATATAATATGCCTTTATATGTAGAGAAAAATGTATGAAATAATTATGGCATAATTGCATGTTGTATTTGAGTGTATGGGAATTCAAGTTAATGATTTATAGATGTTAGAATAATTTATGAGATTTATGAAAGAAAATTAAATAGTAAAACATAGGTCCTGAACTAGTTTTGTTGTGGCTTTAGTTTGACCTAGCAAATGAAGGAATTAATTAATAAAATTTTATGTGCAATTAGTACACATAAGATATTTAAATACATAGATAACATGTCTCATTGGGATGTGTATATCAAGAAAAATGAATTTCAAAATTAAGAGATAGAATCTAGAATATCCAAAATTTACCATATGAAAGTAAAAAGTAACGATTTAATTGTATTAATTGACAAGGTAAATGTCTAGGTTTATATTTTTCTCTTAAAGAGCTATGAAAGAGATTCACGTAGAAATTTAAAGTAGTTCTATAAAATTTTTCTAGAATACGTTATGACTGTTCAAAATTGGGCTGTCAATCTAGAATTTACCAAATAAACAGTACCTAATAATTAAATTTAAAGTTCTTAATTTTTTGGCCAAAGTAATGCTTCCGCTGGCTAAATATGCTTCTAAATATGTAATATGAGAGGTTGAAAGTAGGATGTTTCAATATTCTACTATATTATATATGTGATACTAGTCCCTCTGGCATAAGTATGATTACATCCTATGTTAAACAACAATGTTTGACATGCACCCTATTGAGCTACCATAAACCTGATATGTTTGCTCTTCATCGATAGATGATATAGTTAGGTTTAGTTAATCTTTAAGGAATTAAGATTAAGGTCAGGGTTTGAATTAGAATTAAAGTTAGGATTAGGATGAGAGTTTGAGGAAAGAGAATAATAGCCAGTTAGATAGAGAAGATGTTAGAAGATGTTCAGTATAGTTAAGATAGATAAGTATTATCGATATACTTATGGACATATGATTATAGTACTTAGGACATATCCTTTCAGTAGGGATAAGATATATGAATGATGTACCATGAATATGAAATGAGATACATTTATAAATGATGATGCAACTTTGAGGAAGCAGTATTTATGTAACAAAAGTTAACACTCTCACAATGGAGCTAGATAGATCTTACGATAGATCCAAATCACTCTTGAGATAAGCCAATTTAAAGAGATAGAAACTATAGCTCATGTTAGAGTCATGTCCACCAAATGAACTGAGAAATGTTTTAGCAGTTATACGTTTAAGCATGATAAGAAATATGAGAATGATATGAGAAATTCTTGAATTAAAAAGGAAATGAGTAAAGTCTAAATAGAAAATATTTTAAAAAAAATTCTTGGGAAATTAACAGTTGAGTTATCAAGTGGAAGTGACTAACCTTATAGCTTAGTCTGTTGGTCTTCAATCTTCAAGAGGATTGTGTCTTGATCTTAGCATGGCTCTCACATGAATGATATTTTAAGGTTCAGTAGATCCTTAAAAAGGCCTAGGGCGATTATGGGTAATTCCAAATCAACCTAGCCTAAAGGAAAGAAAGTGTGAGCCATGAGAATAAGATGACAACATAATATTTCTTTGGGAAGACGATCGCCAAGGATAAGTTTCAGGTATAGAAGCCCCACAAGTTAATTAACTCATACAGAGAAAGTACACACTACATTGTTTCCTAGATATTTTATTATATGGACTTAACTCATAATCATCTTACATAAAGAAGGAATTAAAGTTAATAGAGTTAAAATTTTTATTCTCGAGTACAAGATAGTCATAAGTCTATAGGGAGAATGCCTAAGGAAGAGAAAAAGTACCCCACATGATATAAGAAGGGATCAAGTATAAGCATATAAATCCCTAAGATGAAGTTAAAGAGAATGAACTAGATAGACCCAAGAGAGACAATATAAGAAAGGTATAAGATAGTAAAGTACCAGGGTTAAAGCCTATTAGTACCAATACTTCATATTTTTATCAGCACTTTTCATTTAAGTGTGTGCTGAGGCAAGAAATGGTGTAAATACCACCAAGGTTTGACAAAAAATACACAAAGTTATGTAAGATGATAAAATAAGTTTAGAAAAATTAGGAAGAGTTAAGAAAAGTAAGGGATTATAACCCTTATGTCATATCTAAATAGAGAGGATATGAGAGGAAAGATTTAGATTACAACCTTGCTTTAAGAGAAAGTTAGAAAGGAAAAAGAGCAAAATTCTCTTGAGAATCCAATAAATTTGCAAGTCAAAAAGAATGTTAAATTTATGGTATCTCAAGATACACAATGAGATATGTAATAAAAAAGTATAATATGAAGTATGATGAATGATAGAGACCATAGAATTACATCAAATTTCTAAAAGGTTATGTATGAAATAAAAAGACACTACTCATAAGTTCAGTACAGAGTCTAAACTGTGTAAAATATAAGAAATATAATGTTTGGTATACACTACCAAACCTCAACTTTGATTGAATTGATAAACAAAGATTATTAGTAAGAGCGAAGCAGATAAGGAGCTCCGCTAATGTTCAGAGAAAGTCACTAGACTTTGAGATACAAGAACATAGTTACCATGAAGATACCCCAAAACCTTAGATATATAATAGAGAAGGATATAAAAGAGACATATCCAGAGCTGTTTGAAACATCCTTACTTTTATATGTCTTAGGGACCATTCAATAGCATTTAGAATCACTTACAAGACTTTGGAAGTCCATTAGTTAAATCTAGAATTTTTCTCTTTCTCGAGTTACTGCTCATATGGCATTCCAGATTATGCGATGAACTTCAAAAAATCATAATTAATTCTAGAAAAATAGAATTGAAGTGGTTCAAAAAGATACATGAAGATAACATCTTTAAAATTAAGAGAAAAATAATTTCCAGACCAAATACTTACACAATTAATACAGTTTATTTGTCAAATATTACTGTTCATTTGGTCAAAAATTCTGAAAACAGATTATGGTCTCTTACTTTAGAAAATTAGTTCTCTTTGTACAGACATTAAAATAAGGCATTCTTGGTGTCAAAATGAAGCTTGACATGTTAACTAAATATCTATAAAATTTCATATATTTATCTAATTATTTACTATTTTTCATTACATCATAATCATCACTACTTGCATTGGTCAAACAGTAACATTACATCATAACATTTATATCATCCAATCCCTAGCTTCTCTTCATGCTTTTTCAACCCTCTTTCATAATTAACAAACCTATGGGATTGGGATTACATGGATGAGGATGAGATCTCTGGGGAAATCTCAGTAGCAAATGGTACTAAAAAATGCATGCATTAATGTAAATACTTGTGCTTGCTTGTGAAAGTGTTAACATTGTGTAATGTGCATGCTTCTATGTAACATATGAAATACAATTGGCTAAAGTAATAATAGAAACAGAGCTTCATACAAAAGCACGTATGCATACAAGTTTAGGATACAAAGCCATAGCACAACAAAGCATAACATTCAATGTATATAGGATAAGTTTATTACCTCATATACTTGACTCTCTTTCACTTTATCTTGCTTCCTTCTTCTCACTTCTATTGGATATGTGGCTGCCTCTTTTGGAGCTTACCAATCAATTTCTAACATCACATAATCATTCAACCATCACAATCTAACTTCTTTGAGCATTAAACTCACTTTAACTAACATAACTTCCTCTTGAACATTACATTCATTTAACTACATTAACTTTCCTTAATCTTAACTAATGGACATGGCATTTGAATCAATTGATGTCTTCACTTTACCCTATACAATTTCATCTTTTGAATCTATTTATGAGCTTACAATCATGAAATTTCAGCTCCTTCATGGCCTGCTGAACAGAACCATACACATGTACACAATTCCTTCAAAAATTCTCATTTTGATTCTAATGCTTCCCATACTTGTTTCTCCACTTTATCCCTTGTTTCTCCACTTTATTCCATACAAATTTTCATTTTAAAATCATTGGAAGCATCAAAATCATGAAATTCTAATCACTATTTAGGATAGTGAACAGTATAGAGAATAATTTTAAAAACTACAATCTTGGAATTTCAATGCTTCCAAGGTTCAAAACCTATCCAATCCTACACAAAATTATCATATAAATTCAATGGAAGCATTAAATCATTGAAATTATATTCCCTTCCATCATGAACAGTGGAAAATGAACTGGTTCAAATACGGCAAAGTGAAGAATATCAACTTGATTCAACCACTAATCACTTAACTAGCTTGTTTAAACTTCAATCATGTAACTCTAACTTTAATTCCTTCTTTCTCCTTTCATCTAACATTTTTGGACAGCACAATACCTTAGAGAAAACTCAAATTTCTGCCATGAAAACCCTAAGTTCAAGCTCCCAAATCAAAGAAAAATAAACTAGGATATATTGCTTACCTTTAATCTCTAGCTTGCTTTAATTTTAGTACCTTGAATCTCCTTTGTCCTGGCTTAAGTTTTTATTTTGCAAGAGTTTGCCCAAGGTTTCTTGTGCTCATGGTTTGCTTCATATTTTAGGGGGTATTTATAGAAAAATCTCATGGAAAATCAATGGCCAAGATTACTTTGTGTACTATTTAATCTAATGGCTTACATTTAATCTTGGATTTAACTTTTTCAAAAAGAGAATTATGACATCATCCATGACATCATCAAGGGACAACTCATAGGGCTAGGTGGCACCATTTTATGGGAGATAAGCTTCTAGAAAAATTCTACTCCAATCCAGTACCGGCTTAGTTCGATTTCCCAAAATCCAAACTGTTTTATAAATCTAATTTTTCTAAACTTCTATAATATACTGTCTAACCTTAAATCTAGTATCCAGATTCTTACTAGCATTGACATTCTTGGACTAGGCCAAAACTTAATTATAGATCCCATGGGAAATGACTAAAATGTCCCTCGTTCACTGTCTTGCCCTATATTAACCCTAAGGGCATAATTGTCATTTTACACCTCTTTAGAATATCAGGGCATATATTGAAACTGACTAATCACTCCTGTACTTGCCTGGATATTTTTGGCTTTTCCAAATGACCAAAATACCCTTCGTCAAACTATGCCTCAATGACACAACACAGTGGCATACCTTCACTGGCATTTTCGTAATTTTGTATTTTTCCTGGTCTTTATTAGCCCTGGCCCACATACTTATCTAAAAATATCATTGGGCCTATAAGGTGCCATTCTGGGCCCTCTGTATGATCCACTACCTTCATGGGCTCAATTCCCGAGAAATTCCCTCGAAACATATTTTTCAAGTGTTTTAATTCACTATAAATTCTATAATAAATTCTACAGAACTCCTTTTTGAGCCCTTTCAGTTTTAGAAATTATTATATTAATTATAGGAATTTACAAAAAAATTTCATCTGATTCTGAGGTCCAGAGGACATTGTATTAATTTTCCTTTATTTAGAAATTAAATATAAATTTTTTGGGACCTCATATTGAAATTGTGTTGCGTCAAACTGATCAGAATAATTTTCTCTATTTACTGGGAAAATTTGGGACTAATATGATTCTGGGCTGTTTAGGTCTTTTTCAGCTCAACTTTCTCATAATTACATTTTTGCCCCTGAACTTTTGATAAATTACATTTAAGTCCTTTAACTTTTGGTAATTACACCTTTTAGCCTAATTTTTCTTTCTACTTTCATTTTCTACCGTAGAACTTTTAAACTTTTTATTTTAGTCCCTCATTTCCTTCAATACTCATCTATCCTCTATTATTCCTTTTAATCATTGTCATAATCCCTTCCAAACCTCTTTCCACTCTCAGTATTATACATATAGGAAAAAATTATGATATGACATTTCTACCCCACTTAAAATAAATTTCATCATGGAAATTTACTTAGCACCTTAGTCAATAATCTAGGATAGATATTCTTTTCTCACTTTATGACTAAGGATTATGATATTTATCTCTTATCTTCTATCTTAACATCGTAGCGGAGTACTTTTTATATCCGTAGATCTTCATATCTTTATTGTGCTCATTCTTCTGTTATGAATCAACTCAATCAGAGTTGAACTCTACTTCATTCTATTACTTGCTTGCATGTTATGCTTCTATCTGCATATGGACTTCTCACCAGACAAGACTTGTGAGTAGTGTCCATTTCTTTCATATAAAATTCTCTCAAATACTATTGTATTCAGGAGTTCTCATCAACTACTTATTATACTTCTTAGTGCAATCACTTATTATTCATTTTAGCATCTAGTGAAATTCTTTAAACATCCGCAAAAAATTATCTCTCATTTTCATACCATCATACTTCTTTTCTTCTTATCATCTTTAATAACTCATCATAGTACAGAGAGAAGACTTATGTCATTATTCTTTCTTTATTTATTTTACTGCTAGATAACAGCACATAAGAGCATATAAGAGTATATAGGAATGAAATATCCTTCTTTTCTTACATCTTAGGAACCAAATGGTAGCATCTGAACCACTTTTAAGGTCATTGAAGTCAAATTACATAATTTGGAATTTTACTCTACCGAGTACTGTTTACTGTGTAAATTTTAGAGGAGTGATCTGACTTCTAAAAATCATAACTAAATCTAGAAAAATCAAAATGAAGTGCTTCAAATTGATACACGAAGCTAACTTAATTATCTTTTAGAGAAAAATAAGTCATTGACCATGTCTTGACCAAGTCAACATCGGTCAATGTTCCAATTTTATTATTCATCCAGCATCCTTCCCCTGATTCCAGCATTTCTAGTCCCAACTTTGAAAAATCGTATCTCCATGTGTAGACATCAAAATTAGACATTCTATATATCAAATAGAAGCTTGGTATGTCTACTATTTACTGAAAAAATATCATACATTTATTTAATCATTTACTATCACTTATTACAGCTCAAATGTCACTACCTCATCACGAGTTACTATTCACAGTGACAATTTCCAACAACTAATCATACATACATCAATCACATATCAATCATGCTAAATAATCATTAACTTCTCTTCATGCATCTTTATCTCCTCAATCTTGAGAAGACCTACTGTAAATGGATTGAATGGAAGGGGTGAGATTTCTGGGGAAATCTCAATAGTAAACGGAAACCATACAATGTATGCAACTATATGCTTGATGTTACTATGTGTGCACTTAATGATCATGCTTGCATAATGATAACTTACATGCTTCCATATCCATTAATTATAACATATGGCCATAGCATAAAAAGAAGTAGAGCATTACTTAATCATACATGCTTCACATTATCAAAGTAAGTAAACATCTCATAAAACATCTAAGCAATATAAGCATACAAGTAGGTAAGTTTACTACTTGGCATGGAGCCTTTCCTCTAGTCCATAACCTTTGCTCTAAGGTTTCTTCTTTTTATAGGTCAGAGCCTTATTCCTAAGTTGGCCAAATCCCTAAGCTCCTTGGATTGCTCCTAGCTCCACCAGAACTTCTCCTTTTTCCTTCCTTCCTTTCTCTTTCTTTCTCTCTTCTCTTTCTCTCTCTTCTTCCTCTCTTTTCTTGCCCTTGGCCATGGCATAGAATGGAAGGGGGTGGGGTATTTATAGTTGAGTGGAGGTGGAATGGATGGTCAAGATCAAATCGCGATGAATGGCTCATATCGCCTAGCTTCCTTAAGAAACCTTGCCTGCATCATCACGATGACATCATCATCCTCAATGACTTTTCAAAGTGACATCATCCATGGGACACCTCACATGCTAGGTGGAATAATGGTGGGGGCCTTGGGACACCTCACCAGCTGACTCAACACTTCTAGAGAATTCTAGAGTATTTTCCTGGAATGAACGGTTGAGATTGTGCCACGTGTCCTTAGCTTTTTCTCCTTTTTTAGACTTATGACATGTGGCACCTTGTGGGTCCCATGAGGACACCTTTAATGCCACCTCATGGTTCTAGATAAGTCTAAAGCCTTATCTGATCACTTTTCCCAGTTCTATCTTTGACCGGGTAACTTTACTTTATTGAAAAAAGTACTTAAATATTATTTTAATGTCACTTGGACCCACATTACTCTTGGTCCACGTTTTTGGACATCTAGGAATGTCATCTTGGGTCTCTAATCAAGTTCAAGCACTCTGGTGATTTGGTTCCCAAGAATTATCCCTTAGAAAATTACCAAAATGCCCCCAGGGACTTTCACTATTTACGATTTAGTCCCTAAACTCTCATTTTTTGCAGTTTAGTCCTTAAATATCATATGTATACTTCTAGGACTTATGCTCAATAGGGCCTGGTAGCCTACCTTTTTTAAGCTATATACTAGGCTTCTAGGCCTAAAAATTAGATATGACATTTCTCATCCCCTCAAGATTTCAGGGTTAAATCTCTATTCATTCTTTGATAAAGAGTTTTTCTGAGGAGAATGTCCCTTTCATTTCATAACATTTTCTTGACTTTTCTAGCTCTTCTTAACTTTGTGTATCTATGCTAATCTTTTATGGCATTTACACCCTTTCTCATTAATTGCCAGGGGTCACCCATCATTGGGCTACTCTTGCCCGAGCTCCTTTCAGTTAACTGTTCTACTGGGTTAGGGCTTGGTTACTTTTCTTATAACTCTAGGCCCTAGCATATTCTTTCTCATATAATTGTATTCTATTTTTACTCTATCTTATACCCTCTTTTATGGGTCTCACTAGCCTTTTAATCTCTTTATCCTTATTTGTAGGATCTATCTACTCATACTTTTCTATTCTTAAAACATATGGGGTTCTCTTCTTTGTTCCTCAGGCATACTTCTACACAACTTTTTGAATATCAGCACTCAGACTGGAACTTGGACTCCATCTTCATTTAAAGAAAACTAAGTTCAGTCTATATATAATATATCTTATTTGAGGAAAATCATTATAAATAAGTTTTCTGGATGGGTTAATCAACTAGTGAAGCTCCTTACCTTAACTTTGTCCTTGGTAATCATCTTTCTAGAGAGATAATGTACTATTCTCATTGCTTCATAACTTGTTACTTTCCTTAGGCTAGGTCTAACTGTGACCTCAGGATCTAATTGCGATCAACCGTAAACCTCTTCAGAATCTAACCGTAGGGCTAGGTGGCACCATTTCATGGGAGAGAAGTGTCATATCCTAATTTTTTCCTATCTATATAGTACTGATAGTGGAAAGAGATTTGGAAAGGATTATGATGAACATCAGAAGAAATAATAAATGTTAGATGATTCTTTAAGGAAAAGAAGGACTAAAATGAAAAGTAGCAAAGGTTAAAGGCAAAAAGTGAAAGTAGAAACAAGATTTGGGCCAAAAGTGGTAATTTCCAAAAGTTAAGGGACTTAAATATAATTAAGTAAAAAATTCAAGAGCAAAATTATAATTATAGAAAGATCAGCCCGGAAAGGGTTATAACTGTTTAGAAGTTTTTCAGTCCCATATTCCATCAGTAAATAGAGGAAGTTACGATGGTTAATCTGGCATGATATAGAAATTTTATTAGGGCTCTATACAACAGAAAATTATCTAATAGTCTAAAAGTTATCTGAATTTTTATCAGATCTCATGGACTTCAGATGTAAGTGGACAAATTACAGGAAAATGTTCCCTATAGTGTCAGATGTCCTGGATCTGGTAGAACTCTGAAAGAAGTTATGTATAAAAAGTTATTCATATATTAATGAATTTTGATGAGAGTTTGCTAACACCCGTGATCCGATAATAGAATTTATCGGTATGTAAGCCTGGATAGAATGAGATTAGATTACCTCATATATAGGCCCATGATGACGCCAAGAAGGGCCCAGAACCCAGGGTACCAGTCCATCAGTAGAAAGGGCCAGTGTCCAGAAAAAGTGTGAAATTATGAAAATGCCCCTGGATGCCTAGATTGTACCAGAGATGGATAAAGGGCATTTTGGTCACCTGGGACAGGCTAAAAATGTGGCACATGGTATAAATATGATTAGTTGAGCCCATATACACCTTGAGGAAGTATAAAGAGGGGTAAAATGACAATTATGCCCTTAGAGTCAATATAGTGTAAGAAATGACACCAAGGGTATTTTGGTCATTTACCAAGGAATTGGTGGCAGATAAATACTTAGTATAAACATGTCAAGGGTATGAGAAGCCTAGACATTGATTTCCAGGATAGAATATATATCCTGGTATATTATAAAAAAATCAGAATAGAAAACAGTCTGGTTGTTGTGAAACTGCTCCGATCGGTACCGGATTAGACTAGAATTTTTCCATAAGCTTCCTTACACTATGAGCACGCCACCTAGCCCTCTTAGGGTCCCATGAGCTGTCCCACATGATGTCATAATTATTCTTTTATGAAAAAGTTAAATCTAAGATTAAATATGGGCCTCTAGATCAAATAGTAACCAAATCAATCTTGGCTATTCATTTTTCTTGGATTTTGGCTATAAATGCCCCCTCATTCTGCCCAAAACCTTGGCCTTGTGATACCCTTGGGGAAACTCTTGCAAAATGGAAACTCAAGCCAAGACAAAGAAGATTCAAGGTTCTAAAGTTCAAGCAAGCTAGAGATTAAAGGTAAGCAATCTATCCTAGCTTATTTTTCTTTGATTTGGGAGCTTGAACTTAGGGTTTTCATGGGGGGAAAGTTGATATTTCTCTAAGGGGAGGTGCTGTCCAAAGACCTTAGATGAAAGGATAAAGAAGAAATTAAAGTCAGAAACATATGATTGAAGTTTAAACAAGCTAATTAAGAGATTGGTTGTTAAATCAAGTTGATATTCTTGACTTTGCCTTAATGGAATCTGTTCGGTCTGCACTGTTCATGAGGGAAGGAAATTGAATTTCAATGATTTAATTCTTCCATTGAATTTAGATGATGATTTTGTGTAGGATTGGAAAGGTTTTGAACATTGAAAGCATTGAAATTCCAAGATTGTAGTTTTTGAAATCCTTCTCTGTTACTGTTCACTCGCATGAACAGTGATTAGAATTTCATGATTTTTATGCTTCCAATGGTTTTAAAATGAAAATTTGTGTGGGACAAAGTAGAGAAATAAGTATGGGAAGCATTGGAATCAAAATGAGAATTTTTGAAAGAATTAAGTGCAGTTTTGGTTCTGTACAGCATGTGATGAAGGAGTTGGAATTTCATAATTCTAAGCTCATAAATGGATTCAAAATATGAAATTGTGTAGGGTAAAGTCAGGACATCAATTGATTCAAAGACCAAGTCCATTGGTTAAGATTAAGGAAAGTTAATGAGATTAATGTTCAAGAAGAAGTTATGTTAGTTAAAGTGAGTTTAATGCTCAAGGAAGTTAGATTGTAATGGATGAATAATTATGTGATGTTAGGAATTGATTGGTATGCTCCAAGAGAGGCAGCCACATGTTCAAGGAAAGTGAGAAGAAAGAAGCAAGTTAAGGTGAAAGAAAGTCAAGTGTTTAAGGTAGTAAACTAATCCTAAACTTGTATGCATTGAATGTTATGCTTGATTGTGCTATAGCTTGATTGAATTGTGTTTCCTATGTGCGTATGTATGAAGCTCTGTTTATATGTTTACTTTGGCCAATTGTATTTCATATGTAACATGGAAGCATGCACATGACACAATAGTAACACTTTTGCAAGTAAGCACAAGTATTTACATTAATGCATGCATTGTTTAGTACCGTTTGCTACTAAGATTTCCCCCAAAATCTCATCCCTTTCCATGTAATCCCAATCCCACAGGTTTATGAATGATTAAAGAGGATGATGAAGCATGAAGAAAAGCTAGGGATTGGATAGTATATATGATATGTGAATGTGTAATGTTGCTGTATGACTAATGTAAGCAGTGATGGTCATGATGTAATGAAAAATAGTAAATGATGGAATAAATGTATGAAATTTTATAGAGATTTAGATGACATGCCAAGATTAATTTTGACACCAAGAATGCTTTATTTGGATGTCTGTACAAAGAGAACTGATTTTCCAAAGGGACCAGAATCTGTTTTCAGGATTTTTGACCAAATAAACAGTAAACTTTGGCGAATAAACTGTATTAATTTGCTAATCATTTGGTCTAGAAATTATTTTTCACTTAAATTTCAAGATGTTATCTTCATGTATCTTTTTGAACCACTGCATTTCGAGTTTTCTATAATTAATTATGGTTTTTTGAAGTTCATTGCGTAATCTGGAATACCATATGAACAGTACCCCGAGAAAGAGTAAAATTCCAGATTTGGCTAATGGACTTCCAAGGTCTTGTAAGTGGGTCTCAATGCTACTGAATGGTCCCTAAGAAGTATGAAAGTAAGGATGTTGCAAGAAGCTTCTAAAAAATTCTAGTTTAATCCGGTACCGGCTCAGTCCGATTTCCCAAAAATCAGACTGTTTTATAAATATAATTTTTCTAAATTTTCATAATATACTGTCTAACCTTAAATCCAGTATCCAGATTCTTACTAGCATTGACATTATTGGACTGGGCCAAAACTTAATTATAGATCCCTTGGGAAATGACTAAAATGCCCCTCGTTCACTGTCTTGCCCTATATTAACCCTAAGGGCATAATTATCATTTTACAGCTCTTTACTTCTTATCAAGGCATATACTGACACTGAATAATCACTCTTGTACTTGCCTAGACATTTTTGGCTTTTCCAAATGACCAAAATGCCCTTCATTCAACTATGCCTCAATGACACAACACAGTGGCATACCTTGAGTGGCATTTTTATAATTTTATATTTTTCCCAGCTTCATTAACCCTGGCCCACATACTTATCTGAAAATATCATTGGGCCTATAAGGTGCCATTTTGGGCCCTTTGTATGATCCACTGCCTTCATGGGCTTAATTCCTGAGAAATTCCTCTGAAACATATTTATCAGGTGTTTTAATCAACTGTAAATTCTATAATAAAGTCAGTTTTAGAAATTCTTGTATTAATTATAGGAAATTACTACCAAATTTCATTTGATTCTGAAGTCTAGAGGTTACTGTATTAATTTTCCTTTCTTAATAAATTAAATATAATTTTTTTGGGATCTCATATCAAAATTCTGCGTTGCGTCAAACTGATCAGCATAATTTTCTCTATTTACTAGAAAAATTTGGGACTAATATGATTTTGGGCATGTTTAGGCATATTCCAGCTCAACTTTCTCATAATTATATTTTTGCCCCTGAACTTTCGATAAATTATATTTAAGTCCCTTAACTTTTGGTAATTACACATTTTGGCCCAACTTTTCTTTCTACTTTCATTTTCTACCATAGAACTTTTAAAATTTTCATTTTAGTCCCTCACTTCCTTCAAGACTCGTCTATCCTTCCGATTATCATCATAATCCCTTCCAAACCTCTTTCCACTATCAGTATTATACAGATAGGGAAAAATTATGATATGACACTGTTTGCCTAAGGTATAAGTTAAATTTTAAGGACTAGATTTATTTAAAGGGGAGAATTATAACATCCTAATTTTCCCTATCCGTATAAGATTGATAGAGGAGAGAGGTTAGGAAAGGATCGTAATGATGATTCGAAGAAAAAATAACATTTTGATCAGGTTTAAGTTACAGAAAGAAATGAAGATGTAAAGTTGTAAAGAAAAAGGGACATAAACGTCATTTTAGTAAAAGTTAAATAGAAAATTTAAGAAAAATGAAAAAGGACCTAAATGGAGTTTTGAGATTTTAGGTACAAAACTAGAATTTTAAAAAGTGTAGTAAGGGACCAAAATAGAATTTGGTAAATTTAAGGACTAAATTATGTTTTACCAAATTCAGGGGTAAAATCGTAACTATAAGGAAGTTGAGCCAAAAATGGCCTAAAACTACCTAGAAATATTATAGTCCCAAAGGTTACTAGTAACTAGTGACAACATATTTTAGACCCATAATTTTCATAATTTCAATTTGAGGTCCTCAAAAATTGATATTAATTACAGAAGTCTGGAAATTATTACAGGACCTTTTAGATTGCATAATCAGATAAAATTTTATAGAAAATGTTTACATTAATTATAAGAATTTATAAAACTCCCAAAAGTCAAAAATGAATTTTTTAGAATTTATAGTAGAATTTAGGGTAAAATATGGCACCTGATAAAGGTTATAGGGGAAATTCATTGTGAATTGAGTCATAAAAGGAGTTGGGCTTGATCAGAGACCCAAGATGACATCCTAAGAGGTCAAAAAATGTACTCTAATAGTTACGTGGGCTTAAGTACAATTAAAATAATATTTTAGTAATTTTTAGTAAAGTATAATTACCCGGTTGAACTTATAATTGGGAAATTGATCAAATAAAGGGATTTTTATCAGTAAAGATTTATAAAGTGTTCCCCAGATAAGTAATATCATCATAATACATGGAAAGTATTAGACTAAAGGATAGTCTAATAATTCAGAAGAAATCCCTTTATACAATATATGATTGTACATAATTTGACAAAATGTACTAGCGAACTTTAGAGTTATCTAAGAGCATGAGGTGGTGTCATAAGGTGACCTTATAGGACCCACCAAGATGCCAAATGGCACTCAACTTGGAGAAGAAGAATACTCAAGAAAAATCTTAAGACAAGTGATGCCGTTTTAGTCATTCACTATAGATAAGACTTTATAATTCTCTAGAAGCACTGAGTCATCAATTGAGGTGTCCCAAAGGAACCCCACAATGGTGCTGCATGTCAAGCAGTTAAGGAGAGAGATTTTTAACCATGTGGTACTAATAATAAATTAATATAAAGAAAGAGATAAAGCAAGACTAAGTTATAAAGCTATAATCAGGAGCCAGATGAAAGAGTTGTGATAATTTAATCAATTAATCCTAGTCAAGAGTTAAAGAGGGCTATAGAAATAATTGACCAAGGTTAAGAAATACCCAGATAAAGTATGAAAAGACAAAACTACCCTTAGAGCTATTATAGTGCATAAAGATGAACTAAGGGTATTTTGGTAATTTACCAAGGGATCAATAATTAATTTTAAACCCAATCAAAGAATGTCAATGGTAGGGAAAATTTGGATACTAGATTTAAGGTTAGAAAATATATTATGGAATCTCAGAAAAATTAGATTTAGAAAATAGTCTGATTTTTGAGAAATTAGACTCAACGGGTATCAGATTGGACTAAACAATTTTCTAGACTCTTCTTCCTTGTTGGAATTATGCCACCAAGCATACTTATGTGTCCATGATGATGTCATGCATGATTTCATTCTCTAGCTTGGTGGGCAAGTCAAGATTAAAACTCAATATTGACAATTGATTCAAATAGTACAAGAAAATATATGGGGCATTGATTTCCATAAAATTTTTCTATAAATACCATTTTCCTTCACATTTGCACCATGCATTAGACACTATAGGGAAGCTCTGCCAAAATGGAAACTCAAGCCATTGAAAGAGAAATCCAAGGTACCAAAGTTCAAGCTAGCTAGGAATTAAGGTAAACAATCTATCCTAACTCATAATTCTTTAATTTGGAGGCTTGAACTTAGAATTTAAATAGAAGAAAAATGATATTTACCCAAGGTATGCTTGTTGGTTGAAAGTAAAGAATAAAGAGAAAAATGAAATTGAAGTTAGGGACATGAAATTTGGACTTAGATAAGCTTGGATTGATGCTTGTACCTTCAATTAATTGGAAACTTTTGATTTCCCATAATAATGGGGCCATTCAGCCAAGACCAAGAACAACACCAAGGGAGTTAGTTTTGATGATTTTCATGTTTACATTGAGTCCAGAAGGCAAAGTTGCATAGGGTTAAGCCAAGGAACAAGAGTTGGAAACATTAAAATCAAAAGTAAAATTTTTGAAAATAAACCCTTACAGCCATATTTCTGTTCTGTCTCGTATCTTAAGGAGGAATTGGAATTTGTTAATTCTAACTTCATATTTGGATTCCTTAGGAAAAATTATGTGGGATATGGTCAAGACACAATTTAATTTATAGGGAAAGATAATTAACCAAAATTAAAGAAAAATATGGTTTATCGATTTAGGAAGTTGAGCCCAAGTTTGGAACTGAATAGAAATAGATTATGATAAACATGTTATTCTATTATGTTAGGCCTTGATAAAATTTCAAATTGTGTAATTTAACTTCAATGACTTTAAAAGTCATTCCAGATGCTACCGTTTGGTCTCTATGACGTAGAAAATTCAGGATGTTACAAACACTAAATTAGTTTTGGCAACCAGGTTAGTGTGAAATGCGTTAGCCTCTATCATAGGTTTGAGAAGTGATTACTCATTCATTTTTCTTCTACACATAAATATGGCTCCTGATAGTGCTTATAGTACTGACAATAATCTAAGTCAACAACCCCCCAATAATGATCAAGATGATACTACAAGAATGCTATAATGTCATATCCCAACTTTTAGGTTTAGAAGCCCAGTAAATAGCCTAAAAAAGTGATGCTACTAGACCCTGTTGAGCAGAGGTCTAAATAAATAGAGAAAGTTATGTTGATCAGTTTGATACAACACAGAGTTTTGATAGGAGGTCCCGAAAGATTTATATTACTTTTCAAAGAGAAGAAAAATTAATATAGTATCCTCTGGACCTCAGACTCAGATGAATTGTGGCAGGAAATTCCTATAATTAATATAAGAATTTTTGAAACTGACAGAGCTCAAAAAGGAGTTTTGTAGAATTTATTACAGAATTTACAGTGGATTAAAAGACCCGATAAATAGGTTTCAGGGGAATTTCTCGGGAATTGAGCCCATGAAGATAGGGGATCATACAGAGGGTCCAGAATGGCACCTTATAGGCCCAATGATATTTTCAGATAAGTATATGGGCTAGGGCTAATAAAGACCGAGAAAAATGAAGAATTACGAAAATGCCACTGAAGGTATGCCACTGTGTTGTGTCATTGAGTCAGAGTCAGACGAAGGGCATTCTGATCATTTGACTAAGGTTAGATAGTGAAGAAAGGGTATCTGGATAGTTGATCAGGGTCAAGAGATACTCTGGTAAGGTATAAAAAGACAATAGTGCCCCTAGAAGTACTAAAGAGGTAGTAAGGGCATTTTGGTAATTTGCTAAGGATGTTCCTTGGGAACCGAGCCACCAGAGTGCTTGGGCTTGGTTAGAAACCCAAGATGACAATCCAAGGCCCAAAAACGTAGCCCAAGAGTAATGTGGGCCCAAGAGGCATTAAAATATTATTTGAGTGCTTTTTCAATAAAGTAAAGTCACCCGGTCCAAGATAGAATTGGGTAAAGTGATTTGGAATCATAAGGTGGCATAAAAGGGACCCACAAGGTGCCACATGGCATGGTTACAGTAAAAGAGGAAAAGTAAAGGACACATGGTATGATTATAGAAAAAGGAGAAAAAGCAAGAGGACACGTGGCACGATCTAGGCCGTCCATTCAGGGAAAAGACACTGGAACTCTCTGGAAAGGCTGAGTCAGCTGGTGATTTATCAAAGTTGGGACCATAATGCTAGAATCAGGGACAGGACGCTGGAGGAACAGTAAAATTTAGACGTTGACCAATAATGACCTGGTTAAGGCGTGGTCAACAAGTAATTTTTACCTGAAGTATCATTATGTTAGCTTCGTGTAGCAATTTGAACCACTCAATTTTGATTTTTATATAATTAGTTATATTTTTTTGAAGTCAGGTCACTCTGCTGGAATTTACACAGTGAACAGTACTCACTGGGAGTAAAATTCCAGATTATATGATTTGACTTGAATGGCCCTAAAAATGGTTCCAAATGCTACTGAATGGTCCCTAAGATGTAAGAAAATGAGTATGTTATAATTTGGTATTAGAGCATAAGATTCTGGCACAGAACAGAAGGTTCTGGCTCAGTGATGCTCTAGAGTAGATAGACTAACCCCTTAAAACAAGTTAGAGATGTGAACTACAGAGATTTCCTCCCTAGTATGAGATATGGGGATGTTGTTCACTACCTAGAGAATGATTTGAACAAGAGATAGTGACACCCAGACAGATAGAATAGTACCCCATAACTTACAGCAGTATGGGGTAATCTTCAAGAAAGTGGCTAGTCTTAGTCAGCTGTTACCGCTGAGGTCTCGTGTTTCTTAGCATGATGTGGCTGGACTAAGAGGATAACGTCTGGGGAGCAGTTTCCTCTATGAATAGAGATAGAAGCTGACCAGTTTTAGGTCAAGGGAAGCTGCCAGACGTTACAGTGACGATGAGAGTAATGGTACCAACCTGGTTGAAGTTAATCAACTAGAGAATTGGTACAACGTATAATCAAGTTAGATAGTATAAAGTAAGGAGATATGAAAGATTAGTTTAAGACAATGTTCAGAAGTAGATCCTCTGTGTGAGTAGATCTACATTACGAAAGAATTGGTTCAGCTAGTTTTTCCTGAACAAAAGAATTAAAAGTTAGAATGAGGCTTGCCTAGGAATAATCCTAGCACATGGCCTAAAGTTAAAAGACCAGATGGGCCGTTGATGTTACCAAGATAGAGGAACCACAGTCTAGTCTAGAGTAGACTAAGACTGATAAAGAGAAAGGTAGCCACAGTTTTAAAGATAAAGTGACTCTCCTAAGAAAGGGTAATAAAGGATTGAGTCTATACCCTAGTAAGAGGGTAATATGGCAGCCTAAGTCAAATAAATAGTTATTTCCAATTCCTAAATGAATGTTTAGGATATGGACAATATGATCAAACAACGATAGGCCATGAGATTAAGATGATAATTAATAGTGAATCTATAGATACATGATTACGATACTCAGGATATATCCCTTCAGTAAGGGTAAGGAATATGAGTGATGAAAATGAAATGAAAAGAGAATCATGTATGAAAGATGGTACAGCTCTAATAAAGAGCAGTGTCTATAAATACATAGGCTAGTGTTGTTGCAATAGAGCTAGATTGCTCTTGCGATAGAGTAAGATTACTTTTAGAATAAAGCCAAGAGATGGGATAATATAACTCAGATAGAGTAAGGTCCCTTTGATGAGACGAATAGATAAGGATAGATATGTGCATGGTAGAGCCTGTGTAGCTCCCTGCAATGTTAAATGTAATAAAGTTATAAAGAATGAGAATGATATGAGAAGTTCCTAAGTGATAGAGGAAATGGGTAAAGTCCTGATAGAAAATATTGGCTTATGTGATCATTTTAGGGGAATTATCTGTTGAGTTAACAACTATGTGAAAGTGATTAACCTTGTAATTTTGTCTGTTGGTTTAAGTCTTCCAGAGATGAGAATACAGTACAACAGAATCATAGTAGATTCTGGAGGATTACAGTTAGATCCTAGTATGGCTCCTGGAGAATAGAATTCCAGGGTCGTAGTTAGATCCTGAAAAGGCTTGCGGTTGATCGCAGTAGATCTTGAGGGTCATAGTAGACCTAGCCTAGAGAGAGAAAGTATTAAGCCATAAGTACAGTATGTCTTTGGAACGACAAATACCAAGGAAAAGTTAAGGTACAGAAGCTTCACAAGTTGGTTAGCTCCTAACAGAGAGAGTACCATGATGTTAGATAGCCTTATAACTATCAGGGACTGAACTCAAAATCTCCTTACACGTACAGGAACTAAGTGATCAAAGTTAAAGTTATTAATCCTGAGTACCAAGGAGTTATGAGTAAATCTCATAAGATATGAGAAAGGGTCAAATAAAGAGATCCTTACGATAAGAATAAAAGACAGATAGATCCTCCAGGTAAAGAGATAAGAAGGCTAGATAGACCCAAGAGAGATAGTATAAGATGGGTCTAAGATAATAGAGTACCAGGGTTAGAGCCTGTGAGCATCTGTGCTTCAGATTTATATTATCACATTTCAGTTAAGCGTGCTCAGGCAAGAGTAGCCTAATGATGGGTGACCCCTGGGAAGTGATGAAAGAGGTATGAATGCCACAAGAAGTTGGCATACATGTACACGGAGTTATGAAAAGTTAGAAAGGGTTATGAACAAAAAGAGACTAGAACCCTTATGTCAAGTCCAAATGAAATGGATATGAAAGATGAACTATGATATAGCCAGATTTGGCCAGATATGCCGTGATATGGCATAAAAGATACGTGATGAGATATGCTATGAAAGTTATGAAAAGTATGTGTTAAGAAGTACACTATGAAGTGGTTTTATAGCTAGCCCTATAACAGATTGAGAGGCTCTATCTTTGAAAGAGATAAGATGTTCAAATGATGAGCTACATGTGAAAGAGAAATTGAGAGCTTTGAGAGCTTCCACTCCTTGCATAGAATGTCAGGCCTTATGTTACGTTACATTATATGATGTTTATAGAATATGCTAAAGCTCTGAATGTTAGAGCAGTGCAAGGTCTGAGTGTTAGAGCTGTGCATATTAAGAGAAGGAATGCTTGAGCTCCGCTGTTAGAGCTCTGCATTCATGAGCAGGTATGTAGTCCTGCAGCATGCTGGCCGGGCATTATGCATATTAGAGTATGTGCTCCTATATGCTATTATGTGCTCCTGTTTAGCAGTAGAGCAACAAAAGAAAGAATAATGATATAAGTTATCTCTCTGTATTATGATGAGTTAGTAAAGAGGATAAAAGCGTGTGATGATATGAGAATGAGAGATGAAGTTTTGCTTATATTTAGAGAATTTCGCTGAATACTCAAATGAGTAATAAGTGACTGCACTAAGAATCATGATAAGTAGTCAACAAAAACTCCATAATATAGGAGTATATTAGAAAGTTTAGTATGAAAGAAAGGGACATTCTCCTTAAAGGAACTCTTCATCGAAGGATGAAAAGAGATTTAGCCCTGAAATTTCGAGCACGAAATTTATTTCAAGGGGAGGAGAAATGTCATATCCCAATTTTTAGGCTTAGAAGCCCAGTATATAGCTTGAAAAAGGGATGCTACTAGACCCTGTTGAGCAGAGGTCTCAATAAATAGAGAAAATTATGTTTATCAGTTTGATACAACATAGAGTTTTGCTAGGAGGTCCCGAAAGATTTATATTACTTTTCAAAGAGAAGGAAAATTAATACAATATCCTCTGGACCTCAGAATCAGATGAAATATGGCAGTAAATTCCTATAATTAATATAAGAATTTTTAAAATTGACAAAGCTCAAAAAGGAGTTCTGTAGAATTTATTACAGAATTTACAGTGGATTAAAAGACCTGATAAATAGGTTTCAGGGGAATTTCTCGGGAATGGAGCCTATGAAGATAGGGGATCATACAGAGGGTCCAGAATGGCACCTTATAGGCCCAATGATATTTTTAGATAAGTATGTGGGCTAGGGCTAATAAAGACTGAGAAAAATGAAGAATGATGAAAATACCACTGAAGGTATGCCACTGTGTTGTGTCATTGAGTGAGAGTCAGACGAAGGGCATTCTGATCATTTGACTAAGGTTAGATAGTGAAGAAAGGGTATCTGGATAGTTGACCAAGGTCAAGAGATACTCTGGTAAGGTATAAAAAGATAATAGTGCCCCTAGAAGTACTAAAGAGGTAGTAAGGGCATTTTGGTAATTTACTAAGGATGTTCCTTGGGAACCGAGCCACCAGTGTATTTGGGCTTTGTTAAAAACCCAAGATGACAATCCAAGGCCCAAAAACGTAGCCCAAGAGTAATGTGGGCCCAAGAGGCATTAAAATATTATTTGAGTGCTTTTTCAATAAAGTAAAGTCACCCGGTCCAAGATAGAACTGGGTAAAGTGAGCTGGAATCATAAGGTGGCATAAAAGGGACCCACAAGGTGCCACATGGCATGGTTACAGTAAAAGAGGAAAAGCAAAGGACACATGGCATAATTATAGAAAAAGGAGAAAAAGCAAGAGGACACGTGGCAAGATCTCGGCTGTCCATTCAGGGAAAAGACACTAGAACTCTCTGGAATGGCTGAGTCAGCTGGTGATTTATCAAAGTTAGGACCAGAATGCTGGAATCAGGGACAGGATACTAGAGGAACAGTAAAATTTGGACGTTGACCAACATTAACCTGGTTAAGGCGTGGTCAACAAGTAATTTTTACCTGAAGTATCATTATGTTAGCTTCGTGTTGCAATTTGAACCACTCAATTTTGATTTTTGTAGAATTAGTTATCATTTTTTGAAGTCAGGTCACTCCGCTGGAATTTACACAGTGAATAGTACACGCTGGGAGTAAAATTCCAGATTATATGATTTGACTTCAATGGCCCTAGAAGTGGTTCCAAATGCTACTGAATGGTCCCTAAGATGTAAGAAAATGAGGATGTTATATATAACACATCAAGAGGGGACCTTGTGTTATAAGGAAGGGTAAAGAAGAAAGGAAAGAGGGGAAGAAATTCCTATGGAATGGAATAATAGAGGACATGCCACTAAACATGTAAAGTGCTAAAGCTATATTAGGGTACTGGGAAGACATAATGTCCCATCACTTTGTTCAATTGGAGGTAGGCAACATAAGCAATAAAGGAAATAGTTTGGGTTAAATATCCATAAGATATATTAAGCTAACAAATTCATATTTTGTTGTTAATATAATCATCATACCTCACCCTAACAAGAATACAATCATCATACCTCACCATAACAAGTTGATTTTTGTGTGTTGTATTTGGGATTTGATATAGATGAAAGACAAATGAAGTTTGTTATTGGGAAAACTAGGAGTGCGCTAAGCTCTTTCCAAATATCCCTATTCTGCCAATGAGTCTAAGGTTATCACATCCTGATTTTCCCTATTTGTGTGGAACAGACAGTGAAACCTGTAAGGGATAGATAAAGGAAAGAGTTTTGGAAGGGATTGTGACGATGATAAGAAGAAATGATAATGTTAGCTGAGTTTTAAGCAGTAGAAGAAAAAGAAAAGTATAGTTATAATGTCAAGGGATATAAATGTCATTTTGATGAAAGTTTAATATAAAGAATTCAAGGGACTTAAATAGAATTTTGAGAATTCAAGGACCAAATTGGAATTTCAAATTTGGTTGAAAGGGACTAAAATGACATTTCAAAATTTGAAGTAAGGGACCAAAATGAAATTTGACAAATTCAGGGACTAAAGTGCAATTTGTCAAATTCAAGGGCAAAAAGTAATTCTGAGAAAGTTGAGCTTAAAAGGCCCAATACTACTAGAAATGTTTTGTCTCAAATTTTACCAGTAAATAGATCATGGTAATCAGGAAAGGTATATTTATTAGAATTTTGATTTAATTAGAGTTAGAATATGCCCTGATGAAGTTGAAAAAGTTGTGAAATGACAATTATGCGTTTAGAGTTAATAGTATAAAATGATGAACTAAAGGCATTTTAGTTATTTCCCAACAGATGGTAAGCATATAAATATTTAGTCTAACAATGTCAGTGGTAGGAAAAATCTAGACACTAGATTTATTGACAAAATACATATTTTAGAATATTATAAAAATTAGAGTTATTAAACAGTATGCTTTTATGAAATTTGATCGTGCTAGTATCGGATTGGACTAGAATTTTTCAATCAAATCCTAGCCTTAAATTTCACCAAGCAAGGCCCTAAATGATGTCATGGATGATGTCATAAAGGGACTTGGTGGGCAAGACAACTTCAAGATTGAATATGGACCATTAGATTAAATAGTAACCAAAGTAATCTGGGCCTTTCATTTTCACCCAATTTTATCTGTACAAACCCCCTATTTCCCTTAACATTTTGGTAGCCTCATGAACCTTAGGGAACCTCTGCCAATATTTCTACTTGAGCCAAAAAGAAGTACTCAAACTTTGAAGCAAGCTAAGGTAATTAATTCCCTAGCTCTTGAACTTTATTCTAGCAAGTTTATTCTTAGTTTTAAGTAGTTTTTATGGCATTTTCCCTTTGGTGTTGTGTCATATCCTAATTTTTAGGCCTAGAAGCCCAGTTTGTAGCCTAAAAAAGGTAGGCTACCAAGCCCTATTGAGCAGAAGTCCAATAAGTATACAAATGCAAATAATGAGAGTTCAGGGACTAAATCGTAAATAGTAAAAGTCCCTGGGGCATTTTGATAATTTACTAAGGGTGTTTCTTGGGAACCGAGCCACCAGAGTGCTTGGGCTTAATTAGAAATCTAATATGACAATTCAAGGTCCAAAAACGTAGCCCAAGAGGAACGTGGGCCCAAGAGGCATTAAAATAATATTTTAGTACTTTTTCAATAAAGTAAAGTGACCCGGTCAAAGATATAACTGGGAAAAGTGATCTGGAACCATGAGGTGGCATAAAAGGGACCCGTAAGGTGCCACATGGCATGATTCTAGGAAAATAAGAAAAGTTAAGGACACCTGTCATGAGTTTAGAAAAAGGAGAACAAGTAAAAGGGATACGTGGCATAATCTCGGCCGTTCATTCCAGGAAAAGACTCTAGAATTCTCTGGAAAGGCTGAGTCAGCTGGTGAGGTGTCCCAAGGGCCCCACCATTGTGCCACCTTGCATGTTAGGTGTCCCATGGATGATGTCATGGTGGTGAGTCATTCAGGAGGGTGATGTCATCATGATGATGCAGGCAAAGCTTCTTGAGGAAGCTAAGTGATCTGAGCCATTCATCGCGATTTGATATGGACCATCCATTTCGCCTCCTCTCAACTATAAATACCCCTACCCCTTCAAGGAATGCCATGGCCAAGCATGGCAACGAAGAGAAAGAAGAGAGAAAAGAGAAAGAGAGAAATAAAGGAAGGAAGAGAAAGAAAGAATGAGTTCTAGTGAAGCTAGGAGCAGTCCAAGGAGCTTAGGGACTGGGTAGAGCTTAGGAATAAGGTAAGTAAGTTATTATTGTCCCTGCTCCAATAAGTTAGAGGATTGCTCTTAATAGTTAGAATAGAGAAATATCTCTATTAATAAGGTTAGCTATAGATGAAAAGAAAGTTAAAGGACTATCAGATTAAGGATATTACCCCAAGATGAGTATAAGTTAAGTAGAGCTATACTGGATAATAATAAAGATATTATTATGCTATGTATTGGCTCTGACTTATAAAAAGAAGGGACCTTAGAGGCAAGGCTAAGAGCTGGAAGGAAATCCTACATGCCAGGTAGTGAACTTATACTAAACTTGTATGCATTGTATGTTATGCTTGATGTGCTATGGCTTTGTTGAATTGTGTTGTACATGTGCTCATGTATGAAGCTTTGTTGCTATGATTATGTTAGCCAATTGTATTTCATATGTTACATGGAAGCAGTGACATTATGCAATGTTAACACTTTCACAAGCAAGCACAAATATTTACATTAATGCATGCATTGTTCAGTACCATTTGCTACTGAGATTTCCCCATAAATCTCATCCCCTTCCATGTAATCCCAATCCTACAGGTTTATGATGAGAAAGGATTAAAGAAGCATGAAGAGAAGCTGGGGATTGGATAGTGCAAATGTTGGGACCAAAATGCTGGAGTCAAGGAAAAATGCTGGATGAATAGTAAAGTTCAGACATTTACTGATATTGACCTGGTCAAGGCATAGTCAACGAGTTATTTTTCTCTAAAAGAGTATTAAGTTAGCTTTTTGTAGTAATTTGAACCACTTCATTTCATTTTTTCTAGAATTAATTATGATTTTTTGAAGTCAGGTCACTCCACTGGAATTTACACAGTGAATAGTACCATTAAGAGTAAAATTATATATTGAGTAAATTGACTTCAATAGCCTTAGAAGTAGTTCTAGATGCTACCATTTGGTCCCTGAGGCGTAAGAAAATGAGGATGCTACATGTTGCAGCTGTACGTGCTTTTCATAGGTGACGGCAATATAAATTTTATGTTATAGATAATTTACATAAGCTTAAACAAGCAAGAATCAAGAAGTATTGGCTTGGAAATTCAAGTATGCATGCAATTATGGTTTTATACTCTTGGATGGTACTGTACGTATCATTGTTTATATGTAGGATTTTCATGATTTGATGCTTCCAACGGGTTTAAAATGAAAAATTATGTGGAGTAAGGTAGAGAAACAAGTATTAGAAGCATTGGAATCAAAATAAGAATTTTTGAAAAATAAGGAGGATATGCTTGGTTCTATACAGTAGCCCATATTATTTACTAAGACTTTACTTATTTTTCCTCTTACTCAGGAGTTCCTTCTCATCTTTCTTACTCTGTTGTGGCTTACCAATTATGGTCTAACCACCTACCATTGCATTATGTTGCTATGGCCTCATCATAACTTCTCATTTCCATCTGTGTTCTAACCTCGAGCCATTTAAATTATGCTCTAACTGCGAGCAATCTGTATCAGATCTAACTCTTATATGAAGAGTGATCTGAACTCATCTGGATCTAGCTCTATCTAAGAGCCTCTATTTCATATCCAACTCTTATCTGAAGAGTGATATGAAAATAATCTCTTTACTGTTATCTTTTGCTCTTTCTGTATACCATTTCTTTTGATAGAGTTATAACACTACCACCTTCTTGGTACTTGCTGTAACCCTAACATAAGAAATGGCCCTGAGTACTGTATTCATAAGTCTATAGAAATACCTGAGTAACCCCAATCATACTATAACAATTGTCCTACTTACTGAGACTGTTTATCATCCTGGGTACATTCTTATTGCATATCATATGGTATGGGAGCAATATAACTTTCTCATCATAAATTCTAACTTGCATGTACTACATGAGGGGAGTATTCATAGCATACTCTAACATGCATGTCATCATATGACAACTGCAAGGAGATGCAACTTCTCATCATAACTTATGGCAACATAAGCCATATCATCATAACATAATTTTGCTCAACCATACATCATACGTACACTGGAATTGAATATCCTTTCCTCTATCACATTATCTGCCAGATCCCAAACATTCATTTAGGAATCTGAAATAACTACTCATTTAACTTAGGATGCCACATTACCCTCTTACTAGGGTATAGACTCAACCCTTCATTACTCTATCTTACTCTTGCTTGTTACTCTTTCTTAAATTAGGGAGTCTCTTTATCTTTGAAACTGTGGCTATCTTTCTCTCTAACAGTCTTAGTCTGCTCTAGACTAGACTGTGGTTCCTCTATCTTGGGAACATCAGCTCTCTTTCTATCAATCATCTCATTTCTAACTATTAATTCTTTTGTTCAGGAAATACTAGCTTAACAAATTCTTTTGTAATGTAGATCTACTCACATAGAGGATCTACTTCTGAACATTATCTTAAACTAATCTTTCATATCTCTTTACTTTATACTATTTGGCTTGATTATGCTTCGTACCAATCCTCTAGTTGATTAAGGTTGGTACCTTTATTATCATCTCCACTGTAACGTCTGGCAGCTTCCATTGACATGGGACTAGTCAGCTTCTGTCTCTATCCATAGAGAAAATTGCTCCCCAGACGTTATCCTGCTTAGTCTAGCCACATCGTGCTAAGAAACACGATACCTTGGCGGTAACGACTAACTAAGACTAACTACTTCCTTGAAGATTACCCCATAGAGCTATAAGGTATGGGGTACTGTTCTATCTATCTGGGTGTCACTGTCTCTAAATAGTGAATACCATCCCCATATCTTCTGCTAGGGGGAGAACCTCTTAGTTCAAATCTCTAACTATACCAGAGCATCACTGAGCCAGAACTTTTTGCATATTTATATTTAGGTCCCTAAACTTTTAGAAATTATCACTTTTGGCCCAACTTTTGTTTCTACTTTAACTTTTGGCCTTTAAACTTTTCCAATTTTTGTTTCGGTCCCTTTCTTCCTTCAAGACTCATTTAACCTTTATCATTTATTCCGATATTCATCATAATCCTTTCAAAACCTCTTTCCACTATCAGTATTATACAGATAGAAAAAATTTAGGATATGACATCTGGTGTAGAAACATACCATGTAGAAAGTGTACACTTTTTAACTAGGTAGCTCACTGGTATAGATGGAGTAGAATTTAACCTGGTTCCTTTTGAAATCAGGAGTAGAATTTACTAATATCTACACCGATTAGAAGGACATCTGGTGTAGATGAATGTATTTTCTACACATGTTATGTGAACATCAGCTATATATTAATGAATTTTTTACATTAGTTGTGTTTACTATAACATCCTCCTTTTCTTACATCTTAGAGACCTTTCACTAGTATTTGGAACCACTTATAGGGCCATTGAAGTCAAATCATACAATCTAGAATTTTACTCCCAGCGAGTTCTATTCAATGTGTAAATTCCAGCGGAGTGACCTGACTTCGAAAAATCATAACTAATTCTAGAAAAATTGAAATGGAGTGGTTAAAATTACTACTCTACGCTAACATAATTCTATTTCAGGGAAAAATGACTAGTTGACTACTCCTTGACTAGGTTAACTTTGGTCAACGTCCGAATTTTACTGTTCCTCCAGCGTCCTGTCCCTGATTCCAGCATTTTGGTCCCAACTTTGATAACTCATATCTTTATGTGTAGACATCCAAATGATACGTTATATATATCAAATCGAAGTTTGGTATGTCTACTATTTACTGGAAAAATATCATACATTTATTCAATCATTTACTATTTATAATTACAGCTCAAATGTCACTACCTCAACATGAGTTACTATTCACAGTGACAATTTCCAGTAATTATACATACATGAATCACATATCAATCATACTAAGCAATTAACATCTCTTCATGCATCTTTATCTGCTCCACCTTGAGAAGACCTACTGTAATTGGATTGATATGGAAAGGGTGAGATTTCTGGGGAAATCTCAGTAGCGAACAACAATAAACAATGCATGCATTAATGTGAATACTTGTGCTTACTTATGAAAGTGTTAACATTGCATAATGTGCATGCTTCTGTGTTACATATGAAATACAATTGGCCAAAGTAATCATAGGAACAGAGCTTCATACATAAGCACATATTCAACACAATTCAACAAAGCCATAGCACATTAAGCATACATTCAATGCATACAAGTTTAGGATTAGTTTACTACCTGGCATATAGCCTTCCTCTAGCTTTTAGCCTTTGCTCTAAGATTCCTTCTTTTTATAGGTCAGACCCTATACATAGGATAATAATATCTTCATTATTATTCTATCAGCATAGCTCTACTTAACTCATGATTAACTACGGGTGATATCCTTAATCTGACATTCCCCTGTCTTTCTTTCTACCTTTAGCTACCTTTATTAATAGAGATATTGCTCTATTCTAACCACTAAGAGAAATCCTATAATTTCTTAGAACAGGGACTAAATAACTTTCTTACCTCATTCCTAAGCTTTGCCCAGTCCCTCCGCTCCTTAGACTGCTCTTGGCTCCACCAGAACTCCTTCCTTTCCTTTCTTTCTTTCTTCCTCTCTTTCTCTCTTCTTTCTCTTCCTTTTCTTGCTAGATCCGTGGTGTGCCTTGAAATGGGAGGGGAGTGGCCTATTTATAGGTGAGAGGAGGTGGAATGAATGGTCCAGATTGATTCGTGATGAATGGCTTAGATTGCTTGCTTCCTCAAGAAGCTTTGCCTGCATCATCACGATGACATCACCCTCCCTGATGACTCACCACTCATGACATCATCTAGGACACCTCAAGGGACACCTCAGGGGTATATGTGGCAAAATGTGGGGCCCTTGGGACACCTCACCAGCTGACTCAGCCTTTCCAGAGAGTTCCAGAGTCTTTTCCCTGAATGGACGGCCGAGATTGTGCCACGTGTCCTCTTGCTTTTTCTGCTTTTGTCTAATCATGCCATGTGTCCTTTGCTTTTCTTCTTTTATTGTAATCATGCCATGTGGCGCATTGTGGGCCCTATTTATGTCCTCTCATGATTCCAGATCACTTTACCCAGTTCTATCTTGGACTGGGACACTTTACTTTATTGAAAAAGCACTCAAATAATATTTTAATGCCTCTTGGGCCCACATTACTCTTGGGCTACGTTTTTGGGCCTTGGATTGTCATCTTGGGTTTCTAACAAAGCCCAAGCACTCTGGTGGCTCGGTTCCCAAGGAACATCCTTACTAAATTACCAAAATGCCCTTACTATCTCTTTAGTACTTTTAGGGGCACTATTGTCTTTTCATACCTTATCAGAGTATCTCTTGACCCTGGTTAACTATCCAAATACTCTTTCTTAACTGTCTAACCTTAGTCAAATGATCATAACGCCCTTCGTCTGACTCTGACTCAATGACACAACACAGTGGCATACCTTCAGTGGCATTTTCATAATTCTTCATTTTTCTCGGTCTTTATTAGCCTTAACCCACATACTTATATGAAAATATCATTAGGCCTATAAGGTACCATTCTGGACCCTCTATATGATCCCCTATCTTCATGGGCTCAATTCCCAAGAAATTCCTCTAAAACCTATTTATCGGGTCTTTTAATCCACTGTAAATTCTATAATAAATTCTACAGAACTTCTTTTTGAGCTCTGTCAGTTTCAGAAATTCTTATATTACTTATAGGAATTTACTGCCATATTTCATCTGATTTTGAGGACCAGAGAATACTATATTAATTTTCCTTCTCTTCAGAAATTAATATAAATCTTTCGGGACCTCATATCAAAACTCTGTGTTGCAGCAAACTGATCAACATAATTTTCTCTATTTACTGAGACCTCTGCTCAACAGGGTCTAGTAGCATCCCTTTTTCAGGCTATATACTCGGCTTCTAAGCCTAAAAATTAGGATATGACATTTACACCTAGTACAAATTAATCCATTTTCTACGCCTAACCATAAAGACCACAGGTGTAGATGATATAATATTTACATATTGTTTCTATACCTGCTAATATTCTTTGTTGAGTTTAAATGTATTTTTAAAAATGACCCCTTCAATGTTTCATTAACCCATCCCCTGAAGCTTCAGGAATAAACTATTCAAATATATAACTTAAAGAAACAGCAATAGAGACAAAGTTCAAGATGGTAGAGACAGGCCTTCAATTGCTCATTATATTATTCATTACATAAAATTCAATAAAAGATGCAACAATTTAAACAGAAAAATAAAAAAAATATATTTAGTTAATGACAAATACTATTGAGAAGGAATGAATTGAATAAAAAAAAGCCCAAATATTGTCCAGGTCCTCAATTTCTTGTTTAGGAAATAGGTCAGGTTGATCAAATATATAAAACATCAAATTAAAATAAAAGAAATTAAGGCATTACTAATATATATTAAATTGACAAGAAATATGAAATCATTAAAAACACAATTTACCTCCTCAGTTAGGTCAGTCTTATTTGACAAGATGATATTGATCATGTGTCTAACCATGTAGAAGCCGCACAAGTTACTTTCTTTGGGTTGCCTTCAACTCTGTAATATTAACATGAACAAAATTATTTGTCATCAGCAAAAAAACCGTGGAACATAAGACTTGATACTTTTATTACCTTCGGTGTGATCCATTCAGGTCCCTTACCGAGTTGGCATGCTTAAGACCCCTTGCAATTGCAAACATCCTCATATCTCTATGACCAAAGTTATGAAGTTAGTAACTCATTTATTACAAAAAACATTGTTCTGTATAAAAGAAAACTCACGTGTTCATAATCTTCTTGGCATCAACTGATGGCTTGTAATGGATGGAGCATAAGAAGAAAACTTTTTAAGTATACTTACATAGTATGATCAATTATCAATGATTATTGTAGAAATTAATTAAACAATAATGAGTATTAGCATTAAGAAAATACAAAACTAGTATTAAATAAAATAAAATATTATTATTCTTACTCCTGCATATATAGTGTGAAGAAACAATCAATATTGTTTTCACCAAGCCTCCTTGAAATGTATCGAAGTCTCAAAGATTGGGAGGTCCCTTTTGCATAAATTTGAAATAGGCATAGGAATTTGAACTGACCTTGTTTTCCCTTGGAAACTAACTCAGCTTGCATGTACCTACAATTAATGCAAACATGACGTTAGTTAATGCAAACACTCAGCTTGCATGAATTTTGTTATTACATATATTTATATTTAAAGTAGACTTACATCATAAAAACTTAGAGCACCTAAAGGTCAGTTCAACCCTAGGAGTGATAATAGATTTCACATTCGTATGGTCAATAAAGGTCGGTGCCTTCATATCACCCATAACTGAATCCATATGTAATAAATCCACATGGAACTTTTTGTCATATGCCAATAAGATTACACGTTGCATGGCACTCAAAGTGGGAGGTGTAGGAAGTTCGTTAGGGTAAAACACGATGTGATTTGAAACAAGATACTTTAGTCATAATATAAAAGTTCCCTTTGCCTAACTCACTGCCTTTACCTCATCAATAGGAATTGGGACAATAGCATCTTCAATTATCACGTCTTTAACTATCACCCTTAACTGATTGTCCTAAATTTGGATGTGGTAGGTAGTTTCCCCTAAGCTATAGATGGAATTATGTGCCACTAACCTTTTGACAGGATCCTCTACATATAGATTACAAGGTTTAGTATCCTCTGACACTAGCCCGGCTATGTAACAGCTCCCTTTAGTGCTAGGATAGGGTGTACTTGAGAGCATTTGGGGGGTATTTGGCTCTTGTTTCCTTGATGTAATCATGGATAACATTTCTTCCTTGAACTTTGCCAACCCTTCTTATAATCATGCCTCAATTGAAGCTTTTGCTTATGCCCTAGCCTCTCCCCAATCTTCTGCCTTAGCCTCTGCCCTCATGTTGGATAACAATGATTCCAGCTCTACCCTCATCATATATGGGGAATGTCGTGGAGATTCTCTTAAGTAATCTTTTATACTGATACCTCCTCCAATTCCCCTAACATAGCCCCCATGCTATTGGTTTCCCATAGCAATAGTCAAGATGTTATTCCTATAATTTGACTTGAAGGAGCAATGGCTTCTTGTTGTTTAAGATCAACCTATAACATATAAAGAGAAAACATAAGAAAACATATAATTAGTCTACTAAAACAAAATAATAGAAGTAGTACTTACAATTGTTTCCTCAATCATGTGAGCATGATCGCTTGTAAATGATATGCTCCTTGTTTGTGAGCGTACAACCATTAACTTCGTGATGTATTAGAGATGGGGGAGCAAGAGTAACACTAGGATCAAACGTAGTATTTTCTTCTAGCCTCTTCCTTTTGGCCACTAACAAATCTCTTTCATCCTTCGCATAACCCCCTCGAGACATTATGTGTGGGTAATCAATCTTGAGAGCTTGTTCAATTGCTTTTGCTCTTTTTTCTACAAGACTTGAAGTAGTTAAAATCAATACATATGATAATCTAATACGTTTGCTTTTTCTGCCAACACATACAAAGGGAAGAAACATGGGAAATACAAGATTCCTTTTTCACAACATATACACGTAAGACACTATAACCTCTATCAACTCACCATAGTTGTTGGCATATTCTGAACCCTAAAAAATTCTTCCCAAGTAGCTTTGTCAATGAATTAATACTTGATGTATGGAGAAGGATGAGGCTAACTATCTTTGTCCCATGCATGCATATACTAACGAGCTAGTTGTGTCTTGAATTCTCTCCAACGCTCAGCGCAATAAGACAACATCTTCTTCTTCAAGACTTCATTGTTAGGAACATCGTAAGTTAGCTATAATAATTGTCGTTGAAAGTAGAGTCATCAACAAACAGTTGTGTTTTTTGGTATTGCTCCGTATACAATATACAATAGTTAGTTCCTATAGAGATGAGAGGAAGGCTAAGAAAAGTGATAAGACAGGGTGAGAAAAGAGACCATTTGATCGATACTTAGCCAAGTTCATCCACATGAATGATGAGAGATATACAACTAAGCAAGTGATTTATGAACTGAGTTTTGTGTTGTAAGAAAGGATTGTTCTCAAGCAGTTACAAATATTTAATGGAGTGGTAGTGGCATGCAAAATTATGGAGATAAGCTTGTATAGCCAATAAAGATAAAAGTAACTTGAAAGATGAACACTTTTCGATGATTCTGATAGGGATGGTTCCAACAAGGCCTTCATCTTCCAAAAGAAATAATAAGAAGTAACAGAGACTAGAAATTTAGCAAAGGATTAGAAATAGAAGAAATAGAAGATTATAAAATTTAAACATGCAATTAGAACCTCAGAGATGAGAGATATGTGGTAAAGACCAGGGAGATAGACTTTATTTAATAGGTCAAGAAATTTGCTACATATGTGGTAAGCTGGGATATTTTGCTAGGGAATATCTACATAATACTACAGATAAGGGACCCTAGACAAATGAAATAACTTTTGGCTTGATTAGAGAAAAGTTAAGGAAGTCGCCTGAGATAATCTAGGAGATAGGAAGGATTAACGATCACTGAGTAGATGCGATATATAACTCAGGCGCTGGTCATTCGTTTATAACGATGAATATAAAGGGAAAATAGATCTTCCTGTTAAGTACTCTACCATATGATGAATATGTTCCTATTCCCATTGACTTAAGGGTAGTATCACCTTATTTAGCTTAAATAATAATGTCTCGCATGTGCACTATTGAGCTACTCTATACTAGACACGCTTACATTTATATGTTAGAGATAGATGAGATAATTAGTTCCAAGTAATCCTCCAAGATTAAAGTTAGGATTAGAATAAGAATTTGAGATAAAACGATAATAGTTAGCTAGTCAAGGAGTTTGAACAAAGGAGATGGTATAATATGCCCATTATGGTTATACAGATGAATATTATAGGCATACTTATGGTCATATGATTACAGCACGTAGGACATGTTCCCTTAATAGTAATTAGATGTATAAATGATTATCTATGAACATGGTATAGATGATACATAATGAAATGAGATATAGTTATGAAAATGATGATGTAGCTCCGAGAAAGCAGTGCCTATGTAATAAAAGTAAATGCTCTCATAATAGAGTCATATTGCTCTTGAGATAGAATCAGTTTAAGGAAATGATAGTGAGCTCATGTTAAAGCCATATCTACCAGATGAGCTTAGAAATATTTAGTAACTCTACATAGAACCATAATAAAAAAGATAAGATGTATAGTTTATACAGTAAGTGCATGGTGGAGCCTGTGTAATTCTCTGCAGTACTGCACAGATTAAAGTCATGTTTTGAAATAAAATATGAGAATGTTATAAGAAATTTTTAAGTGAAAGAGGAAATGAGTAAAGTCTTAATGAAAAGTATTATTAAAAAATTGGGGAAATTATCAGTTGAGTTACCAACTGAGTGGAAGTAGCTAACCTTATAACTTAGTCTGTTGGTTTTAGGTATTCAAGAGAATTATGACACAATATAACATAATCATAATAAATTTTGTTGGATCAAAGTTAGATCCTTTCATGGCTCATACATAATCCAAGGTTGTAGTTAGATCTTGAGAAGGCTTATAGTAGATCCTAGTAGATCTCGAGGGTCACAGTATACCTAGCCTTAAGAAAGAAATGAGCCATAAAGTTATGAGTACAATATAGTATTTCTCTAGGAAGGCGATTATCAAGGACAAGGTTAAAGAAGGAAAGCCTCACAAATTGGTTAACTCATACAGAAAGAGTACCCACAACATTTATAATTCAGACGATTTTCTCATATGGACTGAACTCATAATCCTCTTACACGAAGAAGGAATTAAAGTCAATAAAGTTAAAGTTTTTAGTTTTTAGTTTTGAGTACAAGGTTTTCATAATTCTGTAGCGAGAATACCTAACAAAGAGAATAAGAGTACCCCACATGAAATAAGAATAGATCAAGTCTAAGTAGATAAGTTCCTAAGATGAAATTAAAGAGAATAAAAGCCAAATAGACAAAAGAGACAATATAAGAAGAGTCTAAGATAGTGAAGTACCAAGGTAGGAGCTTGTTAGTACTAGTGCTTCAAATTTTTATTGACACTTCTTAGTTAAGTGTGCTTTGGCCAGAGTGACCCAATGATGGGTGAAGTGATAAAAACTTGTGCAAATGCCACACATGTTTGGCATATATTCACAAAGTATATAAGATGATAAGAAAGCTAAGAAGAGTTAGAAAAAATTATGAAAAGTAAGAGAGTATAACCCCTTATGTTAGATTCAATGAGAGGTCCAAAAAGAAAGATTTTGATTATGACTTTGTTTTAGGAGAAAGAAAAGAAAAATAGCATTATTCTCCTAAGAGGCTAGCAAAGTTGTAAGTCAAAGAGAATGTTAGGCTTATAATATCTCAAGATATATAAAGAGAAACATGTAATATGAAACATCCTTACTTTCATATGTCTTAGGGACCAATCAATACCATTTAGAACCACTTACAAGACCTTGGAAGTCCATTAGCTAAATTTGGAATTTTGCTCTTTCTCGGGTTACTGTTCATAGGGTATTCCAGATTACGCAATGAACTTCGAAAAATCATAATTAATTTTAGAAAACTTGAAATGAAGTGGTTCAAAAAGATACGTGAAGCTAACATCTTTAAATTTAAGGGAAAAATAATTTCCAGATCAAATGACTAACCAATTGATATAGTTTATTCGTCAAAATTTACTGTTCATTTGGTCAAAACTTCTGAAGACAGATTCTAGTCCCTTACTTTGGAAATTCATTTCTCTTGATATACACATCCAAATGAAATGTTCTACCTATTCACTTAAAGCTCTGGATGTGTGCTACATGATCATAAAAGTTTGTGAAATAATTCCTTCATTTGCTAGGTCAAACTGAAGCCACAACAAAACATTTTAGGACCTACGTTTTTACCATTTCAATTTCTTTTCTTTCACTTCCAATAATTGTTCCAATATGTATAAGACATCAAACAAGCTTCTCAATATTCATGTACATATGCCATAATTATTACAAATAGTTTCATTAGATAAATGGACACCTTACATGGCATTTACATGCATAGATAATTTATAGCATATACTAAGATCTCAATTACCTCCATTCCTTTCTTCCATTCTTGAGCTCTTCTCTATGTATACCTTTTCCATCATGCATGACCTAGATTTCTTGGTTATGGGAGAGTGAGATTCTAGGGAATCTCAGTAGCAAACATTACCACTTAAATATGCAAGATGGATGCTAATGCATGATATGTAATTTCATTAAACTTTCTTTGATTAGTGACATGCCATCATGCTATAAACTTTTACATAAAGTGCATGCCCATGGAAAACATGCTATTCACAATACATTCAACATCATTTATCATGTCACAACATCATTCAAACATCATATACATGTCAACACATAAGCATACCACGTCAAGCACATAAAGAGGTAAGTTCACTACCTTACACTTAAGCTTTCCTCTTGAAGGTCCTAAACACATTCATATTTATCACATAATTCATTAGGACTCATGAACTCCAACCATGTTCAAGACTAACCTTGTTACACTCTTTATTATCATAACTTTCTCTAATCTTCACCAATCCACTTGGCTCTTGAACCAATTGATGTCTTGACTTTACCCTACACAATTTCATATTTTGAATCCATTTATGAGCTTAGAATCATGAAATTCCAACTCCTTCATGGCCTGCTGTACAGAACCGAACACATGCACACAATTCTTTCAAAAATTCTCATTTTGATTCTAATGCTTCCCATACTTGTTTCTCCACTTTATCCCACACAACTTTTCATTTTAAAACCAATGGAAGCATCAAAATCATGAAATTCCAATCATTGTTCATGTGAGTAAATAGTAATAGAGAAGAATTTCAAAAACTACAATAATGAGATTTTAAAGTTTGCAAGGTTCAAAACCTTTTCAATCCTACACAAAATCATCATATAAATTCAATGGAAGCATTAAATCATTGAAATTCCATTTCCTTCCATCATGAACAGTGCATACCAAACAGGTTCATCTATGGCAAAGTCAAGAATATCAATTTGATTCAACAACCAATCACTTAACTAGCTTGTTTAAGCTTCAATCATATACTTCTAACTTTAATTTCTTCTTTCCCCTTTCATCTAAGGTTTTTGGGCAGCACAACCCTTTAGAGAAAATTCAACTTTTCCCCCATGAAAACCCTAAGTTAAAGCTCCCAAATCAAAGGAAAATAAGCTAGGAGAGATTGCTTACTTTTAATCTCTAGCTTGCTTGAACTTTGGTACCTTGAATCTTCTTTATCTTGGCTTGAGTTTCCATTTTGTAAGAGTTTCCCCAAGGTTCATGGGGCCACGGTTTTGAACCAGATTTGAGGGGGTATTTATAGAAAATTTCATGGAAAATCAATGGTCAAGATTACTTTGTATACTATTTGATCTAAAGGCTCATATTTAATCTTGGATTTAGCTTTTTCAAAAAAAGATTAATTATGACATCATAAGGGAAACCTCATGAGGGTATGTGGTGAAATTTTCATGTAAGAAAGCTTCTGGAAAAATTCTAGTCCAATACGGTACCGATTAAAGTAGTTTCACAACAACTGGATTGTTTTCTATTCCTAATTTTTATAATATTCTAGGATATGTATTTTGTCATGGAAATCAATGTTTAGGTTTCTCATACCATTGACATTTTTGTACTAGGCCACAATTTAATTACAGATCCCTTGGGAAATGACTAAAATGCCCTTGGTTTACTGTCTTGCACTGTATTAACCCTAAGGGCATTATTGTTATTTCACACCTCTTTATACTGCCTCCGGGTGTATACTGGCTCTAACTAATCATCTTTATACTACACTACACATTTTTGGCCTATCCCAAATGACCAAAATGCCCTCCATCCATCTCAGTACACTCTGGCTACATACTGGTATTTTCATAATTTTGCACTTTTTCTGGACACTAGCCCCTTCTACTGATGAACTGGTACCTTGGGTTTTAGGCCCTCCTTGGCATCATCTTGGGCCTATATATGAGGTCATCTGATCTCAGTCTATCCAGGCTTACATATTGATAAGTTCTATAATCAGATCATGGGTGTTATCAAACTCCCGTCAAAATTCACTTATATGGGAATAACTTTTTATACATAACTCCTTCCAGGGTTCTGTCAGATCCATGACATCTGACACTATAGGGCACACTTTCCTATAATCCTCCCACTTATATATGAAGTCCATGAAATATGATAAAATTTCAGATAACTTTTAGACTATTAGATAAATATCTACTATCTGGAACCCTAATAAAATTTCTGTATCATGCTAGATTAACTAGCATGACTTCCTCTATTTACTGATGGAATATGGGACTTAAATACTTCCAGGTAGTTCCAAGCTTTTTCTGGCCGAACTTTTCCATAATTACATTTTGGTCTCTGACTTTTTACTTAATTACATTTATGTCCCTAAATTTTTGAAAATTACCACTTTTGGCCTAACTTTTGTTTCTACTTTAACTTTTGGCCTCCAACCATTTTCTAATTTTCGTTTAGGTCCCTCTCTTCCTTCAAGATTCATTTAATCTTTAATATTTCTTCTGATCTTCATCATAATCCTTTCTAAACCACTTTTCACTATCAGTATTATACAGATAGAGAAAAATTAGGATATGGCAGTTTTATCCACTTAAAATAAATTTCGTCCTTGAAATTTACTTAGCACCTTAGTTAACAATCTTAGATAGATGTCTTTGTCTTCTTTTTGATTAAGGATTGGGGTATCCACCTCTTATCTTCTATCTTAACATCTTAGTGGAGTACCTTTTATGTCCGCATATCTTCATATCTTTACTTTCATTACTTTCCTTGTATTCCAAATCAACTCAATCAGAGTTGAACGCTACTTCATTATGTTACTTACTTCATTGCTTTGCATCTATTTGCATATGGTCCTCTCACTATATTGGACTTATGAGTAGTGTCCATTTCTTTCATGTAAAACTCTCTCAAATACTGCTATATTCTGGAGTTTCTGCTAACTATTCATCATACTTCTTAGTATAATCATTTATGACTCATTTGAGTATCGAAATTTTCTAACCATCCGTAAAACTTTACTCTCATTTTCATATCATTGTACTTCTTTTCATCTTCAATAACTCATCATAATGCAGAGAGAGAGCACTTATGTCATTACTCTTTCTTTCATTGCTTTACTAATGAATAGGAGCACATACTCTAACATGCATAATGCCTAGCCAACATGTTACAGGATGACATACCTGCTCATGAATGCAAAGCTCTAACATCAGAGCTCAAGTATTCCTTCTCTTAATATGCACATCTCTAACACTCAGAGCTTGCACTGCTCTAACATTTGGAGCTTTACCCCTTTTTTGCATATGTTCCAAAATAGGTGTGTACCTCCAGATGGGAAATGAAATTGCTTGCTTGTTACAGTCCGGTCAATGAACTCAACTCACAGTGGAATCAGAACTTGAATGAAATTGACTCTGTACCATTTGCTTGCAATGCCTTGAGTGGACAAGGTACATACATAACATAACATAATGCCTGGCATTTTATGCAAGGAGTGAAAGCTCTCATTTAATCTTTCATATGTAACTTATCATTCAAACTTCTTATCCCTTTAAAAAGGGAGCCTCTCTATCTGTTTACAAAGGTAGCTATAAAGCCACTTCTTAATACATATTTCTCATTATGTATCATGTCACATATTTCTCATAACGTATCTTATTACGTAGTTTTCATAGCTCTTTCTATCATTTTACATAACTCTGTGTATATATGCCAATTCCTATGGCATTTATACCTTTTTTTATGACTTTCCAGGGGGTTACCCATCATTAGGCTACTATTGCCTGAGCACGCTTAACTAAAATATGCAGATAAAAATCTGAAGCACTGGTGCTAACAGGCTCTAACCCTAGTACTTTACTATCTTAGACCCATCCTATACTATCTCTCTTGGGTCTATCTGGCCTTTTAATTTCTTTATCCTCATATGGAGGATCTATTGGTCTTTCATTATTATTTTCTATAATCTTATCGTAAGGATCTCTTTATTCTCATTTGACCCTTTCTCATATCTTATGAAATATTCTTATAAATCCTTGGGATTCAAGATTAACAACTTTAACTCTGATCACTGAGTTCCTGTTGCGTGTACGAAGACTCTTAGTTTAGCCCCTAATAGTAATAAGGCTAACTGAATTAACATCATGGGTACTCTCTCTGTTATGAGTTAACCAACTTGTGAAGCTTCTATACCTTAACTTTTCCTTGGTATTCATCCTTCCAAAAAAATACTGTACTTATGACTCATTACTTTCTTGCTCTAGGCTTAGTCTATTATGACCCTCAGGATCTAACTGTGACCCTGTGAGGTATGTTAGGATCTTCTGCAATCCTCTAGAATCTACTCTGATTTCGTTGTACTGTATTCTCATCTCTGGAAGACCTAAACCAATGAACAAATTTATAATGTTAGTCACTTCCACATAGTTATTAACTCCACAAATAATTCCCCAAAAATGGGTGTATACTGGCTCTAACTAGTCATCTTTATACTACACTACATATTTTGGCCTGTCCCAGATGACCAAAATGCCCTCCATCCATCTAAGTACACTCTGGCTACATACGGGTATTTTCATAATTTTGCACTTTTTTCTGGACACTAGCCCCTTCTACTGATGAACTGGTACCCTGGGTTTTGGGCCCTCCTTAGCATCATCTTGGGCCTATATATGAGGTCATATGATCTCAGTCTATCCAGGCTTACATACTGATAAGTTCCATAGTCGGATTACTGGTGTTATCAAACTCCCGTCCAAATTTACTTATGTGGGAATAACTTTTTATACATAACTCCTTTTGGGGTTCTGTCAAATCCATGACATCTGGCACTATAGGGCACTCTTCCATATAATTCTCCCACTTATATATGAATTTCATGAAATCTAATAAAATTTCAAATAACTTTCAGACTATTAAATAAATATCTACTATCTGGAACCCTAATAAAATTTCTATATCATGCTAGATTAACTAGCAAGCCTTCCTCTATTTACTGATGGAACGTGGGACTGAAATACTTCTGGGCAGTTCCAAGCCTTTTCTGGCTGAACTTTTCTATAATTACATTTAGGTCCCTGACTTTATGCTTAATTACATTTAGGTCCCTAAACTTTTAAAAATTACCACTTTTGGCCCAACTTTTGTTTCTACTTTAACTTTTGGCCTCCAACATTTTCTAATTTTTGTTTAGGTCCCTCTCTTCCTTCAAGACTCATTTAACCTTTAATATTTCTTTTGATCTTCGTCATAATCCTTTCCAAATCTCTTTCCACTATCAGTATTATATATATAAGAAAAAATTAGGATATGACATAATAAGCATGTAATGAGATAAGAAGTGTGATGAAAAATAGAAACCTCATAATTTCATCAAATTTCTAAAGGGTTATGTATGAAAGAAATGGATACTACTTAATAGACATGATGGGAGTTATCCATAAATAGATGAATGAATGATAGGTGAGACAAAATAGAAAGAAGCAAACTTTTACTCAAATTGAGTGAACCATAAAAGGAGCATGACAACACAAAATGGATGTAAATCTCTATGGACACAAAGAAAATTTCATCAAATGCTAAAACAAGATATGCAATTTTGTAAAAATACCCCAAAATGGTTTGACTAAGGTTTGAGTTAAATTTTGAGGACAAAATTTATTTAAGGGGAAAATGTCACATCATGATTTTCACTATATGTGTTGAACATACAGTGGAACCTATAAGGGATAGATAGAGGAAAGAGTTTTGGAAGAGATTGTGATGATAATTAGAAGAAATGATAAAGGTTAGATGAGTTTTAACTGGAAAAAGAAATGTATAAAGTCATAATGACAAGGGACATAAACGTCCTTTTGATGAACATTTAAAATAAAGAATTAAAGGGACTTAAATGGAATTTTGAGAATTTAGGGACCAAATTGGAATTTCAAATTTGGTTGAAAGGGACTAAAATGACATTTCAAAATTTGAAGGGACCAAAATGGAATTTGACAAATTCAGGGACAAGTGCAATTTGTCAAATTCAAGGGGCAAAAAACGTAATTAAGATAAATTTGAGCTAAAAAGGCCCAAACTACCAGAAATATTTTCGTCACAAATTTTATCAGTAAATAGAGAATGGTAAAAGGGTTAGGAATATTTTTCAGAATTTTGATTTGAGGCCCCAGATAATTGATATAAGTTTTTAAAGTTTGGATATTATTATAGGACCTTCTAAACTTCCTAATTAGATGAAATTTTGTAGGATATTCCCATAATTAATATAAGAATTTATGAAATTGACAGAACTTAAAAAGGAGTTCTGTAGAATTTATAATATAATTTTCATAAAATAATACATTGGATAAATACTTTTGGATTGGTTTTTCTTGGAAATTGTGCCATAAAGGCAATGGACCCTTTAAAGGCCAAAGTTGGCGTCCTATAGGCCCAAAAGTATACCCTAACAACTATGTCCCTATGTTGTAATATTGAACAAGAGATGAATGGAGGGCATTTTGGTCATTTGGGCATGGTTAAAACGTCAAGGGAGATACAAGAATGATTGATCATAGTCATAATATTCCTTGTTAAAGTTTAAAGAGTTATGAAATGATAATTATGCCCTTAGAGTTAATATAGTGTAAAATGATGAACTAAGGGCTAACCTTTTGAGGAGAAATATCCATTGAGGAGAAATATCAAAAAAGAAAAGCTCTAGTCACATCCATTTGAGGAGATAGTCATTTAACGATAAAGATAGTGACAATAAGGAAATGACTAACATCTGTCTTGTTGGCCATGAAGAAGAAGGATTTAACACTGATGAAGTAATCAATCTTAAACCTACCTATAATGAATTATTATCTAAATACAATGATTTATGATCTTAATTGATAAGAATAGCAAAGGAGTTGGCAAGTTCCAAGAAAAAGTTAATGTACTTGAAGAACTAAAGCAAAAAGCCAAGAAGGCACAATCTTGTACAAAATGTGAATAAACAAAGAAGAAAAGAAAGAGTTAACAAGAAATCTTGAAAAAATTATTAAAGTGAGTGAAATGCTCAAAGTAATTCTTGGAAGTCAAAAATACATTACTGACAAGTCTGAAATTGAATATAATCCAACCCTAGATAAAAGGAAATAAAGGAAGAATAATAGTGAAAAATCATATTTGACTTACTTTAAAAGTTATGTTCATTCTTCTAACATGTTTTCTAAGTTTACATATTATAACCATAAGGTTTACACTATTTTTTATTATCATAAGAGGAAAGGAATCTACAAGACATTAAAATGGGTGCCTAAGGGTACTTATGTGTCTAAGGTTATTCATACTACCCAATCAGGACCCAAGAAGATGTAGGTGTAACACCTTACTTTTGTACGCAGGGATCAATCGATAATATTTAGAACCACTTTTAAGGTCATAGCTAAATTTAGAATTTCAAGGTTTACGCGTACATTCATTTGGTACTGCTAGGTTTGACGATGAATTTCAAAAAATCAAAACTAATTCCAAAAAAATCTAAATGAACTGGTTCAAATTGCTACATGCAACTAACTTAAGCGTCTTCAAAGAAAAAAATATGAAACTGATCAAACTCTAGACCAATTAATATAGTTCTTGTAGTGAAAGAAGCACTATTCATTTGGTCAATTTCACAGTTTCTAGATTTAGTTCCTTGAATTTGAAAAGTTCGTTCTCCTTGTACATATATCAAAATAATGAGTTCTTGGTACCAAAACGAAGCTTAACATGTGTACTAGATTCATGTAAATTATCATACATTTATTCCAAGATTACCTATTTTTAATAAGTCTCAACAAAATATCATCAAAACTGAAGTAGTGTACTTAATACACATTACATACTACTATAAAGTTCACATATACAATAAACTATCTAAGCATCATAACTTCTTCATTATGATTCCTTGCTTCAATAAGATGGTCCTGTTGTAATGTTTGTATAATGGAAAGGGTGAGATTTTTAGAAAAATCTCAGTAGCAAACAGAAACTAAGCAATGTATGCAACTCAATGCTAGATGTTAATATGTGTGTGTTTAATGATCTTGCTTGCATAATGATATCTATAAACACTTCAATGTTCCTTAAATTATAACATATGGACATACAATAAAAATAAATAGAGAATAACTTAATCATACATGCTTTACATAATCAAAATAAACAACCATCACATAAAACATCCAAGTTAGCAAAGCATACAAGTTAGGTAAGTTTGTTACCTTGGAATAAATCTCCTTTAACCTTTTCTTTTTTGGCCTTTTTGTTTCCTCTTTCAAAAATTTCAAAGCCTAATCATAGTAGAGTAATGCACTTATTACAATCCATCCTAATTCAGTTCATACACAGCTCACTAACTCAACTTTATTCTTCTAAAAATGATAAACCCCTAACTTTCTTTATTTGTGGTTACTTGCCTTATCCTTTGAACTAATATGTTCATTGACTATAGCCCACACAATTTTGCCCAAAGAATCCAAATATGGACTAAGAATTTTCAAATTCCTATGTCTCCTTTAGGTCTAAAAAGAAATCAAAAGAGTGCATACAACTTTGTAAAACTTCCTCTTTTCTATTCTAATGCTTCCAAGACTTTGGTCTTACTTAATTCTACACAATTTTTTTATTTTAAATCTATTGAAAATATCAAAATCATGAAATTATAATCACTATTCATGAGTATGAACAGTAACAAAGAGGGTTTGAATTTTTTCCTTTTCAATTTCAATGTTTCCAAGGTTATAATCCTACACAAGCCCTTAATCTTGCATCTCATTGGTTGATTCTTTGATTAATTATTCTTAATCATAATGAACTTAATTTTTACATTATTTTAATAAATTGTATCACATGTCAAAGCTCTTCTTCCTTGTACTTAGCTTCCATATGGCGCAATATGGTGTCCACAATGACACCTCACATACCACCTTGCTTTCATGAAGTTTCCTTAAAATTTCCTTCATTTGTTTTTTTAATAAATTATCCTTACAATTAAACTTAAGCTTCAAGAAATCCCTTAGCACCTAGGGCCTCCTAGAATGATACCACTTTGGGCCTAAATTGAGTCCAATTTCTAATATATCTTAAATATTAGAATAAATTATATAAAATTCTTTTAAGGATTTTGATATTTTTAAAAATTCATTCTGCTATAAAATAATTTTTCTATAAAGTCTCATAATTTTTTGACACATAGAAATTCTGATAAAAATCCTATATGTTTCTTTCAATCCATTTATCGATATCTATTTTCACCTTAAAGTTCATAATAAATTCTACAGGAATCCTTTTGGAGTTCTTTTAGTTTTATAAATCCTTATAATAATTATAATAATTTTTTATAAAATTTCATTTGATTATGGGGTCCAAAAGATTTTGTATTAATTTTTAGACTTCGAAAATTAATATCAATTTATTAGGACCTTAAATTATAATTTTGATAGATATGCTTAACCGAAATTCTATCCTTTATTTACTGATAAAATTTGAGACTATAACATTTTCAAGTAGTTTTTGGCTATTTCTGCCTCAATTTCCACTTAATTACAATTTTGCCCCTGAATTTAGCAAAATTCCACTTTGGTCCCTAAATTTGCCAAACTCCACTTTAATTCATTAGTATACATTTTGAAATTCCAGTTTAGTACATGAAATCTCAAAATTCCACTTAAGTCCCTTTTCTATTTGTCCTTAAATTTTCCATATTTAACTTTTGTCTAAATGACATTTATGTCTCTTGGCTTTACAACTTTGCATCTTTTTTCTTTCCATACCTTAAACATAATCTAAACATTTTTTTCTTCTGGTCATTGTGATGATTCTCTCCTAACCTATTTCCTCTATAAATCTTATACAGATAAGAAAAAATTAGGATGTGACATCTTTAGCCCCTTAAAATAAATTTTATCCTCGAAATTTAACTTGTACCTTAGTCATCAATTGAGCTTATACTTTCTTTCTATCCTTCTTTAATAAAGCTATACTTGAGTCTTTTCTCTCATATTCTTTATCATAAAGGGTTCTACCTTTTAATCAACTTCTTTACTGGGAATTAACTCAATTTTATGGTTAAATTCCCACTCCCAGTGGTTACCCATCATCAATTTCTCTAGCTCAAGCACGCTTATTTCTACTTACAGAATTGTATCCAATAACTATCTTGCCTTAAACCCTTTTGCCTTACTCATTATCAGTCTATTAACTATCATCCTCTTTAACTTCCCCTCAGGACTAACTTGCTCGGTTATTCTCTTTTCTTTCTCAAGCATTCTTCCTACATACTTATCATTACCTTATACTTAAGACTAAAAATTTTAATTACTATCTTTATCTCTTTTCTTATGTAAGAAAATTTATGAGTACTCCTCTCAAGAGTTTCTCATATCATTATCATTTTTCTAATCATAGATTTACTTTCTCTTTGTAACTCTCGCTCAATTTTAGTAGAGTTCTTCATATTTTCATTTCTTCCACAACTCTGCACAGAGCTATTGAAGAATTTCTCATATTATCTGGTGGACATGCCTCTAACCCAAGCTACATTGTCTATCTCTTTAAAGTGGTTCTATCTCAAAAACAATCTAGTTCTATCTCATGAGTAATATCATTTATTACATAGATGATGCTCTCTCAAAGCTATATCATTAATTTCATAAAAATATCTCATTTCATTTCAAATTCAAAATTCATCATTTATGTATCTTATTCCTATTAAAGGAATCTATCTTGAGTACTTAATCATGTGTCTATAGGTATGCCTCCAATATCTATCTAATTATCCTTACTAAAAATATTCTAGCAATTTATTTACTTCAGCTCTTGTTCAACTCTGTTGTCTCTTATCAAATTTTATTCTATTCTTAATCTCAATCTAATTACTTACGGATTAACTAGGACTGACCATCTTATTTAAAACTTTCTCTACTTTTATATGTTCCACTCTTACTTGTACTCTCAAGTTAATAATCATTTCCATACAAAATAATCATTTACATATAAATGCAACATATCAAATCTAGAGTATCACAGAGTGTATATGCCAGACATTACAGTTTAAATATGAAATATAACTGTTCTTATGCCAATGGAAGCAGAGCATGAATATTGATTCAATTCATACCTCAGTTCAGCTCAGGTGACTTTATGGTCTATTCTCTATTTAGGGTAAAAATCCTTCCCTGATGTTGAGATCTTTCACCTGTAGCATTTTGTGGGCAATCCTTGGCATAATGTCCTGGTTGACTACATCGATAACAAACTCCTTGATCTACTAAACAAGGCCTATGTCCATGGTTTCTACCACATATTTCACATCGATTTGGCCTTGGTTGTATATTAGCTCTTTCTGATCGACCTCCTCTCTTATTTGCATTCCTTTGTCCTAAACTTAGCCTAAATCATTTCCTATTACCACTTGCTGAAGTTGAAGGCCCTGCTAGAATCATTGTGATTGGGGGTACTAAAATAGGTTCTTCTTGCGGAGAAATTTTAATCCCCTTAGAGTATGGTAGGCTATTCTTCATAATCCTGCATGCTTCAACTGCTTCATTAAATCTTTGTATCTTTCTGGGCAAGATCCTTTCTCTTAGTGAAGAACTCAGTCTATGAGTCAATTTCTTAGTCGTCCATCTCTTATCATTCATATGATTTAGATATGTAGAGTAACAAGAGAGACGGATGAACTTAGCCAAATAATCATCAAATGGTTCTTTCTCATGCTAACTTAGCATCAAGAACTCAGCCTCACATTCATCCCTTATGGACTAAGGAAAATACTTGTCATAAAATTGTTCAAGAAAAATTTCCCATATAAGTGGAATATTCCTTACCCGTAGGATAATCTCTGTGTTTCTCCACCGTCAATCAATATCATTTCTAGCGTATATATTGACATTTGAGTCTTATGCTCTGATTGACAATTAAGAACCTTGAAAATTTTCTCTAAATGATTTACCTAATCTTTTACAGCTTGTATATCGAAGAGTCCTTTAAATGTAGGTGGGTTTTACCTATAAAATTGTTCTATCCAAGTTAATATATATTCCTGCTCTACTATAGACTCTTATTGTTTACCTAATCCAGTTATAGTCTATTCTTGGCCAAAATGTGGTTAATTGACGACTCATTCTTCCGTTCTTTGTAGATTAGCAATAGTTGCTACAACAACAACAACTGCTATAGTGACATCTCTTTCATAATCCTGTCGTACTTGCATCTCCTAGATCTCATCCATCAGTCGTTATCATTGTTCTAACATATCCATAATGAGTTACATGGGGTTTTCTTGGTTACTAGCCCCTCATTATAGTGTTATGTAACTTAAGGTCTAATTATTCTATGGGTGTTCACTATCATCTCTATTTTCTCTAGTCTATAATCAAGAAAACATAATCAAATGTATGTGTATTAATTTCTATTAAATATGTGTTCTACAGGTATTCCTATGCACTATGAATCCATTCCTGAATTTTTCTTAGAGGATGATGTTCCATATACTCTTTGAAACTTGACTTCCATGTTATCACGTACAACAATATCTGGCTCGTCATTAATTCATCCTATTCTGTTATAGTGTATACTTGGGTCAAGATTACTACCTAAACTTTTATAGCGAAGGTAAAGTCTTGACACTACATCCAAAAAATCTAGATATATCGTTTGGTCTTAATTTTGGCTTCTATCTAATCCATTGCCTAACTCTAGCAATTTTCTTTCCATAGCTTTCTTGACTCCTATCCAGTCATCAACACCTTTCTCTTAATAAAGGAAATATTCCCTAGGTCTCGTCTTACTTGGCCTTGCTTGCTCAGCTTTAGGAACACAGAATGTCAAAAATAATGGCCTACTTGGATCAATGATGTCTGTCATATCCCAATTTTTAGGCCTTGAAGCCCAGTATATAGCCTAAAAAAGGGATGCTACTAGACCCTGTTGAGCAGAGGTCCTAGTAAATAGAGAAGATTATGCTGATCAGTTTGATACAACACAGAGTTCTAATATGAGGTCTCGAGAGATTTATATTAATTTTTAAAGAAAAGGAAAATTAGTACGGTATGCTCTAGACTTCAAAATTAGATGGAATGTGGCAATAAAATCCTATAATTAATATAAGAATTTTTGAAATTGACAGAGCTCAAAAAGGAGTTCTGTAGAATTTACTACAGAATTTACAATGGATTAAAAGACCCGATAAATAGATTTTGGGGGAATTTCTCGAGAATTGAGCCCATGACGATAGTGGATCATATAGAGGGTCCAGAATGGCACCTTATAGCCCCAATGATATTTTTAGATAAATATGTGGGCCAGGGCTAATAAAGACCGAGAAAAATGAAGAATTACGAAAATACCACAAAGGTATGCCACTATGTTGTGTCATTGAGTCAGAGTCAGACGAAGGGCATTGTGATCATTTGAGTTAGACAGTTAAGAAAGGGTATCTGGATAGTTGACTAGGGTCAAGAGATACTCTGGTAAGGTATGAAAAGATAATAGTGCCCTTAGAAGTACTAAAGAGGTAGTAAGGGCATTATGGTAATTTACTAAGGATGTTCCTTGGGAACCGAGCCACCAGAGTGCTTAGGCTTGGTTAGAAACCCAAGATGACAATCCAAGACCCAAAAACGTAGCCCAAGAGTAATATGGGCCCAAGAGGCATTAAACTATTATTTTAGTGCTTTTTCAATAAAGTAAAGTGACTCGGTCCAAGATAGAACTGGGTAAAGTGATATGGAATCATGAGAGGACATAAATGGGGCCCACAATGCGCCACATAGCATGATTACAGTAAAAGAGGAAAAGCAAAGGACACATGGCATGATTAGAGAAAAAGGAGAAAAAGCAAGAGGACACGTGGCACGATCTCGGCCGTCCATTCAGGAAAAAGACTCTGGAACTCTCTGGAAAGGCTGAGTCAGCTGGTGAGGTATCCCAAGGGCCCCACATTTCACCACATATACCTCTGAGGTGTCCCTTGAGGTATCCTAGATGATGTCATGAGTGGTGAGTCATCAGGGAGGGTGATGTCATCGTGATGATGTAGGCAAAGCTTCTTGAGAAAGCAAACAATCTGGGCCATTCATCACGAATCAATCTGGGCCATTCATTCCACCTCCTCTCACCTATAAATAGGCCATTCCCCTCCAATTTCAAGGCACACCACGGATCTATCAAGAAAAGGAAGAGAAAGAAGAGAGAAAGAGAGAAAGAGAGGAAGAAAGAAAGAAAGGAAAGAAAGGAATGAGTTCTGGTGGAGCTAGGAGCAGTCTAAGGAGCTGAGGGACTGGGCAAAGCTTAGGAATGAGGTAAGAAGTTATCTAGTACCTGTTCTAATAAAGTAGAGGATTGCTCTTAGTAGTTAAAATAGAGAAATATCTCTATTAATAAAGTTAGCTATAGATAGAAAGAAAGCCAGGGGAATGTCAGAGTAAGAATATTACCCCTAGCTATGCATGAATTAAATAGAGCTATACTAATAGAGTAATAATGAAGATATTATTATTCTATGTATAGGCTCTGACCTATGGAAAGAATGAACCTTAGAGCAAAGGCAAAGAGCTAGAAGAAAAGCTACATGTCAGGTAGTAAACTAATCCTAAACTTGTATGCATTGAATGTTATGCTTGATGTGCTATGGCTTTGTTGAATTGTGTTGAATATGTGCCTATGTATGAAGCTCTGTTCCTATGATGACTTTGGCTAATTGTATTTCATATGTAACATGGAAGCATGCATATGACATAATGTTAACACTTTCACAAGCAAGCACAAGTATTCACATTAATGCATGCATTGTTTAGTACTGTTTGCTACTGAGATTTCCCCAGAAATCTCACCCCTTCCATATCAATCCAATTACAGCAGGTCTTCTCAAGATGGAGGAGATAAAGATACATGAAGAGATGTTAATTGCTTAGCATGATTGATGTGTGATTCATGTATGTATAATTGCTGGAAATTGTCACTTTGAACAGTAACTCGTGGGGAGGCAGTGACATTTGAGCTGTAATTATAAATAGTAAATGATTGAATAAATGTATGATATTTTTCCAGTAAATAGTATACATGTCAAGCTTCGATTTTATATATAGAACGTCTCATTTGGATATCTACACATAAAGATATGATTTATCAAAGTTGGGACCAGAATGCTGGAATTAGGGACAGGATGCTGGATGAATAGTGATTTCAGAACGTTGACCAACGTTGACCTGGTCAAGTCGTGGTCAACAAGTCATTTTTTCCTGAAATATAATTATGTTAGCTTCGTGTAGCAATTTGAACCACTCCATTTCAATTTTTATAGAATTAGTTATGATTTTTCAAAGTCAGGTCACTCCTCTATAATTTACACAGTAAACAGTACTCGCTGGGAGTAAAATTCCATATTGTATGATTTGACTTCAATGTCCCTAGAAGTGGTTCCAAATGCTACTGAATGGTCTCTAAGATGTAAGAAAAGGAGGATGTTATAATGTTAAACTAATGAAAGTCAATAAAATCAAATGGGCTATGATTTAATTGATAAGGGGTGACACTACTAGATATCCTAGTTGTGACTCTTGTTCTACCATGACCAAGTCTAAGAGAACATCATCATTAAATAAAAATTCCTATGGACATAATAGTTCAGAGTATGGATTATTGATAGGACATAAATTGTGTATGGTTTCTATAACATTTTGAGGGTTTTGTGATAAATTTACCATTCATTTTATGCTTACAATTGTGCTTTTATGGTAATACATGATTTCGCTTAGCAATACGCTGATTTAAGGGTAAAATGGTAAATTAACTCCTTCAAACTGCATATATGTTATTCTTTAGTAACTAATTAGACTTTTACAGTTACCTTTGATGTTGAATTGTAGGCATTTTGGAGGAGAACCAATTATTAACGTGAGCATAAAAGAGGTCACATGACAAAGAGAACCAAATCAAGGATGGCAACCTCTTTGCACTTGTGTCACGACTAAAGTGTCTATAGGTTGTGACCTCGCTTCTTCTGGGAAGTTTTCCTACTTTCACAAGTAGCAACCAAAAATAGGATATGGTCACGACCATGGAAGAGAATCAGTGAAGCTGTGCATTTTTTATTAGGTCATTCTGGCTTTAAAAAGATAGGGAAGCTGCAGACGCAAGAGGAGGCTATTTTTACCTAATATGACTAAGTAGTCCTCGAACATTCTCTCCACACTTTCTCTATAAACTACCCACGTATCTTCCATCATTAATCTTTATATCATTATTTTTTTGCTTTCTTCATGGAATAATATTTGAGCAGTGATTGTAGCACAGTTGGAGTCATAAGAAGTAAAATCTTTAGTCTCTTGGTGATAGATCGCATATCTTTACCTCATGGACTACACTGCATTAAGAAGTTTTCTGTTTTAGACTCACCTTTTTCATGTTTTAGAATTCCTAGATCTACGGTTTTCATTGTATGAGTAGAGATTGAATATCGATTGATTATTCTGAGATTAGATTTTGTAATTGAATATAGATGATTTGAATGTTGATTTTAATATGAATATTTCAGTTTTGATTTCTGGATAATTGTGCTTTTATTAATGATCGTTGCTAACTGATTCGATTACTTGAAATCTATGGTTATTGATCAATGATCATTTGAGGGCATTTTTATCATCTGATTTAATTACACGTTAAGTGGTTAGTAACGCATTAGTGGTTTTAAACTAGCTTTGATCAAAGTAGTTTAAGGAATATTAATATTCTAGACTCAATCAATCGATTGAGGTTTTATTTAAGACTTAGTGATTTTAAAATTCCCATACCATATTAAGAGTAAGGATAGATAGGTTTCCATCATCAAGAGTCTTTCTCCAAATATTTCTTTCACAATCCACTTATTTTCCATTTTAATCAAAATTACAAAAATATTTACTTTACTACACCCTTATTTTATTGCATCAAAAATCAAACAAACCCAAAATCCCATTTTACTTTGACTCAGGTTTTCAATGATTTTGCCACTGATTTGCTAGGGTTCTAATAAAAAGGGCTCCTCGAGAAGAACGATAGGGTTGTGCCTTATAATGCATTAATAGGATACAATTATTTTATTTTGATGAACTGAACAACGATAATCTATGTAAATCAATAATGCCATTGTTGGGGAGCCAAGTAATTGGTTCACTAGCAATTGGTTGTCAATTTCATTATTTACCTGAGTTATTTTTTGTTTGAGTTTTAGTTTTTGTTGTTTTCAATCCATAGATTCTCCATTTTTTTCTGTCAAGTTTATGCAAATTTACTCTTTATGAAACCCAGTCATAACCAAACCACATTTTATTCATGACTTAAAATCCATTTTTAACAACCTCTACTCTTTGTACAATTAGGTCGGGACCTGAACACCCTTGTGTCGTGACCAGTTGAATTTTTCTTCTGTGAAACTTCTGTGTCTAATTCTGATTGTTTGCCTGGTTATTCTGGAATGTTCTTGTGTTGCATGCGTAGAAGAACTAAACCATTAGTGCCTTTTGAACCTGAAATTGAGAGACAACTTAAGAAACTAAGGAGAGAATTTAGAGAAGAGGCAAGATCAACATAATCTAATTCATCCTCTAGTACTCTGGATCTGAAATTGAACCCAATTTAAAAATTTCATTAGAAATTTATAACATGGATGAGATTAATCCTAATGGGAATAATAGACAAGGAAAAAATGAAATGCCAATGAATGTAGAAGATAATAGAAGTATGAGGGAAATAAATCATTTGCATGTGAATTATGATCCTTATGGTTTTTACACTGAAAAGGCCAATTTTGAAATTAAAGGAACTTTGATTGCGGCCTTACCTAAATTTCATGGTTTTACAAGAGAATGTCCATATTAGTACTTATAAACCATGCATATGATCTACTCCTCGATGAAACCTCTAATGACTACATTGGATAATGTCTTAAGGAGGTTTTTCCATTTCACCTTGGAAAGGAAGGCTAAGGAGTGGTTATACAATCTACCAACTCATTTCTCCACTCTTACATAGGATCAGTTGAAGTCAACATATTTAAAACAATTCTTCTTGGCCTCTAAGATAACTCAGATAAAGAAGAAGATTACAAACATTCTACAATAGGATGGAGAGTCATTACATGAATATTGGACAAGATTTATCAACTTGTTGGCTCGATGTGCACATCATAACATTACAAAGGTTGATCTAGTAGACATTTTCTTTGATGGTCTACTCCCTCACAATTAGGTATCTTTGAATGCAGCAACAAATAAATCTTTGAGAGATAAGACTCCACAAGTAAGTTGGGATTTATTCCAGAAAATGGCTAATGAAGACCATCAAACTAAGGATCTAAGAATAATGCCCTCATAATCTTTGGGTAATTCAAATAAGATCTTAGCAGAAATAACAACTTTGGAAAACCACATAGAAAAAAGGATGAATATAATTGAAAGACAGCTGCATTCCATAAAGCAAGTTCATGCAGTAGGGACTAATGAGATCAGATTGTCATGGTCTGATCCACCAAAATAAAATTTATTGCACCCAATATAATATAGTATAAGGTACAACCCTATCGTTCTTCTTGAGGAACCTTTTATATGGAAACCTAGTAGATTGGATGTCAAAATCAATAAAAATCTGAGCAGGGGTAAAATAGTTTTAGGGTTTTTAGAGATTGATGCTATAAAAGTAGGGTGCAGAAAGGTAAATATTTTTTTGGATTTTTGATTAAGATGAAAATGAGTTGGTTTGTTGAGAAAAATGTTATGAAAGACTCTTGATGATGAAAATGTATCTATCCTTGCTCTCACATTTAAAATTTGAGTTTAGAAATCACTGAGTATCAAAGAAAATCTTAATTGATCGATTGAGTCCAGAACCTTTAATTTTCCTTAAAGCCCTTTGATCAAAGATGGTTTAAGAACTATTGGTGAACTATCATAAACCACTTAGAGTGTAAATTGAATTTAGATGATGAAAACGCCCTCGAATGGTCGTCAATTGAAAACCCTAGATTTCAAGCAACGAATTAATTAACAACGATCGCTGATAATAACCCACTCTCTTAAAATTAAAACTAAAATATTCTATTAAAAGGAAATGTTCAAATAATCTGAATTCAATTACAAAGTCTAATATGAGAATGATCAATCGATATTCAAAACTTGCTCATGAGATGAAAACTGTAGATCTAGCAGCAATCATAACATGAGAAGATGCAAATTAGAATAATAGAAACTCCCCGTTTGAGTCTATGAGCTCAAGATATCTAATTCATCAACAAGAGACTAAAGGTTTAGCCTCTTATGGCTCCTGCTGTACTACAATCATTGTTCAGATGAGATGTCATGAAGAAACAGTGAGAAGATGGAAGAGTGATTGTATAGAGAGGTGGAGAAATCTGTGGAGAGGTGTAGATGATTGAAGAGGTCGAGAAGGTGATCAGACAGCACGAGAGTACTGCTTCTTAGCCTAATCAGGTCAAAAACCAGCCTCTCGTTGACGGCATCCTTCCTCCCCTTTTATTTCTATATAACCTAATTTAAAACATGCAGTTCCAGTAATTTTATATTTTAGTCACGACCAGATCCTTTTTTTGGTCAGACCTGTAAATACAGAGAGACTTCCAGAAGAATCAAGGTCGCGACTGGCGGACTCTTTGGTCATGACTAAAAGATGCAGGAGCATGATTTCACTTTCATTGGCTTGTGATTTCTTTCCTGGTCCTTGTAAGGAATTGGAAGACACGCAGCGGAAATTAATTTAAAATTTTTTCCATTCCTTGTCAGGATCTACCGTATGTGTTTAAGTCAAGTAGAAAGAAGCATTACCCTCAGTGTTCCTCAGTGACTTCCATAGCTTCTGGTCATAATGTTCACAGCTTCTCTCTGTGGCTCGTGCTCCCTTTCCGATCGCAAGAAGTCAACGACTCAGGTCGGCTTCCTCTACTGGTATCCACACGAACAGCGTTCCAACCATGAACGACGTGCTAGCGTCTCTTGTCCCTCCAGGGCTTTCTCAAGAATTCGTCCTCTTTGTCTCTATTTTGGTAGTTTCTTATCTGCAAACCTTTTGCAGATTCCCCTTCAGCCTTTCTGTGTTCTCTGTGTGTCTTGCTAAAAATGTAGCTCCTAAAATCAGATATATAGGATGCTATGCGTTTTTCTCTCTACCGAATTGGATTTTGGATTTAATCTTATATTAATTCCAAAATTAATACAATATCATATATTATATAAATTTATAGGAAACTAATTAAATAAATAATATTAAATCCATCCCACAAATTTAATTACCTATTTATTTAACTTTAAATAAAGATGAGACTGAACTATATTTGATTTATTCTCATAAATCAAATTTGAGATATCCTATCAATTTGAATTTTAAATTCAAATGTGATAGGGATTTAATTTATCCTTATAAATTAAATCCTATAGATTTCTCTTATATGAGATATCCTATCAATTTGAATTTTAAATTCAAACATGATAGGGATTTAATTTATCTTTATAAATTAAATCTTATAAATATCTCTTATATGAGATATCCTATCAATTTGAATTTCAAATTCAAACGTGATAGGGATTTAATTTATCCTTATAAATTAAATCTTATAAATATCTCTTATATGAGATAACCTATCAATTTGAATTTTAAATTCAAAGGTAATAGAGATTTAATTTATCCTTATAAATTAAATCTCATATATCTCATATATATAATATATATATACAAATTTATATATATATAAATATAAATATAAATCAATATATACATCCACCCTGGATCTTTCATTGAATCTGGACATGTCTTAGATTCAATGAATCTGGACATCATAGCTCGTGTTGGGCTATTTTGTGTGCGACCCTGTAGGCCCATATGAAGTTGGCTGTGGGCCATTTGCTATACTGGCCCACAAGTCGCAAGTGGTCTATAGCAAGACATAATGACTACCCAAATCATATGAGGATCGTTAAATGATGTAACCTTTTATACAACCATATCATGTCCCTTTTGTCATGTGATATTTTGGTCATAGTTGAGGCATGGATAATGTCATCCTCCTATTCTTGACCGTTACTTTCTCGATCCCTGAGTAGTCTGACTGTAGAAATGAAACTACCTTTCCATTACAGTATGGCCATACATTTCTCAGACTCACTCATCGAGGGGCCCAGTAATATGTCTCTACGAATATGAGGGACAAATTCCATCTTGACCATTCACATTCCTCTGCATGAAAAACCACTAAACCCAAACATAGTCTTTATGATCACTCGGTCAAAAGTGACTTTTAACTAGGTCAAAGCTGAGCGTTTGTCATGTAGGAATCCATGATGATCTCAGGTCAAAGGGCATATTGACATGGTTTGTATATGAGAGAAACTTATGACGTTACCCATGCAATTCTCTCATAGCGGGTCGGTCCAATACCTTGTACTCTTACATGTGCTTATGACTCTAATTTATATCTCTATATATCTTCAAAGTCATACTGGTCTTATTTCATCTATGCTCCTGCATAGATGACCGACCAGGGACATTTAGGATAAGATCATGAATTATCCAAGGATGGTCATCATAGTAAACATGCAAATAATATGATAACACAATTAATAAATCCATAAATCAATAATGTTCATAAAACAATGATTGGCCCCTAGGGCACATTTTCCAACAACCTCCCACTTGTACTAGGTACAATCATTAATTTGACTAATTCCTATTAACCTAACATGGCGCTCATGCTTTGCCAGCACAAGCGGCTTTGTTACAGGATTAGCAATATTATCTTCTCCTGCTACTTTGCATATTTTTATATCACCTCTATCGTTGATTTCTCTGATGAGATGAAATTGCCTGAGTATGTACTTGGTCCTTTGATGTGACCTAGACTCTTTGGCCTGTGCAATGGCACCGCTATTGTCACAGAGCAAAGTTATTGGATCTGAGATGGTAGGTATCACTCCTAGTTCTGTGATGAACTTCCTAATCCAAACGGCTTCCTTAGCTGCATCTGATACTGCTATATACTCACCTTTCATTGTAGAATCTGCTACAGTGCCTTACTTAGAGCTCTTCCAGCTTACTGCTCCATTATTGAGGAGGAATATATATCCAGACTACGATTTTTGGTCATCCTAGTCAGTTTAGAAACTCGCATCTTTGTAACCAGTTACACAGAGTTCGTCATCCAATCCACCACAGACCAAAAATAAGTCCTTAGTCCTTATTAAGTACTTAAGAATATTCTTGACAGCAGTCCAATGGTCCTCACTAGGGTCTTGTTGATATATGCTAGTCATACTTAAGGCAAACGAGACATCCGGTCGAGTACATAACATGGCGTACATGATAGATCATATGGCTGAGGCATATAGAACTTTACTCATGCGACCTTGCTGATCAGATGTACTAGGACACAGATCTTTGCTGAGGTGAATACCATGAGACATGGGTATGAAACCCCTCTTTGATTCGTGCATACTGAACCTATGCAGTATTTTGTCTATATATGTACTCTGACTGAGTCCTAGAAGTCTTTTAGATATATCTCTATAGATTCTGATTCCTAGGATGTAGGTGGCTTCACCCAAGTCTTTCATCGAGAAAGACTTTCCTAACCAAGACTTGACAATCTACAAGGTAGGAATGTCATTCCCAATAAGTAGGATGTCATTGACATAGAGTACCAAAAACACAACTGTGCTCCCACTAACCTTCTTGTACACACAAGGTTCATCGATATTTTGAAGAAATCCAAACTCTTTGACTACTTCATCAAAACGATGATTCCAACTCCGAGAGGCTTGCTTCAGTCCATAAATGGACCTTTGAAGCTTACACACTTTACCAGAGTCCTCAGAACGCACAAACCCTTCAGGTTATGTCATGTACACATCCTCAAGGAGCTTTTCATTAAAGAAGGTTGTCTTGATATCCATCTGCCATATTTCATAGTCATAATATGCTGCTATGGCAAAGAGGATTCTGATTGATTTGGCCATTGCAACTAGGGAAAAGGTCTCATTATAGTTCACACCATGAGTTTGAGTAAATCCTTTTGCAACCAGTCGTGCCTTGTAGATATTTACATTGCCATCCATGTCAGTTTTCTCCTTAAAAACCCACTTGCACCTGACAGTTTTTACACCTTCAGGCGGGTCGACTAAGGTCCAAACCTTATTGTCGTACATGGATTGCATCTCAGACTTTATGGCATTAAGCCATTTTTCAGAGTTTGGTCCCACTATATCTTCTCGATAGGTAGTCGGCTCATTATGCTCAATGAACAACACATCACGACTATCAGAAATCAAAAATCCATATCTCTGAGGCTGAAGTCGTGTCCTATTAGATTTCCGTGGACCTTGCGTGACTTGAGGAGTCTCAACAACTTGTTGTGAGTCTTCTCTATTTTCTATAGGCAGTTCTGTGGTGTCTTGTGGCTCTCAAACTTCTTCGAGGTGTACCTTACTCCCATTAGTTCTTTTAGAGATAAATTCTCGTTCGAGAAAGATACCATTTCTGACAACAAACACTTTGTTATCAGCAGGGTTGTAGACGTAATATCCCTTGGTTTCCTTAGGATATACCACAAAAAGGCACCTTGAGGATTTGGGAGCTAATTTGTCTTAGGCTTGTTGCTTAACATAGACCTCGCTCCCCAAATCTTGAGGAAAGATAAACTAGGCGTCCTCCCAGTCCATATCTCATACGGAGTCTTTTCAATTGCCTTAGATGGAACACGATTGAGTGTGAACGCAGCTGTCTCTAGGGCATGGCCCTAAAAGGAGGGTGAAAGATCTATTTGACTCATCATGGATCGAACCATATCTAATAGTGTTCGATTTCTCCGTTCAGAAATAGCATTCCATTGTGGTGTCCCTGGAGGAGTCAATTGTGAGACTATCCCACAACTCCTAAGATGATCTATAAACTCTTGGCTCAAATATTCACCACCCCGATCAGATCGAAGGGCTTTAATTGTTTTTCCAAGCTGGTTTTGTACTTCATTTTGATATATTTTAAACTTTTCAAAAGACTCAGATTTATGTTTCATCAGATAGATATACCCATATATGCTAAAATCATCTATGAATATTATGAAGTATGAATAACCTCCTCTGGCATTTGTGTTAATCGGTCCACACACATCTGTATGTATGAGGCTCAATAAATCAGTGGCCCTCTCACTGTGCCTAGTGAAAGGTGACTTTGTCATCTTTCCTAACAAGCAAGACTCGCAAGTGTCATGATTCAAAATCAAATGAGTTGAGAAATCTATCTTGATGGAGTTTGGAAATGCGTTTCTCATTTATGTGGCCCAGATGACAGTGCCAGAGGTATGTGGGATTCAAATCATTTAGTTTGACCCTTTTGGCGATTATATTATAGATATTTCCATGATTGGGTTATTCCAAATTTAATATGTAATGATCAACATGCAAATCACCATGAGCATAGAAAATATCAATACGATAAATAGAACATTTACTATTCCCAACAATGGAAGTGAAACCTTCCTTATCCAAATAAGAAAGTGAAACAATGTTACTACTTAAAGAAGGAACATAATAACAATTGTTCAAAACTAACAAAAGCCCAGTGGGCATAACTAATTCATAAGTGCCTAAAGCTAACGCAGCAACCCTTGCTCTGTTTCCAACTCTTAGGTCAACCTCGCCCTTTTTCAGCTTCCTACTGTCTTTTAGTCCTTACACATTTTTACAAATGTGAGAACCACACACAGTATCTAATACCCATGAGGTGGAAGTAGAAAGATGAATGTCTATAACATAAATACCTGAAGTGATAGCCCCCTATCCTTCTTGTTCTTTTTCAGATCTTCGAGGTAGAGTTTGCAATTCCTCTTCCAATGACCAGGTTTATTGCAGAAGAAGCAGACTCCTTCCTTCGGAGGCTTTACCTTCTTTGGTGCAAGCTTGGTTTCGGGCTTGCCTGATTCTTTGGTCTTACTTGATGAGCCATGACCCTTCCCCTTGCCTTTGCCTTTCTTTTTCATACCCTTTCCTTTCTGAACCATCAAAATACTACTGGGCTTCTTCTTAAGGCTGGGCTCAATAGTTTTAAGCATCCCATGCAGATCAGAGAGCACGAGAGTATTGCTTCTTAGCCTAATCAGGTCAAAAACTAGCCTCTCGTTGACGGTAACCTTTTTTTGGTCAGACCTGTAAATACAGAGAGACTTCCAGAAGAATCAAGGTCGTGACTGGCGAACTCTTTGATCATGACTAAAAGATGCAGGAGCATGATTTTACTTTCATTGGCTTGTGATTTCTTTCCTGGTCCTTGCTCTCTTCCAAAATACCTGCAATCCAAAATAAAAGGTCACTGTAAAAGTCCAAATCAGTAAATAACAAAATATATGTAGTTTGGAAGAGTTAATTTACCATTTTAACTTTTTATTAGCACATTGCCATGCACAATCATATATTACCACAAAAGTACAATTTAAGGCCTAAAATGTTGGTAAAGTTGTTATAAAGCTCTTAAAAATGTCACCGAAACCATATACAAAATGTGTCTTATCAATTCCCTCACACTTGAACCTTTGTACTCCTAGGCAAAGAAATGAATCACACCTAGAACAACACTGTTAAATTCAAGATAACCACATAATCCATAATGTTCCTCGAAAACAAATAATTCATCATCTTTTAGGAATGTAAGGGTGATAATGTGAGCAATGTTAAGCAATCAACTACTAAGTGAAATCAACCTCAATTGTATGAGCGCAATAGATCATCTCAAGGGTGTAAGTGTTTATCTCTTTATTTCCTCTCATTGTTAGGGTTCTTTCACTCATATTTAAATTGGAGAACACCCTACCATATGCTTGTAATGGCTCTAAATCATAGCAACTATATACACTTATGCAAAGAATGAAAAGGTCTTTTAGGGTTTAAATGATGGAGATGGGCCACATGGAATGGAATATGAAGAATAGAAAGTACTGTATGCATTCAACAATGAATATGTAACATGAATTCATGTCTCTAGGGATGTAGATGTGGTAATTGTGCTAATAAAAGTTTATAACGGTGGCCTATTCTCTTCTCTTTTTTTTTCTTTCTATTTTCTTTTTCTTGCACTCTCTTATCTCTCTCTTTTTTTTCCAATGCAATATGCTTCTTTTCTCTTCTTTTGTTTATCACCTCAGTCATGGGAGCTACAGCACAATAACACAACAATAATGAATTTTTGACATGAATACAAATTTTATTTCAAAATGATGTTTATGCACATATGAGTTTCTATAAGAATGATGAAAAGAAAAAAGTGATAGGCTCAAGAGGGGTGACTAAGGATGTAATATGTAATGTTCTTGTGTTTGGGATAAAAAGGGTTTAGAAAGAATGCCTCTGTCATGTTCAATTCATAAATGCGCAAGTAATTCGAAACTTAGAGCCAAGACAAGTTCTATAGAATATAAACCAATTGAATAATCCCTTAATATAGAATTTAAGGCCGATAATCCTTCCAACAAAGGTTTTGATCTAGATTGCTCATAAGCTAAAGTCTCAAACAATATTCATCATTCACTAGGTATTAAAACACTTATCACAATTGAAAACCAGGTTGCGACCCAAAAGCCAGTATGTCGTCACCATTTTCCACAGAGATTACTGGGTCATAATTGTCAAAGTCCCAAAATGATTTTTCATGTTAAAATATTTCCAATTATAAACAAAGTTTAAAGTGGGGATCCAATTTTTAGTAATTCAACGCACATTAAGATCAAAAACAAAAATTTTGTGATGAAAGATTGGATTACTTGAACAATGTCAAATTGAGTAGCACAGGAGCAAAGACATCTCCCCCACACTTAAACTTGATAGTGTCCTCACTGTCAATCAGAACTAAAGCAGAAAGGATCATAATCACTCTGCAAGGTCAATCAAATATAACTTTAAAAAGTAGCAAGTAGCCTAATCACTTAATGCAAATTAACAGTTTAGACATAGTCACATTCAGGTCATGCAAAGCAATACTAGTAAGGTAGAGATGACAGGATGGGTAAGCGAAGATCATGCATGCGAGTGTGGAAGCTCTAAAGGGAATAATCAATGAGTAAATGATATATGGACAGGAACGGGGGTGTTAAAAATAGAAAGAAATATAGAATAAACATAAATAAATAGAAAAGGAAACTACCCTACTGAAACATCCCTTTCCTATACTAAAACCAACATATCAAACATATTGTAGAAGAAAACTTGTAAAGGTAGGAGATAGGAAAGGGACAACCTGGCCTCAAGGAGGCGGTGGGAAATCATAAAACTTTGAGAGTGGCTGTTTGATTGGAAGGTTGTCCCTGTTGCCCTCTCTCTCCACTATAGCATTCCATAATCGCGCACCTTATATTGAGATTCGACCAAGCTCGTCTTGACATTTCCCTCTTTAAATTTGAACTTACCCAACTGTGGTTAGCATGTCACATCAACAGACTTGGAAAATTTTTCCTTCACCTCCTTCGTATATTCCCTGTAATTACTCTTCTCTAGCTTGTGTAGCTCCTCCAATTTATCATGTACTTCCCCAAGTGTCGCATCAAGCTGAGGTTGGTCTACGACTGCAACATACTTGGGATCATTCTTTTCCATACCTGCATTATCATTATAGATTAAATTGGTTAAAAACCTTAAGGTATGGGATGTAATTTTGGAATGAAAATGAGAGGAATTAGAATGTATTTTCCCTTTAACTAAAATAGTGGAGTATGGAACTGAAGGAGTTTAGAGCTCCCTGGTTGTGTCTAGAATACCTAGTCATGACCTTTCAACTTCTTGTTGCAACTCCAGTTGACAGGGTATGTCTTTGGAACTTTTTGTCGTGACATGTTGATCTTTTAGTTGCGATTCTAGGAAGCAGAAATGCTCTCCCTCAGCAGATTGGTGTTTAGTCGCGATAACTTCATCTCCGTGTCGTTACTGATGGTCTTTGGAGTTTTGTGTCGTGACCTTAAAGCCATTTGGTCATGACTCAGATTCATAGTGGGTCTCAGGTTGATGTTTAGTCGCGACCTGGAGGTCATTTAGTCATGACCTTGGGTCACATAAATTTGACCCTTCTTCAATTGTTGTACTTCTAGCTTTCAGAACATCTTAGGATCCTACATGATCACCCTGTCACGTCCTGAAATTTGGCCCATGACCAGCACAGAATATGAATAAATTCACATTCTGAAAGCCTAACACCTTAAATAAAATATTTAAATTTTTCATAATATTTTTCAAAATAACAGAATCTTTTCTAAGGTCTATGTGGAGCATTTACCTTCTTTTCAATATAATACAAGCACTTTCTTAATGATAATTATATCAAAAGTAATTTTGTCAAAAATGACGCTTCGGATCGGCAACGAGGCTCTTTACTGCTCAGCGGAAGAGTTAAGGTCACCTGCACTATCTGAAGCCAAATAATCTACTCATGAATAACGTCCCAAGAAAAACATGATTTAAAAGATTTCAGAAATAAACAATGCGTAAACATGTTTCAACATCTCGTATTCCAATGCAACATTTTCTGTAAACATTTTCTTTCAGGAAAAACATAATCCTTTCAAGACCATAATCTTTTCTGTAAACATTATTATTTCAGAGATTCAATTTGAAACAACTATTTTAAATCAATCGTTCTAAAACAATCTTTTCAAAACCATGATCTTTCTGTAGGACTTCAACAGAACAAAAAATAGACGTGGACACACAGTCCACGAGGGTAACTAACCATTCTGGCAGCTCGAAGCTGCTAACTGTCGGTGGCTCAAAGCCACTTACCTTTGCGAGTACGAAACCCACGGTGAAATCTGGTAGCTCAACCACTACCCTTCGCGAGTATGAAACCCACGGTGAAATCTGTCGAGCTTGGGTAACCAAGGTGCACCAAGGGCTAACAGTACTGCTGTTAGCAACCAGCGTTCTGTATTCCGTCCTAAAACATTTCCATCATGCGTGGAGTTTATTTCACATGAAATGATCTCAATCGTTTCAAATACCATAATCATTGATAAAGCCACTTTGAATTTCAAAAACCCCAGCATGTACATTTAAAATCAAATTACTGTAAAAACATATGAACTTCACAAAAGAATATATTTCATGAATAACATAAGTTTAATGCAACTTTTGCCAAACTCTTTTCAAAAACCTCTTTATTCATTTTCATACATAATCATAATTCCTTTGTAAACCAATTGAAAGAAAATCATTTATAACGATTTAAACCATACTTTCGTAAAACTTGCTTTTCATAATTCATATTTGAAATTCAACATTTGAAATGACAATGCATTTGAAAATGTAAATTTTAGGGAACATTATTCACTCACCTGCCACGCTCCTAAACATTTACTCTTTCCAGCCGATCACTTGATTATTCTCACTTCTAAATTTCCTGATATCCCAAAATGATATATAAACATTCTAGTCAACATTGCAACAAAAATTCATCATTCTTAAACCACAACCAATCATAAAGGCAAATACTTATTCATTCCTAAACCTTAACACAACCCTTGCACAACTTTATAACTTTCACACTTCATCTCTGTGCATATGCACACATACATATATATATATATATATATATCCATCAAAAATTTCCGTTCATTTGCCACCATCACAACAGCAGTATATATAACTATACATTAAGCCAAAACAATAGCACATACACATATGCATAGCAACAGAACCCCTTCTATTTCCTTCAACTAATATGTGCTACTCATGAATTAAATTCCCAAGAATACCAACTATTGCTCCAAATTTCATCTTCATTCACTAATTCCATTAATCCAATGTTGTCAATTTCTCAAATCCATTATACATACATAAATCTGTCCACAAGCAAAATTTCCAGGACCAACGATAAATATGCATATACATATCAATCTCCCTCAACCAGAGCCCCAGAACTGCCAACCAACATCACAGCGCACACACTGAATATCTTTATAACACCCACGAGCACAGTGTATATATATAAAATCATTCACAACAGCAGTCATATAATATGATTCAAGCCTAAACATGTTCCTTCCCGGTGAACCAACCCAAAACTCATGATTCTCAGAATAATACCACGAACAGACACACGCATGCACGGCCTATATATATCCATAAGTACAAATTTCCAGAACCAGCACTAAACATACATATATTCATTGAAACAGCAGCGTTGGCAATCACTTAGAAACGTTGATAGCAACAGAGCCAAGATTTTGTAACATAGCAGAAGAAAAATATTTAAATCCAAAGCAGAAACATCACGGCCCAAACAAGCAAAAGAATTTACATCGGGATTTCAATACTTATAGCAACAGCTTAGCCATTTCTCGATTACTGCTTTGACGCATTCTCAATATCTCTAGGAGTGCCACCATAAGGGTCATTTGTTCTAACCATTCGAATTAACAGCCTTTACTCCCAAAATAGATCAATATCGCACATATATATACCTTAACAGAAAGACTTGTACACAAAAGCCTTCATAGCACTGAACATAAAACACATTACCAATGTGCTCCGCAGGCTCACAATTCAACCATGAAGAATTACCACAATAACCCACGCCTTAGAATTCCCAAAATTTATAATGACAGATACAGAAACAGAGTCGGGCACTTACCACTTATCACCGACAACTCTGCAATATAGTCTCCGGCGATGCATTCTGGCTTCCTTGGTTGGCCCCATTTGATTTAGCTCCTCCTAACACTGTCTACTCCAACGTTGAGCTGAGGATTAAAAGCAACAACTCCAGGACTCAATTTCTAAATGGTGACAGCAACGACTAAAATGACCTGACGGTAGTGGCGACAACTTAAACCAGCGACAGTATTGCTTCCCAGCAACACATCGTCTGCCAAGAAATTCCCTCCTTAACTGCAACGCTCCTATGCTTTTCTCCTACGAAGGCAAATTTAGGAAGCACGGCAACACCGATGGTAGCAGCAAGGACAGTGGAATTGCAAGGCAGCAGTTCGACTGACCTTGAAGCTTTCGACGGCAGAACTGAAACTTGAAAGTATAGACTTGCTACAGTACCCCGAATGCTTGTAGTGGCGACGACAGCAATGGTGCTTGCTAAAAGCGCCAAAATTTGACAACAGACCAACAATAATGAAATTCTCAGCACCCCACGACCACTCCTTCCTCACCAGCGACTCCCGTCAACAGATCCCCCCATTTTGCTTCATTTATCAAACAACCAGAACTGTGCTAGAGGCGACAGCTCTAGCGGTGACAACACGGCCGGAGCGTCTGACACAAGCAACATCTGGTCACACGGCGTCGCTGGCGTGAACTCCTCTTTGTCACCGCTCACTCTCTGCTCCCCATCCCCTGCAGCCGCTGAAGAACTTCAGAGGTGTGAAGAAAAAGTACGGCTGCAGAAAGAAAAAGACATGAGGGGCAAAATGGTAATTTCACGCGCTAGAAAAATGAAAAATTCCTCACTTCTGCCATAGCTGGGATTCGAACACAGAACCTCATGCTACAACCCGCGCCTTCTGACCACTATGCTAACTTGACCATATTGAAATTCCTTGCACCAAATATACATATTACATTGCTCAATAGTATTTTTTTTCAACCATAACACACCCAATAAACCTTTTACAAGCGCATTATCTCTATCATTATCATGCAAACTCAGTTCATGTTCATCCCCAGTCTTTTCAATAGCATAATCAATTGTATTCAAAGTAGTACAAGCAAAATTATCAAGAGGAAATTTCATTGCTTCATTAATGTCGAATGTTACCACATGCTCTCTAACTTCCATTGTGATGGAACTATACTTCATACTAATGATGGTCTTAGAAGTTTGGAGGAAAGGTTAGCCTAGGATTAGAGTGTTATAATTTACTAACTCATTAGACATGTTCAAAACATAAAAATCAACTGGGAACACTAAGTCTTGAGCTATACTAGAATATCCTCAAGGATTCCCTTAGGATACCTAATTGACCTATCAGTTAACTGGAGCACTACGCTTGCATCTCCAAGATTATTGATACCTAAGGCTTGATATACTGACCAAGGCATTACATTTATGGCTACCCCTAGATCTAGTAATGCTCCCTTAATAGGAACATTTCTTATAGTGCATGGGATTGTGTAGGATCCTGGGTCTTGGCACTTAATAGGTAGTTCAGCCTTAAATATGATGACACATTAGCACTCACCTGGATTCTCTCAAGAGGCCTAAACTTCTTTTTATCAGCACACAATTCTTTAAAAAACTTGGCATAATTAGGGTTTCTCTTGGGGAACTCAACTAAAGGGACATTATTTCTAATTTGTTGAATAGAGTATAAGCATCTTTTGCAAAATCAGGGTCAATTTTTTTCTTTCCAGCAAAGTAAGAGTTAGGAAAAGTGAAATCTTTTATACTTACCTCCTGACCTTTGTGTATAGAGGATCCTTGCTTTCTCGACTCTAGCTTCTCCTCAGGTTGCTTTCCTTTGTAGGCTGGACTTGGTACTGTTGTTGCTTCTTCTTGCAGCTCTTGTATCTCATCCATGTTGTTCATCTGCACAGCCATACTCTTTAACAATTGAGAAGCCTCATCTGGCCTTAATGTTAATAAGGTAATAGGGTCTTCATTAGCCATTTTCTGGAATAACTCCCAACTTACTTGTGGAGTCTTATCTCTCAGGATCCATTTGCTACAACATTTAAGGAAACCTGATTATGAGGAAGTAGACCATAAAAGAAAATGTCTACTAAATTAGCCTTGGTCATATTATTGTGAGGGAATCGAGCTATAGGTTAAGAAACCTCGTCCAATATTCATGTAAAGACTCTCTATCTTGTTACAGAATATTAATGGTCTCCTTCATTTGAGTGGTATTTGAAGCTGGTAAAAACTGTTCAAGATATGTTAACTTCAGCTGATCCCATGTAAGAGTGGAGAAATAGGTGGGTAAATTTTCTAGCCACTCCTTAGCCTTCCCTTCCAAGGTAAAATGGAAACACCTTCTTAAGACGTCATCCAGTGCAGTCATTGGAGGTTTCATTGAGGAACAAATCATATGCATGGTTTGTAAGTGCCTGTGTGGACATTCTCATACAAAACCATGAAATTTTGGTAAGGCTACGATCATAGCTCCTTTAATCCTAAAATTAGCTTCTTAAGTATAGAAACTATAAGGATCATAATTCATATGTGAATGATTAATTTCCCTCACATTTCTATTACCTTATGTATTCATTGGTATTTCATTTTCTCCATTCCCATTAGGCCCATTATGAGTAATATCATCCATATTTAGATCAGTTTTAGACTTTAGAATACTAGAAGATGAACTAGACTTTGCTTATTCTTCTCTAAATTCTCTAAACTCTCTCTTTAATTTCCTAATTCTTCTCTCAATTGCAGGTTGAAAAGGCATTAATAGTTCAGCTCTTTTACGCATACAATGCAGAAAAGATAGAGAATAAATAATGCAATCAGTCAGAGTCAGTCATGAAAGTTGCATAGTAGAAAATTTTCAGTTAATCGAGACTAAAGCGTGTGTTAGTCGCGACACAATATCATAGAGAAAAGTAGTCACGACAAAAGGTGTCAGATGTCATGACTGGTTTTCGCAGAGTAGTCAAATTTCACAGGGAAGTAATCAGGTTGTGACACAAAATGTATTTGTTTATGACTTAAAGTCACAGAGAGTAGTTGTCGTGACGTAGGTGAGTTTAGGTTATGACTCACAGTCATAGAGACTAACTTTACATAAACTCAAAAAAGTGCAAAATGCAATGCAATTTTAAAAAACTACAAAAAAAACTAAAATGCAAACCAAATCAAGAAAACTGATCAGGTAGCTAATGAAATTGACAATCAATTACTAGGGAACCAATTACTTGACTCCCCGGCAACGGTGCCATTGATAAGGTCAGATTGTCGTGGTCTGATCCATCAAAACAAAGTTTATTGCACCTAATATAATATAGTATAAGGCACAACCCTTCGTTCTTATCAACGAGCCTTTTATATGGAAACCTAGTAGAATGGATGTCAAAATCAATGACAAACTTGAGTAGGGATAAAATGGTTTTCGGCTTTTTAGAGATTGATGCTATAAAAGTAGGGTGTAGAAAGGTAAATATTTTTTTGGATTTTTGATTAAGATGAAAATGAGTTGGTTTGTTGAGAAATATGTTATGAAAGAATCTTGATGATAAAAATATATCTATCCTTGCTCTCACATTTAAAATTAGAGTTTAAAAATCACTAAGTCTCAAAGAAAACCTCAATCGATCGATTGAGTCGAGAACCCAAATTTTCCTTAAACCCCTTTGATCAAAGCGGGTTTAAAAACTATTGGTGAACTGTCATAAACCACTTAGCATATAAATTGAATTTTGATGATGAAAACCCCCTCGAATGGTCATCGATTGAAAACCCTAGATTTTAAGCAATGAATTAATTAACAACGATCACTGATAATAACCCTGATGAGGCCTGATTGTCGTGGTCTGATCCATCAAAATAAAGTTTATTGCACCCAATATAATGTAGTATAAGGCACAACCCTATCATCCTTCTCGAGGAACCTTTTATGTAGAAACCTAGTAGATTGGATGTCAAAATCAATGGAAACCCTGAGAAGGGATAAAATAGTTTTTGGATTTTAGTGACTGATGCAATGAAAGTAGGGTGCAGAAAAGTAAATATTTTTGGATATTTGTTTATGATGAAAATGATGATGAAAGACTCTTGATGATGAAAATGTATCTATCCTTACTTTCAAGTTTAAATTTGGAGTTTCAAAATCACTAAGTCTCAAAGAAGACCTCAATCGATCAATTAAGTCTAGAACCCTAATTTTCCTTAAACCCCTTTGATCAAAGCTGGTCTAAGAACTATTAGTGAACTGTCGTAAACCACTTAGCGTGTAAATTGAATTTAGATGAGGAAAATGCCCTTGAATGGTCGTCGATCGAAAACCCTAGATTTCAAGCAATGAATTAATTAACAATGATCGCTGATAATAACCAACTCTCTTAAAATTGAAACTGAAATATTCTATTAAAAGGAAATGTTCAAATCATCTGAATTCAATTACAAAGTCTAATACGAGAATAATCAATCGATATTCAAAACTTGCTCATGAGATGAAAATTGTAGATCTAGCAGCAATCATAACATGAGAAGATACAAATTAGAATAGTAGAAACTCCCCATTTGAGTCTATGAGCTCAAGATATCTGATTCATCACCAAGAGACTCAAGGTTGAACCTCTCATGACTCCTGCTACACTGCAATCACTGTTCAGATAAGATGCCAGGAAGAAACAGTGAGATGTTAGTAAGTTGATGGCATAGAGAGGTGGAGAAATCTATGGAGACGTGTAGAATGATGCTAAGGGTGGAGAAGGTGATGATAGAGCACGAGAGTACTGCTTCTTAGCCTAATCAGGTCCAAAAACTAGCCCCCCTTAACGGCAGCTTCCTTTTCCTTTTATTTTTGTATAACCTAAATCAAAACGCGCAGTTTCAGCGATTTCACATATTAGTTATCACTAGATCCATATTTTGGTCATGACCTATAAACACAGAGAGAATTCCAGAAGAATCAAGGTCACGATCGGCGGACTCTTTAGTCACGACTAAAAGAGGCAAGAATGTGGTTTCACTTTTATTGGCTTGTGATTTCTTTCTTGGTCCTTACTCTCTTCCAAAATACCTACAATCTAAAATAAAAGCTCACTGTAAAAGTCCAAATTAGTAAATAAGAGAATATATGCAGTTTGGAAGAGTTAATTTACCATTTTAACCTTTTATTAGCATATTGCCATGCACAATCATGTATTACCATAAAAGTACAATTTAAGGCCTAAAATGATGGTAAAGTTGTTATAAAACTCTTAAAAATGTCACATAAACTATATACAAAATGTGCCTTATCAATTCCCACACACTAGAACCTTTGTACTCCTGGACAAAGAAATGAATCACACCTAGAACAACACTATTAAATTCAAGATAAGAGCATAATCCATAGTGTACCCTGAAAACAAATAACTCGTCATCTTGTTGGAAATCAAATGTAATAATGTGAGCAATGCCAAGCAATCAACTACTAAGTGAAATCAACCTCAATTGTATGAGTGAAATAGATCCTCTCAATGGGCTATAAGTGTTTAGCTCTCTATTTGCTCTCATTGTTAAGGTTCTTTCACTCATATTTAAATTGGAGAACACCCTACCATATGCTTGTAATGGCTCTAAATCTTAGTAACTATATAGCAATTATGAAAAGAATTAAGAGGTCTTTTACGGTTGAAATGATGGAGATGGACCACATGGAATAGAATATTATGAGTAGAAAGTACTATATGCATTCAATAATGAATATGAATTCATGTCTCTAGGTATGTAGCTGTGGTAATTATGCTAATAAGAATTGATAATGGTTCCTTTTTCTCTTCTCTTTTTGTTTTCTTTTTCTTTCACTTTCTCTCTATTTTTTTTCCAGTGGAATGTTTCTTTTCTCTTTTTCTTTTGTTTGGCACCTCATTCACGGAAGCTACAGCACAATAACAAAACAATAAGGGAATATATTTCAAAAAGTTCAAGTGGGTCAATGGTTTCTAGGAGCTAAAAAGGTTTTGAAATAAGGGAACAATGAGTTATTTGTGAAAGAATCTCAATATTTCAAAGGGATCCTTCTATACAGCTTTGCACAAGGAAAAGAGAAGGTAATTGGGCATTTTTCAAACATTGGTCGTGACATAGAACAGTGGAGGTCGGGACCACTTGTCATAAGGGTACATGCTCAGGACTTTCAAAATATTTAGTCGCGTCCACAGGGTGTATCTTTGGCAATGCAAACACACAGAGAGGAAAAGTCGTGACCATGTAGGTAATCATGTCGTGACTCAAATCAACAGGGCGTTATTGTTGCGACCATGTTGTTCATAGGTCGTGACTATAGGTCACAGAGAGAAGACCAAGTCCAAAGTTTCATTATAGGTCATGACCTAAAAGCCAGTATGTTGTGACTATTTTTTACAGAGACTACCGAGTGGTAATTTTCAAAGTCCCAAAATGATTTTTCATGCTAAAACCTTTCCAGTTATCAATAAAGTTTAAAATGGGGATCCAATTTTCAGTAATTTATCACACATTAAGATCAAAAATAAAAAGTTTGTGATGAAAGATTGGATTGATCGAAGAATGTCACATTGAGTAGCACAAAAGCAAAGACATCTCCCCCGCACTTAAACTTGACAGTGTCCTCACTATCAACATAACTAAAGTAGAAAATATCACAATCACGTTGCAAAGCCAATCAAATATAGTTGTAAAATAGTAGGTAGCCTAATCACTCAATGCAAATTAACAATTCAGCATATAGTCACATTCAGGTTATGCAAAGTAATACTAGTAAGGCAGAGATGACAAGATAGGTAAGTTAAGATCATACATGTGAGTGTGGAAACTCCATAGGGAACAATCAATGAGTAAACAATATATGGACAGGAATGAGGGTGTTCAAAATAGAAAGAACCCTAGAATAAATAGAAATAAACAAAAAATGAAAACTACCCTACTAAAGCATCAAGCAGAAAAATTAACAACTACTACTTCTACTGGTTCATCCCTTCTAATCACCAAACTAACATGTCAAGCATATATAAATTTATAAAAGGTTAGAGATAGAAAAGGGACAACCTGGCCTCAAGGCAGTAGGAAATCATAAGACTGAGAGATGGCTGTTTGGACAGTTTTCCCAGTTGCCCTCTCTCTCCACTTCAGCATTCCAAAATCACGCATCTTATACTGAGATTCATCCAGGCCCATCTTAAATTATCCCTGTTTAAACTTAAACTTACCCAACTGTGGTTGGCATATCATGGCAATAGACTTGGGAAATAATTCCTTTGCCTCCTTCGTATATTCCCTGCAGTTGCTCTTCTCTAACTTGTGTAGGCCCTTCAATTTATCATGTTCTTCCCCAAGTCTCGCACCAAGCTAAGGTTGGTCTATGACTGTAACATACTTAGGGTCATTCTTTTCCATACCTATATTATTATTAGATATTATATCTTTCAAAAACCTTAAGGTATAAGATATAATTTTGGAATGATAATGAGGTTGAGAAGAGTTAAAATGTATTGGCCCTTTAACTAAAGTAGTGGAGTGTGTAGTTGAAAGAGTGTGGGGTTCCTTGGTTACATCTGGCGATTCTAGTCGTGACCTTTCATCTTCTCGTCACGACTTAAGTTGACAGGGTGTGTCTCTGGAACTTGTTATCATGACCTTCGGGCTCTTTGGTTGTGACTTGGTGTCACATAAAGGCTCCCCTTTAGCAGATTGATGTTTAGTCACAACATCTTCATCATCGTGTAATAACAGATGTTCTATGGGTTTTTGTGTCATGACCTTAGTGATATTTGGTCGCAACCTAGCTTTACAGTGGATCTCAGGTTGATGTTCAGTTGTGACAGGTAGGCCATCTGGTTATAACTATTTGTCACAGAAATTTAACCCTTCTTTAATCATTGCACTTCCAGCTTCCAGAACATCTTGGGATCTTGCAAGAACACTCAAGAAACCTTTTGCAAGTGCATTATCTCTATCATTATCATGTAAAATCAATTCATGTTCATCCCTAGTCTCTTCAATAGCATAATCAATTGCATTCAAAGTAGTAAAAACAGAATTATCAAGAGGAAATTTCATTACTTCATTCATGTTGAAGGTTACCACATGTTCTCTAACTTCTATTGTGATAGAACTATGCTTCATACTGATGATAGTCTTGAAAGTTTAGAGGAAAGGTCAGCCTAGGATCAGAGTACTGTCATTTACTAACTCATTGGACATGTCCAAAATATAAAAATCAGTTGGGAATACTAAGTCCTTGACCTGTACTAGAATATCCTCAAGGATTCCCTTAGGATACCTAATGGACCTATCAGCTAACTGGAGCACTATGTTTGTGTCTCTAAGGTTGTGGATTCCTAAGGCTTGATATACTGACCAAGGCATTACATTAATGGCTACCCCTAGATCTAGTAACGCTCCCTTAATATGAACATTTCCTATAGTGCATGGGATTGTGTAGGATCCTGGGTCTTGGCATTTAACAGGTAGTTCAGCCTTAAATAGTGATGACATATTAGAACTCACTTGGATTCTCTCAAGAGGCCTAAACTTCTTTTTATCAGCACACAATTCTTTCAAAAATTTTGCATATTTAGGGTTTCTCTTGAGGAACTCAACCAAAGGGATGTTTATTTCTAACTTATTGAATAGAGTATAAGCATCTTTTACAAAATCAGGGTCAACTGTTTTCTTTCTAGTAAAGTAAGAGTTAGGAAAAGGGAGATCTTTTATACTTACCTACTTACCTTTGTGCATAGAGGATCCTTGCTTACTCAACTCAGGCTTCTCCTCAGGTTGCTCTCCTTTATAGGCTGGACTGGGTACTGTTGCTACTTCTTCTTGCAGCTATTGCTCTCCACTTGGGTCTGTGTGTTATCCTCTTTAGTTAGCTTCTTCATTACAAGCTGCTATTCTTTAGCACTTTCAAATTTCCCAATTTGTACCTGTGATATAGATGAATTCTCATATTCAGCATCTTCCACATCCTGCTCTGGTGTATCAGCTTCCTTAAAATGAACCTTTCTTTCACTTTTGAGGGATATAGCATTCAAACCCCTCGGATTGATGACAGTATTCGAAGGTATGCTGCCACTGCTCTTTCTTTGAATATCACTCACTATATTGGAAACTTGAGTTAAGTGACTTGTGATATATGCATTCTTGGAACTTAACTCCTCAAGTTTCCTATGCACATCAGCATTATCCTTCTGTATACTTTGAAGGATTGAAGCTATGGAGGTGAATTGATCGTCATTCTCTTTGAGATTGTTGTCTATATTAGTCATTCTATCATCCATGTTGTTCATCTATGCAGCCATACTCTTTAATAATTGAGAAGTCTCATATGGCCTTGATGTTAATAAGGTCATAGGGTGAGTTGGAACTATTGACCTTACATTATTTTGGTAGTTGCTTGAGGAAGCACTACCTCCTTGGAATTGATTTGGCCTATCACCCCCACCTAAAGTTTAGGTGATCTCTCCAACCAAGGTTGTATGTGTTAGAGTATGGGTCTCTCTTCTGGTATTGATTGTCTCTCCCTTGATACATTACCGCCACTTCTTCATACTGTCTGTCACATGTACTGGTAGCATGCATCATAGAACCGCATGATTCACATCGTGTAACCAAGGCTTGTGAGGTATCCACTGCATAAACTTATTTTGTGGAATATACCTCTCTTTCAATCAAATTCATGATCTTCTCCATTCTATTTTCCAAAGCCGCTATTTATGCTAAGATCTCTTTTGAATTACCTATAGAAGATGTGGGTATTCTCCTTACATCCCCTATCTGATAGTCTTTATTGGCCATTTTTTGGAACTCCTAACTTGCTTGTGGAGTCTTATCTCTCAAGGATCCATTTAATGCAGCATTCAAGGAAACCTGATTATGAGAAAGTAGACCATCAAAGAAAATGTCTACTAAATCAGCCTTGGTCATGTTGTGGTGAGGGCATCGAGCCAACAGGTTAAGAAACCTCGTCCAATACTCATGTAAAGATTCTTCATCCTCTTACAAAATATTAGTGATCTCCTTCTTTATTCGAGTGGTCTTTGAAGCTAGAAAAATTGTTCAAGGTATGTTGACTTCAGTTGATCCTATGTAAGAGTAGAGAAATGGGTGGGCAAATTGTAGAGCCACTCCTTAGCCTTCCCTTCCAAGGTAAAATGAAAATACCTCCTTAAGACGTCATCCAGTGCAGTCATTAGAGGCTTTATTGAGGAACAGATCATATGCATGGTTTGTAAGTGCCTGTGTGGAAATTCTCCTGCAAAACCATGAAATTTAGGTGATGTCATATATCCAATTTTCTTACCTGATGTAACAGTACAGTTTATCTGTAATGGATATGAGATTCTTGGAATAAACTATATCAGATTGAGAAAGGAAAGGGAAGGATTAATAACTAAGGAAAGAATAGGGACTAAAGTGCAAATTAGAAATGCTTGAAGGTAAAAGTGAAAGTAGAAGAAAACGGAGAGACCTAAATGCAATTAATGAAAAGTTCAGGTACTAAAGTGCAATTATTCAAAAGTTGAGGGACCTAAATGTAAATATGGAAAAGTTAAACTAAAAAATGCAAAAAATGCCTGGAATTATATCAGACCCAAATTTTACCAATAGATAGACAAAAGTATTCCTGTCAGTTTAACGCAATACAGAATTTTGATTTGAAGTCCTAATTGATTGATATAAATTCCTGAAGTCAAAAGGAATTATTACAGTATTTTTCATACCTCATAATCAAATGAGACCTTATAGGAAAGTCATATATTTAATGTAAGATTTTATAAAATTGACAGAGTCATAAAAGGAATCTTGTAGAAGCCATACGGGATTTTACAATGAAATAAAATATCCGATAAATAGGATCGGGAGAGTTGTATTGTGAATTGGGTCATAAAGGCAACAGAGACAATAAGCCCATATCAAGGCCTAAATGGCGCCCATTAAGGTGACTGGACAGTTAAGTGGGCCAGAGTCCAGAGCAGTTCAGGAAAAGTACAAAATTACAAAAATGCCCCTAGATGCCTATACTGTACCTGTCATATCCTAATTTTTCCCTATCTGTATAGTACTGATAGTCGAAAGAAGTTTGAAAAGGATTATGATGAAGATCAGAAGAAAAGATAAAGGTTAGATGAGTCTTGAAGAAAGAGAAGGACTAAAACGCAAAGTATAAAAGGTTAAAGGCAAAAATTAAAACTAGAAACAAAAGTTAGGCCCTTATGTGCAATTATTCAAAAGTTCATAGACCTAAATGTAAATATGAGAAAGTTGAGTCAAAACAGGCCAAAAATGCCTAGAATCAGATTAGACTCAAATTTTACCAGTAGATAGACAAAGTGATTTAGGTCAGTTTAAGTATTCACATAATTTCGATTTGAGGTCCCGATTAATTGATATAAATTCTTGAAATTAGAAGGAATTATTGCATTATTTTTCAGATCTCTGAATTAGATGAAACTTTACCTTAAATTCTTATATTTAATCTATGAATTTATAAAACTGACAGAGTCAGAAAAGGAATCCTATAGAATTCTTACGGGATTTTACGGTGAAATAAAATACCCGATAAATAGAATCGGGAGAGTTGTCTTGTGAATTGGGCCATAAAGGCAATAAAGGCAATGAGCTCATATTAAGGCCCAAATGGCGCCATCATAAGCCCAATATAGTGATTGGACAGTTAAGTGGGCTAGGGTCCAGAGCAGTCTAGGAAAAGTGCGAAATTATGAAAATGTCCTTAGATGCCCATATTGTATCAGAGATAGATGGAGGGCATTTTGATCATTCTGTACTGGCCAAAAATGTGGGACATAGTATAAATATAATTAGTTAGAGCCAATATATGCCCTGAGGCAGTGTAAAGAGGTGTGAAATGACAATTATGCCCTTAAGGTTAATATAGTGCAAGATAGTGAACCAAGGGCATTTTAGTCATTTCACAAGCAATTTGTAATTAAGTTGAGGCCTAGTATAAGTATTTCAATGGTGTGAGAAGCCTAGACATTGATTTCTAGGATAAAATATATATCCTGGTATATTACAAAAAAATTAGGAACAAAACACAGTCCGGTTGTTATGAAACTTCTCCAATCAGTAAGGATTGGACTAGAATTTTTCTAAAAGCTTCCTTACATGGGAATCACGCCATATACCCCTATTAGGTGTCCCATGAGCTGCCCCACATGATGACATAATTATTCTTTTTAGAAAAAGTTAAATCCAAGATTAAATGTTGGCCTTTAGATCAAATAGTAACCAAATCAAACTTGGCCATTGAATTTCCATGAAATTTTCTATAAATACCCCCTCAATTCTGTAGCCAAACTGTGAGGAAATAAGCCTTGGGGAAACTCTTGCAAAATGAAAACTCAAGCCAAGATAAAGAAGATTCAAGGTACCAAAGTTCAAGCAAGCTAGAGATTAAAGGTAAGCAATCTCTGATAGCTTATTTTCCTTTGATTTGGGAGCTTGAATTTAGGGTTTTTATGGGGGAAAAGTTGAGTTTTCTCTAAGGGGTGGTGTTGCCCAAAAACCTTAGATGAAAAGGGAAAGAAGAAATTAAAGTTAGAAACATATGATTGAAGCTTAAACAAGCTAGTTAAGTGATTGGTTGTTGAATCAAGTTGATATTATTGACTTTGCCATAGTGTACCCTATTTGTTATGCACTATTCATGAGGGAAGGAAATGGAATTTCAATGATTTCATGCTTCCATTGAATTTATATGATGATTTTGTGTAGGATTGAAAAGGTTTTGAACCTTGGAAACATTAAAATTCTAAGATTGTAGTTTTTGAAATTCTTCACGATTACTATTCACTCGCATGAACAGTGATTGGAATTTCATGATTTTGATGCTCCCAATGGTTTCAAAAAGGAGTTCTGTAGAATTTACTACAGAATTTACAGTTGATTAAAAGACCCGATAAATAGGTTTCGGGGAAATTTCTCGGGAATTGAGCCCATGAAGATAGGGGATCATACAGAGGGTCCAGAATGGCACCTTATAGGCCCAATAATATTTTCATATAAGAATGTGGGCCAGGGCTAATAAAGACCGAGAAAAATGAAGAATTACAAAAATGCCATTGAAGGTATGCCACTGTGTTATGTCATTGAGTCAGAGTCAGATGAAGGGCATTATGATCATTTGACTAAGGTTAAACAGTCAATAAAGGTATCTGGATAGTTGACCAGGGTCAAGAGGTACTCTGGTAAGGTATGGAAAGATAATCGTACTCCTATAACTACTAAAGAGGAACTAAGGGCATTTTGGTAATTTACTAAGGATGTTTCTTGGGAACCGAACAACTAGAGTGCTTGGACTTGGTTTGAAACCCAAGATCACAATCCAAGGCCCAAAAACGTAGCCCAAGAGTAATGTGGGCCCAAGAGGCATTAAAATATTATTTTAGTACTTTTTCAATAAAGTAAAGTGACCCGGTCCAAGATAGAACTGGGTAAAGTGATCTAGAATCATGAGGGGACATAAATAGGGCCCATAATGTGCCACATGGCATGATTATAGTAAAAGAAGAAAAGTAAAGGACACATGGCATGATTACAGAAAAAGGAGAAAAAGCAAGAGGACACGTGGCACTATCTCAGCTGTCCATTCAGGGAAAATACTCTGGAAAGGCTAAGTCAGCTAGTAAGGTGTCCCAAGGGCCCCACCATTGCGCCATACATACCCCTGAGGTGTCCCTTGAGGTGTCTTGGATGATGTCATTAATGGTGAGTTATCAGGGAGGGTGATGTCATCGTGATGATGCAGGCAAAGCTTCTTGAGGAAGCAAGCAATCTGAGCCATTCATCGCGAATCAAGCTAGACCATTCATTCCACCTCCTCTCACCTATAAATAGGCCACTCCCCTCCCATTTGAAGGCACATCACGGATCTAGCAAGAAAAGGAAGAGAAAGAAGAGAGAAAGAGAGAAGGAAAGAAAGAAAGGAAAGAAATGAAGGAGTTCTGGTGGATCCAGGAGCAATCTAAGGAGCTGAGGGACTGGGCAAAGTTTAGGAATGAGGTAAGAAAATTATCTAGTCCTTGCTCTAATAAATTATAGGATTGCTCTTAGTAGTTAGAATAGAGAAATATCTCTATTAATAAAGGTAGCTAAAGGTAGAAAGGAAGCCAGGGGAATGTCGGAATAAGGATATCACCCCTAGTTAAACATGAGTTAAATAGAGCTATGCTGATAGAATAATAATGAAGATATTATTATGCTATGTATAGGCTCTAAGCTATGGAAAGAATGAACCTTAGAGCAAAGGCTAAGAGCTAGAAGAAAAGCTACATGCCAGGTAGTGAACTTATCCTAAACTTGTATGCATTGAATGTTATGCTTAATGTGCTATGGCTTTGTTGAATTGTATTGAACATATGCTTATGTATGAAGCTTTGTTCCTATGATTACTTTGGACAATTGTATTTCATATGTAACATGGAAGCATGCACATTAGACAATGTTAACACTTTCACAAGCAAGCACAAGTATTAACATTAATGCATGCATTGTTTAGTACCATTAGCTACTGAGATTTCCCTAGAAATCTCACCCCTTCCATATCAATCCAATTACAGAAGGTCTTCTCAAGATAGAGGATATAAAGATGCATGAAGAGATGTTAATTGCTTAGCATGATTGATATGTGATTTATGTATGTATAATTGCTGGATATTGTCACTGTGAATAGTAACTCATGATGGAGGCAGTGACATTTGTGCTATAATTATAACTAGTAAATGATTGAATAAATGTATGGTATTTTTCTAGTAAGTAGTAGACATGTCAAGCTTCTATTTGATATATAGAACATCTCATTTGGATGTCTACACAAAAAGATATGATTGATCAAAGTTGGGACCAGAATGCTAGAATCAGGGATAGGACGCTGGAGGAACAGTGATTTTGGAACGTTGACCAATATTTACCTGGTCAAGGCATGGTCAACGAGTCATTTTTCCCTGAAATAACATTAAGTTATATTCTATTGGAAGTTTGAACCACTTTATTTCAATTTTTCTAGAATTAGTTATGATTTTTAGAAGTCAGGTCACTCCGCTAGAATTTACACAGTGAACAGTACTCGCTAGGAGTAAAATTCCAGATTATACGATTTGACTTCAATGGCCCTAGAAGTGGTTCCAAATGCTACTGAATGGTCCCTAATATGTAAGAAAAGGAGGATGTTATATAGAACATTTCATTTGGATGTATATAACAAGAGAAATGAATTTCCAAAGTAAGGGACCATAATCTATTTCCAGAGTTTTTGACCAAATGAACAGTAAACTTTAACGAATAACTTGTATTAATTGGCTAATCATTTGGTCTAGAAATTATTTTTTCCTTAAATTTCAAGATGTTATCTTCATGTAGCTTTTTTAACCACTTCATTTCGAGTTTTTTTATAATTAATTATGATTTTTTGAAGTTCGTTGCGTAATCTGGAATACCATATGAACACTAATCCGAGAAAGAGTAAAATTCTAGATTTGGCTAATAGACTTCTAAGGTCTTGTAAGTGGTTCCAAATGCTACTGAATTGTCCCTAAGAGTATAAAAGTAAGGATGTTACAATCCTAATGATGGATAGAGGTCATTTTGGTCATTCTGAATAGGCCAAAAATATGGCACATAATATAAATATGATTAGTTAGAGCCAGTATATGCCATAAGGCAGTACAAAGAGGGGTGAAATGATAATTATGCCCTTAGGGTCAATATAATGCAAGAAATGACACCAAGGGTATTTTGATCATTTCTCAAGGGATGGATAGCAGATAAATACTCAGTCTAATATTGTCAATGATATGAGAAGCCTAGACATTGATTTTCAAGACAGAATATATATCCTGGTATATTATAAAAAAAATTAGGAACAGAACACAGTCCGATTGTTGTGAAACTGCTCCGATCGGTACCAAATTGGACTAGAATTTTTCCAGAAGCTTCCTTACATGGGAATCACTCCACATACCCCTATTAGGTTCCCCATGAGCTGTCCCACATGATGTCATAATTATTCTTTTTAGAAAAAGGTAAATCCAAGATTAAATGTGAGCCCTTGGATCAAATAGTAACCAAATTAATCTTGGCCATCCATTTCAACCCAAAATTCTCTATAAATACCCCCAATTTAGATGGCTTCGATATGCATGGTGAACCATAGGGAAACTCTTGCAAAATTTCCATTAAGACAAGAAAGAAGCACACAAAGTGAAGTAACAATCAAGGTAATCATCTCCCTTGATCTTAAGCTTTGTTCTAGCAAGTTAGCTCATGGTTTTAAGGGGTTTTCATGATATATTTTCCTTATGGTTGCTGCTTGAAGTGCTGCTCATATATGGTTAGAATATGAGTTTTATGTTATGGATAGTCTAGATAAGCTTAAACAAACTAGAATCAAGTGGTATAAGCTTGGGAATTCAAGTATGTATGGATTTAGGGTTTTGTGTTCTTGCTGGTACTATGCTTGAAACTGTTCATATGATATAATTTCATGATTTTTATGCTTCCAATGAGTTTAAAATGGAAAATTGTGTGGGGATAAAGTAGGAGAACAAGTATTGGAAGTATTGGAATCAAAATGTGAAGTTTTGGAAAACAAGAGCATGCATTTGGTTTGGTACTGTAGCAAGTGGTATGTTTTGACTTTGAAAATTATGATTTCATATTTGGATTCTATATGAAAAATTATGTGTAAATGAACCATGAGAATTTATTTTGGAAAGATGGAAGTAGGAAACATAAAAGAAAGAAAGGAAGGAAGTTAGTGAAAACCTAGTCTTGGATTTGGTTTCAAGTTGAGTTGTAACTTGATATTATTTTGTAATGGCTAGGTTTTGACATTTGTGAAGGAAGGAAATCATCCCAAGAAGGTCTTGACCAAGATAGCTAAGAGGTAGAAAAAATACCTAAGTATAACTCATGTTTGTTTAATTGTTTGCTTGCTTGTTGATTATGGTGTTTGGTTGAGCATGAGAATGTGTCATCATGTTGATGATGATGTATGAATAATTGCAACTCCTTGCAAGTTATGTCATGACAATATGCATAACTATATTTTAGGTGATAGATCCTCTCAAGGGAAGAGATTAAATGTTGATGATTAAGTTTGTATAATAAGTTACATGACTTACATGACACTATGGGATGATATGCTAGTATGCATGGTGTATGTTTCTATAACCCTATTTTGAAACTATGGCGATGTAATGATGATTATGATGCTTAAATAAACGATTTTCAGTTTGAAATTTGGCATGATAATAGCTAAGATACAGATATTTAAATTGACACCAAGAATGCCTTAATTGGATAAATATTCGAATTGTTATGATTTTCCAAATTGGGAACTAAGATCTGGAATTGAAATAAAACGAGTGTTAAAAGGCAGTGACGTTCACGCAATGATTTTACATATCAAATGAACGAATTTTTCCAAAAAAAAATTTTAATATTAAGAGGACATCTAGAGATTGAAATCCATAGGTAACACAATTCATTTAGATAAGTAACCAAAGAGAAATGAATTTTTCAAGTTAAGGTAAATAAACTCGAACCTCTAGATTTTACCAAATGAACTATAATTTTCAAAGAATAAACTGATTTCATTTGGACAAAAAGACCTCAGTTCCATATTTTTTTTCTTCAAATATCTATGAAAGAGCTTTCATTAGAACTTGAAACCACATTATTTCAATTTTTCTACAATTAATTATCAATTTTCAAAGTAGGGTACATGTTTTGGAATTACTAAATGAACAATAAAAGTGAACAGTACCCCGAGAGCAGTTCTTTTGAAAATGAATGTTTTCAAAGAAAATGATCATGTAATTGGTTCCAATCACTTCTAATGGAGTATAATTAAGGTTAAAAGTAAGGATGTGATAGGTAAGGCTACAATCAAAGATCCTTTAATCTCAAAATTAGCTTATTCAATGTAGAAACCATAAGGATTATAATTCACATGCAAATGATTAATTTCCCTTACACTTCTATTATCTTCTGGGTTCATCGGTATTTCATTTTCTCTATGCCCATTAGGCCCATTATGATTAATATTATCCTTATTCGGTTCAGTTTCAGACTCTGAAATACTAGAGGAGGAACTAGATTTTGCTTCTTCTTCTTTAAATTCTCTAAACTCTCTCTTTAGTTTCCTAAGTCTTCTCTCAATTTTAGGTTGAAAAGGCACTAATAGTTTAGCTCTTTTACATATGCAATGCAGACCAGATAGAGAATAATCAAGGCAATCAGTCAAAGTCAGTCACAGAAGTTAGACAGCGAAAAATTTTCAATTAGTCGTGACCAAAGAGTATTTGAGTCGCGACAAAATATCCCAGAGAAAAGTAGTCATGACTGGAGGTGTCAAATGTCGTGACTGGTTTTCGTAGAGTAGTCAAATTTCACAGGGAAGAAATTAGGCCATGACAAAAATGGTTTTTGGTCACCGCTTAAAGTCACAGAGAGTAATTGTCGTGATGCAGGTGAGATTGGGTCACAACTCTCAGTCATAGAGACTGATTTTGCAGAAACTCAAAAGAAGATATAATGCAATGCAATTCTAAAAAATACCTCAAAACTAAAATGCAAACAAAAGAAAGAAAGATGACTCAGGTAGCTAATAAAATTGACAATCAATTACTAGGGAACCAATTACTTGGCTCCCCAGTAATGGCACCATTAATGGGGCCTGATTGTCGTGGTCTAATCCATCAAAATAAAGTTTATTGCACCCAATATAATGTAGTATAAGGCATAACCCTATCATTCTTCTCGAGAAGCTTTTATATGGAAACCTAGTAGATTGGATGCCAAAATTAATGAAAAACCTGAGCAGGGATAAAATAGTTTTTGGGTTTTAGTGATTGGTGCAATGAAAGTAGGGTTCAGAAAAGTAAATATTTTTGGATTTTTCTTTACAATGAAAACGAGTTGATTTAGTTGAGAAATATGCTATGAAAGACTCTTGATGATGAAAATGTATCTATCCTTGCTCTCACGTTTAAAGTTAGAGTTTAGAAATCACTAAGTCTCAAAGAAGATCTCAATCGATCGATTGAGTCCAGAACCCTAATTTTCCTTAAATCCCTTTGATCAAAGCTAATCTAAGAACTATTAGCAAACTGTCGTAAACCACTTAGTGTATAAATTGAATTTAGATGATGAAAACACCCTTGAATGGTCATCGATCAGAAACCCTAGATTTCAAGCAATGAATTAATTAACAACGATCGCTGATAATAACCCACTCTTAAAATCAAAAGTGAAATATTGTATTAAAAGCAAATGTTCAAATCATCCAAATTCAATTACAAAGTCTAATATGAGAATGATCAATCGATATTCAAAACTTGCTCATGAGATAAAAACCCTAAATCTAGCAACAATCATAACATGAGAATATGCAAATTAAAATAGTAGAAATTCCCTGTTTGAGTCCATGAGCTCAAGATATATAATTCATCACCAAGACACTAAAGGTTTAGCCTCTCATTACTCCTGTTGTACTACAATCATTATTCAGATGAGATGCCATCAAGAAACAGTGAGAAGATGGAAGAGTAATGGTGTAGAGAGGTGGAGAAATCTATAGAGATGTGTAGAATGATTGAAGAGGTCGAGAAGGTGATGAAAGAGCACAAGAGTAAATCAAGTCAAAAACTAGCCTCCCATTGGCGGAAGCCTTCCTCCCCTTTTATTTCTACATAACCTAATTCAAAATGCACAGTTTCAGCGATTTCGCATATTAGTCATAACCAACTCTATATTTTGGTCATGACCTGTAAACACAGAAAGACTTTTAGAAGAATCAAGGTCACGACTGGCAGAATCCTTGGTCACGACTAAAAGATGCAGGAGTGTGGTTTCACTTTCATTTGCTTGTGATTTCTTTCCTGGTCCTTGCTCTCTTCCAAAATACCTGCAATCCAAAATAAAAACTCACTGTAAAAGTCCAAATCAGTAAATAATAGAATATATGTAGTTTGGAAGAGTTAATTTACCATTTTAACCTTTTATTAGCATATTGCCATTCATAATTATGTATTACCATAAAAGTACAATTTAAGGCCTAAAATTATGGTAAAGTTGTTATAAAGATCTTAAAAATGTCACAGAAACCATAAAAGAATATGTCTTATCAAACCCACTCTCTTAAAATCAAAACTGAAATATTCTATTAAAAGCAAACGTTCAAATCATCCGAATTCAATTACAAAGTCTAATCTGTGAATGATCAATTGATATTTAAAACTTGCTCATGAGATGAAAACCCTAGATCTAGCAGCAATCATAACATGAGAAGATGCAAATTAAAATAGTAGAAACTCCCCGTTTGAGTCCATGAGCTCAAGATAACTCATTCGTCACTAAGAGACTAAAGGTTTAGCCTCTCATAACTCCTGTTATACTACAATCACTATTCAGATGAGATGCCATGAAGAAACAGTAAAGAGATGGAAGAGTGATAGTGTAGAGAGGTGTAGAATAATTGAAGAGGTCAAGAAGGTGATCAGAGAGCACGAGAATACTGCATCTTAGCCTAATCAGGTCAAAAATCAGCCTCCAATTGACGGCAGCCTTCCTCCCTTTTTATTTCTGCATAACCTAATTCAAAATGAGCAGTTCCAGCAATTTTTGTATTTTAGTGGTGACCAGATCCATGTTTTTGTCATGACCTGTAAATACAGAAAGACTTCTAGAAGAATCAAGGTCGCAACCAGCGGACTCTTTGGTCACGACTAAAGATACAAGAGCGTGATTTCACTTTCATTGACTTGTGATTTCTTTCCTTATCCTTGCTTTCTTCTAAAAGACTTGCAATCCAACATAAAAGCTCACTGTAAAAGTCTAAACCAGTAAATAATAGAATATATGCAATTTGGAATAGTTAATTTACCATTTTGTCCTTTAATTAGCACATTGCCATGCACAATCATGTATTACCATAGGGACTTCCACTATTTTTCCTGAATTTTTACTTTTTTGCAGTTTAGTCCCTGAACATCATCTATATACTTTTGGGACTTCTACACAATAGGGCCTAGTAGCCTTCCTTTTTCAGGCTACATACTGGGCTTCTAGGCCTAAAAATTGGGATATGACATTTCTCCTTCCCTTAAAATAAATTTCGTCCTCGAAATTTCAGGGTTAAATCTCTATTCATACTTTGATGAAGAGTTTCTCTGAGGAGAATGTCCCTTTCTTTTCATAATACTTCCTTGACTTTTCTAGCTCTTCTTAACTTTTCTTACTATCTTTCATAACCTTGTGTATCTATGCCAAACTTTTGTGGCAATTACACCATTTCTCATATAATTGTGTTCTATCTTTAATCTATCTTAGACCATCTTCTCTAGGTCTTTACTAGCCTCTTAGCCTCTTTATCCTTATCTGAAGGATTTATCTACCCATACTTTTCTATTCTCAAAACATATGGGGTTCTCTTCTCTATTCCTCAAGCATACTTCTACAAAACCTTTCGAATATCAGTACCCAAACTTGAACTTGAACTCCATCTTTATTTAAGAAAACTAAGTTTAGTCTGTATATAATATAGGCTATTTGAGGAAAATAATTATAAATAAGTTTCCTGGATGAGTTAATCAACTAGTGAAGCTCCTTACCTTAACTTCGTCTTTGGGACTCATCTTTCCAGAGAGATATTGTACTATTCCCATTTCTTAATGGCCCATTACTTTCTTTAGGCTAGGTCTAATTGCGATCTTGGGATCTAACTGCGATCAACCGTAAGCCTCTTCAGAATCTAACTGTGACTCTAAAGCTATTAGGATCTAACTGCGATCCTTGAACCATGATAGGATCTAACTGTGACCCTCTAGAATCCTCTGTGATTCTGTTGTACTGTATCATCATCTATGAAAGATCTCATCTAACATACTAAGTTATAAGGTTAACTGCTTCCACTTGTTGATAACTCAATAAAAAATTTTAAAATACATTCAGTAGTCCATATTATTTACAAAGACTTTACTTATTTTTCCTCTTACTTAGGAGTTCCTTCTCATCTTTCTTACTCTACTGTGGTTTACCAATTATGGTCTAATCACCTGCCATTGCATTCTGTTGTTATGGCCTCATCATAACTTCTCATTTAAATATGTGCTCTAACTGCAAGCCATTTAAACTATGCTCTAACTGCAAGCAATCTGCATAAGATCTAACTCTTATCTGAAGAGTGATTTGAACTCATCTAAATCTAGCTCTATCTGAGAGCCATATGTTTTAGATTCAACTCTTATCTAAAGAGTAATATGAAAACAATCTCTTTACTGCAATCTCTTACCTTCCTGTATACCATTTCTTTTGATAGAGTTATAATACTACCACCTTCTTGGTACTTGTTGTAACCCTAACATAAGAAATGGTCCTGAGTACTGTATTCATAAGTTTATAGAAATACCTTAGTAACCCCAATCATATTGTAACAATTGTCTCACTTATTGAGACTATCTATCATCCTAGGTATATTCTTATTGCATGTCGTATGGTATGGGTAACATCCTTACTTTTATACGTCTTAGGGACCATTCAGTAGCATTTAGAACCACTTACAAGACCTTGGAAGTCCATTAGCCAAATCTAGAATTTTACTCTTTCTCGGGTTACTGTTCATATGGTATTCCAGATTACGCAACGAACTTCGAAACATCATAATTAATTCTAGAAAAATCGAAATGAAGTGGTTCAAAAAGCTACATGAAGATAACATCTTGAAATTTAAGGGAAAAGTAATTTCCATACTAAATGATTATCCAATTGATACAGTTTATTTTTTGAAGTTTACTTTTCATTTGGTCAAAAACTTTGGAAATAGTTTTTGGTCCCTTATTTTGAAAATTCATTTCTCTTGATATATACATCCAAATGAAACGTTATACCTATGCACTTAAATATTTGGATGTTTACTACATGCTCATAAAATTTCATGAAATAATTCCCTCATTTGCTAGGTCAGACTGAAGCCACAACAAAACTGCTTTAGGACCTAGTTTTTTACCATTTCAGTTTCCTTTCTTTCACTTTCCATAATTGTTCCAGCATACATAAATCATCTCTTTTGCTTTTTCTGAATTTATATACATCACAGGGTTATACAATAATTGTTTCATACAATCTCATCACATAAATAGATACTTTACATGGCTTTGACATACATGGAAAGTGCATAGCATATACTAATATCTTAAATACTTCACTTTTCTTCTTCCATGCTTTTACTCTTCTTCATGCATACATTATCCATCATGCTTGACCTAAATTGGTTGGTTATGGGAGAGTGAGATTCTAGGCAATCTTAGTAGCAAACATTACCACTTAAATATGCAAGATGGATGCTAATGCATGATATGTAATTTCATTAACTTTCTTTGATTAGTGACATGCCATCATGCTATATACTTTTACATAAAGTGCATGGCCATGGAAACATGTTATTCACAATACATTCAACATCATTTATCATGTCACAACATCATTCAAATAACATATACATGTCAACACATAAGCATACCACATCAAGCACATAAAGAGGTAAGTTCACCATCTTGCACTTAAGCTTTCATCTTGATCTTTTGCACTTGCTCCCTAGCTTCACAACCATGAAGTCTTTATGTCAATCACTTCCCAACATCTTCTTGGATGTTTCATGGTCCTAAAAACATTCATATTCATCACATAACTCATTAGGACTCATGAACTCCAACCATATTCAAGATTAACTTTGTTACACTCTTTATTGTCATAACTTTCTCTAATTTTCACTAATCCACTTGGTTGTTGAACCAATTGATGTCTTGACTTTATCCTACACAATTTCATCTTTTGAATCCATTTATGAGCTTAGAATCATGAAATTCCAGCTCCTTCATGGCCTGCTGTACAGAACTGAACATGAGCATACAATTCTTTCAAAAATTCTCATTTTGATTCTAATGCTTCCCATACTTGTTTCTCCACTTTACCCCACACAACTTTTCATTTTAAAACCATTGGAACCATCAAAATCATGAAATTCCAATCACTGTTTATGTGAGTGAACAATAACCGTAAGGAATCTCAAAGACTACAACCTTGATATTTTAATGTTTCCGAGGTTTAAAACCTTTCCAATCCTACAAAAAATCATCATACAAACTCAATGGAAGCATTAAATCATTGAAATTCCATTTCACATGAACAGTGAAGACTGAACAGGGCACACCATGGCAAAGTCAAGAATATCAATTTGATTCAACAACTAACCACTTAACTAGCTTGTTTAAGCTTCAATCATATAGTTCTAACTTTAATTTCTTCTTTCCCCTTTCCTTTAAGCTCTTTGGGCAGCACCACCCCTTATAGAAAACTCAACTTTTATCCCATCAAAACCCTAAGTTCAAGCTCCCAAATCCAAGGAAAATAAGCTAGGAGAGATTGCTTACCTTTAATCTCTAGCTTGCTTGAACTTTGGAACCTTGAATCTTCTTTGTCTTGGCTTGAGTTTTCATTTTGTAAGAGTTTAACCAAGGGTCCATGAGCTTACAGTTTGGCTTCAGAATGGAGGGGTATTTATAGCCAAAATCTAAGAAAAATCAATGGCCAAGATTGATTTGGTTACTATTTGATCTAAAGGCTCACATTTAATCTTGGATTTTACTTTTTCATAAAAGAATAATTATGACATCATGTGGGACAGCTCAAGGGACACCTCAAGGGGTTATGTGGCATGCTCATCATGCTAGGAAGCTTCTGGAAAAATTCCAGTCCAATTCAGTACCGATCAGAGCAGTTTCACAACAACCGGACTGTTTTCTGTTCTGAATTTTTCTATAATATACCAGGATATGTATTATGTCTTGGAAATCAATGTCTAGGGTTCTCATACCCTTGACATGGTTATACTGAGTATTTATCTGCCATCCATTCCCTGGGAAATGACCAAAATACTCTTGGTGTCATTTCTTACACTATATTGACCCTAAGGGCATAGTCGTCATTTTACCCCTCTTTATACTGCCTCAGGGTGTATCTGGGTTCAACTAATCATATTTATACCATGTGCCACATTTTTAGCCTATCCCAGGTAACCAAAATGCCCTTCATCCATCTCTTGTACAATCTAGGCATCCAGGGGCATTTTCGTAATTTTGCACTTTTTCTAGACACTAACCCCTTCTACTGATGGACTGGTACCCTGGGTTTTGGGCCCTTCTTAGCGTCATCATGGGCCTATATGTGAGGTCATCTAGTCTCATTTCATCTAGGCTCACATACTGATAAGTTCCATTATCGGATCACGGGTGTTATCAAAGTCCAGTCAAAATTCATTAATATGTAAATAACTTTTTATACATAACTTCTTCTGGAGTTCTGTCAAATTCAGAACATCTGACACTGTAAGGAACACTTTCCTATAATTCCCCCACCTATATCTGATGTCCATAGAATCTGATAAAAATTCATATAACTTTTAGACTATCCAATAATTTTCTGTTGTCTGGAGCCCTAATAAAATTTCTGTATCATGCCACATTACCCAGCATGACTTTCTCTATTTACTGATGGAATGTGGGACTGAAATACTTACAGGCAGTTCTAAGCCTTTTCTGGCTGAACTTTTCCATAATTATATTTATGTCCCTGACTTTTTGCTTAATTACATTTAGGTCCCTAAACTTTTAGAAATTACCACTTTTGGCCCAACATTTATTTCTAATTTAACTTTTAGACTTTAACCTTTTCCAATTTACGTTTAGGTCCTTCTCTTTCTTTAAGACTTATCTAACCTTTATTATTTCGTCTGATCTTCGTCATAATCCTTTCTAAACCCCTTTCCACTATCAGTACTATACAGATAAGGAAAATTTAGGATATGACAGTATAGGAGCAATATAACTTTCTCATCATAAACTCTACCCTGCATGTACTACATGAGGAGAGTATTCATAGCATACTCTAACATGCGTGTCATCATATGACAACTGCAAGGAGATGTAACTATTCATCATAACTCATGGCAACATAAGACATATCATTATCACATAAATTTGCTCAACCATCCATCATATGTACACTGCAATTGAACAATTAACTAAGTAATCCTTTAAAGCATTCTCTCCTCTATCACATCATTTGCCAGATTCCAAACATTTATTTAGGAATCTAAAATAACTATTCATCTAAATTAGGTTTCCACATTACCCTCTTACTAGGGTATAGACTCGACCCTTCATTACCCTTTCTTACATAGGGAATAGGGGAGTCACTTTGTCTTTGAAATTGTGGCTACCTTTCTCTCTTTAAATATTATAAACTTCTTTCTTTGTAACACGGAATTCAATCCATGAGATAACCTCTTAGGTGAGCGGAATAATCTCTATCTCTATGGAGTAACTTTTGCATTTCTCATCTATCTCTTAACTCTTTCTTTCTATCAGCCTCAGTCTTCTCTGGACTAGACTTAAGTCACTTGGATCTCATTCATCATCTATTACTATTACTTATGTTCTCTAGGGTACTCTACCCTAAGTCTGCTAGGTTACTGTTTTTTCATGATGTAGTCCCTCTGTCTTGGGAACATCAGTTCTCTATCTATTAAACATTTTGTCTCTAACTTTAGGCCACATGCTAAGATCATTCCTAGGAAAGTCTTGCTTTAACTTTTGATTCTTTTGTTTAGGAAATAGTAGCTGAACAAATTCTTTTGTCATGTAGATCTACTCACATAGAGGATCTACTTCTGAACATTGTCTTAACTAATCTTTCACATCTCCTTACTTCAGACTATCTGGCTTGATTATGCTTTGTACCAATCCTCTGGTTGATTAACTTCAACTAGGTTGGTACCTTCGTTATCATCACCACTGTAATGTCTGGCAGCTTCCCTTGACCTGGGACTGACTAAGAAACATGAAACCTCAGCAGTAACAACTGACTAAGACTAACTACTTCCTTGAAAATTATCCTATACTGCTGTAAGGTATGGGGTACTGTTCTATCTATCTGGGTGTCACTATCTCTAAGTGGTGAACACTATCCCCATATTTTCTACTAAGGGAAGAACCTCTTAGTTCAAATCTCTACCTATACCAGAGCATCACTGAGCTAGAACCTTCTTTTATGTGCCAGAATCTTATACTCTGTGCCAGAACCTTTTTTCTGTACTAGAACCCTCTCGATTCTAGACCAGAACCTTCTACTCTAAGCCAGAATCCTATGCTCTAATACCAAAATGAAACATCCTTCTCTTCTTACATCTCAGGGACCAAATGGTAGCATTTGGAACCACTTTTAAGGCTATTGAAGTCAAATTACACAATCTGGAATTTTACTCTCTTGAGTACTATTCACTATGTAAATTCCAGATGAGTAATCTGACTTTGAAAAATCATAACTAATTCTAGAAAAATTGAAATGAAGTGGTTTAAATTGTTACACAAAGCTAACTTAATTCTCTTTTAGGAAAAAATAACTCGTTGACAACACCTTGACTCAGTCAATGTCAATAAACGTCCAAAGTTTACTGTTTATCCTACGTTTTTCCCTGACTCCAGCATTTTGGTCCCAACATTTATACTATACAATCCCCAGCTTCTCTTCATGCTTCTTCAGTCCTCTTCTAACATACATATGGGATTGGGATTACATAGAAGGGGATGAGATTTTTGGGAAAATCTCAGTAGCAAACGGTACTAAATAATGCATGTATTAATTTAAATACTTGTACTTGTTGTAAGGAATTGGAAGACATGCAGCAGAAATTAATTTAAAATTTTTTCCATTCCTTACCAGGATCTACCGTATGTGTTTAAGTCAAGTGGAAAGAAGCATTACCCTCAGTGTTCCTCAGTGACTTCCACAGCTTCTGGTCACGATGTTCACAGCTTCTCTCCGCGGCTCGTGCTCCCTTTCTGATAGCAAGAAGTTGACGACTCAGGTCGGCTTCCTCTACTGGTATCCACACGAACAACGTTCCAACCACGAACGGCGTGCTAGCGTCTCTTGTCCCTCCAGGCCTTTCTTAAGAATCCGTCTTCTCCGTCTCTATTTCAGCAGTTTCTTATCTACAAATCTTTTGCAGATTCCCCTTTAGCCTTTCTATGTTCTCTGTGTATCTTGCTAAAAACGCAGCTCCTAAAATCAGATATATAGGATGCTATACGTTTTTCTCTCTACCGAATTGGATTTTGGAGTTAATCTTATATTAATTCTGAAATTAATACAATATCATATATTGTATAATTTAATAAGAAACTAATTAAATAAATAATATTTATATTAAATCTATCCCACAGATTCAATTAACCTATTTATTTAACTTAAAATAAAGATAAGACTGAACTATATTTGATTTATTCTCATAAATCAAATTTGAGATATCATATCAATTTGAATTTCAAATTCAAATGTGATAGAGATTTAATTTTTCCTTATAAATTAAATCTTATAAATATCTCTTATATGAGATATCCTATCAATTTGAATTTTAAATTCAAACGTGATAGAGATTTAATTTATCCTTATAAATTAAATCTTATAAATATCTCTTATATGAGATATCCTATTAATTTGAATTTCAAATTCGAACGTGATAGAGATTTAATTTATCCTTATAAATTAAATCTTATAAATATCTCTTATATGAGATATCCTATCAATTTGAATTTCAAATTCAAACGTGATAGAGATTTAATTTATCCTTATAAATTAAATCTCATATATCTCTTATATATAATGTATATATACAAATTTATATATATACGAATATAAATATAAATAAATATATGCATCTACCATGGATCATTCATTGAATCTGGACATCATAGCTCATGTTGGGTTATTTTGTGTGTGACCCTGTAGGCCCATATGAAGTTGGCAGTGGGCCATTTGCTATATTGGCCCACAAGTCGCAAGCGTTCTCTAGCAAGACATAACAACTACCCAAATCATATGAGGATCGTTAAACAATGTAACCTTTTATACAACCATATCATGTCTCTTTTGTCACGCGATATTTTGGTCATGGTTGAGGCATGGATAATGTCATCCTCCTATTCCTAACCGTTACTTTCTTGATCCCTGAGTAGTCTGACTGTAGAAATGGAACTACCTTTCCATTACAGTATGGCCATACATTTCTCAGACTCACTCATCGAGGGGCCCAGCAATATCTCTCTATAAATGCGAGGGACAAATTCCATCTTGACCATTCACATTCCTCCACATGAAAAACCACTAAACCCAAACATAGTCTTTATGATCACTCTGTCAAAAGTGACTTTTGACTAGGTCAAAGCTGAGCGTTTGTCATGTAGGAATCCATGATGATCTCAGGTCAAAGGCCATATTGACATGGTTTGTATATGAGAGAAACTTATGACGTTACCTATGCAGTTCTCTCATAGCGGGTCAGTCCAACACCTTGTACTCTTACATGTGCTTATGACTCTGATTTATATCTCTATATATCTTCAAAGTCATACTGGTCTTATTTCATCTATGCTCCTGCATAAATGACTGACCAAGGATATTTTGGATAAGATCATGCATTATCCAAGGATGGTCATCATAGTAAACATGCAAATAATATGATAACACAATTAATAAATTCAAAAATCAATAATGTTCATAAGACAATGATTGGCCCCTAGGGCATGTTTTCCAACACTTTCTTATGAAAGTGTTAACATTCCATAATGTGCATGCTTCCATGTAATCTATGAAATACAATTGGCCAAAGTAATCATAGCAATAGAGCTTCATACATAAGCACATGTACAACGCAATTCAACAAAGCCATAGCACATCAAGCATAACGTTCAATGCATACAAGTTTAGGATAAGTTCACTACCTGGCGTGTAGCCTTTCCTTCCTCTAGCTCTTAGCCTTATCTCTAAGGTTCCTTCTTTCATAAGTCAGAGCCTATACATAGCATAATAATATATTTAGTATTATCTAGTATAGCTCTACTTAACTCATACTCAACTTGGGGTAATATCATTAATCTGACATTCCCCAAACTTTCTTTCTATCTATAGCTAACCTTATTAATAGAGATATTTCTCTATTCTAACCACTAAGAGCAATCCTCTACATTATTAGAGTAGGGACTAGAATAACTTACTTACCTCATTCCTAAGCTCTACCCAGTCCCTCAGCTCATTGGACTGCTCCTGGGTCCACCAAAACTCCTTCCTTCCTTTCCTTTCTTTCTCTTTCTCTCTTTCTCTCTTCTTTCTCCCCTTTCTCTTGCTCTTGGCCATGGATTTCCTTGAAGGGGAAGGGCCTATTTATAGGTGAGTAGAGGTGGAATGAATGGCTCAGATCGAATTGTGATGAATGGCCTAAATTGCTTAGCTTTCTCAAGAAGCTTTGCTTGTATCATCACGATGAAATCATCCTCCTTGATGACTCACCAACATGACATCATCCAAGGACACCTCAGGGGACACCTCAAAGGGTATGTGGCACAAATGGTGGGGCCCTTGGGACACCTCACCAGCTGACTTAGCCTTTCTAGAGAATTCCAGAGCCTTTTCCTGGAATAAATGGTCGAGATTGTGCCACGTGTCCTTTTTACTTTTTCTCCTTTTTCCTATCTCATGACATGTGTCCTTAACTTTTCTTCTTTTCCTGTAATAATGCCATGTGGCCCTGTGTGGGTCCCATGGGGACACCTTTCAAGCCACCTTATGGTCTAAAGTCATATCTAATTACTTTTCCCAGTTTTATCCTTAATCAGGTACCTTACTTTATGGAAAAGCACTAAAATATTATTTTAATGCCTCTCAAACTCCCATAACCACTAGGCCTACGTTTTTGGGCTTTGGATTGCTATCTTGGGTTTCTAACCAAGCCCAAACACTCTAGTGGCTCGGTTCCCAAGAAACACCCCTTTCTTTTCTATTATGCCCACAGGGACTTTCACTATTTTCCCTAAATTTTCACTTTCTTGCAGTTTAGTCCCTGAACATCTTCTATACACTTTTGGGACTTCTGCACAATAGGGCCTAGCAGCCTTCCTTTTTCAGGCTACATACTGGGCTTCTAGGCCTAAAAATTGGAATATGACATACAACATTAATGGGAGGGGCTTGGTGAAACATCCTTCTTTTTGTAAGGAATTGGAAGACACGCAGCGGAAATTAATTTTAAAATTTTTCCATTCCTTGCCAGGATCTACCGTATGTGTTTAAGTCAAGTGGGAAGAAGCATTACTCTCAGTGTTCCTCAGTGACTTACACAGCTTCTGGTCACGACGTTCACAGCTTCTCTCCGCGGCTCATGCTCCCTTTCCGATCGCAAGAAGTCGATGACTCAGGTCAGCTTCCTCTACTGGTATCCACACGAACAACGTTCCAACCACGAACGGCATGCTAGCGTCTCTTGTCCCTCCAGGCCTTTCTCAAGAATCCGTCTTCTCCGTCTCTATTTCAGCAGTTTCTTATCTGCAAACCTTTTGTAGATTCCCCTTTGGCCTTTCTGTGTTCTATGTGTTTCGCTAAAACACAGCTCCTAAAATCATATATATAGGATGCTATGCATTTTTCTCTCTACCGAATTGGATTTTGGAGTTAATCTTATATTAATTCTAAAATTAATACAATATCATGTATTGTATAATTTTATAAGAAACTAATTAGATAAATAATATTAAATCCGTCCAATAGATTTAATTACCTATTTATTTAACTTCAAATAAAGATAACACTGAACTATATTTGATTTATTCTCATAAATCAAATTTGAGATATCATATCAATTTGAATTTCAAATTCAAACGTGATAGGGATTTAATTTATCCTTATAAATTAAATCTTATAAATATCTCTTATATGAGATATTCTATCAATTTGAATTTCAAATTCAAACGTGATAGGGATTTAATTTATCCTTATAAATTAAATCTTATAAATATCTCTTATATGAGATATCCTATCAATTTGAATTTCAAATTCAAACGTGATAGAGATTTAATTTATCCTTATAAATTAAATCTCATATATCTCTTATATATAATATATATATATATACGAATTTATATATATAGGAATATAAATATAAATAAATATATACATCCACCCTGGATCATTCATTGAATCTGGACATGTCTTAGATTCAATGAATCTGGACATCATAGCTCGTGTTGGGCTATTTTGTGTGCAACCCTACAGGTCCATATGAAGTTGACAGTAGGATATTTGCTATATTGGCCCACAAGTCGCAAGCTGTCTCTAGCAAGATATAGTGACTACCCAAATTATATGAGGATCCTTAGATGATGTAACCTTTTATACAATCATATCATGTCTCTTTTATCACGCGATATTTTGGTCATGGTTGAGGCATGGATAATGTCATCCTCCTATTCCTAACCGTTACTTTCTCGATCCTTGAGTAGTCTGACTGTAGAAATGGAACTATCTTTCCATTAGAGTATGGCCATATATTTCTCAGACTCACTCATAGAGGGGCCCAGTAATATCTCTCTACGAATGTGAGGGACAAATTCCATCTTGACCATTCACATTCCTCCGCATAAAAAACCACTAAGCCCGAACATAGTCTTTATGATCACTCCGTCAAAAGTGACTTTTGACTAGGTCAAAACTGAGCGTTTGTCATGTAGGAATCCATGATGATCTCAGGTCAAAGGGCATATTGACATGGTTTGTATATGAGAGAAGCTTATGACGTTACCCTTACAGTTCTCTCATAGCGGGTCAGTCCAACACCTTGTACTCTTACATGTGCCTATTACTCTTATTTATATCTCTATATATCTTCAAAGTAATACTGGTCTTATTTCATCTATACTCCCACATAGATGACCGACCAGGGACATTTAGGATAAGATCATGAATTATCCAAAGATGGTTATCATAGTAAACATGCAAACAATATAATAACACAATTAATAAATTCATAAATCAATAATGTTCATAAGACAATGATTGGCCCCTAGGGCACGATTTCCAACACTTTTCTTACATCTCAGGGACCAAATGGTAGCATCTGGAACTACTTCTAAGGCTATTGAAGTCAAATTACTCAATCTGGAATTTTACTCTTAGCTAGTAGTGTTCACTGTGTAAATTTTAGTGTAGTGACCTGACTTCAAAAAATCATAACTAATTCTAGAAAAATTGGAATGAAGTGGTTCAAATTGTTACACGAAGCTAACTTAATGATCTTTCAGGTAAAAATAATTTGTTGACCATGCCTTGACTAGGCCAACATCTGTAAAAGTTCAAAGTTTACTATTCATCCAATATTGTTCCTAATTCCAGTATTTTGGTCCCAACATTTGCACTATCCAATCCCCAACTTCTCTTCATGCTTCTTCAGTCCTCTTTTAACATACCTATGGGATTGGAATTACATGGAAGGGGGTGATTATTTTGGGGTAATCTCAGTAGCAAACGGAAATCATACAATGTATACAACTATATGCTTGATGTTGCTATGTGTGTACTTAATGATCATGCTTGCATAATGATAACTTACATGCTTCCATGTCCCTTAATTATAACATATGGCCATAGCATAAAAATAAATAGAGCATTACTTAATCATATATGCCTCACACCATCAAGGTAAGAAAATATCACATAAAATATCGAAGCAGTATAAGCATACAAGTAGGTAAGTTTACTACCTGGCGTGTAGCCTTTCCTTCCAGTTCTTAGCCTTGCCTCTAAGGTCCCTTCTTTTCATAAGTCAGAGCCTACACATAGCATAATAATATCTTTATTATTATCCAGTATAGCTCTATTTAACTCATGCTCAACTTGGGGTAATATCCTTAATCTGACATTCCCCTTACTTTCTTTCCATCTATAGCTAACTTTATTAATAGAGATATTTCTCTATTCTAACTATTAAGAGCAGTCCTCTACTTTATTATGGTAGGGACTAGATAACTTACTTACCTCATTCCTAAGCTTTGCCCAGTCCCTGAGCTCCTTAGACCGCTCCTGCCTTCACTATAACTTCTCCTTTCTTTCTCTTCCTTCCTCTCTTCCTCTCTTTCTCTTTTCTCTCTTCTTTCTCCCCTTTCTCTTGCTCTTGGCCATGGCTTTCCTTGAAGGGGAAGGGCCTATTTATAGGTGAGTGGAGGTGGAATGAATGACTCAGATCGAATCGTGATGAATGTCCCAGATCACTTAGCTTCCTCAAGAACTTTACCTGCATCATCACGATGACATCATCCTCCTTTATGACTCACCAACATGACATCATCCAAGGACACCTCAGGAGACACCTCAAATGGTATGTGGTGAAAATGGTAGGGCCCTTGGGACACCTCACCAGCTGTCTCAGCCTCTCCAAAGAATTCTAGAGCCTTTTCCTGGAATAAGTGGCCAAGATTGTGCCACATGTCCTTTTTGCTTTTTTCCCTTTTTCTAATCTCATGACATGTATCCTTAACTTTTCTTCTTTTCATATAATAATGCCATGTGACACCTTTTGGGCCCCATGAGGACACCTTTCATGCTACCTCATGGTCTACAGTCATATCTGATCACTTTTCCCAGTTTTATCCTTAACCGGGTAACCTTACTTTATGGAAAAGTACTAAAATATTATTTTAATGCCTCTTAAACTCCCATAATCATTGGGCCTACGTTTTTGGACTTTGGATTGCTATGTTGGGTTTTTAACCAAGCCCAAGTACTATGGTGGCTCAGTTCTTAAGAAATATTCCTTTCTTTTCTATTATGCCCATAGGGACTTTTACTATTTTCCCTGAATTTTCCCTTTCTTGCAGTTTAGTCCCTAAACATCATCTGTACACTTCTGGGACTCCTGCACAATAGGGTCTAGTAGCCTACCTTTTTCAGGGTACAAATTGGGCTTCTAGGCCTAAAAATTGGGATATGACATTTCTCCTCCCCTTAAAATAAATTTCGTCCTCAAAATTTCAGGGTTAAATCTCTATTCATTCTTTGATGAAGAGTTTCTCTGAGGAGAATGTCCCTTTCTTTTCATAATACTTTCCTTGAATTTTCTAGCTCTTCTTAACTTTTCTTATGACTTTGTGTATCTACGCCAAGCATTTGTGGCATTTACACCCTTTCTCACATAACTGCTTTCTATTCTCATTCTATCTCAGACCCTCTTCTCTGGGTCTTACTAACCTTTTAGCCTCTTTATCCTTATCTGAAGGATTTATCTATTCATATTTTTCCATTCTCAAAACATATGGGGTTCTCTTCTCTATTCCTCGGGTATACTTCTGCAAAACTTTTTGAATATCAGTACTCAGACTTGAACTTGAACTCCATTTAAGTTCAGTCTATATATAATATAGGCTATAAATAAGTTTTCTAGATGAGTTGATCAACTCGTGAAGCTCCTTGCCTTAACTTCATCTTTGGTACTCATCTTTCCAGAGAGATACTGTGTTGTTCTCATGGCTCCTTACTTTCCTTAGGCTAGGTCTAACTGCGACCTCAGGATCTAACTGCGATCAACCTTAAACCTCTTCAGAATCTAACTGTGACTCTAAAGCTATTAGGATCTAACTGTGACCCTTGAGCCATGCTAGGATCTAACTGCGATCCTCCAGAATCCTCTGTGATTCTGTTGTACTGTATTATCATCTCTGAAAGATCTCATCCAACAGACTAAGTTATAAGGTTTACTGCTTTCACTTGTTGATAACTCAATAAAAAATTTAAAATATATTCAGTAGCCCCTATTATTTACCAAGACTTTACTTATTCCCTCTTACTTATGAGTTCCTTCTCATCTTTCTTACTCTACTGTGGTTTACCAATTATGGTCTAACCACCTGCCATTGTAATCTATTGCTATAGCCTCATCATAACTTCTCATCTATGCTCTAACTGCGAGAAATCTGTATCAGATCTAACTCTTATCTTAAGAGTGATCTGAACTCATCAAAATCTAGCTCTATTTGAGAGACATCTGTTTCATATCCAACTTTTATCTGAAAAGTGATATGAAAACAATCTCTTTACTGTTATCTTTTACTCTTTCTGTATACCATTTCTTTTGATAGAGTTATAACACTACCACCTTCCTGGTATTGCTGTAACCCTAACATAAGAAATGGCCCTGAGTACTGTATTCACAAGTTTATAGTAATACCTGAGTAACCCCAATCATACTGTAATAACTGTCTCACTTACTGGGCCTGTCTATCATTCTATGTACATTCTTATTGCAAGTCGTATGGTATGGGAGCAACATAACTTTCTTATCATAAACTCTACCCTGCATGTAATGCATGAGGGGAGTATTCATAGAATTCTCTAACATGCTTGTCATCATATGACAACTGCAAGGAGATGCAACTATTTATCATAACTTATGGCAACATAAGCCATATCATCACATAAATTTGCTCAACTATCCATCATACGTACACTACAATTGAGCATTCTTTCCTCTATCACATTATCTGCCAAATTCCAAACATTCATTTAGGAATCTGAAATAACTATTCATTTAACTTAGGCTATCACATTACCCTCTTACTAGGGTATAGACTCAACCCTTCATTACCTTTTCTTACATAGGGACTAGGGGAGTCACTTTGTCTTTAAAACTATAGCTACCTTTCTTTCATTAAATATTATAAACTTCTTTCTTTGTAACACAAAATTCAATCCGTGAGCTAACTTCTTAGTCATTCAACTCTTAACAATCTCTTAACTCTTTCTTTCTATCAGTCTCAGTCTACTCTGGACTAGACTATAGTTCTTCTGTCTTAGGAACATCAGCTTTCTAGCTATTAATCATCTCGTCTCATGCTAGGATCATTCCTAAGCAAGTCTCGTTCTAACTTTTTCTTCTTTTGTAATGTAGATCTACTCACATAGAGGATCTACTTTTGACCATTGTCTTAAACTAATCTTTCATATCTCAGTACTTTGTACTATCTAGCTTGATCATACTTTATACCAATCCTCTAGTTGATGAACTTCAATGAGGTTGGTATGTTCATTATCATCGTCACTATAACGTCTAGCCATATAATGAGATACTATTATAGCATCCCTTGACCTGAGACTAGTCAGCTTCTATCTCTATCCATAGAGAAAACTACTCCCCAGACGTTATCTTGCTTAGCCTAGCCACATCGTGTTATGAAGCACGAGACCTCGGTGGTAATGGCTGACTAAGACTAGCTATTTTCTTAAAGATTACCCTGTAAAGCTATAAGGTATGGGGTATCGTTCCATCTATCTAGGTGTCACTGTCTCTTGTTTGAAATATTCTCTAAGTAATGAACACCATCCCCATATCTCATACTAGGGAGGGAACCTCTTTAGTTTAATTTTCTAACTACACCAGAGCATCATTGAGCCAGAACCTTCTGTTCTATGCCAGAATCTTATGCTATGATACCAAAATAAAACATCCTTCTTTTTTTATGTCTCAGGGACCAAATGGTAGCATCTGGAACCACTTCTAAGGCTATTGAAGTCAAATTACTCAATCTAAAATTTTACTCTTAGCGAGTACTGTTCATTGTGTAAATTCCAGTGGAGTTACCTGATGCTTCAAGTACATCCTCATCTGATGCTTCATCCATTCTATTAGATTTGACTGAGGAGCTATCTACTCTATCCAGTTTTGAGTCACTACTAGAACCATGAATGTGGATCACTGGAGGAAGCCCAAACTCTAGATTATTCACTAAAGCATCAACCACCTCTAGGTTTAACTTTGATCTATTTGTACTAAATACCTCAGGCATAGGATCTACCTGGTTTACTGTAGTTTATGATCCAGACCTAGACTCAGTCATCTTTACTAACTTAGTGTTAATTATGCAGAGTTTTACTTATACATCAGTCTATAAATAATCTATTCAAAGCATTTCTTAAGTAAGAATCCTTTGCTCTAATACCAAAATGTCATATCCTTATTTTTAACTTCAATTGTATGTAGTTGGAAGTCATTTGATCTAATTACATAACCATTTGCCTTAGAAATAAGCATTTTCAAAAGAATTGCTCTTGGGTACTGTTCATTTGGTAATTCCAGAACATGTACCTCACTTTAAAAATTTATAATTGAATATAGAAAAATTAGAATAAGGTGGTTCCAATTTATAATGAAAGCCCTTTCATTAAAATTTGAAGAAAAAATATAAAACTGAGGTTTCATAGTCCCAATGAAATCAATTTATTCGTTGAAAAACACTATTCATTTGGTAAAATCTAGAAGTTCCAGATTCTTTACCTTAACTTAAAAAATTCATTTCTCTTTCATTACTTGTCCAAATGAACCGTGTTACCTATGGATTTATAGCTCCGGACGTTCTCTTTCAGCTCACAAAATTTCACAGAAAAACTCATTCATTTACTATACCAAATTAATGTCAGAATGTTACTGCCTCCAGTTGCTTACTTTCTCTTAGTTCCAGATTTTAACTTCAACTTAGAAAAATCATAACAAATCGAATACTTAACCAATTGAGGAGTTCTTGGTATTCATTTAAATCTATGTATCTTAACTATTAAAATCATTGGTTTAGGCATTATAATCATTGTTACACGACCACATCCTTACAACACAATTACATAATCATACACCATGCACATCATCACATTCTTTCATAGTGTCAAGTAAGCAATATAACTTATTATACAAGTTTATCCATCTATGCTTACCCTTTTTTCTTGTGAGGTTCCAGCACCTATGACATGATTATGCATATGGAAAGAATGAGATTTCATGGAAATCCCAATAGCAAGGCATACAAACTATAATATCATGCATGATTAATTAGATGCTTAACATGTTATCATGAGATGGGAGCTACTTCATAATGGTACATAAGCAAAATCTAACTACATATTGTCATGACATAAGTTTCAAGGAGTTGCAATCATTCATTTTTCATCATCAATATGATGGCATAATCTCAAGCTCAACCAAACACCATAATCAACAAGCAAACATACAATCAAGCAAACATGAAACTATAGTTAGGTATTCTTGCTACCTCTTACCTATCCTTGTCAAAGTCTTCTTGAGATGATTCCTTCCTTCACAAATTTCAAAACTTAGCCATTACAAAGTAACATCATGTTACAACTCAACTTGAAAATAATTCCAAGACTAGGTTTTCACTAGCTTCCATTCTTTCTCTATTTTATGTTTCATACTTCCATCTTTCCAAAATAAATTCTCATGGTTCATTTCCACATAATTTTTCATGTAGAATCCAAATATGAAACTAGAATTTCCAAAATCAAAACACATCACAAGCATTTGTTCTTGACCGAAGTGAAACCTTTGATTTTCCAAAATTCACATTTTGATTCCAATGCTTCCAATACTTGTTCTCCTACTTTATCCCCCACACAATTTTCCATTTTAAACTCATTGGAAGCATCAAATCATAAAATTCCAACATATGAACAATGTTACGAACAGTAGCATCTATGAACACAAACTTCTAACTACAAGCATATTTGAATTTCAAAGCTTATACCACATGATTGTAGCTTGTTTAAGCTTGTCTAAACTATCTATAACATAAAACTCATATTCTTATCACATGTGGACAGCACTTCTAGGAGCAACCACAAGGGAAATATGGAACAAAAAACCCTTAAAATCAAGAGCTAGCTTGCTAGAATAAAACTCAAGAACAAGGGAGATAGTTACCTTGATTCTTGCTTCAAGTTGTGTGCTTCTTTCTTGGTTCAATAGAAATTTTACAAGAGTTTACCTAAGGTTCCCAAAGTTGCCGAATGAAGTCAGAAATGAGGAAGTATTTATAGATAAATTTGGGTGAAAATGGATGGCCAAGATTGATTTGGTTACTATTTGATCTAATGGTCCATATTAAGTCTTGGTTACTAGAAGCCACAATCTTGATGCCATGCATGACATCATACAAGGCCATATTTGGCTGGAAAAAGGTAAATATACTGATAGGAAAAATTTCAGTCCAGTTTAGTACTGATCAGAGTAGTTTCAAAAACGAAACTGTTTTATGTTCCTAATTTTTATAATATTCCAAGATATGTATTCTGTCTTGGAAACTAGTGTCTAGGTTTCTCATACCATTGACATTGTTAGACTAAGTATTTATTTGCCATCCATCTATTGGGAAATGACCAAAATACCCTTTGTGTCCTTTCTTGCACTATATTAACCTTTAGGGCATAATTGTCATTTTACCCCTCTTTGTACTGCCTCAGAGTATATACTGGCTCTAACTAATCATATTTATACTATATGGGACATTTTTAGCTTGTCCAAAATGACCAAAATACCCTTTATCTATCACTGGTATAATCTGGGCATCTAGGGGCATTTTCATAATTTCACACTTTTTCTTGGTTGCTCTGGACTCTGGCCCACCTAACTCTCTAGTCACCTTATTGGGCCTATGATGGCACAATTTGGGCCTTTGTATGGGCTCATTACCTTTTTGCCCAATTCTAAAGAAACCTTTCACGACAATATTTATCGATACTTTATTCCACCGTAAAATCCCGTAGAAATTCTACAGGATTCCTTTTCTGACTCTGTCAATTTTATAAATTTTTATATTAAATATAGGAATTTACTGTAAGGTTTTATCTAATTATGAGGTCTGAAAGATACTGTAATAATTCCTTCTGATTTCAGGAATTTATATCAATTAATCAGGATCTCAAATCAAAATTCTGTGGTGTTAAACTGACCGAAACAATTTTATCTATCTACTGGTAAAATTTAGGTCTAATCTGATTCCAAACATTTTTGAACCTTTTTCATTTTAACTTTCTCATAATTACACTTAGGTCCCTAATTTTTTGCTTAATTACATTTAGGTCCCTAAACTTTTGATAATTATCACTTTTGGCCTAACTTTTGTTTCTACTTTAACTTTGTGCCTCCAACCTTTTTTCTAATTTATGTTTAGGTCCCTGAACTTTTCTTAGTTATTAATCCCTTTCTTTCCTTTCTCAATCTGATACAGTTTATTCTAAAAAACTCATATCCATTTCATATAAACTGTACATATACATCAGATAAGAAAATTGGGGATATGACAGTATATACTCTGATGAAGTATAAAGAGGTGTGAAATGACAATTATGCCTCTAGGATTAATATAGTGCAAGAAAGTGAAATAAGGGTATTTTGATCATTTCTCAAGGGATGGTTGGTAGATAAATACTCAGTCTAACAATGTCAATGGTAGGAAAAACCTATAAACTGGTTTTTTATGATAGAATACATATTATGGAATATTATAAAAATTGAGAACATAAAACAGTCTGTTTTTGTGAAACTGCTTAGATCGATACCAGATTGAACTAAAAATTTTTCTATCAGTATTTCTACTTTTCTTCAGCCAAACACAGCCCTAAATGAGGTCATGCATGGCGTCATTACTAAGGCTTCTAGGGCAAGCTTGATGGAAGGTGAATTATGGCCTTCCATTTTCACCCAATTTTGTCTATAAATACCATACCATTTTAGACCTTGTGCGGTAGCTTAGACACCTTAGGTAACCTCTGCCAAAATTTCTTTTGAAGCAAGAAAGAAGTATACAACTTGGAGCAACAAGAAAGGTAACTAGTTCCTTTGTTCTTGGACTTTAATCTAGCAAGTTGGCTCTTGGTTTTAAGAGGTTTTTGTGACATATTTCCCTGATGGTGATGCTGGACATTCTTTCCATATGTAATAAGAATATGAGTTTTATGTTATGGATAGTTTAGACAAGTTTAAACAAGCCAGAATCAAGTGGTATGAGCTTGGAAATTCAAGTATGCATGTAGTTAGGGTTTTGTGTTCTTGGCTGCCACTATATGAATCACTGTTAATATGTTAGAATTTCATAATTTCGATGCTTTCAATGGGTTTAAAATAGAAAATTGTGTGGGGATAAAGTAGAGAAGCAAGTATTGGAAGCATTGGAATCAAAATGTGAATTTTTGGAAAATGTTAAGAGTCATTTCGGTTCTGTACAGTAGCCAACGATGTGTTTTGATTTTGGAAATCCTGGTTTCATATTTGGATTCTACATGAAAAATTATGTGGAAATGAGCCATGAGAATTTATTTTAGAAAGATGGAAGTATAGAACATAAAATAGAAAAAGAATGGAAGTTGGTGAAAACCTAGTATTGGAATTGTTTTGATGTTAAGTTATAACTTTATGTTATTTTGTAATGGTTAGGTTTTGACATTTGTGTGGATAGAAGACCATTTCAAGAAGAGTGTGACAAGGATATCTTAAGAGGTAGCAATAATATTTAGGGAGAAAGACAAAAAAGCCATTTGAATTTCTAAAGGACAAAATGGGCTTCTGAATATTCAAAAGGACAGATTGGGCAGGAGGCCCAATCTTTCATTTGCAAATTTGTGTGCAAAGACCATATTACCCTTCACTTTCCCATATTTTTGACAATATGATTTACAACTTGGCCAATGGTATTTATAACTCTGACAATGGTATTTGCAACTATGAGAAATTAAATTTTGGCAATTGGGAGAAATACTGTAGCTGATACTGAGCTTATTTGACAATACGATTTACAACTTTGCCAATGGTATTTACAACTTTGACAATGGTATTTGTAACTGTGAGAAATCCAATTTTGGCAATTGGGAGAAACACTGTAGCTGACACTATAGCTTATTTGACAATACGATTTACAACTTTGCCAATGGTATTTATAACTCTGACAATAGTATTTACAACTGGGAGAAATCCAATTTTAGCAATTGGGAGAAACACTGTAGCTGACACTGTAGCTTATTTGACAATACGATTTACAAATTTGCTAATGGTATTTACAACTCTAACAATGGTATTTGCAACTATGAGAAATCCAATTTTGGCAGTTGGGAGAAATACTGTAGCTGACACTGTAGCTTCTTTGACAATACGATTTACAACTTTGCCAATGGTATTTACAACTCTGACAATGGTATTTGCAACTGTGAGAAATCCAATTTTGGCAATTGGGAGAAACACTGTAGCTTATTTGAATATACGATTTATAACTTTGCCAATGGTATTTACAACTCTGACAATGGTATTTGCAACTGTGAGAAATTCAATTTTGGCAATTGGGAGAAATACTATAGCTTATTTGACAATATGATTTACAACTTTGCCAATGGTATTTACAACTCTAATAATGGTATTTGCAACTGGGAGAAACATTGTAGCTGACACTGTAGCTTCTTTGACAATACGATTTACAACTTTGCCAATGGTATTTACAACTCTGACAATGGTATTTGCAACTGGGAGAAATCCAATTTTGGCAATTGGGAGAAACACTGTAGCTGATACTGTAGCTTCTTTAATAATATGATTTACAAATACCATTGTCAAAATTACAAATATCATTGTCAGAGTTGTAAATACCATTAGCCAAGTTGTAAATCGTATTGTCAAAATATTGGGAAAGTGAAGGGTAATATGGTTTTTGCACATAAATTTGCAAATGACAGATTGGGCCTCCTGCCAAATCTGTCCTTTTGAATATTCAAAAGCCCAATTTGTCATTTTGAAATTCAAATGGGCTTTTTTTGTCTTTTTCCCTAATATTTAACTATAATTTCATATTTGTTTGATTGTATACTTGCTTATTAGTTATGATGTATGGTTGAGCTTAAGATTATGCCATCAAGATGATGATGAAGTATGAATGATTGCAACTCCTTGTAACTAATATCATGACAATATGCATGTTAGAGTTTGCTTATATATTATTATGAAGTAGCTCCTATCTCATGATAACATGTTAGGTATTTAATCAATCATGCATGATATGATAGTTTGTATGACTTGCTATTGAGATTTCCATGAAATCTCATTCTTTCCATATGCATAACCATGTTATAGGTGCTAGAACATCTCAAGGAAAAATGGTAAATATAGATGGTTGAACTTGTATAATAAGTCATGTTGATCACTTGACACTATCGGAGGATATGATGGGATGCATAGTACATTATAGTGTTTGTATTATGAGGCAGTGACCTTATGACGATAATTACAATGACTTAACTAATGATTTTGGACTTAAAATTTTGTATAAAATAGCTAAGATACAGATATTTAGATGAACACCAAAAACGTCTCAATTGGTTAAGTTTTTTATTTACTATGATTTTTCTAAGTTGGAGATAAAATTTAGAATTGAGATAAAGTGAGCAACTGGAGGTAGTGACGTTCAATAACTAATTTCATATAGTAAATGAACGAATTTCTCTACAAAATTTTATGGACATAAAGAACACATATTTAGATTTAAATCCATAGGTAACAAATTTCATTTGGACAAGTAACCAAAGAGAAATGAATTTTTAAATTTAAGGTAAAGAAACAGGAACTTCCAGATTTACCAAATGGATAGTGTTTTTCAACGAATAAACTAATTTCATTTGGACAATAAAACCTCAGTTTTATATTTTTTCTTCATATTTAAATGAAATATCTTACATTATAAATTGGAATCGCTTCATTTTTGATTTTTCTATATTTAATTATGAATTTTCAAAGTTAAGTATGTATTATGGATTACCAAATGAATAGTAACTGTGAACAGTACCCGAGAAGAAATTCCTTGAAAATGCATATTTCTAAAGCAAAGGGATATGTAATTAGTTCAAGTTACTTCCAATTGAGTATAATTGAGGTTAAAAATAAGGATACGATAGGAAATCTCAACAAGAAGCAAAAACCAAACAGTGTATGTAACTCAATGTTTGATGTTAATATGGGTGTGTTTAATAATCATGCTTGCATAAGGATATTTATACATGCTTCCATATTCCTTAAATTATAACATATGACCATAGAATAAAAAGAAACAGAGCATAACTCAATTATACATGCTTCATATCATCAAAGTAAACAACCATCACATAAAATATGCAAGCTAACAAAGCATAAAAATTAGGTAAGTTTACTACCTTGGAATAGCTCTCTTTTAACCTTTTCTTTCTTGGATTTTTGTCTCATCTTTCACAAATGTCAAAGCCTAATCATAGTATAGTAATGCACTTATTAAAATCCATCCTAATTTAGTTCATACACAGCTCACTAACTCAACTTTAATCTTCTAAAAATGATAAACCCCTAACTTTCTTTATTTGTTGTTAGTTGCCTTATCCTTTGAATTAATATGTTCATTGACTATATCCCATACAATTCTGCCTAAGGAATCCAAATATGGACTCATAATTTCAAAATTCCAATGTCTCCTTTAGGTCTAGACAGAAACTGAAATAATGAAAATAACTTTCCAAAAATTCCTCTTTTTAATTCCAATGCTACTAAGACTTTGATCTTACTTAATCCTACACAATTTTTTATTTTAAATCCATTGGAAATATCAAAACCATGAAATTATAATCACTATTTATGCATATGAACAGCACATAGAGGGTTTCAATTTTTCCTTTTTTCAATTTCAATATTTTCAAGGTTCCAATCCTACACAAAATGATCATATAAATTCAATGGAAGCATTAGATCTTTGAAATTCAATCTTCTCCCTTCAGTTCTGGATGATTAATTGTAAACCAAATTTAGATGAAAATGGTTATATATGAAATGGACTTTATTAAATAATATATATTTATATTATACTTATATAATGTGACAATTTTAAGAGAAATATTAAATTAAAATTATAAAAGTAAAAATAGTTAATGCATTATTGGTGAAAACTTGAAAATACTATAATACTTAAATTGTTTATTTAATTCGTTTGCTTTATTAGAATACTTTTGTAAACATCAAATTATTAGATCTTTCGGAATAATTTTACCTTTTTTTCATTGTCATTTGTTTTTCCTCTCTTCATGGGAACGTAGCTGAAAGCACCAAATTTTGGCTTTTGATGCAACATGGGTTTTTCATCAGAAGTAAATATCCTCTTCCTTAAAGCAATCATATTTAAGATAATATCAAATAATAAATATAATTATTTTTCTCAACAGAAATTTAAACTTTAATTTAACACATTATAATGAACTAATCCTTTTTATTATATCTAACTCACATTGATTCCATCAAAAGCTTATTTGATATACCTTTAAGGCTTCAAAATACTAATCTAAACATATACTAGTTTCTTTTTTTCTATTTGGATGTGAATCAGCCCAACCATTTTTTAAAATTTTTTATAAAAAAAAAATTAGTTTGGATCATTTCAATGAAAGTTAATGGTTAAAAAATGTTTCTAATTTTGGAGCTGTTGATGTTTCGAACTGAATATATGATCGGTTGACTAAATAATTTGTAATTTAGCGGTGTAAAAGATCTCCAAAGGTCGCTAACTTACAAATAATATTAAAGAATAGAACTGTACGGGACAGTTGATAGAATCATTAACAGCTCAGTTTTGATACAGAAAGCTTTTCGGACCTCATGAAAAAATGCTAAAAAAAAAACCTATTAAATTTTAAAAAAGGACCAATATATTTTTAGACCACTTGTAGTTATATGATGTTATTTTATTGAAAACTTGATATATTGTGGTGTTATTTTGATTCATTTCTTTGTTTACATATATATATATATATATCATATAAATAAATGTTTGATTAAATTTTTTATTTAATTATTGTGTCAGCAATTCGATCCTAGGTTGGGTGGACTGTAAGAATTGTGAACTGCCAGCCTTTCCTTTCCTATTCGATGTTCGACCTGTCCTATTTATAACCTCATATCATTAATGCAGTCTCTCTAAATTGAAAAAAGAAAAGGTGATCAGTTTTTTTTTTATATACAAAAAAAAAGGTGACCAGTTAGTTCATCGTTGCTTTGATCCAATTTTTAATTTATATCAAACTGATGTTTGATTTTATTACATTAGTTTGATCAAAATACAGTGAGGCGGGGTGCCACATGGGGAACGAATTGTGTTTCAGAGCACTGGTAAATGTGACCAACTCATCGTTGCTTTGATCCAATTTCCTTTTAAAATAGTCCAACTCCATACCAATTTTTAAACATCAGAACTTAGGTTTCAATCTTTCAAAACATATATACAATAGCTAAGAAGATTGCTTATCTTAATCCCTGATTAGTTGATCTCTTGGTACCTTGATTTGCTATGGAATTACTTGAGTTTTCAATTGGTAAGAACTTCCCCAAGGCTTGTCAAGTGCTCATGATTTTGCGCTTCAAAGGGAGTATTTATAGTTGAATTTTGAGGATCTTAGGACTAAAATATCCTTCAATTTCTTAATTATTACAAGCCCTTAATCTTGCATCTCATTGGTTGATTCTTTGATTAATTAATCTTAATCATAATCAACTTAATTCTTATATTATTTTATATATATTGTATCACTTGTCAAAACTCTTCTTCCTTGTATTCAACCACTTGCTTTCATGAAGTTTCCTTGAATTTTCCTCATTTCTTTTGTTTTTTAATAAATTATCTTCAAAATTCAACTCGATCTACAAGAAATCCCTTAGCACGTGGGGCCTCCTAGAATGATGCTACTTTAGGCCTAAAGTGAGTACAATTGTTAATTGGCACAAATCTAAGGTAGTTCTTTTACATGATACCATAATATACCTTAAATATTGGAATAAATTATATAAAACAATTTAAGGGTTTTAACATTTTTAAAAATTTATTCTACTATAAAATTAATTTCTTACAAAGTCTCATAATTTTCTAAGACCTATAAGTTCTGATAAAAGTTCTCTCTATTTCTCTTAATCCTTTTATCAGTGTCTATTTTCACATTAAATTTCATAATAAATTCTATAAGAGTCATTTTTGAGTTCTTTTAGTTTCATAAATACTTATAATAATTATAAGAATTTTTTTGTAAAATTTTATTTGATTCAGAAGTCCAAAAGTCCTATATTAATTTTTAAACTTAAGAAATTAATGTGCATTTATCACAACCTAAAATCAGAATTATGAGAGATCTGCCTTGCCCAAAGTTTGTCTTCTATTTTTGGGCAATTTTTGGCCATTTTTAGTTCAATTTTCACTTGATTACGATTTTAGCCCTGAATTTGGCAAAATTATACTTTAGTCCATGAATTTCCAAATTCCATTTTAGTACCTGAAATCTCAAAATTCCACTTAAATCCCTTTTCTATTTTTCCTTGAATTTTCTATATTTAACTTTTGTTTAAATAACATTTATGTCTCTTGGCTTTAGAAATTTACATCTTTTCCTTTCGTAACTTAAACATGATCTAAACATTTTTTTTCTTCTGGTCATTGCCACAATCTTCTCCTAATCTCTTTCCTTTATCAATCTTATATAGATATGAAAAAATTAGGATGTGACAATAGATACCTAAAACTAAGTGATATTTTTTCAAGTTTGTCTTAAGGCATCCAAGACTACTAAATGGTAATTGATAGGGATGCTCAAGACACATGACTGGAGATGCTAACAAGTTCTTTAAACTTAAACCTAAAGAAGGAAGAAAAGTCAACTTTGGTGGAAACCAGTCAGGACCAACAGCTTGAATAAGAGAAATTTGAAATCAAGAAGGAATGAGGATTAAAGATATCTACTACGTAGAAGGACTATGCGACAATTTGTTGAGCATGAGTCAAAGTGCAAACAAAAGGGAACTAAAGATAGAGTTTAGATCACTTAGGGACGGTAACTGTTATTTTTATTGATTCCAATCCTCTCAAAATTGCTTTATGGGTAAATTCGAAGAAAGCTGGCTTTGGCACAAACATTTAGCTCGTGTTAATAGGAGACAAGTTTCAAAATTAATGAAAAAAAGATTTAGTAATTAGTTTACCCAAAATAAAATTTGAGAATGATGTTGTATGTGCTACTTGTCAAAAGGGGAACAAACAAAATATTATTTTAAATCAAAGAATAACTACTCCAAATGCTTCATATGGATTTGGTTAGTCTAGCAAGGGTTAAAAGTTTTGGAAAAAACTTGTATACTCTAGTAATAGTTTATGATTATTCAATATTTGTTTAGAATTTGGTTCTTTCATCTAAAGATGAGGATTTTTAAGCATTTGTTGTATTTGCTGAAAAAAGTCTAAAATGATAAAGGTATTTATATTGTATCTATTAGGATTGATCATGGAGGATAATTCAAGAACCATGAGTTTAAAAAATACTGTGAAGATTATGGAATCAAGCATAACTTCTCAGCTCCACGTAGACCACAACAAAATGGAGTAGTAGAAAGAAATAACATAATCTTTTATGATATAACTAGAGTAATGCTGATTAAAAGGGGATATCTCAAGTTTTCTTGGCAGAAACAATAAGTATAGCTTGTTATATCTTTAACAAAGCCTACTTCATAACAATACTTAAGAAAATACCCTTTGAGCTGTAAAAAGTAAGGAAGCCAAATCTAGTTCACCTAAGGAATTTTGGAAGCAAATGCTACATTCACAACAACAATAAGGATAATTTTGGTAAATTTAATCCTAAATCTGGTGAATGATTATTTATTGGTTATTCTAATTGTAACAAAGCCTATAGAGTTCTTTAAAAAAATTATAGAAGAGTCTATTCATGTTGTGTTTTCTAAAACTAATTTTAAAACCTTCTACTGAAGATGATGCTGAGATTCTTCAAAATTTGGAAAGTTAAGTCTTGACAAAAACAAAGTATCATTAGATTCTAAAGAGAAAATAAATTAAATATTTTCTCAAGTAGATGGCTAACCCAAAGCCTAGAATCATAACAACGATTATCCCTAAACTAGGTCATTGGTGAAAATATATATTTCCTTGATTTATAATCCTAACAAAAAACATAAGGCAAAGTCAAGAAAAAACTGTGAGCAAAAATATACAACAAAATTATATACAACTGTGAAAAGAAAAATAAGAATTTTCTTACTAGTGATACACCTTGCTTGAGAGAGTCAAATGAGTAGGAGTGGGTGGGTTGTTCATTTTGGTCCCACTATTTTTGTCGTTTTGGATTTCTGGTCTTTCTTGTGCAGGTCCTATGTATATGGGGTTTTGTTTGCTTGTCGTCTTTTGTGTGTCCTGGTTTCCTTTGGGGTCGAATTGTTTCTATTCGGTAAGTGCAATCGAGGAGTTTTGCAGCCCAACAATAATTGTTTTTTTAATTAAAAAGAAGTTATTGCCCATATTAAAGACAATAAATTAAAAGGGGAATTATAAACTAATAGGAGTTGAGTTCAATAGAAAAAATTAATCTCTCATAATGTGGTGACTAAGGTTTAAATCATCACTGGAAAAAAGAACAATAGGAGAATATCTCTGTTTTGAAAAAAAACAGAGTAGGGATTGGCCATTAAAATAAATGGAAAAGGCAGTGAAATAGTGTTTGGTACAATGCACAGGAGGAGGAAAAACAAGGGGATATATTTCAATGATAGCCTTTTTTTTTATAAAAAAGACAAATTTATTATTGCATACCAAGAAGCATTTAATTGGATTGGATAAGGGTATCTAACCATTATACATTTAGTCTCGGGTTTTAAATTTTAGATATAATAATGTTAAATCTTGTTGGGAGAGCTTGCCACTAGAAGGGTCTACAAATACTTGATCTTAGATTAATTGGTTGTTTGAACACTTAGTAATAAGGTTAAGAAAAGAGCTGCATATAGGATAACTAAAGGCAGAGAAAAAACGTTTATTATCTCAAAAGATAAAATGATACATAAAAAAGGTCCTACTTGCTAATCTACCCCAAATGAGCTTATTTGATTATAAATGATGGATGGATGGAAGGAAGAGATATTTTAATAATAAAAAAAGTATTTTAATTCTTGTTTAATAATTTCATAAATTATAAATTCTTTATAATTTTTTAAAAATATATTTCTAAAAAAGTTATTTGTATATTTATAAATATATGTTTTTTCAACACTCTTAGTTGTATGTTCTTAGTGTTGAAATTGTAAACATATTGTTATAAATGCATGGATAAAGTGGTGAAACACGATAGAAGTGTTGTAAATGCTATTAATAGTGTAGTAAATGATTTAAATTCCAACCTCCTGAGCTCTAGCAATTGATGCCACCAGCTTTTGGGTTGGTTACTGATACCAAAGCTTTGTCGGGCGACTGACAAGGGGCTTAAGATTTTTTTTAAGATATCAGGGACAATTTCATATTTTGTCTAAAATTAAAATTCCATTCTATTATTCATATTTTACTCATATTCTGATGAAAATTTTCCTTTTTCTTTATTAATTTGTGAAGTTAGATTTTGACTTCATAATTTAATAGAGATTTTCTTTTCATATTTCTCTCTACCTATCTAAGATTCTATAACTAGATCTTTTAGCCTATTGGTGATAGACAACATAACTTAAGCTCATGAACTAAATGGTAGAGTTATTTTATACTCATTTGCACTTGTTCATATTCTAGGGTTTTTAGATTTAGGGATTTCCATGATATGTATAAGAATTAAATATTGATTGATTATTTCTCATATTAGATATTTGTATTTGATTTGAATAATATGATTACTGATTTTCATATATATATATATATATTTCAGTTTGATTTTTGGTTAGTTGGTATTGGTGATTGTTAGTAATTAATTCAATCGATTAGAGTTTTTGGCTATGGATTGATAATTAATAGAGGGTATTTGCATCGTCTAATGCAATTTACACACTAAGTAGTTTTCAACAGTACATTAAGAGGTTTTTAATTCAACTTTGATTAAAGTGGTTTCAAACTCATTAATGTATTAGACTTGATCGATTAATTGATGTTTTATTTTAAGATTTAGTGATTTCATAATTCCCATTTCAAATCAAGATTGAGGATTGCTATGTTTTCATCATCAAAAGTGTTTTCTATTATATTTTTCTCATAATCCAAACCATTCTCTCATTAATCAAAAATATTAAAAATATTTATTTTCACTACACCCTTATTTTTATTGTACCAAGGTTTGATCAAATTCAAAAACCCATATTTTTATTCAGGTTTTTGATATTATCATTCACCAATTTATTAGGATTCAAATAAAAAGTTTTCTTGAGAAGAACAATAGGGTTGTACCTTATATTATATTATTGGATACAATCTTTATTTTGAAAAGTCCGGATGATGACAATCTCGGGCATTTCAGCTTACCATCAAAATGGAACTATCCTACCTCCCAATGGAAAGGCCAGCACAGTAGGAAGTGCTTATTCCATTGATTTAAATACATTTCTATTGCTATTGAAATCATTTTATTCTCATTTGGGATTAACACAAAACTAATCTATGGGGTTCTTCATATTCAATTGCAGTAGCATGTCCTTCACCTTCAGATGATCTCCAATACTTAAAATCTGCTACTTTGTATTTATGGCTTCTTGGTTTTGAGTTTCCAGATACGATTATGGTGTTCATAAAGAAGCAGATTTACTTGTAATGCGGTCAAAAGAAGGCCTCCATTCTTAAGGCCATAAAGAAACCTTCCAAAGAGGTTGTTGGTGCAGACGTTGTAATGCATATCAAGGCAAAAGATGATGATGGGTTGCTCAAATGGATGTCATATTACATGCTATCCGTTCTCATAAAAAGGTAGATGGTTCTGATGTTCCCAGTGTTGGATATATATCAAGAGAAGCACCTAAAGGGAAACTCTTAGAAACATGGGTTGATAAACTGAAAAATACAAATGTTCAACTTGTTGATGTGGGTAATGGGTTATCTAATTTGTTTGTTGTTAAGAACAATGAGGAGCTAGCATCAGTTAAGAGAGCATCATAACTGACAGTGAGTGTGATGAGAAATTTTGTTGTTCCAAAGCTTGAAAATGTAATTGATAACGAGAGGAAAGTTTCTCATTCTTCATTGATAGAGGAGACTGAGAAAGTTATACTGGAACCTTCAAAAGTCAATTGTAAACTCAAGGCAGAGAATGTTGATATTTGTTATCCCCAATTTTTGAGTGGTGGACTATTTGATCTCAGACCTAGTGCTATTAGCAATGATGAGTTACTTCACTATGACTCTACTAGTGTGATTATTGTGCAATTGGAGCTCGATATAAAAGCTACTGCTCAAATATAGCTAGGATCTTCCTGATTGATGCAGAGCCCCTTCAGAGTAAGGCTTATGAGGTTCTTCTGAAGGCCCATGAAGCTGCCATTGGTTCCTTGAAGCTAGGGAACAAGATGAGTGATGTATACCTGGCTTCACTTTCTGTTGTAGAAAAGGGTGCTCTTTAATTGGTTTCTAACTTGACAAGATCTGCTGGGATAGGCATTGTGATAAAACTCATTTTGTATATAGTTTATGTGACACTTTTTAGAGCTTTATAACAACTTTACCATTCGTTTATGCATTAAATTGTACTTTTGTGGTAATACATGATTGTGCGTGGCAATGTGCTAACAAAAGGGTAAAATGGTAAATTAACTCTTTCAAAATGCATATATTCTGTTATTTACTTATTTGGACTTTTACAGTGAGCTTTTATTTTGGATTGTAGGTATTTTGGAAGAAAGCAAGGACCAGGAAAGAAATTATAAGCCAATGAAAGTGAAACCACGCTCTTACATCTTTTAGTCGCGACCAAAGAGTCCGCCAGTCGCGACCTTGATTCTTCTAGATTTCCCTCTGTGCTTATAGGTCGCGACCAAAACATGGATCTGGTCGCGACTAAAATGTGAAATTACTAAAACTGCACGTTTTGAATTAGGTTATGCAGAAATAAAAGCAAAACGAAGGTTGCCATCAAATGGAGGCTGGTTTTTTACCTGATTAGGCTAAGACGCACTACTCTTGTGCTCTCTGATCACCTTCTCCTCCCCTGCCATCATTCTACACCTCTCCACAGATTTTTCCTCCTCTCTACGTCATCAACCTACCATCTTCTCACTGTTTCTTCATGGCATCTCATCTAAACAGCGATTGCAGTGCAGCAGGAGTCATGAGAGCCTAAACCTTTAGTCTCTTAGTGATGAATTAGATATCTTGAGCTTATGGAATCAAACGGGGAGTTTCTTCTGTTCTAATTTGCATCTTCTCATGTTATGATTGCTGTTAGATCTAGAGTTTTCATCTTATCAGCAAGTTTTGAATATTGATTGATTTTTCTCAGATTAGACTTTGTAATTGAATTCAGATGATTTGAACGTTTGCTTTTAATAGAATATTTCATTTTCAATTTTGAGAGAGTGGGTTATTACCAGCGATCGTTGTTAATTAATTCATTACTTGAAATATAGGGTTTTTGATCGATGACTATTCGAGGGCGTTTTCCTCATCTAAATTCAATTTATACGCTAAGTGGTTTACAACAGTTCACTAATAGTTCTTAGACCAGCTTTGATCAAAGGGGTTTAAGGAAAATTAGGGTTCTGGACTCAATCGATCGATTGAGGTTTTTTTTAAGACTTAGTGATTTATAAACTCTAATTTTAAATGTGAGAGCAAGGATATATACGTTTTCATCATCAAGAGTCTTTCATAGCATATTTCTCAACTCAACCAACTCATTTTCATTGTAAACAAAATCCAAAAATATTTACTTTTCTACACCCTACTTTTATTGTATTAACCACTAAAACCCAAAAACCAGTTTACCCCTGCTTAGGTTTTTCATTGATTTTGATATCAAATCTACTAGGTTTCCACATAAAAGGCTCATCGAGAAGAACAATAGGGTTTTGCCTTATACTATATTATATTGGGTGCAATAAACTTTATTTTGATAGAGCAGACCATGACAATATGACATTATCAATAGTGCCATTGTCGAGGAGCCAAGTAATTGGTTCCCTAGTAATTGATTGTCAATTTCATTAGCTACCTGAGTCGTCTTTCTTGCTTTTGTTTGCTTTTAGTTTTTTGTAGTTTTTAAATTGCATTGCATTGCATTCTGCAATTTTTTGAGTATTCTGCAAAATCAGTCTCAGTGACTGTGAGTCACGACAATTACTCTCTGTGACTTTAAGTCGCGACCAAACATCATTTGTGTCGTGACCTGATTGCTCCCCTATGAAATTTAACTACTCTACGAAAACCAGTCTCGACATTTAACACCTTCAATCATGACTACTTTTCTCTGTGATATTGTGTCGCGACTAAAACATTCTTTAGTCGCGACTAACTAAAAATTTCCTGCTGTGTAACTTCCGTGACTGACTGTGATTGATTGCATTTATTATTCTCTATATGTTATGCATTGCATGAGTAAAAGAGCTAAACCAGTAGTGCCTTTTGAACCTAAAATTGAGAGAATACTTAGGAAACTAATTAGAGAGTTTAGAGAATTTAGACAAGAAGAAGCAAAATATAATTCCTCTTCTAGTATTCCAGAGTCTAAAAATGAACCGAATATGGATGATATTAATCATAATGGGCCTAATGGGCATGGAGAACATGAAATACCAATGAACCCAGAAGATACTAAAAGTGTAAGGGAAATTAATCATTTGCATGTGAATTATGATCCTTATGGTTTCTATACTGAATAAGCTAATTTTGAGATTAAAGGAGCTTTGATTGCAACCTTACCTAAATTTTATAGTTTTGCACGAGAATGTCAACACAAGCATTTACAAACCATACATATGATATGTTCTTCAATGAAGCCTTCAATGACATCACTGGATGACGTCGTAAGGAGGTATTTTCATTTTACCTTGGAAGGGAAGGCTAAGGAGTGGCTAAACAATTTGCCCACCCATTTCTCTACTCTTACATGGGATCAGCTGAAGTCAACATGCCTTGAACAGTTTTTCCCAACTTCAAAGACCATTCGAATGAAGAAGGAAATCATGAATATTCTGCAACAGGATGGAGAATCTTTACATGAGTATTGGATAAGGTTTCTTAACCTATTGGCTCGATGCCCTCAACACAACATGACCAAGGCTGATTTAGTAGATATTTTCTTTGATGGTCTACTTCCTCATAATCAGGTTTCCTTGAATCCTGCAGCAAATGGATCCTTGAGAGATAAGACTCCACAAGCAAGTTGGGAGTTATTCCAGAAAATGACCAATGAAGACCATCAGACAGGGGATCCAAGGAGAATGCCCATACCTTCTTCAGGTAATTCTAAAGAGATCTTAGAAGAAATAGAGGCTTTGGGAAACAGAATGGAGAAGATGATGAATTTGATTGAAAGATAACTGCATTCCACAAAACAAGTTCATGCAGTGGATACCTTACAAGCCTTGGTTATAAGATGTGAATCATACGGTTCTATAATGCATGCTACTAGTACATGTGATAGACAGTATGAAGAAGTGGCAGCAATGTATCAAGGGAGAAACAATCAATACCAGAAGAGAGACCCATACTCCAAAACATACAACCCTGTTTGGAGAGACCACCCAAACTTTAGGTGGGGATGATAGGACAAATCAATTCCAAGAAGGTAGTACTTCCTCAAGCAACTACCAAAATAATGCAAGGTCCATAGTTCCAACTCACCCTATGACCTTATTAACATCAAGGCCAGATGAGACTTCTCAATTGTTAAAGAGTATTACTAGCATATGAACAATATAGACGGTAGAATGACCAATATAAATAACAAGCTCTAAGAGAATGATGGTCAATTCACTTCCATAGCTTTAATCCTTTAAAGTATGCAGAAGGATAATGCTGATATGCACAAGAAACTTGAGGAGTTAAGTTCCAAGAATGCATATATCACAAGTCACTTAACTCAAGTCTCCAATATAATAAGTGACATTCAAGAAAAGAGCAGTGGCAACATACCTTCAAATACTGTCATCAATATGAGGGGTCTGAATGCTATATCCCTCAGAACTGGAAGAAAAGTTCACTTTAAGGAAACTGAAACACAAGAGCAGGATGAGGCAGGTGCTAAATATGAGAATTCATCTATGCCACAAGTACAAATTAGGAAATCTGAAAGTGCTAAAGAATAGCAGCTTGTAATGAAGAAGCCAAGCTAAGAGGATAACTCACAAACCCAAGTAGAGATACAAGAGCTACAAGAAGAAGCAGTAACAGTACCAAGTCTAGCCTACAAAGGAAAGCAACCTGAGGAAAAGCTAAAGTCGAGCAAGCAAGGAGCCTCTATGCATAAAGGTAGGGAAGTAAGTATAAAAGATATCCCTTTTCCTAACTCTTACTTTGCTAAAAAGAAAGCAATTGACCCTAATTTTGTAAAAGATGCTTATACTCTATTCAACAAGTTAGAAATAAATATCCCTTTAGTCGAGTTCCTCAAGAGAAACCCTAAGTATACAAAATTTTTGAAAGAACTGTGTGCCCACAAAAAGAAGTTTAGGCCTCTTGAGAGAATCCAGGTGAGTGCTAATGTGTCATCACTATTTAAGGCTGAACTACCTATTAAATGCTAAGACCCAGGATCCTACACCATCCCATGCACTATAGGAAATGTTCCTATTAAGGGAGCGTTACTAGATCTAGGGCCAGCCATTAATGTAATGCCTTGGTCAGTATATCAAGCCTTAGGAATCAACAACCTTAGAGATACAAACATAGTGCTCCAGTTAGCAGATAGGTCAATTAGGTATCCTAAGGGAATCCTTGAGGATATTCTAGTATAGGTCAAGGACTTAGTGTTCTCAGCTAATTTTTTTTTATTTTGGATATGTCCAATGAGTTAGTAAATGACAGCACTCTGATCCTAGGCCGACCTTTCCTCCAAATCTCCAAGACCATCATTAGTATGAAGCATAGTTCCATCACAATGGAAGTTAGAGAACATGTGGTAACCTTCAACATGAATAAAACAATGAAATTTTCTTGGGATAATTCTGCTTTTACTGCTTTGAATGCCATTGATTATGTTGTTGAATAGACTAAGGATGAACATGAACTGAGTTTACATGATAATGATAGAGATAATGCACTTGCAAAAGGTTTGTTGAGTGATCTTGCAGGATCCCAAGATATTCTGGAAGCTGGAAGTATAATGATTGAAGAAGGGCCGAATTTCTGTGACTAAAGGTCACGACCAAATGGCCTCCCCATCGCGGCTAAACATCAACCTGAGATCCATTATGAATCTGAGTTGTGACCTGATGGCATTATGGTCATGACACAAAAGCCCAGAGACTTTCGATCATGACTACATATCAATCTGCTGAGGGAGAGCTTTTCTGCAACCACAAGTCACGACTAAAATATGAATAGGTCGTGACAAAAAGTTCTAGAGACACACCCTATCCACTTAAGTCACGATGAAAAAATGAAAGGTCGTGACCAGAAATGCCAGACGCAACTAAGGAACCCCACACTCCTTTAGCTCCACACTCCACTACTTTAGTTAAAGGGCCAATACATTCAAACTCTTCTCAACCTTATTATCATTCCAAAATTACATCTCATACCTTAAGATTTTTGAAAGATCTAATCTCTAATAATGATACAGTCGTAGACCAACCTCAGCTTGGCGCGACACTTGGGAAAGCACATGATAGACTGGAGGGCCTACACAAGCTAGAGAAGAGTAACTGCAGGAAATATATGAAGGAGGCAAAGGAATTATTTCCCAAGTATGTTGCTGCGACATGCCAACCATAGTTGGGTAAGTTCATGTTTAAACAGGGAGAATTCAAGACGGGCTTGGACGAATCTCAGTATAAGATACGCGATTATGGAATGATGAAGTGGAGAGAGAGGATAATTGGGAAAACCGTCCAATCAAACAGCCATCTCTCAAAGTTTTATGATTTCCCACCACCGCCTTGAGGCTAGGTTGTCCCTTTCCTATCTCTTTCCTTTACGAATTCATATGGGTTTGACATGTTGGTTTGGTGATTGGAAAAGAATAAACCAGTAGAAGTAGTAGTTAAATTTTCTACTTGATGCTTTAGTAGGGTAGTTTTCATTTTATGTTTATTTCTATTTATTCTAGGGTTCTTTCTGTTTTGAACACTCACATGCATGATCTTAACTTACCCATCTTGTCATCTTTGCCTTACTAGTATTGCTTTGCATAAATTGTGTCACATCCTTACTTTTAAACTCAATTATACTCTATTAGAAGTGATTAGAACTAATTACATGATCATTTGCTTTGAAAACATTCATTTCCAAAAGAATTGCTCTTGGGTACTGTTCACTTTTACTGTTCATTTGGTAATTCCATAACATGTACCCTACTTTGAAAATTCATAATTAATTGTAGAAAAATCAAAATAATGTTGTTCTAATTTCTAATGAAATATATTTCATATATATTTGAGGGAAAAATATGAAATTGGGGTTTTCTTGTCCACATGAAATCAGTTTATTGGTTAAAAATCACTGTTCATTTGGTAAAATTTGGAAGTTCCAGTTTCTTTGCTTAACTTCAAAAATTCATTTCTCTTTGGTTACTTATCCAAATGAACTGTGTTACCTATGGATTTGAAGCTCTAGACGTCCTGTTTAATCTCATAAAATTTAATAGAAAAATTTGTTCATTTGGTGTATGAAATCATTGTGTGAATGCCACTGCCTCTCAGCACTCATTTTATCTCAATTCCAGATCTTACTTCCAACTTTGAAAAATCATAACAATTCAGATACTTATCCAAATGAGGCATTCTTTGTGTTAATTTAAACCTCTGTATCATAAATTTAATCATGCCAAGTTTCAGACTAAAACTCATTGGTTTAGACATTATAACCATCGTCACAAAGCGTCAGCCTCAAAACATAGTTACAGAAATATACACCATACATGCCAGCATCTTACCCTATAGTGTCATGTAAGTCATGTAATTTATTATACAAACTTAATCATCAACATTTAACCTCTTCCCTTGAGAGGATCCAGCACCTAAAACATAGTTATGCATGTGGAAGGAATGAGATTTCATGGAAATCCCAATAGCAAGTTACACAAATTATAATATCATGCATGAATAATTGGATGCTTAACATGTTATCATGAGATGGGAGCTACTTCATAATGGTACATAAGCAAACTCTAACATGCATATTGTTATGACATAACTTGCAAGGAGTTTCAATCATTCATACTTTATCATAACATGATGACATAAGCTCAAGCTCAACCAAACACCATAATTAACAAGCAAGCAAACAATTAAACAAACATGAGTTATAGTTAGGTATCCTTACTACCTCTTAGTTATCCTTGTCAAGGTCTTCTTGAGGTGCTTTCCTTCCTTCACAAATGGCAAACCTAGCCATTACACAATAATATCAAGTTACAACTTGACTTGAATACAAAACTAAGACTAGATTTTCACTAGCTCACTTTCTTTCTCTACTTTATGTTTCTTACATCCATCTTTCCAAAATAAATTATCATGATTCATTTCCACATAATTTTTCATGTAGAATCCAAATATAAAACTAGAATTTCTAAAATCAACACACTTTAGTTGCTACAGTACTAAACTGAAGTGAAGCCCTTGATTCATAAAAATTCACATCTTGATTCCAATGCTTCCAATACTTGTTCTCCTACTTTATCCCCACACAATTTTCCATTTTAAACTCATTGGAAGCATCAAAATCATGAAATTCCATCATATTAATAGTACCACATATAGTACCAGCAAGAACACAAAACACTAAATCCAAACATACTTGAATTTCCAAGCTTATACTACTTGATTCTAACTTGTTTAAGCTTGTCTAAACTATCCATAACATAAAACTCATATTTTAACCACATATGAGCAGAACTTTCAGTAGCAACCATAAGGGAAATATAGCATGAAAATCTCTTAAAACCATGAGCTAGCTTACTAGAACAAAGCTCAAGATCAAGGGAGATGATTACCTTGATTGTTGCTTCACTTTGTGTGCTTCTTTCTTGGTTGAATGGAAATTTTGCAAGAGTTTCCCTATGGTTCACCATGCATACCGAATGGGTTCTAATTTGGGGGGTATTTATAGAGAAATTTGGGTTGAAATGGATGGCCAAGATTGATTTGTATACTATTTGATCCAAGGCTCACATTTAATCTTGAATTTAACTTTTTCTAGAAAGAATAATTATGACATCATGTGGGACAGCTCATGGGACACCTAAGAGGGGTATGTGGTGTGCTGTCCATGTAAGGAAGCTTCTGGAAAAATTCTAGTCCAATCCGGTACCGATCGGAGCAGTTTTACAATAACCGGACTGTGTTATGTTCCTAATTTTTTATAATATACCAGGATATGTATTCTGTCTTGGAAATTAATGTCTAGGCTTCTCATATCATTGACAATGATATACTAAAGATTTATCTACCATCCATTGTAATATCCTTACTTTCATACGTCTTAGGGACCATTCAGTAGCATTTAGAACCACTTACAAGACCTTGGAAATCCATTAGCCAAATCTAGAATTTTACTCTTTCTCGGGTTACTATTCATATAGTATTCCAGATTACGCAATGAATTTCAAAAAATCATAATTAATTCTAGAAAACTCGAAATGAAGTAGTTCAAAAAGATACATGAAGATAACATCTTGAAATTTAAGGAAAAAATAATTTCTAGACCAAATGATTATCCAATTGATACAGTTTATTCGTTGAATTTTACTGTTCATTTGGTCAAAACCTCTGGAAACAGATTCTGGTCCCTTAATTTGGAAATTCATTTCTCTTGATATACATATCCAAATGAAACATTCTACCTATGAACTTAAAGCTCTAGATGTGTGCTACACGCTCATAAAATTTTGTGAACTAATTCCTTCATTTGCTAGGTCAAATTGAAGCCACAACAAAACTGCTTCATGACCTACGTTTTTACCATTTCAGTTTCTTTTCTTTCATTTCCAATAATTGTTTCAGCATGCACAAGCCATCAAATAAGCTTCTCAACATTCATATATATCATGTAAATATGCCATAAGTATTGTAATAATTTCATCACATAAATGGACACTTTACATGGCATTTACATACATGAACAATTTATAGTATATGCTAAAATTTCAATACTTTACTGCATTTCTTCCATTCTTTAGCTCTTCTCCATGCATACGTTTTCTTCATGCTTGACCTAAATTGGTTGGTTATGGGAGAGTGAGATTATAGGGAATCTCAGTAGCAAACATTACCACTTAAATATGGAAGATGGATGCTAATGCATGATATGTAATTTCATTAACTTTCTTGGATTAGTGACATGCCATCATGCTATATACTTTTACATGAAGTGCATGGCCATGGAAACATGTTATTCACAATACATTCAATATCATTTATCATGTCACAACATCATTCAAATAACATATACATGTCAACACATAAGCATACCACATCAAGCACATAAAGAGGTAAGTTCACTACCTTACACTTAAGCTTTCCTCTTGATCTTTTGCACTTGCTCCCTAGCTTCCCAACCATGAAGTCTTTATGTCAATCACTTCCCAACATGTTCTTGGATGTTTCATGGTTCTAAACACATTCATATTCATCACATAACTCATTAGGACTTATGAACTCCAACCATGTTCAAGACTAACTTTGTTACACTCTTTATTGTCATAACCTTATCTAATCTTCACTAATCCACTTGGCTCTTGAACCAATTGATGTCTTGACTTTACCCTACATAATTTCATCTTTTGAATCCATTTATGAGCTTAGAATCATGAAATTCCAGCTCCTTCATGGCCTGCTGTATAGAACTGAACATAAGCATACAATTCTTTCAAAAATTCTCATTTTGATTCTAATACTTCCCATACTTGTTTCTCCACTTTACCCCACACAACTTTTCATTTTAAAACCATTGGAACCATCAAAATCATGAAAGTCTAATCACTATTCATGCAAGTGAACAGTACCATAAGGAATCTCAAAGTACAACCTTGAGATTTTAATGTTTCCAAGGTTCAAAACCTTTCCAATCCTACACAAAATCATCATACAAGCTCAATGGAAGCATTAAATCATTGAAATTCCATTTTACATGAATAGTGCAGACCGAACAGGGCACACCATGGTAAAGTCAAGAATATCAATTTGATTCAACAACCAACCACTTAACTAGCTTGTTTAAGCTTCAATCATAAGTTTCTAACTTTAATTTCTTCTTTCCCCTTTCATCTATGGTTTTTGGGCAGCACAACACCTTAGATAAAACTCAACTTTTCTCCATGAAAACCCTAAGTTCAAGCTCCCAAATCAAAGGAAAATAAGCTAGGAGAGATTGCTTACCGTTAATCTTTAGCTTGCTTGAACTTTGGAACCTTGAATCTTTTTTGTCTTGACTTGAGTTTTCATTTTGCAAGAGTTTCCCCAAGGGTCCATGAAGCCATGGTTTGTTGCAGAATGAGGGTGTATTTATAGCCAAAATCCATGAAAAATGAATGGCCAAGATTGATTTGGTTACTATTTGATCTAAAGGCCCACATTTAATCTTGGATTTTAACTTTTTCTAAAAAGAATAATTATGACATCATGTGGGACAGCTCAAGGGACACCTCAAGGGGTTAGGTGGCATGCTCATAGTATAAGGAAGCTTCTAGAAAAATTCTAGTCCAATCCAGTACCGATCGGAGCAGTTTCACTACAACCGGACTGTTTTATGTTCTGAATTTTTTATAATATACTAGGATATGTATTCTGTCCTGAAAATCAATATTTAGGCTTCTCATACCATTTAAATGGTTATACTGAAGATTTATCTACAATCCATCCCTTGGAAAATAACCAAAATACCCTTGGTGTCCTTTCTTGCACTATACTAACCCTAAGGGCATAATTGTCATTTCAACCCTCTTTATACTACCTCAGGGCATATACTGGCTCAACTAATCATATTTATACCATGTGACACATTTTTAGCCTATCCCAGATGACCAAAATGCCCTTCGTCCATCTGTGGTACAATATGGGCATCTAGGGGTATTTTCGTAATTTCACACTTTTTCTGGGCACTGGCCCCTTCTACTGATAAACTGGTACCTTGGGTTTTGGACCCTCCTTAGCGTCATCATGGGCCTATATATGAGGTCATATGATCTCATTCTATCCAGGCTCACATACTGATAAGTTCCATTATCGGATCACGGGTGTTAACAAACTCTCTTCAAAATTCACTGTTATAGGAATAACTTTTTGTACAAGACTTCTTCCGGGGTTCTGTCTAATTCATAACATCTGACACTGTAGGGCACACTTTCCTGTAATTCCCTGACTTATATCTGATGTCCACAGAATATGATAAAAATTCAGATAACTTTTAGACTATCAGATAATTTTCTGCTATCTGGAGCCCTAATAAAATTTCTGTATCATGCCAGATTAACCAGCATATCTTCCTCTATTTACTGATCGAATGTGGGACTGAAAAACTTCCAGGCAGTTATAACCCTTTTTGGGTTTATCTTTCTATAATTACAGTTTTACCCTTGAACTTTTCTCTTAATTATATTTATGTCCCTGACTTTTTGCATATTTATATTTAGGTCCCTAAACTTTTGAAAATTACCACTTTTGGCCCAACTTTTGCTTCTACTTTAACTTTTGGCCTTTAAACTTTCCCAATTTACGTTTAGGTCCCTTTCTTCCTTCAAGACTCATTTAACCTCTATTATTTCTTCTAATTATTGTCATAATCCTTTCCAAATCTCTTTCCACTATCAGTATTATCCAGATAGGGAAAAATCAGGATATGATATCCATCCCTTGAGAAATGACCAAAATACCCTTGGTGTCCTTTCTTGCATTGTACTAACCCTAAGAGCATAATTGTCATTTCACCCCTCTTTGTACTGCCGCAGGGCATATACTAGCTCAACTAATCATATTTATTCCATGTGCCATATTTTTAGCCTATCCCAGATGACCAAAAAACCCTCCATCTATCTCTAGTACAATCTGGGCATCTAGGGGCATTTTCGTAATTTCGCACCTTTTCTGGACATTGGCCCCTTCTACATATGAACTGATATCTTGGGTTTTGGGTCCTCCTTGGTGTCATCATGGGCCTATATATGAGGTCATCTGTTCTCATTCTATCCAGATTTACATACCTATAAGTTCCATTATCGGATCACGGATGTTAACAAACTCCCTTCAAAATTCACTGTTATGGGAATAACTTTTTGTACAAGACTTCTTCCGGGGTTCTATCTGATTCATAACATCTGATACTGTAGGGCACACTTTCCTGTAATTCATCCACTTATATCTGAAGTCCATGAAATTTGATAAAATTTCAGATAACTTTTAGACTATCAGATAAATATCTGCTGTCTGGAGCCCTAATAAAATTTCTGTATCATGCTAGATTGACCATCATATCTTCCTCTATTTTCTGATGGAATATGGGACTAAAATACTTTTGGGCAGTTCTAACCCTTTTCAGGCTGAACTTTCTATAATTACAATTTTGCCCTTAAACTTTTCTCTTAATTACATTTATGTCCCTAACTTTTTGCATATTTACATTTAGGTCCCTAAACTTTTAAAAATTATCACTTTTGGCCCAACCTTTGTTTCTACTTTAACTTTTGGCCTTTAAACTTTTCCAATTTTTGTTTAGGTCCCTTTCTTCCTTCAAGACTCATTTAACCTTTATCATTTCTTCTGATTTTCGTCATAATCCTTTTCAAACCTGTTTTCACTATCAGTATTATACAGATAGGGAAAATTTAGGATATGATAACCTGAATGTGACTATGTACTGAATTGTTAATTTGTATTGAGTGAATAGGCTACCTGCTATTTTACAGCTCCAGTTGATTGGCTTTGCAAAGTGATTGTGATATTTTTTACTTTAGTTCTATTGACAGTGAGGACACTGTCAAGTTTAAGTGTGAGGAAGATGGCTTTGCTCTTGTGCTACTCAATCTTGTGCTACTAATAGTTCTTAGACCATCTTTGATCAAAGGGGTTTAAGAAAAATTAGGGTTCTAGACTCAATCGATCGATTGATGTCTTCTTTTAGACTTAGTGGTTTATAAACTCTAATTTTAAATGTGAGAGTAAGGATAGATACGTTTCATCATCAAGAGTCTTTCATAGCATATTTCTCAACTCAACCAACTCATTTTCATCGTAAATAAAATCCAAAAATATTTACTTTTCTATACCCTACTTTTATTGCATCAACCGCTAAAATCCCAAAACTAGTTTACCCCTACTCAGGTTTTTCATTGATTTTGACATCAAATCTACTAGGTTTTCACATAAAAGGTTCATCGAGAAAAATGATAGGGTTATGCCTTATACTATATTATATTGGGTGCAATAAAATTTATTTTGATGGATCAGACCACGACAATCTGACACCATCATATTGGCATAGAGTTGTGTGTTATGCTATAATGTTAATGCTAAAACTTAGCAGATGGTAAAAGAAGGCATGGTCTTTAATGTTATGCTTGGATTTCAAAACTTGCAGAGTGAGAGCAGTAAGCCAAAGGTCAAAACTTCTCTATGCTTATTACCGACACCATCATAATCAACAAAGATAAGATAGAAGTTGTTACTTATCTGAGCTTTAAAGTTCTCAAGGATGTGGCCTACTCATTAATGAGGAAGAAGGAGAGCCCCTAACCAGGAAGACGAAGGTCAATGGCACTGAGCCTATCAGGTCTAAGACCACTCTAAGGTTAGATAGTCATGAGATATCAAAGGAGGAGCTCCAAAGGCAGCATTAGGCAGAACTTGCTCGACAAAAAATAAAGAAACTGTAGGGCCGCTTATTGGAGGAAGTGAGACGGGAGACAACCGTAGTTCTGCAAGGACTTCAACTGAGCTGGTTGCCTACAAGAACATAAATGACTTTCCACCTTCTAAGGATATGGTGATTCAAATTGATCAGAAGTATGAGGCTATTCTTTACCTATTAATGGAAGCATGGTACCTATTCATGCGGCCTTCATACGAACTATTTCCAGCTAGCAGGACACCAATCAGAACTGCTATATCATAATTTTTTTTAATGTTCCTGGGACCCCCTTAGTTATCATAATACAAACTCAATGAAGTTCCCAGGTTCCACATATTTGAAGGAGGCTTCATTCCGTTCCAAGGATTCAAGGCACATAAGTGAGTTGGTGTAGTCCGTTAAAACACTTAGGCGACAAGTTATGGCTAGGGAGTCTGAGAGAGCTTAGAGGGAAACTTTGGTTACCCAAGAGAAACTACAACTTGCTAATAATAGATTTAACCCAATTCGGTTGTCTAATCTTTGGATTCGGCCTCCTTTTGGTCGACGTGGAAGGAAGATACCCGGAATACTTGAGGCTCACTTGTATGGATTCCGTTACTCAACCACTTAGAAAGATGAATAGGTAGACATAATGTTTGCAAACATTAAGCATGCATTTTTTCAGCCAGCAAAAAATGAAATGATTAAAACCCTGCATTTCCATTTGCACAACCATGTTATGGTAGGAAACAAGAAAACCAAGGATGTGCAGTTTTACAATGAAGTAATGGACATGATCCAGAATGTAGGCGATGGAAAGAGATATGCCTATGACCTTGATAAGCTTGAAGAAGAATGGGTGAGAGATAGGAAGAATAAAATCAATGTGGAATTTCATATCTTTGTTAATATAGTCAATGATCTCTAGGGTCAACCACAATTTAGTGGCCTTGGCTCGGAGTTTGATCAACCTTTGAGAGAACTTAGCTTTACCGGGGTCCCTCATAAGTCCTCTATATTTATTGTTCCTACTTCGGCCTGTCTTGTCAAACAGATTGAAACACCATTCCTTGTTGTTACCCTAACTGAGATTGAGATTGTGAATTAAGAGAGTTGGTCTTGGGAAGAAGAACTTTGACGTGTCAATAATATTTAATGACTTCAAGCGGGATGTCCTCAGGATTGATTTCATTCCTTCTACTTCACATGATGGCATCAAGGAATGGCTTGACACAATAGGCATTAAGTATTACGAGAGTAGGATAAATCAGAATTGGCGCCAGATACTCCAGACAATCACCGATGACTTGCAGAGCTTTATAGAAGGCGGGGTTGGGAGTTTTTGAATTTTTAACCTACTGATTCAGAATCAGAAAATTTAGGAGTCAGACAAAGTTTATGAGCCATCAGATATTGAACCCGAGTCTGATTCAGAAGATGATGATTTTGATAGTGAATCTCTAGTTGAGTCAGAAGATGAGGAGGATGAGGATTCTGAGAAGGACTCAGAAGAAGAAAAGGGAAAGACATGGGAGGAGTTGGAGAGGGAGGCCAGCAATGCAGATAGGGAGAAAGGGAATGAGTCTGACAACAAAGAAGCATTTGGTAAGTCACGAGCCAGTCAAAGTAGTAGCTTGCCAAAGAGAACCAAAATGAGCTAGACTGTAATATTTGTACTTTGTTTCCGATCAGTTTGTAGTTTAGTGCAGTAGCTCCTGTACTGTCACTACCTTGAGCAGTGCTCAACCTTGGAGTTGCTATATCACTATAACTTAAGGTTTCCTTTCCATTATAAAATCTCAAGGCACATGATGAGATCCTTGAATGCAACTTTCTTGATTAAAATTGTTACATGGCTTATTTTTTAACTATCATGTTTCTTCTATGGTCAATAATTAGCTCTTGTATGTGGTTGTGATTCTTATTCATTGGATGCTTTTAAACCTATCTATAATGATATGACTAATTTGTTACCTATATTTTATCCTAAGCAATTTGTGTTGTGTGGCTTGTTAAAAGTTTCTTATGTTATAAAATGGATAATTAAGGTAAGTTACTTAAACCGAGACAGACTTACTCATGGCTTTATGGATATTGTTGGTTCATTTTTGGTATTTCTTCTGGGCTGTCGATTTATGCAATGATGAGAAGGAAGTATTGAGTTTTAAAGCAGAAGGGCTTGGCCAGCATTCAATAGCAACATAGTAGATACTATATTGGTGAAGACCGTATGTTTGAAGCACAGTATCGCCCAGAAGCTTATGGTCTGATCGATGGGTAAATGTATGGATTAAAATAGGTATGGATAACTGAGTCAAGGTGTGGGATAATATTTTGGAAGGGAGGGATGCAGAAAAAGAAAATTTTTATACCTCTCCTCTCATATATTTTTTTCAACCAAACACACTTAACCCTCCCTTCAAAAAAAACCCCCTCAACCAAACAAGTTAGCTGGCCTTGGCAATGTTCATGATAATTATGATTGGAAAGCCTTGTATTAGTTAATTTGGTGTGCCTATATATATAAGTTAATTTGATGAGCCTATATATATATATTCTATTCACCATATAATAATTTCTTACTATTATAAGTATTATGGGTATGGATTATATAGTTCTCATATTAACTATGGAAATTATAATAATAACTAATAAGTTGTTGGTTGAAGTAATAAGTGATTTCACCTTATAAGGAGAATAATACAAATTTGAATATAGCAAAACATACTTATTATGAGAGGTGAAAATCCTTTATACTTTAAGCCTTAAAAGGGATTAATTTTAAGCCTAAAGTGACTTGAAGATACTCTTGATTAAATAACAAAATTATAATAATAAAAGTTTGATATATGGTAATTTATTTCATAATATAGAAAAACTAAAATACTCCTTTTTAGACATAAGGAGCATATGTAATATTTTTTTCTATGCACAAGTATCCTCCATTATTCGAGGTACTGTTGGCACTAAATGTATGAACATCTTGTCAAATCTTACTTTAGGGTCACTTATACGAGTTGTTTAGCCATTTAAAAGCCCTATGTTCATATTTGGAAAACATTATAAAGCCCATTTGGATAAACTTTTAGAAAATGGCTTATAAAAAGGGCTTTTAGACAGTTTTTAGAAAATGGCTTCTGGAGAAGAGTTTATGAAAAAAAATGGTTTTGAATAAATGAGTGATTGGATAGTTATTTGCAGAAGTACTTTTATTATTGATAAATTACTAAAAAATGTATAGTTTAATTAAAAGTAAGAGAGATGAGAGATGAAAGAGGAGAGAGGGTGAAAAAGATGTAAGATAAAGGAGAGAGGAAATAGGAGAGAGGAGGGGGGAAAAAAGAGTATAGAGGATGTGAGAAAAAGTAATGGTAAAATAGTAATTGAATAGTACATAAGCTTTTTACTATTCCAAAAACTAGTCTTAGTAGCTTACGTAAAACCTTAGTTTTAAGTCATGGTTTGGTCCAAAAGCCATTTTGAATAAATATGTCTATTTATTTTAAAAAAAAATTCAAACCAAGATTTGGGTTATAAGCTCTTTTAAAACCTTGGTTTTGATTAAAACCAAATAGGCATATAATCTTGGTTTTAAAAGTACTTTTGGCCCAAACTATGGTTTAGGGAAATTTTAAAACAAACAGTTATATTTGTTCAAAAAAGACTTCTTGACCAAACCATAGTTTTGGATAAGCTAATAGGAATAGTTTCTGGAACAGTAAAAAAACTTATAAACTATCCAATTATTATTTTACTTTTACTTTTTCAGTCAATCTCTCTCCTCTCTACTATCTACCTCTTCTCACCTCCGTCAACTTCTTCGCTACTTCTTTGCCTCTGTCAACTCAACCTCTTCCCCCCCTCCGACTACATTCCTAGCCACAGTTGGCCGGTACATCTCCCATCTCAACTACAACCTCCTCCTCCTCCCTACCATCATTCTCCACTGCCTTCTCCCAAAGACGCAAACAGACTAATAGGTTGAAATTTGATACAACATAAAACATAGCCATTTCCAACTTTAAGTTTTTATGAACCAAAAAAAGCTAATTTTTTGTTAACTTCAAAAAAACCATGAACATGTAAGAGGACATGAATAATAAGATGGTGCGTTGGGTGAATCTAAAAAGTGAAAATACAGTTAGGTCTCCATGGCACAGCGGTGGGTTTGATTTCATTTTTTTCTATTTGTGTAATGCATTTCATTTTTTTACATCCAATCTCAGTTTTTTTGGTGTTGATTTGCTATTCATTGTATAGCCTCTGTGATGATTTTTAGTCTCAGCCTACTCTCATCTTGTCCCCACTAGCATGACGTTTAGAGGAGAGGTGAAGACAAATAATTAAGGTGATGTGTAGATATAAGACATGAGCCAATGATATTATTTTTTATATCATAACTTTTAATAATTTATCAATAAAAAAATTGTTATAATAATAATTATCTAAATATTTATTTATTCAGAATCACTTTTTTATATAAGCTCTTTTCCAGAAGTTATTTTCTAAAAATTGCATAAAAGTCTTTTTTTTTTTTTTCATAAACTCATTTTTTAAAAACTTATCCAAATAGGCTCTATGTGACCTAATTAGTACCTTGCTAGGTCAAATCTTAAAAGCTTTTCTCTATAACTTGGATATTGTTAGTATTCTAAAATTTTAAAAATTCATAACTAATTCATTTTAATTCCAAAATTAGTGGCCCAAAGCTCTATTTTTAGCTGTTGATAAGATCTTTGTAATAAAAATAAGACCCAGGGTTAAACTCTATGCCATTTTGTCCAAAAGATCCCATCATCAGATTTGGACAGTGGAATTTTTGCTACATTTTGAAATTATTTCAAAACTCTTAACTCAAATTTAAAAAAAGCATATCTTTTAATATACACATTAAAAAATTATGGAATGACTTATTTTAAAGCTATAGATGTATACCCAAATACCAGGGTTTAACTCATACATTTGCCCTCTCAAATGTCATATCCAAAACTGTACAATGATTTGTGGCAATCATTTTTGAGATTTTCTGGGTCAACAAAGAAAATTCATTTTTGTAAATTTTTGGATGTTTGCTAATATCCTACCAAGTTTCGTGACTTAATTCTATCATTTTCCCAGCCAACCTTCACTCTTAAATTTGTAACTCATATGCAAGTTAATAACTAATTAACTACCTACTACATAATCCTTGTAAGCGCTGTGTGAACCTAGGGCTGTATTCTTACCTTAGTGGGAGATCGGTGCTGAACATACTTAAATTTTTTTGTACAAAAAAACTACCTACTATATACATTTTAGCAATGTTCATGGCATAGCACTTACGTAGGGCATTAGTAAGCCCTTCCCCCTCCTTATAGGATATCATTACACATCATAACATAAATTCACTTATACATAAACTTAACTGAATATATACAAACAGCTACCAAAATAGATAAGCAATTAAAGCAACTATTAACAACTTAAGTAGTTCTTTATAGCTCCAACACAAACTTCCTCCAATAGCTTGTTCTTACCTTTAGAAGTGCTTATTCCTAGGATGTGGCATGGAAGAATAGGGTTGAGATTTAGGATAATCTCAATAGCAAACAATCCCCAAATATACAAGGCAAAAGCTTGGTACATGACATGCTTGCATTAAATCATGAAATCATGACTACAACAATAACATGTTTACATGCTCAATGTTTCATACATCACACAGTCCATGGGAACAATTAGAAATAGAGCTACAAACAATCAAATATGATTCATATAATCAAGCAAAGTAGTCATACATATCATCATTCAAGTAGACATACTAAGTACACAATGATAGTAAGTTCACTGCCTCTTGAAGCTTATCCCTATCCACTCACTCCTTTGCTAGCTCCTCTTGAACTTCCTTGCTTGCTTGTAGGATTTTAGCACAATTCAAATCCTAACAAATATACACATATAAGCAAATCAATACATGTTATCTTTATGCATTCTCTATGTATAAATAACTTCTCCCTTTGCTTAACTCTTAACTCTTAAAATTTGTCTCTTCTAACTTTGTTCTTTAAACTTTAATTTTTGCATTTATTTTCCTCTTGATTAAAATTTCACACCTCATGCTGCCCCTTCATAAGTTTACATGAGGAATCCTTTTATGAGCTTAAAATATATCAAATTCTAGCTCCTTCCCTATTTTTCTCACTAGCCTATGACACGCCCATATATACAAAAATATCATTTTCACTTCTAATACTTCCAAGTTTATTCTAATAGCATTACCCTACACAAAAGTACATTTTAAATCTATTGGAAGCTTTAAATTTATCAAAACTCAATCCCAACATGCTCAAACAGTCTAGCCAAAATAGGGGAAAAGGAAATCAAAATTGAATTCCCACACTATTCTATTCAATCATCTCATAAGGGCATCTAGATACTTTGTATATATGATTTTCATTTTAGGATGATTTTACTATATTCTTTAACATCCTAACAGCCAACACTTTTAGTTTCAATCCTCCAAGATTTCAGATTCTAACAACCCAACAACAACAATCATATTATGAAGCACTAAATCAATAATATAAGCTCTAATCCATGTCTGGCTTAGTTTTCTCATACTTCTCACTCTTTTACTTCATGATTCTCTCTCTAAACTCAAAATTTCAAGAGTGATCAGATTGCTAAATCATTATCCTAATGAGAAGACAAAGGTCAGATAGTGATTTAGGAACTTAAACTTGCCTAATAGTGTGATTACATGAGGGTCTTGGCATGATCTTCTTCTTCCTCCTCCTCCTTCTCTCTTCTTCACTCTCAGCCTCTCTCTAAAAACTCAAGGTGCCAGACAAAATGAGCCTTATGGAGGAAGAGAGAGTTCAAATTGTTTAAGTATAATATCATTTTATTAAGCAGTGGATTACACCGCAACATCATCATCTCATTTTCTCTTATTTTTAGACCAAACAAATTTGATAATTTTCCTCTCATAATTTGATCATAAGGTGCGTCTCTTGCCCTTATTTTTGGGCTCAAACTTGATCCAAATGAATTTTGGACTTGAGATTGAGAAATTCAATTTTATCCTTACTCTATTGGAATTAGGGTGTGTTTGGATTAGCTTTTCGATAATAGATTCTGGGAAGAATAGATTTTGGGAAGAATAGATTCTGAAGAATAGATTTTGAGAAGAATAGATTATGGGAAGAATAGATTTTGAAAATAGAGATGTTTAGATGATTAGTAGTAGAATCACTTTTTATATTAATAAATTACCAAAAAGGGTATGATTTGATAAAGTATGAGAGAGGAGAGAGGGTAGAGAATAAATAGGAGAGAGGAGAGAGTATAGAGAAGAGAGAGAAAAGAAGAGATAGTGTGAAGAAGAGAGAGGAGAGAGGAGAGAGGAGAGAGGAGAGATGAGAGATGAGAGATGAGAGAGAGTATAAGAAAAAAGTAGGGGTAAAATAGTAATTGGATAATCTATAAGCTCTTTTACAGTTCCAAAATCTATTTTCAGTAGCTTATTCAAAACTATGGTTTCAAACCGAGATTTTGCCCAAAATCAATTCTGGACAAAAATGGCTGTTTGGCTCAAATTTTTCCAAACTGAGGTTTTGACCAAAAATCAATTCTAGACAAAAATTGATGTTTGTTTCAGATTTTTCCAAACCGAGGTTTTGGCCAGAATTGATTCCTAAAAGCTACATCCAAACAGGCACTTAAGGGTGTGTTTGGATTAGCTTTTGGAGAATAGATTTTGGAAAGAATAGATTCTGGAGAATAGATTTTGGGAAGAATAGATTCTGAGAAAAAGTGATTTTAAAAATTGGAGATGTTTGGATGATTAATAGCAGAATCGCTTTTCTATATACAATTTACTGAAAGGGACATAAACTAATATGATAATTATATAAAGAATAAATTTGATTTTAAATTTTTTTATTTAAGTGATTACAAAATAATATATATATGTATTTGAGTAAAATAAAAATTTATAATATTCACTTAAATTTTATTTTTTTTTCTATTGAAAACTTTATTAAGGTTAACTATATATATTAGAAGATGGTATTCTAAAATTTTAAAATTTTAGATTTTAAAAAAATAGTATTTATTTTTACTTTTTTTAAATAAAATTTATTATTAATTGTAAACCCACCAGTGGGTTTCCAAAAACTGAGAACTCCCAGCTAACCAATAATATTTATTTTTATTTTTTTAAAATAAAATTTATTATTAATTGTAAACCCACCGATGGGTTTCCAAAAACTGAGTACTTCCAACTCAACAATAATATTTATTTTTATTTTTTAAAATAAAATTTATTATTAATTGTAAACCCACCGGTGGGTTTCCAAAAATCGAGAACTCACATGTGAGAGGAATCAGAAAAGCTATTGGAGATAACTTTTTTAAAAACCGTAGTTTGGAAGCTCAAAGCATGGTTTGCAGTATAAAATCGATTTTTAAAAAAATTATACTGTTTGGCATTCAGGAAATAAAACCATAGTTTTGAGGAGAATTTATTCCTAAACGCTATTGCCAAACACACACTAAAGCTAGCATTAGAGCACGTCTCAATGCTGAAAGGTATTTGATCGTATCAATAAATCCCTATTAGAAATACCCTACTCATCTCGACATATTCCCTATTGTTGCTTGTTCATAGTTTGACTTAAAGGCCCCAAGTGGAAGGGGACTCCAATAAGGTGCTATTTCAAATTTCACATTTTAGTTTGCATACACTTTATAACTTCAAATTGATATATGATTATATGATTAATACATGGACGGGTATATAAGAAAATTGAATTATAAATAAAAACTTATATCCTAGATCTCAAAGCATGATAAAATTAATTTTTATAGACTTTTATTAGAAACAGTGTCAAAAACCTATAATAAAAGTAATAATTGACTAATGGGAATTAGGTTTAATGAAAATTGTTGGTCTCTAATGTGGCGAATCAAAAATCGAATCTATGCTTTGGGAGGTGTAATATCTGGTATTTTTGTATACTAATTAGTGTATATAGTACTAAATATCTTAATCTTATTTCTCATATGCGTCCAGTAATCTAATCTTATTTAAGATAATTTTATCTATAATCTTTTTAAATTAGTATAATTATTAGTACTTGAAAAATAAGATTATGTATAAAATTGTACCAAATTAAAAAGATTATGGGTTTGTACCATAAATAAGATTAGGATACTGGACGCATATTAAAAATAAGATGAAGATATTAGATGTTATATAACCCTACTTAATTAAATAAGAGAAATTGAGACATTCAAGGGCTAAGCAAGAAGTTTAAAGTTCAAACATGGCAAAGTAACATGAAAAGTTAGTTGGGCCAAAAGATGAAATTAAAGAAAGTTTAGTGGCAAAGTGTAAATATACAAAATATTCCCAAAAATTCAAGAATATTCAATAAAAGTAAGATTGAGTCCCAAAATATTTATTTAATATTAAAAATCCTTAAGGGAATAAATAAGTGCAAAAAATTATGTAGAAGTCTCCGAAAATTTGAAAAAAATTATGACTCTCTATTCTAGTTAATTTCTCAAAAAGTTGAGTAAATAAATTTAAATCTAATTTTTGCAAATTAATGGCCTATTTTTCAAAAATTCAAGAAAAAATAGTTAGAGTTTAGAGATTATTATTTGGATTGAAACTTTTAGAGAAACTATTTTATGAGATAAAGAAGCTAAGTAAAGAAGGAAATTGTTATAAAGTGATGGGGAATAAGTTTTGGAATTTATCAAGTGAATTTAGATCTGGTTCTTGATAATACACCTTTTGAAATTGATTGTCTACTTCAAAATTGTGTGTGCAACAAACTGAAGGAAGAGTGGTGGCTCCCTTAGAAGGTTCGGGAGTCAAAGCAGAAGGTTCAGATTCATCCACTACAGTTATAAGGAAAACGACGAAGAGGATGATGATCAGAGGCGGCTTCTCCATGGCTATGGGTTGGGGTGAGGGATCAAAGGAGATGAAGGAAGGCCTCCTTTTTTTTCTGTTTTTTTTTTAACCTTTAGAAACTTATTCCCACGTGTAGCCTTCCAAGCCAAAAAAAAATTGCCACATGTAATCAAATATTTATTCCCCACACAAATCACTTGTCAATAAAGCAAAGTTCAAGCAAAATTATTAAATTTAACTGTCGAAGTTTCCAAGAGTTAAAATAGGGCAACATTGCTAGTAAACTTTTGGGAGACATTTGCTCCAAAAAAAATTATGAGAAATAGAAGAGAATCTGTGGCCCATTTCAGATTTCACAAAAATGTTGGGGAAGGAGCGTAATTATGAGAAACTTAGCAGTGGCAGGTCTTGTTTTAAGTTGACGTTTCCTGCATATTGTGGCAGGGTTTTCCGCCGCAGGCTACTGAATTTAGAGAACACAGACATGAACGAAGTACAACGATAATGCGACGCCTCGAAGAACTGTGACTTCGCTATGCCGAAAGTCCACCAAGAGGCCGTTGAGGTTTTCCCCAATGCTGGTACGTTCGTTCTCTGCTTGGTTTCCATTTGCCCTTCTCTGCTCGATATCCTTTTCTTATCTCCCTGTAAATACCAAGTATGAGCGATTCCTTAGATGTAATTTATTTGATTAAACTTAGAGGTCCACTAAAGAATGGCGATGGCCAAGGGAATTTTCAATAACATTGGCAAAAATTTATATGAGTAGCTTGGCACTGTAAGAAACCATGATATTTAGCGGAATTAAACAAAGTAAAGGGGAATGAAACCTCGACTGTCTGCTAAAAACTCAGAACTCAAAGAAAGTGATTTTCTTTCTTTTTTTTTTTTAAAAAAGTTGAAACTTCTTATCTACTCCATTCAAAATTAAATTTGGAGATTAAAATGAAAAGTAAATGGTTATGTCTATTGTCAGGTGTAATACCAATTCCTGTGATGATCTATCTTACGAGTTTCTTACAATGCTTATGCGCTTTAATACCACCGTTCGTTAATAGCCAATGTTTAGTTGTTTAAATTGTCCGTAACATATACTTATGAAGTAATTGCTACCTGAACCTGATCTTCTTTCAGAAAAGAACGAAACCAATCAACTTTGTACTGAACCAGAGTCAGCAACCCCAAGGAAGACGAAGAGGAAAAGCTTGTCCAAGAGTGAAGGGGCTGAAACAAATCACGTGGATTCTGGGCACCTTGAGTCATGCCCTAATTTGGACCCATTACCCCTGAAAGACTCAAACCCTGTGCTGCTACCTGAACCAGAACCAGTTTTAGAAATAAACGAAACTAATCAAGTTTGCACTGAACCGGAGTCAACAACCCCAAGGAAGACGAAGAGGAAGAAGAACAGGAAAAGCTTGTCCAGGAGTGAAGAGGCTGAAACAAATCACGTGCATTCTGGGCATCTTGAGTCATGCCCTAATTTGGACCCATTAACCCCGAAAGACTCAAACCCTGTACTGCTACCTGAACCAGAGCCAGTTTTAGAAAGAAACGGAACTAATCAACTTTACACTGAACCGGAGTCAACAGCCTCAAGGAAGACAGAGAGGAAGAGGAAGAAGAAAAGCTTGTCAAAGAGTGAAGGGGATGAAACAAATCATGTGGATGAGTCAGGCCCTAATTTAGACGCATTATCCTCCAAAGACTCAGAGCCTGTACTGCTACCTGAACCAGAGTTAGTTGCAAAAATGAACAAAACTAATCAACTTTGCACTGAACCAGAGTTAGCTACCCCAAGGGAGACAAAGAGGAAGAGGAAGAAGAAAAACTTGTCAAAGAGTGAAGGGGTTGAAACAAATCATTTGGATGAGTCATGCCCTAATTTAGACGCATTATCCTCGAAAGACTCAGAGCCTTTACCGCTGCCTGAACCAGAGTTTGTTGCAAAACCGAACAAAACTAATACTGAACCAGAGTTAGCTACCCCAAGGAAGACAAAGAGGAAGAAGAAGAGGAAAAGCTTGTCCAAGAGTGAATGGGCTGAAACAAATCACGTCAATTCTGGTCACCTCGAGTTATGCTCTAATTTAGACCCATTACCCCCAAAGAACTCAGACTCTGTACTGCTACTTGAACCAGAGTCATTTGCTGAAAAGAACGGCACCAATCAACTTTGCATTGAACCAGACTCAACACGCTCAAGGAAGATGAAGAGGAAAAGGAAGAGGAAAAGCTTGTCCAAGAGTGAAGGGGCTGAAACAAATCACGTGGATTCTGGGCACCTTGAGTCATGCCCTAATTTGGACCCATTAACCCCAAAAGACTCAAACCCTGTACTGCTACCTGAACCAGAGCCAGTTTCAGAAAGAAACGAAACTAATCAACTTTACACTGAACCAGAGTCAACAGCCCCAATGAAGACAAAGAGGAAGAGGAAGAAGAAAAGCTTGTCAAAGAGTGAAGGGGATGAAACAAATCGTGTGGATGAGTCATGCCCTAATTTAGATGCATTATCCTCCAAAGACTCAGAGCCTGTACCGTTACTTGAACCAGAGTTAGTTGCAAAAACGAACAAAACTAATCAACTTTGTACTGAACCAGAGTTAGCTACCCCAAGGAAGACAAAGAGGAGGAGGAAGAAGAGGAAAAGCTTGTCCAAGAGTGAAGGGGCTGAAACAAATCATATCGATTCTGGCCACCTCGAGTTATGCTCTAATTTTGAGAACTTTGAGTTGTGCCCTAAGTCAGACTCATTACCCGCTAAAGACTCTGACCCTCTACTGCTCCCGCAATCAGAGACAACACCACTGAAAGAAGTAGAGCAGAAAAAGAAGAGGAAGAAGAAGAAAAAGAAGAAGAATAAGTGTGAGCTCAAAGGTGAAGGGATCAAATCAGATAGACCCAATGATGAACATTCTCAGCAAAGTCATAAAGCAAAGTCCACAGCACAAGAAGAATGGAATCAGAGAAAGAGAAAGAGACATGTGCTGAATGAAACCCATGACTCTTCTACTTGGTCAATGGTGACCCCCAACTACAACTTCAGACCTAGAATTGGAGCCAGCATACTCAATAGCGAAGTGGTAGAGCCTGGACCTTGGGTCTCAAAAAGGCCCTTAAATGACTATGAACAATATGAGGTATGTACAATATAAGAATATTCGTGGATTTGTTTTCAGTCATCAATGAATTTTAAGTTGCTGGCCTTGGAGTAGTCAAAATTCCTTAATTGTGCTTAAAGAATGAACTTTTGTTCTTTAAGATATAATTAGAATTAGCCTACCGTTCCTAAATTGTGACTTGATCTTTCTAGAGATGTTTGGAGTGTAGACAAATTTGTCAAGGAGACCAGAAATGTAGAGGGCTGATCCATCCCAATAGGGGCCAGAAATTTTGCTTTTTTTGTGCTACAGTTGGACACTCACTTGGAACATGTCCAGTTTCTCCAGGTATATTGGAAGTTTTATGCTTATATGTATGTATTTTCCCATTATTGTGTAAATTTATCAAAATGTAATGTTATTTCATGAAAATTGTCAACATTTTATGACTGATGGTTTTTAGTTGAGTTTGCTGTTGTGACAGCTGTAGATGGGGCCATGATTTGCTAGATAGGATGTGATCACTGTTATAGGATTTAGATGGGAAATAGAAAGGGGAGGAAGAGAATCAAGGATTTTTTGTTATGTTTTTCGGGAGGGGTTTGTGAGAGACATAGGAACAAGAGTAACGAAATTCAATTCTTATTCCATACAATCCATACACACACCAAGTGCAATGACCCTTTCATTCCCTTTTGTAGACACTAATAAACTAATTATCCTAGCTACCCAACTAACTTCTTGTCATTATTACAATTATATATAAATCACCAACATAATTCATTCTTAACAATGTTGGCAAATGGTATTGTGAGCTAATTCGAGTTTTAAGGTATTTTGTTATTTACTTGGTTAGATTAGTTCTGATTTTGAATAATCATCTTAAATTCATATCTTGTTGAAATGATTAAAGTTTAGAAGCTCTGACAAAATACACTTCCCTGGATCTGGATTCTCTTGGCTGGAACATGTTTAGGAGGGTGGCCTTCTTCAGTTATTTATTTATTTATTATTTTTGTTTTGGAAATCATGTTCAGTTACCCTTTCTATGTATAATTGATGTATGGTTTTCATAATTATAGACTCATTATATGGAACCATGTGGTGTTCCACAAGTAGTTCTTCCCATGAGCATGCAAATGAGATAATCGTCTCAATTTTTGCAGAAAAAATTTCTTTTGATTTATTTTTTGGTTCTAGCCCCACTGTATGTGTTAAATCCTTAAGACAAAGTAAATTGATAGGTTCAAAGAGTATCGTGCATGCATTTCTTTATTTCCAGGTCGTAAAAATGAAGGAAAAGTAGGGTATAATTGCACATATGACTTATTCTAGCCTTTTAACAAAATAGGTTGGACCAACATTTATGAGTCCTCATACCTCCATTGCTTTAGTAACAAATAGGACCTTTGAAAGACCAATTTATGTTCCTTTCTCATTATCAGTTCAATCTTGGAATCTGAGTCATGTTTCCCCATATCATTTAATCCTTGAAATCTAAGCCTTCGCAGCTCTCTCTTGTAAAAGGAAACACATTGAATTGAATGTTATGGGTACCAAACATGAAAATTCAAACAAGTCTCTTTTGATCCTTAGACACCAAGGCATTCCAATATTTATTGTTTTTCTAGTTCAAGCAAATAAAATGGGAGAAAAACAATATTGTATTGCAATCTGGAACTGCTTATTTAGAACAAGGAAGAATGAAGGTAATTGTTGTATATTCATATTACAATATGTAGGTACATATATACATGTATGGACATATGTTTGGAGAGCATAATCTGGGATACAAGAAGAGTGAATCATGGAATACATTTAATGGCCTAATCCCTATAATTCCTCTTAATTATTTCCCCACAATCAAATCTAATCAATTCTAATTAACTGTCATATCAATAATTATTGCAGTATCTCCCATACTTTCTCTCAAGTTGGAGTATAGATATTTATTATGTCCAACTTGCCAAGTAGGTATACAAATTTATCTCTAGTTAGCCCTTTTGTGAGTATATCTGCTGTCTGTTCTTTGGAGGAAATGTGTTTTGAGTTTCATTATGCCCGTATCAATCTTTTCTCGTATGAAGTGTCTGTTTATTTCTACATGCTTTGTTCTGTCATGCTGTATTGGATTGTGTGACATTTATTGCTGTCATATTGTCATAATAGAGTGTGATAGGTAGCTCCTTTAGCACTTCCAACTATTCTAGAACTTGTTTTATTCATAGACCCTCACATATTCCGAAAGCTATGGCTCGGAACTTGGCTTCAGTACACTCTGTTTTTTATTGCGCCATGTGACCAAATTTCCTCACACATAGGTGGCATATCCAAGGTTGACCTTCTGTCATCTTGATCCCCTACCCAGTCGGCATTTGTGAGAATTTTTACATTTCTCTTGTCAGATTTTTTGAATAGTAATCCCAGCCCAGGTGCGCCCTTCAAATATTTGAGAATTCTGTAAACTTAATTTAGGTGCTTCTGTTTAGGGTTGAGAGTGTTGGCTCACAACACTGACTGCATAAGCAATATCTGGCTTGGTGTGTGATAGATAAATCAACTTCTCTACCATTCGTTGATATCTTCCCATATATACTTCCTTTCCCAGATCCTCATCATGTCTAATCTTATTAACCCAAATAGGAGTATTGCTGGGCCTACATCCCATCATGCCTATTTCTTCTAGGAGATCCAGTATGTATCTTTGTGAGATATTGATTCCTTTTGCAGATCTGGCTACTTCTATGTCTAAAAAATATCTCATCTTCCCCAAATCTTTCACTTGAAATTTCTGGTTAAGAGCCCTTTTGATTCTATCAATTTGTGAGAATGATGTCATCCATATATACTGCTAATATTACAAGGTTCTTGTTTATGTGTTTGAAGAATAGAGTGTGATCACTCTGCCCCTGTGTATAGCCTTGTTCCTTCAGTATTCTGGTGAATTTCTCAAACCATGCTCGTGAAGACTTTTTGAACCCATATAGTGATTTTTTCAGTTTACATACTTGGCCTTCCTTTTTGCCAGGAACTCCTGAGGGCATCTTCATGTACACTTCCTCCTTTAGTTCCTCATTTAAGAATGCGTTCTTGACATCCATTTGATGTAGTGGCCAATCCATGTTTGTAGCGAGAGATAATAGGATTCTGATAGTGTTTAATTTTGCTACTAGTGCAAATGTCTCAGAGTAATCTATGCCATAGATTTGAGAAAAACCTTTAGCCACTAGTCTGGCTTTGTATTTGTCAAGACTCATATGCAAGATACTTCGGGTTGAATATCCATTTGCATCTAACTGCTTTCTTTCCTTTCGGTAGTTCAACTACTTCCCATGTTTCATTTTCCTCCAGTGCCATCATTTTTGCCATCATAGCTTTCCTCCATTTAGTGCATGAAAGCGCCTCATATATACTCTCTGGTATTCTGATTTAATCAAGGTGAGAGGTAAAAGCATGATGTTTACAAGATAGAGCCTTATAGGAAACAAACCTCTCTATGGGATGTCTAGTACATGACCTGCGCTGTCGTCTTATTGCAATTGGAAGGTCAAGATCATCATTATGCTCTTGTGATTGTTTAGGACCTGCCTTTGGATTAGACCCTTGGTGTGCATTATTCACTCGAGTGGCATCACCTGTCGTGTTTCTTCTGTTATAGATTTGTCTCCATTTGTTAGTGTCTCCCCCTGAACTAGTGTGTCCTTCATATTCTATAGTCTTCTCTTGCACTAGCATGTCTATGGTATATATCCTATCAGGTTCTTCTGAGGTTCACTCCAATTCTCCCCTGGACTGAAGATGATGTATAAAAAGGTATAGTTTCATGGAAGGTGACATCACGTGGCATAGAGACGTTTAGCTACTAGGTCAAAACATTTATACCCTTTTTGAGTGCCTGTAGGTCCTAGGAAAATACATTTTGTAACCTTAGGATTAAGTTTGGAAGTGTGATGAAGATGAACAAAGGCATCACACCCGAAGACCCTGAGAGGAAGAGTGTTTTCTAGATAAGGTGGGTGAAAATGGTTCTGGAGAACTTGGAAAGGTGTTTGGAATGATAAAGGTTTACATGGCATACGGTTAATTAAGAAGGTAGCCATAAGGATAGCATCGGATCAGTAGAAATTTGGGACATGCCTACTAAATAGAAGGGCCCTTGCTGTTTCTAAGATATGTCTATTTTTCCGTTAAGCAACACCATTCTATTGGGGGTTTTATGGACAAGAACTTTTATGGGTGATCCCATGTTGTTTAAGAACTCAGAGAGGATGGTTAAAGTACTCAATGCCATTGTTAGTATGAAAAGTCTGAATTTTTGTATCAAATTGGGTATTAACCATGTTGTAGAAGTTTACAAAAGTTTGATAGACTTCATTTTATCCCTTAAGAGAAAAACCTAGGTGACTCGGGTATGGTCATCAATGAGAGTCATGAACCACTTTGAGTGCAGTTTTGAGTGTGGTTGGAGATCCGAGATGGATCCCATAAGTCACTATGAATAATAGAGAATGGCTTGGATGGATGATATGGGACACTCGGGAAATGTGTGCGATGATGTTTGGCAAGCTCACAAGACTCACATGAAAAAGCTAAAGTTTTATTGGAGCAAATTGAAGGAAACATTTTGCACATGTAATGAAAATTTGGATGTCCTAGTTGCTTATGCCATAATTCCAATTCACTAGTATTAGGGAGAGACACTTTATTGCATGTGTGCGGTACAGACTTATGACAATCATCTAGATAATAGAGTCCATCGAGCTTCTTAGCAACACGAATCGTTGTCCTCGTGAGCAGATCCTGAAAAACCCAATGGGTGGCAAAGAAATTAGCCTGACATCGTTCATCCCTAGTCAACTGACTGATTGATAGTAAATTACATTTTAACTTTGGAACATATAGAACATTGTGTAATGTCAGGGTTGGGGAAACATTAATAATGCCACTCCTAGCAACCAAAGAGTCAGAAGCATCAGCAATTTTTACAGTAAGAGATGATTGTGTAGGAGTATATAGAAAAATAGGAGGCCTCATTAGTCATGTGATTAGAGGTGCTTGAGTCTACAATCTAACAGGAGTCTTTGGGCTTGCCTTTAAGCGTAATAAGGGCTTTGAAAGAGTTACCTCTTTGCACAACACTATCAATTGGCTGTTTATGGGATTGATTTTCAAGTGCAGTTAGACGTTCCAAAATAATAGTGAGTGGATCTTGGGCTGATGGATTTCCATGTATTGAGCTTGTGTTGACACATCCCATTAGAGAAGATGTTACTAGGCCAGGTGTGTAACTGCTCCGTGGTGGATCTGCTACTGGGCCCAAATCATTTGGGCTGTCTTGTAGCTCCGTGACATGTCCTCTGGATCGCCGTTGCCTGGGTTTCCAATCTGGGGGCTTCCCGTGAAGCTCCCAACACTTAGCCCGTGTGTGACCCTATTTCTTGCAGTGGTCACATGTCGGGCGATCTTTCTTGGAGTCGTTGGTAGGCGCGGCAAGCACAGAAGTCACCTCTGCAGTGATCACTGGTCGAGGGTTGATGGTGTTTGGCATCATAACTTGTCGGCGTGCTTCCTTATCATGGAGAAGAGCAAATGCCTCGGATACTGTTGGACGGGGTGTGCGTCTGAGGAGCCGGCCTCTGAGGTCTTCATACACTAGGTTCAAGCCAACAAGGAACTCGAAGAGCCTTTCTTCCTCCAAATCGTGTCAGTGGGTGGTCGCGTCGTTGGCGTCCCTCTAGACATGTTGCTTTAGTTGGTCTAACTCCTGCCATAGCGTCTTCTTCTCCAATTAGTATGTGTTCAAGGGGAGGTTCTTTTGTCTCACAGTCCATAGCCGTGCTCTAAGGTTGAAGACTAGAGGGGCTGTTGGTCGCTTGCCGTAGGCCTCTTTCACGGCTTGCCAAATTGCTCTAGTTGAGGCGATGAACATGAAACTCCTACGGACAGCAGGGGCTATCGCGTTGAGAAGCCAAGATGCCACCAGTGAATTTTCTGTCTTCCATCGTCGGCTTGTATCAACATCATTGGTGGGCGGAGACTCATTCTGGATCAACTTTAATCGGTCACGGCCATCTAGAGTGAGGTACATGGATTGAGCCCACTCCACGTAATTGTCATCTATGAGACACTTAGGGACAATGATCATGGTGGAGCCTTCAACACTGGTGACTTTTGCTGGAAGGCACAATCCACCATCAGTTACGGTGGAATCAACTTCGGCGGAGGCAAAAAATATGGGACCCTAACCTCTGCTTTGATACCATATTGTATTGCAATCTGGAATTGCTTATTTAGAACAAGGAAGAATGAAGGTAATTGTTGTATATTCATATTACAATCTGTAGGTACATATATACACGTATGGACATATGTTTGGAGAGCATAATCTGGGATACAAGAAGAGTGAATCATGGAATACATTTAATGGCCTAATACCGATAATCCCTCTCAATTACTTCCCCACAATCAAATCTAATCAATTCTAATTAGTTGACATATCAATAATTATTGCAGTATCTCCCACAAACAAATTAGGGGCGGAAGAGTAAACCAAAAGCTAAAGAGAAGTTTGATAGTATATCATATAATTGAATTTTGTTTTTGGAGTTTCTTGAGAAATTTTGCAGGGGAATGCTGAACTCAAACTGTACTTATAATAATAGGAATTAATCCGTTACAGTCTAACTATTATGTGGGTCAATGCAAAAAATCCTTTTCATAATAACAACAAATCATTGACCGATTCTTCTATTTACATGATATGCGGTATAGTGAAACAAAATTTACCTAGGAAAGATTTTAGAAAGGACAGAGTGGTTAACTGATGGAATATCTTCTTGAAGATGAAGTAAAGATGTGTGTTGATTTGAACAAATTTGTGCTTCGTTTTCTCTTGCAATTCATTCTCTCTCTTCTCTAATAACATTTCTTTACTTAATTTGAAATAAAATAATATAATTTTTGACCTTTTGTTATTTCGGAAATTGTGAAACTTCTCATTTTGTTTCTTCTCTAATAGTGCTTCCTTCGTTGAGGTATCTTCCTCGTATTTATTTGTGCTCCAATGATTCAAAATTGTTTCATTGACAATGCAGGAGCAAAATGTGCTAAAGGCATAATTATGTTGGATGATTATGTGAGGAAGAACTGCTGTGAAAAATCTCAAACCCCTCATCGAGAGGTGTCATTATTTTAATGGCAGAATTTTGATATTTTTGTTTCTAGATTTAGTTTGATTCATTAGTCACTCCATAACAACATTTCTGATTTCCCGATACTGATCCTTATCTTACAAATTGCATTATAGGTGGCTCCTGCTAATATGCCAACCTATGCGCCGATCTATACACGTAAGTACTTGAAAGAACTGATTGTTTCTTGTTCTTTCTCTTTCTCCGTTTTTTTTTTTTTTTGGCTTATTTCGTTTTGTTTCCATTTTCATTTTACCTACTAAAATCACTTCAATGCATCCATTGCCTCTCCTCAGACTTCCCGCCGAGTAACATTCAACCATATCCTGCTCCCTTGGTCAGACCAATGTATGCTCATTTCATACTTTCAAGAAATTAGAATAGTTGTATCTGCACCAAAAAGCAGGTAAGTTTTTATTCTGTAATGCTCTATCCTGGTTTGAAGGTCCTAAAATGTAATATTCTTGGAGTACATTTTTAAAGGTGCATGGGCCTTTTTCTCCAATTCTAAACATCTATAAAGATAATTTCTTGAAGGACAAGTTTTTTTTTAAGAAAACCATTTTACCTTATGGGTTTTCTTGATAAAAGAATTGTATCTGTGCGACCCCGAATGTTCTTTGGCCCCCTTGGTTATCTAGTTTCATCATTCACTTTTAAATAGAAGAACAATTCTACTACTGATATGAAGATTATGTTGGTAGGTAATTTGTAAATACCCCAATAAGTACTCTTAGTTTAGAGGCATGTTTTAACCTTGACGAATTCTTAGGACCCAACTTACCTAATTTATTTAATAAAAAAAAGAAAAAAATAATAAGGAACTTGGTCATTTGAGCCGCCAAGCTGATGGCCAAAAGAAAATGGGGGAGAATTAACTTCCAAGCCTGGGTGCTCACAATTTTTGTGTCAGGCAACTATGATAAGGTCCATTTATATCTATGGCTTTACATTATTGCGAGTATATACATCATGGTTTAAGGTTTTTCTTAACTATTGAAACCAGGCACTTAAATTTTTATGTTATTTTGTTGCTCAAATGAACTTGGATGTTTGCAAAATGTGGAGATGACAATAATGCCGGATATGCTGTGTTCTGTTTCCGCCACACTCTTCCCCCCCTCCCCCCCCCCCCCCCCCCCCAAAAAAACCCCCACTTCCCTTGTTTTTTCTTTTTTTCTTTTTTGAAATTTTGTTAAGATATTTGTCTCAATTTTGGGACTCTTTTCCTCTTGAGAAAATGACACATTGCCAAGCTTCGGAGCTTAGAGCACGCCTAGCACAAGTTACTTCCTTTCCAGTCTCCTGATTTGAAAGAGAGGTCTTTGTCCCAACCTTTCTTATCAAGGAGAATAATCCCAAAATTATGAAATGTCAATTAATGACTTTAGCGCCTTATAGATATTCCCTTATTACAAGCACATTTTGTAAGGTTTTATGTTTTATTTACAAGACATTTTACTAAATCTGGTGACTATATAAATGTGTTTATCTTGAAAATACCTATAAAAAAAATTACTTCACTCCCCTTAATTTGATGTATTCGACACTAAAAAGGTGAACTGTATTTAGTAAATGGTATATTTTGAAAGATGAAAATGTTTTAGTAACATTAATTAATAATTAATTATATTAGTCTATATGAATTAGTTTAAAGTGCTTTATATAGCTGTAAATAGAATAAGTATATAATTAAAAACTAATTTTATGGAAATATCTAGTAAATTGAATATTAAAATTGAAAATTTATCCTTAGAACTTTTCTTCGATGTTTATCTCAATGATACATTTTTCTTGTCAAATGGGCATAATATTTATTCAATGAAGTTTGAAAGCACATCTTATGAGTCGCTAATAGCTGTTAGGATTATTGTACTCTTTTTATTTTTAATATTTATGTAATTAATTTGATTAGATTAAAAAAATTAATTGAGTTAATTAATATAGTATATTTTTAAAAAATATTTTAATTATTTTTTTTAATTCTTTTTATTTTTTTCTTCCTTGATTATTATTAAAGGCTATTAATAAAGTTAATTTAGGAGAAATAGATAAATATGGGAAGTAAATCTTATAGTTATGATTATGATTAATTTTATCTTACATCGTATTGGGCCAAAAAAACATTTTATATCTTTTTATTAAAACTAGAGATTTCTCTCCCTACGTTGCCCGGAAGAAAAAATAAGTTATGACTTCACCTAATTTTTAGTTAAGTCTTTATAATTTTTATTAGGTTCTTATAGTTTTCTCAATTACATCCCCTATATATGGAATTTTATCTAATGATATTAGATGTTAGATAATTCTTTAAACAATTTTTATTTAAAAGGCAATTGGCACAATTTTTTCTTAGAGTTCAGGTGTTATCCCCTAATTGATAAACAAAGACTAATTCTTTTTCTGGCTGGTTCTTCTTTTTGTACTTTCATCTTCCTACCCATTCGAACTCGCATCTTGCTGTTAGTGCAATGAACAAAAGCTAGCAAGCCACAAGTCTTCAAGGTTAAACAGACATTAATTTTTTCGAGATATAGAGATCAATAAAATAAGTTGTCTTTTTTAACGAAGTCATAAAACAAAAATCATTGCAAATAAATTAGAGTAAGCAATTGGATTCTTATTCAAATACCCTAATATTTTTTTGATACAACACATACCCTAATTTAATTTGGAATATAATAGCATTTTTTTATTGGAGCAATGAATGGAAATCCATTGATAGGGATATGATCAAAACATCCACATTTTAGAGATATTGACAAGTTATTGAAAACTAAGCTGATTAATAAATTGTTCAAAAATTAATGGTTGAGATATATTTAACTAAAATATAAAAATATTTATATATAACATTAAAATGTGTAATATTTAAATATAAAAGGTATTAATCCATAAATAAATAAAGTATTCATGTATAAATTGTTAGAATGATTGATTCACCCAAGAGGGGTGAATTGGATGATATTAAAATTTTAAATTTAAATAGAAATGAAAAGATTAAGTTAAGAAACATATTACTGAAGCAGGAAAATGAATAAAGCATATAAGCGAGATATTGCATACAGATAATTTATACTTTTTCAGCTCAATCACTTGAGTTATGTTCAGTCCTCAAGCTCATTTGAGTGTTCCACTATCCTATAAAATACATAGATTGCTTTAGTACAAGAGATGGCCTCTCTCTCTCTCACCCCTGAGTATCTCAGATAAAGAATGAAAGATTTATAGTTCTCTCTAAAAGAGTGATGATGATACATATTGAAGATCAAGCTCTTTAAGTTTCTCTTTCAAAAGGTTAATATACTCTGTCCAGAGAATGAGAAATAGAGTGAAACATAATAGCAATGAATATAATAATGAATGCTTTAATAACATTATTCGTTCATCTTTGTTGTGCTTTTTCGTGCATCTCTTAACTTCAACATTTTCTCTTGCTATAGTTGAGCCGTTTGGATATCCGTTATACAACCATTGAAGAATAGAGCCATTAGTTGCTAAGGCAATGCTTTTTGACAGATTTTGCTTTTTGACGGATTTTGTCATTTGATCCTATTTTACAAAAAAATGATGTGGAAATATGTTTCATAGAAGATATACAAAGAGTTTAAATATATAACAATTGAATCATAACCATTTATATTGAAACATCAAATTTTATCATAGTCTGGTTTGAATATCAGTTGAATTTATCAAAGTGTTCATCGAAAAGATGTCTTGTTGAAAAAGATTTTGATATTGCATTGAAACTATTTTAGTTCTTATCAAATAATACTTCGATAACTAGTCTTATCAAAATGTCTTTCGAAAATAACATTTTTATTAACATAGGCTTGGTTTTAGATTTATCGAAATATTTATTGAGATTTTTTTTTCAAAACATTAATAATATAGTCAATTTATTAAAATGTTCTTCGATAAATATGCTTATCGAATAGTTTGTCGATAAATGCATGAAGAATAGACTTCCAAACTTTCTTTGCTATTTAATCTTTTTTCAAACTACATAATATATTTGGAAATAATATTTTATAAAATTATTTATCAAAGCAAAGCAAGTCATAATATCATTAAAATCATTGTTCAAAGGATCATCCATTAAATCTTTAACAGAGTCATAAACTAATTTTCTCTTATTTGTTTAAGTGTTTATCAAATGTTTCAATAAATGTAAATAGTTTTCACAAAAATTCATAAATTAAGTTTTCTACTTATGTCTTTATCGATTAATTTCTCGACAAATGAAGCTTGAAACTGACTTCATAACCATTTGTCCTTATTTATCAAATATCTTATCGATAAATGACTTTAACGATAAGTTCTTCAATAAATTCCTTTTGAAAATAGATAGAATGTGAGAAATTAAGTAATTGATTAATTTATTAAAGTCTTTATCGATAAATATTTTTATCAATCAATATTTTGATAAATACCTTTTGAAACAGATTTCACAAGATTTTTGAAACTAAGTGTTCAGTTACTGATAAATGCCTTTATCGAAGTCATTACCGATAAATACATATATCGATCAATACTACTATAAGTTTCATTTTAAAAATAGTTTTTCAAACTATGTGTAAATCTTACTTGCCGAAGCCTTAATAAAAAAATATCCTTATCGAATAAGTATTTGATAAGTTCCTTTTCTAAGAGTTATTTCAGAATTTCATGAGCTAAGTTTGAATCAATTTTGTTGAAATATTTATCAATAAGTATTCTTATTAAATAAGTTATTAAAAAATATTTTTTGAAAATCAGTGTTTCATAATATAATACTTTTCTTATTTATCGAGTGACTTACCATAAATACCTTTTAATAAGCTTATTGAAAAATAAGTTATTTCAAAACAACTATGAAATATTGAAGTTTAACATCATTAAAATTATTTGTCATCATCAAAATATAGAGTCTAACAAACTATGCATATGATTGACTTCTATTTTTTCTTCTTATTTCTTGTTTCAGGTTTAGGAAAAAACAACAATTCCAACTCAATCAATTGCACCAAAAGCTTTTAACTAGGCCGGTCAAGAAACTGATTCATTGATCTAACTAGTAGAATGGGATAAGGTTTTCATACCATGTATATTAATAAGCAGGAAAAATAATAAAAAGAGAAATATGAGCAGTAGCCACAATTTGGAAGAAGTGACTTCAATTAGGGGTGTTTAGGGATCGGTTAAGACTGAGATACCCCTGTCCCTGTGTCCCATCTTGAGAATGGACACGAGATATATTTTGCATTCCATGTCCCATCCTATCTTAAGGTTGTCCTTGTCCCGAATGGAAACGAGACAGGTTCGGGAATTTCTGAAATTATGGAAAAAAGGTGGACAAATTGGACAACCATTCAATCATCAATTAAATCATTAAATCCACAACTACAAGCCAAAATAATCCACAACTATAAGGAAAAATAAATAGCAGTATAATATTCAAAGCAACAAACAACATTAAATCGTTAATTGATAGTTTATTGATATAATATTTAGTTATTTTACTTCTTTAATTCTTCAACTTCACCCATTGAAGTTATTACTTTATCTGTAAAGAAACAAAGGAGAGAGAGGATAATTAAGAAATAAAATAAGGATAAACAAAGAAAATCATTTTAGAAATAAAATAAATAATATGATATAACTAATACTATGTTTTGTCGCCAAAGTGTCATTAAAGTTGTCAATATCAAATTCTTTTAATTTGAATGTAGGAGATAATCAATTTTGTGCAAAAATTAGCACTTCAATCATCTTAGAGGATAATTAACTTCTGTAGTCATCAATGACATATCCCCCATACTAAGTGCTAATTCTGAGGACACATTAGAGACAGTTATGTCTAACACATCATGTGCAATTAATGAAATGACTTTGTACTTGCTAGCATTCATTTTCCACCAATCCAAATGATCAAATGTAGGATTATGATAGGCAACTAACTCAACCTGAAGATAACTCTCTAACTCGTAGTTATCTGTTTGACTCTCAACGTTAGTATGGGCAAGGACCTTCCCCATAAATATCAAAAGACTCTAGTTCCAAGACATACGTGCTATAACAACCTTGAGTTGCTACTTTTGACTGACTTTGACTTTGACTTCAACTTTGAATTTTAGACTGAAAGGTGATTACAAGATTGCAGAGACCTTTTTAGACATGGCATCAAGATGTGTAGGATCAAAAAATATATCCTCAAAAGAAAACCTCAAAAGCTTCATTTTATACCTGGGGTCCAGCATCACTGCAATCACCAATAAAAGATTTATATTTTTAAACTTACCTTAATACTTGTCAGATTTGCCATGCATACTCTTAGCCATGTGACACAACAAAGAATTTGGATTATTTGCCTTTCTCTTCAAAAGAACAACCGCATTAAAGATTTGTTGGAAGGCCAAATTTGAGGTCACCTGAAGGGCTAATGAAAATTTCAAAGTGACATTGTAGAACACTTTCAAGAAAGCAACAAACTCCTTAGCTTATTTGAATAACTTAAAGCTTTTTGTAATGCCGTACTTTCGTACATCTTAGGAACCATTCGATAGTATTTAGAACCGCTTATATAACCTTTGAAGTTTATTAACTAAATCTAAAATTTCACTCTTAACGAGTTACTATTCATATGATAATTCTAGACTAAGTTATAAACTTCAAAAAATAATAATTAATTATAGAAAAAATGAAATAAAGTGGTTCAAAAGGCTACTCGAAGCTAACATATTTAACTTCAAAGGAAAAGTAAATCTTAGACCAAATGATAAGCTAATCAATACAGTTTAATTGTCAAAAATTATTGTTTATTTGGTCAAAAGTTCTGTAAAATAGTTTATAGTCCCCAACTTTAAAAAATTTGTTCTCTTTGTATAGACATCAAAATAAGGCATTCTTGGTGTCAAAATGAAGCTTCACATGTTAACTAAGTACTTCTAAAATATTATACATTTATTTGATCATTCACTATTTTTATATACAACAACTAATGTACTGCTTTTAAGCCTACATCACATAATCATGACAGAACATAAGTTACAAATAATCATTCCATCTATCCCCTAAATCCTCTTCTTACATCTTCATCTTCTTTCAGTTTTGAAGAACTTGCTAGTGTTAGGGTGACATGCTTGATGTTAATATATGTGCACTTAATGATCGTGCTTATATATTGATACATGCTTCCATGTCCCTTAATTATAACATATGGATATAGCATAAAAAGAAAGAGAGCATCACTTAAGCATACATGCTTCATATAATCAAAGTAAGAAAACATCACAAACATAAAAGCAACATACGCATACAAGTAGGTAAGTTTACTACCTTGGAATAGCTCTCTTTTCTTATCCTTTCTTTTTACCTCTTGCTTGTCCTTACTCTTTTCCTTCCATCATGGTCCTTGCTTTGTGGTCTTCTTTACCACATTTATCAAGGCCTAGTAAAGCATAATATCATACTCATTATAATCTATTTCCAAGCCAACATAATTATTCACTAATCCTTAACCCATTAAGTCTCCATTTTTCTCTACTTTTTATTAATTGGTTTGGTCTCTAAATTAATTAATTTCTTGACTTTAACCTACACAATTTTTCCTTATAAATCCATTTATGAGTTTAATATTATGAAATTCCATCTCCTTCATGAACTTCTGGATAGAACCGAAAAAAATTCTCATTTTGATTGTAATGCTTCCAATACTTATTTTTCTACTTTATCTCACACATTTTTTCATTTAAAACCATTAAGAGTATTAAAATCATAAAATTCTCATCACTGTTCATGTATATGAACAATAATAGAAAGCGTTTCAAATCTTCCTTTTTCCAATTTCAATGCTTCCAAGGTTCCAATCATATCCAATCCTACTCAAAATCATCATTTAAATTCAATGGAGGCATTAGATCATTGAAAATAAATATAATACTATCTAGAACAGCACTTGCCAAATGGCCTCATGAAAGGCAAAGTCAAGAATCACAATTTAATTCCATAACCAAACATCCAACTAACTTGTTTAAGTGCTAATTACATACTTATAGCTTTAATTTTGTCTTCCCCCTAAATTTCTAGATTTTGGACAGCAAGTATACCATGAGGAAATCTCATTTTCCTTCCCTTAAAACCCTAGGTTCAAGCCTCCAAATTAAAGGAAAATAAGCTAGGATCAATAACTTACCTTAATCCTTTGCAAGCTTGAGGCTCCTTGTTCTTGCTTTTCCTTTAGATTTAAGTGGAAATTTTGAAACAGTTTCCCCATGGTCCTTGTGAGCACGAAATTGAAGAGAATGGAGTGGGTAATTATAGTGAAATTTTAAGGCTCAAGGGACTAAAATATCCCTCCTTCAACTAATTATTACATAGGCTTAATCTTGAACTTCATTGATTGTTTAATTCCTTAATCATGCTTAATCCTATTCTTACATTATTTTATTGCAATGGAGTACATGTGATAATACTTTCTTCTTTTCCCTTTACACCATATGGACAGAGTGTGGGGCCCACAAGACACCTCGCAATGCCACCTTATGCTATTTGCACCTTCTATTAAATTTCCTTTCCTTCTTTCCTTTTTATTAATTCATAAAATAGTGTAAAAATTCTATTCAGCTTCTAAAAACTCTCTTAGCTTTTGTGACTCTCCCTTGACACCATGTTGGACCAAAATTGGATCCAATTGCTAATTCGCATAAATCTTAATGCACTTTCCATTATTTCTTATACTGATATTCTTAAATTACCATGATTTTTTAGATAAATTCTAGATACCTCTTTTAATGGTTCTGACATTTTTAAAAATTTATTCTAATATAAAATAAATTTTTTGCAAAGTATCAATTTTTTTTGAAACTCAGAAGTCCTGTTAAGAATTTTATACATTTCTTTTAATCATTTATCGGCGTCCTTTTTTACCTTAAATTCTATAATTAATTCTAAGTGACTCTTTTTTTACTTATGTTAGTTTCATAAATTCTTATATTAATTATAAGAATTTACTGTAAAATTTCATCTGATTCTGAGGTCCGGAAGATACTGTACTATCAATTTATCGGGGACCTTAAATCAAAATTCTAAGAGATATGGCTGACCAAATTGGCAGGTGAGGATCATTTCAAGCATTTGAAGACCATACAGTGGGTTTATTCATCCATGAAACCTATACGTATTGACATGGATGCTATGCAGAGACAAGTGTTCTATTTTACACTAGAAGGAAAGGCAAAGGAATAGTTTTATATGCTGCCACATCTTACACCTCAAGCTTTGGACTCTTGGAGTAACTTGAGGAATGCTTTCTTATAGAGATATTTTCCTACTTCAAAGACTACTACATTAAGAAAGGAGATTTTTGCTGCCAAACAGTATGATCAAGAGTCTTTCCATGAGTTTTGGGGAAGATTTCAAGAGTTGCTAGATAGATATCCATACCATCAGATTCCCTGTAAGCATTTGGTGCAGTATTTTCATTCAGGATTGTGCTATGCATGCAGAAAGAATTTGGATACAGTTGTTGGGGGTTCTATTGATAATTTAAATTCGGATGAAGCATGAAAACTGATTGAGAAGATAGCAAGCATGACTAACAGTATGGGGGCTATGATTCTAGGCAAGCCCATGAAGTTTCTATAAGGCCTTCTCAAGATTACAATAACTTGTCTTTCTAAGTTGCTACCATGAATGCTCAGTACTCAACTGAGTAATTCACATGTTCAAAGCTCATACTATTAAGCTTTTATTGCTCCTAGTTGTCAACTATGTTATTCTCCTATGCACACCACTGTCAATTATCCTACACACTATGAAGATGTATCAGCTATCTACCAAGGAAAACTAAGCTAATATCCACAAAGGAATCCATACTCCAACACATATATGAATGATGGAGGGATCATTCCAACTTCAGATGGAGGGATGGAGACAAGAATTATGGGCAGAATAGATTCAACAATGATAAACAAGTGGCTGAATCTTCTAGAGTTGTGAAGTCCCTTTTGCTGCGAAGAATGATGGAATAGCTGAGATAATCAAGAGCATCAATGTGATGAATGCAAATATAAACTCTATCAATACAAATTTCAATTCTAACTTTAAAGACTTGAGATCTACTATGGAGAACAACCAAGCAATGACAGTGTCCTTGGAGAATAAAATAGAACAATAGGAAACAAAAGTTGCAAACATGAATGGCTATATATCACAGCTGGCAAATTCAGTGAGTGATGTTTAGGCCAAAATTGGAGAAAGTTTACCTTCAAACACTATTGTTAATCCCAAACCTATGAATGCTATAAGCTTAAGAAGTGAAAGAATAGTGGGGAAAGATGATGATGATGATAAGAAGGATAATGTAGCAGGTGAGCGCTGAATAATTCTAAAACTCAAGGGTTGATTGAAGAAAAACTTTTATTCATCCCATAATCAGTAAATAGCAAAGAGGAGGACATGTTGCAGCAGAACAATGAGCAAACTAAATTAAAGGAGGTTGCACTACCACCTGTTGTGTATGAAGTAGTTTCTAGTTCTAGCAATACAAGTCAAGAAGCACACAGGAATCATGATAAAAAGGAGTATGAAGATGTAGGACAGAAGGATAGGGAGATAAGTATTAAACACCTACCTTTTTCTAATGCATACATGTGTCCAAAGAAGACTTTGAAAGATAAACAGGAATAAGATATTATGAATCTGTTAGGAAAATTGGAAGTTAATGTGCCACTTGTAGATCTTATTAGAAGCATACCCAAGTATGGGAAATTTATGAAAGAACTCTGCACTAATAAAAGAATATGCAAACCAAATGAAAGGATTCAAGTAGGATCTAGTGTGTCAGCTCTATTTAAGTCACAACTTCCTATTAAATGTAATGATCCAGGTTCCTTTACGATCCCAATCACTATAGGCAAGGTGTGCTAGTACTTTGTTAGATCTAGGTGCAACCATCAATGTAATGCCAACTTCTATTTATACATCATTTGGAATAGGCAAATGCTTACTTAAGGAAACATCAATGGTAGTGCCACTTGCTTATCGAACCACTAGGAAATCTGAGGGACTGTTAGAGGACATATTGGTAAAGGTCAAAGACTTGATTATACCTGCAGATTTTTATGTCTTGGATATGTCACATGAGTCAAATTCAGAAGGACCTATTATCTTGGGTAGGCCATTCCTTAGAACAACCAACACAATAATAAGTATGAAAAATAGGAGCATCACAATGGAAGTGGGAGATAATGTCATAACTTTTAATGTCTATAAAGCAATGGGACTAATTCGAAGATTACTCACTGTTAAGCTAAGTATAATTGATGCATACATTGAAGAAGCTAAAGACGAACATGAATTGCTGCTGTTGCAAAATTCTGATAAAGCTGAGTGTGAATTGCTTGAATCTAAAATTTCTTCTTTTGTATTTTCTTTGGATATTGGTGATGATATGTCAAGTATTAACTATATTTCAGTTGATAGCTTACTTTTCACCTTACAATCTTTTTCTTTATCTGTTGCTGACTTTTTGAATGAAGGATTTGGAGAGAAATAGCAGGAAAAAATTATAGAAGAAATCATAGTTACTGAAACTCTAATTACGGGAACAGAATTGGACAACACAAAACCTATAAGGAAATAATCAGTAAAGACTATTGCATTTGTGGAAACTAAGAAGTTGGTTCTATCAATTGTTCAGCCACCTGAGTTGGAACTTAAACCACTTCCTACTAACCTTAAATGTGTTTTAACTAAACATGATACATTATCTGTTATAATTGCTAACTTACTTTCTATTTCTGAAGAAGCAAGACTGATTTTAGTTTTAAAAACACATAAGAGAGCAATAGGTTGGGCTCTAGCTAATATACCTGGTATAGATGCATCTGTTTGCACACATAAAATTCTATTAAATGATGGAGCCAAATCTATTAAACAACAATAAAGAAGGCTAAACCCTTGATTTCTAATGTGGTTAAGAAAGAGGTAACCAAGTTGTTGAATGCTAGTATTACTTACCCAATTTCAGACAGTGAATAGGTAAGTCCAGTTCATGTGGTGCCAAAGAAAAGTGATATAACTATGGTAAGGAATGAAAAGAATGAACTAATCCCTAATAGAGTACAGAATTCATGGAGAGTGTATTGATTACAGGAAATTGAATGATGCAACTAGGAAGGACCATTTTCCTTTACCATTCATAGTTCAAATGTTGTAAGACTTGCTGGAAAAGGCCAATTACTATTTTCTTGATGGTTTTTCAGGATATTTTTAGGTTCCAATTGTAACATCCTAATTTTCTTATGTCTTAGGGACCAAACAGAAGCATGTGGAACCACTTTTAAGGTCATTGAAGTCAAATTATACAATCTGGAATTTTACTCTACCGAGTACTGTTCACTGTGTAAATTCTAGAGGAGTGACATGACTTCAAAAAATCATAATTACATATAGAAAAATCAAAATGAACTGGTTCTAATTGCTACAAAAATCTAACTTAATGATCTTTCAAGGACAAATAACTCATTGACCGCACCTTGTCCCAGTCAACGTTAGTCAATGCTCAAAGTTTACTATTTATCCGGCGTCCTTCCCCTGATTCTAGTATTTTTTGTCCCAACTTTGACAAATCATATCTCCATGTGTGCACTTAATGATCATGCTTGCATAATGATAACTTACATGCTTCCATGTCCCTTAATTATAACATATGGCCATAGCATAAAAAGAAACAGATCATTACTTAATCATACATGCTTCACATCATCAAAGTAAGTAAATGTCACATAAAATATCCAAGCAATATAAGCATACAAGTAGGTAAGTTTACTACCTGACTTGTTGCCTTTCCTCTAGCTCTTAGCCTTTGCTCTAAGGTTCCTTCTTTTCATAGGTCAAAGCCTATACATAGCATAATAATATCTTCATTATTATCCTATCTAGTATAGCTCTACTTAACTTATGCTTAACTTGAGGTAATACCCTTAATCTAACAATCCCCTAACTTTCTTTCTATCCATGGCTAACCTTGTCAAGAGATATATTTCTCTATTATAACAATTAAATTCATAAGAACAATCCTCTATTTTATTAGTGTAGGGACTAGAATAAATTACTTACCTTATTCCTAAGCTTGCCAAGTCCCTAAACTCCATGGATTGCTCCTCGCTTCGCCAGAACTCCTCCTTTTTCCTTCCTTTCTTTCTCTTCTTTTCTTTCTTTCTCTCTCTCTCTATTTCTCTCTTCTTTCTCTCATTTTTCTTTGCTTGGCCGTGGCATGGAATGGAAGGGGGTGGGGTATTTATAGTTGGAAGGAGGTGGAATGGATGGCCTAGATCGAATCGCGATGAACGGCTCAGCTCGCTTAGCTTTCGCAAGAAGCCTTGCTTGCATCATCATCCTAGATGACTCATTAAAATGACATCATCCATGGACACCTCACATGCTTAGGTGGTGCAATTGTGGGGCCCTCAGGATACCTCACCAGCTGACTCAGCTTTTCCAGAGAATTCCAAAGTCCTGTCCCAGAATGAATGGCTGAGATCGTGCCATATGTTCTTAGCTTTTTCTTCTTTCCCTAGACTCATACCAAGTGGCACCTTGTGGGTCCCATGAGGACGCCTTTCATGCCACCTCATGGTTCTGGATGAGTATAAAGATCTATCTGATTACTTTTCCCAGTTTTATCACTAAGCGGGTAACTTTACTTTATGAAAAAGTATTAAACTATTACTTTAATGCCACTTAAATGTAACATAATCATTGGGTCATATTTTTGGACCCTTGGAATGCTATCTTGGCCTCTAATCAAGCTCAAGCACTCTGGTGGCTCGATTCCCAAGAAATATCCCTTAACAAATTACCAAAATGCCCTTGGTTACTCTTTATTTTCTTAAATAATTATAGGGCATTATTGTTTTTTCATACTTTACCAGAGTATTTCTTGACCCTGGTCAATTATCTAGATAACCTTCCTTGACTGTCTAACTCTAGTCAAATGACCAAAATACCCTCTGTCTGACTCTGACACAACACAGTGGCATACCTTTAGTGGCATTTTCGTATTTTTCCATTTTTACCGGTCTTTATTAGCCCTAGCCCACATACTTATATAAAAATATCATTTGGGCCTATAAGGCACTATTTTGGGCCCTCTACATGATCCACTACCTTCATGGGCTCAATTCCTGAGAAATTCCCTCGAAACATATTTATTGAGTATTTTAATTCACTATAAATTCTGTAATAAATTTTACATAACTCCTTTTTGAGCTATGTCAGTTTCATAAATTGTCATATTAATTATAGGAATTTACTGTTAAATTTCATCTGATTCTGAGGTTCAGATGATATTGCATTAATTTTCCTTTCTTTAGGAATTAATATAAATTTTTTGGGACCTCATATCAAAATTATGTTGTGTCAAACTAATCAGAATAATTTTCTCTATTTATTAGAAAAATTTGAGACTAATATGATTCTAGGCATTTTTGGGCCTTTTCTGGCTCAACTTTCAATAATTACCATTGCCTCATAACTTTTGAAAATTACACTTTAGTTCCTCAACTTTTTATAATTACACTTAATGTCCCACAACTTGTATCTACTTTCGTATTTTGCCTTAGGACCTTTAGACTTTTCATTTTAGTCCCTCTCTTTCTGCAAAATGACCATTATGCCCCTAGGGACTTTCACTATTTACAATCTAGTCCCTAATCTTTCACTTACTTACAGTATAGTCCCTGAACATCATATGTATACTTCTGGGACTTCTGCTAAATAGGGCCTGGTAGCCTACTTCTTTCAGGCTACATACTGGCTTCTATGTCTAAAAATCAGGATATGACACCAATTGCACTAGAGGATCAAGAGAAGACCACATTCACATGCCCATTTAGTACCTATGCTTATAGGAGGATGCCATTTGGCTTGTTCAATGCTCCTAGAACATTTCAAAGAGCTATGATGTCCATACTCAGTGAATTCTTTGAATGCAACATGGAGGTATTCATGGATGATTTTACAGTGTATGGCAAGGACTTTGATGAGTGTTTAGAAAGTTTAGAGAAAGTTTTAGCAAGAGGCATTAAGAAAAAGCTTGTACTGAATTTTGAAAAATGTCATTTCATGGTAGATAAAGGCATAGTTCTAGGGAATTTAATATCTAAAGGTGGGATCATGGTAGATAAAACTAAAATTGAGGTTATTTCTTCTCTCCCTTATCTCAAATATTTAAAGGAACTAAGGTCATTTATAGGACATGCTGAATTCTATAGAAGGTTCATTAACGACTTTAACAAGATTGTGTAACATCCTTACTTTCATACATCTTAGGGACCATTCAGTAGCATTTAGAACCACTTATAAGGCCTTCGAAGTCCATTAGCCAAATTTGGAATTTTACTCTTTCTCAGGTTACTATTCATATGGTATTCCAGATTACGCAACAAAATTCGAAAAATCATAACTAATTCTAGAAAACTCAAAATGAAGTGGTTCAAAAAGCTACATGAAGATAACATATTAAAATTTAAGGGAAAAATAATTTTCAGACCAAATGATTATCCAATCAGTACAGTTTATTCGGCAAAGTTTACTGTTCATTTGGTCAAAAATCCTGGAAATAGATTCTGGTCCCTTATTTTGGAAAATCATTTCTCTTGATATACACATCCAAATGACACGTTCTACCTATTAATTTAAAGGTCTGGATGTGTTCTACATGATCATAAAATTTTGTGAACTAATTCCTTCATTTTCTAGGTTAAACAGAAGCCACAACAAAACTGCTTCAGGACCTACGTTTTTACCATTTCAATTTCTTTTCTTTCATTTCCAATAATTGTTTCAGCATGCACAAGTTACCAAATAAGCTTCTTAACATTCATATACATCATGTACATATGCCATAAGTATTACAATAGTTTCATCACATAAATGGACACCTTACATGGCATTTACATACATGGACAATTTATAGTGTATGCTAAAATCTCAACACTTCACTTCCTTTCTTCTATTCTTTAGCTCTTCTCCATGCATACGTTTTCTTCATGCTTGACCTAAATTGGTTGGTTATGGGAGAGTGAGATTTTAGGGAATCTCAGTAGCAAATATTACCACTTAAATATGCAAGATGGATGCTAATGCATGATATGTAATTTCATTAAACTTTCTTTGATTAGTGACATGCCATCATGCTATATACTTTCACATAAAGTGCATGGCCATGGAAAACATGTTATTCACAATACATTCAACATCATTTATCATGTCACAACATCTTTCAAATATCATATACATGTCAACACATAAGCATACCACATCAAGCACATAAAGAGGTAAGTTCACTATCATATAGACTTGACTTTCTTTCACTTTATCTTGCTTCTTTCTTCTCACATCTCTTGGACATGTGGCTGCCTCTTTTGGAGAATACCAACCAATCCCTAACATCACATAACCATTCATCCATTACCATCTAATTTCCTTGAGCATTAAAATCACTTTAATGAACATAACTCCCTCTTGAACATTAAGCTCATTTATTTTCCTTAATCTTAACTAATGGACTTGGTCTTTGAATCAATTGATGTCTTGACTTTACCCTACACAATTTCATATTTTGAATTCATTTATGAGCTTAGAATCATGAAATTCCAGCTCCTTCATGGCCTGATGTACAGAACTGAACATAGGCATACAATTCTTTCAAAAATTCTCATTTTGATTCTAATGCTTCCCATACTTGTTTCTCCACTTGAACCCACACAACTTTTCATTTTAAAACCATCGGAACTATCAAAATCATGAAATTCTAATCACTGTTCATGCGAGTGAACAGTAACCGTGAAGGATTTCAAAAATTACAACCTTGAGATTTTAATGTTTCCAAGGTTCAAAACCTTTCCAATCCAACACAAAATCATCATATAAACTCAATGGAAGCATTAAATCATTGAAATTCCATTTCCTTTCCTCATGAACAGTGCATATCGAATAGGGCACACCATGGCAAAGTCAAGAATATCAATTTGATTCAACAACCAACCACTTAACTAGCTTGTTTAAGCTTCAATCATATGTTTCTAACTTTAATTTCTTCTTTCCCCTTTCATCTAAGGTCTTGGGCAACACCTCCTCTTAGTGAAAACTCAACTTTTCTCTCATGAAAACCCTAAGTTCAAGCTCCCAAATCAAAGGAAAATAAGCTAGGAGAGATTGCTTACCTTTAATCTCTAGTTTGCTTGAATTTTGGTACCTTGAATCTTCTTTGTCTTGGCTTGAGTTTTCATTTTGCTAGAGTTTCCCCAAGGTTCCATGAAGCCACGGTTTTGATGCAGAATGAGGGGGTATTTATAGCCAAAATCCATGAAAAATGAATGGCCAAGATTGATTTGGTTACTATTTAATTTAAAGGCCCACATTTAATCTTGGATTTAACTTTTTCTAAAAAGAATAATTATGACATCATGTGGGATAGCTCAAGGGACACCTCATGGGGTTATGTGGCGTGCTCATAGTGTAAGGAAGCTTCTGGAAAAATTCTAGTCCAATCTGGTACCGATCAGAGCAGTTTCACAACAACCGGACTATTTTATGTTCTGAATTTTTTATAATATACCAGGATATGTATTCTATCCTAGAAATCAATATCTAGGCTTATCATACCATTGACAATGATATAATAAATATTTATCTGCCATCCATCCCTTGGAAAATGACCAAAATACCCTTGGTGTCCTTTCTTGCACTATATTCACCCTAAGGGCATAATTGTCATTTCACCCCTCTTTTCATTGCCTCAGGGTATATATTGGTTCTAACCAATCATATTCATACCATGTCCCACATTTTTTGCCTGTCCAGAATGACCAAAATGACCTCTATCCATCACTAGTATAGTATGGGCATCCAGGGGCATTTTCATAATTTCGCACTATTCCTGGACTGCTCTAGACTCTAGCCCACATAACTGTCTCACTACTTTATTGGGCTCATTTTGGCACCATTTGGTCCTTGGTATGGGCTTATTGTCCTCAATACCTTTATGGCACAAATCCCAATAAATCTCACCCGATCCTATTTATCGAGTATTTTATTTCACCGTAAAATCCCGTAAGACTTCTACAGGATTCCTTTTCTGACTCTGTCAATTTTATAAATTCTTACATTAAATATAGGAATTTCCTATAAAGTTTCCTCTGATTCTGCTGTCTGAAAAATACTATAATAACTCTTCTGACTTCATAAATTTATATAAATTAATTGGGACCTCAAATCAAAATTATGTATTGCATTAAACTGACTTGAATAATTTTGTCTATCTACTGGTAAAATTTGGGTCTGATCTAATTAGGGGCATTTTTTGCCTATTTTGGCTCAATTTTTCCATAATTACATTTAGGTCCCTAAACTTTTGAATAATTACACTTTGGCCCCTGAACTTTTAACTATTTGTATTTTAGCCCCTTAACTTTTGAAAATTACACTTAAGGGCCCAACTTTTATTTCTACCTTCACTTTTTGCCTTTAAACTTTTATAATTTTCGTTTTAGTCCTTCTCTTTCTTCAGGACTCATTTAACCTTTATCATTTCTTTTGATCTTCGTCATAATCCTTTCCAAACCTCTTTCCACTATCAGTACTATACGGATAGGAAAAAATTAGGATATAACAGATTGCATCTCCACTTTCTAAACTCATGCAAAAAGATAGAGTTATGTTTTGATGATACTTGCAAGAGAGCATTTGACACTATTAAAGTTATGCTTATCACACCACCTATACTTACTACACCTAATTGACATGTTAGGACAGAAAGATGGTAAGCTATCTAAAGTCATTTCATATGCCTCTAAGATATGAGATAATGCTCAAAAGAACTACGCTACCATAGAAAAATAACTCTTTGCCATTGTGTTTGCACTAGACAAATTCATATCTTATCTTTTGAGTTCAAAAGTGATTATATACACTGACCATACTGCTGTCAAATTCTAGTTTTAAAAGCCACAATCCAAGCTTAGACTCTTGAGATGGATGCTACTAATCCAAGAATTTGATGTGGAGATAAGGTATAAAATTGAAGCAGAGAATGTGGTAGCTGATCATTTAAGTAGGTTACCTAAAAATACAAGGGGAGTAATAGATTTTGACATTACTTGCGATACATTTAGAGATTGTTATGTCTCTATAATTTATGCGGTTATGCCTTGGTATTGTCATTTAGTGAATTATATTGTTACTAGTCTAATTTCACCTTTTTTATCTTATTTCCAGGGCCAGAAGATCAAGCATGAGGTGAAATTTTACATTTTGGAACCACCTATTCTATGGAAAATATGCAGTGATCAAGTTATAAAAGGATATGTGCTAAGTGAAGAAGTGGACATCATTCTTATAGCTTGTCATTCTTCTATTTGTTAAGGACATTTTAGTGCAAAGAAGACATGAAGGAAGATTATTGATGCTAGTTTTTATTGACCACAAATATTCAAAGGATGCTATGAATTTTACAAGGCTTGTGATAGGTGGCAACGCTTTGGTAGACTGATCAAAAGGCATGAGATGTCTCAGCAACCTATGCTATTTTGGTAGGTGTTTGAAGTATGAGGTATTGACTTCATGGGACCATTTCCACCATCTTTTAGATATATATATCCTACTAGCTATGGACTATCTTTCAAAATGGGTGGAGGCTATACCAATAAGGAAGGATGATACAGTGACAATTTCTAAATTTCTCAAGTCATACATCTTCTCAAGGTTTGGTGCACCCAGAGCTATAGTGAGTGATCAAGGCTCTAATTTTTGTAATAAGATTTTATGTGGGTTATTTGCCAAGTTTGGGATCAAGCATAAGGTTTCAACAGCTTACCATCCCCAAACAAATGGTCAAGCTGAAAATTCCAACAAAGCTATCAAGAGGATTCTGGAGAGGATAGTAAGACCCTCAAGGAAAGATTAGAGTGCAAGGTTAAATAAGCTTTGTGGGCATATAAAACATCTCATAAAACTCCATTGGAAATATCCCAATATAGAATAGTATATGGTAAAATGTGTCATCTACCAGAGAAGTTGAGCACAAAGCATTCTAGGCAGTCAAAGCTTGCAACATGGATTTTGACACTGCTGGAGAAGAAAGAATGTTGCAGATTCAAGAATTATAAGAAATAAGGCTAGATGTTGATGAGAATTCTAGGATATATAAGGAAAAAGTCAAGTTTCTTCATGATAAACAAATTCTGCATAAGAAATTTTAGGTTGGAGATAAAGTGTTGAGATTTAAGGCTAGATATACTTTCAAGCCTGGAAAACTTGCTGCTGGATGGGATGGTCCATATATGGTAACCAAGATACATGACTATGGAACAATTGAATTATTAGATGAAGTAGATGGTATAGCTTTTCAAGTCAATTGCCACTTATTGAAGCTGTACAAGGAGAACTATAAACCCTTATGATACTCACATAAAGGGCTCCTTGAGAAGAACGATAGGGTTATGCCTTATACTATATTAATAGGGTGCAATTATTTTTATTTTGATGAATTGGATGACGACAATATGTTCAAATTAGTATATCAGAGCCAAAATTCTAATAGTAGAGAAAGCTACTGAAGTCTCAGGTTGAGGAAAGGTAGAGCCACTAGCAGCCCCGTCGGTGGTAGATTGTGTCACCTAAGAAGAATCCACCATAGATTTATTGGAATGTGCCACAGGGTTCCACTTTTTATTCCCCATCGTTTGAGTTACAGAACCTGCATGTGTAGGTCTCTCTAGAAATAAGAACTTTAAAGAATAAGAATATGATTGAAAGAGCATAGATAGAAGGCAGAAAGATTTTAAAGAAAGAACAAAATATTTTAGATACAGAAAGATTTTAGAGGAAGAAAGTAGATAGATCGAAGGAAGATGCTTATTGAGAGGCAGTTGATCGATTGGTTGGAATCAAATGCAAATGGAAAATCGAGAGGAAGAGGAAGTACCTTTCGGTGGCCAAGATGTAGCAATGATCGGCAAAAAAATCTATGACAATAATGAAAACTGGAAAATCTGGCTAACTGGTCTAGGCTTTGCACACATACGCTTGACTAACCACACTGACGAGAATGAGCTTAGATTTTAGGGAGAGAGAATTTTGATGGGAAAATAACTATTTATATCGAGACTCTAATTATTATGAACTAATTAAGACCAAGATATATTAAATATTTTTAGTTTTTGTGTTGATTTTGGTATATTTCTGTTTACTCTGGTAGGTAGTTTTATTTTATGTGAGATACATGCGTTATTAGGGCTCTTTCCTTTTCATTGTGCCTTCTTTCTATATTTCAATGTTCTTTCTATATTTTAAGGCAGAAAAAAAAAATGAAAAGGGCCATTTTCAAGATAACTAATTCTATTGTTTTTTATGGAGTAATTTTATTATTTTTTAAATTAATTAATTTTATGTTTTTATTATTTTTTATAATTTTATAATCTTTTTAATTATAAGTAATTGTTTCTATATTCATAATCTCTTAATTATATATGTTTTTTAAAATTGTGACATAATTACAACTACCAACTACCAAGTATTGAAAAGTTTCAAAAAATACCACCTCCCACTTTATATACACTACTAACAATTCTCAAATGCATGTTAAACATATCAATATTTGATACTATTTATTTTCCCTGTATCAATTCATGACACATGTTTTGTCCCTAATATTAATTTTAATATTATCTCTATTAAACAACTTTTAATATGAATTATGATGTATTATTTACTAAATGTGGTTGTAACATGATGGATTATCAAACAAAGATGGGTTATTCAAGTTAGGGATGGTCATTTCTGTCTTGTCTCAGGCAATCAGTGCCAATCCAGGTGACTTCAGGATGAGACAGTGTTTGTCTCCATCCTGATAGTTATTAATTTTTATTAAATACATTAGCATCCTGTTGTGTACTCGTGTCTTACACTCTCACTTTTGCCTCTTTTGGTCTCACATTTGGCAGCCCACAACCCTAGCACCAACCACCAGCGGCCATTGTCACTTGACATCTCACTCTCACCTCCTCCCCCAGTCGACTAGTGGCCAGTCCCCCTTAATGTCTTGTAGCCTCGATTGCTCCTCCTTGGTAGTTCGTACTTTAGTCAGTTCATACCCACATCTTCTTCACTTTGCAACTGCCTCTCAGTACTGCCCAAATTCTAGAGTGAACTTCATTATTACCCATGACATAGTCTCCTTGCCATTGTTCTCCTCAATCTATCACTGTCGTTCGCCTCAAACTATCGCTGTCATTTAGGTATTCACCTCATACTATCTATTTCATTTCTTTGTCTTCACTCTACTTCTTTGGTTGCTGAGAAAATAAAAAAAACTGCAAAATTTATATAGGAGAAATATACATAACTATAATTCTGAAAATGAAATTGAAACATCCTACTTTTACTACCTCAGAGTACGTATTCAGAAGCGTATTTGATTAGAGAAAGCATTACATTAGCGAGAAAATTAAAGTTTTAAAACTTACTTTTCGGGTACTGTTCATTTGGTGATTTCAAGATTTACAGTCCAACTTTAAAAATTCATAACTAATTGTAGAAAAATCGTATGGATGTGTTACAAATTTATAATTGAAGCTCTTTCATATCTCTATAAGGGAAAAATATAAATTTGGACATTTACCTTGCTAATTGATATAGTTAAATCGTTACTTTTTACTGTTCATATGGCATATTCTGGAATTTCTAGATTCTATCTCTTAACTTTGGAAATTCATTTCTCTTGATATACACATCTAAATTAGGCATGTTACCTATAAATTTAAGGATCCGGATGTGTACTACATGCTATTAAAATTTTGTGAAATAATTATTTTATTTGCTAGATCAAACTGAAGTTTGAACAAAATTGACCTACGTTTTTACTATTTCATCTTCTTGCTTAAATGTTCATAAACTAATCTAGCATTCCTAAACCATCAAATAAGCTTGTCATATATTCATATACATCATGTACATATGCCATAATTATTTCATACAGTTTCATCACATAAATAGACACCTTACATGGCATTTACATATATGGATAATTCATAGTATATGCTAGGATCTCAATTACTTCGCTTTCTTTCTTCTATTCTTTAGCTCTTCTCCATGCATACATTTTCCTTTATGCTTGACCTAAATTGGTTGGTTGTGGGAGAGTGAGATTCTAAGGAATCTCATTAGAAAATATTACCACTTAAATATGTAAGATGGATGCTAATTCATGATATGTAATTTCATTAAACTTTCTTTAATTAGTGACATGCCATCATGCTATATACTTTTGCATAAAAGTGCATGGCCATGGAAAACATGTTATTCACAATACATTCAACATCATTTATCATGTCACAACATCATTCAAATATCATATACATGTCAACACATATGCATACTACATCAAGCACATAAAGAGGTAAATCCACTACCTTGCACTTAAGCTTTTCTCTTGATCTTTTGCACTTGCTCCCTAGCTTTCCAACCATGAAGCCTTTTGGTCAGTCACATCCCAACATCTTCTTGGATGTTTCAATGTCCTAAACACATTTATATTCATCACATAATTCATTAGGACCATCAACTCCAACAATGTTCAAGACTAACATTGATAAACTCTTTACTAACATAACTTTCTCTAGTCTTAACTAATTAACTTGGCCCTTGAACCAATTGATGTCTTGACTTTACCCTACACAATTTCATCTTTTAAATCCATTTATGAGCTTCGAATCATGAAATTCCAGCTCTTATGCACTGTTCTGTATAGAATTGAATAACACCCTTTAATTCTTATTTTAATTCTAATGCTTCCCATACTTGTTTCTCCACTTTATCCCACACAACTTTTCATTTTAAAACCATTAGAAGCAACAAAATCATGAAATTTTAATCACTGTTCATGCGAGTGAACAGTAATAGAGAAAACTTCAAATTACTACAACTTGAAATTCCAATGCTTCCAAGGTTCAAAACCTATCCAATCCTACACAGAATCATCATATAAATTCAATGGAAGCATTAGATAATTGAAATTCCATTTCCTTCCATCATGAACAGTGCAAACTGAATTGGTTCAACCATGGCAAAGTAAAAAATATCAACTTGATTCTACAACCAATCAGTTAACTAGCTTGTTTAAGCTTCAATCATATAACTCTAACTTTAATTTCTTCTTTATTCTTTCATCTAAGGCTTTCTTCCATGAAAACCCTAAGCTCAATATCCCAAATCAAAGGAAAATAAGCTAGGATAGATTGCTTACCTTTAATCTCTAGCTTGCTTGAACTTTGGTACCTTAAATCTTCTTTGTCTTAGTTTAAGTTTTCATTTTCCAAGAGGTTCCCCTATGTTTTCATGCACCTCAGTTTTGAACAGAAATGGTGGGGTATTTATAGCCAAATTCCATGGAAAATCAATGGCCAAGATTACTTTGTGCACTATTTGATATAATGGCTCACATTTAATCTTGGATTTAATTTGTCTACGAAGATAATTATGACATCATCCATGAAATCACCAAGGGACAACTCATAGGGCATGTGGTGCCATTCCAAGGGAAGAAGCTTCTAGAAAAATTCTAGTCCAATCTAGTACTGGCTCAGTCTGATTTCTAAAAAACCAGACTATTTTATAAATCTATTTTTTCTGAGATTCCATAATATGCTTTCTAACTTTAAATCTAGTATCTGGATCCTTCCTACCATTGACATTCTTGGACTAGGCCAAAACTTAATTACATATCCCTTGGCAAATGACTAAAATGCCCTTGGTTCACTGTCTTACCCTATATTAACCCTAAGGGCATAATTGTCATTTTATACCTCTTTACTTCTTATCAGGGCATATACTGACACTGACTAATCACTCATGTACTTGCCTGGACATTTTTGACCTGTCTAAATGACCAAAATGCCATTCGTCTAGCTCTGACTCAATGACACAACATAGTGGCCTACCTTCAGTAGTATTTTTGTAATTTTGCATTTTTCTCGGTCTTTATTAGTCCTGGCCCACATACTTATCTAAAAATATCATTGCATCCATCTACCATCACCGCTCTATTCAACTTCTATAACTACCTGAGAAAAACTCTTTCTTTGTAACACGGAATTCAATCCGTGAGCTAACTTCTCAGTCACTCAACTCTCAATGTCCATGTGGATGAACTCGACTAAGTATTCATTAAAGGATTTCTCTTTCTCTGCTTTAACCCTTAGCCTTATGCTCATCATTCTTTAACTGAGAGGAATACTTCTCGTAAACTCTTCGAGAAAAACTTCTCAGGTAAGCGGATCAATCTCCATCTCATATAGAGTAACTTCTACATTTCTTTACTATCTCTTTAACTTTTTCTATCTGTTAGTCTCAGTCGACTCTGGACTAGACTGCAGTTCCTTTCTGGTTTATCTTTAGATCCTAACTAACTTAAGTTACATGGATCTCATTCATCATCTAGCACTATTACTTTTGTTCTCTAGGGTGCTCTACCCTAGGTATGCTAAGTTATTATTGTAAGGAATTGGAAGACACGCAGCGGAAATTAATTTAAAAATTTTTCCATTCCTTGCCAGGATCTACCGTATGTGTTTAAGTTAAGTGGGAAGAAGTATTACCCTTAGTGTGCCTCAGCGACTTCCACAGCTTTCGGTCACGACGTTCACAGCTTCGCTCTGCGGCTCGTGCTCCCTTTCTAATCACAAGAAGTCGACGACTCAGGTCAGCTTCCTCTACTGGTATCCACATGAACAACTTTTCAACCACGAACGACGTGCTAGCGTCTCTTGTCCCTCCAGGGCTTCCTCAAGAGTTCGTCCTCTCCGTCTCTATTTCGGCAGTTTCTTATCTGCAAACCTTTTGCAGAGTCCCCTTCGGCCTTTCTATGTTCTATGTGTGTTTCTCCCTTTAAAACGCAGCTCCTAAAATCAGATATATAGGATGCTATGCGTTTTTCTCTTTTAACCGAATTGGATTTTGGAGTTAATCTTATATTAATTCCAAAATAATACAATATCATATATTGTATGATTTTATAAGAAACTAATTAAATAAAATAATATCAAATCCGTCCCACAGATTTAATTACCCATTTATTTAATTTTAAATAAAGATGAGACTGAACTATTTTGATTTATTCTCATAAATCAAATTTGAGATATCCTATCAATTTGAATTTCGAATTTCAAACGTGATAGAGACTTAATTTATCCTTATAAATTAAATCTTATAAATATCTCTTATATGAGATATCCAATCAATTTGAATTTCGAATTTCAAACGTGATAGAGATTTAATTTATCCTTATAAATTAAATCTTATAAATATCTCTTATATGAGATATCCTATCAATTTGAATTTCGAATTTCAAATGTGATAGAGATTTAATTTATCCTTATAAATTAAATCTTATAAATATCTCTTATATGAGATATCCTATCAATTTGAATTTCGAATTCAAACGTGATAGGGATTTAATTTATCCTTATAAATTAAATCTCATATATCTCATATATATAATATATATATATATACGAATTTATATATATACGAATATAAATATAAATAAATATATATACATTCACCTGGATCTTTCATTGAATCTAGACATGTCTTAGATTCAATGAATCTGGACATCATAGCTCGTGTTGGGCTATTTTGTGTGCGACCCTGTAGGCCCATATGAAGTTGGCAGTGGGCCATTTGCTATACTAGCCCACAAGTCGCAAGCGGTCTCTAGCAAGACATAACGACTACCCAAATCATATGAGGATCGATAAATGATGTAACCTTTTATACAACCATATCATGTCCCTTCTGTCACGCGATATTTTGGTCATGGATGAGGCATGGATAATGTCATTCTCCTATTCCTGACCGTTACTTTCTCGATCCCTGAGTAGTCTGACTATAGAAATGGAACTACCTTTCCATTACAGTATAGCCATACATTTATCAGACTCACTTATCGAGGGGCCCAGTAATATCTCTCCACGAATGTGAGGGACAAATTCCATCTTGACCGTTCACATTCCTCCGCATGAAAAACCACTAAGCCCGAACATAGTCTTTATGATCACTCGGTCAAAAGTGACTTTTGACTAGGTCAAAACTGAGCATTTTGTCATGTAGGAATCCATGATGATCTCAGGTCAAAGGGCATATTGACATGGTTTGTATATGAGAGAAGCTTATGACGTTACCCATGCAGTTCTCTCATAGCGGGTCGGTCCAACACCCTGTACTCTTACATGTGTTTATGACTTTGATTTATATCTCTATACATCTTCAAAGTCATACTGGTCTTATTTCATCTGTGCTCCCACATAGATGATCGACCAGGGACATTTAGGATAATATCATGAATTATCTAAGGATGGTCATCATAGTAAACATGCAAATAATATGATAACTCAATTAATAAATTCATAAATCAATAATGTTCATAAGACAATGATTGGCCCCTAGGGCACGATTTCCAACAATTATCTCTTTATGATGGTATCCCTCTATTCTGGGAACTTTAACTTTTTATCTATTAACCATCATGTCTCTAACCTTAAGGCATGTATTAGGCTTATTTTTAGGCAAGTCTCACTCTAACTTCTTATTATTCCGTTCAGTAAAGACTATCTGCATGAATCTTTCGGAACATAAATCAACTCCTGGTGATCATATGGAGGATCTACTTTTGAACATTTTCTTAAACTAATCTTCTGTATCTCAGTGACTTGTACTGTTTGGTTTGCTTACACTATGTGTTAAACCTCTAACTGAGAACTTTAGTGAGGTTGGCATCTTTATTTTCATCATCAAGTCTCTGTGCATTCCAGTCACAACCTGAGTACTGACTAGTACTACTCATATTCTCTGTAAACTTTAGTCGCGACCTTCTCAACTTACTCGTCATGACTTGATGGCTCTGTGTTCTTTAGTAGCAACCATAGGTTATCTTCTGGCATGACCTGACAGCTCTAGAGCTTCCTATCGTGACCAATGGTCTTTACTCGTCATGACCAAAAGCTTCCGTAAATATTTGTCGCGACCTGTGGCTTAACTCATCGTGACTTAACTTCTCTAGAACTTCTAGTCGCAACCTAAACTACTTCACATTGCGACTTGGCCATAACTTTTTCTAAACATTCACTTATAATGTTCTTGACTTTGATGAATTTGAGTCAATTAAAACACATTCATATCTATACATCATAATCACATTAAATAGGGAACATATTCACATAAATGTTCAACCAACTATCATTTCATTATATCACATCAAAACTCATATTTCAGATCAACTTAACATTTGTACATATATTACATACATGTCAATTTCATATTCGGGGTACATCATAACTATCATACATTTGAGTAATTACTTTACACTATTTACATTACCCCACAACTTTTTTATATTCATTTATAGGGAATCATAAACTGCACATACTTCTGCATACAGAAGTGTCAACCCTAATATTAGTTGGCAGATCATTCGCCAAAAACTTTCTCAGCTCTATGTTCCATATAGGGATTTATGGCAGTATCTGACTTACCGCCATTTCATGCTAGTCTACTAGAGTGTAAACCTAGTTTAGGTCAATGCCCTCTATTGTATATCTATTTATCATCCATGCTATAACATTGAGGAAGTGCAGATAAACTGACTGCTCTTGATCTCTACTTTTGTCCATTCCTTGACCTAGACTGAGTAATTCACTCTTCACAGCTTTCTTGAGACTGATATGGTCAACATTATATGTCTTTAACAAAGAAAGCTGGGTTGACTAGGACTAGGAACATCACACTGATCTTTTTCTATAAAGTCACATATTCCTGGACTTTGAAAATGGACAGGGACTATCATAATCTCTGACTGGATCTCTGGATTAAGGGACTATTGTATATTTCTCATAGCAAATCTATCCTCAAACTCTGGTGAGGAAGGACTAATATATGGTCTACCTATAATCCAGTACCAGTAGTCAGCTTCTTCAGCCATAATCTGTCCTCTCATAGGAGGAGTAGAACTTATATCAGGGTTAGAGGGTGTAATGTAACATCCTTACTTTTAAACGTCTTAGGGACCATTTAGTAGCATTTGGAACCACTTACAAGACCTTGGAAGTCCATTAGCCAAATCTGGAATTTTACACTTTCTCGGGTTACTGTTCATATGGTATTCCAGATTACGCAACGAACTTTGAAAAATCATAATTAATTCTAGAAAACTCAAAATGAAGTGGTTCAAAAATATACATAAAGATAACATCTTGAAATTTAAGGGAAAAAATTTTTTAGACCAAATGAGGCGTCAATCAATACAGTTTGTTTGTCAAAATTTACTGTGCATTTGGTCAAAAATCCTGAAAACAGATTCTAGTCCCTTACTTTGGAAATTCATTTCTCTTTGATATACACATCCAAATGAATCATCGTTCTACCTATGCAATTAAAGCTCTGGATGTGTACTACATGCTCATAAAATTTCATGAAATAATTCCTTCATTTGTGAGGTCAAACTGAAGCCACAATAAATCTGCTTCAGGACCTACGTTTTTACCATTTCAGTTTCCTTTCTTTCACTTTCCATAATTGTTCCAGCATACATAAATCATCTCTTTTGACTTTTCTGAATTCATATACATCATGGGGTTATACAATAATTGTTTCATACAATCTCATCACATAAATAGATGCTTTACATGGCTTTGACATACATGGAAAGTGCATAGCATATGCTAACATCTTAAATACTTCACTTTTCTTCTTCTATGATTTAGCTCTTCTCCATGCATACATTATCCATCATGCTTGACCTAAATTGGTTGGTTATGGGAGAGTGAGATTCTAGGGAATCTCAGTAGCAAACATTACCACTTAAATATGCAAGATGGATGCTAATGCATGATATGTAACTTCATTAACTTTATTTGATTAATGACATGCCATCATGCTATATACTTTTACATAAAGTGCATCGCCATGGAAACATGTTATTCACAATACATTCAACATCATTTATCATGTCACAACATCATTCAAATAACATATGCATGTCAACACATAAGCATACCACATCAAGCACATAAAGAAGTAAGTTCACTACCTTATAGACTTGACTTTCTTTCACTTTATCTTGCTTCTTTCTTCTCACATCTCTTGGACATGTGGCTGCCTCTTTTGGGAGCATACCAACCAATCCCTAACATCACATAACCATTCATCCATTACTATCTAATTTCCTTGAGCATTAAACTTACTTTAACTAACATAACTCCTTCTTGAACATTAAGCTCATTTACTTTCCTTAATCTTAACTAATGGACTTGATCTTTGAATCAATTGATGTCTTGACTTTACCCTACACAATTTCATCTTTTGAATCCATTTGTGAGCTTAGAATCATGAAATTCCATCTCCTTCATGGCCTGCTGTACAGAACTGAATATAAGCATACAATTCTTTCAAAAAATCTCATTTTGATTCTAATGCTTCCCATACTTGTTTTTCCACTTGACCCCACACAAATTTTCATTTTAAAACCATTGGAACCATCAAAATTATAAAATTTCAATAACTGTTCATGCAAGTGAACAGTACCGGAAGGAATCTTAAAGACTATAACCTTGAGATTTTAATGTTTTCAAGGTTCAAAACCTTTCCAATCCTACACAAAATCATCATATAAACTCAATGGAAGCATTAAATCATTGAAATTTCATTTTCTTCCCTTATGAACAGTGCAGACTGAACAGTGCACACTATGGCAAAGTCAAGAATATCAACTTGATTCAACAACCAATCACTTAACTAGCTTGTTTAAGCTTCAATCATATGGTTCTAACTTTAATTTCTTCTTTTCCTTTTTCTTTAAGGTCTTTGGGCAGCACCTCCCCTTAGAGAAAACTCAACTTTTCTTTCTCCCATGAAAACCCTAAGTTCAAGCTCCCAAATCAAAGGAAAATAAGTTAGGATAGATTGCTTGCCTTTAATCTCTAGCTTGCTTGAACTTGGTACCTTGAATCTTCTTTGTCTTGGCTTGAGTTTTCATTTTGCAAGATTTTCCCCAAGGGTCCATGAAGCCATGGTTTGCTGCAGAATGAGGGGGTATTTATAGCCAAAATCCAAGAAAAATCAATGGCCAAGATTGATTTGGTTACTATTTGATCTAAAGGCCTATATTTAATCTTGGATTTAACTTTTTCTAAAAAGAATAATTATGACATCATGTGGGACAGCTCATGGGACACCTTATGGGGGTATGTGGCATGCTCATAGTGTAAGGAAGCTTTAGGAAAAATTCTAATCCAATCAGATACTGATCGGAGCAGTTTCCCCATAACCGGACTATTTTCTGTTCCAAATTTTTTCTAATATTCCAGGATATGTATTTGACAATGATATAATGAATATTTATCTGCCATCCATCCCTTGGAAAATGACCAAACTACCCTCGATGTCCTTTCTTACACTATATTAACCCTAAGGGTAAAATAATCATTTCACCCCTCTTTGTACTGCCACATGCCATATACTGGCTCAACTAATCATACTTATACCATGTACAACGTTTTTAACCTATCCCAGATGACCAAAATGTCCTCCATCCAACATTGGTATAATATAGGCATTTTCGTAATTTCACACTTTTTCTGGACACTGGCCCCTTCTACTGCTGAACTGGTACCCTGGGTTTTGGGCCCTCCTTGGCGTCATCATGGGCCTATATATGAGGTCATCTAATCTCATTCTATCTAGGCTCACATACCGATAAGTTCTATTATCGGATCACGGGTGTTATCAAACTCCCATCAAAATTCACTGTTATGGGAATAACTTTTTATACAGGACTTCTTCTGGGGTTATGTCAGATTCATAACATCTGACACTATAGGGCACACTTTCCTGTAATTCCCCCACTTATATCTTATGTCCATGGAATCTGATAAAAATTCAGATAACTTTTAGACTATCAGATAATTTTTTGCTGTTTGGAGTCCTAATAAAATTTCTATATCATGCCAGATTAACCAGCATATCTTCCTCTATTTACTGATGGAATGTGGGACTGAAAAACTTTCGGGCAGTTATAACCCTTTCCGGGCTGACCTTTCTATAATTACAATTTTGCCCTTGACCTTTTTACTTAATTACATTTAAGTCCCTTAACTTTTAAAAATTACACTTAAGGGCCTAACTTTGTTTCTACTTTAACTTTTGGCCTTTAAACTTTTCCAATTTTTGTTTAGGTCCCTTTCTTCCTTCAAGACTCATTTAACCTCTATTATTTCTTCTGATCATCGTCATAATCCTTTCCAAACCTCTTTCTACTATCAGTACTATACGGATAGGGAAAAATTAGGATATGACATTTCTACCCCCCTTAAAATAAATTTCGTCCCCAAAATTTACTTAACACCTTAGTCAGCAATCTTGGATAGATATCTTTGTCTTCTTTTTGACTAAGGAATGGGGTATCTATCTCTTATCTTCCATCTTAACATCTTAGCGGAGTACTTTTCATATCCGCACTTCTTCATGTAACATCCTCATTTTCATATGCCTTAGGGACCAAACAGTAGCATCTAGAACCACTTCCAAGGCTGTTGAAGTCAAATTACTCAATCTGGAATTTTACTCTAGCGAATACTATTCACTGTGCAAATTTCAGAGAAGTAACATGACTTCAAAAAATCATAACTAATTCTATAAAAATTGGAATGGAGTGGTTAAAATTGATACACGAAGCTAACATAATTATATTTCAGGGAAAAATGACTTTTTGACCATGCCTTGACCAGGTCAACTTTGGTCAACGTTCCGAAATCACTGTTCTTCCAGCGTCTTGTCCCTGATTCCAGCATTCTGGTCCCAACTTTGATCAATCATATCTTTATGTGTAGACATCCAAATGAGACGTTCTATATATCAAATCGAAGCTTGGCATGTCTAATATTTACTGGAAAAATATCATACATTTATTCAATCATTTACTATTTATAATTACAGCTCGAATGTCACTTCCTCACCACGAGTTACTGTTCACAGTGACAATTTCCAGCAATTATACATACATAAATCACATATCAATCATACTAAGCAATTAACATCTCTTCATGCATCTTTATCTCTTCCATCTTGAGAAGACCTGCTGTAATTTGATTGATATGGAAGGGGTGAGATTTCTGGGGAAATCTCAGTAGCAAACAACACTAAACAATGCATGCATTAATGTGAATACTTGTGCTTGCTTGTGAAAGTGTTAACATTGCATAATGTGCATGCTTCCATGTTACATATGAAATACAATTGGCCAAAGTAATCATAGGAACAGAGCTTCATACATAAGCACATATTCAACACAATTCAACAAAGCCATAGCACATTAAGCATAACATTCAATGCATAAAAGTTTAGGATAAATTTACTACCTGACATGTAGCTTTTCTTCTAGCTCTTAACCTTTGCTCTAAGGTTCATTCTTTCCATAGGTTAGAGCCTATACATAGCATAATAATATCTTCATTATTATTCTATCAGCATAGCTCTACTTATCTCATGATTAACTAGGGGTGATATCCTTAATCTGACATTCCCCTGTCTTTCTTTCTACCTTTAACTACCTTTATTAATAGAGATATTTCTCTATTCTAAACACTAAGAGCAATCCTATACTTTATTAGAGCAGGGACTATATAACTTTCTTATCTCATTCCTAAGCTTTGCCCAGTCCCTCGGCTCCTCAGACTGCTCTTGGCTCCACCAGAACTCCTTCCTTCATTTCCTTCCTTTCTTTCCTTCTCTCTTTCTCTCTTCTTTCTCTTCCTTTTCCTTGCTAGGCCATGGTGTGCCTTGAAATGGGAGGGGAGTGGCCTATTTATAGGTGAGAGGAGGTGGAATGAATGGTCCAGATTGATTCGCGATGAATGGCTCAGATTGCTTGCTTCCTCAAGAAGCTTTGCCTGCATCATCACGATGACATCACCCTCCTTGATGACTCACCACTCATGACATCATCTAGGACACCTCAAGGGTATATGTTGTGAAATGTGGGGCCTTTGGGATACCTCACCAGTTGACTCAGCCTTTCCAGAGAGTTCCAGAGTCTTTTCCCTGAATGGACGGCCGAGATCGTGCCACGTGTTCTCTTGCTTTTTCTCCTTTTTATCTAATCATGCCATGTGTCCTTTGCTTTTCCTCTTTTAGTGTAATCATTCCATGTGGCACATTGTTGGCCCCATTTATGTCCTCTCATGATTCCAAATCACTTTACCCAGTTCTATCTTGGACCAGGTCACTTTACTTTATTGAAAAAGCACTAAAATAATATTTTAATGCCTCTTGGGCCCACATTACTCTTGGGCTACGTTTTTGGGCTTTGGATTGTCATCTTGGGTTTCTAACCAAGCCCAAGTACTCTGGTGGCTCAATTCCCAAGGAACATCCTTAGTAAATTACCAAAATGCCCTTAACACCTCTTTAGTACTTCTAGGGGCACTATTGTCTTTTCATACCTTACCAGAGTACCTCTTAACCCTGGTCAACTATCCAGATACCCTTTCTTAACTGTCTAACCTTAGTTAAATAATCATAACGCCCTTTGTCTGACTCTGACTTAATGACACAACACAGTGGCATACCTTCAATGGCATTTTCGTAATTCTTAATTTTTCTCGGTCTTTATTAGCCCTAGCCCACATACTTATCTGAAAATATCATTGGGCCTATAAGGTGCCATTCTAGACCCTCTGTAGAATCCCCTATCTTCATGGGCTCAATTCCCGAGAAATGCCCTCGAAACCTATTTAGCGGGTCTTTTAATCCATTGTAAATTCTGTAGTAAATTCTACAGAACTCCTTTTTGAGCTCTGTCAGTTTCAGAAATTCTTATATTAATTATAGGATTTTACTGCCATATTTCATCCGATTCTGAGGTCTAGAGAATACTGTATAAATTTTCCTTCTCTTCAAAAATTAATACAAATCTTTCAGAACCTCATATCAAAACTCTGTGTTGCATCAAACTGATCAGCATAATTTTCTCTATTTACTGAGACCTCTACTTAACAGGGTCTAGTAGCATCCCTTTTTCAGGCTATATACTGGGCTTCTAAGCCTAAAAATTGGGATATGACACTTCATATCTTTATTATGATCATTCTTCTATTTTGAATCAACTCAATCAGAGTTGAACTCCCGTTCATTCTATTACTTACTTCCTTGCTATGTATCTATCTGTATGTGGATTTTTCACCATACTAAACTTGTGAGTAGTGTCTATTTCTTTCATATTAAACTATCTTGAATACTGCTATATTCGGGAGCTTCTGTTAATAACTCATCATACTTCTTAGAGCAATCATTTCTTTCTCATCTGAGTATCTAGCGAAATTCTTTGAACATCCGCACACTTTAACTTTCATTCTCATATCATCATGCATTCTTATAATCTTTAATAACTCATCATAATATAGAGAGAGGACTTATATCATTATTCTTTCTTTCATTGCTCTGCTGCTAAATAGGAGCATATAGGAGCACATAGGAGCACATGCATAATGCCTGGCCAGCATGCTGCAGGACTACATACCTGCTCATGAATGTAAAGCTCTAACATCAGGGCTCTAGCGTTCGTTCTCTTAATATGCACAGCTCTAACACTTGAAGCTTGCACATCTTTAACACTCAGAGCTTGCACTGCTCTAACATTCAGAGCTTTAGCATATTCTGTAAACATCACATAACATAACATAGCATAACATAATGCCTGGCATTTCATGCAAGGAGTGAAAGCTCTCATTTGCTCTTTCATCTGTAATATAACATTTGAACATCTTATCCTTTTCAAAAACATAGCCTCTCAATCTGTTTACAAGGCTAGCTATAAAGCCACTTCATATTGTACTTCTCAATACATATCTCATTTCATGTCTTTCATACCGTATCATGGTATATCTGGCCAAATCTGGTTATATCATCGTCTATCTTTCAAATCCATTTCATTTGGACTTGACATAAGGGTTCTAGTCTCTTACTGTTTATAACCCTTTCTAGCTTTTCATAGCTCTTTCTATCCTTTTGCATAGCTTTGTGCATATATGCCAATTTCTATGGCATTCAAATTTTTTTCTATCACTTCCCAGGGGTCACCCATCATTGAATTACCCTTGCCTGAGCACGCTTAATTGAAATATGCAGACAAAAATCTGAAGCACTTATGCTAATAGGCTTCAACCCTGGTACTTTATTATTTTAGACAAGTCTTTAATCTTAAGCCACATGCTAGGCTCATTTCTAGGCAAGTCTCAATCTGACTTTAATTATTTCATAATGTTGATATATTTCTGAACATCTTCTTAAACTGATCTTCAGTATCTCAATATCTCCTACTATTTCACTTGCCTACATCATGTGCTAAACCTCTAACTGTTATACTTTAGTGAGGTTATCATTTTTATTCTTATTATCAGGTCTCTGTGCATTCTAGTCACCACCTGAGTACTGGCTAGTCATGATTCATATCCTTTGTAAACTTTAGTCGCCGCCATCACCACTTACTCGTCATAACTTGACAGCTCTGTGTTCTTCAGCTATGACTATAAGTCATCTTCTGTCATGACCTGATATGCTTATACATTAGTCACGTCCTATAGCTTGGACTCATCACGACTTAACTTGTCTAGAACTTCTAATCACAACTTAACTACTTCATAATGCGATCCCATGACTTTCTCTAAATAGTCACGTCTAATATTCTTAACGTTGATAAAACTAAGTCAATTAAAACTCATTCATATCTATATATCATAATCATATCAAATAGGGAACATGTTTACATAAATATTCAACCAACTGTTATTTCATTACATCACATTAGAACTCATATTTCATGTCACCGTAACATTTGTACATACGTATCAGTCACATACTCGGGGTATATTATAATTGTCATACGTCTATGTATTTACTTTACACCTTACATATTTACATTACCCCTCATCTCTTTTTACATTGTTTTCTAGGGAATCATAGACTGTCCATACTTCTTCTCTAGACTGTACATACTTCTGCTTACAGAAGTACCACCCCTGTATATCAACTGGCAGATCATTTGCCAAAAATTCACTTAGCTCTATGTACCATGTAGGGGTATATGGCAGTATCTGACTTACTACCATCTCATGTCAGTCTACTAAAGTGTAAACCTAATTCAGGTCAATGCCCTCTCTCGTATATCTGAAACATCCAATTTTTTTTACGTCTTATGCTCTAAGCCAGAACCCTTTGCTCTATACTAGAACCCTCTTGATTCTGTACCAGAACCTTATGCTCTGATACCAAAATAAAACATCCTAATTTTCTTATGTCTTAGGGACCAAACAGTAGCATCTGGAACCACTTTTAAGGTTATTGAAGTCAAATTACACAATCTGAAATTTTACTCTAGCGAGTATTGTTCACTATTCAAATTCCTGAGAAGTGACCTGACTTCGAAAAATCATAACTAAATCTATAAAAATTGACATGAAGTGGTTAAAATTGATACACAAAGATAACTTAACAATCTTTGAGGGAAAAATAAGTCGTTGGCCACGCCTTGACTAAGTCAATATCAATCAACGCACAAAGTTTACTGTTCATCTAGCGCTTCCCCTGATTCCAGCATTTCTTGTCCCAACTTTGAAAAATCATATCTCTATGTGTAGACATCTAAATGAGACAATATATATATCAAATTGAAGATTGGCATGTCTACTATTTATTGGAAAAATATCATACATTTATTCAATCGTTTACTATTACTTATTACAACTTAAATGTCACTGCCTCATCTCGAGTTACTCTTCACAGTGACAATTTCTAGCAATTAATCATACATACATCAATCACATATCAATCATGCTAAATACTTATTAACTTGTCTTAATATATCTTTATCTCCTCCATCTTGAGAAGACCTGCTGTAATTGGATTGATATGGAACGGGTGAGATTTCTGGGGAAATCTTAATAGCAAATGGAAACCATACAATGTATGCAACTATATGCTTGATGTTACTATGTGTGCACTTAATGATCATGCTAGCATAATGATAACATACATGCTTCCATGTTACTTAATTATAACATATGGCTATAGCATAAAAAGAAACAGAGCATTACTTAATCATACATGCTTCACATCATCAAGGTAACTAAACATCACATAAAACATCTAAACAACATAAACATACAAGTAGGTAAGTTTACTACCTGACGTGGAGCATTTCCTCTAGTCCTTAACTTTTTCTCTAAGGTTCCTTGTTTTCATAGGTTAGAGCCTTATTCCTAAGCTGGCCAAATCCCTAAGCTTCTTGGATTGCTCCTAGCTCCACCATAACTTCTCATTTTTCCTTCCTTCCTTCCTTTCTCTCTCTTTCTCTCTTTCTCTTTCTCTTTCTCTTTCTTTCTTCTTGGCTAGCCGTGGGAATGAAATGAAGGGGAATGGGGTATTTATAATTGAGTGGAGGTGGAATGGATGGCTTAGATTGAATCGCGATGAATGGCTCAAATCGCTTAGCTTCTTCAAGAAGTCTTGCCTACATCATCATCCTCAATGACTCATTAAAGTGACATCATCCATGGGACACCTCACATGCTAGATGGCATAATGGTGGGGCCCTTGGGACACCTCACCAGCTAACTCAGCACTTTTAGAGAATTCCAGAGTCTTTTCCTGGAATGAACAGCTGAGATTGTGCCACGTGTCCTTAGCTTTTTCTTCTTTTTCTAGGATCATGACATGTGGTGCCTTGTGGGTCCTATGAGGACACCTTTATGCCACCTCATGATTTTGGATAAGTCTAAAGCTCTATCTGATCACTTTTCCCAATTTTATCTTTGATCGGGTAACTTTACTTTATTGAAAAAAGTACTAAAATATTATTTTAATGTCACTTGGACCCACATAACTCTTGGACCACGATTTTGGACATCTAGGAATGTTATCTTAGGTTTCTAATCAAGCCCAAACACTCTAGTGGCTTAATTCCCAAAAAATATCCCTTAGCAAATTACCAAAATGCCCCCAGGGACTTTCAATTTTACAATCTAGTCCCTGAACTTTCACTTATTTGCAGTTTAGTCCCTAAACATTATTTATATACTTCTGGGACTTTTGCTCAATAGGTCCTGGTAGCATACCTTTTTCAGGCTACATACTAGACTTCAAGGCCTAAAAATTGGTTTCTAATGAATAGTCTCAAAATGAATCTCTACATAACCTCTATACTACAAGTTTGAGTCTACAAAAATATCTATGGGACATTGTAATTAGACTTCCCTGATTGATCCCCTATACTCTCCTCTGAACTCGTTTCATTATCTGAGGGATAATCCAAGTCTGGATGTACACTATCTTCATATATTACTATTAGCCAGGAGTCTCCCTTATTAATTGCCTTATTAACTGAGGCCTTCAACTTAACTTTAGAAAACCACATTTTACTCCTGCATTATTTGCTTAATTAGGCCATGCTAACTATCTCAATACATACCCTAACTTAATAAAGTACTTACTATTTAGGATTAGGGTCTGGGAATAATCTCGTATCAGTCTATAAATAATATATTCAGAGCATATCTTAAGAAAGAATCCTTTGCTCTAATACCAAAATGTCACATCCTTATTTTCAACCTCTATTATACTCATTCATAAGTCATTGGAACCAATTGCATAGCCTTTTGCTCTAGAAACATTCATTTCCAAAAGAATTGCTCTGGGGGGTACTGTTCACTTTTACTGTTCATTTAGTAATTCTAGAACATGTACCCAACTTTAAAAATTTATAATTAAATGTAAAAAAATTGAAATGAGTTGGTTCAAATTTCTAATGAAATATATTTCATTTAAATTTGAGAGAAAAATATAAAACTGAAGTTTCATTGTCCAATAAAATCAGTTTATTCGTTGACAAACACTGTTCATTTGGTAAAATCTGAAAGTTCTAGTTTCTTTGCCTTAACTTCAAAAATTCATTTCTCTTTCGTTTCTTGTCTAACTGAACCATGTTACCAATTAATTTAAAGCTCTAGACATCCTCTTTATGCTAACAAAATTTTATGGAAAAACTCTTTCATTTGATATATGAAATTAACGTCAAAATATTACTGCCTCTAATTGCTTACTTTATCTCTATTCCAGATTATAACTCTAACTTTGGAAAATCATAACAATTCGAATACTTGTCCAATTGAGGAGTTCTTGGTGTTCATTTAAATATATGTATCTTAACTATTATCATGCCCAATTTCAGGTTCAAACTCATTGGTTAAGGCATCTTAATCATCATCATACCATCACAACCTCAGAACACAATTACAAAATCATACATCATACGTACTATCATATTCTTTCATAGTGTCCTGTAAGCAATATAACTTATTATACAAGTTCACCCATGCATGTTTACCCTTTTTCCTTGTGAAGATCCAGCACCTATAACATGGTTATGCATATGGAAGTAATAAGATTTCATGGAAATTCCAATAGCAAGTTACACAAACCATAATATCATGCATGATTAATTGAATGCTTAACATGTTATCATGAAATGGGAGCTACTTCATAATGGTACATAAGCAAACTCTAACATGCATATTGTCATGACATAACTTGCAAGGAGTTGCAATCATTCATAACTCATCATCAACATGATGACACATTCTCATGCTCAACCAAATACCATAATCAACAAGCAAGCAAACATGAAACTATAGTTAGGTATTCTTGCTACCTCTTAGCTATCCTTGTCAAAGTCTTCTTGAAATGCTTTCCTTACTTCACAAAGGTCAAAACCTAACCATTACAAAGCAATATCAAGTTATAACTCAACTTGAACACAAAACCAAGACTAGGTTTTCACTAGTTTCCATTCTTTCTCTATTTTATGTTTCATACTTCCATCTTTCCAAAATAAATTCTCATGGTTCATTTCCACATAATTTTTCATGCAGAATCCAAATATGAAGATATAATTTCCAAAATCAAATCATGTAACAAGCTTCTGGACAGAACTGAAACACACCCTTGATTTTCCAAAACTTCACATTTTGATTCCAATACTTCCAATACTTGTTCTCCTACTTTATCCCCATACAATTTTCCACTTTAAACTCATTGGAAGCATCAAAATCATGAAATTCCAACATATGAATAGTGACACGTACAGTAGCAGCCATGAACACAAACTTCCAATCACATGTATACTTGGATTTCCAAGCTTATACGACTTGATTCTAGCTTGTTTAAGCTTATCTAAACTATCCATAACATAAAACTAATATTTTAAACTCATATGGACAGCACTTCCAACAGCAACCCCAAGGAAAATAGGGCACAAAAACCCATTAAAATCAAGAGCTAGCTTGCTAGAATAAAGCTCAAGATTAAGGGAGATGATTACCTTACTTTGTGCTCCAAGTTGTGTGCTTCTTTCTTTGTTGAATGGAAATTTTACAAGAGTTTCCCCATGTTTCCAAGGTATGCTGAATCTATGCTGAAATGCGGGGGACTTTATAGAAAAATTTGGGTGGAAATGGATGGCCAAGATTTATTTTGTTATTATTTGATCTTGTGGTCCATATTCATTCTTGAACCAATCTTGCCTTAAAAGCCTAAGTATTTTCGTCATGCATGACATCATTAGGGCCATGTTTGGCTAGAAAAAGTAAAATATACTGATAGGCAAAATTCCAGTCCAGTTTAGTACTGATCGGAGCAGTTTCACAAAAATCAGACTATTTTCTGTTCCTAATTTTTATAATATTCCAGGATATGTATTCTATCCTGGAAATCAATGTCTAGGTTTCTCATACCATTTACATTGTTAGACTAAGAATTTATCTGTCATCCATCCCTTGGAAAATGACCAAAATACCCTTTGTGTTATTTCTTACACTATATTAACCCTAAGGGCATAATTGTCATTTTACCCCTTTTGTACTGCCTCAGGGCATATACTGGCTCTACCTAATTATATTTATATTATATCCCACATTTTTAGCCTATCCAGAATGATCAAAATGCCCTCCATCTATCACTGGTACAATATAGTCATCTAGGGGTATTGTCGTAATTTCACATCTTTCCTACACACTGGCCCCTTCTATTGATGAACTGATATCATGGGTTTTGGGCCCTCCTTGGCGTCATCATAGGCCCATATATGAGGTCATCTAAGCTCATTCTATCCAGGCTTACTAACTGCTAAATTTCATAATCGGATCACGGGTGTTCTCAAACTCCCGTCAAAATCCACTAATATGGGGATAACTTTTCATACAGAGCTCCTTCAGGAGTTTTGTCAGATTCATGACATCTGATGTCATGGGGTACACCTTCCTATAACTTTTCCACTTATATCTGAGGTCCATGAGATCTGATAAAATTTCATATAACTTTTAGACTATTAGATAAATATCCACTATCCATAACCCTATTAAAATTTCTGTGTTATGCTAGATTAACCAACATAACTTTCTCTATTTACTAATGAAATGTGGGACTGGAATACTTCCAGGCAGTTCTAAGCCTTTTCTGGCTAAATATTTTTATAATTATATTTAGGTCCCTAACTTTTTGCTTATTTACATTTAGGTCCCTAAACTTTTGGAAATTACCACTTTTGGCCCAACTTTTGTTTCTACTTTAACTTTTAGCCTCCAACCTTTTCTAATTTTCATTTAGGTCCCTTTATTTCTTCAAGACTCATTTAACCTTTATTATTTCTTCTGGTCATCGTCATAATTTTTTCCAAACCTCTTTCCACTATCAGTATTATACAGATAGAGAAAATTAGGATATCACATTTTTACCCCCTTAAAATAAATTTCGTCTTTGAAATTTACTTGGCATCTTAGTCAATAATCTTGGATAGATCTCTTTTTCTTCTTTATGACTAAGAATTTGGGGTATCTATTTCTTTATTTTCTATCTTAACATTTTAGCAGAGTACCTTTCATGTCCACAAATCTTCATATCTTTATTATTATTACTTTTTTTCTGTTTTGAATCAACCCAATTAGAGTTAAACGGTACTTCATTCTGTTACTTGTTCACTTGCTTTGCATCCATTTGCATATGGACTTGTCACTATACTAGACTTGTGAGTAGTGTCCATTTCTTTCATATCAAATTCTCTCGAATATTGCTATATTCTGAAGTTTCCATTTACTACTCATTACACTTCTTAGTGCAATCACTTCTTTCTTCAAGACTCATTTAACCTTTATTATTTCTTCTAGTCATCGTCATAATCTTTTCTAAACCTCTTTCCATATCATTATTATACAACTAGGAAAAAATTAGGATATGACACCTTTTATATGGAAACTAGCAGATTGGATGTCAAAATCAATGAAAAACCTGAGCAGGGATAAAATGGTTTTTGGGTTTTAGTGATTGATGCGATAAAAGTAGGATGCAGAAAAGTAGATATTTTTGGGTTTTTGTTTATGATGAAAACGAGTTGGTTGAGTTGAGAATTATGCTATAAAAGACTCTTGATAGTGAAAATGTATCTATCCTTGCTCTCACATTTAAAATTGGAGTTTAGAAATCACTAAGTCTCAAAGAAAACCTCGATCGATCGATTGAGTCCAGAACCCTAATTTTCCTTAGACCCTTTTGATCAAAGATGGTCTAATAACTATTAGTGAACTGTCGTAAACTACTTAGCGTGTAAATTGAATTTAGATGATAAAAATGCCCTCAAATGGTCGTCGATCGAAAACCCTAGATTTCAAGCAATAAACAAAGATCATTGGTAATAACCCACTGTCTTAAAATCGAAACTGAAATAATAAAAGCAAATGTTCAAATAATCTGAATCCAATAACAAAGTCTAATCTAATGAAAAATCAATCGATATTCAAAACTTGCTCACAAGATAAAAACCCTAGATCTAACAACAATCATAAGATGAGAAGATGCAAATTAGAACAGAAGAAACTCCCTGTTTGAGTCCATGAGCTCAAGATATCTGATTCATCACCAAGAGGCTAAAGGTTTAGCCTCTCATGACTCCTGCTGCACTACAATTAATGTTCAGTTGAGATATCATGAAGAAACAGTGAGAAGGTTGTAGGTTGATGGCGTGAAGAGGTGAAGAAATCTGTGGAGAGGTGTAGAATGATGGCAAGGGTGGAGAAGATGATCAAAGAGCGCGAGAGTACTACTTCTCAGCCTAATTAGGTCAAAAACTAGCCTCCCTTTGACGAAAGCCTTCCTTCCGCTTTTATTTATGCATAACCTAATTCAAAACATGCAGCTTCAGCAATTTTGCATTTTAGTCGCTACTAGATCCATGTTTTAGTCGCGACATATAAACACAGCATATTCTAGGAGAATAAAGGTCGCGACCTGTGGACTCTTTGGTCGTGACTAAAATGTGCAGCAGTATAGTTTCACTTTTATTGGCTTGTGATTTCTTTCTTGGTCCTTGCTCTCTTCCAAAATACCTGTAATCCAAAATAAAAGCTCACTGTAAAAGTCCAAATCAGTAAATAACATAATATATGCAGTTTGGAAGAGTTAATTTATCATTTTACCCTTTTGTTAGCACATTGCCACGCACAATCATGTATTACCACAAAAGTACAATTTAAGGCATAAATGAATGGTAAAGTTGTTATAAAGCTCTAAAAAATTTCACATAAACTATATACAAAATGTGTCTTATCAATTCCCCCATACTCGAGCCTTTGTACTCCTAGACAAAGAAATGAATCACACCTAGAATAACATTATTAAATTCAAGATAACAGCATAATCTGTAAGGAATTGGAAGACACGCAGCGGAAATTAATTTAAAAATTTTTCCATTCTTTGCCAGGATCTACCGTATGTGTTTAAGTCAAGTGGAAAGAAGCATTACCCTCAGTGTTCCTCAGCGACTTCCATAGCATCTAGTCATGACGTTCACAGCTTCTCTCCACGGCTCGTGCTCCCTTTCCGATCGCAAGAAGTCGATGACTCAGGTCAGCTTCCTCTACTGGTATCCACACGAACAGCGTTCGAACCACGAACGACGTGCTAGCGTCTCTTGTCCCTCCAGGGCTTTCTTAAGAATTCGTCCTCTCCGTCTCTATTTTGACAGTTTCTTATCTGCAAATCTTTTACAGATTCCCCTTTGGCCTTTCTGTGTTCTCTGTGTGTCTTACTAAAAATACAGCTCCTAAAATCAGATATATAGGATCCTATGCGTTTTTCTCTCTACCGAATTGGATTTTCGAGTTAATCTTATATTAATTTCGAAATTAATACAATATCATATATTGTATAATTTTTTAAGAAACTAATTAAATAAATAATATTAAATCCGTCCCACAGATTTAATTACCTATTTATTTAACTTTAAATAAAAAATGAGACTGAACTATATTTGATTTATTCTCATAAATCAAATTTGAGATATCCTATCAATTTGAATTTCAAATTCAAACGTGATAGGGATTTAATTTATCCTTATAAATTAAATGTTATAAATATCTCTTATATGAGATATCCTATCAATTTGAATTTCAAATTCAAACGTGATAGGGATTTAATTTATCCTTATAAATTAAATCTTATAAATATCTCTTATATGAGATATCCTATCGATTTGAATTTCAAATTCAAACGTGATAGAGATTTAATTTATCCTTATAAATTAAATCTCATATATCTCATATATATATAATATATATATATGAATTTATATATATATGAATATAAATATAAATAAATATATACATCCACCCTGGATCTTTCATTGAATCTGGACATGTCTTAGATTCAATGAATCTGAACATCATAGCTCGTGTTGGGCTATTTTGTGTGCGACCCTGTAGGCCCATATGAAGTTAGCAGTGGGCTATTTGCTATACTGGCCCTCAAGTCGCAAGTGGTCTCTAGCAAGACATAACGACTACCCAAATCATATGAGGATCGTTAAACGATGTAACCTTTTATACAACCATATCATGTCCCTTTTGTCACGCGATATTTTGGTCATGGTTGAGGCATGGATAATGTCATCCTCCTATTCCTGATCGTTACTTTCTCGATCCCTGAGTAGTCTGACTGTAGAAATGGAACTACCTTTCCATTACAGTATGGCCATACATTTCTCAGACTCACTCATCGAGGGGCCTAGTAATATCTCTCTACGAATGTGAGGGACAAATTCCATCTTGACCATTCACATTCCTCCGCATGAAAAACCACTAAACCCGAACATAGTTTTTATGATCACTCGGTCAAAAGTGACTTTTGACTAGGTCAAAGCTGAGCGTTTGTCATGTAGGAATCCATGATGATCTCAGGTCAAAGGGCATATTGACATGGTTTGTATATGAGAGAAACTTATGACGTTACCCATGCAGTTCTCTCATAGCGGGTCTGTCCAACACCTTGTACTCTTACATGTGCTTATGACTCTGATTTATATCTCTATATATCTTCAAAATCATACTGGTCTTATTTCATCTATGCTCCCGTATAGATGACTGACCAGGGACATTTAGGATAAGATCATGAATTATCCAAGGATGGTCATCATAGTGAACATGCAAATAATATGATAACACAATTAATAAATTCATAAATCAATAATGTTCATGAGAAAATGATTGGCCCCTAGGGCACGTTTTCGAGCATAATCCATAGTGTACCCTAAAAATAAATAACTCGTCATCCTTTGGGAATGCAAAGGTGATAATGTAAGCAATGCCAAGCAGTCAACTACTAAGTGAAATCAACCTCAACTGTATGAGCACAATAGATCCTCTCAAAGGTTAAGTGTTTAGCTCTCTATTTTCTCTCATTGTTAGGGTTCTTTCACTCTGATTCAAATTGAAAAACACCCTACCATATGCTTATCATGGCTCTAAATCTCAGTAACTATATAGCATTTATGCAAAGAATCAAGAGGTCTTTTAGGGTTAAAATGATGGAGATGGCCACATGGAATGGAAGAATATAAAGCACTATATGCATTCAACAATAAATATGTAGCATTAATTCATGTCTCTATGGATGTAGTTGTGGTAATTGTGCTAATAAGAGTTGATAAATGTGCCCTATCACCTTTTCTTTTCTTTTTCTTTTCTTTTTCTTGTACTCTCTCTTTCTCTCTCTCTCTTTTTAGTGCAATGTGCTTCTTTTCTCTTCTTTTATTTGGCACCTTGTTCATGGGAGCTGCAGCACAATAACACAACAATGATGAATTTTTGATATGAATAAATTTTTTATTTTAAGATGATATTTATGCACATGTGACTTTCTATAAGAATGATGAAAAGAAAAAGTGATAGGCTCAAAAGGGGTGCTAAGGATGTAATATGTAGTGTGTAACATCCTTACTTTTATACGTCTTAGGGACCATTCAGTAGCATTTAGAACCACTTACAAGACCTTGGAAGTCCATTAGCCAAATCTGGAATTTTACTCTTTCTCGGGATACTGTTCATATGGTATTCCAGATTATGCAATGAACTTCGAAAAATCATAATTAATTCTAGAAAACTCGAAATGAAGTGGTTCAAAAAGCTACATGAATATAACATCTTGAAATTTAAGGGAAAAATAATTTCCAAACCAAATGATTAGCCAATTGATTCAGTTTATTAGTTGAAGTTTACTATTCATTTGGTCAAAAACTCTGGAAACAGTTTCTGGTCCCTTATTTTGGAAATTCATTTCTCTTGATATACACATCCAAATGAAACGTTCTACCTATGCACTTAAATATCTGCATGTGTGCTACATGCTCATAAAATTTCTTAAAATAATTCCTTCATTTGCTAGGTTAGACTGAAGCCACAACAAAACTGCTTCAGGACCTAGTTTTTTACCATTTCAGTTTCCTTTCTTTCACTTTCCATAATTGTTCCAGCATACATAAATCATCTCTTTTGCTTTTTCTGAATTTATATACATCATGGGGTTATACAATAATTGATTCATACAATCTCATCACATAAATAGATACTTTACATGGCTTTGACATACATGAAAAGTGCATAGCATATGCTAACATCTTAAATACTTTACTTTTCTTCTTCCATGCTTTAACTCATCTCCATGCATACATTATCCATCATGCTTGACCTAAATTGGTTGGTTATGGGAGAGTGAGATTCTAGGGAATCTCAGTAGCAAACATTACCACTTAAATATGCAAGATGGATGCTAATGCATGATATGTAATTTCATTAACTTTCTTTGATTAGTGACATGCCATCATGCTATATACTTTTACATAAAGTGCATGGCCATGGAAACATGTTATTAACAATACATTCAACATCATTTATCATGTCACAACATCATTCAAATAACATATACATTTCAACACATAAGCATACCACATCAAGCACATAAAGAGGTAAGTTTACTACCTTGCACTTAAGCTTTTCTCTTGACCTTTAGCCCTTGCTCCCTAGCTTTCCAACCATGAAGCCTTTATGTCCATCACTTCCCAACATTTTCTTGGATGTTTCATGGTCCTAAACACATTCATATTTATCACATAACTCATTAGGACTCATGAACTCTAACCATGTTCAAGACTAACTTTGTTACACTCTTTATTGTCATAACTTTCTCTAATTTTCACTAATCCACTTGGCTCTTGAACCAATTGATGTCTTGACTTTACCCTACACAATTTCATCTCTTCAATCCATTTATGAGCTTAGAATCATGAAATTCCAGCTCCTTCATGGCCTGCTGTACAGAACTGAATATAAGCATACAATTCTTTCAAAAATTCTCATTTTGATCCTAATGCTTCCCATACTTGTTTCTCCACTTTACCCCACACAACTTTTCATTTTAAAACCATTCGAACCATCAAAATCATGAAATTCCAATCACTGTTCATACGAGTGAACAGTAACCGCAAGGAATCTCAAAGACTACAACATTGAGATTTTAATGTTTCCAAGGTACAAAACCTTTCCAATCCTACACAAAATCATCATACAAACTCAATGGAAGCATTAAATCATTGAAATTCAATTTCCTTCCCTCATGAACAGTGCAGAACGAACAGGACACACCATGGCAAAGTCAAGAATATCAATTTGATTCAACAACCAACACTTAACTAGCTTGTTTAAGCTTCAATTATATAGTTCTAACTTTAATTTCTTCTTTCCCTTTTCCTTTAAGATCTTTGGGAAGCCCCACCCCTTAGAGAAAACTCAACTTTTCCCCCATCAAAACCCTAAGTTCAAGCTCCCAAATCAAAGGAAAATAAGTTAGGAGAGATTGCTTACCTTTAATCTCTAGCTTGCTTGAATTTTGGTACCTTGAATCTTCTTTGTCTTGGCTTGAGTTTTCTTTTTTCAAGAGTTTCCCCAAGGTTCCATGAAGCCACGGTTTTGATGCAGAATGAGGGGGTATTTATAGCCAAAATCCATGAAAAATGAATGGCCAAGATTGATTTGGTTACTATTTGATCTAAAGGCTCACATTTAATCTTGGATTTTACTTTTTCATAAAAAAATAATTATGACATCATGTGGGACAGCTCAAGGGACACCTCAAGCAGTTATGTGGCATGCTCACCATGCCAAGAAGCTTCTGGAAAAATTCTAGTCCAATCCGGTACCGATCGGAGCAGTTTCACAACAATCGGACTATTTTCTGTTTTGAATTTTTCTATAATATACCAGGATATGTATTATGTCCTAGAAATCAATGTATAGGATTCTTATACCCTTGACATAGTTATACTGAGTATTTATCTGCCATCCATTCCCTGGGAAATGACCAAAATACTCTTGGTGTCATTTCTTACACTATATTGACCCTAAGGGCATAGTCGTCATTTTACCCCTCTTTATACTGCCTCTGGGTGTATCTGGGCTCAACTAATCATATTTATACCATGTGCCACATTTTTAGCCTGTCCCAGGTGACCAAAATTCCCTTCATCCATCTCTGGTACAATCTGGGCATCCAAGGGCATTTTCGTAATTTTGCACTTTTTCTGTACACTGGCCCCTTCTACTGATGGACTGATACCCTGAGTTTTGGGCCCTTCTTAGCATTATCATGGGCCTATATGTGAGGTCATCTAGTCTCATTTCATCTAGGCTCACATACCGATAAGTTCCATTATCGGATCATAGGTGTTATCAAACTCCCGTCAAAATTTATTAATATGTAAATAACTCCTTATACAGAACTTCTTCCAGAGTTTTGTCAGATTCATAACATCTGACACTGTAGGGCACACTTTCCTGTAATTCCCTCACTTATATCTGATGTCCATAAAATCTGATAAAAATTCAGATAACTTTTAGACTATCAGATAATTTTCTGCTGTCTGGAGCCCTAATAAAATTTCTGTATCATGCCAGATTACCCAGCATGACTTCCTCTGTTTACTGATGGAATGTGGGACTGAAATACTTATAGGCAGTTCTAAGCCTTTTATGGCTTAACTTTTCCATAATTACATTTATGTCCCTGACTTTTTGCTTAATTACATTTAAGTCCCTAAACTTTTAGAAATTACCACTTTTGGCCCAACATTTATTTCTACTTTAACTTTTGGCCTTTAACCTTTTCCAATTTGCGTTTAGGTCCTTCTCTTTCTTTAAGACTTTTCTAACCTTTGTTATCTCATCTGATCTGCGTCATAATCCTTTCTAAGCCTCTTTCCACTATCAGTACTATACAAATAGGGAAAATTTAGGATATGACATAGTGGGCTTGTGTTTGGGATAAAAGAGTTTAGAAAGAATGCCTCTATCATGTTCAATTCATAAATGCGCAAGTAACTCTAAACTGAGAGCCAAGACAAGTTCTAGAGAATATAAACCAATTGAATAATCACTCAATATAGAATTTAAGGCCAATAATCCTTCCAACAAAGGTTTTGATATAGATTTCTCATAAGTTAAAGTCTCAAACAATGTTCATCATTCACTAGGAATTAAAACACTTATCACAACTAAAAACCCTTTAAACGATTGTTTACAAGTTTCAAAGTAATCACTTAGAACCATATGATAATCCAAATGTAACAGTGAAGGCTTAGGTGTTTTCAAATTCAATTTCCAAGATATTTCAAAAAGTTCAAGTGGGGCAATGGTTTCTAGGAGCTAAAAAGGATTTGAAATAAGGGAACAATGAATTATTTGTGAAAGAATCTCAATAGTTCAAAAAGGGATTCTTTTATACAGCTTTGCACAAGGCAAAGAGAAGGTAATTGGACATTTTTCAACCATTGGTCATGACGTATGACAGTGAAGGTCACGACCACATGTCACAGGGGTGCATGCTCAGGACTTTCAAAATATTTAGTTGCGTCCACAGGGTGTATCTGTTGCGACGCAAACACACAAAGAGAAATATTCGTGACCATGTAGGTAATCATATCGCGACATAAATCAACAGGGAGTTATTGTCGTGACCACTGCACTATATTCATAGGTCATGACCGGAGGTCACAGAGAGCATACCAAGTCCAAAGTTTCATTACACGTCACGACCCAAAGGCCAGTATGTTGTGACCATTTTTCACAGAGACTACCGAGTGATAATTGTCAAAGTCCTAAAATGATTTTTCATGCTAAAACCTTTCTAGTTATCAACAAAGTTTAAAGCGGGGGTCCAATTTTCAGCAATTCATCACATGTTAAGATTAAAAACAAAAACTTTTGTGATGAAAATATTGGATTAGCAAAGATTGAGTAGCACAAAAGCAAGATATCTCCCCCACACTTAAACTTGACAGTATCCTCACTGTCAATAGAACTAAAGCATAAAATATCACAGTCACTTTGCAAAGCTAATCAAATATAGCTATAAAATAGCAGGTAGCCTAATCACTCAATGCAAATTAATAATTCAGCACATAGGGACATTCAGGTTATGCAAAGCAATACTAGTAAGGCAAAGATGACAAGATGGGTAAGCTAAGATCATGCTTGTGAGTGTGCAAACTCTAGAGGGAATAATCAATGACTAAACGATATATGGACAGGAACAAGGGTGTTCAAAATAGAAAGAACCCTAGAATAAATAGAAATAAATAGAAAATGAAAACTACCCTACTGAAGCATTAAGCAGAAAAATTAACTACTACTTCTACTGGTTCATCCCTTTCCTGCCAAACCAACATGTCAAGCACATATGAATCTGTAAAGGAAAGAGATAAGAAAGGGACAACCTGGCCTCAAGGCGGCAGAGCAGGTTCCTTATAAAGTTTCAAATGGTGCCCATTGGCTTGTAAGATTTTGCCCGTTGCCTCCTCTTTCAATTCAATCATCCTGAAACCGTGGACTTTAACAACTGTGTAAGGTCCGTCCCAGCTAGTTTTGAATTTTTCATGTTTGAACTTGAACCTAGCTTGGTACTTTAATACTCTGTCACCCTCCTTAAAACTCTTTCTCAGAATATGAGCTTCATGGATTAACTTTGTTTTCTGCTTATAAATTTCAGAGCTGTTATAGGCATCTAATCAAATTTCTTCTAACTCCTGAATCTGCAACAATGTCTCAGAACTAGCTTCTGTAAGGTCTTCATTACAAGCTTTCACTGCCCAAAATGTCTTCACATGCATGTGACAAGCTTTCCCAAAGATCGTCCTATAAGGAGACATTCCTAGAGGTATTTTAAAAGCTGTTATGTATGCCCATAATGCATCGTCAAGTCATAAATTCCAATCCTTATTGGATGGCATAACAATCCTCTATAGAATATGCTTAATTTCCATATTAGAAACCTCTATAAGACCATTGATTTAAGGGTGGTATGGGGTTGAGACTTTATGAGTGACACCATATTTTGCCAACAAGCGATTGATTAACTTATTGCAAAAATGGGTGCCTTTATCACTTATTACTGCTTTAGGTACTCTAAATCTACTAAATATGTGAGATATTAGAAACTTGGAGACTGTTTGGGCATCATCTAGTCTTACAAGGCCTCCACCCACCTAGACAAATAGTCTACAACCAATAAAATGTAACAAAATCCTGCTGAAGGTGGAAAAGGTCCCATGAAATCTATTCCCCAAACATTAAAAACCTCACAAAATATAATAGGTTGTTGTGGCATCTCATGCCTTTTGCTAATCCCCCTAAATTGCTGGCACCTATCACAAGCTCGACAAAACTCAAAAGCATCTTTAAAAAGGGAAGGCCAATAGAAACTAGATTCAGGGACCCTACGTGCAGTCCTTTTCTCCCAAAATGACCACCACAAACCCATGAATGGCAAGCTTCCAAAACTTATTTGTGATCTTAGTCTGGCAAATATCGTCTTAATACTTGATATAAGCAAAACTTCCATAGAAAAGGCTTGTCCCAAATGAAGTACTTGGATTCACTCTTGAGCTTTTGGGCCTGAAACTTAGACAAATGAGATGGGATTAGGCCGATCTTAAAGAAATTAATTAAATGAGCATACTAAGGTTCTACAACAACAATCAAACAAAAGGATTGATTAGGGAAAGAATCATAAATAAGGTCAGAACTAAGTACTCCCCTTGTCTCTATTGGTAGCCTGCTTAGAAGATCTGTAACGTGGTTCACATTTTTAGCCCGATCCTTCACTTCTATATTGAACTCTTGAAGCAGTAGCATCCACCATAGAAGTCTTGGCTTAGATTGGTGCTTATGGAACAAGTACTTGACTGTTGCATGATCTGTATAAACTACAACTCTTGAGTTAATGAGATATGCTCTAAATTTATCTTAAGCCATCACAATTGCAAACAATTCTTTCTTAGTAGTGGTATAATTAATTTGAACAGCATCAAGTGTCTTAGAGGCGTAGGCAATCACCCTATATAAATTATCTTCCTTTTGTCCTATCATAGCTCCCACAGCGTAATTGGAAGCATCGCATAATAGTTCAAAAGGGAGATCCCAATTTAGTGAAGTTAGGATAAGTGGAAAAACTAACATATCCTTCAATTTTTCAAAAGCCTCTTTGCAATCAGCAGAAAAAACAAATTCAGTATCCTTTTGAAGAAGTTTTGAGAGTACCAAAGCAATTTTACTGAAATCTTTGATGAATCTTCTCTAAAAACTAATGTGTCCCAGAAAAGATTGAAGTTCTTTTAAAGTTATGGGATATGGCTATGAGGAAATGACTTCAATTTTCGCTTTATCCACCTCAATCCCTTGCTAGATATAAGATGTCCAAGTATTATTCCATTATCAACCATGAAATGGCACTTTTCAAAGTTCAAAACTAATTTTTTTTCAATACATCTAGCAAGGATGCTATCAAGGCTTTCTAGACACTCATCAAAAGAATTTCCATATACAGTAAAGTCATCCATGAACACATCCATGCATTTTTCAATGAAATCAGCAAATATAGAAAGCATATAATACTAAAATGTTCCTGGAGCGTTACATAAACCAAATGGCATTCTTTTATAGGCATATGTACCAAAAGGACGTGTAAATGTGGTCTTTTCCTAGTCCCTCAGGTCTATTGGAATCTGAAAATACCCCAAATATCCATCTAGGAAACAATAATGGCTTTTCCTACTAGTCTCTCAAGCATTTGATCAATAAAAGGTACGAGAAATTATCTTTTTTAGTAGAATTGTTCAACTTCTGATAATCAATACAAACCCTCCATGAATTTTGCACTCTAGTAGGTATCAATTCATCGTTCTTATTCTTGACTACTGTCAATCCACTCTTTTTAGGCACTACATGAACATGAGATACCTATTCACTATCTGAAATAACATATATGATTCCTGCCTTTATCAATTTACTAATATCTTTCCTAACCACATACGAGATCAAAAAGGTTTAATCTTCTTTAGGGTTGTTTAATTGGTTTAGAATCTTCACTCAGTATGATCCTATGGGTATAAATAGTGGCATCTATCTCTTTTATATCAGCTAATTGCCAACCCAAAACCTCTCTATTTTTTCTAAGCACACCTAATAACCTAGACTCTTTACTAACAATTAGAGAACTGGAAATTATGACTGGCAATTTTGATTTTGGCTTAAGATAAGCATACTTTAGGTTGGAAGGCAAATCTTTTAACTCTAGTTCGGGTGGTTGGACAATGGAAGGGAACAAATAGGGGAAATCATTCAGGTTAGAAATACTCCCTTTTATATATCCTTAGAGGTTGCTCATGTTCAAGTCATTAGGGCATTCCATCTTGATTGTAATCTCTTCAAGGGTTGCGCCCAGCTCACATTGGTCCACGGCTGCAACATAGTTGGGGTCAGACTCTTTTATTCCTACATCATTATTTGAGGTCAAATCATTTAAGGTATGAGATGTAATTTTTGAATGAGAATGAGGTTGAGAAAATTTAGAATGTATTGGCCCTTTAACCAAAGCAGTGGAGTGTGGAGCTGAAGGAGTGTGGAGTTCCCTAGTTGCGTCTAGCATTTTTGGTCATGACCTTTGTTCTTCTCGTCACGACTTCAGTTGATAGGGTATGTCTCTGGAAGTTGTTGTCGCAACCTCTTCATCTTCTAGTCGTGACTTGTGGTCGCATAAAGGGTCTAATTCAGCATATTGATATTTAGTCGCGACAGGTGGTCGCTAGAGCTTTGTGTCATGACCTTAAAGTCATTTGGTTGTGACTCATATTGATAGTAGATCTCAGGTTAATATTTAGTCGTGATGAGGAGGCCATTTGGTCGCAACCTTTGGTCACAGAAATTTGGCCATTCTTTAATTATTTCACTTTTAGCTTCCAGAACATCTTAGGATCCTACAAGATCACTCAACAAACCTTTTGCAAGTGCATTATCTCTATCATTATCATGTAAACTCAGTTCATGCTCATCCCTAGTCTTTTCAACAGTATAATCAATGGAATTTAAAGCAGTAAAAGCAGAATTATCAAGAGGAAATTTCATTGCTTCATTCATGTTGAAGGTTACTACATGTTCTCTAACTTTTATTGTGATAGAACTATGCTTCATACTAATGATGGTCTTGGAGGTTTGGAGGAAAGGTCAGCCTAGGATCAAAGTGCTGTCATTTATGAACTCATTGGATATGTCCATAATATAAAAATCAACTGGGAACACTAAGTCCTTGACCTGTACTAGAATATCCTCAAGGATTCCCTTAGGATACCTAATTGACCTATCAGCTAACTAGAGCACTATGTCTCTAAGGTTGTTGATTCCTAAGGCTTGATATACTGACCAAGGCATTACATTAATGGCTGGCCCTAGATCTAGTAACGCTCCCTTAATAGGAACATTTCCTATAGTGCATAGGATGGTGTAGGATCCTGTGACTTGGCATTTAACAGGTAGTTCAGCCTTAAATAGTGATGACACATTAGCACTCACCTGGATTCTCTTAAGAGGCCTAAACTTCTTTTTATCGGCATACAGTTCTTTCAAAAAATTTACATACTTAGGGTTTCTCTTAAGGAACTCGACTAAAGGGATATTTATTTCTAACTTGTTGAATAGAGTATAAGCATCTTTTATAAAATTAGGGTCTATTTTTTTATTTCTAGCAAAGTAAGAGTTAGGAGAAGGGAGATCTTTTATTCTTACCTCCTTACCTTTGTGCATAGAGGCTCCTTGCTTGCTCGACTCCAGCTTCCCCTCATATTGATTTCCTTTAAAGGCTGGACTTGGTAATGTTGCTGCTTCTTCTTGCAGCTCTTGTATCTCCACTTGGGTTTGTGAGTTCTCCTCTTGGGTTGGCTTCTTCATTACAAGCTGTTGTTCTTTAGCACTTTCAAATTTCCCAATTTATACCTATGGCATAGATGAATTCTCGTATTCAGCACCTTCCTCATCTTGCTCCTGTGTATCAGTTTCCTTAAAATGAACATTTCTTCCACTTCTAAGGGATATAGCATTTAGACCCCTCGGATTGATGACAGTATTCGAAGGTATGTTGCCACTGCTCTTTCCTTGAATGTCACTCACTATATTGGAGACTTGAGTTAAGTGACTTGTAATATCTGCATTCTTGGAACTTAACTCCTCAAGTTTCCTGTGCATATCAGCATTATCCTTCTGCATACTTTGAAGGATTGAAGCTATGGAAGTGAATTGACCATCATTCTCTTTGAGCTTGTTATTTATATTGGTCATTCTACTGTCCATATTGTTCATCTGCGTAGCCATACACTTTAACAGTTAAGAAGTCTCATATGGCCTTGATGTTAATAAGGTCATAGGGTGAGTTGGAACTATGGACCTTGCATTATTTTAGTAGTTGCTTAAGGAAGCACTACCTCCTTGGAATTGATTTGTCCTATCACCCCCACCTAAAGTTTGGGTGGTCTCTCCAACTAGGGTTGTATATGTTGGAGTATGGGTCTCTCTTCTGGTATTGATCGTCTCTCCCTTGATACATCGCTACCACTTCTTTAAATTGTCTGTCATATGTACTGGTGGCATGCATCATAGAACCGTAAGATTTGCATCCTGTAACCAAGGCTTATGAGGTATCCACTACAAGACCTTGTTTTGTGGAATGCAGCTCTCTTTCAATCAAATTCATCCTCTTCTCCATTCTGTTTCCCAAGGCTGCTATCTCTGCTAAGATCTCTTTTGAATTACCCAAAGAAGATATGGTCATTCTCCATGGATCCCTGTCTGATGGTCTTTATTGGCCATCTTCTGGAATAACTCCCAACTTGCTTATGGAGTCTTATCTCTCAAGGATCCATTTGCTGCAGCATTCAAGGAAACCTGATTATGAGGAAGTAGACTATCAAAGAAAATGTCTACTAAATCAGCCTTGGTCATGTTATGGTGAGGGCATCGAGCAAACAGGTTAAGAAACCTCGTCCAATACTCGTGTAGAGATTCTCCATCTTGTTACCGAATTGCGTGATTTCCTTTTTCATTCGAGTGGTCTTTGAAGCTGAAAAAAACTATTAAAGGTAAGTTGACTTCAGCTGATCCCATGTAAGAGTAGAGAAATGGGTGGGCAAATTGTATAACCACTCGTTAGCCTTCCCTTCCAGGGTAAAATGAAAACACCTCCTTAATACGTCATCCAGTGCGGTCATTAGAGGCTTCATTGAAGAACATATCATATGCATGGTTTGTAAGTTCCTGTGTGGACATTCTCTTGTAAAACCATAAAATTTAGGTAAGGATGCAATCAAAGCTCCTTTAATATCAAAATTAGCTTCTTCAGTATATAAACCATAAAGATCATAATTCACATGCGAATGATTAATTTCCCTCACACTTCTATTATCTTTTGGGTTCATTGTTATTTCATTTTCTCCATGCTCATTAGGCCCATTATGATTATTGTCATCCATATTCAGTTCAGTTTCAGACTCTGGAATACTAGAGGAGGAACTAGATTTTGCTTCTTCTTCTCTAAATTCTCTAAACTCTCTCTTTAGTTTCCTAAGACTTCTCTTAATTTTAGGTTCAAAAGGCACTAATGGTTTAGCTCTTTTACGTATGCAATGCATAACAGATAGAGAATAATAAATGCAATCAATCATAGTCAGTCACAGAAGTTGCGTAGCAGGAAATTTTCAATTAGTCACGACCAAAGAGTCTTAGTCACAACACAATATCACAGAGAAAAGTAGTCACGACTGAAGGTGTTAAATGTCACGACTAGTTTTCGCAAAGTAGTCAAATTTTACAGGGGAGTAATCAGGTCATGACACAAATGATGTTTGGTCGCGACTTAAAGTCACAGAGAGTAGTTGTCACGACGCAGGTGGTTTAGGTTACGACTAGCAGTCACAAAGACTGATTTTGCATAATACTCATAAAAGTGCAGAATGCAATGCAATGCAATTTAAAAACTACTAAAAACTAAAATGCAAACAAAAGCAAGAAAGATGACTCTGGTAGCTAATGAAATTTACAATCAATTACTAGGGAACCAATTACGTGGCTCCACGATAACGGCGCCATTGATAAGGTCAGATTGTCGTTGTCTGATCTATCAAAACTAAAGTTATTGCACCCAATATAATATATTATAAGGCATAACCCTATCATTCTTCTCGAGGAGCCTTTTATGTGGAAACCTAGTAGATTGGATGTCAAAATCAATGAAAAACTTGAGCAGGGATAAAATGGTTTTTGGATTTTAGTGATTGATGCAATAAAAGTAGGGTACAGAAAAGTAGATATTTTTGGATTTTTGTTTACGATTAAAACGAGTTGGTTGAGTTGAGAATTATGCTATGAAAGACTCTTGATGATGAAAATATATCTATCCTTGCTCTCATGTTTAAAATTGGAGTTTGGAAATTACTAAGTCTCAAAGAAAATCTCAATCGATCGATTGAGACCAGAAACCTAATTTTCCTTAGACCCCTTTGATCAAAGCTGGTCTAAGAACTATTAGTGAACTGTCATAAACCACTTAGTGTGTAAATTGAATTTAGATAATGAAAACGCCCTCGAATGTTTATCGATCAAAAACCCTAGATTTCAAGCAATGAATTAATTAACAATGATCGCTGATAATAACCCACTCTCTCAAAATTGAAACTGAAATAATCTATTAAAAGCAAACGTTCAAATCATCCGAATCCAATTACAAAGTATAATATGATGAAAAATCAATCGACATTCAAAACTTGCTCATAAGATGAAAACCCTAGATCTAGCAGCAATCATAAGATAAGAATATGCAAATTAGAACAAAAGAAACTCCCCGTTAGAGTCTATGAACTCAAGATATCTGGTTCACCACCAAAAGGCTAAAGGTTTAGCCTCTCATGACTCCTGTTGTACTACAATAGTTGTTCAGTTGAGATGTCATGAAGAAACAATGAGAAGGTTATAGGTTGATGGCGTGAAGAGGTGAAAAAATCTGTGGAGAGGTGTAGAATGATGGCAGGGGTGGAAAAGATGATCAGAGAGCGCGAGAGTACTGCTTCTCATCCTAATCAGGTCAAAAACTAGCCTCCCCTTTGATTAAAGCCTTCCTTCCACTTTTATTTCTGCATAACCTAATTCAAAATGTGCAGCTTCAGCAATTTCTTATTTTAGTCACTACCATATCCTTGTTTTGGTCGCAACCTATAAACACAGAGAACATTCCAGAAGAATAAAGGTCACGACTAAAATGTGCAGTAGCGTAGTTTTACTTTCATTGGCTTGTGATTTCTTTCATGGTCCTTGCTCTCTTCCAAAATATCTGCAATCCAAAATAAAAGCTCATTGTAAAAGTTTAAATCAGTTAATAATAGAATATATGCAATTTGAAATAGTTAATTTACCATTTTACCTTTTTGTTATAACATTACCACGCACAATCATGTATTATCTCAAAAGTACAATTTAAGGCATAAATGAATGGTAAAGTTATTATAAAGCTCTAAAAAGTGTCACATAAACCATATACAAAATATGTCTTATCACAACGTAATGCAATGGCAGTGGTTAAACCATAATTGCACAAGGCAACAGCCCATGGTAGCCATAATAGAGTAAGAAAGATGTGAAGAAACTCCTGAGTAAGAGAGGAAATAAGTAAAATCTTAGTAAATAATATGGGCTACTGGATGTATTATTTTTTTAAAATTTTTATTGATTGAGTTATCAACAAGTGGAAGTAGTTAACCTTATAACTTATTCTTTTGGTTTTAAGATCTTTCAAAGATGATGGCATAATACAACAGAATCACAGAGGATTCTGGAGGGTTACAGTTAAATCCTAACATGCCTCCAGGTCACAGTTAGATACTAAAAAGGCTTACTGTTGATCATAGTTAGATCCCAAGGTCACAATAGACCTAGCCTAAGGAAAGTAAAGAGCCATGAGTACAATGTAGTATATATATGGAAAGATGATTACCAAGGACAAAGTTAAGGTAAGGAAGCTTCATGAGTTGATTAAATCATCCAGAAAAATTATTTACAATGGTTTTCCTCATATAGTCTATATTATATACAGATTGAACTTAGTTTTCCCTTAAATGAAGACAGAGTCCAAGTTCAAGTCTGAGTGCTGATATTCAAAAGTTATGTAGAAGTATGCTTGAGAAACAAAGAAGAGAACCCCCTATATTTTGAGAACAGAGATGTATGATCAAACAAATCTTCTGAATGAGAATAAAGAGATTAAAAGGCCAGAGAGACCAAGAGAAGAGGGTTAAGGCATAATACAGTTAGAATACAGTTCAATGAGAAAGAATATGCTAGGGCTTAGAGCTATAAGAAAAGTAACCTAGACTTAACCCTGCAAATCATTCCAGTTAAATATGCTCAGGCAAGAGTAAATCAAATGATGGTTAAACCCCAAGGAATTAATGAGAAAGGGTTTAAATTCCATAAAAGTTTGGCATAGATGCACAAAGTTATGTAAGATAGTAAGAAAAGTAAAGAAGAGCTAGAAAAGTTAAGAAAAGATCATGAAATGTAAGGGATATTCTCGTTAAAGAAATTTATCAATCAAGGTATGAATAGAGAACTAACTCTAAAATTTTGAAGATGAAATTTATTTTAAGGGCAAGGAGAAATGTCATATCTCGATTTTTAGGCCCATAACTCAGTAATAGCCAGAAATAGATAAGCTACTAGACCCCTTTGAGCAGAAGTCCTAGAAACAACAAAGGATTTTCAGGGACTAAGCTGTAAATGAGTAAAAGTATAGGGACTTATATGTAAATAGTGAAAGTCCCTAGGGGTATAATAGTCATTTTAGAAATAAAATAGACTAAAATAAAAGTCCAAAAGTCCCAAGGCAAAAAATGAAGGTAGATACAAGTTGTGGGCCATTAACTGTAATTATAAAAAGTTGAGGGACTAAAGTGTAATTTCTAAAAGTTTCTAGGGGAAAAATTGTAATTATAGAAAGTTAAGCCAGAAAAGGCTCAGAAATGCCTGGAAGCATTTCAGTCCCAAATTTTATCAGTAGAAGAAATTTATGCTGGTTAATCTAGCATGATACATAAATTTTATTAGAGTTTCGGATAGATGATGTTTATTTGATAGACTGAAAGTTATCTGAATTTTTTATTAGACATTCTGTCATATCCTAATTTTTCCCTATAATACTAATAGTATAAAGAGGTTTGGAAAGGATTATGATGATGATCAGAAGAAATAATAAAGGTTAGATGAGTCTTGAAGGAAGAGAGGGACTAAAATGAAAAGTTCAAAAGTTCTATGATGAAAAATGAAAGTAGAAATAACCTTTGGGCCATTAAGTGTAATTATGAAAAGTTGAGGGCTTAAAGTATAACTTTTGAATGTTCAAGGACCTAAATAAAAATTAGAAAAGGTTGAAGGCCAAAAGTGAAAGTAAAAGCAAAAGTTGAGCCAAAAGTGGTCATTATCAAAAGTTTAGGGACCTAAACGTAATTAAGTAAAAGTTTAGGGACCTAAATGTAATTATGAGAAAGTTGAACCGAAAAAGGCTAAAAAATGCCTAGAATCATAGAAGTCCCAAATTTTACCAGTAGATAGAGAAAATTATTCTGATCAGTTTGACGCAACACAGAATTTTGATATGAGGTCCCGAAAATTTTATATTAATTTTTAAAAGAAGGAAAATTAATATAGTATTCTTTAGACCTCAGAATAAGATGAAATTTAGTAATAAATTCCTATAATTAATATAAGAATTTTTAAAACTGACAGATCTTAAAAAGGAGTTCTGTAGAATTTATTATAGAATTTACAGTAAATTAAAGCACCCGATAAATATGTTTCAGAGGAATTTCTCGAGAATTGAGCCCATGAAGGTAGTGGATCATACAGAGGGCCTAGAATGGCATCTTATAGGACCAATGATATTTTCAGATAAGTATGTGGGCCAGGGCTAATAAAGACCAGGAAAAATACAAAATTATGAAAATGCCACTAAAGGTATGCCACTATGTTGTGTCATTAAGTCAGAGTTGGACGAAGGGCATTTTAGTCATTTGAATAAGCTAAAAATGTCCAAGCAAGTACAAGAGTGATTAGTCAGTGTCAGTATATGCTCTGATAAGAAGTAAAGAGGTGTAAAATGACAATTATGCCCTTAGGGTTAATATAGGGCAAGACAATGAACCAAGGGCATTTTAGTCATTTCCCAAGGGATCTGTAAGTAAGTTTTAGCCCAGTCCAAGAATTTCAATGGTAGTAAGAATCAGGATACTGGATTTAAGGTTAGATAGTATATTATGGAAATTTTGAAAAATTAGATTTATAAAACAATCTGGTTTTGGGAAATCAGACTGAGCCGGTACCGGATTAGACTGGAATTTTTCCAGAAGCTTCTCTCCCATGGAATGGTGCCACCTAGCCCTATGAGTTATCCCTTGATGATGTCATGGATGATGTTATAATTCTCTTTTTCAAAAAGTTAAATCCAAGATTAAATGTGAGCCTTTAGATCAAATAGTGCACAAAGTAATCTTGGCCATTGATTTTCCATGAGATTTTTTTATAAATACCCCCTCATTTCAGCCTCCAAACCGTGAGCTCAAGAACCCTTGGGGAAACTCTTGCAAAATGAAAACTCAAGCCAAGACAAAGAAGATTTAATGTACCAAAGTTCAAGCAAGTTAGAGATTAAAGGTAAGCAATCTATCCTAACTTATTTTCCTTTGATTTGGGACCTTGAACTTAGGGTTTTCATGGGAGAAATTTGAGTTTTCTCTAAGGTGTTGTGTTGTCCAAAAATGTTAGATGAAAGGAGTAAGAAGAAATTAAAGTTAGAATTATATGCTTGAAGCTTAAACAAGCTAGTTAAGTGATTGGTGGTTGAATCAAGTTGATCTTCTTGACTTTGCCATAGTTGAACCAGTTCGGTTTGCACTGTTTATGATGTAAGGAAATGGAATTTCAATGATTTAATGCTTCCATTGAATTTATATGATGATTTTGTGTAGGATTGGATAGGTTTTGAACCTTGGAAGCATTGAAATTACAAGATTGTAGTTTTTGAAATTCTTCTCTATAATATTCACTCGTATGAACAGTTATTAGAATTTCATGATTTTGATGTTTCCAATGGTTTTAAATTGAAAATTTGTGTGGGATAAAGTGGAAAAACAAGTATGGGAAGCATTAGAATCAAAATGAGAATTTTTGAGGGAATTATGTACATGTGTTCGGTTCTATCCAGTAGGCCATGAAGGAGCTGGAATTTCATGATTCTAAGCTCATAAATGGATTCAAAAGATGAAATTTTATAGGGTAAAGTCAAGACATCAATTGATTCAAAGGCCAAGTCCATTAGTTAAAATTAAGGAAAGTTAATGTAGTTAAATGAACTTAATGTTCAAGAGGAAGTTATGTTAGTTAAAGTGAATTTAATGCTCAAGGAAGTTAGATTGTGATGGATAAATTATTATGTTATGTTAGGAATTGATTGGTATTCTTCAAAAGAGGCAGCCACATATCCAAGAGAAGTGAGAAGAAACAAGCAAGATGAAGTGAAACAGAGTCAAGTATATGCGGTAGTAAACTTATCCTAAACTTGTATGCATTGAATGTTATGCTTGGTTGTGCTATGGCTTTGTTGAATTGTGTTGCATATGTGTTTAAGTATGAAGCTCTATTTTTATTATTACTTTGGCCAATTGTATTTCATATGTTACATGGAAGCATGCACATTACACAATGTTAACACTTTCACAAGCAAGCACAAGTATTTACATTAATGTATGCATTGTTTAGTACCATTTGCTACTGAGATTTCCCCAAAAATCGCATCCCCTTCCATGTAATCATAATCCCACAGGTTTTTTAATGATGAAAGAGGATTGAAGAAGCATAAAGTGAAGTTAGGGATTGGATAGTATAAATGTTATGTGAAGAGTTGTTATATGTAATGTTACTATTTGACCAATGCAAGTATTGATTATCATAATGTAATGAAAAATAGTAAATGGTGAGATAAATGTATTAAATTTTACAGACATTTAGTTAACATGTCAAGCTTTATTTTGACACTAAGAACGCCTTATTTTGATATCTGTACAAAGAGAACTAATTTTCCAAAGTAAGGGACTAGAATCTGTATTCAAAATTTTTGACAAAATGAACAGTAATCTTTGACGAATAAACTGTATTAATTGGCTAAGCATTTGGTATGAAAATTATTTTTCCCTTAAATTTTAAGATGTTATCTCCATATATCTTTTTGAACCACTTCATTTCTATTTTTCTAGAATTAATTATGATTTTTTGAAGTTTGTAGCTTAATCTAGAATACCATATGAACAGTAACCCCGAGAAAGTAAAATTCTAGATTTGGCTAATGGACTTCCAAGGTCTTGTAAGTGGTTCTAAATGCTATTGAATGGTCCCTAAGACATATGAAAGTAAGGATGTTTCACCTTCTAGACCTAAGATATAAATTAAAAGTTATAAGAAGGTGCATCCTTTGAAGCTAAAGGTTAGGGAACTGACTGAAACCTGAAAGGAGTTATGTAGGAAAAATTATTCACGTTTTAGTAAATTTTATCGGGAGTTTGTGGACACTTGATATCTGATTATAAATTTTACCCAGGTCAAAAGGTTAAAGAAAGCTATAGGAATACTTGACCAGGGTCAGAAAATATTCTATTAAAATGTGAAAAGACAATAATGCCTAGAATTATTAAAGTAAATAAAGATAAACTAAGGGCATTTTGGTAATTTGCCAAGGGAAGTTTCATGAGAATTGAACCATCAAAGTATTTGAGTTTGATCAGAGACCCAAGATGGAATTCCAAGAAGTACAATAACGTAGCCCAAGAGTTATGTGGATCTAAGTAGCATTAAAATAATATTTTAGTATTTTTAGTAAAGTATAATTACATGGTTGAAGTTATAATTGGGGAATTGATCAGATAAAGCTTTAGATTTATCCGAAATCCATAAGGTGACGTGAAAGGTGTCCTCATAAGACCCACCAAGACACCATATGGCACTAATCTAGGGGAAGAAGAAACTCAAGAAAAAGCGAAGGGCACGTGGCATAATCTTAGCCATTCATTATGATATAAGATTCTGGAATTCTCTAGAAGCATTAGTAAGCAGCTGAGGTATCCCAAGGGACCCACCATAGCGCCACCTAACATGCAAGGTGTCCCTAATGATGATGTAGGAAAAGCTTATTAAGGAAACAAACGATCTGAGCCATTCATCGCGATTCGATCTGGACCGTCCAATCTACCTTGCTTCAACTATAAATACCCCTACCCCCTCAAGGTGATGCATGGCCAAGAGCAAGAAAAGAAGAGAGAGAAAGAGAAAGAAAAAGAGAGAAATGAAGGAAAAAGGAGGATGTATGACCAAACTAGGAGCAATCTAATGAGCTTAGGGAATCAGCAAGGTTAGGAATAAGGTAAGTAATTTATCCTAATCCCTGCTCTAATAAATTAGAGGATTGTTCTTATGAATTTAATAGTTATAATAGAGAAATGTCTCTCTCTTAATAGTTGTAGATGGAAAGAAAGTTGGGGGATTGTCAGTTAAGGGCATTACCTCAAGTTAAACTTGAGTGAAATAGAGCTATACTAAATAGGGTAATAATAAAGATATTATTATGCTATGTATAGGCTCTTACCTATGTAAAGAAAGAACCTCAGAGTCGTCTAAGGACTCAGGAAAAGCTATCCGACAGGTAGTGAATTTACCTACTTTTATGCTTATGTGACTTGGATGCTTTATGTGATATTTACTTAAAACATAAAGCAAGTCTCTCTCTTGATAAGGTTAGCCATGGATAGAAAGAAAGTTAGAGGATTGTCAGTTAAGGGTATTACCTCAAGTTAAACTTGAGTGAAATAGAGCCATACTAAATAGGGTAATAATGAATATATTATTATGCTATATATAGGCTCTGACCTATATAAAGAAGGAACCTCATAGCAAAGGCTAAGGACTAAGGAAAAGATACCCAATAGGTAGTGAACTTACCTATTTGTATGCTTATATTGCTTGGATCCTTTATGTGATGTTTACTTACTTTAATGATGTGAACCAGGTATGATTAAGTAATGCTCTATTTCTTTTTATGCTATGGACATATGTTATAATTAAGAGACATGGAAGCATGTAAGTTATCATTATGTAAGCATGATCATTAAGTGCACACATAGTAACATCAAGCATGTAGTTGCATACATTGTATGGCTTCTATTTACTATTAAGATTTCTCCAAAATTCTCACCCCTTCCATATTAACCTAAACATAGCATGTCTTCTCAAGATGGAGGAGATGAAGATCATGAATAGAAGTTAAGAATTATTTAGCATGATTGATATATGATTGATGTATGTTATGTATATGTATGTAAAGTTGGTTGCTGGAATTTGTCACTGTGAACAGTAACTCATGATGAGGCAGAGACATTTGAGATGTAATTAAAAATAGTAATAGGTTGAGTTAATATATGATATTTTACTAGTAAATAGTATATATACCAAGCTTCAATTTGATATATAGAATGCCTTATTTGGATGTCTACACATAGAGATATAATTTTTCAAAGTTGGGGTCAAAATGATGGAATCAAGGGAAGTATGTTAGATGAACAGTAAACTTTGAACACTGATTGATGTTGACTTGATCAAAGTGTGGTCAACAACTTATTTTTTCCTGAAAGAGGATTAAGTTAGCTTCATGTAGCAACTTGAACCACTTCATTTTGATTTTTCTATATTTAATTATGATTTTTTGAAGTTATGCCACTTGTCTGAAATCTACACAATGAATAGTACTTGAGATTAAGTAATTTGATTTCAATGACCTTAAAAGTGATTTCATATGCTACCGTTTTATCCCTAAGATAAATCCTCACGTATTCCCATTTCTTGCAAATCTAATATTGCCTTCAAAGCATCTTTGGAACTACCATATATGTTAAGAAGTGTTCCAACAATGATGTCACACACATTTTTCTCCATATGCATGATATCAATATAGTGCCTTACATGAAGATGTTTCCAACACGGAAGCTCAAAGAAGATAGATCTTTTTTTTCATATATTTTTTCACTTATCTTGGTAGTCTTACCTAAAGTAACATTGATGTCTTTCACCTTTTCATAAACTTATTGTCCAGTCAATGGCTCCGAAGCATTGTTTAATTCTTAAGCGCCAAAAGTTTTTTTCTTCAGTCAACGGTATGGATGGCCTTGTCTTATAAATCTCCTATAACCTAGGTAGACTATCTTTCTATCTTTTTTCCATGACAAAATTGATAGTAGGAAGTCATTTCCTCACAAATCGAACATTCTTTACAGACCTTAACACTATACCCTAACAAATTTTTGTATGTAGGAAAGTCATTAATTGTACAAAAGATCATGGCCTGCATATTGAAGACCTCCTTCTTAATCGTATAAAAAACATCCACACCTTCCCATAGCTTCTTCAAATCTTTTATTAAGGGTATTAGGTAAATGTCTATGTCATTTTCTAGTTGTTTCAGTCCTGAGATCAACATAGACAATATTACAAACTTGCGTTTCATACACAACAAGGAGATAGGTTATAAATCACCAAGAGGATGGGCCATGAACTATGTATACTACTAAGGTTACCATAAGGTTTCATGCCATATGTACTAAGTCCAAGCCTTAGGTTTCATGGTTAATAGCCGAACTCGGGAAATAAGTCATCAATCTTCTTCCATTGCAAAGAATCATTTGGATGAAAAAGCTTTCCATCACAAATCCTTTCAGTCACATGCCATAACATTTTTTTTAATCATCTTTATTAGCAAAAAGGTGCTTAAACCGTAGTATAATTGGATGATATCATAACACCTTTATAGGAGAGTTGTTTAATTTGTACCTTTGTGTCTTACATATTAAAGACTTCTCCTCATCTTCAAAATCTTTCCTGTACAATATGCAATCATTTAGGCATTCATGAATTTTTCTGTACTGCATACCTAAAGGACATATTATTTTTTTAGTATCATAGTAGCGTTTGGGTAACACATTTTCTTTTGTAAACATGTCTTGCAACAACTCAAGCAATTCTGAAAAACCTATCACTCAACCCATGTCGTGCTTTCACACTTACTAATCTCAAACGCATTCAATAAGTTGTATTTTATGTACCTTGGGTAATAGATGTTTTTCTGCATCATTACACATATTACCATATACATGTGACCGTATAAAAGCATCTTCTCCAACATCACGAATCATGTCCTCTACCCGATCATCAGTATCCATGCCATCATCAAAGGTCTATACCACCTGTTCAGATGCACTCGACCTTTCCACATTTTCACCATGCCATACCCATACTGTATAACTCTTACAAAACTCCTCACATATATGTAAGACTTTGTTTCATCTCATTTACCATTTTGTTTTGCAAAATCCAAAAAGTCCATCACCCCCTCAGCATACTCAAAACTTGTTCGTTTAGCATTTATCCAACTATGATCCATATTTGTGGAAGACTAAAAAAGTAGAAAAATAGAAAATAAGAAAATCTAGCTTGTAGCTAATTATAGGAGAGAATATATCACGCACAAGTGAAAAAACTCACCAATTCAAACAAGTAAATGATAGCAAGAAACCATCAAATAATAGCAAAAGCTACCACCAGTAGTGCATAAATTTTCAATTCTCGAGACAAGGAGTTCAAAATAAAGATCACCAGTTGTAAAGGGCTGAGAAGACTTAAAATCATGAACTAGTGAAAAATGAGAGATGGGAGGTGTGAAAGGGGTTTCAATTAAATTAAAGTATATTTGGTAAGCAAATCTACAATAGATGAAATGGAACACAGGTGTAGAAATACCTTTTTCTAATCATGACATTCTACACCAGTCACTCTTACAATCGTTGTAAAATATTATAATTAATTATTTCATAAACAAATCTACACTGGATGAAATAGAACACCGGTGTAAAAATAACTTTTTTTAAACTAGACATTATATTATACACATGTCACTTTTACAACTAGTATAAAATATTAAAATTAATTATTTCATGAACAAATCTACACCGGATGGAATTTACATTTTGTGTAGAAAATATGATAATCTACAACTGACATTAACATGTTTGATTTCAATCTGTTGTATTTTTTTGTTTTTGAAAAATAAAAGAACACCATGTCAACAGAACAAGAAACTTCGTTCATTCAACTTTACTAATAACTTTACATCAAAAGTTTAAAATTTCAAAAAAATATCTATCAGAATATATAATATATTCTCTCTTTTTGTCATTACGTAAAAAAAATAGGAGGGGTAGATAAAGGTTACAAGTTTTCACTCCTCATCGGACTCAAAGCTTTAGGATTCAAAGTTGGTAGTATTAACAGGATTATATAAGCTATGATTCTGTTGTTGGCGGTGAACTTCTAATTGGAAAGCTCTAAAATGGTGTTTCAATCTATCAACTTGTTGAGTCAATTCTTCCATGGAGTCCTCCAAGCCATTGAAGCACATGATGATTTCCTCAAGACGCTCTATCAGAGTCACAACTAGGGGAGGAGGAGAAGGAACTGAAGGTAGAGGGATAGGATGTTTGTTTTCAAAATTGTCTCTATTTCTTTTGTACAGTAGAGAAGGAGGTGTGTGTGAGGAAGAAGCCATTGGAGGGTTCAAATAAAAGAAAAGAAAGTAGAGATAAAGTGATGAGACAACAAGTACTTATCATAGGAATGGTTAAGGAATAAGAATAGTTTCAAAAAAGAATATCAAAAAATGCAATTGGCCTTCTATCATAATGACTACAAATGTTGGGAATCGAAGAAGTGAAATGAACAGTCTGAAGAAGGTGCGGAAAAGAAGCGGGAAAGTATAGATAAGAAACTGAAGAGTCAGAATAGAAATTATATTCAACACTGATTATAGATATTTTATAGCAATTATGTGTAAATTAGGTGTAAATATTTCATCTTATTTAGAAAAATACCATTGGTCATTTTTTTAAACCGTCTCTGGAAGGATCGGTTTAGAAATATGGCTTTAGAAATTATATTTTGCAATAGTGAATGTAATGCTTCCACTAGTTAACTATGCTTCCGAATACATACTCTGAGTGGTTAAAAGTAGGGTGTTTTATATGAGTATCAAACTTCCCTTGCCTAATAGTAGTAAGAGACTTTAAAAAGGAAAGCAATAGATGAAGCCTGGTGAAGTACAATCCTCTATAGGTCCAACACAATAGCTCTATCACTTGCCCAAACTGCACTACATCATGTGATTCAATAAGAGTTGAAGAGTTTTGAGGGGAGTCTACTAGCACAGGTTTAGGAGAGTTCTCAGGCCATAATCCAAGACAAAGCGTAGATGCTCAATGAGTTTAGCTAAGCTTTGGAGAACAAGCTTATTTCTGAAATGATCAGAAGGCGTGAAATCACCAATGACCAAATTCTCACTGTCATATCCCAATTTTTAGACTTAGAAGCCCAGTATATAGCCTGAAAAAGGGATGCTACCAGACCCTATTGAGAAGAGGTCTCAGTAAATAGAGAAGATTATGCTGATTAGTTTGATGCAACACAGAGTTCTAATATGAGGTCTTGAAAGATTTATATTAATTTCCAAATAAAAGGAAAATTAATACAGTATGCTCTGGACCTCAGAATCAGATGAAATATGGCAGTAAATTCCTATAATTAATATAAGAATTTTTAAAACTGACAGAGCTTAAAAAGGAGTTCTGTAGAATTTACTAAAGAATTTACAGTAGATTAAAAGACCTAATAAATATGTTTCGGGGGAATTTCTCGGGAATTGAGTCCATGAAGATAGGGGACCATACAAAGGGTCTAGAATGGCACCTTATAGGTCCAATGATATTTTCAGATAAGTATGCGGGCTAGGGCTAATAAAGACCGAGAAAATGAAGAATTACGAAAATGCCACTGAAGGTATGCCACTGTGTTGTGTCATTAAGTTAGAGTCAGACAAAAGGCATTATGATTATTTAACTAAGGTTAGATGGTTAAGAAAGGGTATCTGGATAGTTGACCAGGGTCAAGAGATACTCTGGTAAGGTATGAAAAGACAATAGTGCCCTTATAAGTACTAAATAGGTAGTAAGGGCATTTTGGTAATTTACTAAGGATGTTCCTTGGGAGCCAAGCCACCAGAGTGTTTGGGCTTGGTTAGAAACCCAAGATGATAATCCAAGGCCCAAAAACGTAGCCCAAGAGTAATGTGGGCCCAAGAGGCATTAAAATATTATTTTAGTACTTTTTCAATAAAGTAAAGTGACCCGGTCCAAGATAAAACTGGGTAAAGTGATCTAGAATCATGAGATGGCATGAATGGGGATCACAAGGCGCCACATGGCATGATTACAATAAAAGAAGAAAAGCAAAGGACACATGGCATGATTAGAGAAAAAGGAGAAAAAGCAAGAGGACACGTGACACGATCTCGGCCATCCATTCAGGGAAAAGACTCTAGAACTCTCTAGAAAGGCTGAGTCAGCTGGTGAGGTGTCCCAAGGGCCCCACATTTTTCCACATATACCCCTGAGGTGCCCCTTGAGGTGTCCTAGATGATGTCATGAGTGGTGAGTCATCAGGGAGGGTGATGTCATTTTGATGATGCAGGTAAAGCTTCTTGAGAAAGCAAGCAATCTAAGCCATTCATCTGAATCAATCTGGACCATTCATTCCACCTCCTTTCACCTATAAATAGGCCACTTCCCTCCCATTTCAAGGCAAACCATGGATCTAGCAAGAAAAGGAAGAGAAAGAAGAGAGAAAGAGAGGAAGAAAGGAGTTCTGGTGGAGCCAAGAGTAGTCTAAGGAGCCGAGGGACTGGGCAAAGCTTAGGAATGAGGTAAGAAAGTTATCTAGTCTCTACTCTAATAAAGTATAGGATTGCTCTTAGTGGTTAGAATAGAGAAATATCTCTATTAATAAAGGTAGCTAAAGGTAGAAAGAAAGACAGGGGAATATCAGATTAAGGATATCACCCCTAGTTAATCATGAGTTAAGTAGAGCTATGCTGATAGAATAATAATGAAGATATTATTATGCTATGTATAGGCTCTGACCTATGAAAAGAAGGAATCTTAGAGCAAAGGCTAAAAGCTAGAGGAAGGCTATATGCCAGGTAGTAAACTAATCCTAAACTTGTATGCATTGAATGTTATGCTTGATGTGCTATGGCTTTGTTGAATTGTGTTGAATATGTGCTTATGTATGAAGCGCTGTTCTTATGATTACTTTGGACAATTGTATTTCATATGTAACATGGAAGCATGCACATTATGCAATGTTAACACTTTCACAAGCAAGCACAAGTATTCACATTAATGCATGCATTATTTAGTGTTGTTTGCTATTGAGATTTCTCTAGAAATCTCACCCCTTCTATATCAATCCAATTACAGCAGGTCTTCTCAAGATGGAGGAGAAGAGATGTTAATTTCTTAGTATGATTGATATGTGATTTATGTATGTATAATTGCTGGAAATTGTCACTATGAACAGTAACTTGTGGTGAGGCAGTGACATTAGAGTTGTAATTATAAATAGTAAATGATTGAATAAATGTATGATATTTTTCCAGTAAATAGTAGACATACCAAGATTCGATTTGATATATAGAAAATTTCATTTGGATGTCTACACATAAAGATATGATTTATCAAAGTTGGGACCAGAATGCTGAAATCAGGGACAGGACGCTGGAGGAATAGTAAAATTCGGACGTTGACCAACGTTGACTTGGTCAAGGCATGGTCAACAAGTCATTTTTTCCTAAAGTATCATTATGTTAGCTTCGTGTGGCAATTTGAACCACTCCATTTTGATGTTTATAGAATTAGTTATATTTTTTTTGAAGTCAGGTTACTCAGCTAGAATTTACACTGTGAACAGTACTCGTTGGGAGTAAAATTCCAGATTGTATGATTTAACTTCAATGGCCCTAGAAGTGGTTCCAAACGCTACTGAATGGTCCCTAAGATGTAAGAAAAGGATGATGTTACACTCACCCTAAAAAGCATCATTGATATACAAAGGCACAATATTGGGATCTTCAGAGAAGAATTTATTGGATTCAAGAACAAGATTTCAAGCTCCAATACTTTCTTCTCTGTTGAAGACCTCCTGAACACTCCTCTGACCACGGCTCAGACTTCTCAAGCCAATTCTCCTACTCATATTCCTCTTTCTACACCATATGCTTCTAAATAATTTCGTCCTTCTTCATAAGATCAACCTTCTTTGGAATCAAATCCTCCACCAACAAACCAAGTTAAACAAGTTCAACTTCCTCCATGTGATCCCACTACTGATCCACCAACTAACAAGTTCCTCCTCCTCTAGAGCAACCTTTACTAGCCTTAGAGACAACTATTCCTCCACCAACTGAACCAACTTTTGACCAAAACCATCCACTTGCTTCTAACCCTGCTACTAAGCAAAATCCCTCCTCCTCTTATTCTCTTTTTGATTGATGACAAAAAGGGGGAGAAGTGAACTAAATGTGTATGGGTCAATTTTTATAACCTTTTAGTCAATTCACTGTGATTTTGGTCAATTTTCTTTTGGTTGAATATGTGTATTGAATTGACATTATTTTCAGTTTAATGAAATTCAGTTCATTGCTTATTGTTAACTTTTACTGATATGCATTAATTTTCATTTTGTCATTTCATTGATTTCAATTGCTCTAATCTTTACTTATATGCATTGATTTTCATTTTAATCATTTTGTAATTTCATTGATTTCAATTGCTCTAATCTTTCTCATTATATAAATAGTGTTTTACAATTATAAAAAAGGTGGAGAAATATTAGACTCTAATATTTTAATGATGACAAATGATTTTCAGAGCCTATTTTAAGTTAGCTTATTTTTCAATAAGTTTATCGATAAGCGTATTGATCGATAAGCTCTTTGATAGATAAGAAAGAAAATCATAAAGAAAATATGATTCTCAAAGGCACTTTTCAAAGCCTTATTCGATAAGGATACTAATTGATAAATGTTTTGATAAATGAATACAAACTAAGTTTATGAAAAATTTTGAGTCATTGTTTTTAATCTATAATTCTTCAAAGACTTATTCGATAAGTTTGTTTATCGAATAAACCTTCGATAAATAAGATAATGACTCAGTTTGTGAAATCAGTTGGTATAAAAGGTGTTATCGAAATATTGATCAATAAAGGTATTTATCCACAAAGACTTCGATAAATATATTTTTCAATAAATTTTGTGAAACTTGTTTTCAAATGCATTTATCAAAGCAATGATCGATAAATGGAATTATCAATAAGGTATTTGATAAATAAGGCCAACCATTATGTTCCTCTCTATTTTAAAAGAATATGTCTTAGGGATCATTCAGTAGCATTTAGAACCACTTATATAAGCATCAGAGTTCATACACAAAATCTAGAATTTTATAGTTCTCAGTTACTATTCATATGGTAATTTCATATTCAATGACAAATTTCAAAAAATCATAATTAATTCTAAAAAAATTGAAATAAAGTGGTTCAAAAAGCTAATTGAAGCTAACATATTGAAGTTTAAGGGAAAAAATTGCCTCGGACTAATTGACTAGTCAAATAAGTCAGTTCTAACATCAAATTTTACTGTTCATTTGGTTAAACTCCTATAAACAGCTTTTGTACCTTAATTTTGAAAAATCCGTTCTCCTTGTATAGATATCGAAATAAGGCGTTCTTGGTGTCAAAACGAAGCTTGGCATGTTAGCTAAGGATTGGTAAAATATCATACATTTATTTCATCATTTACTATTTCTGATTATAGACTACAACTTACTACTCAAAACTAGTCTTTGTTCAACTACAAAGTTTTCAACAACTAACTTTACATAAATACAATCCATAATTTGTTCATAATATAACCATACAAACATACTATAACATTATCTTCTAATCTTCACCTCCTACACTTCATGGTCCTATTGTATGAAATTATAGATTGGGGTGAGATTTTTGAGGAAATCTCAGTAGTAAACGGTATTAAACAATGTATGCATGAATGCTTGGAACTTGTGCTTGCTTGTGATTGTGTTAACTTAATGTATTGTGCATGCTTCCATGTAACATATGAAATACAATTGGCCAAAGTAATCATAGCACAGAGCTTCAACAATTTCATACGAATAACATCAATCAATCAAGCCATAACACAATCAACACATACAAGTTTAGCTAGGTAAGCTTACCTTGATGCTTTGCTTTCCTTTTATCATTTTCCTTATGCCTTTCTTTGATGTGAGGTTTTCTTCTTGAACAAAACTCAAATCCTGAAGATTGCATATTCATACATGCATCACAATCTCATTTCAACTAAGATTTAAAAACATTGAACTTGGCTAACTAACTAACCCCTAACTTTCTATTTTTGTGGCTAATTATCTTATCCTTTGAACTAACTTGTGTCATAACTTTACCATACACAATTTTACTCTTTAAATCCATTTATAAGCTTAGAATTACAAAATTTCAACCCCTAAATACCCTACTGACATAACTAAAAGAGTGCACATAATTTTTCTAAAAATTATCATTTTGATTCCAATGCTTCCAATATTTGTTTATCTACTTTATTCCACACAATTTTTCATTTTAAAACCATTGAAAATATTAAAATCATGAATTTCATACTATTGTTCATGAGAATGAACAGTAATAGAGAAGATTTTAAAATTCCATTTCCAATTTCAATTCTTCCAAAGTTTCAATCTTATTCAATTCTACACAAAATCATCATTTGAATTCAATGGAAGCATTAGATCATTGAAATTCACACTCCTCCTTTCAGTTTTGCAGTTGAGCAAAAGCCCTCCATGGTTTGCAACATAAAGAATTTCAATCTAATTCAATAACCAACTATCCAATCTAGCTTATATAAGCATCTTTTGCATAACTCTAACTTGACTTTCCTTTTCCTTTATTTATAAATTCTGGACAGAAAGCATATCCAAGGTAAAATATCATTTCTAACCATTAAAACCTAAATTTCATCCTTCCAAAACACATATAAATAAGTTATGATGGATTGATTGCCTTATGCCTTAGCTAACTTGGATTAAAGTACTTTGGATTGCATTTGCTTTGGTTGATAGTTTGATTGACAAGAGTTTCCTCAAGGGTTCCAAGAGCATCACAGTTTTATGAAGATTGGGGGTATTTATGGCAAAAAATTTGGCATCTTAAGACCATTTTATCCTCCGTTCAACTAATTATTACAATGCTTAAATCTTGAATTTAATTAGTTGGTTTTTGGATTAATTAACCTTAAACTTCATTAACTTAATAATTATATTATTTTATTAAATTGTATCCATGTCCAAACTCTTCTTCCTTGTTTTAGGCTATCAAGTGGCACCTTGCACATGGTATGGGTCCCACCATGTGCCACGTGGGCTTATCTCTTGACTTTCTTGGATTTTCTTCTTTTTATACATAAAATATCCTAATATTTATCTTGAGCTTCAAGACAACAACTTGGGCTTCATCTTGACACCATTTGGGCCTCCTCTTGAGACTAATTGCTAATTAACACAAATCCCAAGGAATTTTCCTAATTACCCTAATTTTTTAGATAAATTCTAGACACATCTTTTAATGGTTTTGATATTATTATAAATTTATTCTAATATATAATAAATTTTTTGTAAAGTCATAATTTTTTGAGACTCAGAAGTCCTAATAAAAATTCCATACGTTTTCTCTAAATCCTTTATCGGTATCCAATTTCACCTTAAATTTTATAATTAATTCTATTGAATTCATTTTTTAGTCTTGTTAGCTTCATAAATTCTTATATTAATTATAAGAATTTATTACAAAATTTAATCTGATTATGAAGTTCAGAAGATACGGTACTAATTTTTAGACTTTAAAAATTAATATCAATTTATTGGGACCTTAGATCAAAATTCTGAGAGATATGTCTTGCTTGAATTCTATTCTCTATTTAATGATAAAATTTGGGACTAAACATTTCCAAGCAATTTTTTAGCCTTTTCTGGCTCAACTTTCTATAATTACACTTTTGCCCCTAAATTTGGCAAAATTACACTTTAGTCCCTAAAATTGACAAATTCCATTTTAGTCCCTTTCTACCAAATTTGAAATTCCAATTTGGTCCTTGAAATGTAAAAATTCCATGTAGGCCCTTGAACTTCCACTAATTGCAATTTAGTCCCTAGACTTTCACTATTTATAGTTTGGTCCCTAAACTTTAACTATTTATAGTTTGGTCCCTAAACTTTAACTATTTATAGTTTAGTCCCTCTATCTTTATAACTTTATACCTTCTCTCTTTTTTTGAATTAAACCTTATTTAATCATTATCTTTTCTTTTGATTACCATCAAAATCTCTTCTTAACATCTTTTCTCTATCAATTTTATACAGATTGAAAAATTTTGGGATGTTACATATCGAGTCTTTTAACTAAAGTGTATTTCAAGACTCGTTTATCAAAGTATTATTCGATAAGAGAATTTATTGAAGAACACTTCGATAAATAGAGAAAATTTTGTTTTAACAAAGTCACTAAAGTACTGACTTTTGCTAATAAGATTAAATTTTTAAAGTTGAAGTCTAAGTTTATGCTTCAAGCACTTATGAATAAGTTATTCAAAGAGACTATTTTTTAAATAACACTTAGATAAATTAGATAGTGTAAAATGATTTGAAATCTAAAAGAGCATATGATATTTTTCTAATAGCTTTTTGAATAGGCTGCTTATCGATAAGAAATAAAATTGTTTCAATGCAATTATCTTGAGACTTATCAAAGTCCTTTTCGATAATGTATCTTTTTAATAAAAACTTTGATAAATTGAACTAATATTCACAAAGATTTTCAAACCAAACCTTGATAAGAGATTTATGCTTAAAGTTTGATCAATGAATATTCATTAATAGATGTTTAAACTCTTTATATATTACTTATGCAACAGCTTCCTAGTCTATTTTCAGATAAAGAGATCATCTACGGTGAAGTTGTCAAAAAAGTAAAAATCTATCAGAAGAGCATTTAATGCAACTACCAGCTGCTGTCAACAACATACGGTTTTGTCTCTTCAACGGCTTCATTCAATATGTGTCTAACAGATTCTTAAAGAGCTTAAGCTATAAATAGAAGACTAATTAAATGCCGGAGTTAAGAAGCCAACTACCACAATCAAACACATTTACTCAAGCTTCCATTCTCACTGTTTGATCTACTATGTTTTACACTTTTCACACTTTGTGAATAGAGATTTTTTTGTGAGAGAATTTCTATATTCTTCTATACTTCAATGTTTAGCACAATCCCTCTAGTCAATAGATTTTTGTAAAACTTTATTTATTTACTGAGATACTCAACAGTGGGTCTCTTGAGTAGGTTATCACCTTATGAGTTATAAGGGGGAGTGAGAGAGACACTCACTAGTTAATGTACTAAGGCACCAAGAGCCCAGTTAATGTTAAAGATATAGTGAAATACTCATAGGGAATTTGAGGACTGGATGTAGGCTAAGTAGTTAGGCCAAACCAATATAAATTTGCTATGCAATCTTCTCCCTTTAGCTACTTTTAGTTAAATTGTTCTTTACTTATCTATTTAATTTAATTGAAGTTTTAAACTTTTAAATATCACACAATTCATCCCCTCTTGGGTGTAACTGCCAAAACTAACAACAATAGCTCATGTTAAGTGTCTTTAGTTGTTGTATGAAATGTTATGTTATACTACCGTTCAGGTTGATAGATCTACCTATACTAATCCTTAGGCTTATCCTAACACATGTATCATAAATAGGTTTCTAGACACTGAATAAGTACCTCGAATTAACCATTCGTTTGTGGATGATATCTAGAAGTTAATTTTTTATCAACTACAAAGATTCAAAGGAATTCTTTCCAAAAATTACTCAAAAAAATAAAGTCATGATCACTGATGATTTGTGAAGAAGCCCCATATAACTTATACACTTAATCCAATAAAACCTAAGCTAATGATGTTGCTGTATAAGGTGAGCAAGGGGAAGGAAATGAGCATACTTGCTTAATTGGTCAATAACAACCCAAATTGTTTCTCTTCCATGCAATTTAGGAAGTCCCTCACTAAAATCCATGGGGATAAACTCCCAAACTGTACTAGGAATTAGTAGTGGTTGTAATAATCTGAGAGGCATCATAGCTTCATACTTACACCTTGCACATGTATCACAATGCTTCACATAATTTGTAACATCATTGATAGGAAGCCTGTATGCCTGAATAATCCCCTTGTGGGCTTGAATGTATCCATCTTAATATGTATATGAAGATCATGGTTGTTGCCAACTACGAGTTTCCCCTTTGTACTTAACAATCGCTATCCCATGTAAAGTGCCCTATGTTCCACCAGCTTGTTAAATCTTATGAATAAGGGAGACGATGAAGTCATCATGTCCCCAACTATGCTTAATCTCATAGAGTAACTCAGACGAGGAGGTGTCAAAAGTGAGTTGTATCAGCTGCTGCTACCTAGGTATCCTAGAAAGAGTATCGATTATTGAGTTTTCACTCCTATTTTTGTATTGAATTTCATAATCAAACCCAGCTACCTTGGCTACCCAATATTTTTTAACTGCCATCTATAGCTACTGCCCCAAGATAAATTTGATGCTTTTTTATTAGTTCATATTATAAATTTCTATGGCTCCAAGTACTAATGCCAATGTAGAATAACTAGCACTACCACCATCAAATACTTCTCGTATACTAACAATTGTCGGTGCTTTAGTGCTAGTCCCTTATAATAAAATCCAATTAGCTACCCTTATTATAATAACATAGCTCCTATACCTGTCCCACAAGCATCAGATTCAACTATAAATTCTTTAGTAAAATCAAGAAGGATAAGAACAGGGGTTGAAGTGAGAGCATTTTCAATTTTTGAAATGATATAGCTATTGATTTTGTTGGAAATCGTGCCCTAGGGGCCAATCATTGTCTTATGAACATTATTGATTTATGAATTTATTAATTAAGTTATCATATTATTTGCATGTTTACTATGATGACCATCCTTGGATAATTCATGATATTATCCTAAATGTCCCTGGTCGATCATCTATGTGGGAGCACAGATGAAATAAGACCAGTATGACTTTGAAGATGTATAGAGATATAAATCAAAGTCATAAGCACATGTAAGAGTACATGGTGTTGAACCGACCCGCTATAAGAGAATTGCATGGGTAACGTCATAAGCTTCTCTCATATACAAACCATGTCAATATGCCCTTTGACATGAGAACATCATGGATTCCTACATGACAAAATGCTCAGCTTTGACCTAATCAAAAGTCACTTTTGACCGAGTGATCATAAAGACTATGTTCGGGCTTAGTGGTTTTTCATGCGGAGGAATGTGAATGGTCAAGATGGAATTTGTCCCTCACATTTGTGGAGAGATATTACTGGGCCCCTCGATGAGTGAGTCTGAGAAATGTATGGCCATACTGTAATGGAAAGGTAGTTCCATTTCTATAATCAGACTACTCAGGGATCGAGAAAGAAACGGTCAGGAATAGGAGGATGACATTATCCATGCCTCATCCATGACCAAAATATCGCGTGACAGAAGGGACATGATATGGTTGTATAAAAGGTTACATCGTTTAACGATCCTCATATGATTTGGGTAGTTGTTATGTCTTGCTAGAGACCGCTTGCGACTTGTGTGCTAGTATAGCAAATGGCCCACTGCCAACTTCATATGGGCCTACAGGGTCGCACACAAAATAGCCCAACACGAGCTATGATGTCCAGATTCATTGAATCTAAGACATGTCCAGATTCAATGAAAGATCCAGGTGAATGTATATATATTTATTTATATTTATATTCGTATATATATAAATTCGTATATATATATATTATATATATGAGATATATGAGATTTAATTTATAAGGATAAATTAAATCCCTATCACGTTTGAATTCGAAATTCAAATTGATAGGATATCTCATATAAGAGATATTTATAAGATTTAATTTATAAGGATAAATTAAATCTCTATCACGTTTGAAATTTGAAATTCAAATTGATAGGATATCTCATATAAGAGATATTTATAAGATTTAATTTATAAGGATAAATTAAATCTCTATCACGTTTGAAATTCGAAATTCAAATTGATAGGATATCTCATATAAGAGATATTTATAAGATTTAATTTATAAGGATAAATTAAATCTCTATCACGTTTGAAATTCGAAATTTAAATTGATAGGATATCTCAAATTTGATTTATGAGAATAAATCAAAAATAGTTCAGTCTCATCTTTATTTAAAATTAAATAAATGGGTAATTAAATCTGTGGGACGGATTTGATATTATTTTGTTTAATTAGTTTCTTATAAAATCATACAATATATGATATTGTATTATTTTGGAATTAATATAAGATTAACTCCAAAATCCAATTCGGTTGACAGAGAAAAACGCATAGCATCCTATATATCTGATTTTAGGAGCTGCGTTTTAAAGAGAGAAACACACATACGGCAGATCCTGGCAAGGAATGGAAAAATTTTTAAATTAATTTCCGCTGCGTGTCTTCCAATTCCTTACAGATTTTTTCCACTCAAATGCATTCTTCCTTAAAAGAAGAGCGAGAGGCCGAGATATAGTCCATAATCCTTGATAAACCTCCTATAGTACCCAGCCAACCCTAAAAAAGCTGAGTTACTTAACACTTGTTGGTTTTGCCACTCTTTTACTGCAATAATTTTCTTTAAGTTAGTGGAAATGGTGCTATGACTTATGATGTGACCCAGATATTCTACGGTGGTCAAATCAAATGAGCACTTGCTTCTCTTGACAAAATAATGGTTTTCCTTCAATATCTATATGTAGCTTGCACATATTTCTGATGTTCTACAAGAGAAAAGATATAAATAAGTATATCATCAAAAAACACTAATACAGTCTTCATAATGTAAGGTCTGAAGGGCATAACTAGCCACTTGTAATGCTCAAAGTATGACTTGAAGGCAGTCTTGTAGGTGTCTTCTGGGTTCATTCTTATTTGATGGTAACCCGCCCTAAGATTCAACTTTAGTTTTACCATACCGAGTTCATCAAACATATTCTATACACACAAATGCCATGTACCATCCTTCTTCTTCACTAGCACCATAGGTATAGAGAATGATGATAAACTCTCTTGTAACACACCAGTTTGCAGTTCAATTCTCCTATTAGCTTTTTCAATGATATCTTTTTGGGCAGAGGGATATCGATACGGTTTAAGGCTCACATGGTGTCACATCCCATATTTTTAAGGCTAGAATAGTAATATTAACATAGTTGGTACAACATATAAAGTTAAGCCAAAGTTATGACAAATGTAATTTTCAGGAAGCTTAAGGCTAATAGGGGTAATTTTAGAAAAATCTATGAAAATTCTAAAAAATCATAGAAAATGGGAAATGAGATATTAAGGCCTATTGGAGGTGATAAATGATGAAAATGGGTAGAAAATTTTTAAATTTTTTTACTTATTTGGCTAATTATAAACTATTTAGCCAAATTTAATTATTTAAGCTAGATGGATACCTCAGAAAATTAAGAAAAGATAGGAATAATATACTTTGAGAATTATATGACATTTTACAGGTGGTTTATTCCTAAAATGCCCCTAGAGAAATTTTAAAGGAATTTAGATGCAAATTAAGCTAATTATGGATTTTATTTGAAAAAATTCTAGATAAATACCTATAGGGGTAAATAAATCACAAGAAACTTTGTGGGATTTTCATGGAAATAGTATGAGATAATGCAGCTGATAGAAGTCTTTTATTAACTCAGAAACTCTAGGAATTAATTCTTAAGGTTGGATAATATGAATTAATTTGATTTATTTCTATTTTACCATTAATAAAATTATGATGGCAGTAAAAGAGAGACCCATTTAGATAAGAAAAATATTAGAAATGTATTATGGAACTGACAAAAATTAATTGTAGTGCCTAGGATATTAGAATTGTGAAATAGAAAACTATTATAGTATAAAGTGCATTGATATAACTTAGCCATTTTACTTGGTTACAGATGGCGACATTTGCAAACCAAGGATAGTGAGGATTTTGACTTAAGAAATATTTAATTTAAAATTATTTTTGGTAGGAAAAAGTTGCAAGAAGCCCTAGAAGCTTGACACATAAGCCTTGTAATTTGATAGAACTTGGAGATTAAATAAATTTCCATTGCTTATAAATTCCACCCCTCCCCCTCTCATTATTGCATATTTTGGCACACAAGGGAAGCTCAGGAAATTTGATTTCTCAACCTTTCAAGACAAGGAGAAGCTAGTTACTTCAGTTAATTAGCTTGGATAAAATGTTAGTTGATGTCTCCAATCTCCTAATTAATGTTTTATCTAATTAAATCATGGTTTAGATAGTTGGAAAATCAAAGATGTCCCATAGATCATGCTGGCTGAAATGTGAGACTTAGGGAGACATGATTTTGATGCTAAATCTAGGTTAAAGACATGGATTAATGGTTAATTTAAGTAGTATTACACTAGGTTATTTAATTCCCTTGGATTGAAATTTATTCATACCTCTCAGCCACTAAGGGAGAGTTGTCCTAGGAATTGATTTTATTAATTTTGATGCTTCCTATGTATTTACAATGAAAAATAGAGTAGGATTAACATAAGAAACAAGCTTTTGGAAGCATTTGAATCAAAATTAGAAATTTAAGTTTCATGAAGGACGCCTCTCGGCTAATTACAGAACACAAGAAAGGAGTTTGATTTTTTATGAATTCAAGCCCATATTTGGATTCGACATGAAAAATTATATAGGAACAACCTAAGTGAATAATTGTTAAGTTAGTAGAAACAAAGCCCTAAAAATCATGTTAAAGATTAAGGGTTTAAGGGATTTATGTTTAAACCATTGTTAATGAAATGTGTATTGATGATTATGCTCCCTTTTGTCCTATTGGAATAGTGTTTGACATTTGTGGAGGAAATGACTGAACTCAAGAACAAGAATCAAAGAGTTATTGGATCAAGGTAGTAAGTTACCCAATTGGAATGTTAACTTATTTTAATTGTTATATGTGTGTTTGCCATAATTGTTGGTGGAATTAAATATGATGATATGATACTACTCTTGCATTGTGATGTCTTGACTTGATGTATAAGTGAGTTGACATGAAATAAAGTAGTTTCCTAATTGTGGTATAATGCTAAGTTACATAACGATCTTGCTTGTTGTTTTTGTTGATATAATTTGCTATTGAGATTTCTTTAAAATCTCACTCCTCCAATTGAATAATTATTTAGAAACTGAACCAGCAAGTGGAAATAGCTCAATGATGGAGAATTAGAGTTTTTATATCATGACCATTTGTTAATTAATGTTGTATATAATTATTTATGACAATATGTATGACATATATAAGCCAGTAGCAATTGAGTAATGTTTTAATCAAGTTAATGTTTGAATATGACTGTGAAACTTTGTATGCTTAAAGTAAATATAATGAGATTTAAATGTATAGGTAGAACACATAAATTGGAACTGTGTATAATTTATGGTAATTTTTTAAAGTTAAGGTTATAAATCTGGAAGTTTCAAAAATGACCATTCTTTACATGATGATTAGCTTCTTCCTCTGGAAGTTAGTGTTTCTGATGTTGAGGGCATTTGTGTTTTAGAAGAATTTCTTATGGCAGTAAAAGCATAAATTCTTCACATGATGATCAGCTTCTTCCTCTGGCATTAGAGCTCAGAATAGTTTATTCGTTTTCTTGGGTGCGAAAGCAACTATCTTATCTCTATTCTGGGTCTTGCCACTTCCTGAGGAATTCTTCTTGGGTGTCTTCGTGTAATCAGGACCTTGTGCCACCATATTTGATCTCGACAGGTAACCTTGGTTCTTGTTAGTTGAATTCCTTAATCCTTGTTTGGCATTGACTAGTTCTTGCAAATGTGTGAGTCGCTAGCCTCAATCATGGTTTGGGGTTAAACATTTGAATTGGTCCTTCCAATTTAGGCTTCAATGTTGAGATATAAGCGTCCAAAATGTACTCCTCTATTAGGTCCAGTTTTGCATTAACATGATCAAATTCTATGTTAAACTGAACCATGGGTCCTATTTGTCGAAGGTGTGTAAAGTCTCCCATTGAAGTCTCCAACAACAGTCTGAACGTCTTCTTCAACATCACAACATAATCAGCCCCTGGGGGGAAAAACCCTGCCCACCGTTGTTCTAGCACGAGGTGCCATGGAAGCGAGCCTTCGTCAAGATTCATGGAGGCAATCTTGACGTTGTTCTCTTCAATTGTTTCATCTAACTCAAAATAACGCTCACATCTAAAAATCAATGCAAGTATTTATTTACCATCATATCTCAAAAAATCCATCTTCGTCAGTGAAGTCTTTTTCTAGTGGGCGTTCCTCCCACCTTGTTCATTCGGACGATTCCTTGGGCTTCCATTGTTTAGACCCATAACATTCTCGTCTAAACGTCGTGCAGTAGTATGAATTATTACAGCCATGCCCAAAACGTCATCACGAATTTCATTGAGAGAGCCCTTTAGGTCTTTGACTTAATTTATCTTTTGTTCGATTCTCTACAAGCGGTTATCCATGATTCTTGCTTGTTGTGATCTGGTGGATACCATACAAGAGCGCCGAAAGATGCCAAGAAAGGGCCACTCTAATACCATTGGTGCAAGAATGTAATTCTTTCATACAGTTATTAGAGAATAAGGAGGGAAGAAGGAGAATTCAAGAGATTAGAGAGGAATCAAGGAGATAGCAGATAAGAGGATTAGAGACATTAAAGAGGTTTGGGGTTTCTAAGTAATACTCCGAATATTCACTAAGCAAAACTAAATAATACAATCCATTAGCTCTATATTTATAGGCTAAGCAAGTAGATGGGCAAAAAACATACTCACGCTAACCCTGCCGATAATTGTAAAATCTATTTGACAATAATAGTAATCTAATGGTTACTACTAAGCTAATTAACTACCCTTTTATATTTACTTTATATTATATAACAATATATGTCCTCCCTTTCTTCCTTTTCTTCTTCATGCTCTCCTTTCATCTCCCATCCTCATTGTTTCAAGTTATGATTGTTTAAAAAAAACCAGATAACCCACACAACCGAGTGGAAAACTAGTAAATCAAATGCCAATCCTATTTAGTTTAGGTTATAAATCAACTAAGAAACGACCCATTATGACTAGTTTATAAGTCAGTGTTAATTAGCCTTAACCTAGATAATCTATTGGGTTTGGTTGGGTGGGTTAACTCGGGTTATATTTGCCCTCTATCATATTGGCCAAAACGGTGTCATTTTAATTTTTTTAAAGAAAAATAAATTGAAAATAAAACTTAAAAAAAAACTAAATTCTTAAATCCAATCGGTTGTCACTTTGTCCAAAACTCTAAATCCCTAATCCTTTATCCTTGAGATGAGAGATGATGTATAAAAGAGATATAATAGGAGAAATGGTGTAGAAGAGAGATAAGAAATGAGAGATTGTGTATAAAAAAATGAGAGATGAGAGAGAGCGTAGAAAAGAAAGGGGAGAGGAAAAAGATTATAGAAAAGAGAGAAGATATGATATAAAAAATAGGGATAATATAATAATTGGTTAATCTATAAACTCTTTTACTATTTTATAAACTAGTCTATGTTATGAATATTAGAATATAGATGTCAATCTCCATCTCCCTCTTCCTCTTCAAATTCCCTAAGTCATTATTCCTCCATTAATTACTAGACTCTTCATTACTCCTCCATTAATTATTAGACTCTTCATTATTCCTCCATTAATTAATGGACTCTTCATCTTTAACTTCTATGCCTATAAATAGGTCATACCATTTGTATTATAAAGAAGAAGAAAGAAGATAATATATACTTGTCTGATTTTCTTATCCACATCTCTTCTCTCCTCCTAATCTTATTGTTAGTTTTATAATACTCTAACCAGTTTATCTAAAAATTTAATTTTAAATTATAGTTTAACCTATTTTCTTAAATAAAAATAATTATTTATTTTAAAATTTATTCAAATCAAAGTTTTGTTTAAAAAGAGTTTTTAAAACGTAAGATTGGAGAGTAACCCACGAGTTTTATAACACTCCAATGTTCCTCCTCTCCGTGAAGTCTTGAATACTGAGAAATCCACGAGAGATAGGTAGAGCCCTGCTTCTCAGGCTCAGGTTTTTGTGTTCCAATATCCGTTTCCTAATCTAAAAACGCCTTGACATGCGTAAATTGAACTCTCCCTCAATTTATCAGTTAAAGCATTAGTCCGTTCCTCTTCGAGATTTCGTCATGGACTCACCACACCAATACAATAATTTTCTTGAGCAAAATTTTGACGAGAGAAACTCTAACTCCGACACTCATAATTCTCCTGTTCAAGTATCGCTGGTGGAAACCCAACACATTCACCCTAGAAAGTATCGTTTTTCTTCGCCCCCCTCCCTTTTCTTCATAGGTAGTTTTTAAATTTTTTATTTTTTTATAATGCTTTATGGGTTTCGTGGTAGGTATCAATTAGAAGTGTTTGAAGTAGCAAGAGGAAAGAACACAATAGCAGTGTTGGATACTGGTTCTGGTAAGACCTTGATCGCTGTCATGCTCATAAATGACATTGGCCAGTCTATCAAGTCAAGTGGCGTGAAAAAGTTGATTATTTTCTTAGCTCCCACTGTTCATCTTGTCAATCAGGTGAGTTCGGAACCGGAAGTTTTGTTCTTTTTGCGCTTGCTTCCTTTTAGTTTGTTTGTCAAACTTGGTATATTCCACTATCCACATTTAACATCCAATTTCAGATAGTTGATCGGTGAAATTTCAGACACACTCTTTGGTTACTAGTCTTAAGGACTAAAGTGGATTGTTGGTTTAATGGCAGGTTATGAATTACCTTATTTTGTGCTTTCCATTTGCAGCAATTTAAGATTATAAAAGATCTTACAAATTTTGATGTCGAAGAATACTATGGGGCTAAAGGAGTTGATACATGGAACTTAGATAGATGGGAGAAGGAGATCAATGACCGTGATGTAAGTTTTCTCGTGGATCTGCTAATGCTATACCTAGAGTTAACATTACACAGTTTTTTATGCTTTCATTTTCATTGAGGACTGATTGAAATGTTCTGGGCCTGATGGGATTTAGCTTCAGAGCTTATTAAACATATTACACATGACTTGCATGTTTCCACTGATAAATCTTGCCATTTGGGATGAAAAATCCTACGATCAAATCTTTAAAAACTGGGAGTGCTTTTCATTCCCTTTGACTCCATAACTAGTTTATTCTAATTCAGTATAGTTGCTTTACAGATGAATGTATGTCATAGCTTTCCCACCTATGGATAATGACTTCACTTTCATGGTGGTTGTCAGAGTCACCCCATCCCCTTTTGTTTAATTGTTTTTTTATTACTCGATATGTCAACACAGCTTCATTCTTAGTGGATGATTTTTTCTTTCAATTTCTCATAAATTCTAGGGGTTCCTTACTGGTTTGTATCATAAAATTAAAATACTTCAATGCGTGAATTTACTAATGCAGTGTATAAAAGTTTGAGCACAAGATTTGTGTCTTTAACAAAGGTTCTTAGTGCTTAATTTATAAAGTTTAAAAAAGATTCTAAATTTAAGTATTATGGGTGTATTGAAAGAACCTATTTGCATTTGATAAAATAAGGGTTAAGTAAAGCTGTATCAATGGAATCTGTTATCACTTTATGCAACAAATTATGTTAAAAAGCAAGAATCGTTGTAGCAAGCATGCACCCCTGTTTTGAATTTATCAGCATCTTTCCTTCAATTAATTCAATTTATACGACTTTGGAACAATTAGAAAATTACAAAAATGAAACTATTCCTGTTGAACAACAAAGGGTGATTAATCAAGTCCGACAACAGGTTTTCCAACAAGCCTTACAAGGAGCTCTAGGAACTCTGAATAGTTGCTTAAACAATGAGTTACATTTACGTATCATTAGTGCTAATATTGGCATGTTTGGGACGATGAAAGAAATAAAATAACATATTAGTTCTTCTTATTGTAGGCATTACTTTCTTTTCTTCTAAAAAAGAATTAAGAAATACTCATGGTAACCATTTGTGCAGATGAAAATAGTAAAATTATCTGTGAACGTATTGAGCAATATAATGCTGAAATAAAGATTGTAAATACTTGTGCTGTGCTTCAAGTAGGCAATGACATTTCTTGTATTTGTGGTCTTGAGGAAGTAATGGTAGGTGAATTAGTAGAATTTGAAGAGGGTACAATGGGCATTGCTTTGAATTTGGAATCAAATAATGTTGGTGGTGTATGGTATTCTTTTGTTAAATTACTAAAAAAGTTAATAATTAATAATTCTTCTAGTTTTAGCTCTGCAGTGAGCTTCGAAATAAGCTTTTAGATTTCTCCATAAACTCACCCTTAAACTAACTAGCTTTCCTGGATTTAGTGCTTTCTTGATTCCCAGGATATTGCTATAAATAATATTTCTTTTTATTTTGTCCTTGTGCACAAGTATTCTCCTATTGGAGGCAATCCTCTTTCTTCTTTATATGACACCAAAAATAGTATTATTAACATAGTAAGAACTATACCTTCTGCTTTATAGGTACTGATTATGACACCCCAGATTCTTTTGGATGCCTTGAGAAAGGCATTCCTTAGTATAGAAACAGTATGCTTGATCATCATTGATGAATGTCACAGAGCAACCGGCAATCACCCCTATGCAAAAATAATGAAGGTGAGGGCACTAGGGAACACTTTTAATTTTCCTTACACTTAATTGTTCATGGTTTTCTGTGTTTCTCTTCTGTACTGTGTATATTTTTTCATTTGAATGAGAAAAGAGTGGCAACATAAATTTACTATACAATTGTTTTCTTCTACTGAAGGAATTCTATCACAAGGCTAATGTAAAGCCAAAAATCTTTGGGATGACAGCATCACCAGTAATTAAAAAAGGTAGCTGTGCCATGAGCTGAGTTGTCTCTGCCACCGAATATAATTAGAAATTAGTAAATGAATACTATGTATTTCTTCATTCTAGGTGTTTCCTCTACTATGGATTGCAAGGGTCAGATATCAGAACTTGAAAATTTCTTGGAGTCCGAGGTGCTAATAAATTTCTTGCATTGAATGTATTTAATCTTCATTTTGTCTCCATAAATTTAAATTTAGCCTCTATGCTTCTTCAGATATATACAATCGAAGATAGAACAGAGATGGATGCTTGTATCCCTTCTGCAAAAGAGAGCTGTAGATACTATGATCGAGCACAATTTGCTGCTATGAGTTTGAAACCAAAGATTGAAGCCTTGTGGTCTGAGGTAGTTCTATTTTATTATTATACATAATATAGATAATGTATTATCTAATGAATTTTCCTTGTTATAAAGTTATTGCTGATAAATATTTTAAAAAAATTAAACTAACAAAAATATATGTAGAATGTGTGCCATTACTTGAAAATTTCCCACCATGGTTTTCATGCTGATCCACAACCCCCACCCCCCAAAAAAAAATTTATCCCAGATCCGTCCTTGATTCTATTATATGTTGATGTAAAAAATTCACCTCTTGTCTCCTTTCCATATTTATCTTAATCTTTTATTAAAAAATACTTGCTGATGTTTATCTGTTTGGACAGTCAGATGTCTTCTTGTCAGAATTACAAATGTCATTGCATGGTAACTATAAAGATGTGGATGATAAATTTAAGGCCCTGCATAGACAGATGTCCAACGAACTTGCAAAAATCTTGTATTGCCTTGAAGATCTTGGACTCCTATGCACTTATGAGGTATCCATCTTACTGTTGAAAATATGAAAAATATTTGTGCCTAAATGTAGGAGCTAGTTAGGAGTTTGTTTTGGTGCTAAATATAAAAACTCAAATCTCCTTTGTCTCGCACATTTATTATTTTTTCCAAATTATCCCCTATTTGTTGACATTAAAATACGGAATTTCCCGATATAGAAGATTTACATTTATTGTCTTCATTTTAATATCTGTTTTGATTCCCTCCACTGATTATGATCCCTAAAATCATGGGATTATTATTATGTAATCAGTATCCCATAATCATAGATTCTAGGAGCCATCTAGCCATAAGTTTAGGGATTCTATATTAATGCTATGTCTGAATCCGTATCTATTTATATCAGCCTCAAAGATGAATAAAAATAACATATTCTAGCATCAAAATCTTCACTATTGATTGCACACATTTTCCAATGTAAATGATTAAAAGGAGGGGTATTTTGGGGAAGCCAATACATATTTTTTACAAATAACTAAATTAATTTTCTTAATCTGTGAATTAGCTATCTAGTTTCTATATTTAGGATTGAAGGGAGTATCTTTTTCCATTTTAATGAAATATTCGCCTTAGCCATAATTTCTTAATCATTGGACTAACACAAGAGTTCTGACTTCTTGAAACTGGTATATATATCTTTTTGGGATAAATAATGTTGTCTTAATATGTGAGTTATTGTGAATTACATCAAAGATTTCATATCTATCCTACATATATTGTTTTTTGCTCATCTATGTGATTGTGTGTGTGCATGTTTGTCCTTTTGTTTGGTTTTTTAGCCTCCAATATCATTTTGATCATTGATTCTCTCCTGTTAGGGTAATGATTGTTATACACCAAATAACTTTATATAACTGCATGCATATGTAAATGTGGAAAATAAGTAAATTGCGTTTTCTTTACATGTTTTATAGAAATATAATTATAAAAGGGGCTAACGTTCCTACAGGCTGTCAAAATATCTCTCGAGAAATTCTGCAACATAGAGGAAGAGCATGAAGCATGCCGAAAAGGTTCTCTGCATTGCAAACATTTCCTTGAAAATGTGATGCAAATGATTGGGGAATCTCTCCTTCTGGGTAGGTATTTTAGAAGATTTCGTATATTGATTTTGCCCCATGTGCTTTTGAATCTATGTTCACTGTTGACCGTTGAGGTCATAAGTATCTGGACAAACTACTGTTTTGTTCATCTATCACTAATATTAGTCATGCAATCATAACAGATTCTAAGTAGTTAAACATTTTTATTATGTATATTTAGGCAGGTTTTACATTAGTTTTGATACTTGGTCCTCTGTAGTGAACCAGTTTTTTGTAGTATATTGTCAATATAATGCTGTAAGCTGCTTTCCCTCCTTTATTATGTTGTCATTTAAGGTTGATGTAGACTTAGGTAGTATAGGATACCATAGTTCCACATTGAGTAGTATGAGGTGCTCAATGGGGTATTTAGAACTCATCAATTGGTATAAAAGACAATTCAAAATGAACTACCTACAAAGGTTTTTGACTAGGGAAGGGTTTTGATGGAAAAGGAAGTCGAGAAGCCTAGTACAATGTTGTAAAGTGCAACCACTGGGATGTCAGCTCTCCAAGGGGGTATTGATGGAGACTTAGGTAGTATGGGATACTTAAGTCCCACATTGAGTAGTATGGTAAGCTCAATGTGGTATTTATGCGGGTTAATTCTTCCATTTCAATAGCTAGTTTTTAGGGAAGTGTTCCCCATCCCACTTAAGTACCCATCAAAGGTATTCAGCAGAAGCAAACTATATTTTCCTCTAGATCGTTTTTCTTGGAGATAAATCTTTTTTGAAGGCTATTGCTAGTGGTTAGCATAAAACCCTTTTAGTGATATTTAGTTATTTTAATAAAATGTTATTTGTTTGGATTGCATTTTTATATATTTTGGATTAGGATTAGCTCAAGTATTTTGTTTTAATCAGTACAAAGTTATCCTATTTGGTTTTAGTCAGAACAAAGTTATCTGAAAATGTAACATTATTTTCATCCAATGAAAGTATGTTCAGACTCCAGAGGATTATTTGATATTGAATTCCTACTGTACGTATATATGTATATATGGATGAGTGCATGAACGAATGAATGCATGCCTACTGTTGATCTTGTTTGACCAATGCATTTTTGGTAACCACATTGCCTTTATGATGCTAATAATTTAGCGTTGTATGTTTTCGCTGAGAATTATACTTATCATTGACGTTTTCATAATTAAATCTCTGCAGCTGATAAAAGCCTTTTGGAGGTAGAATTTGACTGTACAGGAGCAATAACTTTGGGTTACATATCTCCAAAATTACATGAACTTATTCAAATCTTCCAATCCTTTGGGTACAGAAATTTGGATAAATTGATATTTTGCAATAAAGTTCCATTTGACATTATGATCTTTCTCCTGTGAATATTTTTCTTTTGCAAGTTTCATTTCACATTATGATCAATGATTTTCACTCCTTTGTTTTTTCGTGCAGAGAATCTAGCCATGTGTCGAGCCTTATTTTTGTTGAGAGAATAGTCACAGCTAAGGTGATTGAAAGGTTTGTAAAGAAAGTTTCCCAGTTATCTCATTTCATAGTTTCATATGTAACTGGCAGCAACACGTCAAATGATTCTCTGGCATTAAAGAGGCAGAAGGAAACATTGGATTCATTTCGCTCTGGAAAGGTATTGAATCATTGCATCATTTGAGTTAAATTGTTGATAGTGTTGGTGGTTTGAAATATCATTATAGATTATTAGTTTTTTATTTAGATCAATCTATTATTCACCACTGATGTAATTGAGGAAGGAATCCATGTACCTGGCTGCTCTTCTGTTATACGTTTTGATCTACCCAAAACAATTCGTAGTTATGTCCAATCAAGGGGACGGGCTAGGCAGGCCAACTCTCAGTTTATTGTGATGTTGGAAAGGTGAGGTGTATATCTTGATGACATAGAAGAAGTTTTTGGAAGCTGGAGACACTTTGAAAAATCTAGTATTCTCAATTGTGTATCATATTATTAACTGTATCCTTAGGGGAAACTTGAAGCAAAGAAATCAACTGTTTGACATAATCAAGAGTGAGCGTTTCATGACCAATGACTCTGTTAATACTGGCCTCGATATTTTCTCCCCAAGGGCTTGTGCAGTAGAAGAAGCAATCACATACTCTGTGGATTCTACTGGAGCATCAGTTACGTCAGATTCTAGCGTTACCCTCATTCATCAATACTGTGGAAAGCTCAAAGGAGATAAGTAAGAGTATTTTCAGTTGTTTTTGTTTGCTTTTAACTCCTTAATAATGTTTTTCCCCGACTAAACAAAGTCCATCACATGCTCTTTTATTCTATGTAACTTTCAGTCTATGTATCAGGTACTTCAATCCAAAGCCAATTTTTGAGTTTTCTGAGTTGGAAGGTGGTTACCAGTGCAAGTTGTTACTTCCTACTAATGCAGCTTTTCAAACAATAGTGGGTCCCTTAAGCAGAAATGCTCATTTGGCAAAACGGCTTGTATGTTTAGAACCATGTAAGAAGCTGCATAAAATGGGTGCTTTGGATGATCATCTTCGCCCGACAGTTGAAGAACCTCTGGCACACGTTCATACTGTAAAAGGCAAGAAAACAAGTTCAGGTGCAGGTATTAGTTTTCTGCTGATCAATATGGTACCTTTTGTTATCAACTAACTTAAATATCAGGTTCAATTCAATATGACAGTATCATTGTTGCAAACAATGTTTTTATTGTACAGCTTGAAACTTTAATTTGTTTTCTTTTTTTAATTGGATCATAATACAAACCTTATGCAATTTAATGCTATGTTGAAGCTTAGATGTGGAGCATGATGTATCTGATTGGGCATAAAACTTCCTGGGCATGCCAATGTGAGGAAGGCTGGTTTGCCCTTTTTGGGCACTCGTGTCTACCAGCTTCAGACACATCCTAGTGTGCCAGCCATTTTTTCCTTGGGGGTTTTGTGGTGTTGGGGTGAAAGGGAGGGGGTGGTTATAGTGACAGATGCTGAATGGTGCTTTGTGGAAGCATGGGTTTGTCTGGCATTTCAATGGATCTAGTTAGGTATGAATGCATTTTGATTTTGTTTGCTTCTGGTATTTGAAGGAACCACAAAAAGGAAGGAGTTGCATGGTTCAGCCAGCATTCGTGCTTTATGTGGGACATGGAAAGTTAAACTTGATGGAGCAATATTCCATGCCTATAAGTTTGATTTCACCTGTAATGTTGTTCATGATGTGTACTCTGGATATGTTCTTCTGATTGAGTCAAACCTTGATGATGATGTCGGAAATTTTGAATTAGAACTGTACTTGATCTCAAAGATTGTGAAGACTTCAGTCTCATCATGTGGCCAAGTGCATTTGGATGCTGAACAGGTATTGAAATGTGAGCTTTATTTGATGTTTGAATTAGGAAAGAGGAAATACATTTTAACCCTTGAACCAACCCGTAGTTACAATTTGAGTGAACTTTATAATGTCACAAAAACACCCACCTCCTTTTCTTTGGGAACAGAAAGCATCCACATCGGTTAGATTAGTTTACTATAGTTATAATTAGGCGTTCAAGTGATGTAATGTATTTTCCCATTTATGAAATGCCTGAAATGCCTTAATCCAGATTTTTCCTTTGAAATTTAACTGTGTTTTGTTTTCTTTCATCTATCAGATGAAGAAAGCAAAATCCTTCCATGAACTTCTTTTCAATGGGGTTTTTGGGAGATTAGTTCTTCGGTCCAAAGCAGGAGGAGGAAGGCAATTTCTACTTCAGGATGAAACGTCATCATTGTGGATTCCATCAAACCTATATTTGCTTCTTCCTCTTGAAAAAGATGATATTTATAAGGAGTCTTTGAAAATCAACTGGGAAGGAATCAACTCTTGTGCTTCTGCTATTGAATTTATGCGGAAAAAGTACCCTTTGGATGTTGACCATTACAATGATTCCGGAAAAAAATTACTTTCTCATGACATTAGTTTGTCAAAGGAAGATTTGGGGGGTAGAGAAAAGATTCATTTCGCTAATTGTGTTCTTCATATTAACAATGTCAAAGATATGGTAGTTTTGGCCATCCACACGGGAAAAATATACTGTATAATTGAAGTTGCTCATGACCTGTCTGCTGAAAGTCCTTTTGATGGAACCAATGAGAATCTGGCTGCAGTTGAGCGTATTACCTTCTCAGATTATTTCAGCAAAAGGTACCTTATTGTTCACTGCCAAAATGTCTGTGCCGCCTCCTTTCTCTTACTGCACTTCACTTCCTATATCATTACTGTGGTTAACTAAACAACTTGAAGTTCATCAGGTATGGGATTACACTGAGACATCCAGGGCAGCCGTTGCTGCTTTTGAGGCAAAGTCATAATTCACACAACCTTCTTGTGAACTTCAATGAGGATGGTTAGTTAAATTTAGGTTGAATATCAAAATCTTATTGGTATTTGAATATTGGTGTGAAATAATTGAGTGTTTTAGTCTGATTGTATTGAGGCCAATAATTACAATACAAGAACTGGGTCAAAAAGAGTAGCAATGCTTCCTAATCCTTGGTCTATCAGAAAAGGAAACAATTGAAAGATTTGTTCTATACAACCTCTATACAATTAGAACTATAAAGGACTAATAACAACTAGTTGACTTGCTATTAAAAGAAATGATCATCCGAATGAATTTGTCCATTGGGCAATAAATCAGGAATTTCACACTCACCTTCAAGCTAGAGATTAAGGGCTTTAAGCTTAAAAAATAAATAATTTTCAAATTATTTAGAGATTTTGTAAAAAGTAATTTGCTTTTTAAGAGATTTTATGAAGAGAAGATATTATTTTTTATATGGTTGTTGTTGAGAAGCACAAATATTTAAACTGTAGATCCAATTTGAGGGGCAGTGTTGAGATGTAGTTTAGAATTAATTATTAATTAATTAATATTATATTTTGTTAGTTATTTAATTAATTATCTAAATTTAAGTTTAGATATTATTTAGGATCAGATTTGAATATTAAATTATCATATCTTAGAAGAATAAATCTGAGATATTAGAATTATGATAGATTTTAAATTTAACTTATTAGTTTATATTTTTTCCTATATAAAGGCCTATTTGTATTCTTATTCATTTAAGGATTAATAATATTTTAAGGTTTTTTCCCTTTACTTTTAATCCTTCAAATTTCCACGTGGTATCAAAGCCTGAAAAAGGAAGAAGAGAAATGTTAAGCCTGAACAGAAGGCACACCTTTAAGTGAAGATTAGTTACATATGATGGAAGAGGGTAACTTGAGTCTCTTCCCACAAAATCTCATAGGTTATTTGATTAATTTATCTACTTCAAGTGAGGTTAGATTAGTCTGTAAATCCAAGTGGGTTACAATGGAAGAGGGTGACTTGGGTCTCTTTCTACAAAATCTCAGGTTATGGAATTAGTTTATCTACCTCAAGTCAGGTTAGATTAGTGTGTAAACCCAAGTGGTAGGTTATGGATTAGCTTATCTACCTCAAGTGAGGTTAGATTAGTGTGTAAACCCAAGTGGGTCACAATGGAAGAGGATAACTTGGGTCTCTTCCCACAAAATCTCATAGGTTATGGGATTAGTTTATCTACCTCAACTGAGGTTAGATAATGTGTAAATCCAAGTGAGTTACAATGGAAGAGGATAATTCGGGTCTCTTCTCACAAAATATCATAGGTTATAAGATTAGTTCATCTTCCTCACGTGCGGTTAGATTAGTGTGTAAACTCAAGTGGGTTACCATGATTGTACGAGCATGTTGCTCTTGAATAATACATATGATAAAAGAGGATAACTTGGATCTCTTCCCACAAAATCTTATAGGTTATGGGATTAGTACATATAATTATTCATCAAGTTCCTCTCTTGTAAGTATTCTTGTTAAGCCTCAAACATGGAAGTTCTTCGTCAAGTTCGCAACTTTGTCTTAAGATACAAATTTAAGATCTAATCAACTTCATTTCAGTATTCACTACTGATTTAAGGATTCAAAGTTCTAGTTCTTCTATAATGATGCTGCTCACATCTAAACTGTCTCCCAGTTTAAGGGGGAGTGTTGAGAAGCACAAATATTTAAGCTGTAGATCTAGTTTGAGGGGAAGTGTTGAGATGTTGTAGTTTATAATTAATTATTAATTAATATTATATTTTGTTAGTTATTTAATTAATTATCTAAATTTAAGTTTAGATATTATTTAGGATCAGATTTGAATATTAAATTATCATATCTTAGAAGAATAAATCTAAGATATTAGGATTATGATAGATTTTAGATTTAACTTATTAGTTTATATTTTTTCCTATATAAAGGTCTATTTGTATTCTTATTCATTCAAGGATTAATAATATTTTAAGGTTTTTTCCCTCTACTTTCAATCCTTCAAATTTCCACAGTTATAAGCATTAGAAAACATTTTTTAGTGATTTTAAAGTTTATAATATCTCTATGTCTGTATTTCCATCAATATTCTCTCATTTACTGCCTTTGATTATTTTTAAAAGTTATTCTGCGTAGCTTTTCAAAATAATTAGAAATATGCTTTTTCTAGATTCTGATTCTTTTTTTTTTTAAAAAAAAAACTTGAACATTCCAGAATTTCTTAAAAGTTCATTTTTTTCTAAAAAAAGTTTTAAAGAAACAAGGCCTTAATTTTTTTCCCACCGTCCATGGCTTGGCTAGATGTTTGTCGATCTAGATTCTTCACGAAGTGTGAAATTTTCATAAATAGCTCTGAACTTTGAATGACCTTGAATAGATGGTTTATTCAGAGGTATGTACAAAATATATAGGTTACAAGGTGATCGCAGGAGATACAACATGATAACAGAACAAATCAAATAATATGTAATAATATTCTACTAATGATATCTCTCTAAGAATATCCTAATATCTCTAATAATATTCTAATCCCACGGATCAGCTATATTATAAAGAAGATAATATTTACATAATTACCACAAACACTCTTGACTTGTTTACGTAAGCAAATTTCAATGTGTATTTTTGGGACATACCTTCTATTCTGGAAATAGAGAAGCATGTCTTATCATATGGTCAGATGCTTTGCAGTCTATCAACCTAGTGGTTTCATCTTTTGCCTTATGAAAGCACCTAAAAGGTCAGTTATGGAAGCATTGAAAACCTATGGCACAGGAAAACCTAGAATCTAATTATGTTTACTTTATGTTCAACAATTATTTTTATGTGGTTTTAATCATACTTTTTATCTTATCTTATTTAGGTTTAAAATAATTTGAGACAAGGCTTTATCGTTAGTTTAAATTGGCATCATGATCATGTGCCAATGAAAGCTAATATTTATACTAAACCAACCAATCTTGCAATTTTTGCTGAAGTAGAACTAATTTTTACGGGGTACTTTGAAGAAAGGGTTTCTTAATTTTTGGATTGTCCCCTAATAGAAAACTCAAAAACTTGTGATCTTTTTTATCAACAATTATCTGCTTGGACTGTGCTCTGTTAAGTTAAACTACACTTTAGCGTAGCCAAATCCTTGAATGTAATTTCCAATGTTTATTGACTTAGTTGATTTATTTAAATAAAAGTATGATCTATTTTTTGTAATTATAAAGTACCCAATGAGAGGTGCAACAAGAGCCTAATATGGGAAAGGCTATCAGAGTTATTTGTGATCAGAAAGTACCTAATAAGGTAATGGAAAGTTTTATAACTCTGTTAGAAGACTAGCAATGCTATAAGGTGATGAATGTTGGGTTCTAAAGGGAAAACAAGAGCATAAAGTGGGGTAAGATTATATGAAGATGTTGAGATGATGTGTGTCATACAAGAAAGGAAAATGTTTATAATGAACATATACTTGAAAGAGTTGGAGTGGCATCTATTGTAGAGAAAATGGTAGAAAATCGTTTGAGGTGGCTTGGACATATAAAGATGGCCATTGGATGCGCCAGTGAGAAAGGTAGATCAACTAAGATAGAGTCCTCTGAAAGGAGGGAGAGGAAGATCTAAGAGAACACTTTATGAAGTCATTCAACGGGACCTTTTGATTAATAATTTATCCAAAAATTTAGTTGTTGATAGAACACAATGATGTTATGCATTCTATTTAATCAAACCAACTTAGTGAGATAAAGCTTCTTGTTGTATGATCTATTATTCATAATTTAGTGTCTAAGATTTCGCTTCTAATTGATGCTGACACACATTTGAGCAGGTACCCTAGGCAAGTCTCCAGAAGGTGGCCTAGTAAACCAAAAGGCACGAGCTCATGTTCACATTCCACCAGAGCTTCTCTACATTCTTGATGTTCGAAGAGATGTGTTAAAGTCACTTTACCTGCTTCCATCTTTGATGCACCGCCTTGAATCATTTATGCTAGCCAGTCAACTTAGACAAGATATAGGTGGCCAATATAGCAACTTCAACATTCCAAGCTCTCTGGTTTGTTTAGTTGTCCTATTTATTTGTTTTTCATTGAAAGTATAATCATTGTTTTTTCTCTGTTTCAATTGTACGTGTTATCTTTTACAATGTCAGATTCTAGAAGCACTCACGACTGTAAGATGTTGTGAAATATTTTCTATGGAACGTCTTGAGTTGCTTGGAGATTCTGTCCTCAAGTATGCTGTAAGTTGTCATCTCTTTCTTAAATATCCAAAGAAGCACGAGGGACAATTATCTGCTCAACGCACATGGGCTGTTTGTAATTCAGCCCTGCATAAATGTGGAACAGATCACAATATACAGGTAAACTCTATAATTATTTTTCATTTGACTAGTGTCACAAGAACGAGTTCCCGTTAAAGCTTAAGCTCATGGGTGCAGCTTGCCCAAAAGGGTTTGAACTGTGAACAATGAATAGGTCCACTGCTATGATGGACCAAAAGTAATTAAAAAAAAAACAGAAATATTAATTCTTGGATATAAAGATATTCCATCCAAAAAATTAAGGTCTATTAGTCTGAATGGGTTTTCAACTCATCTCCTCCCCATAGATATTTTGTTCAAGAAAATGCAATTGTTGCGGTCACTAATATTTTCCTTCTTTTATTTAGATTTTTTGTAATCTAGTTGTATTTAAATTTGAAGCTTAGGAAAATGATTATTTTAGACATGCCCTAATCGGTAAAAAAATTGTAAGACAAAACTCTTCTCTAAATGTCAGAACGCTATGTTTCTTTGAATTCTGGTTGTCATTGATTCAAAAAGTGCGCAAGTTGTATTCCATGTAAATGGTTTGTGCAATGGATCCAGTTAATAACTGGTTACTTTTTCATTTTATTGGATAGGTATATATTCGTGACTCTGCATTTGAGCCACGCAGGTGGGTTGCTCCTGGGCAGCATTCTATACATACTGTTCATTGTGAATGTGGGGTGGAAAACCTTGAAGTTCCTTTGGACGAAAAGTTTCAAAGTGAAGATCCAAAAATTGTGGTTGGGAAGTTCTGTGACAGGCGTCACCGTTGGATATGTTCAAAGACTATTGCAGATTGCGTTGAAGCTCTGATAGGTGCATATTATGTGGGTGGTGGACTACTTGCTTCACTTCATGTGATGAAGTGGCTTGGAATTTGTGCTGATCTTGAACCATCTTTGGTTGATGAAGCGATTGCTGTTGCTTCTCTTCACATATATTCACCAAAAGAAAATGAGATTGCAACCCTTGAAACTAAAATTGGGTATAAATTTGCTGTCAAAGGACTCTTGCTGGAGGCAATAACACATGCATCTGAGAATGAACTTAGGGGTGGCTATTCTTATGAGGTAACTATAAAAGATGTCTGGAAATGTTTAACTGCTTTTCTAATGTTTCTTTTGGGTTTTACTAGTGGACCTTATAGACTCACAAGTGAACATCCAGTTAGATTTATATGTCAAAGTTCAATATGATCTTATAACTTTATATGTTATGGCAGAGGCTTGAGTTTCTAGGTGATTCAGTATTGGACCTGCTTATCACATGGCATCTATATCAGAGCCATAAAGACGTTGATCCAGGGGAGTTAACTGACTTACGATCTGCTTCTGTCAATAATGAAAACTTTGCTCAAGTTGCAGTCAGGCAAAATCTACAACAGTATCTTCTGCTTAGCTCAGATTTATTACTTGGCCAAATAAATGATTACGTCAGGGTTCTCTCTGAATTGAACACGACAAAATCACTCTCAGGATTTAAAGGACCCAAGGTTACTGATGATTGTATTATTTTTTAATTTTTTTCATCACTTTGTTTCTTTTTATTCTTTTTTTTCTTTTTTTCATTGTTTTTTTTTTTGGAAAAATATGGCTAGTTAAACCCTTGTTTTGTTGGAACTTTTTCTTTTCATCATAATTTTTTTGTTAATTATCATTTCTCTGTTTTTGACACAGGTTCTTGGAGATTTAGTCGAAAGTATTGCAGGGGCTATACTAATTGACACCAAACTTAATCTTAATGAGGTATGGGAAGTTTTCAAGCCTCTGTTATCTCCCATTGTCACTCCCGATAAGCTTGAACTGCCTCCATTACGTGAACTGCTCGAATTATGTGGCTCTCTTGGGTATTTTGTAAAAGAAATATGTAAGATGAAGGGAGATATGGTGTATGCAGAGCTTACTTTACAGCTTCCAGATGTCCTCTTGGTTCGAGAGGGACGGGGACCAAGTAGGAAAATAGCAAAAGGAGAAGCTGCTTTTCATTTACTAAAGGAACTTGAGGTATTCTTTGCTTCTCTAATGCTTTTGCTTTTTTCCTTTCTATATCAAATTTTCTAAATATATGGTATTTAGCATTAAAAATAAAACGTACAAGATATTTTTTTGCACATCTATATGCTAATGCATTGTTTATCATATTTGAAGTGTTCAAGAATTTGTTTTAGGTCAATTCTATTTCTCTCAAGTAATTTAGCTGGAACCAATTCAAAAGCTATGCTTTAAAATTGAAAAACTTGTTGACAAAGTTTCTTTGTGATTGATACTAATATTGTATATGCTTAGGAAACTAAAAATTGTCAAAACAGTTCCTCACGATGGAATATGGAAGTAGATTTTTGGTAAAGATGCAGACAGCTTATATAAATAGGCAAACCTGAACTTAATGAAGCTAGACCTCAAAAATTTCAGACATAATAATTAATTTGAAGGGTCAATCAAATATAGGCTTCAAGGAAAATAGTTCCTTATGATGTATATATGTTTTTGCTAAAACAACCAGTCTGCGGAGCTGCTGTCCAACTGAAATTAATTACACTGAAATTTGGTTTACTTTTTGTATTCTAGTTTTCTTATCGTGTTGATCAGCTTATTTTGTTGCCACGATAATGGTATGTGCTTGTATTGGTAGTGGTCTGTATTTTTTGCTGACTAGGTAGCTTACACGTATGTCCTTGCAATCGCAGAAGAGAGGAATTTCATTCAATAATGGTGGGACCAAGAGAAAAAGAGATAATCCTGATCATTTCTTTGATTCTTCTTCTCCGAAGTTGAAATTTAGTATTTGCTCTGGTCTACCCCATGAGCATGCCTCTGAGTTAGTAACGAGTAAGCGGGCAAAAGTGGACAAAACTAATCTATCAGCTCCCAAAGACTCTTCAATGGAACTCTCCGATCCCAGTGATGCAATTCCAGGTTCCCGCCATCAATCTTTTCTTGTTTTATCTTTTAAGCCCTCGAAACTGTCTTTGATTCCTTGCATTTCTATATCAATGATGAGAAGAGCTGTTCTTTTAACGTCTTTTGTGGATTCATACTTACAGTTATTGCATCAATCAATATGAAGAAGGGAGGACCCAGGACCACCCTATTTGAGCTATGCAAGAGACTACAATGGCCAATGCCTACATTTGACACAACGGAACTCAAACAGAGGTGAGTTGACTCTCTATCTGTTCTTTCTGAGCTCAAACTTGTCCCTAATAATCTTTGCAGTACTTTACATAAAAACATGGCAAAATATAACTTTTGACCCTGAATTTTTCTTCAATAATTGAATTTTGACTCAGAATAGCTCAGTTATTATAATTATTTAACACAATAAATTATAAGGATTAAATTGTTCTGATTTAAAATTTAGAGACTAAATTGATAAGTGAGAGAAAGTTCAGGGAGAGAATGGTGAGGAGATCTTGTTCTTTTATGGTAATTGTAATCATAAATCCGGCCTTGATTATTATTATCATCATTTTTTGGCAGGACGCCATTTGAACTTGGTGAAGGTTTAGAAAAAAGAAAAGGGTATATCTGTTTTGTGTCAAGCATACAACTGTGCATACCCAATTATGGTAATATTGATTGTAAGGGAGATTCTAGAGCGGATAAGAAGAGTTCATTTGACTCTGCAGCATTGGAAATAATCCATGAGCTACAGCGACTGGGAAAACTCAAGATTGGTGATTCATAACTTAGGCAGCATTTTACAAGAATCATCCTAAGAGGTTGATTTTCTAACCTACCTGTATATTAGTACAAATGGGATGAATAAAGTTTACGCCCTTGAAAAAACTCTTCGATGCTTCATCCCCTATTTTCTCCTGGAATAACGGGTAAGCTAAAGAACTTCGAGATACCAGAAACTAGTTGACATTAGAAAAAAAAAATCCTTAATTGGCACTAATTTTGTCTTCCAAGAGCATCCTCTCAAAAGCGTTTCATAGCCTACATCGTGTGCAGTTTGGGCCATATGATCTGCACTTTTATTAATGCCTTTGTAAGTGTGGTGTAATTCGACCTCCCAATTAGCAAAGATGAGTTCTCTTGTATCATTGTCTCTTAAAAAGCAAATTTGAACCAATAAAAGTTAATTCAGTTGGTGAATAGTTGTTTTATAATTTAAAAAGTCGTGAGTTTAAATTTCTATTGATAAAAAAAAATTAGTAGATAATATCTTTAAGCTCTCTTTTGAACCTGTAGATATGTTTGACCTGTTAAGTCTTTGAACCAAACTAACTTGAACTTTTTATGTTAAAAAAAAGAAGCAAATTTGCAGTATCCAATGAATATGAGTAAAGCTTAATCCTTGTTACTTCTAAGATCTCAGTTGCTGCATTCTTTATGAAGTTCATTATCTAATCTCCATTTGAGTTTTTTATAACCCCTCCGCATGCAGTTTGTTGTAGCCAATTAACATATCCATTATGATATAATCCCTCCGGTTATTTTAAATAACTAAATTATCTAATCCAAAATATTTCTTAAATTTAATTAAAGATAATAAATATGTAAAATATGTAAATTTATATTCCCAAAGCACCCTTATTTATATAGGATGAGTGAGAGAGTAAAAAAAGATGAGATATAAAAATATATTAAATATTCTGACATTTTCAAAGTGTAATTTATAAAGGACCAAATCCATTCAAAGTTTCCCTTCCACCTCCTCATCCTTGATACTTTTCAGACAAATTCTTATGACTTGATCATTGAGGTTTGTTCCTTGGAATGCTTTCCTGCATCTGGATGGCCATAGCCACAGGGAAACTTAAGGCCTAGTGTGTTTTCTGCTTTTAGAAATATTTTTTTTGTTTTTTAAAAAAATATTAGTCCTTATACTTTTATTAAGTTTGTAACTCAATTTTTATAGTTTAACTCATCGTGACTCAATCTTTATAGTTTTATCAGGTTTGTAACTCAATTATTATTGGTGCCAAATTAGATGAAGAAAATCCTAAACCCTAAATACTAAAAGAAAAGAAGAAAAATTACAGCATTGAACCTACTTGGATTACCTTTAGGATTAAGTTACAAACTCAGTAAAATTATAAAAACTAAATCATTAAATTAAAAGAACTGAGTTACAAACTTGGTAAAACTATAAAGATTAAATTAATAATTTTCCCAAAAATAAAAAACTTGTTTGGTTAATTTTTAATTAAGTGCTTTATAAAACAAAATGAGAATATGTTTTTAGATAGAAAAAATTCAACAATTTTTACATATTTTCTATATTTTGTTTTGTTTTATTAACTTTTCTTAATTCTCCATTTCATGTGGCCACGCTCTCCACTCTGTTTCTCTTGCTAGTATACGTTGTGTTTTAGTCGTTCAACACTCTGTCTTTTATCCAAGTTGATTTCAAGAACAATTGTTTGAAACAAGTTTTTATATTTTTTGTTTTGAAATGGAATTTTCTATAATAGTTATCTAAACAGATGTTCTTGTTTTTCTAAGAAAATAATTTTAAAAAATTATTCTAAAAATATGAAAACAGAAAACATAAACAAACAAAACCCAAGTCTTTCCTAAATTATTTCTTACAATCCTATTCAACCATTCCTGCAAATTTCCACCATTAAAACTAGAAGTAGGCAGTGTTTGGATGGAGAGAAAAGTGAGGAGAAAATAGGGGGAAGCAATGCTAGGAATAAATTTTCCTAAAATGGTAAAAGATTTACTATTTATGGAAGTTTTCCTCCTAATATTCTTTCTTTTCTAATTTTCTTCCCAACCAAACATAGAGTAAAATTAAGATTAATAAAACATATTCCAACTAATTTACTGCAAAAATGACAATATCTCAATATTTGAAGTGTACTTTCCTCACAAGGACACTTATAGAAACACTAAATGTTGGAGAATGCCCATGATTATTTTGCATCATATAATTGACTACTTTCACAATAAATTTACCATATGGAGAATTCCTCCAAAGACGGCTTCACATTCCCAACACGTTCAACAATCCACTACGGCAAAAAGTTAAATCACTCAGATGAACAGAAAAATGAGAAGAAAATAGAGGTGATAGAATACTAGAAAATAATTTTTTTAAAAAAAATACAAAATTACTATTTTGGATGTTTTTCTTCCCAGTCCAACACGGGGTTAGTGTTTCCCAATCCACAAGATGCATTTTCCTTGATAAATTGGATTGATTCACTACTTAAAAAATACATTTTTTATAGCACTATTTCATGGCATTTATAAGCAATACTGTCGTGAACAAAAGTTGATGGCATTTTAGCAAATAAGCTCCAATTTAAAACACTTTTCAGGGCGATTTTGATAAAAGCTGCTGTGAAAGATACTTTTAATAGTAGTTCTGAAGAAAATTATAACATCCCAAATTTTTCTTATCTATATATGACTGATAGAGAAAAAAAAGTTATAAAGTGATTGAAATGGTAATTAGAAAAAAAATAATGATTAGATAAATTTTAAGCTAAAGAAAGAGGGTATAAAGTTGTAAAGCCAAATGGGTTAAATTGCAATTAATAAAAATTTTAAGGGCATAATGGTCATTTTCAAAAAAGAAAGGGACTAATATGAAAACTCTAAAAAAATTCATGTGCAAAAAATGGAAGTAGACACAAGTTATGGGCTATTAAGTGTAATTATAAAAAGTTGAGGGATTAAAGTGCAATTTTCAAAAGTTCATGGGCAAAATAGTAATTATGGAAAGTTGAGTTAGAAAATGCCTAAAATTGCCCAGAAATATTTTGGTCCCAAATTTTATAAGTAAATAGATAATGAAAATTGAGACAGGTTTATTTCTTAAAATTTTGATTTAAGGTCCCGATAAATTGATATTAATCTTTGAAATCTGGAAATTAGTACAATATCTTTCTGACCTCTAAAACAAATAAATTTTTATAATAAATTCTTTTAATTAATATAAAAATTTATAAAATTGACAGATCTAAAAAAAGAGTTATATAGAATTAATTAGAGAATTTAAGGTAAAATCGGATACAAATAAAGGATTTAGAGAACACATGAAATTTTTAATATGACTTCTGAGTCTCAAACAATTATGAGACTTCTCAAAAAATTTATTTTATATTAGAATAAATTTCTAAAAATATCAAACCATTAAAAGAAATTATAGAATTTATCCAACAATCAAGGTAATTTAAGGATATCAATATAAAAAATTAAAGGGTATTCCTTGGATTTTGTGCCAATTAGCCAAATAGACTCAATTTTAGACTAATATGGAATCACAATGGAAGCCCAAATAGCCCAAGATATTATCTTGGAGCACAAGTTGATTTTTGGATAATTTATGAATTTAAAAAAAATAAAGGAAAATCAAAGGATAAGGTGAGTTGGTTTACAGGGTGTTCTTGTGGAACCTAAACTTAAGCCACATGGCACCAAGTGCAAGTGGAGGAGTTTATGTCATCATGCTAAAATTTATTAAAATAATAGAAGAATTAGATTAATGATGATTAAAGATAATTAATCAAGAAAGTAACCAATAAGATTCAAGATTAAGAAGTTATACTAATTAGGAACTTGAGGGACAAAATGGTCCTTAAGCCCTTAAAAAATTTCTATAAATACCCCCATACATGCACAAAACCATGAGCTTGGAGGTACCTTGGAAAAACTCTTGTCAATTAAAAACTTAACTATACCAAATGCAATTCAAGGCACTTAGTGATCAAGCAAGGTAAGGCATAAGGTAAGCAATCATTCCTAGTTTATTTATAAGTGTTTTGGAAGGAAGAAACTTAAGTTTCAATGGTTAGAAACTTCATTCTTCCCTTTGTAACCTTGTTGTCCAAATTTTGAGATAAAGAAGGAAGAGGAAGATAAAGTTAGAATCATGTAATTAGTGTTTAAAAAGTTAGTTTGGATGTTTGGTTATGGAATTAAATGATGATTCTTGACTTTGCTCTTGTGAAGGCCATTAGGGCAGTACTGTTCTGGATATAAGGAGTATGAATTTTAATGTATAATGCTTCTATTGAATTTAAATGATGATTTTGTGTAGGATTGTATAGGTTTAGAACCTTGAAAGCATTATAATTGAAAGATGAATTTTTGAAGTCTTTTCTGTTACTATGCACACGTATGAACATTGATTTGAGGAAAGCAAGGAGTACGAGGTACTGAACTTACTTATTTTTATGCTTATGTTGCTTGAATGTTTTATGTGGTGTTTATTTTGATTATGTGAAGCATGTATGATTAATAGATGATGTTTCTTTTTATGCTATGGCCATATGTTATAATTAAGGGATATGGAGGCATGTAAGTTATCATTATGCAAGCATGATCATTAAGTGCACACATAGTAACATCAAGCATGTAGTTGCATACGTGTATTGTATGTTTATGTTTGCTACTGAGATTTCCCCTAAAATCTCACCCCTCCATGTCATCCCACCCCAGCAGGTTATCACTGATGGAGGAAGATAAAGATAAATGAAGAGAATTTAGCAAATAGATGGCTTGGACCCACATATTGAAAAATTCTTATCTGATCACTTTTCCCAGTTCTATCTTTGACTGGGTAACTTTACTTTATTGAAAAAGTACTAAAATATTATTTTAATGCCACTTGGACCCACATAACTCTTGGGCCACGTTTTTGGACATCTGGGAATGTCATCTTGGGTCTCTAATCAAGTCCACGCACTCTGGTGGCTCAGTTCCCAAGAACCATCCCTTAGCAATTCCAAAATGCCCCCAGGGACTTTTACTATTTACGATTTAGTCCCTGAACTCTCATTATTTATAGTTTAGTCCCTAAATATCATATGTATTCTTCTGGGACTTCTGCTCAATAGCCTGGTAGCCTACCTTTTTCAGGTTACATACTAGGGTTTTACGCCTAAAAATTTGGATATGACAGTGACCCTTGCAATTATAATATGAACATAGAGCAAAAGTATTTGATGTACGTACAATATGTCTAAAGTAATGCATATATGATTTGTTACCTAACTTTTTCTTTCCTCTATGTTTGCCTAGATTATGATCATATCCTATTCGAGACATATGAGAGACACATCTCTGATTTTCAAGTATAATGTTGAGCATTTCCCCACCTTTAGTGAATTTTTTGAGAGTTTTGGTTAACTCTCTATTTTTCTTCTCTAATTCCTCACACTTAGCACAATTTGATATGACCTTAGGTATCACACTTATTTTTTCTTCTAAAATCCAAATCTTCTTCTTAGAGTTTACTTACTCTTTTGCTAATTTTATGAATTCAGAATGTAATTCATTATATTCATATAAACATTCATTATAGTTAGGTTCAGCATTTATTACCTCCTCTATCTATGAGTCATTTTCTTCTTGAGCGACCAGATAAATGTTTACTTTTTCATCGTTGTCGCTCTTTCACTTTTTTAAGAGCTTTCTCCCCAGATTGATGACACGCATGCTCTCCTCTTCTGAAACTTTCTCTCTTATTCTCTATCTTTCTTGGAGAATTGAGGATATTCGGCTTTGATAAAGCTTGGCTTTTTACATTTGATGATGAAGCACCTTTCTTTGGTTGAAATTTCTACTTGCTCAATTTCTGTAGAATTTCTTGAATATCCCAACTATGAGACCCATTTCATCATCTTCTAGCTTTTCATCATCAATATCACTTTCTTAAGCTTTAAGAGCAATTCTTTTCCTGCTCTTTTCTTTTATATCTTTCTTATATTTCTATTTGATCTTGTATTCGCTAGACTTCTAAATAGATCAGTAATAGACTTCATATATTCGCCTTTAGCTTTTTCAATTGCTATCACCTTGGCTCCTATTTTTTTGTAAGACTATCAAGAATCTTATGTATTGATCTCTTGAGAGTGTTAACTCTACTTTCTTTAACACTGGAGGTTCCTTCATGGGCTATTTCCAGAGCTTCCTAAATTTCCTTAGTTGTTTCTAGACTGGACAACTAGAAATACTCCTTTTGACTTAAGGCACATGTTATAATATTGATGGCCTTGTCGTTGAGTAGTATCATCTTTTTATCATCATCATTATATTCACTTCACTCCTTTGGAACTTTTACTCTATCAATGACTTTTGTTAGAACATAGTTTCCATCTTGTATGACATCCTAGAGACCATACTCAAAAGTTTTGATGAAGGTCTTCATTCTCATTTTTCATAATGTAAAGTTCTCTATGTTAAAGTCTGGAGGCTTCCTAATGGAACTTCCTTCTGGTAATACACTATTACCAAATCCTACCATAAATACCGGATCTCTCTTCAGATTGTTAGATATTTTCTAAGAAACCTACTATGATACCAAATGTTAGACTAAGCAGATACACCCAAGAGGGGGTGAATTGGGTTTTAAAATTAAAAAAAAATTAAAGCTTAAAGACAACGAGAATATGAATGTATAAAGAGAATAAGGATTATAAAGATTTCACCAAGGGATAGAGGAATCAACATAAGCAGTTTATACTAGTTTGAACTAATCCCCTTAATCTACGTCCAATCCCTAGAAGCTTTAGCACGATAATTGATTCACTCAATCACTCCCCTTTACTTCCTGTAAGGTTATAATCCTAACTTAAGATAATCAATCTTTTAAGTCTACAAAATAAATGAAAAATCTATTCAACAATCTCTCTCTCAAAGAGTATATATGATGATAAACAATGAAGCTCAATAAATGTCAGGTTACATAATGAAGAAATAGAGTGTAATAAATTTAGAAGTTGTTATTTATCATGTTTCATTCTTTTCTTCATTAATGCTGAGTCTTTAAATATCATTTACTTCGGTTGGTAGCCGTTAGACTCAGATTTGTAATTATTGGAGTGAAGGTGTTATTGGTTGTTGGTGAGGTAGGTACGCATTTAATGCTTTGCCAGAAGTAGTAAGTTTACGTTGTTATAACCTTCATCATTTTAACTTCTTAACCTTTTCTGAACACACTCAATTTTAAAAGATTTATTAGTAGTTAAATCATTGATTAAGTGTATGAACTATTAATAATCAATTCATTATAAAAGATCAAGTTCTTAATCAAGTTTAGATGGCTTTTAGAAACTATACTATATTGATTTATTAACTAATTGATTAATTATCATTAATTCAATTAATGAGAGAAATAGAAAAAAGCATCACATTGATCAGAATTTTCAATCAGATACAATGCAATAAGTTTCTCAAAAGATATATAATGAAGAATGTGGATAAACATATGTATATTTCATATATGAAATAATCATATATAGCTCAAACATAGATTCAATCAGTTTTAATGAAAACAGACAAAGATATTTGGAATATATGAAGTTATTCTATTAATATAAGTTAATCAAATACCTAGTCAATTAATGTCTCTAGAAGAATTGAAACAGAAATATTTTCCACACAAATTAATCGAATAATTAATCTATTAGTATAAATTAGTCAAATAACTAATCGATTAATGGATTCATATTTGAATTTCACAAAATGATTCTTTAGTAATTAATTGAACAAATAATGAATTAATATAAATTAATTGATTAACTAATCATTTAATAGATTTATTTTTGTTCAGAAGAAAAGTTGTTCTCAACAAATTAATCGAACAGGCAATCGATTAATTATAATTAATCTATTAACTAATCAATTAATTTATTTTCCTTTATAGCATATAACACTATCCTTACTTTAATCGGACAACCAATTGATTAATTGATACTCATTAATCGATTGACTAATAGTACCATTAATTGACTGACTAATCGATTAACTTGAATAACTTCGTCTTTAAGCAACATTTAAACACACAAATAATGTCAAATCCTACTTTTTCCTTATTTCTATAATACTGATAGTGGAAAGAAGTTTGGAAAGGATTGTGATGGTGAATAGAAAGGAAAAACAATAATTAGACAAATGTATAAAAATAAGGGACTAAAATGAAAAGTTTAAAAGTTCTATGGTGAAAAATAAAAGTAGAAATAAAATTTGGGCCATTAAGTGTAATTATGAAAAGTTGATGGCTTAAAGTGTAATTTTTAAAAGTTTAGGGCAAAATGGTCATTATTGAAAGTTGAGCCGGAAAAAGCCCAAAAATACCCAGAATTAGATTAGTCCCAAATTTTTCAAGTAAATAGAGAAAATTATTTAGATCAACTGACACAACACAGAATTCTAGTGAGAGGTCTCAAAAAATGTATATTAATTTTTGAAGAAAGGGGAAATTAATATAGTATCCTCTGGACCTCAGAATCAGATGAAATTTGGCAGTAGATTCATATAATTAATATAAGAATTTATAAAATTGATAGAGGTCAAAAAGGAGTTTTGTAGAATTTATTATAAAATTTAAAGTGGATTAAAATACCCGATAAATATATTTCGGGGGAATTTCTCCGGAGTTGAGCCCATGAAGGCAGTGGACCATGTAGAGGGCCCAAAATGGCATATTATAGGCTCAATAATATTTTCAAATAAGTATGTAGGCCAGGGCTAATAAGGATCGAGAAAAATATAAAATTACAAAAAATGCCACTGAGTGTGCCACTATATTGTGTCATTCAGTCATAGTTAGACGAATAGCATTATGGATATTTGAATAAGGTTATAAAGTGAAGGAGATTCCCCAAAATAGTTGATCAAGGCCAGGAAATACTCTGATGATGTGTGAAAAGACGATAATGCCCTTTGAGAAATTAGAGTGAAATCGGACAACAATAAAGGGTCCTGAAGAAATATAAAGAATTTTTATCAGAACTTTTGTGTCTCAGAAAATTATGAGACTTTGCAAGGGAGTTATTTTATATTATAATGAATTTTTAAAAATGTTAGAACGATTAAAATATGTGTCTAGCATTTATTTCAAAATCAGGATATTTTTAGGATATCGGTATAAGGAAAGTGCCTTGGGATTTGTGCCAATTAGGTATTGGACCCAAGGAAGGCCTAGGGCAGTCCAAAAGTTTGTCCTAGGGAAGCCCAATAAGTCCCAAAAGTTGTCTTGTAGTCCAAGTCTAATAATGAATAATTTATGAAGTTTTGAACAAGAAAAGAAAAAAGAATAAAGTGAGAATTAGGATTTGCATATGGTGGGACCCACAAGACCTCACACATGGCATCCAAGACAAGGGGGAGGAGAAGATTTTTTTCATGTGACCTTATCTCAAGTTGGCTTGGTGAGTAAGTTTAATGTGAGAGCAACAAGAAAAGAAAAAGGAATAAAGTGAGAATTAGGATTTGCATATGGTGGGACCCACAAGACCTCACACATGGCATCCAAGACAAGGGGGAGGAGAAGATTTTTTTCATGTGACCTTATCTCAAGTTGGCTTGGTGAGTAAGTTTAATGTGAGAGCAATTATGAGCCATTAGATCAAATAGTGCATAAAATGATATTGGCCCTTCATTTTCCACATAATATTTCTATAAATACCCCCACTATTTCTGCTCAAAACTGTGGCATGAGAACCCTTGGGGAACCTCTTGCAAAATGAAAACTCAAACCAAAACAAAGAAGATTCAAGGTACCAAAGTTCAAGCAAGCTAGAGATTAAAGGTAAGTAATCTATCCTAGCTTATTTTCATTTGATTTGGGAGCTTGACCTTAGGGTTTCCATGTAAGAAAGTTGAGTTTTCTCTAAGGTGTTGTGCTGTCCAAAACCTTAGATGAAAAGGGAAAGAAGAAATTAAAGTTAGAGTTATGTGATTGAAGCCTAAACAAGCAAGTTATGTGATTGGTTATTGAATCAAGTTGATATTCTTGACTTTACCATGGTTGAACCATTTTGGTCTGCACTATTCATGATTAAAGGAGATGTAATTTCAATGATTAATTTCTTCCATTGACTTTATATGATAATTTTGTGCAGGATTGGATAGGTTTTGAACCTTAGAAGCATTGGAATTCCAAATTATAATTTTTGAAGTTCTTCTATTTACTGTTCACTCACATGAACTATGATTGGAATTTCATGATTTTGATTTTTCCAATGGTTTTAAAATGAAAATTTGTGTAGGATAAAGTAGAGAAACAAGTATGGGAAGCGTTAGAATCAAAATAAGAATTTTTGAAAGAAAAGATGGTGTTATGCAATTATATACAGAACAATGCATAGGAGCTGGAATTTCATAATTCTAAACTCATAAATGGATTCAAAATATAAAATTTTGTAGGGTAAAGTCAAGACATCAATTGGTTCAAGGGCCAAGTTAATTAGTGAAGACTAGAGAAAGTTATGTTAGTAAAGAGTTTATCAAGGTTAGTCTTGAACATTGTTGGAGTTCATAGTCCTAATGAATTATGTGATGAATATGAATATTTTTAGGACCTTGAAGCATCCAAGAAGATATTGGGAAGTGATTGACCGAAAGGCTTCATGGTTGGAAAGCTAGGGAGCAAGTGTAAAATATCAAGAGAAAACTTAAGTGCAAGGTAGTGGACTTACCTCTTTATGTGCTTGATGTGGTATGCTTATATGCTAACATGTACATGATATTTGAATGATGTTGTGACATGATAAATGATGTTGAATGTATTGTGAATAACATGTTTTCTATGGCTATGCACTTTTATCCAAAAGTATATAGCATGATGGCATGTCACTAATCAAAGAAGGTTTAATAAAATTACATATCATGCATTGGCATCCATCTTGCATATTTAAGTGGTAATATTTGCTACTGAGATTCCTTAGAATCTCACCCTCCCACAACCAACAAATTTAGGTCAAGCATGAAGGGAAATGAATGCATGGAGAATAGCTAAAGAATGGGAGAAAGTAATGAGGCAATTGAAGTCCTAGCATATGCTATGAATTATCCATATATGTAAATGCCATATAAGGTGTCTATTTATGTGATGAAACTGTATGAAATAATTATGGCATATGTACATGATGTATATGAATATATGAGAAGCTTATTTGATAGTTTAGGAATGCTAGATTAGTTTATGAACATTTAACCAAGAAGATAAAATGGTAAAAACGTAGGTCCTAAAGCAGTTTTGTTGGGACTTCAATTTGACTTAGCAAAGCAAATAATTATTTCACAAAATTTTGTAAGCATGTAGTAAACATCCATAGATTTAAATTCATAGGTAACGCACCTCATTTGGATGTGTATATCAAGAGAAATGAATTTCCAAAGTTAAGAGACAGAATCTAAAAATTCCAGAATTTGTCATATGAACAGTAAAAAATAACGATTTAACTGTATCAATTGGTAAAGTAAATTTTTATATTTATATTTCCCCCCTAAATATATATGAAAGAGCTTTAATTAGAAATTTGGATCACCTCCATACAATTTTTCTACAATTAGTTATGAATTTTTAAAGTTGGACTGTAAATATAGAAATCACCAAATGAACAATACCCGAGAAGTAAGTTTTAAAATTTTAATTTTTGGGCTAATGTAATGCTTCCGCTAATCTAATATGCTTCTGAATACATACTCTAAGGTGGTAAAAGTAGGATGTTTCAAATAACTTGAATATTTTAATCACTTTTGACATCATTTGAGCACAGAAATCACTAAATTATTTTCAATTCCTTTTTATATCATCAAAACATTATTGAATATGGAATCTAACAATAAGCCTTAATATCTCATTTTTCATTTTTTAGGATTTTTTGAAATTTTCATGTATTTTTTCAAAATTACCCCTATTGGCATAAAACTTTCTGAAAATTACACTTTTGTCTAAACTTCATATGTTGCACCAACTATATTAATATTACTCTTCTAACCTTAAAAATATAGGATGTGACATTTAAAGTATACCTTGAGGTAGAAGATAGCTCCCCGACAATTTGAGGAGTTTAACAAAGCAGAGAAGCTACAGGATTACAGAGAACAGTCTAAATCATTATGTTCCACCTAAGCCAACTCCTAAGATAGAGAAAGCTCTAGAGAGCATATTAGGATATAGGCCTTTCTCAAAACAATGATAACAAGAAAAGGAAGAGGCTGTGAATAACAAGGAGAGCAAGAAAGGTGGAAAGCCAAGTGGAGGTAGCAACTATTAGAGGTAAAAGGAATTTGAAATATATGGAAGGAATCAGGGAATAAGCCATGTTTAGTTGGGCAGAATGTATGCTTTACGTGTGACAAGCCAGGATACTACATGAAGGAGTACCCATAGAACGCTGATAACCCAAGCCTCAAACTCAAGGATGAGTGTTTGAATATCATGCAAGAAGAAGCATGTAAGTCACTTGACATGATACAAGGTACGGCTTGATAATTACCTTGTGAATAATTTGGGCACAAGTCATTCATTTATATTATATAGATGCGCTAAGTGACTAGGTCTGTTGTCAATACTCTACCATATAAAATGTGTCTCTGTCCTACTAGTTCTAAAGTAGTTATATCTGATGTATGTTTAAATTGTATTATTCAGTATGAACATTGTTGTACTTGATATGCATGCCCCTTCTTGATATTGATGGTATTATTGGTCCAAAATTGTCCTCCCAAAACGTATTGTTGGATTGCAAATGCGCTTGCATTCTTCATAGACTACATGAATAGAATTTTCTTGCTTTACCTAGACTAGTTCTTAGTGGCCTTTATAGATGACATCTTAGTGTTCTCCAAGTCCAAAGAAGAGCATGAGTAGCATTTGAGGATTATTCTAAATACCCTCAAAGAGTAGTTGTATGCCAAGCTCAGTAAATGTGAGTTTTGGCTACTAGAAGTCTAATTCCTTGTTCACGTCATATCCCAAGAGGGAGTAGTTGTTGACCTCACCAAGATAGAAGTAGTCTTGAGCTGGGAACGACTGAAGATATTAACAGAGATCAAAAGTTTTCATAGACTTGCAGGGTATTACAGAAGATTTAGTAAGGACTTATCTCGAATCTATTTCCCACTTACCAAGCTCACCAGGAAGAACCATATGTTCTTGTAGTATGAGAAATGTGAGTCTAGTTTCTAAGAGTTGAAGAGAGCACTCACCTCTACTCTTGTACTGATAATCCCTGACCCTACGTAGACTTATGTGGTCTACACATATGCTAGCAAGTAAGGATTAGGGTGAATACTTATGTATTAAGGATGAATAGTAACTTATGCCTAATGACAGTTGAAATCTCATGAGGAGAATTACCTGACCCATGACTTGAAGCTTGTAGTAATAGCGTATACTCTAAAGATATAGAGACACTATCTGTACAGTGCAACCATAAAACTGTACTGTGACCACAAGAGCCTCAATTATCTACACGATTAAAAGGAGTTGAACATAAGGCAATATAGATGGATGTAACAACTTAAAGATTATGACTTCTATATTAAGATACATATAGGTAAGGTAAATATAGTAGGAAACACCTTGAGTAGAAAGGCGGTATAGGTGGCATTCTTGATGATAAAAGTAGAAGTTGTTAGAAGATTTTAGAGATTGGAGTCCTTTGTATATCAGATATAGCTAGTCGAGAGTAGAGGCGATATAACACAATTTATAGCCTTACTCTAAGATCAAATTAGAGAAGTATAGCAACAAGATCAATTGGAAGAAACCTTTAAGGTACAGTTGCTAAAGGGTGAAACCCAAAACTTTAAGATTGCTTAAGAGGGACTACTAAAGTTTAGAGGAAGAACATATGTCCCTCAAGCAACTAATCTTAGAGAGAGGATTATGGATGAAGCTCATAAGAGTCAATATACTATTCACCTAGGAATAACTAAGATGTTTCATGATGTCAGAGAACTCTTTTGGTGACCTGGAATGAAGAAAGATATTACCACCTATGTGACAAAAATGTTTCATGTGCCAAAAGGTGAAGGCAGAGCATCAAAAGCTCGCTGGCAAGTTACGGCCCCTAGTTATTCCTGAATAGAAATGGTATAGTATTTCCATATATTTTATTGTTGGGATACTGCTTACGTCACCTAAGCATGATGTGATATAGGTCATAATGGATCAATTAACCAAATCGGCTTACTTTCTCACAGTTAATGTCAAGGATCCTCCTAAAAAACAAGAAATGCTCTACATCAAGGATATTATGAGGCCACATGGTGTCCCAACCAGTATCATTTCATATTGAGACCCTATATTTTCTTTTAAGTTTTGGAAACCTCTGTAGAAAGAAATGGATACAGTCAGATTTAGTATAGCCTACAATCCTCGAACAGATTAACAAACTAAAAGAACTATTCAGACCTTGGAGGATTGTTATGAGCTTGTATACTAGAATTATTGGAATACATATTTGCCATTAGCAAAATTTTCCTATAATAATAGTTATTACTCCAGTATCTCGATGGACCATATGAAGTCTATATGGATGAAAATGCAGATCACCTATATACTAGACAAAGCTTAGTGACAGAAGGATGTATGGTCTTGATATAGTGGATCAGACCTCTAGACACATTGAAATAATCAGATAGAGACTTCTAGAGGCTCAAAGTAGACAAAAAAAGGTTATACAAACACCAGAAGAAGACTGTTAGAATTTAAAGTTAGAGATCATGTATTCCTCAAAGTATCTCCAACCACAAGAGTCAGTTGATCCATAAAGACCAAAAAGCTAAATCTAAAGTATGTAAGACCATTCCATATTCTTTTTAAAGCTAGACCAGTATTTTACAAATTGGCCCTTCCCCCAAATCTGAGTCAGATACATAATGTCTTCCATGTTGCCCAATTGAAAAAAGTACCATTTGAACCCAGCTCATGTCATACACTATGATGACATCATGCTTCAAGACAACTTGTCTTTTGAGGTTAGACCAAAGTGGGATCATTGATTGAAAGGTCAAATAACTAAGGAACCAACATATTCTATTGGTTAAAGTAGTTTGGAAAAGGTTATCACTAGAGGAAGCAACATGGGAAATGAAAGAGGAGATAAAGGAAAAGTATCCCAAACTTTTCTCATGAGGTACAATTTAAGTTTTGAGGGTGAAATTTATTTATGAGGGAGAAATGTCACATCCCATATTTTATGGTTAGAAAAATAGTATTAATATAGTTGTCGCAACTTGTGAAATTAAGCCAAAGTTGGGACAAAAATATAATTTCTAAAAGTTTTGGGAAAATTCTATAATTAAGGTAAAATAGGGATAATATGTCTTAGGAATTATAGGAGATTGTACAAGTGGTTTTATTCCCAAAATACCACTAGTTAAATTTTAAAGGAATTTAAAGGCTAATTAAGCTAGGGATTTTATTTGAAAATTTTCAAATAAATACTTAAAAAGGCAAATAAATTCTAAGAAAATTTATAGGGCTTTCCTGGAGTTAATACAAGATAATAAAGTAGACAGGAGCCTTTTATTAACTCATAAACTCTAAAAATCAATTTCAGAGTAAAGTTTGGATAATAGGAATTAAATTAGTTTCCCTATTTTACCATCAATAAAATTATGATGGTAATAAAGGAGAGGCCTTTTTGGAAGAGAAAAATGGTAGGAATGTATTATGAAACTAATAAAGATTAATTAAAGTGCCAAAGACACTGGAATTATGAAATATGAATTTATTCCGATATAAAGTGTAATGATATAACATACAAGTACACTAGCTTTTTACTTGGCCTAGAATGTGCGACTTGTCTAGCCACCAATGGTGAGGATTTTGACTTGCATTGTAATTACATTTTTAATTAATTTAAGTGCAAAATTAGTGCAAGAAGCATAGAAAATTGACAAGTAAGCATTGTAATTAGCATGAATTTAGAGGGCAAACAATTAACTTATGTCCTATAAATAGAACTCTACCCTCCACACACTAGAGCATTTCAGCATTAGAGGCAAAACTCCTGCCATTTGAATTCTTGACTTTCCAAGAGGAGCAAGAGCTAGCCACTTTTGCCTTCAATCTTGGATTAAAGGTTTGTTTATGTCTCTAATATATTAATTGATGTTTTAGCTAGTTAAATCATTGTTTATATGGTTGAAAAATGAAGAATCTCCGATGATTGCTTGCTGGACAAAAAGTATAAGGGTTAGGAAGATATGGCTTTGATGTTAAACCTATGTTGAAGACATTGATTAGATGTTGATCTAACGGTATTGCATAAAGATTGTTTGATTTCCTTAGATTGGAAATTGTCAAGGCTTCTCAACCACTTTGAGATTTCTTCCATAGGAATTAATTTTATTAATTTTAATGCTTCCAATGTGTTTAAAATAGAAAATAGTGTCAGGCAAATCTAAAAAACAAGTTTTGGAATCAAAATTTAGAAATATAGGAAATCCAAGCCCATATTTGGATTCCACATTAAAAATTATGTAGGATTGACTTAAGAAAATAATTTTTAAGTTGATGGAAACAAAACCCTAAAAATCAATTTAAAAGACTAAGGGTTCCTAGGGTTTTTTTGTTCAAACCATAGCTAGTTGATTGTTGTTGATGGTTGTGCCCCTTTGTCATATTGAAATAGGGTTTGACATTTGTAGATTAAGGAACTAAGTCAAGAACAAGAGTTAAGGTTTGCTTGATCAAGATAGCAAGATTACTCAACTTTAATATTAACTTGTCTTGATTGTTATGTAATATTGCCATGATTGTTAGTTGAACTAAAAATGTTGATATGTTGAAATGATGGTACTCTTTGCATTGTGATGTCTTGACTTGATGCATGATTAAGTTCACATGAGGTAAAGGTAGTTCCCTAATTATGGTATTATGCTCAGGTCATTAATAATATGTGTTGATGGTATTGTTGATCTAACTTACTATTGGGATTTCTTTAAAATCTCACTCTTCTAATTGATCAATCATCTAGGGGTTGAGCCATCAAGAGTCAAGGGCATATTGGTGGAAGACTAGTGTACTTATACCATGATATTTTGAAGCTTATTGTTGTATGTAATTAATTACGATATTATGTATGACCTTGTATGAGGCAGTAACCTTTGAACTGTATTTTGATTAAGTAAATGTTTGAATCTGACTTTAAATTTTTTAATTCTTAAAGTACACACAACACACTTTAAGGTAGATAACTTAAATTGAATATGTGTACAATTTATGACAATTTTTTAAAGTTAAGGTTGTAAATTTGAAACACTTTTTAATAAAATGAACAATAGAAATTATATACCAATCTAGCACTGTTTTACAATGAATGGGTTCCTAAAACTATTTTTCATTTAAATAACTATTAAATAACTTTCAATAGGACTTGGAACCACTTAATTTTAATTTTTCTATAATTAATTATAAATTTTTTAAGTTGAAAAAAAATCTAGAAATACCAAATGAACAGTACCCAATAAACTAAAAATTCCAAATTTTGTTTCTTGAATCTTGGGCCATCTAAAATTGTTCAAATGGACATGAAATGAACCCTAATATAGTCTAGAGATAAGGTGTAACAATGAGAAGCATGATTGAGGCTTTATAGAATGGAAATACGGATTGGATCTATGACTAAGATGTTATAAAGAGCACGGCACTCGATTTCTACACTGATCTCTATTTGGCAGATAATGTTACTATGAGATTTTCAAACTGGCCAGTGGGACGTCCTCCTCTCTAGAATCAACAATTTGATTTTATTCAGAAAGAGGTTTCTGATATTGAGATAAAAAATGTTACTTTCAATATGGTCTAACTTTTAAACCTACTGTAGGGCCTAAAATTAAAGAGTTTGAAGAAGATAAACCAGAAAAATATTATTTTGATTCCCAAGCTTGACCATCCCTTGTCCTTGAAAGACTTTTGGCCTATTTCCCATTGCAATGCGAGCTTCAAGATAATTAGTAAAGTCCTTGCTAATAGATTGAAGGAAGTTATGCCTTCTCTTGTAAAGGAGATAGAGCCATGACAATATCATCCTTGCTCAGGAAGCGTTCCACTTGATGAGAACTAAAAGGGGGAGAAATTTTTTCTATAGAAATTCAGGTGTACTTGTCATCGTCCACTTACTTCAGGTATCCATATGTAACCCAACACTGTTACCAAACGTGAGTCTCTAGTTCATAGCAAAGGCACACCGGAGAAGGAAAAAGAGAATCTTTTATGTAAAGAGAGAAAACACAGAGCAAGAGAGGATAAACTTTTGAACATAAAAAAACTCCTGTCCCCAATCTCGCATGAGTGTGTATCATGGGGGAGTGGGCGGCTATCTCCCATAACTGTTCCCTCCAATTAGTTCAGAATATTCTGGGATACTCGTACTAATAACCTAACTATTTTAGGTATTTTTACTTCAGTCTCACATATATATAGGTCTGGGCCCAATACACTAAGGGTAGACTGACCTATTTTGCTATAACTTCATTGCTATTAAGGTCAATAAGGAGAAGACTTATGAAAGACTTGATTGGAAGTTCCTCAAATTCACCCTGCAAAGTCTCAGTTTAAGTCATGGTTTCATGCTGATCATGAAATGTGTGTCCACCTCCTAAATGCTGATTTTGTGGAATAGGATGGCATAAGAAAGATTCAAACCCTCAAGAGGTGTGAGGTAATGGGACCCCATAAGCCTATATCTATCTATGTTGTGCATGGAAAGACTTGGATAGCTCATTCATTTTGAAAAGTAATAAGAATGAGAGGTGCTAAGCTTTTCATCATCCTAGCACCAAGCTATTTTTCTGTAGGACATCCTAGTGTTAAGCTTTGTGGAATGGGATGTCATTAGAAAGATTCCAACCTTCAAGAGGTTTGAGGTAATAGGATCCCTTAAGCCTATATCTATCTATGTTGTGCATGGAAAGACTTGGACAGCTCATTCGTTTTGAAAAGTAATAATAATGAGAGGTGTTAAGCTTTTTATCATCCTGGCACCAGGCTATTTTTCCATAGGAAATCCTGGTGTTAAGCTTTATGGAATGGTATGGCATCAGAAAGATTCCAACCTTCATGAGGTGTGAGGTAATGGGACCCCTTAAGCCTATATATGTATATTCTGTGCATGGAAAGACTTGGACAGCACATTCGTTTTGAGGTGGAACAGGTGCACTGGACTCTGATGAACATTAGCCCTTGGGGACCCAAAATCTCCCACCTTTTCTTTAACTACAATCTTATATAGTTTAACGAAGCCTCATTAGACTAATGGATTAGGTAAGAGATATCATGAGTTTCTTTTATCAAGTGTCGGGGCATCGAATTCATCTTCAGAAGTCAAAAGCTTTTGTTTCTCATAATGTTTATTTTAATCAAGCATATGAACAAAGCCAAATGTTGGGTATTGGTCTCACCTTAGACCTGAGAAAGTAGCTCAAAGCTCTTCTTCATAAAAAGGTTGTCAAAATGACCTTTGCACTGCTTATTTAGAAGGTTGGTTCAAAAGTTGCAAGTTGGGAAGGAAAGTTTTTTAGTTTGGTAAGGAGAACAGTCCTCATCAAATCAGTGCCCCTACTACCAGATGCAAACTCTTCTTCTTCCTAAAGGTACTCTTTTGGAGATTGAGAAAATGAGTAGGAGTTTTTTCTGGAATCATGGTCAAGAGAGAAAGAAAATGAATCTCATTGCATGGGATACTTTAAAGAAAAGTAAATCGAAAGATGGTCTGGGCATAAAAGATCTCCACTGTCAAAATATGGCTTTCATCATGGGGCCTTCTTACTAAGCCTCAGGCAATATGGGTCTAGTGTTTGAGAAATATATATGGATGTGGTTATATAATAGGATGCCCGAGGTTGTAAAAAAGAGGAACCAATTTGTAATCTAGAATGGTATTACCTTGGTTTGGGATAAGTTCATCAAGGGAATACGGTAGAAACTTCATACTGGCCTCACAATGAATGTCTAGGGGGAATTATGGACTCCCCTAGAGCGTTCTCTATCTCATTATGTGGACCAGAAATTCACCTTTTTGATCCAATTGCAAAGATTAGCCAATTTTTGATTGGGAATGGAGAGTGGAATATAGTAAAGTGGAGAACTTTTCTTCCTAATTGGGTGATTGATAAAATCAAAATGTTCAAAGTTTCTATTGGTAGACAAGAGGATTTGATTTCTGGAGAAATGCCTTAGGTGGAAATTGTTAGTTTCGGGCATACCTCGGATGATCTCTTATCCAATGAGATACCCATAAGCAACCAGAGCATCTTTTTTGGAATCTGGTACGTTTACACAACAAACTCATCGAAGAAGGAAGAGCACCGAGAAGCACTGCAAAAAACAAAGGAAGAACAAAGGAGGAGAAAAATAGCACTCTCTTTTTTTCTTTATCTGTAGAGCAAGAGTCACACACCACTATAATATGAATTTGATCACTCTCTACCTCTACTGTCTTCTATACGTGTGTATATGATGGGAAGAGTGGGATACATATGTAACTGTCCACTCCCTCACTTATAAACTTGGATCTAATCCACCATAGGTGGATTGATTCATTTCCTAACAGGAATTTTAGTGTGAAATAATTATATAGTTCAGCTAGTAAGCAGCAGGACGTTCTGCTGAGGCTGCATGGTCATATCTATAGGGTTGGGGGGTCCCTAAGAGAGCAAAATTCTTTATGTGGCAGTTGTTTCATGAGAGATTACCAACGAAAGCACTCAGAGCAAAACTTATTAATCGTGATCGTCCAGAGTATCCTTTCAAGTATGGTTATGAGGAAAATATTCTTGATGTTCTGGGAGACAGTGAGACTACTAGAAGAGTTTGGTTACTTCTAATCCACACCCCTCCCCCCCTTATTATTCTGTTTTTTCTATGGTGATTTAAAGGTTTTCTTGCAAAAGTAAACAGGGAAAGAGGAGTTTCATGAGATGGCCTTGGACCCGGGTCTTTGGAACCATTGCTGGCTTATTTGGAAGAACAGGTGCAGGAAAGCGTTTGAGGGTACAAATGACCAACCCCGGTGACTAGTCCACAAGTGTCTTCCCCATCTCATGAAAGGGGTGGACAATGGCTGCTTTCATCACCTAATATTTCAGATACAAGAGGGATCATGAGTACAATGAAACCCTCCCCCACCGAGGTTTGTGCGAGTTGATGTTGATGGTTCGCGAAATGAAGGACATGCGACTTGTGAAGGAATGATTAGCAATGATAGAAGCATTTGGGTATGTGGATTTCAATAGAAATTAGGCTTCCTTTCCTCCACTATTGCGGAAATCCATGCTATCCATTCAGGCTTACAGATTGTGCTGACAATTAGGTCTTGATAGATTTAAACTGTACATAGATTCTTTAGACTCTCCACTTGCTGTTTTCTGATTGTTCTCCCTCACATCCTTTTGGGGAGGACATCTAGAATCTTACAGGGCGCTGATTCTCTTATTTGGAGGCCCATCACCTGGTTCAAGATTACATGTTTCTTCAAGATCCTCCTGTTTTTTGTTTGGACCGACTTAAAAAAAATGCAAAAAAAGAAGATAAATTTAAATAAGAAAACAATTTTAAAAAACGTCTGAGTTTTTTATTTTTGAAAACATATTTCAACTTTTTTCCTTTAGAAAACAGTTAAGTAAAAATAAAATGCTAAATAAATTAAAAAAAAAACTGTTTTTAAGACTAGAACAAGTGGATCCTTAATATTTTTTTTTTATCCACAGCACAATTTTTCTTTCTTTTCTTTCCTTTCTTGTAAGCACATAACGCAGGACGGCATGATGGTTGGGTCTCCCACCTGTTCGGATTATCGATTACCCCTCTGCTCCATTGTCAGCTGCCATATAAGATATATAATAATATGGTGAGATGAAAGAAGTTACCAGATTCCTCTCTCTTCATATTCGTCCGACGTTTTCAAGCTCTCCCTCCCTGTCTTCCCGGAATTTTTGACACAGATCTTTTTGCGAGAAATTCGCAGTGAAATTCTTCAAAGACGAAAAGAAATGCGCAGCTTCACTTTCTTTCAACGAGTATCAACAGCTTTTCAAGACCATTCCTCGCATTTTAAACTTGCAGTCCTCTGCACCGTAAGGTTTGATCGTCAGATACTCTCTTCTCTTATGTCCTTTTGAAATACAATTGAATCGAAATATTCCTGAATCATTACTTCTCAATTCAAATTAAGTGTTACCGTTTTGATGATTTTTTTAATTAAATGGTTCTCTACTACCATTTGCTACTCTGATTGTCTTGATCAAAGTGGCTGGATTTTTTTTTTATTGCGATTTTTGCAATTATACACAAGTTAAATCTTAGTAAATGGATCTATGCAAATAGAGAATTGCTCTGACGCGAACACTTTGCCTGATCCAGTGGAGGCGGGCTTTTGGCTTATGCGGAGGCGGCTTCATCTGAAGCGATCAGCGACAAGAAGAAGGTGGTGGTTCTGGGAACCGGATGGGCAGGCACAAGCTTTTTGAAGAATCTGAATAACCCGAGATATGAGGTTCAGGTGGTATCGCCTCGCAATTATTTTGCATTCACCCCCTTGCTTCCTAGTGTTACATGCGGTACAGTCGAAGCACGCAGCATTGTTGAACCCGTTCGCAATTTTTTCAGGAAGGTAATATAAAAAGCCAGTTGGATTAAATTTCTACTGCTGCAGAATTTAATCGTTGTTAGTAATTTCTCACATTGAATCCATTTGTGTAAAGGAGCGACTTCAAAGTTCCTATTGAGCTGTTAAAATTGGAATCCCTTGTAAAAAATCTTTTTTCATATTTGAGAAAAATGGTCAATTCTGCGTCACCCCTTCCCCACCCCCCCAACCAAAATTGAAATCACCTGGAAACATCTCATTTCATCCAATTTTGTAGCCATCCATCCTTAACGTCATAAACACTATTTAATAACTGTTAACACTTAAACCCCAGATGTTGGATTGGCCAAAATGTGTATAAGATTGCCATTCATTATAGTTGTGTAAATGTTTGTTGGGTTGACCGTTTGCTCACGTCCCAAAGCTCCATTGTGAGATGGAAAAAATGTTGCATCTTGAAAACGCATGTTTGAAGCCTCTGAAACGAAAATACAAACATGCTTGAAGATGTGTTTCTATGTTTTCAATTACTATTATCAGAAACAGATTCTGGTAAGGAAATTGCCTGACTAAGAGTTTGCTAGATGCTACATATTCATAAGCCGTATGGTTAGTATATTATGTCAGTAAGAGGAGACTCGGGATGTAACTATTACCATTTCTTGTCTGACCATGAGCAGAAAAAGATGGACTTTCAATTCAGTGAAGCAGAATGTGTGAAGATAGATGAAGAAAACAGGAAAATTTACTGCCGATCCAGTATAGAAAATAATTTGAATGAGAAAGAATTCGTTGTGGATTATGACTACCTCATCATAGCTGTGGGAGCTAATGTCAACACATTCAATACTCCAGGAGTGGTGGAGAATTGCCTTTTCTTGAAGGTAACTTCCTTTACCACTAGCCCTTCTTATTTTCCATTGAAATGAATTGTGTACAGAAATCAATTCGTTGGTATGGAGACTCTAGTGCAGACTGGATTCCTTTTATGCATATATACAAGCTTTTGGTTTTTAGTTACCCTGAGGATTTGCATGGGCAGGAAGTAGAAGATGCTCAAAAAATCAGAAGAGTTGTTATTGACTGCTTTGAGAGAGCAAGTCTGCCAAATGTTAGTGAAGAAGAGAAGACGAGAATTCTTCATTTTGCTATTGTTGGAGGTGGCCCAACTGGAGTGGAATTTGCAGCATCACTTCATGACTTTGTCAACGAGGATCTGGTCAAATTATATCCCAAGATAAAAGATCTTGTTAAAATTACGCTTCTGGAGGCAGGAGATCACATTTTAGGAATGTAAGTTGGACTCTCACAAATCATCTGTCCTTTTTGTTATATGTTGGGTGGAGTTGGCTTTGCTCGTGTGGAATGCATAAGAACTTGTACAGGCTTTTAGTAACTAGAAAAATGGTAAGGATTATTAGGTGGTAGAGCTTAGAAGAACAGGGAGGATTTCTTAGTAACTAGATAAATGTCATGGTTTTTCAGGAGAACATGTACAAGGTTTTTTTTTTCTTTTAATTTTTTTAAAATAAAAACTGAAACTAACATTCAAAAGAAGAACTTACATAGTGTTCTTAATGTTATTCACTAGCCTATCATCGAAGGGGTTTATCAAAGACACAACCAATGTGTGGGAATATCCTAATAATAAAATATCCTATGTGGTATTTTAGAATATGAATTGTCCGATGATCATTGCTTTGGCTTATGCCTCATATATACACAGTTCTTGGGAATCAAATGAGATACACCAAGATAAAATCAAATCAAGATAAAATCAAATCTCTAATAACTACACCTAAATCAAATCTGATATGTTTCTAATAATAATAATATCTCTAACAATAATATCCTAATATTAATGACATAATAACAATAATATCTCTAACAATAATATCCTAATATTAATGATTTAGATATTAGGATATTTTATTATTAGGATATTCCCACACTCCCCCTCAAGTTGGATCATAGATATTGACCATGTCCAACTTGCCTAGGAGCCGTTCAAATATTTCTTCTGGTAGTCCCTTGGTAAGAATATCTGCAGTTTGTAGCCTTGTAGGTATGTAGGTGAGGCACATAATCCCATCCTCTACTTTCTCACGAATGAAGTGTCTGTCGATTTCCACATGTTTAGTTCTGCTATGCTGGATAGGGTTCAAGGCCATATTTATAGCAGCCTTGTTGTCACAAAATAACTTTAATGGAGCATCTATCTTCAAATGAGCCTCTTTTGCAACTCTTGCTAACCATAAACCCTCCTTGAGCAAGAGCTCGTAATTCTGATTCTGCACTACTTTTAGCCACTACTTTCTGTTTCTGACTCTGCCAAGTGACAAGATTTCCCCATACAAATGTGCAATAGCCAGAGGTTGATCGACTGTCTTCTTGTGATCCTGCCCAATCAGCATCGGTGTAGATTTCTACCGATCTATTTGTGCTCTTTTTAAAGAATAGCCCACGGCCAGGAGTACCTTTTAAGTATTGTAGTATCTTGTAAGCCGAGTCCATATGTTTCTTCCGTGGATCATGCATATGTTGACTGGCAATGCTCACTGCAAAGGCGATATCAGGACGTGTGTGTGAGAGATAAATGAGTTTCCCAACTAACCTTTGATATCTTCCTTTATCTGTTCTCATTTCATCCCTTTCTCGTTTCTTTTGCTTGTTCTCATCTTTGTCAGTTTCCACCACAGTTTGCTTTTTCTTTTGTTTCATTGTGCTGATACGGACTTTACTAGGTTTACACCCAAGCATTCATGTTTCCTTGAGTAGATCAAGGATATACTTTCTTTGAGAAACATAAATACCAACCTTAGATCTTGCTACTTCCATACCGAGAAAGTATTTCAACTTATCAAGGTCTTTGACCTCAAATTCATGGTTCAAGGCTACCTTGATTCGATCAATCTCCTTAATATCATTTCCTGTGACAATAATATCATCCACATAGACAATGATAATAGTGATGAGGTCATTATGACGGGATACAAACATCGTGTGATCAGATAAACTTTGCTGATACCCTTCAACCTTGAGAACACTAGAAAATCTATCAAACCAGGCACGTGGTGATTGTTTCAGCCCATAGATGGATTTTCTCAGCCTACATACCTGGTTCTGTCTTCCTGCTTCAAAACCTGGTGGGAGTGTCATGTACACTTCCTCTTTTAAATCTCCATTGAGGAAGGCATTCTTAATATCAAGTTGTTTTAGGGGCCAATCTAGATTTGCTGCTACGGAGAAGAGAACCCGTATGGTATTGAGCTTCGCAACAGGTGCAAAGGTTTCGTTGTAGTAAATACCATGCGTTTGCGTAAACCCCTGAGCAACTAGTCTTGCCTTCAACTTGTTTAACGTACTATTAGTATTGTATTTGGTAGTGAACACCCACTTGCAGGTTACGGGTTTTATTCCTGAAGGCATCTGCACTATCTCCCAAGTCCCATTTTTCTCCAAGGCTTGCATTTCTTCCATCACTGCCTGTTTCCACTCTAGGACAGCCAAGGCCTCATGTACATTGTTAGGAATCTTGATGCTGTCAAGGTTAGTTACAAAAGTATGGTAACTTGGAGTAAGAGCAGCATAAGAAACAAACTTTTCGATAGGATGCTTCGTACATGTCCGTGGTAGTTTTCTCAATGCAATAGGAAGCTCCAGATTAGCTTCACCATGTTCAGGATCTACCAACGGTTCAGGAACTGGTTCTACCTCAGAGATATGATGGTCGTGGCCTCTATGATGTCGGCGTGAGTACATTTTTCCCTATCTTTGTTGTTCAGATCCTTCTGGAGGCTGTAAAGGTCCATGTGGTGTGAAGGAAATGGGTACAATGGGTTCCACAAGTTGAGATTCATTCCAACTCTCCCCCGGAATCGAAGACTCGGGATAATATGACTGGTGCTCAACAAAGGTGACATCACGGGTAACAAACAGGTGTTTGGACACAGGATCAAAACATTTGTAACCTTTTTGGGAGGAGAAGTAGCCCAAGAAGACACATTTAGTGGCACGGGGATAGAACTTTGAGGGAGGATGATGAATATGAACAAGAACAGTGCATCCAAAGACACGTAGCGGAAGAGAAGACTGTAAGTGAGAGACATCATGAGCTTTTTGTAATTCTGCAATGGGAGAGGTGAAGGAAAGAATACGACTAGGAAGACGATTAATGAGCTAAATAGCGGTCTGGATAGCATCCCCCCAATAAAACAAAGGAACATGACATTGAAATAAGAGAGCCCGAGCAACTTCAAGAATATGTTTATTTTTTCGTTCCGCAATCCCATTTTGCTGAGGACTATAGGGACAACTGCTGTGATGAACAATTCCTTTAGCAGACAGGAAAGCGTGAAGGGAGTTATTGAAGTATTCAGTGCCATTATCGGTGTAAAGGACTTTGACAGAGGTATGGAATTGGTTTTGGACAAAACCGTAGAATTCAATGAAGACATTAGGGACCTCAGATTTATCTTTTAAAAGATAGACCCAACATATGCGAGTATGATCATCAATAAACGTGACAAAATATTTGGTCCGAGTGCGATTAGGAATCTTAGAGGGTCCCCATACATCACTATGAATAATGGAGAAGGGAGAAGATGGTTTGTATGGAACAGGAGGAAAGGAAACACGGTGATGTTTAGCAAAAGCACAAGTATCGCAAACAAAAGAACTTTTATTGATAGATAACTGGGGAAACAACTTTTGTAAATAATGAACACTAGGATGACCTAATCTTTTATGCCATAACATAAAAAACTCCTCATCAGAGGTGGGGTTGGGTGTAGAGGTGGTGATCTTGGACCATAATGCACTCACGGTAGATGTGTCGAGATAGTAGAGACCATCATACTCCTTAGCAGAACCAATCATCTTCCCCGATGTGAGATTCTGAAAATCACAATGAGTAGAATAAAAATGAGCTGAGCAGTTTGCTTATTTCGTCAATTTGCTAATAGAAAGCAGGTTACAAGCCAAATGAGGAACATGAAGTACTGATTCAAGATGTAAAGAATCTGAGATAGTTACAGAACCGATGCCTGCTATGGGTGAAGGAGTGCCGGTAGCAGTAGTGATTTTCTTATTCCCTGCTAAGGGATGGTAGGTGACAAACATTTTTTCTTTTGATGTCATGTGATCAGAGGCCCTTGTATCCACAATCCACTGTGATGGAGGAAGAGAGGTATGTAAAGTAATGGGAATTATACCTTTATGAGTCATGGATGCAGATCCGTGAGGGTGTTGTTCAGCTTGAAGGCTTCTGAACATACGTGTAATCTGATTTAATTGCTCCTGACTGAAGGATGTGGATGGCTCAGATGGGGATGGTGCACATGCTGATTCATTTGAGGCTTGGTGAGCTCGTGGCTTATTTTTACGAGGCTTCCAATCAACTGGCTTGCCATAGATATCCCAACACTTTTCACGAGTATGTCCCACCTTCTTGCAGTGTTCACAGGTGGGTCGAGTCTTACCAGAAGCACCAGGATTGTTATGTTTGCTAACAAAGGCTGTAGACTCAGGAAGAGGTTGTTTGGATTCAACAGGCATAGTCTCCCTTCTGGATTCTTCTCTGCGCACCTCAGCATAAGTTTCCAGAAGTGACGGTAGTATGGAATTGCTGAGAATTCTGGGCCTTACAGCATCAAATTCAGCATTTAGACCAGCAAGAAAAAGAAGTATTCGCCCCTTTTCAATCCTTTTCTGATTTCGAACGACGTCTGTAGGGGTATCCCATTCATCTTCGTCAAGAAGATCCAGCTCTTGCCAGAATGCCACGAGGTCAAGCCAGTATTCGTGCACTCCACGGGTGCCCTGAATGCATCGCCATGTACTACGTTGGAGGTTGAATAGGCGAGAATGGTCTTTGGTGACTGAGTAAGAGTCACGAATAGCTACCCAAATGTCTCGTGCTGTGGGTAGATACATGAAGTTTCGTTTGATGTTTGGAGACATGGAGTTGATAAGCCAGGAGGAAACCAAATGGTTGTCGATGGTCCATTGTTGCATCTCAGGTGACGCTTCATTCGCTGGTTTTTTAACATCACCAGTCAGATAAGCAAGTTTCCCGCGCCCACCAACTGCATGTTTTATTGCCTGAGCCCAATCTTGATAATTTGTCAAAGTGAGCTTGTCAGATACGATGGAAACAGGAACACTGGATGCCTCATCAAGGCCTGTACTCAACCCGTGGTGCTTCTGCTGGTCAGAACTTGTAGATGACATGGTAGAATCTCAGCTACTGTAGCAACTCGGTACTGTAGCACTCGGACACTGTTGCAACACGGTCACTGTAGCAACTCGGTACTGCGCATCGCGATCACTGTAGCAACTCGGACTGTAGCGACGCAGTACTGTAGCGACTCGGTACTGTTGGTTGAAAAACAACCCAGAACTCTGTTGCTCACAGAGGCAACAGAACAGAGGACGTTGGACAAGAAGCTTATCGGACTGAAGGCTCTAGTACCATGTGGTATTTTAGAATATGAATTGTCCGATGATCATTGCTTTGGCTTATGCCTCATATATATACACAGTTCTTGGGAATCAAATGAGATACACCAAGATAAAATCAAATCAAGATAAAATCAAATCTCTAATAACTACACCTAAATCAAATCTGATATGTTTCTAATAATAATAATATCTCTAACAAGAATATCCTAATATTAATGACATAATAACAATAATATCTCTAACAATAATATCCTAATATTAATGATTTAGATATTAGGATATTCCCACACAATGTAATCGGTACTATGAGATTATCTGGCTAAAGCATTAGCAAACTGCACATTTTTTTGCCCATAAATTCAAAAGAAACTTTCCAATCTTTTGCTATAGTTATTCTAGCTTCTTTCTATGATGTCCTGACATGGATGGGCCCTCCTTGAGATCCTAGTACTCTGATTGCCTGGACATGTCAGGAAACTTTTGTTCCAACAAATTTCCAACCCTTTTAAGATTCCTTTGATTTCAGTTATTGCTCGTGGATAAGTTTCTTGCGACAGAAACCCATAATCCACTCAGTTTTGCTATTCCTTATAACTCCCCATCATGAGCTTTCTGCAAAGGTGTTCACAGATCCATCAACCTCTAGAATGTAACATTTTCCATTTTGACTTTTGCTATTTTGAGTGTTGTCCCTACTGCTAAACCTTAAGAGTGTATTTATTGGCCAACTGCTAGTCTTGTTGGGTCCTGAACTGACTTAAGCGAACACGTGTATTGGCATGGTTTTTAGGAGGACGAGCTATGGTTTTTTTGGTATGGAGAGATATTAGAATCTGGCACAGAAACTAAACTATGTCGGAGTCTGTGATTGTCTGAAAGTTTAGGCTGTTATGAATGTCTTTGGCATTATATTTCCCATAAATGTCACTTTCACTTAGTAAACAAAGTAGAATATTGCAATTAACAAGATGAACTTGACAAGAAGGACGTATGATTGAGGTGGTGATTAAAGATATTTGCCACACTTGGTGGTAATTGAAGGTATTCACTGATAGCTGAGATTTTATTCTGAAGAAAGTGGATCATCAGTCTTCATTTTACGTTGTTTACATTCCCAAACCATTTAACGAAGTTGGTGAAGGTTCACATGTGGGATTCAATTATATATATATATATATATATATTGCAAAGGAGCTGTTGACGTTGGAGTCTGCTGTTACCAGCTATATAATGCAAGCATTTATCTTTATCTGCAGGTTTGACAAACGAATCACTGCTTTTGCTGAAGAAAAGTTTCGGAGAGATGGTATAGATGTAAAAACAGGATCCATGGTCGTCAAAGTGTCTGGGAAAGAAATCTCTACTAAAGAAATGAAAAATGGAGGAAAATTTTCTACAATTCCTTATGGAATGGCTGTCTGGTCAACTGGTATTGGCACTCGTCCATTCATTAAAGATTTCATGAAGCAAATTGGTCAGGTATGCCCTTGGGAATTTTAGCATATTGTTTTTGCCGATACATAACTCCCTTCACTTGTTTGTATTATTACTAAATAGAGGATTTTTCCTTTGATATTCACTGAACATTGCCTATTGGGAACAGGCTAACAGGCGCGCTGTAGCTACAGATGAATGGTTGAGAGTTGAGGGTTGCGACAATGTGTATGCACTTGGTGATTGTGGTACAATAAAACAGCGAAAAGTCATGGTAACTAATACTACGTCTCCATCACTCAAATGATCTTGCTTGTCAGCACGCAAAGACAAGCTTGTGATATTTCTGTTAATCACATTATTTTCAGAAGACTTTTTAATAGCATGAATATAATATATTATGGGACCTTGCTTTGATTTTCATTACAGTAAGACATTATGCATAGGCTTTCGTCAATTTAATTTTGGTGAATACAGACTTTCACAAAATCATTAACCATTAGACATAGAAAGCATATCTTGCCTAATTAACTATGTTAGCCTGTGTTAGTGTGTAGTTTTTTTTTTTTTTTTACCAAGAATATTAGTGTGTACTGAATTTAGTATTAGGATATACTCTCATTGACAATTAGGAGCTCGTATTAAGTGCTACTTAATTAAAGCTATTTTAGATAGAATTAGCAAGACAATCTGACATGTTCATTCATAATTTAAAATGTCCGTACTTCATTGATTACATCCTTTCAGTGGGAATATTCTTTTTGTTGTTCTTAATTTGGGAATTGCATTTTGGCATTGTAGGAAGATATTGCTGCAATCTTTAAGAAGGCTGACAAAGACAATTCAGGAACACTTACTGTCAGAGAGTTTCATGAGGTCATTGATGACATTTGTGAAAGATACCCTCAGGTTGAGCTATATTTGAAGAATAAGCAGATGAGCAGTATTGCTGATCTTTTGAAGGAAGCCAAGGGAGATGCTGAAAAAGAATCCATTGAACTAAATATTGAAGAATTCAAGACCGCACTTTCCAATGTGGATTCTCAGATGAAATTTCTTCCTGCTACTGCACAGGTACATGGCACGTTATTTCATAGGTGAAATTTTCTTTTAACAGAATCTGTATGATTCTGAGTGCTTTGGAATTTGCATATAAGGTTGCTTCTCAACAAGGAACCTACCTTGCCAAGTGTTTCAACCGGATGGAAGAGTGCGAGAGAAATCCAGAGGGTCCTCTCAGGTTCAGGGGAGAGGGTCGCCATCGGTTCAAACCCTTTAGGTATTGAGCTGCAAGCCCTCTGTTCTCAGTCTCTTTACATTTGTTTAGTGAGGGTACTTTTGATCAAGCTGTAGGGTAAATATCCTCTGTTTGGACATTGATTACTGTAAGATCTGTATCATGCAGTACTTATGAAAAATATAATTAAATTTAATTTGAATATTTATGAAAGATAAAAAATACTGCAGGCCTTGTGCATTAAAAACAATTTGAAGAATGAATAGCATCGTTTCTGACCCATAAATAGTGTAACTTTTTGTTAGAGATGGATGTACATGCAAGTTTTTGTATGAAGTATGAACATTAAAATCCTTTTAGAAAGCTTGAATTGTTATATTGATTGTTCATGTCTTACCAAACTCAACATTTACTTTTTATACTGTAAAAAATTTTCATGCATTATAGAACATTCTTAAATTCTTAAGTCTTAATTTATATAGTAATTTTTTTACAAACACATTCTGTATATATTTACTCCTTTGTACATGTTTGATTGTTCTTCTCAAGGTACAAGCATTTTGGTCAGTTTGCTCCTCTTGGAGGAGAGCAGACAGCTGCACAGCTTCCTGGGGATTGGGTATCAATAGGCCACAGCACTCAATGGCTATGGTATTCTGTGTATGCAAGGTATTCGTTTATCCTCGCAACCCCTTTATTTATTTTTAAGATAGCATTTAAATATATTGCCCCAAGGATAAAATTATAATGCTGAATACTTGATCTTTTGAACAGCAAGCAAGTCAGCTGGCGCACTAGGGCCCTAGTAGTATCAGACTGGACACGACGTTTCATTTTCGGGAGGGACTCAAGTCAAATCTGAGTGAGCCTTAATATGTTCCACGGTCTTTCTTTGGTAAAGTTGCATGCAAAGCTCGTGAAGGAGCCTCGAACTTTTTTGAAATAGCACAATTTGCATCACTTCGCAATTTCTTAATTATTCTTTGAATAAAATAACCCAAGCAGACTCTGAGTCAGAACGAGGCAACTATGAAATGCTCGTACGTATCCTCCCCCTCTTGATCCCTTCTTCCTTTCCTTTTATTTCTTCTATAGGAATTGTAGCATTAGTGGTTCGCCAAGTTTTGCTGTTTGTTTGTGGGCCATGCTAGGTGATGTTAGCTTCCTTCCCATCAATTACCCAAAAATAAAGCGATATAAATATTTATTTATATCCCTTTTAGATTTACTGTGACTATCTTTTTCAATTTTTTTTTTAAATTCAAAGGCATAACGTTTATCTTTTATAAATGCATTTTTTTTTTAATTTCATTCTCCTTTTCATTTCATTTTGTATTGATACTGTATGCTTTACCTATGCTTACTGATGATGTTAGCTACTCTTCCTTGATCATACATATAGTATCTTGAGAGATTTTTGTGTTTCCCAATTAAAAAGGTTAGCAAAGCTTAGGAGTTGTTTACCACCGCTAATTTTTGTAATGTTTCCCAATCAGCACTCTTTGAATACTTGATTTCAATAGTAATTTAGTACTAATTCTATTTGGAATTTGGTCTTAATCGGGGGCTATAAAGGCAGGCTTGATGGCAATGCTTTTATGGATTTGGTCTTTCTCGCATACATGCATGTATCATTATCATATTCGGCAGTATACTTTGGTGATTGGGGATTCTTATCTCACCTCCTTATCATATATATGACTTTCCACCTCTCGCATCTATATTTAACTCTTTAAATACTCGAAATACTTGAAAATGCTCCATGGACATAGATTTGCATTTTATATGTAAATGCCATGTGTGAATCTTATATTCATAAAATGATTTAGAGTTTGTCAGTTACGGCATATTAGACTTGATTAATTGAATTATTCGGTCTCTCTAATCTTTGATTTCTTGGGTTTTACATCACTAATACTTCAAGAAATAAATCCATATCCTTTTTTTTAGTATAAAAAAATTTAGAAAAGGGTTGGACGCATCCACGATTTAAAGTAGGGTGAAATCTCTTTTTCTCTTAGGCGATACCAATATTAGGTAGGACGAGTTTTCTGCTACTTTTAAGTGTAATCTTAGACACTCAGGAGTTAGAATACCTCTCCAAGTATTACGATTAGAATCACAATAAAATAATACTCTTCAATATTCAACATCCTCTAAATATTTACATGTTTCACCAATAATATACCCAACATTTTTTACAACATGTAATAAGCCCAATGACACAACATTGAAGTTGGCAAAAAGAAAAAAATCAAAATGAAGATTCCCCAATAATGCACAATCCAACTATTTGTGATAATTAAAAACTATCATAGTTAAGAAACAAGGCCGACACCAAAATCTATCCACAAATTAAAAATCCAAATGGATGAATCCTTATGCCCATAAATCTCAAATCTAGAGATCAATCACCCAATAAAAATAATATGGTTCTCAATATTTCTTAGATCCAAAAGGCTTTCAAACTATTAATGGATTCAAGTAAAAGGTCCAAAGATCCAAAATAACCAATCATCCAATCCCAAGTGACGAAAGGTACCAAATGTGCAGCACTTTCGAGTAAGCCTGCTTGTAACTTAATCCAATCTTATGCAATTTGAAACACAAGACCTTTATTATCTAAGGTCTCTGATCAAATGACTATTTAGTCCAATGATGTATTGTTTATACCAAAAATATCACAAAATTGAGCATAGAAAATCTCAATTTAAGGTTACCGTAACTATTATTCCCATCAATTTCATAGTTCAAAACGAATTCACGATGTTCCCATAAAAGCCCCTTCTAACTAAGAATTTTGAGCATAAAAAGCCCCAATTATTATGAAATTTTACAAACTTATGCAGTTTAGTATGTAGATTCCAATGATGAAAATTTCCAGACCAAGCAAGGTCTAGAATTTGAGTTACAAAAATTACCCAAACATTCGTCTAAACTTCAGGCAAAAATAGAAAATCACACAAATCCTCATTGTGATTAAGTATTATTGTAGAAACTGTATGTTTGGAGCCTCAATAGTGCACTAAGCCCACTTTGTGTTTAGTTGCTAAAGTTGGAGTTTTTGATAAAATTATTTCAAAAAGAAAGGTGTCGCAATTTTTACAAAAATTTGATCGATATTCCAAGAGGGGGGGGGTTTAATTAGCACCTTAGCAGGTTGGCATTTAACTAATCTAAATATTGAATCTGGTTGTATCACCCAAGAGGGAGATGAATTGAGTGATTTTAAAAACTTTGAAACAACTCTAAAATATTTGAATAAAATTTAAAGTGAAGAGTAAGAAAGATCTCACCACTGGAAGAAGTTGTTGAAAAAATATTACACAGGTCGATTTATACTGATTCTATCTAATCTATTTAGCTTATGTCTAGTCCTCATAGAGCTATCTCAGTGTTCTAATATACTTGAAGATTTCATGGGCTCTTGATGCCTCAATACATTTAACGTGTGAATCCCTCACACTCTCCATTACAACCTATAAGGTAACTCTCCAATGAGAATCCCTCTCACTCCCCTTTACACTCGTAAGGTTACAATACTCAAGAATCCTTGTGAGCAAATCAGAAAATGATTGTTACAAATAAACTATTTCAATAGAGTAGATAGGATAAACGGATAAACTCAAGTCTCTGAGTTTCTCTCTTACAGGAATATGTATGCTCTAAATCAAAGTAGAGAAACAGAGTGAACAAGAAACCTAATGAATATGATTGAAGTGCATGATGTGCATCTTTTATTTTTCTTTTAAGTCTCCCAACTTCAACTTTCTCACTTTAGCTTCTTTATTTATACTTGATTCTTTATAAATTTGTTAAAGCATTGAAGTAGTCGTTGAGATAGCCGCTATTGAATATAACTATTATTACTAATGTATGTGTGTGTTTGGAAACCACGGAAACGTGGTTTCAAAAGCCCTTTTGGGGCAAAACCTTAGTTTGGGAAAATTTTAAAATAAACAGGCATATTTGTTCAAATGAGCCTTTGGACTAAACCATGGTTTAAAACTAAGGTTTCAGATAAGCTGGTCAGAGTAGCTTATGGAACAGTAAAAGAGCTTATGAACTAACTAATTACTATATTACCCTTACTTTTTCTTACACTATCTCTCATACTTTTTCTTACACCCTCTCTCCTACTTTTTCTTACAATCTCTCTCTTTTTTCTTACACCCTCTCTCCTCTCTCCTCTTATATTTTATCTCTCCTAATTTAATACTCATACCATTTTTCGTAGTTTATCAATAATAAAAGTACTTCTAGAAATGACTATCCAAACACTCATTTATTCAAAACTATTTTTTTTATAAACTCTTATCCAAAAGCCCTTTTTCTATAAGCTGCTCAAAAGTCCCTTTTTTTCATAAACATGTTTCTAAAATCCTATCCAAACGAGCCCTATGTATATGATGGTTTTTGCTCTGTGATTATTTTTCTTTAATTGATTCTACAAATGATCTTAAAACATGCTTTTGTAAAGATATATAATCAATGTAAGCATAAAGCAATTGTTTCCAAATAATTCAAGATTAAAGGTCAAAATATAATAAAGTATGGATTCAAATTCTTTTTGCAAAATGAATTGACTTATCAAAGAACATCCTTACGAAAATGTCTTCTATAAATTGCAAAAGAATTGTATTTAAAATATTTAAAATCTTATCGAGCAATGTTTTGATAATCAGTCTTATCGAAAAGGACTTCGATAAATCTTCAATAAATTGTGAAAAGATAGTTCATGATTTATCGAATATATATTGGATAAATGTCTTATTGAATAACTCTTTGAAAAATGTTATTTCAAAATATATACTTTTAGACTTATCGATATATTTCACAATAGATCATTTATCGAAGTGTTCTTCAATAAATAGATTCTTTGTATCACATCCTAATTTTTTTCTATTTGTATGGAACAGATAATGGAACATGTAAGGGACAAATAGAGAAAAAAGTTTTAGAAGGGATTGTGAAGATGATAAAGGTTAGATAAGTTTTAAAGGAATAAAAAGGATTAAATTGTACATAATATAAGGTTCAAAGACTTAAGTGAAATTTAGAAAAGTTGTAGAGCCAAAATAAAATGTAGAGATAAATGTTGGGCTAAGACGTGTAATTTTAAAAAGTTTGAAAGACTAAAAAGCAATTTGTCAAAAGTTCAAGGAAGAAAATGGTAATTATGCAAAGTTGAGTGCTCAGAATCATTTCAGTCCCGATTTTCCCAGTAAATAGAGAAAATTATTCTGATTAGTTTAATGCAACATATAATTTTGATTTGAGGTCTTGATAAATTGATATGAATTATGAAGAAAGGGAAATTAGTACAGTATCCTCTAAACCTTATAATCAAATAAAATTTGGTAGTAATTTATTATAATTAATATGAGAATTTATGAAATTGACATAACTAAGAAAGGAGTTATGTAAAATTTATAATGGAATTTATAGTGGAATAAAACACCAGATAAATACTTTGTGAGGGAATTTCTTGGGAGTTAAGCAGTGTTGGAAATCGTGCCCTAGGGGCCAATCATTGTCTTATGAACATTATTGATTTATGAATTTATTAATTGAGTTATCATATTATTTGCATGTTTACTATGATAACCATCCTTGGATAATTCATGATATTATCCTAAATGTCCCTGGTCGATCATCTATGCGGGAGCACAGATGAAATAAGACCAGTATGACTTTAAAGATGTATAGAGATATAAATCAAAGTCATAAGCACATGTAAGAGTACAAGGTGCTGGACCGACCCGCTATGAGAGAACTGCATGGGTAACGTCATAAGCTTCTCTCATATACAAACCATGTCAATACGCCCTTTGACCTGAGATCATCATGGATTCCTACATGACAAAACGCTCTGCTTTGACCTAGTCAAAAGTCAGTTTTGACCGAGTGATCATAAAGACTATGTTCGGCCTTAGTGGTTTTTCATGCGGAGGAATGTGAATGGTCAAGATGGAATTTGTCCCTCATATTCGTGGAGAGATATTACTGGGCCCCTCGATGAGTGAGTCTGAGAAATGTATGGCCATACTGTAATGGAAAGGTAGTTCCATTTCTATAGTCAGACTACTCAGGGATCGAGAAAGTAACGGTCGGGAATATGAGGATGACATTATCCATGCCTCATCCATGACCAAAATATCGCGTGACAGAAGGGACATGATATGGTGGTATAAAAGGTTACATCGTTTATCGATCCTCATATAATTTGGGTAGTCGTTATGTCTTGCTAGAGACCGCTTGCGACTTGTGGGCTAGTATAGCAAATGGCCCACTGCCAACTTCATATGGGCCTACAGGGTCGCACACAAAATAGCCCAACACGAGCTATGATGTCCAGATTCATTGAATCTAAGATATGTCCAAATTCAATGAATGATCCAGGTGAATGTATATATATTTATTTATATTTATATTCGTATATATATAAATTCGTATATATATATATATTATATATATGAGATATATGAGATTTAATTTATAAGGATAAATTAAATCCCTATCACATTTGAATTCGAAATTCAAATTGATAGGATATCTCATATAAGAGATATTTATAAGATTTAATTTATAAGGATAAATTAAATCTCTATCACGTTTGAATTCGAAATTCAAATTGATAGGATATCTCATATAAGAGATATTTATAAGATTTAATTTATAAGGATAAATTAAATCTCTATCACGTTTGAATTCGAAATTCAAATTGATAGGATATCTCATATAAGAGATATTTATAAGATTTAATTTTAAGGATAAATTAAATCCCTATCATGTTTGAATTTGAAATTCAAATTGATAGGATATCTCAAATTTGTTTTATGAGAATAAATCAAATATAGTTCAGTCTCATCTTTATTTAAAGTTAAATAGGTAATTAAATCTGTGGGACGGATTTAATATTATTTATTTAATTAGTTTCTTATAAAATTATACAATATATGATATTGTATTATTTTTGGAATTAATATAAGATTAACTCCTAAAATCCTTTTCGGTTAGGGAAAACGCAGAGCATCCTATATATCTAATATTAGGAACTACGTTTTAAAAAAGACACACACATAGAACACAGATAGGCCGAAGGGGACTCTGCAAAAGGTTTGCAGATAAGAAACTGTCGAAATAGAGATGGAGAGGACGAACTCTTGAGAAAGCCCTGGAGGGACAAGAGACGCTAGAACGTCGTTCGTGGTTGAAAAACTGTTCGTGTGGATACCAGTAGAGGAAGCCGACCTGAGTCGTCGACTTCTTGTGATCAGAAAGGGAGCACGAGCCACAGAAAGAAGCTGTGAACGTCGTGACCGAAAGCTGTGGAAGTCGCTGAGACACACTGAGGGTAATGCTTCTTCCCACTTGACTTAAACACATACGGTAGATCCTGGCAAGGAATGAAAAATTTTTAAGATAATTTCCGCTGCGTGTCTTTCAATTCCTTACAGTGGTATCAGAGCCATGCCGTTTTGTGTTTAAGTTAGGCTTGATTGTTGATTTATATGATATATGTTAGTAGTAGCCGATCATATAATAAGCGTTGTATGTGTGACATATATGGAATCCGTGTTATGTATGACATAAAAGGAATCTAAAAGGAAATTGAAATCGGTGGTGATGCTTTTTGATTTGATCAATTCGCATAGATGGGGTCTAAGAAAATCGAATTCGAATTTGTGATTATTTGTGAAAACTGAATTCAGATTCGTGATAACCGTAACATATGTTACTTTGTGAATGTTTTAGATTTGAAACATTAATAGCCCTTCGATTAGATCTGAATATTGATTCTTGAATGTTTGGGTATGGTGAACAATATGGCTCTAGATTGCAAGTGTTGTAATTTTTAAATACGGCCTGCGTGTCGTGCCTTCCTCTATATACTCTCAATGTACCTTCTCCTCTCATCTCACTCCCCTCGAATGTTAAAAGAGGTTTCTATATGTAATTTCTCTTTTCTTACTAGAGAGCTCCTCTCATTGGCTTGAGGGGACTTAGGATAGGTGAGCCATATTGTATCACGTTTAGATTATGCATATTATGATTATATCAGCGCATGCATATTACTTGTATGAGATACGAACTGAGAAACATGTGTTTTATAAACCAGATAGTTAAATTAGGCCCTCTAAAAGAAATCTTAAGTCATAATGCTGTCAATTTATGAACACTTGTCAAAATCTTGATCGCTCAATTGTGGACTCCACCAAAGTGGGTGCTTTTGAGTTATCTTGGGGAGATAAGCAAGAGTAATGGTGCTACTCTCACATGTTTATTATTGTTTGACTTAATTGAGATTAACAAAACGGTTTTGGGTCTCAAGGCATTAGATGGGATTAAAAACATGACAGATCTTATGATGATAGAATCCCATAAACATCTAAGAGTTACATTTGATGTAATTGGTAAAGGTGTTACCTACCTAAATAACTTAATTTAAGCGTCCTGCCAAAGCGGACTTAAGTTTGAGCCAAATATGGATCTTAGCCCACTAACTATTGCATTGAGGGTTGTTTATTTAGTGGGAGATTGCTAATTGAATTGCATATTTTAATTGTAGAATCATGACGACTAGTAATACTGCTACATTATCGCTGCGATCTGTCCTTGAGAAGGACAAACTCAATGGGACAAACTTTCTTGACTGGTTTAGGAACTTGAGAATTGTTCTCAAGCAGGAAAGAAAGGCGCATGTCCTAGATCAACCCATTCCTGAGGAGCCAACTGCCAATGCTCCTAGAGCTCAGAGAGATGCTTACACGAAGCATAAGGAAGACTCTGTCGATGTGGGATGCTTAATGCTAGCCACCATGGTTCCAGAGCTCTAAAGAGATCTCGAACACATGGAAGCTTATGAGATGATTGTGCATCTCAAGGAAATGTTCCAGCAACAGGCAAGGCAAGAGAGGTATGAGACCACTAAGGCCTTATATTCCTACAAGATGGCTGAAGGTGCATCAGTTAGTACTCATGTCTTAAAGATGAAAGGGTACATTGATCACCTTGAAAGGCTTGGATTTCCCATGAGCCAGGAGTTAGCTACGGATTTGATCTTGAACTCACTCCCGGAAAGTTATGACCAGTTTGTCATGAACTACAACATGAACAACATGGAGAAATCTATTTCTGAACTGCATGGGATGCTTAAAACTACTGAGCCGAGTCTTAAGAAGAAACCCAGTAGTGTTTTGATGGTTCAGAAAGGAAAGGGTACGAAAAAGAAAGGCAAAGGCAAGGGGAAGGGTCATGGCTCATCAGGTAAGACCAAAGAGTCAGGCAAGCCCGAAACCAAGCCTGCACCAAAGAAGGCAAAGCCTCCGCAGGAAGGAGTCTACTTCTTCTGCAATGAACCGGGTCATTGGAAGAGGAATTGCAAACTCTACCTCGAAGATCTGAAAAAGAACAAGAAGGATAGCGGGGCTATCGCTTCAGGTATTTATGTTATAGACATTCATCTTTCTACTTCCACCTCATGGGTATTAGATACTGCATGTGGTTCTCACATTTGTACAAATGTGCAGGGACTAAAGGACAGTAGGAAGCTGAAAAAGGGCGAGGTTGACCTACGAGTTGGAAACAGAGCAAGGGTTGCTGCGTTAGCTGTAGGCACTTATGAATTAGTTCTGCCCACTGGGCTTTTGTTAGTTTTGAACAATTGCTATTATGTTCCTGCTTTAAGTAGTAACATTATTTCACTTTCTTATTTGGATAAGGAAGGTTTCACTTCCATTGCTGGGAATAGTAGATGTTCTATTTATCGTAATGATGTTTTCTATGCTCATGGTGATTTGCATGTTGATCATTACATATTAAATTTGGAACAACCCAATCATGGAAATATCTATAACATAACCGCTAAAAGGGTCAAACCAAACGATTTGAATCCCACATACCTCTGGCACTGTCATCTGGGCCACATAAATGAGAAACGCATTTTCAAACTCCATCAAGATGGATTTCTAAACTCATTTGATTTTGAATCATATGACACTTGCGAGTCTTGCTTGTTAGGAAAGATGACAAAGTCACCTTTCACTGGGCACAGTGAGAGGGCCACTGATTTATTGGGCCTCATACATACAGATGTGTGTGGACCGATGAACACAAATGCCAGAAGAGGTTATTCGTACTTCATAACATTTATAGATGATTTCAGCAGATATGGGTACATCTATCTGATGAAACATAAATCTGAATTTTTTGAAAAGTTCAAAATATTTCAAAATGAAGTACAAAACCAGCTTGGCAAAACAATTAAAGCCCTTCAATCTGATCGGGGTGGTGAATATTTGAGCCAAGAGTTCATAGATTATCTTAGGAGTTGTGGGATACTCTCACAATTGACTCCTCCAGGGACACCACAATGGAATGGCATTTCTGAACGGAGGAATTGAACACTATTAGATATGGTTCGATCCATGATGAGTCTAACAGATGGGGCCATGCCCTAGAGACAGCTGCGTTCACACTCAATCGTGTTCCATCTAAGGCAATCGAAAAGACTCCGTATGAGATATGGACTGGGAGGACGCCTAGTTTGTCTTTCCTCAAGATTTGGGGATGCGAGGTCTATGTTAAGCAACAAGCCTCAGACAAATTAGCGCCCAAATCCTCAAAATGCCTTTTTGTGGGATATCCTAAGGAAACCAAGGGATATTACGTCTACAACCCTGCTGATAACAAAGTGTTTGTTGTCAGAAATGGTATCTTTCTTGAACGAGAATTTATCTCTAAAAGAACCAGTGGGAGTAAGGTACAACTCGAAGAAGTTCGAGAGCTACAAGACACCACATAACTGCAGATGGAAAATAGAGAAGACTCACAACAAGTTGTTGAGACTCCTCAAGTCACGCAAGGTCCACGTAAATCTAATAGGATACGACTTCAGCCTCAGAGATATGGATTTCTGATTTCTGATAGTCGTGATGTGTTGCTCATTGAGCATAATGAGCCGACTACCTATCGAGAAGCTATAGTGGGACCAAACTCTGAAAAATGGCTTAGTGCCATGAAGTCTGAGATGCAATCCATGTACGACAATCAGGTTTGGACCTTAGTCGACCCGCCTGAAGGTGTAAAAACTGTCGGGTGCAAGTGGGTTTTCAAAGAGAAAACTGACATGGATGGCAATGTAAATGTCTTCAAGGCACGACTGGTTGCAAAAGGTTTTACTCAAACTCATGGTGTGGACTATGATGAGACCTTTTCCCCAGTAGCAATGGCCAAATCAATCAGAATCCTCTTTGCTATTGCAGCATATTATGACTATGAAATATGGCAGATGGACGTCAAGACAGCCTTCCTTAATGGAAAGCTCCTTGAGGATGTGTACATGACACAACCTGAAGGGTTTGTGCGTTCCGAGGACTCTGGTAAAGTGTGCAAGCTTCAAAAGTCCATTTATGGACTAAAGCAAGCCTCTCGGAGTTGGAATCATCGTTTTGATGAAGTAATCAAAGAGTTTGGATTTCTTCAAAACATTGATGAACCTTGTGTGTACAAGAAGGTTAGTGGGAGCACAGTTGTGTTTTTGGTACTCTATGTCGATGACATCCTACTTATTGGGAATGACATTCCTACCTTGCAGATTGTCAAGTCTTGGTTAGGAAAGTCTTTCTCGATGAAAGACTTGGGTGAAGCCACCTACATCCTAGAAATCAGGATCTATAGAGATAGATCTAAAAGACTTCTAGGACTCAGTCAGAGTACATACATAGACAAAATACTGCATAGGTTCAGTATGCACGAATCAAAGAGGGGTTTCATACCCATGTCTCATGGTACTCACCTCAGCAAAGATCTGTGTCCTAGTACATCTGATCAGCGAGGTCGCATGAGTAAGGTTCCATATGCCTCGGCCATAGGATCTATCATGTACGCCATGTTATGTACTCGACCGGATGTCTCGTTTGCCTTAAGTATGACTAGCAGATACCAACAGGACCCTGGTGAGGGCCATTGGACTGCTGTTAAGAATATCCTTAAGTACTTAAGAAGGACTAAGGACTTATTCTTGGTCTATGGTGGATTGGATGATGAGCTCTGTGTAACTGGTTACACAGATGCGAGTTTTCAAACTGACCAGGACGACCAAAAATCGCAGTCTGGATACATATTCCTCCTCAATAATGGAGCAGTAAGCTGGAAGAGCTCTAAGCAGGGCACTGTAGCAGATTCTGCAACGGAAGCTGAGTATATAGCAGCATCTGATGCAGCTAAGGAAGCCGTTTGGATCAGGAAGTTCATCACAGAACTAGGGGTGATACCTACCATCTCAGATCCAATAACTTTGCTCTGTGACAATAGCGGTGCTATTGCACAGGCCAAAGAGCCTACGTCACATCAAAGGACCAAGCATATACTCAGGCGATTTCATCTCATCAGAGAAATCAACGATAGAGGTGATATAAAAATATGTAAAGTAGCAGGAGAAGATAATGTTGCTGATCCTCTAACAAAGCCGCTTGTGCAGGCAAAGCATGAGCATCATGTTAGGTCAATGGGAATTAGTCAAATTAATGATTGTACCTAGTGCAAGTGGGAGGTTGTTGGAAATCGTGCCCTAGGGGCCAATCATTGTCTTATGAACATTATTGATTTATGAATTTATTAATTGAGTTATCATATTATTTGCATGTTTACTATGATAACCATCCTTGGATAATTCATGATATTATCCTAAATGTCCCTGGTCGATCATCTATGCGGGAGCACAGATGAAATAAGACCAGTATGACTTTAAAGATGTATAGAGATATAAATCAAAGTCATAAGCACATGTAAGAGTACAAGGTGCTGGACCGACCCGCTATAAGAGAACTGCATGGGTAACGTCATAAGCTTCTCTCATATACAAACCATGTCAATACGCCCTTTGACCTGAGATCATCATGGATTCCTACATGACAAAACGCTCTGCTTTGACCTAGTCAAAAGTCACTTTTGACCGAGTGATCATAAAGACTATGTTCGGCCTTAGTGGTTTTTCATGCGGAGGAATGTGAATGGTCAAGATGGAATTTGTCCCTCATATTCGTGGAGAGATATTACTGGGCCCCTCGATGAGTGAGTCTGAGAAATGTATGGCCATACTGTAATGGAAAGGTAGTTCCATTTCTATAGTCAGACTACTCAGGGATCGAGAAAGTAATGGTCAGGAATAGGAGGATGACATTATCCATGCCTCATCCATGACCAAAATATTGCGTGACAGAAGGGACATGATATGGTTGTATAAAAGGTTACATCGTTTATCGATCCTCATATGATTTGGGTAGTCGTTATGTCTTGCTAGAGACAGCTTGTGACTTGTGGGCTAGTATAGCAAATGGCCCACTGCCAACTTCATATGGGCCTACAGGGTCGCACACAAAATAGCCCAACACGAGCTATGATGTCCAGATTCATTGAATCTAAGATATGTCCAGATTCAATGAATGATCCAGGTGAATGTATATATATTTATTTATATTTATATTCGTATATATATAAATTTGTATATATATATATTATATATATGAGATATATGAGATTTAATTTATAAGGATAAATTAAATCCCTATCACGTTTGAATTCGAAATTCAAATTGATAGGATATCTCATATAAGAGATATTTATAAGATTTAATTTATAAGGATAAATTAAATCTCTATCACGTTTGAATTCGAAATTCAAATTGATAGGATATCTCATATAAGAGATATTTATAAGATTTAATTTATAAGGATAAATTAAATCTCTATCACGTTTGAATTCGAAATTCAAATTGATAGGATATCTCATATAAGAGATATTTATAAGATTTAATTTTAAGGATAAATTAAATCCCTATCATGTTTGAATTTGAAATTCAAATTGATAGGATATCTCAAATTTGTTTTATGAGAATAAATCAAATATAGTTCAGTCTCATCTTTATTTAAAGTTAAATAGGTAATTAAATCTGTGGGACAGATTTAATATTATTTATTTAATTAGTTTCTTATAAAATTATACAATATATGATATTGTATTATTTTCGGAATTAATATAAGATTAACTCCTAAAATCCTTTTCGGTTAGGGAAAACGCAGAGCATCCTATATATCTAATATTAGGAACTACATTTTAAAAAAGACACACACATAGAACACAGATAGGCCGAAGGGGACTCTGCAAAAGGTTTGCAGATAAGAAACTGCCTAAATAGAGACGGAGAGGACGAACTCTTGAGAAAGCCCTGGAGGGACAAGAGACGCTAGCACGTCGTTCGTGGTTGAAAAGCTGTTCGTGTGGATACCAGTAGAGGAAGCCGACCTGAGTCGTCGACTTCTTGTGATCAGAAAGGGAGCACGAGCCGCAGAGAGAAGCTGTGAACGTCGTGATCGAAAGCTGTGGAAGTCGCTGAGACACACTGAGGGTAATGCTTCTTCCCACTTGACTTAAACACATACGGTAGATCCTGGCAAGGAATGAAAAATTTTTAAGATAATTTCCGCTGCGTGTCTTTCAATTCCTTACAGGCAGGGGACCATGTAGAAGGCCAAAATAACATCTCATTAACCCAATAGTATTTTTAGATAAGTATATGTGCCAGTGCTAATAAAGTCCTAAAAATTTTAAATTATGAAAATGCCATTGAGATTGCCACAGTTTTATGCCATTAAGCAAGAGATGAATAAATGGCATTTTGATCATTTGGACAGGGTCAAAACACCAAGGCAGGTACATGAATCATCAATCAGAGTCAGTATATGCCTTGATAAGGTGTAAAGAGGTGTGAAATGATAATTATGCCCTTAGGGTTAAGATAGTGTAAGATAGTGAACCAAGGACATTTCAGTCATTTTTCAAGGGATGATAAGCAAATAAATACCCAATCCAATAATTCTAATGGCAGGAGAAATATGGATACTGGATTTAAGGTCAAAAAATATATTAGGGAATCTCAGAAAAATTAGAGTTATTAAACAATTTAGTTTTTGTAAAATTTGACTAGGTCGGTATTGTATTGGACTAAAACTTTTTTAATCAGATCCTACCCCTAAATTTTGTCAAACAAGGCCCTAAATGATGTCATGGATGATGTCATTAAGTGGCTTATAGGGCAAGCTTGGTGGAAGATTGAATATGGAGCATTAGATTAAATAATGACCAAAGTAATCTTAGCAATCAATTTTCACCCAAAGTTTTCTATATATGCCCCCTTATTTCAGCACATTCATGCCAAGCATTTGGAAACCATGGGGAGGTGCTAGAAAATGGATTTCAAGTAAGAAGAAGAGGAAAATCAAATAGCTAAACAAGCAAGGATCCAAGGTAACATCTTCCTCCTACCTTTGTATTATGTTGTAGGAAGATTTCTCTTGGGTTTGAATGCTTGAAACACCATTTTTCTCTCCATTTTGGTTACTGGAAATGATCTGTAATTAAAGGGAAAATATGAATTTTAAGTCATGGAATATTTATACAAGCTTAAACAAGCTAGAATTAAGTAGTTTGAGCTTAGCAAATCATGTAATCTTGGAATTGTAATCTTGAGACCTTTCTGTCACTGTTCATGCACCTAGGTAGGAGTTATAATTTCATGATTGTAATGCTTCTAATGGTTTTAAAATGAAAAATTATATGAGATAAAGTAGAGAAATAAGTATTTGAAGCATTGAAATTAAAATGAGAATTCTTGGAATTTATTAAGGTGCTGTACGGTTCTAGACAGATTTCATAGGAGGAGTTTGATTTTCATAATTCCAAGATAATATTTTAATTCCTTGGACAAAATTTTGTAAGATTGGTCTAAGGAAATAACTATTATAAATCTAAATCACTAACTCCAATATTTAAGTTTAGAGTTAGGGGTTTTAATGAAGTTAGTGTACATGTATTATATAATGGCTCTAATGAGTTATATACACCATGTAATTATGTTTAGGGCTTTGATACATCCAAGTGGAATTTGGGAAGTGGTTGACCGAAAGTATACTTGGTTGGAAGCTTAGGGAGCAAGTGCAAGAACAAGAGACAAAGTTTATATTTAAGGTAGTGGACTCATCTCTTTATATGCTTAATGTGATATGCTTATATGTTGACATGTATATGATGATTGAATGATGTTGTGACATAATAAATAATTTTGAATATGTTATGAATAACATGTTTATCATGGCCATGCATTTTTATAAAAAGTATATAGCATGATAGCATGTCACTAATTAAAGAAGATTTAATGAAATTACATATCATGCATTAGCATCCATCTTGCATATTTAAGTGGTAATGTTTACTATGAGATTCCTTAGAATCTCACCCTCCCATAACCAACCATAATAGGTTATTTATGATGGAAGAATCATGCTTGATACATGAACTAAGGAATGGAAGTGAAGAAGTAGACAAGTAATGGCATGTCATGTATGTTTCCTTTTTATGTAATGTTATGTAATATGCCATTATATGTAAAGAAAAATATATGAAATAATTATGGCAAAACCCCATGATTTATATGAATGTATGAGAGGACAAAGAGATAGTTTTTGTATGCTAGAACAATTATTGGGAATTAAAGAAAGGAGACTAAAATGGTAAAAGCGTAGGTACTAAAGTAGTTTTGTTGTGGCTTCAGTTTGACTAAGCAAATAAAAGAATTAATTCACGAAATTTTATATGCATGTAGTACACATCCAGATCTTTAAATCCATATGTAACAAGTCTCATTTGGATGTGTATATTAGAAAAAATGAATTTCCAAACTTAAGAGATAGAATCTTAAATTTCTAGAATTTGCCATGTGAACTGTAAAAAGTAATGATTTAACTGTATTGATTGACAAGGTAAATGTCCATATTTATATTTTTTCTTTAAAGAACTATAAAAGAGCTTCAATTAGAAATTTTGAACACCTCTATACGATATTTATAGAATTAGTTATGAATTTTTAAAATTGAACTGTCAATCTAGAAATCACTAAATAAACAGTACCAAAAAGTCAAATTTAAAAATTTTAATTTTTAGGCTATAGTAATGTTTCTGCTAGTTAAATATGCGTCCGAATACGTACTCTAAGAGATTAAAAGTATCATGTTTCATTTTAGTATCAGAGCAAAGGTTTTGGCATTGGTACAGAATAAAGTTTTAGCACAGAATAGAGGTTCTAATGCAAGATAAATTTGCTCTGATTGTGAAACAGAGTATGTAGCAAATTAGCTAAGGTCCAATTGAGATTGAGGTTAGTGATGGGTTACTTGTTCATAGTCCAACTAAGATTATGGATTAGAGATGAATGCTCTAGGGGAATTGAACATTGAGGTTTAATAAAAGATAGAAGTGATTTCTCAGTTAATTGAGATAAAGTTTAAAACCTCAGTTAGTTAAGTTTAAAGGAGAGTTGAGATTAATAGAAAGTAAGAGATAGCTTCCTTCCAGATAGTGATCCATAAGGATAAGGGAACTTAAAAGTATGAATGGCATATAGATGTGAGCCAGACCCTTCGTCAGTTAACTGAAAGAAAGCAGCTGACTTAGTTATATATTATAGTAAGGCCGAGGACACAGAAGTCTTTCAAGTTATGGACACAGAAGTCTTATAGGCGATGAAAGATGTTATGATGGAATGAAATTAAATATGACTAACAGTAGTAAAGGGAAAGGTAACCACAAATTAGGAGACTCCCTTGTCTCATAAAGAGTAATGCTTGAAAGCTAGATGAAGCAGTTAAGGTTTAAGTCTATATGCTAGTAAGAGGGTAAAGTGGTAGCCTAAGTTAAATGAATAATTGTCTGAGGTTCCTAAATAAATGATCAGGATATGTTAGATAATGTGACAAAGAAAATAATGCTTTAAAGTTTACCTAGTTAATTACTTAATTGCAGTGTGCATATAATGGATGATTGAGCAAATTATGTGATGATATGGCTTATGTTACAATAAGTTATAATGAACAGTTATATCTCCTTACAATTGTCATATGATGACACGCATGTTAGAGTATGCTTAAATGATTGCATCTTCTTGCACATTATGAATGTTAAGAGTATGCTATGATGAATGAATGCTCCTTTTTTGCATTACATGCATGGTAGGTATATATGATGAGAAAGTTATGTTGCTCCCATACTATACAACATGTACCTAGATAATTTAACTTTGTAATGATAAAACAATAGAAAAGTAGTAAATGAGATAGTTAGCCAGTTAATCCCCAAAGTTTAGAATGAATATAACCTAGTTAGAGATAAATAGCCTCAGTAATTTCTCGAGGATTTTAGAAAGAGATGATAAGAGATAGATAATGAGACAGATAGTTACAGGAAACTAGTGTGATGAGAAACAAGTATATTCCCGATAATGCTAATAGCTACTCAGTTTTGGGGTTATGTTGAGAGGCTATTGAGTAAGGGATATAATATATGAAAGTTCTAGCCACCTAGTTTTTGTTAAGAATTGGGAATTAATCCTCTGAATTAGAGTTGATGTTGCTCTAAATATAGCAAGATACCCTATCCATATGAAAAATGGATGCAGTTAAGATAGAGTTGATGTTTCTTTGATAGAAGAATATGTCCTCTATTAAGAACAAAGAGAATACACCCGAGGTATGGCAAGTGGAGTGAACTTTACCCAATAAAAGTATGATTGACCAATAACAAAGTTTAGGGATAGAGCTTAACAAGGTATTAAGCACACAAGAAAGAATAGACTGGTATAAGTCCTCTCCCTCTAATTTTACGAATAAGAATATGATTTTACAGTTGACTCTATAGCCAGATAGAGAGGCTCCCTTTTGTAGGGATAAGATGTTTAAATGTTATGTTACAACTGAAATGCCAAGTAAGAGCTTTTACTCCTTGCATGAAATGCAAGCATTATGTTATGTTTATAAAATAAGCTAAAGCTCCGAATATTATAGCAGTGCAAGCTCCACATGATAAAGCTGTGTAAGCTCCGAGTGTTAGAGCTGTGCATATTAAGGAAGGAATGCTTGAGCTCCGATGTTAGAGCTTTGCATTCATGAGTATATTGTCCTGCAACATGTTGATCAGGCATTATTCATGTTGGAGTATGTGCTACTACTTAGCAGTAAAATAAATAAAAGAACAATCGCATAAGCCCTCTCTGTACTGATTATAATTGTTAGAGACGACGAGAGCAGCTGAAAGAGAAAGAAAAGTTAGAGATGATGAGAGAAGCTCCAAGACTTCTAATGTAAATTGAGTAAAGTATAGTATGAGGTATAAGCCAAACCTAAAACAATAAATAGGTTATTGGCTAGAGAATTTCTAAGGCCTACAAAAATGGTATTAGTATATGGGAATGAATTAAAATCATTCGATGTACCTAGAGGTAGCAACCAGATGCTATAGAGACAATGAGAATGAAGACACCAATCTCATGGAAGTTTATCAGTTAGAGGATTGGTACAAGATGCGTTTAAGCCAGCTAGTACGATACACAGACATATGGACAATCAATTTAAGGAATGTTCAGGAGTAGATCATCTGTGCAATAATCCGGAGTATATCTACATTATGAAAGGCTTTATTAGATAGTCTTTTATAAATGAAAGCAGTAGAGGCTAGACCAAGGCTTGTCTAGAAATCTGCCTAGTATACGATCTAAAGGAAAAGATGTAATGATTAATAGACGAAGAGTTTATGTTTTGAGATGGAGGAATTCTATCATAGAGGAACTAATGACTCAATAGACCTAATATAAAATAATATCTAGTTATGTAAGCATAAACTGCCTAAGAACATTCAAAGATCTCCAAAATGTTGAAATATCCCTCTCAATAGAAGACATAGTTATTTACGAATTAAAGAAAGATGTTAAAAGATAGTATACGGTATAAAAGTTACCCTACAGGCAAAGAATAACCCACTCAACTAGGAAGTATAACTTCAATAATTTTACGAAAAGTATTTACCTCATTTAAATAAAGATGAGCGCGAGGCTAAGTTTAAGTGATAAGATAGAGTGAGAAAATAGACTTTTTGATCAATACTTAGCCAAGTTCATTCAGATGAATGATGAGAAATGCATAATTGACCTGGTGACTTACGAACTGAGTTTCTGTTGTAAGAAATGATTATTCCCAAATAGCTATAAATGTTTAATGGAGGGTAGTGGCATGCAATATTTTAGAGAGAATCTTACAATGCCTAGAAAAAGGTAAAGGTTAAAGGTTGAGAAGAGGTAATGAATTAAGAAGTTCAAACATGAAATCAGTACCCAAGGGATACAAGATATGTTGTAGAGATTATAGAAATAAAACTTGTTTAACAAGTCGAGGAAGTTGCTATAGATGTGGCAAGCTAGGACATGATGCCAGAGAATGTCTACATAATATAACAACTAAGAATCCCTAGACAAGTAAAAGAGTTTTTCCCTGATTAGAGAAGAGTTAGGGAAGTCGCCTGAGATAATTTAAGAGATAGTATGGATTAGATCTCTAAGTATATGTGATATGTGACTCAGGTACTGGTCATTTGTTTATAACGATGACCGTAAAGGGCAATTGGATCTTCCTGTTAGCATTATGCCATATGATGAATGTGTTCCTATTCCCGCTAGCTTCAGGATAGTAGTACCCTATGCATGTTTAAATAGTTATGGCTGGCATGCGTACTATTGAGCTACCCTAAACATAATATATTTGCATTTACATGTTAGAGATGGATGAGATAATTAGCTCTAGTTAATCTTCAACGATTAAAGTTAAGATTAGAATGAGGGCTTGAGGTAAGATAATGATAATTGGTTAGAACAAAGGAGATGATAGAGTATGTTTATTATAGTTATACAGATAAGTTAAGAAATCTTTAGTAATTTTGTACAGGACCATAATAAGAAAGATAAGATGTATAATTTGTAGCAGTAAGTGCATGGTAGAGCCTGTGTAGCTCTCTGTAGTACTGCACAGATCAAAGTCATGTTTTGAAATAAAAGATGAGAATGGTATGAGAAATTCCTGAGTGAAAGAGGAAATAAGTAAAGTCTTAATGAAAAATATTGTTTAAAATAATTTTTTTTGGGGAAATTATCAGTTAAGTTACCAACTGAGTGGAAGTGACTAACCTTATAACTTAGTCCATTGATTTTAGGTCTTCTAGAGAATTATGACACTGTACAATAGAATTGTAGTAGATTCTGTAGGATCATAGTTAGATCCTAGCATGGCTTATACAAAGTTCTAGGGTTACAGTTAGATCCTAAATAGGCTTACAGTAGATCATAGTAAATCCCGATGGCAGCAATAGACCTAGCATCAGGAAAGGAACAAGCCATGAAGTTATGAGTACAATATAGTATTTATCTGGGAAGAAGATTACCAAGGATAAGGTTAAGGTAGGAAAGCCTCATGAGTTGGTTAACTTATAAAGAGAGAGTACCCACAACATTTAATTTTTTTCTAGATGATTTTCTTATATGGACTGAACTCAGAATCCTTTTATACAAAGAAGGAATTAAAGTCAATAAAGTTAAAGTATAATGTTATGAGTACAAGGTATTTCTAAGTCCATAGGGAGAATATCTAAGAAAGAGAAGAAGAGTACCCAACATGAAATAAGAAGAGATCAAGTCTAAGAAGATAAGTTCCTAAGATGAAATTAAAGAGAATAAGAGCCAGCTAGACCTAAGATAGATAGTATGAGAAGGGTCTAATATATTGAAGTACTAGGGCAAGAGCCTGTTAGCACCAGTGTTTCAAATTTTCATTAACATTTCTCAGTTAAGTGTGCACAGGCCAGAGTAGCCAATGATGGGTGACCCCCTATGAAGTGATAAAAAATGGTGCAAATGCCACACAAGTTTGGCATAGATTTACAAAATATATAAGATGATTAGAAAAGCTAAGAAGAGTTAGAGAATGTTAGACTTATGATATCTCAAGACATATAAAGAGAAATCTATAATGACATAAGTAATGAGATAAGAAGTATAATGAAAAATGGAAACCTCATTATTTTATCAAATTTCTGAAGGGTTATCTAATAAAGAAATGGACATTACTCATAAGACCATTATGGTGAGTTATCCATAAATAGATGAATGAATAACAATTGAGAAAAAGATATAAAGAAGCAAATTTTGACTCTAATTGAGTTGAACCAGAAAAGGAATGTAATAACACCAGAGAGATGTAAAGCTCTACAGATAGTAAGAAAATTCAGCTAGATACTAAGACAAGAGATGCAATTACATAAAAGTATCTAAACCTTAGCCCTGAAACAAAGAAGAGTATAAGAGTGATATATCTAAAACGGTTTGATTAAAGTACGAGTTAAATTTTGAGGACGAAATTTATTTAAGGGGAAGAAATGTCACATCCTAATTTTTTTTCTATCTGTATGGAACAGACAATGGAACTTGTAAGGAACAAATAGAGAAAATAGTTTTGGAAGGGATTGTGAGGATAATTAGAAGAGATGATAAAAGTTAGATAAGTTTTGAAGAAAGGAAATAGATTAAATTATAAATAATAGAAGGTTCAAGTACTTAGTGAAATTTAGAAAAGTTCTAGGACCAAAATAAAATCTAAAGATAAATGTTTGATCAATAACTGTAATTTTAAAAAAGTTGAAGTGCTAAAATGCATTTGTCAAAAGTTCAAAGGGCAAAATGGTAATTATGTAAAGTTGAGCAGGAGAATGCCCAAAACTGTCCAAAATCATTTCAGTCCAGACTTTTCTCAGTAAATAGAGAAAATTATTCTGATTAGTTTAACGCAACACAAAATTCTGATTTGAGGTCCTGATAAATTGATATGAATTTTTGAAAAAAGTGAAATTAGTAAAGTATCCTCTAGACCTCATAATCAGATGAAATTTGGTAGTAAATTCTTATAATTAATATAAGAATTTATGAAACTGACAGAACTAAAAATGATTTATGTATAATTTATAAGGGAATTTACAGTGGAATAACGCACCCGATAGATACTTTACGGGAGAATTTCTTAGGAGTTGAGCCAATGAAGGTAGGGGACCATGTAGAAGGCACAAAATGGCACCTCATAGGTTTAATAATATTTTCATATAAGTATATGGGTAAGTGCTAATAAAAACCCAGAAAAATAAAAAATTATGAAAATACCACTGAGTATGCCACTGTGTTGTGCCATTAAGCAAGACATGAATGGAGGGCATTTTGGTCATTTGGATATGGTAAAAAAGCTAAGGTAGGTAAATGAATTATTAATCAGAGTCAGTACATGCCCTGTGTCATATCCTAATTTTTAGGACTGGAAGCCAGTATGTAGCCTTGTGCAGGAGTCCCAAAAGTGTACAGATGATGTTCAAGGACTAAACTGCAAGAAAGTGAAAATTCAGGGAAAATAGTGAAAGTCCCTATAGGCATAACGGAAAAGTAAGAGGTGTTTCTTGGGAACTGAGCCACCAGAGTGATTGGGCTTGGTTAGAAACCCAAGATGACATTTAAAGGCCCAAAAATGTAGGCCAGTAGTTATGGGAGTTTGAGAGGCATTAAAATAATATTTTAGCACTTTTCAATAAAGTAAAGTGGCCCGGTCAAAGATAGAATTGGGAAAAGTGATATGGAATCATGAGGTGGCATAAAAGGGACCCATAAGGTGCCACATGGCATGATTACAGGAAAAGAAGAAAAGTTAAGGACACATGTCATGAGATTAGAAAAAGGAGAAAAAGTAAAAAGGACACGTGGCACAATCTTAGCCGCTAATTCTAGGAAAAGACTATGGAATTCTCTGGAGAGGCTGAGTCAGCTGGTGAGGTGTCCCAAGGGCCCTACCATTTGTGCCACATACCCCCTGAGGTGTCCTTGGATGATGTCATGTTAGTGAGTCATCAAGAAGGGTGACGTCATCGTGATGATGTAGGCGAAGCTTCTTGAGGAAGCTAAGCGATCTGGGCCATTCATCACGATTTGATTTGAGCCATCCATTCCACCTCCCTCCACCTATAAATAGGCCACCCCTCCCTTCATGCTATGCACAACCAAGAGCTAAGAAAGAAGAGAGAAAGAGAAGAAGGAAGAGAAAGAAATGAAGGAGTTCTGGCGGAGCCAAGAGCAGTCCGAAAAACTTAGAGACTGGGCAGAGCTTAGGAATAAGGTAAGAAAGTTATTCTAGTCCCTGCTCTAATAAAGTAGAGGATTTCTCTTAATAGTTAGAATAGAGAAATATCTCTATTAATGAAGGTAGTTAAAGGTAGAAAGAAACTTAGGGGAATGTTAGATTAAGGATATTACCCCTAGTTAATCATGAGTTAAGTAGAGCTATACTGGATAATAATAAAGATATTATTATGCTATGTATAGGCTCTGACTTATGAAAAGAAGGGACCTTAGAGACAAGGCTAAGAGCTAGAAGGAAAGGCTACACGCCATGTAGTAGACTTACCTACTTGTATGCTTATACTGCTTGGATATTTTATGTGATGTTTTCTTACCTTGATGATGTGAAGCATGTATGATTAAGTAATGCTCTGTTTCCTTTTATGTATGGCGATATGTTATAATTAAGTAACATGGAAGCATGCATGTTATCATTATGCAAGCATGATCATTAAGTACACACATATAACATCAAGCATATAGTTGCATACATTGTATGGTTTCTGTTTGCTACTGAGATTTCTCCAGAAATCTCACCCCCTTCCATGTAATCCTAATACCACAGGTTTATGATTAGAAAGGATTGAAGAAGCATGAAGAGAAGCTGGGGATTAGATATTGCAAATGTTGGGACCAAAATACTGGAATCAGGGGAAAATGTAGGATGAACAGTAAACTTTGGACGTTGACTGACATTGACTTGGGTAAGGCGTGGTCAACAAGTTATTTTTCCCTAAAAGAACGCTTCGCGTAGCAATTTGAACCACTTCATTTCGATTTTTCTAGAATTAGTTATGATTTTTTGAAGTCATGTCACTCCCCTGGAATTTGCACAGTGAACAGTACTCACTAAGAGTAAAATTCTAGATTGAGTAATTTGACTTTAATAGCCTTAGAAGTGGTTCCAGATGCTACCATTTGATCCCTGAGATGTAAGAAAAGGAGGATATTTCACCCTGATAAGGTGTAAATAGGTGTGAAATGACAATTATGCCCTTAGGGTTAATATAGTGTAAGATAGTGAACTAAAGACATTTCAGTCATTTTCTAAGGGATGGTAAGTAGATAAATACCCAGTACAACAATGTTAATTATAGGAGAAATCTGTATACTAGATATAAGGTTATATTATGGAATATCGAAAAAATTAGTTATTAAACAGTTTGGCCTTTGTGAAATTTGATCGGGCTTGTATCGACTTGGACTAAAAGTTTTTCAATCATATCCTACCCCTAAATTTTGCCAAACAAGGCCCTAAATGATGTCATAGATGATGTCATAAAGTGGCTTCTAGGGCAAACTTGGTGGAAGATTGAATATTGACCATTAGATAAAATAGTAACAAAAGTAATCTTAGCCATCCATTGCCACCCGAATTTTTCTATATATACCCCCTCATTTTAGCACATTCACTCCAAGCATTGGGAGACCATGGGGAGATTTTGGAAAAATGGATTTCAAGGAAGAAGAAGAGGAAAATTAAGTAGCTCAACAAGCAAGGATCCAAGGTAACTTCTTCCTCCTACATTTGTATTATGTTATAGGAATATTTCTCTTAGGTTTGAATGGTTGAAACACCATTTTTCTATCCATCTTGGCTGCTGGATATGATCTGTAATTAAAGGGGAAATATGAATTTTAAGTCATAGAATATTTAGACAAGCTTAAACAAGTTAGAATTAAGTAGTTTGAGCTTAGCAAATCATGTAATCTTAGAATTGTAATATTGAGACCTTTTTGTCACTGTTCATGCACTTGGGCAGGAGTTAGAATTTGATGATTTTGATACTTCCAATAGTTTTAAAATGAAAAATTGTGTGGGATAAAGTAGAGAAACAAGTATTAGAAGCATTGGAATTAAAATGAGAATTTTTTGAGTTTATTAAGCTGCTTTACTATTCTGGATAGATTTCATAGGAGTTTGATTTTTATAATTTCAAGAATATATTTGGATTCCTTGGACAAAATTGTGTAGGATGTGTCTAAGGAAATAATTATTACAAAGCTAAACCACTAACTCCAAGATTTAAGTTTAGAGTTTGGGGATTTAAGGAAGTTAGTGTACATGGATTATATAATGGATCTAATGAGTTGTATATACCATGTAATTATGTTTAGGGCTTTGATATATCCAAGATGATTTTGGGAAGTGGTTGACCAAAAGTATGCTTAGTTGGAAGCTTAGGGAGCAAGTACAAGAACAAGAGTCAACTTATATTTAAGGAAGTTGACTTACCTTTTTATGTGTTTGATGTGGTATGCTTATGTGTTGACATGTATATGATGATTGAATGATGTTGATTAGATCATGAATAACATGTTTCCCATAGCCATATATTTTTATAAAAAGTATATAGCATGATGGCATGTCACTAATTAAAGAAGGTTTAATGAAATTACATATAATACAGTAGCATTCATTTTGCATATTTAATTGGTAATATTTGCTATTGAGATTCCTCAGAATTTCACCCTACCATAAACTACCATAATAGGTTATTTATGATGGAAGAATCATGCTTGATACATGAGATACGAAATGGAAGTGAAGAAGTAGACAAGTGATGGCATGTCATGTATGTTTCTTTTTATGTAATGTTATGTAATATGCCATTATATGTAAAGAAAAATGTATGAAATAATTATGACATAACCCCATGATTTATATGGATGTATGAGAGGACAAAGAGATGGTTTTTGTATGCTGGAACAATTATTGGGAATTAAAGAAAGAAAATTAAAATGGTAAAAACGTAGGTCTTGTAACAGTTTTGTTTTGACATCAGTTTGACCTAGCAAATGAAAGAATTAATTCCCTAAATTTTATGTGGATGTAGTACACATCTAGAGATTTAAATTCCTATGCAACATGTCTCATTTGGATGTGTATATCAAACTAAATGAATTTTCAAATTTAAGAGACATAATCTGGAATTTGTAGTATTTGCCATATGAACAGTAAAAAGTAACGATTTAACTGCATTGATTGGCAAGGTAAATGTTTAGATTTATGTTTTTACCTGAAAGATTTGTAAAAGAGCTTGAAGTACAAATTTGGAAAATCTCTATACGATTTTTCTAGAATTAGTTATGAATATTTAAAATTGAACTATTAATATGAAAATCACCAAATGAAGAGTACTAGAAAGTCAAATTTAAAAATTTTATTTTTGGGCTAAAGTAATGCTTATATCAGTTAAATATACTTATGAATATGTACTCTAAGAAGTTAAAAGTTGGATGTTTCGCTTTGAATAGCTTATCAATAAATACTGAATAACATTCTTTTCAAATCTTTTCAAACATAGACTTTGAACTTTCATTGATCTTTTCTCAAATCATATATCATATCTGGAAACAAATGTTCATATGATTATTTTAACAAATAAGATTAAAACTCAAGACTATTAAAAAGTTAGATCAATTAATAAGCTTTAGAAGATTATATCACTTGAGAACAAGTTATAAGCTTATAATGGTTTAGCAAAGCAAATAAGATCAGGCTATACTATTCATGAAGATAATTCATTCAATCAAATTCAAGTAATTTATAATCTCAACAATATCATTTATAAACTATTAATCAAATATTAGTTTAAACTTGTCATAAGGATTTTATTGAAGATTTGTTTGATAAATATCCTATTGAGTAGATTATTGACAATAACATTAACATAATGAATCATACTTTAAAACATTCATGAATAATCTTTCTCAATAGATGATTCAAACAAATTAGCTAAATATTATAGGAACTAAATCATCATCAAAACAATTAAAAACAATCAAATCACTAACATGATATTTATTAAGTTAAGATCCCAGTGATTTGAATTTGAAACATCTTATTTTCTCTTTCATTTTATTCTTATATAAATGTGTGACTCAAGATTCCAAAGATTAAATTGAAAAGAAAGCAAGTAGATCACTTGTAAAGATCAGAAAAATCAAACTCAGTGATAAAAATATTTTCAGTGATTAGATTTTAAATTTGTCAACCTTTCCAAATCTCTTATCATAAGAATAGCGTGACTTAGAATTTTGTCAACTAAATATGATTGATTTATTGAAATCTTTATCGATAAGAAACCTTATCAAATAAGTTATCGATAAATTCCTTTCAAAAAACATATTTTCCTTCAAAAGTTCTTTATGATTTATCGAATAATTGTCTTATCTATAAATAATCTTTATCAGTTTAAGAAAATACTTTTTAAAATCTTTTGAAATTTTCTCACTACTACAAAATAGGCTTTCTAAAGCCCCATTTTCTAAACCGGTCCTTGCAGAGATAGCTTAAAAATATGATGAGTGGTATTTTTATAAATAAGATAAAATCTTTGTACCAGATGTACACCTGACCGGTTTAGAAGAAAATTATTACACCAGATAGCTCACAGTAAGTCTAAAATATACCTTCTACACCGGTTGTCTTTAGGAACAATTTAGATTTTTTCTTTCTACACCCAATGTCATTTTATTAGGTGTAGATTAGCTTCGTCCTCTGTGACTATTGAGTTTCTTCTCTATCATTTCCCACTTGTTTTATGTCACTTCTTCATAAAGTTAATCTCACTTCTTTGGTTCCCAACATTTGTAGTCATTATGATAAAAGGTCAATTACATTCTTATATATTCTTATATGAAACCGTTCTTATTCCTCAACCTTAAATAGATACCTTTCCTATGATCAGTGCTTTTCGTCTCATTTTCTCTCTATTTTCTTTTCCTTTCTTCTATCTGAACCCTCCAATGGCTTTTTCCTAAGGCACATCTGTAAAGCAGAAATTAATTTAAAAATTTTTCCATTCCTTGCCAGGATCTACCGTATATGTTTAAGTCAAGTGGGAAGAAGCATTACCCTCAGTGTTCCTCAGCGACTTCCATAGCTTCTGGTCACGACGTTGACAGCTTTTCTCCGCGGCTCGTGCTCCCTTTCCGATCGCAAGAAGTCGACGACTCAGGTCAGCTTTCTCTACTGGTATCCACACGAACAGCGTTATAACCACGAATGACGTGCTAGCGTCTCTTATCCCTCTAGGGTTTTCTCAAGAATTCATCCCCTCCGTCTCTATTTTGGCAGTTTCTTATCTGCAAACCTTTTGCAGATTTCCTTTTGGCCTTTTTGTGTTCTATGTGTGTCACTAAAACGCAGCTCCTAAAATCAGATATATAGGATGCTATGCATTTTTCTCTCTATCGAATTGGATTTTGGAGTTAATCTTATATTAATTATGAAATTAATACAATATCATATATTGTATAATTTTATAAGAAACTAATTAGATAAATAATATTAAATCCGTCCCACAGATTTAATTACCTATTTATTTAACTTTAAATAAAGATGAGACTGAACTATATTTGATTTATTCTCATAAATCAAATTTGAGATATCATATCATTTTGAATTTCAAATTTAAACGTGATAGGGATTTAATTTATCCTTATAAATTAAATCTCATAAATATCTCTTATATGAGATATCCTATCAATTTGAATTTCAAATTCAAATGTGATAGGGATTTAATTTATCTTTATAAATTAAATCTCATAAATCTCTTATATATAATATATATATACGAATTTATATATATACGAATATAAATATAAATAAATATATACATCTACCCTGGATCATTCATTGAATTTGGACATGTATTAGATTCAATGAATCTGGACATCATAGCTCGTGTTGGGCTATTTTGTGTGCGACCCTGTAGGCCATATGAAGTTGGCAGTAGGCCATTTGCTATACTGGCCCACAAGTCGCAAGCGGTCTCTAGCAAGACATAACGACTACCTAAATTATATGAGGATCGTTAAACGATGTAACCTTTTATACAACCATATCATGTCCCTTTTGTCACACGATATTTTGGTCATGGTTAAGGCATGGATAATGTCATCCTCCTATTCCTGACCGTTACTTTCTCGATCCTTGAGTAGTCTGACTGTAGAAATGGAACTACCTTTCCATTACAGTATGGCCATACATTTCTCAGACTCACTCATCAAGGGGCCCGTAATATCTCTCTACGAATGTGAGGGACAAATTCCATCTTGACCATTCACATTCCTCCGCATGAAAAACCACTAAACCCGAACATAGTCTTTATGATCACTTAGTCAAAAGTGACTTTTGACTAGGTCAAAGTTGAGCGTTTGTCATATAGGAATCTATGATGATCTCAAGTCAAAGGGCATATTGACATGGTTTGTATATGAGAGAAGCTTATGACGTTACCCATGCAGTTCTCTCATAGCGGGTCAGTCTAACACCTTGTACTCTTACATATGCCTATGACTTTGATTTATATCTCTATATATCTTCAAAGTCATACTGGTTTTATTTCATCTGTGCTCCCGTAGAGATGACCGACCAGGGACATTTAGGATAAGATCATGAATTATCCAAGGATGGTCATCATAGTAAACATGCAAATAATATGATAACACAATTAATAAATTAATAAATTCATAAATTAATAATATTTATAAGATAATGATTGGCCCCTAGGGCACGATTTCCAACAACATCTCTTTCTCTTCCACACAAAAGAACCAGAGAAAATTTTTATGATGCACATCATGATCCTCACCCTTCAGTTCCTCCTCCTCCTCCCCTAGTTGTCACTCTAGTGGAGCGCCTTGAGAAACTCATCCTACACTATGAACTGACTCTAAAACTTGAGAGACTAAAAGATCATTTTAGAGCCTTCTGCTCTAAAGTTCACTGCCATCAACATAATGATAGTTGCTATAATCCTATTGATCCCAACTCTGACTCCTAAAACTCTGACTCTAATGAGTGAAAGCCTTACCTTTCTCTTGCCCCTCCTATGTTATCTTTTTTATGTAATGACAAAAAGAAGGAGAGAATATATTATATATAGGTTGATAGATACTTTTTTGAGATTTCAAACTTTGGATGTAAAGTTAGTAAAGTTTGAATGAATGAAGTCTAACAAGTTTCTTGTTTTGATGACATGGTGTTCCTTTTATTTTTATTAAAACTAAAGAAAAAATACAAAAGATTGGAACCGGACATGTAAACGTCAGGTGTAGAATATCACACTTTCTACACCTATTACAAATTCATCGGGTGTAGATTTGCTTATGAAATACATTTTAATAATTAAGAAATGACTATGACATCTTTCTACATCGGTTTCTCATTTGATCCGATGTTGAAAACTTTTTAAACTTGAAGTGAATTATATCCGGTTTAGAAAAAAGTTCTTTCTACACAGCCATTTGAGCTGATGTATATTTGCTTCTGAAATACATTTTAATAATTAAAAAATATTTGTGGCATCTTTTTACAATAGTTGTCTATTTGATTCGGTGTAGATTAGCTTTTAAAATACACTCTAATTTAATCAAATCCCCCTTCACGCCTCCCATCTCTCATTTTTTACTAGTTCGCGGTTGTACATGTTCTCAGTCATTCTGTCATAATGAGTTTTCTTTTGAACTCCTTGTCTTGATAAATAAAATTTTATGCACTAATGGTAACTTTTGTTATTATTTATGTGGATTCATTGCTATCATTTACTTGTTTGAATTGGTAAGTTCTTCCACTTATGCGTGATATATTATCTACCATAATTAGCTTCAAGCTAGGTTTTCTTATTTTTCTAGTTTTTTAGTCTTCCACAAATATGGATCATAGTTATATAAATGGTAAATTAACAAGTGTTGAATATTTTGACTGGGTGAAGGAGTTTTTAGATTTTGCTAAATGAAATGTTGATGATGACAATATAAGGTTTTATTGTCTTTGTGTGAGATGTTTGAATGAGAGAAAACTAAATCCTACAGATATGTACACTCAATTAATTTGTGAGGGCTTTTGAAAGAGTTACACAGTATGGGTATGTTAGGGTGAAGTTGTGAAAATGTCGAATGCATCTAAACAGGTGGAACATACATTTGATTATCGCCCTAAAAATTGTGCGATAACCAGCACAAAAAATGGAGAATTCATATTCCTTAAACCTCAAGTATTTAAATAGAATAATTGATTCAATGACTAAAAATAATCTTGAACATGCATATTAATATATCAAAATGGCAATGGTAAACAGGATCTTGTCTATAGACTAAGTGGAGCATATACTTTCCAAAACTAATATATAATTTTTATAAGTTTATATTTATATTCTATAGCAGCTACACAAAAAAGGAGCAACAACTTCAGATCAACAAAGTGGCTCTCAGCTGCTCAGCTGAGGAATAGAGTCAATAGTACTATCGGAAGTCAAAATAATTTACTGGTGAATAATGTCCTATTAAAAGAAAAAACTAAACTATGGAAAGAATTAATTTAAATACATTTAACTTTGAATAATAAGACTTGACAATAAACCTCAATGTCCAAATTATACAATTATAGTAAAAAAGAAACTGTATCAAAATCATTAATCAAATCAATATAATACCCAGTAAAATAACTTGCTTAAGGAAATCAATTTAAAACAATAATTCTTAAAACCTTATTTTTTCGTAGGGCTTTAACAGAATAAATCACAAGCATGGACACACAGTCCAAGAGGGTAACTAACCATTCTAGCGTGGCTTGAAGCCATAAAATTAAGCGTAGCACAAGGCCACGAAATCAAATGTGTAACATCCTAATTTTCTTACATCTCAGGGACCAAATGGTAGCATATGGAACCACTTTTAAGGTCATTAAAGTCAAATTACACAATCTGGAATTTTACTCTACCGAGTAATGTTCACTGTGCAAATTCTAGAGAAGTGACCTGACTTCAAAAAATCATAATTAAATATAGAAAAATCGAAATAAAGTGTTTCAAATTGCTACACAAAGCTAATTTAATGATCTTTCAAGAAAAAATAACTCATTGACCACGCCTTGACCCAGTCAACGTCAGTCAATGCTCACAATTTACTGTTCATCCAGCGTCCTTCCCCTGATTCCAGCATTTTTGGTCCCAAATTTGAAAAATCATATCTCTATGTGTAGACATACAAATAAGATGTTCTATATATCAAATCGAATCTTGGTATGTCTACTATTTACTGGTAAAATATCATACATTTATTCAACCATTTATTATTTCTAATTATAGCTCAAATGTCATTGCCTTACTACGGTTACTGTTCATAATAACAATTTCCAGCAACTAATTATACATACATCAATCACATATCAATCATGCTAAATAATTATTAACTTCTCTTCATGCATCTTTATCTCCTCCATCTTAAGAAGACCTATTGTAATTGGATTGATATGGAAGGGGTGAGATTTCTGGGGATCAGTAGCAAATGGAAACCATACAATGTATGCAACTATATGCTTAATGTTACTATGTGTGCACTTAATGATCATACTTGCATAATGATCATGCTTGCATAATTATAACATACATGCTTCCATGTTCCTTAATTATAACATATGGCCATAACATAAAAAGAAATAGAGCATTGCTTGATCATACATGCTTCACATTATCAAAGTAAGTAAACATCACATAAAACATCCAAGCAATATAAGCATACAAGTTATAATTAAGGAACATGGAAGCATACAAGTTACTACCTGACGTATAGCTTTTGCTCTAGCTCGTAGCTTTTGCTTTAAGGTCCATTCTTTTCATAGTTCATAGCCTATACATAGCATAATAGTATCTTCATTATTATCCTATACATTATAACTCTACTTAACTCATGCTTAACTTGCAGTAATACCCTTAATCTGACAATCCCCTAACTTTATTTATATCCACAGCTAACCTTATTAAGAGAGATATTTCTATATTCTAACTATTAAATTCATAAGAATAATCATCTAATTTATTAGAGCAGGGACTATAATAAATTACTTACCTTATTCCTAAGCTTGTCAAGTCCCTAAGCTCCTTGGTTTGCTCCTAGTTCTATCAGAACTCCTCATTTTTCCTTCATTTCTTTCTTTTCCTTCCTTTCTTTCTCTCTTTTTTTCTCTTCTTTTTCTTTGCTCCTTGCCATGAATGAAATGGAGAGAGGGGTAGGGTATTTATAGTTGGAGGGAGGTGGAATGGATGGTCCAGATCGAATCGTGATGAACGGCTCAGACCGCTTAGCTTTCTCAAGAAGCTTCGCCTGTATCATCACGATGACATCATCATCCTAGATTACTCATAAAAATGACATCATCCATGGACACCTCACATGCTTAGGTGCCGTAATGGTGGGGCCCTTGGGACACCTCACCAGTAGACTCAGCGTTTCCAGATAATTCCATAGTCTTTTCCCAGAATGAACAGCTGAGATCGTGCCACGTGTCCTTAGCTTTTTCTTCTTTCCCTAGACTCATGCCATGTGGTACCTTGTGGGTCCCATGAGGATACTTTTTATGCCACCTTATGGTTCTAAATGATTCTAAAGCTTTATTTGATCACTTTCCCCAGTTCTATCTTTAACTTGGTAACTTTACTTTATGAAAAAGTATTAAACTACTACTTTGATGCCACTTAAACCTAACATAATCATTGGGCCACGTTTTTGGACTCTTGGAATGCTATCTTGGCCTCTAATCAAGCTCAAGCACTCTGGTGGCTTGATTCGCAAGAAACATCCCTTAGCAAATTATCAAAATACCTTTAGTTCCTCTTTAATAATTCTAGGGGCATTATTGTCTTTTCATACTTTACCAGAGTATTTCCTGACCCTGGTCAACTATCCAGATAACCTTCCTTGACTATCTAACACTCGTTCAAATGACCAAACTGCCGTACACTCATTCTTTAATTATTTTATAACATAAGGGCATTTTCATCATTTCGCACTTTTTCTGCATATTTTTGGCACTGACCTCTTTAACTGATATCATAGGTCTGGGCCTCACTTGGAGTCATCCTAGACCTCTCTATTATGTCATCTGAGCTCATTCCGTCCAAGCTTACTTACTGCTAAGTTTCATAATCAGATCGTGGGTATTCTCAAACTCCCGTCAAAATTCACTAATATGGGAAAAACTTGTTCTATATAACTACTTTGGCGATTCTGTCAGATCCATGACATCTGGCGTCATAAAGCACACCTTCCTATAACTTTTCACTTATATCTGAGGTCCATAAGATTTGATAAAATTTCAGATAACTTTCATATTATCAGATAAATATCTGTTATCTTGAACTCTAATAAAATTTATGTATCATGCTATATTAACCAACATAACTTTCTCTATCTAGTGATGAATTTTGGGACCAAAATGCTTCCAGGAAGTTCTAAGCCTTTTCTAGCTGAACTTTCTATAATTACAATTTTGCCCTTAGAAACTTTTGGAAATTGCACTATAGTCCCTCAACTTTTTATAATTACACTTAATGACCCACAATTTGTATCTACTTTCCTTTTTGGCTTTGGGACTTTTAGACTTTTCAGTTTGGTCGCTCTCTTTCTTCAACATGAGCATTATACCCTAGGGACTTTCACTATTTATAATTTAGTCCTTGATCTTTCACTTACTTGCAATTTAGTCCCTAAGCATCATATGTATACTTATGGGACTTTTACTCAACAGGGTCTGGTAGCATACATTTTTCAAGTTACATACTAGGCTTCTATGTCTAAAAATCAAGATATGACAAAATGCACGTATGAGACCCACGAATAATAGGCGCATGTACAAGACCTATGAATAACAAGTGTGAGAATGAATCCCACGAATATCCAGCGTGAGTACTTTACTCACAAATATCAAGCCAGCTCGATTTTAACAATTGTGCACCAAGGACTAACAGTACTGCTGTTAATGACTAGCATTTTGTATTCAATCCTCTTAAAAATTTCCAAGCATATATGGGGTCAATTTAATATTAATAAAGAATAAGATCTTTCAATACTGAAATCTCATAAAATATTCCATAATTCAAGGACCTCAGCATAAAAAGTACACAAAATCTCAAGATTTCTATCATATCCTAATTTTTGCCTATCTGTATAATACTGATAGTGGAAAGAGATTTGGAAAAGATTATGACAATTATCAGAAGAAATAATAGAGGTTAAATGAGTCTTGAAGGAAGAAAGGGACTTAAACGAAAATTAAAAAAGTTTAAAGGCCAAAAGTTAGAGTAGACACAAAAGTTAAGCCAAAAGTGGTAATTTTTAAAAGTTTAGGGACCTAAATATAAATAAACAAAAAGTCAGGGACCTAAATGTAATTATGAGAAAATTGAACTGAAAAATGCTCAAAAATGCCCGGAATCATATTAGACTCAAATTTTACCAGTAGATAGACAAAGTTAGTCCGGTCAATTTAAGGAGTAACAGAATTTTGATTTGAGGTCCCGATTAATTGATATGAATTCTTGAAGTCAGAAGGAATTATTGCAGTATATTTCGGATCTCATAATCAGATGAAAATTTACTGTAATTTTTTATATGTAATATATAAATTTATAAAACTAACAGAGTCAGAAAAGAAATCCTGGAGAATTCTTACGGTATTTTACGGTAGAATAGAATACCAGATAAATAGGATCGGGAGAGGTGTCTTGGGATTTGTGCCATAAAGGGTATAAAGGTAATGAGCCCAAACCAAGGCCCAATATGATGGCTAGACAGTTAAGTGGGCTAAGGTCCAGAGCAGTCCAGGAAAAGTGTGAAATTATGAAAATGCCCCTAGGTTCCCGGATTGTACCAGAGATAGATGGAGGGCATTTTGGTCATTCTGGACAGCCCAAAAACGTCAAAGACAGTATAAAGATGATTAGTTAGAGCCAATATACACCCTAAGGCAGTAAAAAGAGGTGTGAAATGATAATTATGCCCTTAGGGTTAATATAGTGCAAGACAGTGAACCAAGGGCATTTCAGTCATTTTCCAAGGGATATGTAATTAAGTTGTGGCTAGTACAAGTATGCCAATGGTAGGAAGAATCCGGATACTGGATTTAAGGTCAAAGAGTACATTATAGAATCTCAGAAAAATTAGATTTATAAAACAGTCCAGTTTTTGGGGAGTCAGACTAAGCTGGTACCGGATTAGACTAGAATTTTTTCAGAAGCTTCCTCCCTATGAAATTGCACCACATACCCCATGAGGTGTCCCCTTGAGTTGTCCCTTGTGATGTAATGATGATGTCATAATTACCTTTTTGGAAAAAGTAAATCCAAGATTAAATGTGGGCATTTAGATCAAATAGTGCACAAAGTAATCTTGGCCATTAATTTTTCATGGATTTTGGCTATAAATACCCCTCAATTCTGCAGCCAAACCGTGAGCAAAGAACCTTTGGGGAAACTCTTACAAAATGAAAACTCAAGCCAAGATAAAGAAGATTCAAGGTACCAAAGTTCAAGCAAGCTAAAGATTAAAGGTAAGCAATCTCTCATAGTTTATTTTCCTTTGATTTGGGAGCTTGAACTTAGGGTTTTTATGAGGGAAAAGTTGAATTTTCTCTAAGGGGAGGTGCTTCCCAAAGACTTTAGATGAAAGGGAAAAGAAGAAATTAAAGTTAGAAATATATGATTAAATCTTAAACAAGCTAGTTAAGTGATTAGTTGTTGAATCAAGTTGATATTCTTGACTTTGCCAAGGTTGAATCTGTTCGGTCTGCATTGTTCATGAGGGAAGGAAATGGAATTTCAATGATTTAATCCTTTCATTGAGTTTGTATGATGATTTTGTGTAGGATTGGAAAAGTTTTGAACCTTGGAAACATTGAAATCCCAAGATTGTAGATTTTGAAATTCTTCATGGTACTGTTCACTCACATGAACAGTGATTGGAATTTCATGATTTTGATGCTTCCAATGGTTTTAAAATGAAAAGTTGTGTGGGGTAAAGTGGAGAAACAAGTATGGGAAGCATTAGAATCAAAATGAGAATTTTTGAAAGAATTGTGTGCATGTGTTCGGTTCTGTACAGCAGGCCATGAAGGAGCTGAAATTTCATGATTCTAAGCTCATAAATGGATTCCAAAGATGAAATTGTGTAGGGTAAAGTCAAGACATCAATTGGTTCAAGAGCCAAGCTGATTAGTAAAAGATTAGAGAAAGTATGATAATAAAGAATGTAATAAGGTTAGTCTTGAACATGGTTAGAGTTCATGAGTCCTAATGAAGCATGTGATAAATATGAATGTGTCTAGGACCTTGAAACATCCAAGAAGATGTTGGGAAGTGATTAACATAAAGGCTTCATTGTTAGAAAGCTAGGGAGCAAGTGCTAAAGATCAAGAGGAAAGCTTAAGTGCAAGGTAGTGAACTTACCTCTTTATGTACTTGATGTGGTATGCTTATGTGTTGACATGTATATGATATTTGAATGATGTTGTGACATGATAAATGATGTTGAATGTATTGTGAATAACATGTTTTCCATGGCCATGCACTTTATGTATAAGTATATAGCATGATGGCATGTCACTAATCAAAGAAAGTTAATGAAATTACATATCATGCATTAGCATCCATCTTGCATACTTAAGTGGTAGTGTTTGCTACTGTGATTCCCTAGAATCTCACCCTCCCATAACCATCCAATTTAGGTCAAGCATGACGGAAAATGTATGCATGGAGAAGGGCTAAAGGATGGAAGTAATTGAGATCTTAGTTTATGCTATGAATTATCCATGTATGTAAATGCTATGTAAAGTGTCTATTTATATGATGAAACTATTTGTAATAATTATGGCATATGTACATGATGTATATGAATATTGAGAAGTTTATTTGATGGCTTATACATGCTGGAACAATTATTGGCAATGAAAGAAAAGAAACTGAAATGGTAAAAATGTAGGTCCTAAAGTAGTTTTGTTGTGGCTTCAATTTGACCTAGCAAATGAAGGAATTATTTCACAAAATTTTTTGAGCATGTAGCATACACCATAGCTTTAAATGCATAGGTAGAACTCTTTATTTGGATCTGTATATCAAGAGAAATGAATTTCTAAAGTAAGGGACCAGAATTTGTTTTTAGAATTTTTGACCAAATGAACAGTAAACTTTAGCGAATAAACTGTATTGATTGACGCATCATTTGGTCTGGAAATTATTTTTCCCTGATATTTCAAGATGTTATCTTCATGTTTCTTTTTGAACCACTTCATTTTGATTTTTTTAGAATTAATTATGATTTTTTGAAGTTTGTTGCATAATCTGGAATACCATATGAACAGTAACCCAAGAAAGTAAAATTCCAGATTTGGTTAATGGATTTCCAAGGTCTTGTAAGTGGTTCCAAATGCTATTGAATGGTCCCTAAGACGTATAGAAGTAAGGATGTTACAATTTCCTTCAATTTCCATCCTTCAACAAAATCCTATTAAAATACTAACAACTCGCATAAAACATTTCATAACTTGTCATTTGAAAGAAAAATCAATGATAATAATCAAAGCTCTTAATTCAAATAAACATGCCTTAGCAAATCATGCTAAAAATTTGATGCTTTAAATAAAATGTATCAAGTAACAAAATATTATTAAGAACATTATTATCATGGGACGTTATTCATTCATCTACTATGCTCCCAAACCTTTACTCTTTCCAGCTAAACAACTTCTAAATATTTTCACTTCTCAATTTCATGATATCCCAAAAATAATGTATTAAAATTTAAATTATATTTTTGACAATCCAGAATCATGTCTCAATACTCGATTTATAACACTTTAAATAGAAGGATAATTTAAACTTTAATCCCTATTGTTCTCCAAATGATATCATAACAAGTTAAATGATAATATAACTTATCACCCATAGTTAACAAATCTAATATTTAAACTTTAAAAATTATCTTCCACCTTTCCCCTTTCTCCTTATCAACCTTAAATTCAATAAATTTAACTTTCATCACAACAATAATAAATATTCATATACACAGGCAACTTTGATTCTTTTCTCTAATTTCTATCAAGAGCTTGAAAGACTTTAATTAAACCAAATCCTTGTATATAAAGAGCATCCAATCATTTTCAATCCGTTAATTTCATGAACAAATAAATATGCTAATTCAAGCATTTACTCTCTAAATCATGTCTATAAATTCCAATAGTATTATGAAACACTGAAACATCCAAATTTCAATATAAAAGAACATAAAGCTTTTATTTCCTTCAATGTATTGAAATTTCAGTTTTAATATAAATCATCATCACCCTTCAAATCCCTTTCTATACAATTTCCAAACATCAACATATATACCGATTATGCTTTTAGACTCCATTATTTATTTTTTCCAACAATTTTTCCAAATATCCATATGCATAATGGCTTATCAGCTACAATTAATCAAAATAAATTTAGACCTAAGGAAACATAGCTTAAATCCATCTTTTCATTATTACAACAACCAAAATATTTAAGTAGAATTTTCTAGCCAACTTCACAAACTTTAACTTCAGTTTGTCCATGCATAGCACAACATAAAACAATTACACACACAATTATAGGTTCAATGGCGGCTCCCCAACACCACACAAATTCACTCTTCCACCATCACTTCATACATCTTTAATGTCAAATAGAAGAGTAGCAAAAAATGAACGAAAAACTAACTAAGCTTCTGTGATAAAATTTTTAACCCAAAGTAGAAAGCCAAAGCTAATAGCAACAAATAAGAGAGGGTGAGATCTATAAACTTACCACATACACACGGTGAAACCGAATGAAAATAGAGAAGGAGGAAGACAGAGATTGCAACAGCAATACGGCATGCACATTGACAGTGCTGTGGCTCATAGAGGACCAACAGTGACGTGATTCTACAGCAGCAAATGATGAATGCTCATTCTCCACCTCTAACGATCTAACGATTCTCCTTCACTCCCACTTGCTCTATTTCACAGATAAGGAAGACGATGGTAGATGAGACAGTGGCACTAGTGAGCAATACAAATGACGACAGCGGATAAAACTCAAAATAGTAGTGGATTCTTAGACAAGGATCGAGAAGCTTCTCCTCATATATCTCTCTCTCGCTGGCGTTAAGCTAAAATGGGAAAGGAGGAAAGTCTAAAATTAAAATTGACAGAGGGGATTTTGGTAATTTTATGCAATGGCTGAAAAAATGAAATTCCATTTTGGGTTGAGCTGGGATTTAAACTTGGTACCTCTCATTCATTCACCGTCCCCAACCATTCAGTCACCAGCTTAGTTTTGTGACAACATTGTAAGAAATAATATATACTTTATTAAATTGGTATTATTTATCTATTTATTTTCTAAGGTCATTACATTGATGATGATATGGATACTGATGATCGGGTAGATGACATGATTCGTGATATTGGAGAAGATACTTTTATGTAGTCACATGCATATGGTAATATGTTCAATGATACAAAAAAACCTCTATACCCAGGGTGTAGAAAGTACCACCTATTGAATGCAGTGTTGAGATTGGTAAGTGTGAAAGCACGACATGGGTGGAGTGCTATTGGCTTTTCATAATTATTTGAGTTGTTGCAATAAATGCTTCTAGAAGAAAATATGCTACCAAAACACTACTATGATGCAAAGAAAATAATATGTCTATTATGTATGTAGTATAAAAAGATTCATGCATGCCCATATGATTGCATATTGTACAGCAAAGAGTTTAAAGATGAGGAGAAGTGTCCAATATGTAAGACACCATGTACAAATCAAACAACTCTCCTACAAAAGTGTTATGATATCTTGCAATGAGTTGTTTTCTTATGCTCCCACCATTACAAGCCATCGGGTGATATCAAGAAGATTATGAACTTGTTTTCTTCTACAGAATAATAGTCTTTGTAATAATGTGTTACTAACTTTATAACTTTGGTGATAAGGCTCTGAGGAGGGGTCTTAAGTATGCCAATGGTAAAAGACCCTGAATGCATCACGCTAAAAGAAATAAACACATTATGTGTTAGACTCCATATTTTGATGATGACAAATAATTTTGATCATATTAATATTATAGAGTCGAAGGTAACCCAGATAAAGTAACTTATACTATTATACATGGTTAGACACATGGCCAATATTATCGTGAATAGGATTGACATGACTGAGTAGGTAAAATTATGTTTTTAATGATTTATATTTTGTTTAGTTTAATATATATCAGTAATGCCTAAATTTCTTCGATTTTAATTTGATATGTCAGATGTTTAATCAACTTGACCCATTTTATGAACAAGATATTGATGACATGCGCAATCGTTGGGCTAGGTTTCTTGTTTAAAACCTTTCTTCTCAATAGTACATATTTAACTCTCAATGCATTTTTTTTTAATTTTCTATTCAAATTGTTGCACTTTTTGCATTGAATTTTATTAAATGAATATTAGCAATTGAATTCTGTCTCTACGATCTTGATCTCGATCTCTGTCTCTGTTGTTGTCTCTTTGATTTGTATATTTGGGTTTTTATTTATATAAAGCTTAAGGGGATAGGGTAATGAAAAGTTGAATGGGTCGTATTAAAAATATAACATTTAAACCGGATAACAGTAGTCCGGTGTAGAAACAATTTCATCTACACCTGTTAACGTGGGATAGGTGTAGAAAATGATCCATCTACATCGATCATGCTCACAACCGGTGTAGAAAATGCATTTATCTACACTGGATGACATCTCAACTTGTGTAGATATTAGCACATTCTACACTAGATTACTTTGGGACCGGTTAAATGTTCTATTTTTTTCTTTAGAAAATGAGCCTTCTACACGTCATATTTAGACTGTCACATTCTTATTTTCAACCTCAATTATACTCATTCATAAGTCATTGTAATCAATTACATAGCCTTTTGCTTTAGAAATATTTATTTCCAAAAGAATTGCTCTCTGGTACTGTTCATTTGGTAATTCTAGAACATGTACCTTTCTTTAAAAATTCATAATTAAATGTAGAAAAATAAAAATGAGTTGGTTCCAATTTCTAATGAAATCTATTTCATTGAAATTGGAGGAAAATATATAAAACTGAGGTTCCATTATGACAATGAAATCAGTTTATTCGTTGAAAAATACTATTCATTTGGTAAAATCTAGAAGTTCCAGTTTCTTTGCCTTAACTTCAAAAATTCATTTCTCTTTTGTTTCTTGTCCAAATGAACCTTGTTATCTATGGATTTAAAGCTCTAGACGTCCTCTTCAAGTTCACAAAATTTTATGAAAAAAATCGTTCATTTTCTATACGAAATTAACATCAAAACGTTACTGCCTCCAATTGCTTACTTTATCTCTATTCCATATTGTAACTCTAACTTTGGAAAATCATAACAATTCAAATACTTGTCCAATTGTGACATTCTTGGTGTTCATTTAAATCTCTGTATCTTAAATATTATCATGCCAAATTTCAGGTTCAAAATTGTTGGTTAAGGCATCTTAATCATCATCATACCATCATGGTCTCAGAACACAATTACAGAATCATACATCATGCATACTATCATATTCTTCCATAGTGTCATGTAAGTAATATAACTTATTATACAAGTTCACCCATGCATGTTTACCCTTTTTCCTTGTGAAGATATAGCACCTATAACATGGTTATGCATATGGAAGGAATGAGATTTCATGGGAATCCCAATAGTAAGTTACACAAACCATAATATCATGCATGATTAATTGAATGCTTAACATGTTATCATGGGATGGGAGCTACTTCATAATAGTACATAAGCAAACTCTAACATGTATATTGTCATGACATAACTTGCAAGGAGTTACAATCATTCATACTTCATCATTAACATGATGACACATCTCATACTCAACCAAGCACCATAATCAACAAGCAAGCAAACACAAAACTATAGTTATGTATTCTTGTTACCTCTTAGCTATCCTTGTCAAAGTCTTCTTGAAATGCTTTCCTTCCTTCATAAATGTCAAAACCTAGCCATTATAAAGTAGTATCAAGTTATAACTCAACTTGAACACAAAACTAAGACTAGGTTTTCACTAGTTTCCATTCTTTCTCTATTTTATGTTTCATACTTCCATCTTTCCAAAATAAATTCTCATGGTTCATTTCCACATAATTTTTCATATAGAATCCAAATATGAAGCTAGAATTTCCAAACTCAAATCACATCATAAGATGATGTGCCAAACCGAAACAACACCCTTGTTTTCCAAAAATTCATATTTTGATCCCAATGCTTCTAATACTTGTTCTCCTACTTTATCCCCACACAATTTTCCATTTTAAACTCATTGGAAGCATCAAAATCATGAAATTCCAACATATGAAAAGTAACACATACAGTAGAATCCATAAACACAAACTTCTAACTTCATGCATACTTGGATTCCCAAGCTTATACCACTTGATTCTAGCTTATTTTATCTTATTTAAACTATCCATAACATAAAACTCATATTCTAACCATATATGGACAGCACTTTCAGCAGAAACCACAAGGGAAATAGGGCACAAAAACCCCTTAAAATCAAGAGCTAACTTGCTAGAATAAAGCTCAAGATCAAGGGAGATAATTACCTTGCTTATTGCTCCAAGTTGTGTGCTTCTTTCTTGGTTGAATGGCAATTTTGCAAGAGTTTCCCCATGGTTCCTGAAGCTGTCGAATACATGCTGAAATGAGGGGGTATTTATAGAAAAATTTGAGTGGAAATGGATGGCAAAGATTGATTTGGTTACTATTTGATCTTGTGGTCCATATTCATTCTTGAACCAAACTTGCCCTAGAAGCCTTAGTATTTTCGTCATGCATGACATCATTAGGGACATGTTTGGCTAAAAAAATTAAAATATACTGATAGGCAAAATTCTAGTCCAGTCTGGTATCGATCAGAGCAGTTTCACAAAAACTAGACTGTTTTATGTTCCTAATTTTTATAATATTCCAGAACATGTATTATGTCCTGGAAATCAATGTATAGGTTTCTCATACCATTGATATTATTAGACTAAGAATTTATCTGCCATCCATCTCTTGGAAAATGACCAAAATACTCTTGGTGTCATTTATTATACTATATTAACCCTAAGGGCATAATTATCATTTTACCCCTCTCTGTACTGCCTCAGGGCATATACTAGCTCTAACTAATCATATTTATACTATATCCCACATTTTTAGCCTGTCTAGAATGACCAAAATGACCTCCATCTATTACTGGTATAATATAGTTATACAGGGTATTTTCGTAATTTCGCACCTTTCCTGCACATTGGCCTCTTCTACAGATGAATTGGTATCATGGGTTTTGGGCCCTCATTGGCATCATCATAGGCCCATATATGAGGTCATCTAAGTTCATTCTATCCAGGCTTACTTACTGCTAAGTTCCATAATCGGATCATGAGTGTTCTCAAACTCCCGTCAAAATTCATTAATATGGGGATAACTTTTCATACAGAGCTCCTTCTGGGGTTCTGTCATATTCATGACATCTGATGTCATGGGCACACCTTCCTGTAACTCTTTCACTTATACCTGAGATCTATGAGATCTGATAAAATTTCAGATAACTTTTAGACTATCAGATAAATATCCACTATCTGGAACCTTATTAAAATTTCTGTATTATGCTAGATTAACTAGCATAACTTTCTCTATTTACTAATGAAATATGGGACTGGAATACTTCCAGGAAGTTCTAAGCCTTTTCTGGCTAAACTTTTCCATAATTATATTTAGGTCCCTAACTTTTTGCTTAATTACATTGAGATCCCTAAACTTTTGGAAATTATCACTTTTGGCCCAACTTTTGTTTCTACTTTAACTTTTGGCCTTCAACTTTCTCTAATTTTTGTTTAGGTCCCTTTCTTTCTTCAAGACTCATTTAACCTATATTATTTCTTATGATAATCGTCATAATCCTTTCCAAACCTCTTTCCACTACCAGTATTATACAGATAGGGAAAATTTATGATATGACATAGACTGGTTTAAAAAGAGATTTCTTCTACATCGACATTTTACCCAATTTAAAAGGTGGTACACTTTCTATAAGGGTTGTATCTACACCGGTTTATCGTCAAGTGTAAAATAACATTTTTAACCGGTTTATAAACTCTATTTTATAGTAGGTAGGCTAACCCCTTAACCCGCCATCTTTATGTGTGTGTGTGTGTGTGTGTGTGTGTGTGACTTTTTTTGAGCATTCTATATGGACCAACTATAATTTGTGTATTTTTACAAGGCCATGGGATATGTATAAATATAAAGATTGGAATAATAACACGCTTGAAAAAAAAATCATAAATACTTTTTGTGTTATAATTAAATATTTTTTTAGAAAATAAATAATGTTGAATAATAATATGATAAATATAAAACGTAAATTCATACCATTATTTTAATTTTTTATGTCATTATCTAAAATAGTATGTCTCTATATTTTGATTATTAATTAAACTATAAATAACTAAGATATCTTGATTAAAAAAATAATTTAAATTATACTAAAAATACATGGAAAGTTGTCAGGCCAACCCACTAACCTGCAAGTTGCCTAACCCACTATTTTAAGACCTGTATTACTAGCTATACAGATTGCATATATATATATATATATATATATATATATATATATCTTCAATGGACTATCATACGCTACTAAAAAAATCAATTATAACGGCGCTATTTTACGGCGGTTATAAGAAAACTTGCTATAAAAAAATGATGGCATTTTTATAAATAAGTTCAATTTTAAAAAATTTTAATGGCAATTTTTATAAAAATCGTAGTTAAAAGTCATCAAGTGGAACTTTTAACTATGGTTTTTTAAAAAATATCGTAAAAAGTCTCTGCAGAATTTTAAAAACTATATACCCGATTTTAGTTTCATTTTCACTTTTTATAGTCGTCTGTGGTCTTGTTTCTCTTCCCCATCACCACAGACATTGATAGTTAAGGTGGTTGATGGTGGGTGTAGGCTAAAGAAAATAAAAAAAAAAATCAAGTTATTAATGGCGATTTTTTGTAAACCGCCTTTAAATGTTACATTTAACGGATGTTATAAAACCTCCATTAAAAGGTATACTTCCAATGGCGGTGGAATTCACAGTGCTTCCAAAACCACTATGAGAAGCCACTTTTAGCCGCCTTTATAAGCTTTCTATAAATTATATTATTTTTGTCCAATTTCAATATTTTTATTATAAGGTTTATGATTTAAAATAATAATACATTTTAGTCATAAATTTGTCAAAAAAATTATTACTTAAACTGAAAGGTGTTCAAAAAATTATGAGTAAAATTATAACATTAACGTTTGAGTTAAGAAATATACGTGATGTACATAATCAAATATATACGCACATAAACTAGCTAGATCCTCTATAACTTTTAAATTTATATATAATTTTTTTTCCAAAAATCACTGTTCACAAGGAAGTCATTAGATAAGACAAAAACTTTGGCCTAGAATCTCCCCCTCCCCCCCCCCCCCCCCAATTTTTAAAATTCAAACTGTCTTTTAAAATATTTAGCCCACAATAGATCAAGGTTGTGGAATAGCCACCAAGCTGTTTTAGACAGGCAAGGCGTTATTGAAACTAATAATATCCCATAAACCCATTCCACCCTCCACCTTCAACTTAGAGACTAGATTGTTAAGCTCTTTTGCAAGTCTTGACCAGGAACTTAAAACATGTCGTGGGGAAGGTTTGGGATATAATAACGACTTTTATCATGATCTCCCTTTCTATAAATGAGAGATGTTTACTACTCCAGCCATCCATTTGTTTTGCTCATTTTATCCCCAACATAGACCCTGATTTTACACTACATTTAGTATGATAGAAGAGTTTTTTATAGAAGTAAAAGTGAAAATAGAAATGAAAATAAGATTTAAAAGTTTGTTTGGAAGGATGAAAATAAATATAGAATTGATGTATACTTGTTTTTATAACTTAAGGTAAAATGATCTAAAATATTTTTCTATAACTTGGGAAAAGTTAAGATTGTCCAGAAATTTTATAATTGGGGTAAAATTGTCCACTTCTATCATTTCAATTTTCAACTTTGCTGATAGAATTAAAATGACCCAAAATATTATTAGTAGAAGTGGAAGTATAAGTGATTTCCATCGTACCAAATGAGGTCCACTTCTACTTCTACTTTCCCACTTCCCACTTCCCACTTACCACTTGCCACTTGCCCCATACACTAGGAATTCCCAAGTATTTCACAAGCCATTCTCCTAGCCAATACCAAGAATATAATGTTGCAAACAGATTCTTTGATGTTGGGGGTGTTCTGTGAGAAGAATATACTTGATTTATCCATGTTTACTAACTGTGTAGAAGCCTTGCTATACGCATCAAGAATTTCCACCAACTTATTGCAATTGGAAATTATCTGAATTCATAAATAACAAATCATCATCTTCAGAAAAAACTATGTGAAGGCTCAATGCTGTGGATGCTAAGCCTAATATTACCTTTGAGAAGTCCTGCCATTTGGTTATTGTTAATCATACAAGAGAGGGCCTCTGATGCTAAGATAAAAAGATAGGGGGAGAGGTCACCCCTATCTTTTTCCATACTGAATTAGCTATTCACCACTTCATAAAGTGCAAATCACTAACACTTAACCATATGTTTTATTTAATTACATAATGAACCTTATTGATTTAAATGGGTTTGGACTTGACCTAATCCGCAAATATTCATTATATATTCACCATATAATCCTTTAGTAATAACGGGCATTTTTATTTAAAAATATGAAAAATGCTTTCGGTGACATTTCCTTTTCAATTTCTATTTGATTGTAAGTTGGTATAAAGCTTTTGAATGGAAATGGTCAAAATAGCCGCCGCGTGCTCGTGGAAAGGATAGTGTGCCCCATAGGTTCACCAATTGCTATCCAGCAAAGTGATCAATTTGTGTCCGTTTGGCTTTTGGAAATTACTGGTCACTATCTTTATTTTTTAATTCATTAATTAAAATGTAGGCATAAAATTTCATGGAAGTGATTTATTTATAAGTTGATAATCAATACAATTTCTCTCTAACGGTGTAGCATGCATTGGCTCCGTTCCGTCTCTCTTTATTCTATCATTTCTTGTCATATCTGGTGTTTTATTATATGAATTTGAATTTTGAGTTTTTTGCAAAATTTTGTATAAATCAATATATTCTTTAACGAAAAAGTTTTTATCAGATTATTATGTATTCCGCATTGTACAGGGTAAAAATCTAATTTGAATTGTGTCCTTATTTTTAACTAAACAATTTTCCCCATATTGCCTACAATCCGATGTGAACAATATTTAATTATAACTTATTAATAGTATAGTTTAATATAAATTTTATATATCAGGTCAACAAAATTATAAATTTTATATGATATGGTGATTTTTTTTATCCATATCTATACATGCATATTGTGAAATTAAAGTTATTTCAAACTTGAAACGTTAGTTTATGTTATATATTTTTTCACTTATTATCCATTGTATGTCTATAGTGTGAAAAAATATTTAATTTATATAAGTTTTTACATAGCAGGAGCTATGGATATTTAAAAAAAAGTACTAAAAAAAGGAGTAAAGTGGTCGTAATTTTTAAAAAACTAATATTAACTTTTAAAAAATTAACACTAATCATTAATATTTTTAATGACTATCCATAGTCAACATTGCTCATTTTCTAACATTTATGGAACAATATTGATCCACACAAAAAATTTAGATACCCACAATTTCTATATGAAAACTTTCGTATTAGAATTAGACCCTAATCCTTTATATATTGGGTTTCTTTTTGTCTAGACAATTTTTGTCATGATTAAATACCGTAACCTATCTATCCATGATTCTTTTTATCATTGGTTGTATTTTTTGATGTCATTTATACGCATACATTTTATCTTTTTTATATATATATATATAAAATCTTCCAAGTCTTAAGATTGGGCTAATCCATTAAATTGGGTAATCTGTTTTACAGCTAGGAATGTTCTCTACTTTTAAGTAAACTAATTCTTTTCTGTTTCTTGTACCAAAAACAAAATTCTTTTCTGTTTCTAATATCAGTTTTTAGCATGTTTTAAATTTCGTTCTGACAGTTTTCTTTAAAAATCCTTACTTATAGAGAAATATTGAATTATATTTTTCAATTTATTATAATTGAAGTTATCTAAATTTGGCTTCAATAATAAAAAACAAAATTTAAAGACGTTACAGACAACGACTAAGAATATGTGAATGCTATTGAAGTCAGTGTGAAAGGGAAAAGATGAAAGGGGTCCATATGATATGATGTTTACAAAAGCGTAAATGTGAGACTTAAGAATTTGGTATGTTTGTTTAAGTTTTTTTTCCCTGAAAAAACCTCAATCTTTAAAAACTAAATCACTTCTAAAACATATTCCTATTTAGTGTATGATATAGTATCGAACATAATTATTTTATTTAATAAGAGAATATTTATATTTAACAAAAAAAATAATTATATGAAATTTACTATCTAATTTAAAATAATATAAATTTTAAATATTGAAAAAATTACATAAATTATAAGTATCAGAGAAAATATTTATAATAAACTTATCTATTAGTTTTTCTAGGATGTATGCATAACTTCTCCAAGATGTGACTTGAGAAAAGAGAGAGAGGGGTTGAATTATCGAAGAGAGAGAGAGGGGCTAATAGGTAGAGAGACGAGCCTACCTTACTTGAATGCCAAATTTTGCCTCTTGTGCTTACCGAAGAATGAAGAGTGTCTTTTCTTTTTCTATTTTGTTTTGGTCAAAATATCTTTTCAAATCATCAGCTTTTTAATATTTTATAACCCATAATTAGCTTCGTTGTCTTTTTCATTTTTCTCTTTTTATTATATCTTATGTTGAGAAATAGGTCAGTCCATCTATAGTGGATTAAACCCAAATCTATATGAGAATATGCATTGGTGAAAATGGAGGGAACAATTTTTTCTCTCCCATTTTTGAACAGAGAAAAACATGGGAGTGGGAGGTTATATATATAACATCCTCACTTTTCATACGTCTTAGGGACCAAACAGTAGCATCTGGAACCACTTCCAAGGCGGTTGAAATCAAATTACTCAATCTGGAATTTTACTCTAGCGAGTACTGTTCACTGCACGAATTCCAGAGAAGTGACCTGACTTCAAAAAATCATAACTAATTCTATAAAAATCGGAATGGAGTGGTTCAAATTGCTACATGAAGCTAACATAATACTCTTTCAGGGAAAAATGACTCGTTGACCACGCCTTGACCAGGTCAACGTCAGTCAACGTCCGTAATTCACTGTTCATCCAGCGTCCTGTCCCTAATTCCAGCATTCTGGTCCCAATTTTGAAAAATCATATCTTTATGTGTAGACATCCAAATGATACGTTCTATATATCAAATCGAAGCTTGGCATGTCTACTATTTACTGGTAAAATACCATACATTTATTAAATCATTTACTATTTATAATTACAGCTCAAATGTCACTACCTCCATCACGAGTTACTGTTCATAGTGATAATTTCCAGCAATTATACATACATGAATCACATATCAATCATGCTAAGTAATTAATATCTCTTCATGCATCTTTATCTCCTCCATCTTGAGAAGACCTGCTGTAATTGGATTGATATGGAAGGGTGAGATTTCTGGGGAAATCTCAGTAGCAAACAGCACTAAACAATATATGCATTAATGTGAATACTTGTGCTTGCTTGTGAAAGTGTTAGCATTATGTCATGTGCATGCTTCCATGTTACATATGAAATACAATTGGCCAAAGTAATCATAGGAACAGAGCTTCATACATAGGCACATATTCAACACAATTCAACAAAGCCATAGCACATCAAGCATAACATTCAATGCATACAAGTTTAGGATTAGTTTACTACCTGACATGTAGCTTTTCCTTCTAGCTCTTAGCCTTTGCCCTAAGGTTCATTCTTTCCATAGGTTAGAGCCTATACATAGCATAATAATATCTTCATTATTATTCTATCAGCATAGCTCTATTTAACTCATACATAGCTCAAGGGTAATATCCTTAATCTGACATTCCCCTGGCTTTCTCTCTACCTTTAGCTACCTTTATTAATGGAGATATTTCTCTATTCTAACCACTAAGAGAAATCCTATACTTTATTAGAGAAGGGACTAGATAACTTTATTACCTCATTCCTAAGCTTTGCCCAGTCCCTCAGCTCCTTAGACTGCTCCTGGCTCCATCAGAACTCCTTCCTTCCTTTCCTTTCTTTCTTTCCTTCTCTCTTTCTCTCTTTCTCTCTTCTTTCTCTTCCTTTTCTTGCTAGATCAGTGGTGTGCCTTGAAATGGGAGGGGAGTGGCCTATTTATAGGTGAGAGGAGGTGGAATGAATGGCCCAGATTGATTCACAATGAATGGCTCAGATTGCTTGCTTCCTCAAGAAGCTTTGCCTGCATCATCATGATGACATCACCCTCCTTGCTGACTCACCACTCATGACATCATCTAGGACACCTCAAGGGACACCTAAGGGGTATATGTGGCGAAATGTGGGGCCCTTGGGACACCTCACCAGCTGAGTCAGCCTTTCCAGAGAGTTCCAGAGTCTTTTCCCTGAATGGACGGCCGAGATCGTACCACGTGTCCTCTTGCTTTTTCTCCTTTTTCTATAATCATGCCATGTGTCCTTTGTTTTTCCTCTTTTACTATAATCATGCCATGTGGCACATTGTGGGCCCCATTTATGTCCTCTCATGATTCCAGATCACTTTACCCAGTTCTATCTTGGACCGGGTCACTTTACTTTATTGAAAAAGCACTAAAATATTATTTTAATGCCTCTTGGGCCCACTTTACTCTTGGGCTACGTTTTTGGGCCTTTAAATATCAACTTGGGTTTCTAACCAAGCCCAAGCACTCTGGTGGCTCAGTTCCCAAGGAAAATCTTTAGTAAATTACCATAATGCCCTTACTACATCTTTAGTACTTATAGGGGCACTATTGTCTTTCCATACCTTACCAGAGTATCTCTTGACCCTAGTCAACTATCCAAATACCCTTTCTTGACTGTCTAACCTTAGTCTAATGATCATAACGCCCTTCGTCTGACTCTAACTCAATGACACAACACAGTGGCATACCTTCAGTGGCATTTTCGTAATTCTTCACTTTTCTCGGTCTTTATTAGCCCTGGCCCATATATTTATCTGAAAATATCATTGGGCCTATAAGGTGCCATTCTGGACCCTCTGTATGATCCCCTATCTTCATGGGCTCAATTCCCGAGAAATTCCCCTGAAACCTATTTATCGGGTCTTTTGATCCACTGTAAATTCTGTAGTAAATTCTACAGAACTCCTTTTTGAGCTCTGTCAGTTTCAGAAATTCTTATATTAATTATAGGAATTTACTGCCACATTTCATCTGATTCTGAGGTCTAGAGCATACTGTATTAATTTTCTTTTTCTTTGGAAATTAATATAAATCTTTCATGACCTCTTATCAGAACTTTGTGTTGCATCACACTGATCAACATAATTTTCTCTATTTACTGAGACCTCTGCTCAACAGGGTCTGGTAGCATCCCTTTTTCAGGCTATATACTGGGCTTCTAAGCCTAAAAATTGGGATATGACAATATATGTATTCCACTCTTCCCACCAAGCAAAAGAAGTGAACAGTAGAAAAAAGTAGTATTTTTTTGGTGCTCTTCTTTTTCTCTCTGTGTGTATTCACGTCTAGTGGCCATTCTCTGTTTCCTTCCTCCTTCGGTACATTTGCTGTGCAAACATGAATGTGAAGCTTCTAAAGTACTCTAGTTTTGTGTGAATATTCAGTGAGTCAAACAAAGGATTCCAGGCATGCCCAAAACCTTCAATGGTGTCAGAACAAGGTTCTCTGCTTCTGCATGTTCACTGTGATTTTTCATTTTCTAGTTATACATTGTTTTCTATGCTTATTTCTGTTCTAAAGTGTTTATTTAGTGATAATATGCATAAAGCATGCATTTAAACCATGAACATAAGCATAATCAACGTTAACCAAAATAAGAAACTTTCGTTTTGAAATTGGGTCATTAGAATACAGAGTTTTAGGCCTTGAAAATAGTCCCATTGTGTAGAGCTCACAAAAACGATGGAAAATGACTTCAAAAATGTTAAAAATGGACGTTGGACAGTAGATTTACGGATGAGAGAAGGTGGCAGGTCTGACGGACCCGCACACCTCTATAAAACGGGTCATCTTGACCCCGCTGGAGGTTGAATTAAAAAAAGGATTTTTTTTTATTTTATTTTTTTGAATTAAAAAACAAAAAGGGAAATTTTGGTGGCTGACACATGGCAGCACTAGATTGGCACGTGCAATGCACATGCCAGAGGCCGAGAGTGGGCTTCGTTCAGGTTTTTATTTTTTTCTTCTTTGGGCACGTGAGGGAGTATGTGACTTCTGATTGAAGTACGGTTTATTCCTAAAAATTTCTAAAATCAATATCTTTATTTTGACATATAGTTTGCCTAATTTTGGGGATAATTTTGGACCTATTTATGAATATTCAGTATATTTTTTGATATTTTTTAGTGTTTAAAAATTTCATAAAATTATGATAAATAATATTTTTTATTATTTAGGTGAAAAATGACTTTATCTAGCACTGAACCTCTGGAATATACTTTAAATGATGGCATCTCATTCTTGGATGAGGTCAATAACCTAGAGAAAATCCTTCAAGAGGACCCCGAGGTGGAACCTAAGGAGGATCCAGAACAAGATCTCGATGAACTTTCTGAAGAAGAAGAAGAAGACCTAGAGGAGTTGATGGAGGAAGTTTCACAAGAGAAACCAGAAGAAATAAATGATTATGGACCATGCTCAGAAACTTTATTCCCCATCGAACCACTTCCTCTACAGCCTTTAATAGTGTCTTCAGATTTAACTTCTAAGATGATGCCTACTCTTAACTGTCAATCTCAAGTTGAGGATAGAGAAGAAGTGAACCAACCTATAACCCCTACTTTGGCCATGAACATAGCTGAAAGAGATACAGCCAAATTAACAAACATAAAAGGCGTTAATGGCATGATTGGCAAATACATTGAATGTATGATAGATAAGAAGCATACTGAATTCTACTTGAAAGTCATAATGGAATATATAAGAGCAAAAAGAGTTAGAGGAAAACCCAAAACAGGACGCATGAGCAAAACATATTGGCTTAGAACAATAGGATTTGTATCTAACCTTATAAAGCCGCCTCATAAGCTTAAGAACCTAAGAAAATTGATGTTAGAATATTGCAAAGCTCATATCAAATGATGTAAATTTGTATTTTCATTTCCATTGCTTTACTTTGTTCAAGACATCATTTATTACTCTTTCTTTGTAGAGACTTGTCATTTATTACATGTCTTATATGCAAGAAAAACACGTTTCATTTCATTTCTTTATCTTAGTTATGATTCATGTATACCTCTTATAAGTGGGAGCTTTTTTAGATGAGTATTATGAAAAGCAATATTTGATGAGGATAGTGCTTATATTAATTTTGATAGAAAATGATGGCGTTGCTAGTGCTTGTATGATGGGAGATGCAAATGTATTCTCCTGATCATAGGTCTAGTTATATTATTATTTTCTGATCAAAAATAATAAAAGTACGTGACATTATATACTTTACATGTGCTATATATATGTAAATTCACTTAAATGTTCTATGGTTTAATAAATTACTGTGTGAAAGGTTTGTCACAGAACCGATATTAAACAATGGCATCAAAGAATATTATTGCTGAATTGAACAAAGGGGAAAAACTCAATGGGGACAACTGGGATATTTGGCACTGAAAGTTCTAATATATTCTAGAAGAATAGGATGCAATTGAGCCATTAACAATGGCCATGGCAGAGCCTGAGGCTAGAAATACGGCCCAGCACATGAGAGACAAGTAAGCATACCTGTCCTATAAAAGGAAGAATAGCATCGCAAGAATCACCCTGTTAAGTGCAATGGTTGATGATTTGATATGTGAGTTTGAGACACACAGAACAGCACAAGCAATGTGGATTACCTTAAAGGATAAGTTTGGGGGAGTGTCCACGACTAAGCTTAGAAGGTTGACGATTAAATTCGATACCTATAAGCTAAAACCAAATAATCCTATGAGGCAACATCTATGAGAGATATCCACAATGATTGGTGAATTGAAGGAAGCTAGACATAATCTATCTGATGAATAGCAAGTACAGGCTGCCATTAGGTTGCTCCCTGCTAGTTGGGAGCACATGACAGTTAATTTGACCCATAATGAAAATATTATTACTTTTAATGATGTAGTTAAGCATTTGGAGCTGGAGTATGAATGTATGGAGGCTTATAAGGCCATTAGACAAGCCTATTTGATTGAAAGTGTTGGTCCTTCCCAATCAAAGCTTGAATTCAAAAAGGGCAAGAAATTTCAGAAAAATGGGAAGAAAGGCAGTCCTCCACCCAAGAAGGGCAAACAACATTATAAGAAAAAGGGAAAGAAAGGAGGCAAGAAAAAGCTAGACCTAAAGAATGTCAAATGCTTTGCCTACTAAAATATGGGACATTTCGCACGTGACTGTTCTAAAAACAGGCAGAGAGCGAAAAGGTAATAGTGAATTGTGTGAATTCACGTCTCATTTGTTTCTAGCACAATTTTTCTGACATAACCTGTTTCTTTTTCTTGGATTATTGACTTAAGCTCCACAGACCACGTAAGTCAAGATCGAGTATCTTTCGTGGAATACCGTCGATTGCCATTTCAAAGCAAGTGGATTTTCATTGGAAATAATGCAAGGATCAAGGTTCGAGGCGTTGGCACCTGCAAACTTGTTTTGCGTGGTGGAAAGACCTTGATGCTGCATGATGTGCTTCATACTCCTGACATCTGACAGAATTTAATTTCTGTAATTAGCTTATTAGACTTTGGGTTTAATGTAAACTTTCACGGTAAAGTTACAGACATTTGTAGCAACTCAATATTTTATTGTTCAGCTTTCTGATTTCAAAAGTTCTTTATTTTGGATCTTGCTAATGATTTTAATGATTATGATTGCTTTGCTATTACTTCAAATAATCCTTATATGAATATTTAGCATGCTAAACTAGGATATATTAATCATAATATAATGATTAAACTAGCTAAAGAAGGCTTATTGGGGGTGATCCCTAACATGGATATGTCATTATGCGAAAGTTGTCTAGCTGGTAAGCTACCAGGAAACTATTCGGTAAGGGAATAAGAGCCAAAAACCCGTTGCAATTAATCCATTATGATATTTGCGATCCAATGAGTGTAAGGGCGAGACACAGAGCTTTGTATTTCATTACCTTTATTGATGATTTTTCACGATATGGTCATGTCTATTTGATTTCACATAAGTCCGAAGAGTGCTTTAGACGATACATGAATGAAGTAGAGAATCAAATGGAGAATAGAATCAAGGCATTACGTACTGATCCAGGTCATGAATACCTTTCAGATCAATTCAAATAGCCCTGTGAAGAAAAAGGGATTATTAGGCAACTAACTATCCCTGGCACACCTCAACATAATGGGGTTGCCGAAAGAAGAAATAGAACTCTTCTAGACATGGTTAGGTCTATGATGGCTCAGACAAACCTTCTAATTTTACATTGGGATGATGCTTTATTGACGGCAACCTTCATACTTAACCATGTGCCCTCAAAGTCAGTCGCTTTCACACCCTATGAGTTGTGGACTATACGTCAGCCAGATCTAAGCATCCTTAAACCTTGGGCCTCGGTGGCATATATCCTTGACAATTCTCATAGACATGGGAAACTGGGTCCTAGAGGGAAGAAATATATTTTTATAAGGTACATGAACCCTCAAAAGGATATGTATTCGTAAGTGAAATTGAAGATGGAACAGTGACTGAAACAAAATCAAGAGATGTTGTATTTATTAAGACGGAGTTTCCCAGTAGGGGAGATATTGACCGCACTGTATCTCTTTATGAGACTAAGGAATAGGACAGTACCGAACCAATTGATAGACCAGAATCGTCTAGGTATGTCAATCTGAGTTGGAGCCAAGAACGGTCAACACAAAGATCAAGACAAATGAGAAAAGATAAGCAAGTTGCTCCTACCAAAAAGAGTAACAAAGAAAGTGTTCCAAAGAGACACTTCCAAGTACAAAGCGAAGCACTCTTAGTTACTCCAGAAGAGGATGATGAACCTTGCACTGTTCATGAGGCCTTAGTAGGTCCTGCAAGGAGGAATGGAAGAAAGCAATGAAAGAGAAAATGGACTCAATGATGAAAAACCAAGTTTGAGAATTGGTTGATCTGCCAAAAGGGCATAAAGCCATTGGGAACAAGTGGGTTCTCAAAATCAAGAGAAACGTGGACGGATCAATTAACAAATTCAAAGCTCGATTGGTTGCAAAGGGATATACATAACAGGAAGGTATAGATTATGAGGATACTTTTTTACCTGTTGTGCGCTTCAATTCAATAAGATTTATTATGGCAATAGTAAACAGTTTAAGCTTAAAGTTACATCAAATGGATGTAAAAACTACAATTCTAAATGGTGATCTGGATGAAGAAATCTATATAGAACAACCAATAGGTTTCAATGAAAAAGGGTTTAAACACAAGAAGTGTAAACTCAAAAGATCCATTTATGGATTAAAACAGTCATCCAGACAGTGGTACTTGAGGTTTCACAAGGCGATTACCTTATATAACTTCTAGATGATAGAGGAAGACTATTATGTCTACGTTAAGCGGTTTAAGGGTAACTTTGTGATATTATCCTTATACATAGACGATATACTCTTAGCCAGAAATAGTCTTGACTCGGTGATAGCTATTAAAGAATGGCTTTCATCAAATTTCGATCTGGAAGACATGGGTGAAGCAGAATACATACTTGGAGTCAAGATTCGAAGGAATCGTTCTAAGAGAATCCTCACTCTTTAACAAGAGAATTATATCAAGAAGATACTTGAGCTATTCAATATGAGTGAATGCAAACTCATGGATATCCCTGTGGCCACTTGAGTGGCCTTGAGTTTTGACATGTGTCTCAAAACTGAATTAGATAAAAAGCAAATGGAAAGAGTTACATATTCTAGTGCCGTTAGAGCCTCATGTACGCAATGATGTGTACAAGACCAGATATTTGTTATGCCGTGGGGCTAGTTAGTAGATTCCAGTCTAACCCTAGTGAGAAACACTGGAAAGCAGTGAAAAGAATCTTGAGATACTTAAAGGGCACAACAAACTATGCGTTGTGTTATCATGGAAGCGATATGTGCCTAATCGGATATTCTGATGCTGATGTAGGCGGTGATGTGGAAGAACAAAGATCGACTTAAGGATACACCTTCTTGCTTAACAACAGCGCCATATGTTGGAGTAGTAAGAAGCAGATGTGTATTGCTTTACACTCTATGAAAGCTGAGTTTGTGGCATGCACTGCAGTAGCATAAGAGGTTGTTTGGCTGAAGAGATTTATCGAACACCTAGGATTTGGGAATGAGAGTACTAATCCGGTGTTGATACACTGTGACAATACTGCAGCTATAACCTACACTAAAGACCCTAAGTATCACAAGACCAAACACATTGATAAAAAGTATAACTTTGTGAGGGATTATATAGCACAGAAAATTGTAACTGTACAATATATTTCAACTAAATGTATGGTTACATATCCCCTGACCAAGCCAATAGGCAAAGAAACATTCGAGAAATATGTAAAAGCCATTGACATGTTAAAAATGTAAAGTTCCAGACTGTATGTAATACTTTTATTTTTTTATTAATGATATCATATCATTTATTAGTACTTATATGTCTGGGTAAAAGTATACAATATCTAGTATGTCGTATAGGTTGAAAAGGGTACCTCTCTCACATGAGCAACTGCCTTTGATGTTATAGAAGTGTTTAAAGATAAGACATGTGTTCACCAGTAAAGCAGCAAGAGTACTGATATGGTAGAGAAGAAACACAATAAGTGTTGCCTTGGCTTAAAAAGTGCAGTGAGTCGAGATGAGATCTATGAGTAAGGATATGGATTGAACAATGGATACCCACACCTATAAAACCTGTTGCCAGATAACAAATTCTTCAAAATTGACGTCATATTATGTGAATAGAATTGAAGAGTTTGGGTTTAGATACTATAAGTATATATACTTAAGTCTATATGGTGTGGTTGATAGAATCAAAATGATGTACACTCTTTAAGGATAAGAGGAACACCATAACATGTGATTCATACCACATGTGCTAAAGAACCACAAATAGAAAGCAAGTGAATCAATCCCTTCTTCATTGTTGTGTGAGTTCCAAAAAGGTATAATCCTTTCATTAATGTACTTTGACTTTTACAATATTATGGAGGTATGTTTCAACGTGCTACTTTGGTATATGTCATACGGTCAAATTATATATGAACCAAAGGTATTATGCTAGGAAAGCGGTTGATTCATATCAAAATGATATATGAGCGAAAGAAAGATTGCCAAAATATACACATCTATGCTAGTGTCTGTGACCGGTCCCTTGTGATATTATTTTGTTAATTTCATAAATCTAGATACTATGCATAAGTGGAGACTATCTGAGTTATATACTGACTCAAGAGGGATTAGATTGGCCATAAGAAAAGTGTATATGGGCAAATCTAGGACATTCAATGCACTATAATTTATTTGATCGAGCCGCACTAAAGGTTTCTTTGTGCTGGTATCAGAAAAAGGGATTTCTAGTATAAACGCTTGGAAGAAGATGTCATGCCTATGCGGTCATAGCAAAGCACCTAGTATGAAAGAAGGAAGAGAATGAGATTAGACCCAAAGCATTTAATCCACCAAGTGTGAGTGAGAGATGTTGGGAAATGGGTCAGTCCACCCATGGTGGATTAAGCCCAAATCCATATGAGCATATTCATTGGTGGAAATGGAGGGAATAATTTTTTCTCTCGTACTTTTGAACAGAGAAAAACATGGAAGTGGGAGGTTGTATATGTATTCCACTATTCCCGCCAAGCAAAAGAAGTGAACAGGAGAACAAAGTAGTATTTTTTTGGTGCTCTTCTTTTTCTCTCTATGTTCACGTCCAGTGGCCATTCTCTGTTTTCTTCCTCCTTCGGTGCATTTGCTGTACAAACGTGACTGTGAGCCTTCTAAAGTTCTCTAGTTTCGTGTGGGTATTCAGTGAGTCAAACAAAGGATTCCAGGTACGCTCAAAACCTTCATCTTACTATGCCAACTCCAATCATATTGATAAGGAAAAACTCTAATCATAAATTTTATAGTGACCTACTGACCTGTGAAATCATCGTACATGGACTAATAGAGGCAATTCTGACGATAAATATTATTTGAATCCTTCTAACTCTTCTATATTTTAAAATTTATAAAATATAAAATCTATAGAATGTAATATTGTATTTATACATCGTACAATAAAATATTCTAACATTCCTTACGTACACTTTGCCTTAACTACACAAACTGTTACTCCCATTAAAAATATTTTAAAAGATATTTTTAATTAAAATAATTTATTTACTAATTTACCCTTCATCATATTAAATCCCTAATTTTGTGTAAACTTGTTTTAAAAAAAATAAGTTTTCCCTTTTTTTCCTTAATATTATTTTTTCTTTTAAAATAGTTATTTTTTAATAATTTTTTTCATATTGCTACAGTATTTTCTTTTATCTATTGAAATATTTTATCTTGTAGTTTTTCTTCATAATCTATATTCAATATTATCCCTGCGGGTGGCTTGTTTTGGTCAAAATAAAAATTTAAGAGTTAAACTTAATAGTCAACTAATGATTGGATTGATAGAAATAAAATTTTAAATATATAAGAGAGATTTGTGTAACATATATTTTAATTTTATAGAAGGTTTATATATGCTTTTAAAATAGAAGAGAATTTTATGTAGTTTAGGTAAACCAAAGGGTTCACGAACGAAAATTCGGGAAACAAAGGGTGACTAATGTATTTTATTCTAAATAATAAATAGCGTAATTGATCTTAATCTAGTTATATATTTTTTTAATTCCTTCAACTTTTTTCACAATTTCGTATACTAATATAATATTATATTAAAGAAATAAATTAATATAATATTATATTATTAGAGATATTTTAATTTTTTTAATTATATATTATAATTTTCTCCTTCAATTTGACAATTCCTCAATTAACCCTCCTTATATAATATAATTGTGTACTAGTTTATATTTGTTCTAGCCATCATTTATTTATTTTTCTCAATTTTCTAAAATACATAAAAGCAAAATACCTTTATACAAATCAATTTAATCATGAGAAATAATAAAATCAATAAAAACACAAGAAGATGACATTTTTAATCATTTAATTTATATAATCAATTAAAACATAAAGTGAATAAAACTACTACAATAATACCTATTAAATATGATAAATTTTCTTAAATAGATAGAAAATAATATGATAAAATAAAAATTCATTAAACTGGTTCAGAATATGAAGAATTCATATTCTTTAAGCATCAAACAAATAAACAAAATAGTTAATATAATGATTATAATAATCTCTAGTATGTATATATATATCAATTCTATTTCAAATATAATATATTTATTTATAATCAAAAGACAAATTATTAGTAGAAATTTTGGTAAGGTTATTTTTATATGTCAAACCTAACAAAAATTCTACAACAGCATGAAAGATTCCATATAATATATGGGGCTCTACCCAAAATAATATATACATATACTCCATTAAAATGACAAAAGTATACAAGGATCCTATCTATAGATTAGGTGAAGCATCTAATTTCTAAAAAAATATTTTCTTTTTATAGTTACATTTACTTCATGTAGTAGCTACACAAAATAGAACAATAACTTCACATCAACAATGAGGCCCTTCACATTTAGCTAGAGGAACAGGGTCAATGGCTCTATCGGGAACTAAAAATAATCTACAGGTGAATAGCGTCTTATTAATAGAAATAAATAAATTATTGAAAGAAATGTTTTATACACATTTAAATTTGAATATTAAAACATCTTATTTAACATAATCAATTTAAAACAACAATTCTCTTCCTATCTTTTGTAAGACTTCAACAGAACGAAATAATAAGCGTGGACACACAATCCACAAGAGTAACTAACTATTTAAGTGTGACTCAAAGCCACAAAAATAATCGTGGACACATAGTCTACGAAGGTAAGTAACCAAGTGTGGATCAAAGCCATAAATTAAGTGTAGGTACAAGACTCACGAATAACAAGCGTGAGAATGAGTCCCACGAATATTAAGTGTGAGTATTGTGCCTATGAATGTCAAGCGTACTCAGTTTTAATCAATCCCTTAAGAAAAACATTTTCCAACATGCATGGGGCTAAATTAGCATTAATAAATAACAAAATATTTCAATACTAAAATCTCAAAGAATGTTCCAAAATCAAGGACCTTAGCATGAAAAATCATTGTACAGAATTTCCTTTAAGTCCTCATGCATACAAATTTGTAAAGAATAAAATGATGCAAAACACTTAGGTAATTAACGTCTTTATTTCAATTAAACATTCAAATATCAAAGAACAATTATATAATTCCAATAAACATGTTTTTAGAAAATAATACTTAAAAAGTGATACTTTAAATAAAATGTAATAAGTTGCAAGATATTATTAAAAATATTATTATTATTATCATGGGATGTTATTCACTCAGATGACATGCTCCTAAACATTCATACTCTTTCTAGCTAAATAACTTCTAATTATTTTCTCTTCTCAATTCAACTTTCAATTATTTTCACTTCTCAATTCCCTGATATGCCAAAAGCAACACATTAAAATTCTGATTATATTTTTTTACAATCCATAATTCTATCTCAATTCTCAATTATAACACTTTAAAATAGAATGCAAACTTAAACTTTAATCCCCATTTTCCTCCGGATAATATCATGACAATTTAAATAATAATAGAACTTATCACCCTTAGTTAACAAACTCAATATTTAAACTTTACAAAACATCCTCTACCTTTCCCTTTTTTTCTTTGTCAAGCTCAAATTCAATAAATTTAACCACCGCCACATCAATAACAAATATTTATATATACAAACAATATTGATTCATTTCTCTGATTTCTACGAAGAGCTTGAGAAACTTTAATTAAACCAAAATCCCCATCCTCTCATTAACTACCAACAATGGCTTACGTTCAAGCATCCATAAGACATCTTAACTTAATTAAATCCCTCATTCAACACTAATAATCAAAACAAAATAACACTGAAGTCCATTTCATTCTTCTTATAATATAAGCCTTAGCTCACAATCAAATTTTAGCATCATTCCAACAAAAATTCTTCTCTTACACATAATAACAAACACCTTGTCTGCAATCATAATCAAACAATTTCACTAAGCATATTATAATGTAATTCCAGCTTGTTTAAGCTTCCATTATCCCCTTTACTTCACACATGCCACAGAAAACTCAAGACTATTGAAGCCCAAAACATTATCACACTCTACAGCATCTATGAAGTTTTAAGAAAAAGAAATATGGCTTACCCACGTATCCACAAAACAATATCAGCTAAGGAGAAAAGAAATCCAAAGCATCAAACAAGGAAAGAAAGAGCAGCAAATCAAAATTTGAACAAGGAATGTCAATAATCTTTTCACCCACAACTGATAGCGCCATTTGAGAAGAGAAAAAAGAAAACGGTCACCCAAAATATTGAGACTAAGTACGATGGCACACTCACTAGCGATGCAATATAGAACAAAAAGAAAAGGCAAAGAGTTTCCTAGGACAGTAGTAGCCCGAGATCAGTGTGAAAGAGAAAGACGAAGGATGAATGACGGTAGACGAATATAGTACAGGCACTGGTGATAGCAACACATATGACAAAAGCTAATGGAATCGCTGTAGAGGTGGGTTTCAAGTCACACAATAATGAAGCTTCTCATGCTCGAATCTTTCTTGCTGTTAAAAAAACAGAGAAGGGAAAGTGACATGGTATATATCACAAGGGGTAGTTTGGTAATTTCACACAAATAGGCTAGAGCAATAAAATGAAAATTCACTTTAGAGAGAGCTAGGATTCGAAGCATGGACCTCCAACTCACTCCACCACATCTAAAATCACCTAACCGCCAACTCTCTTTAGTGTAAAACTACAAGGAATAACATAAATATTATTAAAATGGTATTATTCATTTATTTTCATTATTGGTTTAGGGCCATTACACTTTGATTAGTCCTAAGATAATTAATAATTAAAAATGCAATAAAAGTATAAAACTAGGAAATTTCATAAGGGTTGTTTGATTGGAATTTATAAAACTAAATGTGCAATATAAATAGGTTTTTTTTTGGTATTTCCAAGTATAGAATGTCACATCCCTAAATTTCCTATCTAGGGTAAAAAAAAGCTAGTAAAGGAAAAGATTAGAATACGGTTTGAGGAATGACTAAATTATAAGGAAAGAAAATCCTTTAGGGCTTAAGTAGGAAGTTCAAAGGGACTTAAGTAAGAAGTTTAAAGGGACCTAAGTACAAAGTTTAAAGGGTTTAAAGTGAAAATAAAAAATGTTCAAATGGGTGAAGTAAATATAGAAATAAGTTAAGGGACTTAAGTTTAATTATGAATAATGAAGGGATATGAATGTCATTCTTGAAAAGTCTAAGGATGAAAAGGTTAATAGTAAATATACTCAAAAATACACTAAATCTGAAGTCAGGAAAAGATAGAGGGTTCTTTTTATCCGTTTAGAGCAGGACTAGTATCTAAAGCCTTATATTGAATGGCTCCTAATGAGATAGTAGAACTAAAGAAGCAGATAGATGAGCTATTAGAGAAGGGTTTTATCTGACCTAGTGTTTCACCATAAGGTGCTCCGATATTGTTCGTTAAGAAGAAGGATGGTAGTCTAAGGTTGTGTATAGATTATAGAGAGAATAAGATTATGTTAGGAACAAGTACCTTCTCTTTAGAATTGATGACTTGCTAGATTAGTTAGCTGGAGCAAGTTAATTTTATAAGATTGACTTGAGATCAGGCTACCACCAACTCAGGATTAAGTCAAAAGATATCCCAAAACTGTATTTATGACTTATTATGGACACTTTGAGTTCTTAGTGATGCCATTTGGACTAATGAATGTTCATGCTATTTTTATTGCTTACATGAATAGAATCTTCATGTCTTATTTAGATCAATTTGTTGTGGTCTTTATTATAGATGATATACTAGCGTACTCCAAATCTGCAAAGGAGCATGAACACCATTTGAGAATTGTTTTCAATACCCTTAAAGAGAAATAACTATATGCCAAGATTAGTAAATGTGATTTTTGGTTTTAAGAAGTCAAATTTCTTGGTCATATCATATTTCGTGATGAGGTAGCTGTTGATCCCAGTAAAGTTGAACTAGTGTTAAGATGGGAGAACTGAATATTGTGATGGAGATTATAAGTTTTCTAGTATTGGCAAGGTATTACAAGAGATTCATAAATTACTTTTCTCAAAATGCCCTACTGTTGACAAAACTTACAAGAAAGAATCAATAATTCAAGTGGGATGGGAAGTGCGAGGCCAGCTTTCAAGAGCTTAAATAGAAGTTAACCTTTACTCCTGTGTCGATCATTCTAGATCCAACCCAGGCCTATGTGGTATATACAGATACTAGCAAATAGGGGTTGGGATGCTTATTGATGCAACAAGATCGAGTAGTAGCCTATGCCTCTAGAAAGTTAAAGCCACATAAAGGAAATTATCTTACTCATGATCTGGAGCTAGCAGCGGTAGTTTATGCCCTTAAAATCTGGAGACGTTATTTATATGGAGCAACCATAGAGTTGTTCTGTGACCACAAAAGGCTGAAGCACTTGCAAGATTAGAAAGAGTTAAATATACAACAATAAAGATGGATAGAGTTATTGAAGGTAATTCCTAAATCAAGTACCATCCAGGAAAAGCTAATGTAGTAGCTAATGCCTCAAGCAAGAAGGCAGTGTAGGTAGAAATATTGATTATCAAAGAGCTAAAGCTAGTAAAAGATATTAGGGATTAGAGTCCTTTGTACTAGATACAAATAGTAAGGGATTCATTTGTAGGAATATAGGTCAAGGCTTTGATTGATGATACGATGAGAGAAGCTTAGAAGCACTATAAGCTTGCAGAATTTTTTATGAACAAGCTGCAAAGAGGAGAGTTTAAAAATTTTAATATATCCAAAGATAGATTGTTATGGTTCAGAGAAATACCATATATTTCTAATGCAATAGGATTAATGGAGAGAATTCTAGATGAAGCTCATAAAAGCAAATATACAATGCATTTAGGAATAACCAAGATGTATCACAAAGTTAAGAGTTTATTTTGGTGGCCTGGACTGAAGAAAGATGTTATGGCTTATGTGTCAAGATGTTTGATGTAACATCTTACTTTCGTGCGTCTTAGGGACCATTTGGTAACATTTAGAACTATTTACAAGTCCATTGAAGTTCATTCTCAAAATTTGAAAAATTTCAAATCACGGGTACTGTTCATATGGTAATTCCAGATTAAGAGACAAACTTCAAAAAATATAATTAATTGTATAAAAATTAAAATTAAGTGATTCAAAGGGATACTCAAAGCTAACATATTGTACTTTAATGGGAAAATAAGTATTAGATCAAATGCTTAGCCAATTAGTAATGTTAATCATCAAAGATTTTGTTTATTTAGTCAAAAATTCTAGAAAATAGTTTATAGTCCCCAACTTTGAAAATTTCATTCTCTTTGTATTGAAGTCAGAATAAGGCATTCTTAGTGTCAAAACGAAGCTTGACATTTTAAATAATTAATTGGTAAATTATCGTACGTTTATTCCATCATTTACTATTTTTCATTATATCATTAATATCGTTGCTCAAACTGGTTATATAAAATCATTACATATAACAATTCATACATTTATCATTCATGAACCTACTGGGAGTGGGATTACATGGAGGGATGAGATTTTAAGGGAAATATCAGTAGCAAATAGAAATAACACAATATATGCAACTATATGCTTGATGTTAATATGTGTTCACTTAATGATTATGCTTGCATAATGATATCTTACATGCTTCAATGTCCCTTAATTATAACATATGGCTTTATCATAAAAAGAAATAAAGCATTACTTAATCATACATGCTTCGCATCATCAAAATAAGGAACCAACATATAAAACATCTAAGCAATATAAGTATAAAAGTAGGTAAGTGTACTACCTCTTACTCCTTGCTTTCCTTATCCTTTCTCTTTACTTCTTGCTTCTTATTTCTCTTTGATGTGTGACTGCCCTCTTTGAGAATGCAAACCAAATCCTAACATTGCATTATTATTACAATCTAACTTCCTTGAACATTTAATTTAATTTACTAAAGTAACTTTCGTTAATCTTCATTAATTAGTTTAGTATTTGAATCAATTGATGTCTTGACTTTAAACTATACAAATTGGCCTTCTAAATTTATTTATGAACTCAAATTTCCAAATTCCAGCAGTTGCATACTACTCTGGACATAACCGAAAAACTTTTCTTTTCTTTAAAAAATTCTCAATTTGATTCCAATACTTCCAATACTTGTTTCTCTACTTTTATCTGACACAATTTTTTATTTTAAAACATTGGAAGCATCAAAATCATAAAATTCAAATCACTTTTCATACGTGTAAATAGTAATAGAGAAGACTTCAAAAATTTATCTTTCAATTCCAATACTTTCAATGTTCCAAACCTATCCAATCCTACACAAAATCATCTTCTAAATTCAATGGAAGTATGAGATAATTGAAATTCCATCTCCCTCTATCCAAAATAGTGCAGGCTAAAAGGTTTAATCCATGGAAAAGTGATGAATATCTGCTTAATTCAAAAACCAATAATATAAACTAACTTATCTAAGCATTAATCACATAGTTCTAGCTTTAATTTCTTCTTCCTTCGTTCATCTAAGGTTTTGGACATAATATATACCCTATATAATTTCCCATTTTTCTTCCATAAAATCCTAAGTTCAGGCCTCCAAATTAGAGAAATACAAGTTAGGGTAGATTAATTACCTTAATCCCTAGCTAGCTTGGACTTTGGTGCCTTGAATTTCCCTTTGTCTTGGCTTGAGTTTTCATTTGGCCATAGTTTCCCCAAGGTACCATATGCCACAGTTTTGCAAGGAAAATGATGGGGTATTTATAGAAAATTTCTATGGAAAATGAAATGCCAAGATTCACTTTAATACCATTTAATCCAATGGTCCATATTTGCTCTTTGCCCACCAAGTAAAATTAGGATAAAATCACGTGCCACAAATCCTTTTCCCTCCTTGCTTGATGACATGTGTAAGTTATGTGGGGCCCACCATATGCTGTTGTCTTCCCCTTGATTATCTTTTCTTTTATTGGTTGATTTTTGGTTAATTACACTTAGTCATCGCTAACTTAATTATTATATTATTTTAATAAATTTCAGCACATGGGATAAGCTATTTCTTCCTTGCCTTGCATCACATGGTGGATAAGTGGATCCCACAAGACACCTCACAATGCCACATAACCTTATCGTGCGCCTTCCTTGAAATTCCCTTTGAAAATACCATGGAATATTCTTGAAAATTGTCTTGAGCTCCAAGATAATTCTCTTAGAATATTGGGCTGCTTCATATGATACCACATTGGCCAAATCCCAATACACTTCCCATTATTTCTTATATTGATATTCTTAAATTATCCTAATTTTTGAGATAAATTCTAGACACCTCTTTTAATATTTATGAAATTTTTAAAAATTTATTCTAATATAAAATAAATTTACTAAAAAGTTTCATAATTTTTTTAGACTCATTAGTCCTGTTAAAAATTCCATACATTTTTTAATCTTTTATCTATATTAACTTTCATATTAAATTCTCTAATTAATTCTACAGGACTCTTTTTCTACTTCTTTCAATTTTATAAATTATTATATTAATTATAAGAATTTACTATAAAATTTTATCTAATTCTGAAGTTCAGAAAATACTGTACTAATATCAAGTCTTTAGAGACTAATATCAATTTATTAGGACTTAAATCACTTAAATCAAATTTATAAGAGATATGTCTATCTCAATTTTCATTCTCTATTTACTGGTAAAATTTAGGAGTAAAATTTAGGACAAAAATATTTCCAGGTAATTTTGGGCATTTTTTTGCTTAACTTTCTATAATTATCATTTTGCCCATAAACTCTTAAAAATTGCACTTTAGTCCCTCAACTTTTCATAATTATAGTTAATGGCCCAAAACTTGGGTCTACTTTTATTTTTCACCATGGAACTTTTAGGGTTTTGATTGTGCTCTTGAAACTTTCATTAATTACAATTTAACCCCTTTAGTTTTACAACTTTATACCTTCTCTCTTTCTTTGTTTTAAAACTTATCTAATCATTATCTTTTCTTCTAATTACCATCTCAATCCCTTCATAACCTCTTTATTCAATTATTCTTATACAAATAAAGAAAATTTAGGATGTTACATTTGACGTGGCAAAAGGTGAAGGTCGAACATCAGAAGCTAGTAGGGAAATTACAACCTCTAGAAGTCCCTAAGTGAAAATGTGACAGTATTGTCATGAACTTTGTTGAAGGACTACCTATGACTTGTCATAGAACTTTTGTTCCTGATATAAGATCACATCCAATATTAGGATTATAATAAAATTCATTTACCTTAAATTGAAAATTTCTTATTTCAAGAATAAGGTTTTTATACCCTTTTTGGTATTCTATTGAGTTTTAGTTTACATATAGTGCAATCTTAATGCTAAGATTATCAAATTCTTTGATTTTTCTAGTAATAAGATTTATTGTACATCCTGTATCAATTAATGCATGAAACCGTTTATTATTTTAACTATGATGTAGGGGGTTTCCTTAGTCACATATGTCAACTTTGAAGTCATTAATTTGTACAAAATTATATGCTAAGGCATAGTGGTGTGTCTGCAAGAAATCTTATCCTAATACTATATCAGTATTAGATTGTAATAATTCAAAGGTATGAATTATTCTTTGTTCCTTTCCTATAGAGTCAATATATAAGCATATTAACTCAACTTCTTCTACCCTTGAGGTAGTAGTAAGACTTGTTTTATAAACTCTAGATTTTTTGAGTTTTTGAGGTTTATTCCAATTTATTAATCCTATATTTATATGACAATGAATAACAGTAGTATTTATCATAGTATTTTGAAAATTTATATCTTCATTCAAGATAGAAATTTTTATTATATAAGGCTTTGGTTCTATGCTGCTAGAACTAGAGGCTTCTTCTGAAATTCTTGGAGTTCCTAAATTATTTTCTTTATTTTTATTAAATTATATTTGAACTATCTCAGGTAAAGATTGTTCATCAGATAGAATTTCTTCAAGACTGATGCATGTTCTAAATACATTAGGAATAGTCATTGTGTCGCTTACACATTTTTTGACTATATGTGATTTTGTAAATGCATACAAAATTTTGGCTTCTATTGTTAAGATATCGGATCCTTGAATCATGTCTATTCCACTTAATTTATAATAAAGCTTTATAGCTCTGTTTTTGTTTTTATCTCTGGTAGTGATACTAAAGTCTAGATAAATTGTGAATTTTAGTTTCTTATAGATCAAATTCCTTAAAATTACACCAATTAACTTGATTTTATTCTATCTGTGATTCTATATTCCATTAGATAGATTTGTATAGGAGTGTTTATTCCTTTTTTAAAACATCCTTTTATTATTATTTCTATTGCTCTGATATAAATATAAGAAATATTATTATCTTCAATTTTTTATAATTCTTCTTGAATTATTGATTCTGAAAATAAAGATATTTCTGAACTTCCACTTACGGCTTCAGATATTTCTACTTGCCTTTTAATCATTCTTTTTACAAAATATTGTTCTTTATATTTTGTAAATGTTGGTAAAAGTCTTGACTTAAAAACATCTTTTGGTTTTAAGGTTAAGACTTCTTTATTTATTTATTTCTAAAAGTATAAGATCAAAGATTATGGTTTCAGTACTCATAATCTGATTTTGAACTTTCTAATTCTTCTTTTGAAGATTCACTTTGTTTAGATATTTCATATATACTCTCATATGAGGAGTATAACTCTTCTCCTTCTTCACAAGGATAAAAATCAAATTGATTTACCATAGTTTCAGACATCTTTGTTTTTACTATATTTTTCTTTTTCTTAGGGCATTCATTTGCATAATGTCCTTTTTGTTGACAAATAAAGCATGCACTTCTTCTTCAGAGGCCTTTTATATCTTTTTAATTTTTTCCAATAACCATTTTTAGGTTTTCTTTTTCTATCATAATTTTTATTTTTTCTTTTATAAAATTTATAATTCTTCTTTTTAAATTTAAAGTTTCTCTTTTTCGTTCACAACCCCATGTAGGTTCTTTAAATTTCTTACAACAAAGTTTACTTTTTGTCATCCATTTATTCATTTTTATGTTCATTTGTGAACTTTCACATTTTCTTTCGAATCAATATTTTATCCAAGCAGTTTTTCTACCTAAGGTATCTCTAATTGCAATTTTATTTTGTTTTTCAAATTCTTTATAATACTTTTTCTTTCTTTTTGATCCCTAAGGTTATTTAATTTTATCAAATATTAGTTGAGAATATATTGTATAATCTTCATCTAAGGGTCCTCCAAAATACCCTCTATATCAAATTTCTTTGAAATGGCATATATATTTTTGGAGATAACATCGATTACATAATCTTAGTTGAGCTAATTTTAATTTAGGTTCTCCTATTTTTCCTGCTTTATATTCTTCATCTGATTGCTTTAATGGGGTTCCAACAAACTCCCAATAATGTACCGCTTCCATTATCTCTAACATTTTCTACTGTTAAGATATGATCTTTTATTTCAGGTTAGATATCTTGAAAAAATAATCTACATTCCCACTTGTGGCGGTGGTCATGAAATTATATGCTTTTTCTTTATTCATTCCTTGCTGCAATATCACTGTAGTATTTTCTTTTATCCATTGACATATTTTATCTTCTGGTTTTTCTTCACAATATATATTCAGTATTACCCCTATGGGTTTTACTAGCTCTAAAGGATTGTCTACTGGTTCATATTTTAAAGTTTTTTCTTTAAAACTTCTCATAGGAATATACATATCATTAAATCTTCGCTTACTTTTTATTCTTTCTTCATGCCACATATATGGTGTATGAAGATCATTATGATAATCATTTGTATCATATCCTCCTAGTAGCTCTTCTTCACTACTATTTTGATTTTCTTCTTTTTTTAGGATTTTTTCCTCTTTACTACTTTCTTCTTTTTCTTTACTTTTTTCTCCTGACGGTTCTGCTTCATTAGCTTTTAATTCTATAATAGATATTCTGTTAAATTGTTTTATCATAGATTCTTCCATTTTTTTCTATTTGGGATTATATTCCCAAATATTCTTCTATATGAGAATCTAGCCTCTTAGTTTCTTCATTATCACTTATAGAAGATACTTCTATCTTTTCTGAAGGATAAATTTGTTCTCTTTGACCCTCTCTTATTTTTCTTAATCTCTTCCATTGTTCAAATTCTTTTTAAAGCTTTTCTTTCTTTTGTTCTTCTTTAAATTTCAAGAATTTCATGAATAATAAATTTTTAGCAGGTTCTGATTCTTTCCATTCGTCCATATAGTGTTTTCTATTTCTTCCAGGTTTTTCTAATTCTTCTAAGAATTCAATTCTAGGAGATTTTAATACATTTTTAAACAACTTTTCTTCTTTATACTGACTCCGTGTCATTTCTCCTTCTAGTCTAATTTGTTCTGAAATTAGGCTTAATTTTTCTGAGTGTTTTTATATGAGTATCAATATCATTAGTGGTAGCGGTTTTACCAATAATGAGTTTTTGAAGTTCCTTTCTTGAAATTTCTTTTTCTATTTATTATTTTTCAAATTTTAATCTATCAATCTAAATTATGCTATTTTTGGTTAATATGTATTCCTAATACTTATACCATATTATAAATTAATTCTTTTAGTTTTGTTAGGCTCTTAGTTTCTTCTACATCTTTTTCTTGTCTGTCTAATTTTTTATTAAGACTTTTAATATTAACTTGTTTTTCTTTTATTTTCCTTTTTATTTCTTCTAAATCTTGATTATTTTATAGTTTGGATAATATTTCTTTTATCTCTCTACCTTTAGAGGATAATTGTTTTGCCAATTCTTGCAAATTTTGCTTATTATTATTAGTAACGGATAGAGTTACTAATAATTGATTATATATTTTATTTTCCACTCCTAATTTTTCCATAGGAAAGTATTTGTCTAATTTAGTTGCCAACAACTACGAAAATAGGTATCACTAAAAGGAACTATAGGCTCTAATCTTGCTGAAGATTGACCTATTTTTGTGAAACTGTTTATAGGTAACAATTTTATTTTTATATTATATTTTTGGAATTTTATTTCTATATTATTCCAAGTATCTTGACTCATTAATCTGAATCAAATATTGCTTCTTTTTCTTCTAGACTTAAAAGATCTAACAATTTTTGATAATAATCTTTTTCTTCCTGTTCTTTCAGCTATTATAGGAATTCATCAACCAAATTAATGGATGAACCATTAGAGGATTCTCCTATTTTTTCTTTTCTTTTTTATTTTATTTTTCTTTTTAGCTCGGATACCATTCTAGGGGCTAATCGATATAATTCTGAGGAATTTATTTCCATTGATAGACCAATGAATTATGGTACAAGAATATTGAGATAGCATTCCCTTAGTTGCGTCTCTTAATGAGAGCAGAAAACTTCTTCACAAGAAGGATTCATGTGAAGATAAGAAACTTTACTGAAAGTCATAAGGCTCCAATAATCATTAGAGCATAATTCTATAATTAAATTCTCTACTTATAAAGGTTTCTAAAGAACAATATAGGAGTAGTTCTAAAATGCTTCATTATATCGACTTTCTCTATCCAGTCTTTCTATATAATTTTATACTGTAAAAGTATAGTTTCCAGAGAGTTTTTCTCTAATTCTATAAATAGCTTGCTCCTTGCAATTATTTATTTGTTCTACGATGTTGTTCAATTCATACTGATTTAATTCTTGAGTGTTTTTTGCACCCATTTTTCTTTATACAAATAATATAATATTAGATTTTCCATTTTGATAAAAAGAGTAGTTATTTCTTACTAATTCTATACCACGAAGTTCTTTCAGCATTCCAGAAAATAAACATATTAAAGGGTTACCTAGGTATGGGTCCAGCATGCTTCCTTCTATTCTGGGGCTTTTCAACTTCTTTTCCTCACCTTCTCGCGCTCTCCTCTGTCTCTGGCTACTCATCCAAATACCTATCATTCAGCTTCAACAGACACTTTGGATGAATAGGATCTAAGGATTACGTCTTTTAAATTAGAAGTTGAATTTCTTGATTACTTTTAGGAATGGTTACATCCATACCTGGTGTGGTCTCAATCTCTCATTTCTCAAAAGCTAAAGATAATGGTATAGAAGTTTTAGAAATAACACTCTTTATTTCTTTAGGCCAAAGCCATTACTCATATACATATAGAAAATAAAACTTTGCACTTTGCTCTCTAAGTGTTCAGTACTTAGAGCTTCAACTTTCTTAAATAAATAGATGCTCCAGAGTTCCCTCTCTGGTTCCAGCTAACTCTAGTTATTTTTACTAGGGTTATTTTTTCTTATTTTGTCTTTAGGCTAGTCACATGTCGACTACTCAAAAGACTTTTTTAGCCATTCCTACTTTTTCTTTATTGGCCACTTTTACTTTTTCTTCATCTTTGCTTTATTCTTTGCGGGGACATCTTTTTTTCTTTTTTACAGATAGGACACAAATAATTGTCATTTTTCTTTATTTGCAATAGCTGACAGAGTGCTTTCTTTATCATATGGATGATATCATGAGGAGTTGATTATATAAGAAAGCTAGGTAGTTAAATATAGACCCTTGATTTGTAAGATGCAATTTTAGCCATCCATTGTAAGATTAAATCTTGACCAATGATCTAATCTTCAAGTTTCCTATAAATACCCCCACCCCTCCATGCCTGGCACTCCTGGTACCTATAGGGAACCTCTTGTAAAAAAATTTCTCAACCTAGAATCAAGCTTCCAACTTTCCAAACTTCAAGGATTTCAAGGTAAATTCTTTCTCCAAGCTTTGTTGTGTAATTCAAAGATTAATATCTTGGGTCAGTTGTTGAAATGTCATTTTGCCTCCCTTGAGTATGCTGCCAAATTGTGTAAGGGGAAGGGCAAGAAGAGTTCCAAGTTAGAAGTAGTTAAAATAAGTTGAAACAAGCTAGATTTAAGTGGTTTAACCTTGTGAAAGCAATATATTCTTGGAATTCTATTTATGTCATGCTTGTTGCCACTGTTGATAACTATAGGAAGGAAGTTGAGTTTGTTGATTTTGATACTTCTAATTGGTTTAAAATGGAAAATTTTGTGGGGTTAAGTAGAGAATCAAGCATTGGAAGTATTGAGATCAAAATATAGAATTTTTTAATATTGAAAGGAAGTGCCACAGTTCTGTCCAGTTTTAAGGAAGGAGTTGGAATTTCAAAATTCTAACTTCATAATTGAATTCTACATGGATAATTATGTACAATTAAACCTGAGAACTAATATTTGATAGATGAAACCAAAAGCTCTAAAAGTAAATTAAAAGGGTACTTAGAGAGCTTAAGCTTTAGAATTGTTTATGGATTGTATTGTGACATACCATTACTTTTCAATGTATAGGCTTTTACATTTGCCAAAGGAAAATTCCCACACTAGAATAAAAGAACAAGGATTCTTCAAGAGGTAGAAAGGATATCCCACTTTAAAATTTATTATGTTGATTGTTTAATTGCATTGTATTTATGATGGTTGGTTGAACTTGTTATGTAATGATGCTATGGGCTATGTTGTCATGAGCTATGATGAGTTGTTGCATCTCCTTGCACTATACGTCATGACAATATGCATGTTAGAGTTGATACTAAGGTTATGTTTCTCCCATATCATATACATTGATTAGATAATTCAACTTGGTGAATGTTAAAGTGCATATCTCTTGCTATTGAGATTTTTTTGAAATCTTATTCCTTTTATAAATTTGCCAATGCTATAGGGGCTGAATGTCATATCCTAAATTTTTCTTATCTGTATAAGACTGATAGAGGAAAAAGGTTAAACAAGGATCGTGACAATGACCGGAAGAAGAAAAGATTAAAGTTAGAAAAGAAAAGGAAATAAGGGAGTTTTGAGATTTCAAGTACCAAATTGGATTTTTAATATGTGTAGTAAGGGACTAAAATAAAGTTTAGTCAAATTAAGGGACTAAATTGTAGTTCGCAAAATTTAGGGGCAAAATTATAATTATGAGAAAATTAGTTAAAAATGGTCAAAAACTACCCGAAAGTGTTTTAGTCCCAAGTTTTACCAAGAAATAGAGGAAGTGATTCTGATCATAACTAGGTATGTGAAAATTTTGATTTGATATCCAAAAATATTGATATTACTTTCTAAAGTTTTGGAAATTTTTATAGGACCTTCATGATCTCAGAATCAGATAAAATTTTACAAAAAAATCTTATATTAATTATAAGAATTTATGAAAATAATAGAACTAAAAAAGAGCTCTATAGAATTTATAATAGAATTTTAAGTGAATTAGGGCACCTGATAAAAGTTTTTGGGTAAAAGAGACCTAAGATGGCATCTCAAGAGGCCCAAAAATGTGCTTCAATAGTTATGCGATCCAAGGATAATTAAAATAATATTTTATTAAGTCTTAGTAAAGTATAATTACCCAGTTGAAGCTATAACTAGGAAATTGATCTGATAAAGGGATTTTTATAAATAAAACTTTAGAAGTGTTCTTAAGACAAGTAATATAATTAGAACCCATGGAAATTATTGGACTAAGGGACAATCTAATAATTCAAGAGAAATCCCTTTATATGGTACAAGATTGTATAGAATTGGATAGAACGTAATGGATAATTTTAGAACTATCCAAGAGCATGAGGTGTTTTCATGGGACCCACCAAGATGACACATGCCAATCAACTTGGAGAAGAAGAAATGTTAAAATATTTCAACTAAAGCACGTGGCATGCTCTCAGCCGTTCATTATAGATAATGTCATATCTCGCTTTCTTAGGCTTTATCTTCTCTAAAATAGTATCATGTTATGTTTGGAAACAAATAGGGGTGAGATTTCTACAGAAATATCAATAGCAAATAGTACTAAACAACATATGCATCAATTTAAATTCTTGTGCTTGCTTGTGAAAGTGTTAACATTGTATAAAGTGCACACTTCCATGTAACATATGAAATACAATTCGCCAAAGTAATCATAGAAATAGAGCTTCAATCATATACACATATGCAACCCAATTCAATATAATCATAGCACAACAAAGCATAGCATCCAATACATACAAATTTAAGATAGTTTACTACTTTTCGGGTGGCTTTCCCTTAGTCCTTAGCCTTTTCTCTAAAGTTTTTTCTTTCCCTAGGTTAGAGCCTATACATAGTAATATTTTCATTATTATCCTATTCAGTATAGCTTTATTTCTATCCATGGCTAACCTTATCAAGAGACAGAGATATTTATTTATTCCAACTATTAAATTCATAAGAACAATTCTCTAATTTATTTGAGTAGGGACTAGGATAAATTACTTACCTTACTCCTAAGCTTGCTGAGTCCCTAAGCTTTTTAGCTTGCTTTTAGCTCAGTGAGACCTCCTCCTTTTTCCTTCCTTTCTTTCTCTTTCTTTCTCTCTTTCTTTCTTTCTCTCTCTCCTCATGCTGCCCTTGCCATGGATGAAATGGAATGGAGGGGGTGGGGGTATTTATAGGGTATACTTGGTGACCAAATTACCATTTTACCCTTAATATTTACTAAGCCTCTAGAGCTTGCCATGTGTCCCTATGACATCATCATCCTAAATGGCATCATCAATGTGACATCATCAAGGGGACACCTTGCATACTAGGTGGCTCTATGGTGGGGCCCTTGGGGACACCTCAACATTTCTAGAGATTTCCATAATCTTATCTCTTAATGAAAGGCTGAGATTATGTGACGTCTCCTTAGGTTTTTCTTGAGTTTTCTTCTTCCCCAATTTAGTGCCATGTGGCAACTTGGTGGGTCCCATGAGGACACCTTTCACACCACCTCATGGCTTTTGGGTAAGTCCAAAACTTTATCTAATCAATTCCCCAGTTATAACTTCAACCAGGTAATTATACTTTACTGAAAATTACTAAAATATTATTTTAATTCCACTTGGACCCACATAACTCTTGGGCCACATTTTTAGACTTCTTGGAATTCCATCTTGAGTCTATGATCTAGCTCAATTACTCTAATGGCTCAATTCCCAAGAAACTTCCCTTATACCGATATCCTCGAATTACCCTGATTTTTGAGGTAAATTCTATTTTACTCTTTTATTGATTCTAACATTTTAAGAAATTTATTCTAATATAAAATAAATTTTTTGTAAAGTCTCATAAAAGTCCTGATAAAAATTACATAATTTCTTCTAAACCCTTTGAGGGTGTCCTTTTTCACTGTAAATTTTATAATTAATTCTATAGGACTCATTTTTACCTTCTGTTAGTTCTATAAATTCTTATATTAATTATAACAACTTATTAAGAAATTTTATCTGATTATGAAGTTTGAAAGATACTGCATTAATTGCCAGACTTCAGAAATTAACATCAATTTATCGGGACCTCAAATTAAAATTTTATGTTGCATGAAACTGATCAGAATAAATTTTTCTATTTTATGGTAAAATTTGGGGCCAAAATATTTTTGGGAAGTTTTGGTCCGTTTCGGTTCATCTTTTTCATAATTACCATGTTGCCTCTGAACTTTTTACACTTTAGGCCCTCAACTTTTCATAATTACACTTAATGACCTACGAATTTTATCTACTTCTATTTTGCACCATGGAACTTTTGTACTTTCACTTTAGTCCCTTTCTTTTTTAAATGACCATTACGCCCCTATAGACTTTTACTACTTACATATTTTACTATTTACATATAAGTCCCTATACTTTCATTTATTTGTAGTTTAGCCCCTAAAAATCCTTTGTATATTTTTGGGACTTCTACTCAAAGGGGTCTGGTAGCCTATCTATTTCAAGCTACTTTCTGAGTTTTTAGGCCTAAATTGGGATATTAAGGATAAGATACTAGAGTATTCATGAAGTGATGAGTTACCATGTGAGGTGTCCTAGAGGGACCCACAATGGTACCACAGCATATGAGGTGTCTCTTGATGATGTCATGGATGATGTCATCATTGGGTTGGTGGGCAAGTCAAGTAGCAAGAATCAATCTTGACCTTCCATCTCAATTTAATCTTGGTCATTTATTCACCACCCCTAAAGTCTATAAATACACCCCTATCCCCTTGAATTTGAAGCCAAGTTAGAGAAACAATGGGGAAGCTTTGGCCAAATAAAAACTCAAGTCATTCAAAGAGAAATCCAAGGAATCAAGTTTCAAGCTAGCTAGGAATTAAGGTAAGTAACTATCCTAGCTTATTTTTCTTCAATTTAAGTAATCTATCCTAGCTTATTTTACTTCAATTTAAGTAATCTATCCTAGCTTATTTTACTTCAATTTAGGAGCTTGATTATAGGATTTTAGTGGATGGATTTTGAGTTATTCCTTAGGGTATATGGTGGCCAAAATATGAAAATTTAAAGGGGAAGGAAAAGCAAAGTTAGATACATGAAATTATAACTTAGACAAGCTTAGATTAGTCATTCTACCTTGAATTAATTGTATAATTCTTAATTTCCCATATAGAGGGGCCAAATAGACCAAGAATAAGACCAAGGAGAATGATTTTGATATTTTAATGGTTCCATTGAGTCTATAAGGTGAAATTTTAAAGGATTAAGCCAAGGAACAAGAATTAGAGGCATTAAAATAAAAAAAAAATCCCCTCGCTTTGGTTCTATTTTGTCAAGGTCTCAAGGAAGGAGTTAAAATTTTTAATTCTAACTTCATATTTAGATTCCTTGGGCAAAATTGTGTGGGATATGGTGTTACAAATTAATTCAAAGGGTAAAGCAATTAACTGAAATTAGAGAAAGGTAAAGGTTTATCGGTTTAGGAAATTAAACCAAGTTTAGAATTTGAATGAGCTATAATATGTATCATATTATGCTATGTTAGACCTTGATATTGTGATAAAGAGGACTACAAAACAAGAGGCAAATATGTAAAGGAAAGGCTAAGGAAAAATGATAAATATAGTGAACATATACCTAAACTTGTATGCTTGATGCATGAGTGTTGTTGATGTGCTGTTGGTTTGACCTGATTATGTGAAGCTTGTATGATTCAGGAAGCTCTATTTCTTTTTATTCTATGGCTATATGTTATAAGTAAGAATTATGGAAGCATATCATTATGAAAGCATGATCATAGTAGGCGAGCATGTTTAACATTAAGCATATAGTTGCATATATTGTTTGTGATACCATGAACTAATGAAATTTCCCTTAAAACCTCACCCCTTTCCTATGTTACAACCATCCCAATAGGATATTCACATGATGGAGAATATGAAGATGCATGAAGAGAATTAGGAAATGGACAGCATGAATGATTGGTATTTAATGTTATGAATTGTAATATGTATGAATGCATAGTTTTCAGTTTCTAGCAATGATATTGTAGTTGTTTGGAAAAATAGTCAATGATCAAATAAATATTTGATATTTTACATGATGAAAGTAGACATCATATGCTTTAATTTGACGTAAATAACACTACGTTTGGATATCTATACACATAAATAAATTTCTAAAGTTAAGAGACTAAATATGGAAATAGTGAAAAATGACCAAATGAACAGTAATATTTAGGGACCAACTAGCTTTGAATCCATGAGAGTACAGACAACAACTTATTTTTTCTGAAAGAGGATTAAGTGATCTTTGTGTAGCAACTTGCGCCACTTTGTTTCAATTTTTCTAAGATTAATTATAATTTTTTGAAGTCAGGTAGCCTGCTTGGAATTTACACAATGAACAATACTTGAGAGAGTAAAATTTCAGATTGTGTAATTTGACTTCAATGATTGTATAAGTGGTTCTAGACGCTACCATTTGGTCCCTAAGATGTAAGAAAATTAAGGTGTTGCATTGAATCATCTAAAGGAAAGGGCTTAAATACAGACAAATAGGCATTTATATTATGTAAATATAATACCACATTTTGTATTGAAATATTTGGAATGATGGCATGTAATCTTAGGTGAGGCAGTGCCATTTTGATTCTTTTTTGATTATGTTGCTGGGTGAATTTTACTGTGATATTTGGTATGTTTATAGTTAATATAATGATCTTTAAATGGAAACCAAGATCATCTAATTTGGAAAAGTATACAATTTAATACTATTTTTCAAATTTATGGTTCATAATCTAGAAAACTAGAAATAATCCAAATTTGTAGGTCCTGGAGCACCAAGTTTTTAACTTTAATTTGACCTAGTAAATGAACGATATTTGATGAGCATATAGTAAACATTCCAAGCTATAAATTCATGGATAGTTTTCCTTAATTGAATGTGTACATTAAGAGAAAGAAATTTTTAAATTTGAGGCCTAGAATCTAGAAGATTAATGAATGACCATATGAATAGTAATTTTTAATGAATTAACTATATTAATTGATCAAGTAAATGTCCATTTTTATATTTGTCTCTCAAAGTGTACGGAAAGAACTTCAAGTAGGAATTTGAACCATCTTATTATGATTTTTCTAGAATTAATTATGATTTTTTAAAATTAAACAGCCAAATTAGGAAAATGAATGATGAACAATATCCATGGATGAAATTGCAATTTTTAATTTTTGAGCCAAAGTAATGCTTCCGCTAATCAAATTCGCTTCAAAATTTGTACTTTGAGGGGTAAAAGTAGGATTTTTCATGTATGCTTGAATCCTCTTTGGTTCATTTTAGGTATTGCTGATTAAGAGGTTTATGAGCAAAAGGAATGACATGATATTAATTTGGTTTAAGAACTTGATTTCTAAAACTTTAAGAGATTACATTGATGCTTGGGAGTGCTTTATATTTTGAATACCCATAAGAAGTTTGATGAACCCTTGTAAAACCATTTGGATACTTAAATATGTATGATTGGTAATGGATGGATTAAGATGGTTTAAATATCTAATGAAGCTTAGAAAGTTATAGATTATAGGCCCATTTGGATAGGATTTTGGAAATGAGCTTATGAAAAAAAAAGGCTTTTGGGCAGCTTATAGAAAAGGGCTTTTGGAAAAGAGTATATGAAAAAAAAGTGGTTTTGAATAAATGAATGTTTGGATAGTTATTTCTAGAAGTACTTTTATTATTGGTAAATTATAAAAAAGGGTATGAGTATTAAATGAGGAGAGATAAGATATAAGAGGAGAGAGGAGAGATGGTGTAAGAAAAGAAATGAGAGAGGGTGTAAGAAAAAGTAGAGAGATGAGAGAGGATGTAAGAAAAAGTAGGAGAGATGAGAGAGGGTGTAAGAAAAAGTAGGGGTAATATAGTAATTTATTAGTTCATAAGCTCTTTTATTGTTCCATAAGCTACTCTAACCAGCTTATCTGAAACTTTAGTTTTAAACTATGGTTTAGTCTAAAAGCCCATTTAAACAAATATAGCTGTTTGTTTTAAAAAATTTCAAAACCTATATTTTACCAAAACCTAGGATTAAAACCTAGGTTTTGTGTGTTTCCAAACATACACTATGCTTTTATAAACACACATATAAACACTCTTGTGTTGTGGTGGTAGAGCTTGGGTTATTAATAGAATTTTGCATCATATATGGAAGAGAAAATAAAAGGTTCTCTTTTAAATTTGATTGGTTAGTTATTGAGATTATTTGTTAATTTTAGTATAAAAATAATGCTTATTATTTGTACTGAAGTTGTCAGCAAAACTAATAAATGAATGAAAAAGTATTTGATTTTAATTCTACAATTGATTCTTGTTCTCTTGTCATCATTTGAAATTCTAATGAGGTGATTAGTGGTGTTTATAGAATGTTGGAGATTATTGATAATGTTTTAAAGAACACAAGTTTAAATATTTAGAATTTGGATATAAAGCATATGTATATAAGGAAGATTGTTTTATATAAATTTGATACAAGGAATGATGATGATTTGTTTAAAGTTTAATTGAAAAGTGGAAGTAGATGGTGAAAGAATCAGAAATCCTACTAATATGATATTATGGGAATCTTATATAAACTTATAATTGGAGTATTAATGTTTTTTCTTTTGAGTTAGTAGGAGATTAAAGAGTGAACATATTTCAGGAGTTGAATAAGAGTAAGTTGTATATTTTAGAGTGCAACAAGTCAGTGAATAATGTCCTATAATAATTTCTTTTTGAAAGATATTTTTGTCACTTGTGGTACCCTTATCAATTTATCAATTCATTTAAATATTATTTCATCAACATTTTTTTATTGAAAATATAACTATTTAAATGAAATAATAATTTTATTTATTTATTCTACTCCAATTTTAATTTTATCTAATAATCATTCATGGAATTCAAAAGAAATCTTTTGAGATGTTCTTCTCAACATTCATGCTAGGCTCATCTGTTAAGTAACATTCTTTATGAGTTTACTATCAAGAGAATATTTTTGTTTGCTAAAGGTAATGACCCCAAGCATGCTTTAAACTATTTTTTAAAATGATTGAATATAAAAAGCTAGTTACTAATAACAGTACTATTAATCCTTAGTGAGCTATGGTTGACTTCGAGATCACTTAACATTCATCAGCACAGTACTGAGAGTGTATAGCACTTCATACACCTCAAACTCACATAGCACTATTTGAATCCATTCAGTTTGACTCAATTTTGAAATTTGACACTTATGAATATAAAATGTTGATTTGTTTTTGTTTCATTTTGAGTTCATTTGTTCTTTGCTGTGTGTGAATGCATAGAAGAACTAAATCTTTAGCACCTTATTTTCTAGAGATTGAGAGAGAACTTAGGGAACTAAGAAGAGAGAAAAGACTTGAATAAGCTAATGGACCTATTGTTGAGTAAGAACACTTTACACCTAAGTCTAGTATTCAATCTAGTAAGAGTGAAACAATAAAGGAAGACATCATGGAGAACTTAGAACAACCTAATGGTGGTAATAGGAACAATAATCATAATATTAATCCTAAGGGAACAAATAGTAATGTTCAAGAGGTTAATGGTGAGAATAATGAGCAACCTAGGGGCAGGACAATTAAGAACTTACCAATCATATGTTAATTTTGAACCTTTACATGGTTCTTTTCTTGTTTTTGATAATAATTTTGAGGTTAAAGGTCAATTGATGTAGTTACTTCTAAAATTTCATGGCATTTTAGGTAAAAATCCTTACACACATTTCCGTTCTTTATACATGCAATACGTCTCAACAAAACCAGCAAGAGCAAGATTTGAAGATGCAATGTAGAAGGTGTTCTATCTTTTGCTTAAAGACAAGACCAAAAGAGTAGTATATGAATATTCTGCTCTATATGGATAATCCCTACAAATCTTGGGCTAGTTTAAGGAGGGCCCTTTTGGATAAGTACTTCCCCTCCATAAAGATTTTTGCTACAAGGAAGGAGATATCATTGGCCAAGCAAGATTGTTGAGGAGCACTTAGTGCATTATTTTTAGAATGGATTGCCACCTTATGAAGATGAGGTTTTGTATGCTGCTGCTAATGGTTCTGTGTAACTTATGGAGCATATATCCGCTTGGGAGCTAATAAAAACTTTTGGTTTGAACCAACAACATGTGAGTTCCAAAGAAGGAAGAGGAACTAAAGTTGAAAGAGATCCACTTTTAGGGAAGTTGGCTCATGACACAGCAAAGTTAACTCCATAGTTGATAGTTTAAGGGGTAATCAAGGAAATCAAGGCATTAAGTCTCAATCCCTTGTAATGGCTACAAGTAGCACTTTTTGTGACTTTCCCATGCATTTAAGTGGAGATTGCTTGGATAGATTTAAATAAGTCTGATCATCCCAATTTTAGACATGGTAGTAGACCTAATAGTTATTAAGGTGGAAGATGAGCCTAACAAGTAACTACTAACAACAAAATAATTACCAAGGTGCATCAAGAGCCATAGTTCCAACCCAAGTCCAAGCATCATCAAACAACAATAAATTGGCATGGGTGAATAAGAACATTTTCTCTTACCTCAAAGATTTTGTTGCTAAGATTGATAATAGCTTTAAATCTTTCAACCAAAGGATTACTAGTTTGGATAACAAGTTAGAAGCTTTGATTGATGAGTTGAACACCCACTACAAAATAAACTAAGAGTTATAACGGTTATTTTGTAGTAGTTACAATGAATCACTACAAATGCTTGACTTTGTAATGGTTTGGCTTTCAACCGTTATATTTTTGTAGCCCTTTAACCATGAACAGTGTACTCAGCAATATTTGTAGCCATTATAACCGCTTCAAATATGGTGCCATTTGGCATGAACATTTGCAACGATTCAAATTGCTACAAGTATTTGTGCGAGAATGGGAGAAGAGTGAGGGAATTTTGCAAGGGTTCTAAACCACTACAAATATATACAAAATCGCTACAAAGTTCACATCTGTAAACCTCTACAAATGTCAACAAAACTGCTACAAAGTTCCAAATATGAAATTCAAATTTTCCTCTCATAGCCAAACTCACTATGACACATTACCTACAAAATCGCTATAAAGTTTCAAATATGAAATTCAAATTTTCCTCTAACGCGTGCTACAACTATAAACCACAAAACCTCTACAAAGTTTTAAATATGAAATTCAAATTTCCCTCACATACATTCGCAGCAATTTCAAACCACTACAAATGTCCACAAAACTGCTTCAAACTCTTCTTGATGTCTACAAATATCTCCACTCCTCCTATTCTTACTCTTGCTCCTTCCTATATTCTTCCTCCTCCTCCTCCTATGTTTTTTCTTTCTCTTTCCTTTATTGAGTTCTTTCTTCACATGGTGGTAAGATTATCACATCCTACTTTTTTGCTATCTATATAATACTGATAGTGGAAAGAGGTTTGGAAAGGATGATGATGATGAATAGAAAGGGAAACCAATGACTAGACAAAGGTATAAAGATAAGGGACTAAAATGAAAAGTTTAAAAATTCTATGGTATAAAGTGTAATTTTCAAAAGTTCAAGGGCAAAATAGTAATTATTGAAAGTTGAGCTGGAAAAGGCCCAAAAAATGCCCAGAATCATATTAGTCCCAAAATTTCCCAGTAAATAGAGAAAATTATTCTGATCAGTTTGATGCAACACAGAATTTTGATGAGGTCCCAAAAAATTTATATTAATCTCTGAAAAAAATGAAATTAATACAGTATGTTCTAGACCTCAGAATCAGATGAAATTTGGTAGTAAATTCCTATAATTAATATGAGAATTTATGAAACTGACAGAGTTTAAAAAGAAGTTCGATAAAATTTATTATGGAATTTATAGTGTATTAAAATAACCAATAAATATTTTTCGGGGGAATTTCTCGGGAGTTGAGCCCATGAAGGTAGTGGATCATGTAGAGGGCCCAAAATGGCATCTTATAGGCCCAGTAATATTTTAAGATAAGTATGTGGGCCAAGCCTAATAAAGACCCCAAAAAAATATAAAATTACAAAAATACCACTAAGTATGCCACTGTGTTGTGTCATTGAGTCAGAGTCATACAAAGGGCATTTTGGTCATTTGAATAAGATTAGATGGTCAAGGAGAATTCCCAAAATAGTTGACCAATGTCAGAGAATACTCTGATGAGGTGTGAAAAGTCAAAATGCCCTTAAGATGTTAAAGTAAATAAAGAGGAACCAAGGGACATTTTGGTAAATTGCTAAGAGATCTATAATTAAGTTCAGGCCCAGTCCAAGAATGTCAATAGTAGGAAGGATACAGATATTGGATTTAAGGTTAGAAAGCATATTATAGAATCTCAGAAAAATTAGATTTATAAAACAGTCTGGTTTTTGGGAAATCGGACTGAGTCGGTACCGAATTGGACTAAAATTTTTCTAGAAATTTCTTTCCCTTGGAATGGCGCCACATAGCCCTATGAGTTGTCCCTTGATGATGTCATGGATGATGTCATAGTTAGCTTTTTAGAAAAGTTAAATCCAATATTAAATGTGAGCCATTAGATCAAATAGTGCATAAAGTGATATTGGCCATTGATTTTCCATGGAATTTGGCTATAAATACACCCACATTTTAGCTTCAAAACTGTGGCATGAGAACTCTTAGGGAACCTCTTGCAAAATGAAAACTCTAGCCAAGACAAAGAACATTCAAGGTACCAAAGTTCAAGCAAGCTAGAGATTAAAGGTAAGCAATCTATCCTAGACTATTTTCCTTTCATTTGAGAGCTTGAACTTAGGGTTTTCATGAAAGAAAGTTGAGTTTTCTCTAAGGTGTATATTCTATCCAAAACCTTATATGAAATGAGAAAGAAGAAATTAAAGTTAGAGATATGTGATTGAAGCTTAAACAAGCTAGTTAGGGGATTGGTTGTTGAATCAAGTTGATATTCTTGACTTTACCATAGTTGAACCTTTTCGATTTTCACTATTCATGATATAAGGAGATGGAATTTCAATGATCTAATGCTTCCATTGAATTTATATGATTATTTTGTGAAGGATTGGATAAGTTTTGAACCTTGGAGCCATTAGAATTCCAAGTTGTAGTTTTTGAAGTTCTTTTATATTACTGTTCACACATATGAACAGTGATTGAAATTTTATGATTTTGATATTTCCAATGGTTTTAAAATGAAAAGTTGTGTGGGATAAAGTAGAGAAACAAGTATGGGAAGCATTGGAATCAAAATGAGAATTTTTGGAAGAATTATGCATGTTTTTCAAATCTGTCTAGAACAGTGCATAGGAGCTGAAATTTTATGATTCTAAGCTCATAAATGGATTCAAAAGGTGAAATAGTGTAGGGTAAAGTCAAGACATCAATTGGTTCAAAGACCAAATCCATTAGTTAAGATTAAGGAAAGTTAGTGTAGTTAAATGAGCTCAATGTTCAAGAGAAAGTTAGATTATAATGGATGAATGATTATGTGATGTTAGGATTTGATTGTGGGCTCCAAAACATCAGCCACACATCCAAGATAATTAAGAAGAAAGAGGCAAGGTTAAAGTGAAAGAAATCAAGCAAGTGAGGTAGGGAACTTATCCTAAACTTGTATGTATTGAATGTTATGCTTGGTTATGCTTTAGATTTGTTGAATTGTGTTGCATAGATGCTTATGATTGAAGCTCTATTTCTATTATTACTTTGGCTAATTGTATTTCATATGTTACATGAAAGCATGCACATTACACAATGCTAACACTTTCACAAGCAAGCACAAGTATTTACATTAATGCATGCATTGTTTAGTACCGTTCGCTACTAAGATTTCCCTAGAAATCTCACCCCTCCATGTAATCCCAATCCTAGCAAGTTTATGAATGATGAAAGAGTATGATGAATCATGAAGAGAAGCTAGGGATTGGATAGTATAAATGTTATGTGAAGAATTGTTATATGTAATATTGTTATATGATCAATATAAGTAGTGATGGTCATGATGTAATGAAAAATACTAAATGATGAAATAAATGTATGAAATTTTACAGACATTTAATTAGCATGTCAACCTTTGTTTTGACACCAAGAACACCTTATTTTGATGTCTGTACAAAGAGGACGAATTTTCCAAATTAAAAGTTTAGAATCTATTTTCAGACTTTTTGACCAAATGAACAGTAATATTTGATGAATAAATTGTTTTAATTGACTAAGCATTTAGTCTGAAAATTATTTTTTCCTTAAATTTTAAGATGTTATCTTCACGTAGCTTTTTGAATTACTTCATTTAAATTTTTCTAGAATTAATTATGATTTTTTGAAGTTCACCGTCTAATCTAGAATACCATATAAACAGAGTAATTCGAGAAGAGTAAAATTCCAGATTTAGCTAATGGACTTCTAAGGTCTTGTAAGTGGTTCTAAATGCTACTAAATAGTCCCTACGACATACGAAAGTAAAGATGTTTCAAAGATCATTTGGATTTATAAGTTTATTTTTTTTCTAACTTTCTATACTTATTCTTCATTAACTGTATATTCTTTTATTTTTAGGTCTTTTTACAAAAATTAGTGGATCTTTTCAATTAATTCTATATCATATTGTTTACACTTTCCAACTCTCTTCTACATCTTTTTTCATCTACTTCCATAACTTTCTAGCTACATAATATAATTTTCTTATATGATGTATATGTACAGTTTATGTGTAATAGATATGAGATTGTTGGAATAAACTGTATCAGATTGAGGAAGGAAAGAGAGGGATTATTAACTAAGGGAAGTTCATGGACCTAAATAAAAATTAGAAAAGGTTAGAAGCTAAAAGTGAAAGTAGAAACAAAAGGAGTGACCTAAATACAATTAACCAAAAGTATAGGGACCTAAATGCAATTAGCAAAAAGTTGAGGGACCTAAATGTAATTATGAGAAAGTTAAACCGAAAAAGGCTAAAAAATGCCCATAATCATATTAGTCCCAAATTTTACTAGTAGATAGACAAAACTATTCCAGTCAATTTAACGTAACACAGAATTTTGATTTGAGGTCCCCGATTAATTGATATAAATTCCTGAAGTCAGGAAGAATTATTACAGTATTTTTCAGACCTCAGAATTAGATAAAATATTATATTAAATTCTTATATTTAATATAAGAATTTTTAAAATTGATAGAGTAAAAAAAGGAATCCTGTAGAATTCTTATAGGATTTTACGATAAAATAAAATACCCGATAAATATGGTTAGAAGATATTTCTTGGGATTTGTGCCATAAAAGTAATGGACCAATACTAAGGCCAAAATGGCATACCAATAGGCCCAATATGGTGGTGAGACAGTTAAGTGGGCTAGAGTCCAGAGCAACCCAGGAAAAGTGTGAAATTATGAAAATACCCCTAGATGGCCAGATTGTACCAGTGATGGATGAAGGGTATTTTGGTTATTTTGGATAGGCCAAAAACATCCAAGATAGTATAAATATGATTATTTAGAGCCAATATATGCCCTAATGCAGTATAAAGAGGTGTGAAATGACAATTATACCCTTAGGGTTAATATATTGCAAGAAAGGGCAACAAGGGCATTTTGGTCATTTTCCAAGGGATGGTTGGCAGATCAATACTCAGTCTAACAATTTCAATGTTATGAGAAACATAGACACTAGTTTTCATGATAGAATACATATTCTAGAATATTATATAAATTAGGAACATAAAATAGTTTAGTTTTTGTGAAACTGCTCTGATCAGTACCGGACTAGATTGAAATTTTTTCTATCAGTATATTTACCTTTTTCTATCCAAACATGGCCCTAAATGATGTCATGCATGGTGCCAAGACTAAGGCTTCTAGGGCAAGTTTGGTTCAAGAATGAATATGGACCATTAGATCAAATAGTAACCAAACTAATCTTGGCCATTCATTTCCATCCAAGATTTTCCATAAATACCCCCCAAACCAGATTGGATTTGGCATGCATGGTACCTTAGGAAACCTCTGGCCAAATTTCATTTGAAGCAAGAAAGAAGCACACAACTTGGAGCAATAAGCAAGGTAACTATCTCCCTTGTTCTTGGACTTTAATCTAGTAAGTTAGCTCTTGGTTTTAAGGGATTTTTGTGACTTATTTCCCTTGTGGGTGCTGCTAGAAGTGCTGTCCACATGTGATGATACTATAAGTTTTATGTTATGGATAGTTTAGACAAGCTTAAACAAACTAGAATCAAGTGGTATATGCTTGTAAATTCAAGTATGCATGTAGTTAGGGTTTTGTGTTCTTGGCTGCTACTGTATGAATCACTGTTCATATATTGGAATTTCATGATTTTAATGCTTCCAATGAGTTTAAAATGGAAAATTGTGTGGGGATAAAGTAGGAGAACAAGAATTGGAAGCGTTGGAATCAAAATGTGAATTTTTGGAAAATCAAGAGTTCACTTCAGTTTGGTACAGCAGCTCATGGGGTGTTTTGATTTTGGAAATTCTGGTTTTATATTTGGATTTGAAATGAAAAATTATGTGGAAATGAACCATGAGAATTTATTTTAGAAAGATAGGATTATGGAACATAAAATAGAAAAAGAATGGAAGTTAGTGAAAACCTAGTCTTAGAATTGTTTTCAAGTTGAGTTGTAACTTGATGTTACTTCATAATGGTTAGGTTTTGACATTTGTGAAGGAAGGAAATCATCTCAAGGGTAGCTAAAGAGGTAGCAAGAATACCTAACTATAGTTTCATGTTTGTTTGATTGTATGCTTACTTGTTAGTTAGGGTGTTTGGTTGAGCTTGAGATTGTGCCATCATGTTTACGATGAAGTATAAATGATTGCAACTCCTTGCAACTAATGTCATGAAAATATGCATGTTATATTTTTCTTATGTACTATTATGAAGTAGCTCTCATCTCATGATAACATGTTAAGCATCCAATTAATCATGCATGGTATTATAGTTTGTATGACTTGCTATTGGGATTTTCATGAAATCTCATTCTTTCCATATGCATAACCATGTCATAGGTGCTGGAACTGTAAGGAATTGGAAGACACACAGCGGAAATTAACTTAAAATTTTGTCCATTCCTTGCTAGGATCTACCGTATGTGTTTAAGTCAAGTAGGAAGAAGCATTACCCTTAGTGTTCCTTAGCGACTTCCACAGCTTCTATTCACAACGTTCACAGCTTCTCTCCGTGGCTCGTGCTCCCTTTCCGATCGCAAGAAGTTGACGACTCAGGTCAGCTTCCTCTACTGGTATCCACATGAATAATGTTCCAATCACAAACGACATGCTAGAGTCTCCTGTCCCTCCAGGGCTTTCTCAAGAATTCGTCCTCTCCGTCTCTATTTCGGCAGTTTCTTATCTGCAAACCTTTTACAGATTCCCTTTTGGCCTTTCTGTGTTCTATATATTCTTCAAAATGTAGCTCCTAAAATCAGATATATAGGATGCTATATGTTTTCCTCTACCGAATTAGATTTTGAAGTTAATCTTATATTAATTCCAAAATTAATACAATATCATATATTATATAATTTGATAAGAAACTAATTAAATAAATAATGTTTATATTAAATCCGTCCCACATATTTAATTCACCTATTTATTTAACTTAAAATAAAGATAAGACTGAACTATATTTGATTTATTCTCATAAATCAAATTTGAGATATCATATCAATTTGAATTTCAAATTCAAACGTGATAGAGATTTAATTTATCCTTATAAATTAAATCTTATAAATATCTCTTATAAGAAATATCCTATCAATTTGAATTTTAAATTCAAACGTGATAGAGATTTAATTTATTCTTATAAATTAAATCTTATAAATATCTCTTATATGACATATCCTATCAATTTAAATTTTAAATTCAAACGTGATAGAGATTTAATTTATCCTTATAAATTAAATCTCATATATCTCTTATATATAATGTATATATACGAATTTATATATATACGAATATAAATATAAATAAATATATACATTCACCCTGGATCATTCATTGAATCTGAACATATCTTAGATTCAATGAATTTGGACATTATAGCTCGTGTTGGGCTATTTTATGTGCGACTCTATAGGCCCATATGAAGTTGGCAGTGGGCCATTTGCTATACTGGCCTACAAGTCGCAAGCGGTCTCTAGCAAGACATAACGACTACCCAAATCATATGAGGATTGTTAAACGATATAACCTTTTATACAACCATATCATGTCCCTTCTGTTACGCGATATTTTGGTCATGGTTGAGGCATGGATAATGTCATCCTCCTATTCCTGACATTTACTTTCTCAATCCCTGAGTAGTCTGACTATAGAAATGGAACTACCTTTCCATTACAGTATGGCCATACATTTCTCAGACTCAATCATCGAGGGGCCCAGTAATATCTCTCTATGAATATAAGGGATAAATTCCATCTTGACCATTTACATTCCTCTGCATGAAAAACCACTAAGCCCGAACATAATCTTTATCATCACTTGGTCAAAAGTGACTTTTGACTAGGTTAAAGCTGAGCGTTTGTAATGTAGGAATCCATGATGATCTCAGGTCAAAGGGCATAGTGACATGGTTTGTATATGAGAGAAGCTTATGACGTAACCCATGCAGCTCTCTCATAATCGGTCGGTCCAACACCTTATACTCTTACATATGCCTATGACTTTAATTTATATCTCTATACATCTTCAAAGTCATACTGGTCTTATTTTATCTCTACTCCCACACAGATGACAGACCAGGGACATTTAGGATAAGATCATGAATTATTCAAGGATGGTCATCACAAGAAACATGCAAATAATATGATAACACAATTAATAAATTCATAAATCAATAATGTTCATAAGACAATGATTGGCCCCTAGGGCACGATTTCTAACAGGAACATCTCAAGGAAAAAGGGTAAACATAGATGGTTGAACTTGTGTTATAAGTTATATTGGTTACTTGACAATATGGAAGGATATGATGGGATGTATAGTGTATGATCATGTAGTTGTATTCTGAGGCTGTGGTGGTGTGATGATGTTTACGATGCCTTATCCAATGTATTTGAACATGAAATTTGGTATGATAATATATAAGATACAAATCTTTAACACTAAGAACGCCTCTATTAGTTAAGTATTCGATTTGTTATAATTTTTCTAAGTGGGAGTTAAAATCTGGAATTGACATAAAGTAAGCAACTTGAGGCACCGACGTTTCAATGTTAATTTAATATAGCAAATAGACGAGTTTGCTATGAAATTTTATGAGCTTAAATAAAACGTCTGGAGCTTTAAATCCATAGGTAACAAGGTTCATTTGGACAAGTAACGAAAGATAAATTAATTTTTAAAGTTAAGGCAAAGAAACTAGAAACTTCTATATTTACCAAATGAACAGTATTTTTCAACGAATAAACTGATTTCATTGAGGCAATGAAACCTCCATTTTATATTTTTCTTAAAATTTAAATGAAAGATCTTTCATTAGAAATTGGAACCACCATATTTCAATTTTTTTACATTTAATTATGAATTTTTAAAGTTAAGTATATGTTCTGGATTACTAAATGAACATTAACAATAAACAATACCCGAGAAGCAATATTTTGAAAATGCATCTTTCTAAGGCAAAAGGCTATGTAATTGGTTTAAATAGCTTCCAACTAAATATAACTGAGGTTAAAAATAAGGATATGAGAAATATCAACTTATACACTGTCTTTATCTTAATTATATGTCATCAAATAAAATATATCAAATTATATAATATGATACAACTAAATAATATACTCAATTATCATAATAAAATTTTAACCTATCAAATTTAATAAATTATCTATATATCTATAAATGTACATATATACATACTATTAAAATTGAATTTTTTATTTTTTATAAAATATGGAACATTTGTAGTGGTTATATAACCGCTACAAATCTTGGCACCACACTAAAATGTTTTGTTTCCCGCCTAAAGTTAGTAGCGGTTTCTAAAATGTTTGTAGAATTTTGACCATCATGAGTAGCGATTTTCTTTAACAGCTAGAACACTATTTGTAGCACATGATTTTGTAGCAGTTTTGTAAACCGCGACAAAATATTGTTTTAGCGGTTTAAACCCCTATAAAGGCAAAAAATAAACAATACAAAACCCATTCTTTTTTGTAGTGATCAAGTTTAGAAATCTTAGTGGATTTGTGAGTTTTAATTCAATTAGTGAGATCAAGTCTTAAGAACATTCCTTCAAATGTCATCAATCCAAAGGCTCTTAATACCATTTCATTGAAAAGTGGTAGAAAGGTTAGATTTTAGGGAGAAGATTCTAGCAAAGAGGATGATGATGTGTATAGCCCACCATTAACATCAATGAAGTTAGGCGTAGCTGAAAGTACAAAAGAGGAGAAATTGAAGACTAGTAAAGAAGTTCTGTTGGAGCCTCAAGAAATTGAAGAAATAATTGAGGAGCTAGAACCACAAGTGGATTCTACACCATAATTAGAGCCTCAAGCACAACAAGAAGATGAATCTAATCCTACACGAGAAGAATCTCCAATTGAGAGATCAACTGAAAGGAATTGGAAGACACGCAGCGGAAATTAATTTAAAATTTTCTCCATTCCTTGCCAGGATCTACCGTATGTGTTTAAGTCGAGTGGGAAGAAGCATTACCCTTAGTGTGCCTCAGTGACTTCCACAGCTTTTGGTCACGATGTTCACAGCTTCTTTCCACAGCTCGTGCTCCCTTTCCGATCGCAAGAAGTCGACGACTCAGGTCGACTTTCTCTACTAGTATCCACACGAACAGCGTTCCAACCACGAACGACGTGCTAGCGTCTCTTGTCCCTCCAGGGCTTTCTCAAGAGTTCATCCTCTCCGTCTCTATTTTGACAGTTTCTTATCTGTAAACCCTTTGCTCAGTCCCCTTCGACCTTTTTGTGTTTTATGTATATCTCTATGCAAAACATAGCTCCTAATATCATATATATAGGATGCTCTGCATTTCTTTTCTACCAAATTGGATTTTAGGAGTTAATCTTATATTAATTCTGAAATTAATACAATATCATATATTGTATAATCTGATAAGAAACTAATTAAATAAATAATATTAAATTCGTCCCACAGATTTAATTCACCTATTTATTTAACTTAAAATAAAGCTAAGATTGAACTGTATTTAATTTATTCTCATAAATCAAATTTGAGATATCATATCAATTTGAATTTCAAATTCAAATGTGATAGAGATTTAATTTATCCTTATAAATTAAATCTTATAAATATCTCTTATATGAGATATCCTATCAATTTGAATTTCAAATTCAATCGTGATAGGGATTTAATTGATCCTTACAAATTAAATCTTATAAATATCTCTTATATGAGATATTCTATCAATTTGAATTTCAAATTCAAACGTGATAGAGATTTAATTTATCCTTATAAATTAAATCTCACATATCTCTTATATATAATGTATATATACAAATTTATATATATATACAAATATATATAAAAATAAATATATATACATCTATCCTAGATCATTCATTGAATCTGGACATGTCTTAGATTCAATGAATCTGGACATCATAGCTCGTGTTGGGCTATTTTGTGTGTGACCCTGTAGGCCCATATGAAGTTGGCAGTGGGCCATTTGTTATAGTAGCCCACAAGTCACAAGCGGTCTCTAGCAAGACATAACGACTACCCAAATCATATGAGAATCATTAAACGATGTAACCTTTTATACAACCATATTATGTCCCTTCTGTCAAGCAATATTTTGGTCATGGTTGAGGCATAGATAATGTCATCCTCCTATTCCTGACCGTTACTTTCTCGATCCCTGAGTAGTTTGACTATAGAAATAGAACTACCTTTCCATTACAGTATTGCCATACATTTCTCAGACTCACTCATCGAGGGGCCCAGTAATATCTCTCTACGAATGTGAGGGACAAATTCCATCTTGACCATTCATATTCCTCTGCATGAAAAACTACTAAGCCTGAACATAGTCTTTATGATCACTCGTTCAAAAGTGACTTTTGACTAGGTCAAAGCTGAGCGTTTGTCATGCAGGAATCCATGATGATCTCAGGTCAAAGGGCATATTGACATGGTTTGTATATGAGAGAAGCTTATGACGTTACCCATGCAGTTCTCTCATAGCGGGTCGGTCTAACACCTTATACTCTTACATGTGCCTATGACTTTGATTTATATCTCTATACATCTTCAAAGTCATACTGGTCTTATTTCATCTGTTCTCCCGTATAGATGACTGACAAGGGACATTTAGGATAAGATCATGAATTATCCAAGGATAGTCATCACAATAAACATGCAAACAATATGATAACACAATTAATAAATTCATAAATCAATAATGTTCATAAGACAATGATTGGCCCCTAGGGCACGATTTGCAACATCAACATACAAACAAAAGCAAGTTGAGGAGAAAATAGAGTCAAGTGAGCAAGGAGCCTTTAAGCCAAAAGGTAAGGAGGTATGGATTTCTAAACTCTCTTATCCTAAGACTTATTTCATGGGTAAAAAGAAATTTGATGAGGGGTTTGCTCAAAGGGCTTATACATTTTTAGTAAGCTTGAGATTAATATTCCTATGATTGATTATCCTATCAAAAGGATGCATATCTCAAGGGTTGGTAAATGGTATGTAGAGATATTGATGGATAATAAGAAGATAGGTGATGTATTGAATTCCATTTTTTGTTACTATATGTTGATGGATTTGGAAAGCAAGATGTAACTAGTTTTCAAGAGAATTGAAATGGATTCTGAACTGGTGATAAATAAAGTGTATTCATCATTGGAGGAATTATGTAGGGTGAGGGGGAAGGCTTCTGGTGTAGTTAAGGAATTAAATGCAAGCAGGTTATAATTTGGGGAAAAGCTCTCTAAAGAAAAAGTGCCAGGAATTGAGGTGGAGTGTAGGAATTATAAAGCTAGATTCCTTGGTGGCATATGCAAGAATGTTACTGCCACTTTTGCATTAAGGTTTAAATGCTTGACACTTAGAGAAGCCTATAATATTAGGAGGAGATTTGCATCCTTGCATATATGATATGAGACATATTATGTAGCTAGTTATTCAATTTGATTATGGGATTACACGTGAATAAGAGTAAGTTGCAATATAGTGACATAGTCTAAGAGCTTAGGTTAAGGCACAAATTATAATCTCATAAATGGATTCAGAAGGAGAAATTGCGTAGGGTCAAGTTAAGGTACAAATGAATTCAAAGGACAAGACAATTAACTACAAATAAAGAAAATTAGGGGTTAATTGATTAGGTTACGTTTAATGTCCTTATATGCCAATTGAATTGGATCACTGTAATGACCCTAGAAAATACTTAGATATGATATTAATTTATTAAAGGATAAATATTTTTTTGGTAGGGATATCACAAGAGGAATTGGATGGCTGAGAGGTTAGAGACAGTTCATTTAAGCTTGAGGTACGAAGTTTGAATCCCAGCACTAGCAAAAGTGGAATTTTATTTTTTAGACCTCACATAAAATTACCATACTGCCCTTCTGCCTATATTTTTTTATTTACTTCAGCAACTCTCCTTTCTATTTCTGTCTACTGTAAAGAGAGAGAGTAGAGGGAAAAATCCAGAGGAAGCTTCACGAGTCCTGAGATATGTCACTGCTGTGATTTTATTTCCCTCTGTCGCGTGTAGCTATCATTGTCTACTGCTATTATTTGTGTTATCACTGATAATTGTTGTCATTATTGTGTTCTTCCTCCCTGTGCAGATCTTTATCGTGGGAGGATTTAGGTGCCTACATAGTGTCATTTGGTTCTATTAGCCTCTATCGTCTAAGCTAATGCCATTAGCACCGTTGATGTACACATTGTTACTGCTATCATGATTTGCCGTCGTGCTGTTACATTTCAACTGTTGTTACCGTCACCTTATAAGCATGGTATTATAGGAACTACAGATCTTTAGCTTCCTTCTCTACCTTGGTGTAGCTACTATAGGAGAGTGGTAAGTTATATATCCTTCCTCTCGGTTAACTCTTGTTGGTTGTGTTTGAAAGACTGGATTTTCCTTCCCTGCTTGCCGAGTCTATGTTTACTAATAGAAAAAGGTTGAAATTGTGTGTGCTGTATAATGGTGGTAGCACCTGGAGCTCTGTGTGTGTGTGATGGTTGTGTCTCTGTGATGCTATGTGTAGGTAGAAGGAGGACGAGAGGTTAATGAAGATTAAAGGCGGAACCTGATGTGTATATATATTGTGTTACTTTAGGTATATATATAGTGCTAGAGTAGATTTAAGTGGGAAAAATTAAAATGTACTAAGCACCTAAAGATCCCAATGGTAAGAATGGATGTTGAGCCTAAGAAAATGGATGAAATTTGGATAAATATTGTTTAAATTAAATATGGTTGCAAAGTTTGAAAACTTTCAAAGTTAAAGGTTGGTTTCATATTTCCAAGTGTTATAAACAAATGGGATACGAAGATAAGGAAAAATTGTTGGAATACTTAAGTGTTAATAAGTATATGGGATTTATTGTGTTTGTCATAAATAAATGGTACTTGGTACAAAAGAGATTAATTGCATTTGTTGATGGAATATGTAATTGGAAAGCTTGGAAAAACAAATAAAGATAATCTTTTTAGTGTATGATTATAGCTGTTTACAAAGGTTGAATTTATTTAAGTTATGGTTTTGTATGTTAGCTTATGGACTATTTTATTTTAGGGAAATCTAGGGAAATAAAGAGTAAATGATATTATGAAGCCTAGAACAAGAGTAAGCTATATTGGAGTATTATAAGTGAGTGAATAATGTCCCATAAAAACAATATTTTTATAATATTTTATTACTTGATATATTTTATTTAAAGTGTTAATTTTTAAGTATGATTTATGAAAAGCAAGTTATATGAATTAATGACTTTAATTGTTAACAATGATTTTCCTTTGAATGGCTTTATTATGGGATCAAGTTTATGTGTGAAAATGAATAAAGGGAGTTTTGGAAATAGATTATTGTAAATGTTATATTGAATTGATTTTTTCGATGAAAGATTCTTATATGAATTTCATTATTGGAATAATTTTTCCATATGCATTGAATAAATCTTTTGATATTTTATTTACTGGAGATCATTTGATGCTAAGTTAACCCCATGTATGCTTGACAATGTTTTCAAAAAGGATTGAATATAAAACGTGTCATATCCTAATTTTTTTTCAATCTGTATAAGACTGATAGAGTAAAGAGGTTTATAAATCATTGTGACGATGATCAGAAGGAATGATAAAGTTTAGATGAGTCTTAAAGAAAGAAAGAGACTAAACTAAAAAGTGTAAAAGTTCTATAGTGCAAAAATGAAAATAAACATAAAACTTTAGGCCATTAAGTGTAATTATGAAAAGTTGAGGACCTAAAGTATAATTTGCAAAAGTTCAGGGGGGAAATGCTAATTATTGAAAGTTGAGCTAGAGAAAGGTCCAAAACTGCCTGGAATCAGTTTAGCCCCAAATATTTCCAATAAATAGAAAAAATTATTCCGATCAGTTTGACGCAACACAGAATTTTGATTTGAGGTCCCGAAAAATATATATAAATTTCTAAAGAAAGAAAAACTAATATATTATCCTCTAGACCTCATAATCAAATAAAATTTGGTAGTAAATTCATATAATTAATATAAGAATTTATGAAACTGACAAAGCTCAAAAAGGAGTTCTGTAGAATTTATTATAGAATTTAGAGTGGATTAAAATATTCAATAAATATGTTTCGGGGGAATTTCTCGAGAGTTGAGTCCATGAAGGTAGTGGACTATGTAGAAGGCACAAAATGGAATCTGATAGGCCCAATAATATTTTCATATAAATATGTGGGCTAAAGCTAACAAAGACCCAAAAAAATGCAAAATTACAAACATGTCACTCGGTGTGCTACTGTGTTGTGTTATTGAGCCAGAGATAGAAGAAGGGCATTTTGGTCATTTGGATAAGGTCAAAAGCATCAAGGGAAGTATAGTGATGAATAATCAGAGTTAGTACATACCCTGATAGGATGTCAAGAGGTGTGAAATGACAATTATGCCCTTAGGATTAATATAGTGCAAGTTAGTGAACCAAATGCATTTTAGTAATTTGCCAAGGGATATGTAATTAAGTTCAGACCCATTCCAAGAATTTCAATAGTAGGAAGAATCCGGATAATGGATTTAAGGTCAAAACGCATATTGTGGAATCTCAAAAAAATTAGATTAAGAAAACAGTCTAGTTTATAGGAAATCGGACTGAGCCAGTACTGGATTGGACTGAAATTTTTCCAGATACTTTCTCCCCTTGAAATTTTGTCATGTGGGTTATGAGGTGTCTCTTGACGATGTCATGGATGATGTAATCTCATTGGCTTCTAGGGCAAGCTAATCCAATATCAAATATGAGCCATTAGATTAAATAGTACACAAAATGATTTTAGCCATTCATTTTTCATGGAATTTTTCTATAAATACCGCCATTTTTCTACAAAAAATGGTGGCCATTGGAACCCTTGGGGAGGTGCTGTTCAAATGAAGAGTCAAGCCAAGACAAAGAAGAATTTAAGGACCAAAGTTTAAGCTAGCTAGGAATTAAGGTAAGCAATATATCCTAGCTTATTTTTCTTTGATTTGGGGGCTTGAACTTAGGGTTTTCATGGAAGAAGTATAAGGTTTCTCTAGGGCGTATATGCTGTCCAAAAAACCCTAGTCGAAAGGAGAAAGAAGAAATTAAAGTTAGAGTTATGTGATTGATGCTTAAACAAGTTAGTTAGATGATTGGTTGTTGAATCAAGTTGATATTTTTTACTTTGCCAAGAAGGAGACCTTTGGATATGAACTGTTCATGATAGAAGGAGATGTAATTTGAATGATCTAATGCTTCCATTGAATTCATATGATGATTTTGTGTAGGATTGGATAAGTTTTGAACCTTAGAAATATTGGAATTGAAAGTTATAATTCTTAGAATTCTTCTTTGTTATTGTTCACTCATATTAACAGTTATTAAAATTTTATAATTTTTATGCTTCCAATGGTTTAAAAATGAAAAGTTGTGTAGGATAAAGTAGATAAACAAGTATTGAAAGCATTGGAATAAAAATGAGAATTTTTGGAAGAAAAAAGGTAATTATGCAAATCTGTATAGAACAGTACATAGGAGCTAGAATTTGATGATTCTAAGCTCATTAATGGATTCAAAAGATAAAATTGTGTAGGGTAAAGTCAATAATCAATTCATTCAAAGGTCAAGTCCATTAGTAAAGATTAAGGAAAGTTAATATTGTTAAGTAAGTTCAATGTTTAAGACAACTAGTTTGTAATGAATGGGTGGTAGTGTTATATTAGAAATTGATTGGTGTGCTAAAAAGAGATAGCCACACATGAAGGAGAAGTAAGAAGGAAAAGGCAAAGATAAAGTAAAGGAAGGTCAAGAAAGTGAGGTAGTAAACTTATCCTAAACTTATATATATTGAATGTATGCTTAGTTGTGCTATGGCTATGTTGAATTATGTTGCATATGTGTTTATGATTGAAGCTCTATTTCTATAATTACTTTGACTAATTGTATTTTATATGTTCATGGAAGCATGAACATTACAAAATGCTAACACTTTCACAAGCAAGCACACGTATTTACATTAATGCATGCATTATTTAGTACCGTTTGCTACTGAGATTTACCTAGAAATCTCACCCCTCCATGTAATCTCAATCCCAACAGGTTCAAGAATGATAAAAGAAGATAAAGAAGCATGAAGAGAAGTTAGAGATTGGATAGTACAAATGTTACATGAACAATTGTTACATGTAATGATGTTATATGACAAGTTTACACAACAATGTTCATGATGTAAGGAAAAATAGTAAATGATGGAATAAATGTATTAAATTTTACATACATTTAGTTAACATGTCAAACTTTATTTTGACACTAAGAACACCTTATTTCGACGTCTGTACAAAGAGAACTAATTTTCCAAACTCAATGACGAGAATTTGTTTTTTGAATTTTTGGCCAAATGAAAAATAAACTTTTATGATTAAACTGTATTAATTGACTAAGTATTTGGTTAGGTAATTTTTTACTTAAATTTCAAGATGTTATCTTCACATGAATTTTTGAACCACATTATTTGAATTTTTCTAGAATTAATTATGATTTTCTGAATTTTGTCACTAAATCTAGAATAACATATGAACAATAACTTAAGAAGAGTAAAAAATCAAGATTTAGCTAATGGACTACTGAGATCTTTTAAGTGGTTCTAAATGCTACTAATTGGTCCCTAAGACATATGAAAGTAAGGATCTTATAGAACACTGGTTACTAACAGTAGTACTGTTAGTCCATGGTATACCATGGTTAAACCTGAGTTTGATAGATATTCATGGGCCATATACTTACGTCAGATATTTGTGAGATTCATTCTCGCACCTGTTATTCATAGGTCTTGTACCTACACCTGTTATTCATGGATTTTGTACCTATGCCTATTTCATAGCTTTGACCTAAGTCATATTGGTTAGTTACTCTCGTGGACTGTATGTCCACCCTTATTTCCATTCTGTTGAAGTCCTAAGGAAAAAGAATATTTGGATATTATGATTTTAAATGGATTTCTTTAAATAAAATATTTTATTGGAAAATTTGTATTTAATTACAAAGTGTTATTATTTACATTTAAATATGTTGAAATTTTTTCTTTTTGCACTTTAAATTATGTTTTTAGGGCGTTATTCACCGATAGATTATTTTAGTTTTAGATAGTGCTGTTGACCCTATTCCTCTAATTAAGCAGTGAAGAGCCTCATTATGATCCGAAGTGTTGATTCTCTTGGTGTATCTAATAATGTAATTATAAATTTATGAAATACTTATATTATTTTGTTTGAAATTTAGATACTTCACATAGTTTATAGATAAGGTTCTGGTTATTTTAGAAAATGTTTGTAGGTGATTTGAAACATTCGCAGTCTATTATAGGGTTTTCATAAGGTTATTTATCCAAAGACAATCCTACTAAAATTCCTATAGATGACTTGCATTTTAATTAAAATGGAATAATTATTATTATTATTTTAAACATTCTATTTAAGGTCTAAGGCTTAAAGAATATGAATTTATTCATATTCTGTGCTGGTCACGGCTCAAATATTAAGACGTGACAGTTTGATATCAGAGCAAAGGTCTTCTATAGCTAAGTAGAGTATGGATGCTTCAGTGGGGTATCAATTATCGTTATGAACCCAGGCATAATTATAATTGAGCCATCATTGGAGGCCTTTTTAGGAAATTTAAGTGTTTTCTTTTCTTACCGTATTAAGAATATATTTTCCCTTCGAATTGAATATTTTTTATATTTTTGGTGTATAGCTAAATGCTGCCTAGACGTCCACTAGTAGGAAGAAGCTCTAGAAGTGACAAGGCTTCAGATAGAGGCTCTGCTTATCAAAGTGACTTGCTCCCAGAGGTAGAGGACAAGGTCATAGGAGAGCTAGGATTAGAAGAGGTCAACCACTTAGACGTCTTCAAGAGATCCTATATGAAGCTAGACTATCTAATCCATATTCTCCTCAAATCTCTACATCTAGACACGAGACTTGAGAAGAGACACACAATGTAATTGAAGAGGCTAATGTTATAGTCAAGTTGTCATAATTCATTAAGCTGAATCCTCCTAAGTTCATAGGTTTTGATTCTCGAGAAGAACCTATGGAATTTTTGAAAGATATTTAGAAGAGGTGCAAACCTTTGAGATGCCTTGATGTTCAGTGTGTGGAATTGCTTTATTTTGGTTAGAAGGGGTGGCTAATACTTGGAGCAAAATAGTGCCTGGTTTACAAGGAGATAGAGTGCCATCATTCTCATAGGCCGATTTCAAGGACCTTTTTCTTAAACTCTATCTTCCCCAGAGTAAAAGGGATGCAAAAATTAAAGAGTTTCTATTATTGAAATGTATTTAAGAAATGACAGTGGCAAAGTATGATAGGAAGTTTACAGAGTTTTCTTCTTATGCATTTACATTGGTTCCTTTAGAGAATGATAGAATTAGCATATTCATTCAGGGATTGTCGATATATATACATGATATTGTGGCTCTTATGTTGAATCATTTTGCTTCTTATGTCGATGTAGTAGATTTAAGTGGGAAAAATTAAAATGTACTAAGAACCTAAAGATCCCAATGTGAAGAATGGATGTTGAGCCTAAGAAAATGGATGAAAATTTGGATAAAGATTGTTTAAATTAAATATGATTGCAAAGTTTGGAAACTTTCAAAGTTAAAGGTTGGTTTCATATTTCCAAGTGTTATAAGCAAATGGGATATGAAGATAAGGAAAAATTGTTGGAATACTTAAGTATTAGTAAGTATATGGGATTTATTGTGTTTGTCATAAATAAATGGTACTTGGTGCAAAAGAGATTAATTGCATTTCTTGATGGAATATGGACTTGGATAGCTTGGAAAAAGAAATAAAGATAAGCTTTTTTAATGTATGATTATAGTTGTTTGCAAAGGTTGAATTTGTTTAAGTTATGGTTCAGTATGTTAGCCTGTGGAATGTTTTATTTTCAGGAAATCTAGGGAAATAAAGAGCAAATGATATTCTGAAGCTTAGAGAAAGAACAAGCTATATTGGAGTATTATAGGTGAGTGAATAACACCCCTTTAAAATAATATTTTTATATTTTATTACTTGATATATTTTATTTAGAACGAAAGGCAAGTTATAGGAATTAATGACTTTAATTGTTAGCAATGATTTTCCTTTCAATTGGTTTATTATGTGATCAAGTTTATGTGTGAAAATGAATAAAGGGAGTTTTGGAAAAAGATTGTTTTAAATGTTATATTAGTGATTTTCTAGATGAAAGATTCTTATGTGAATTTCATTATTGGAATAATTGTTCCATATGTATTGAATAAATCTTTTGATATTTTATTTAGATGTTCATGCTGGGGTGTTGTGATTATGAAATATTACTCGTGATCATTTGATGTTAAGTTAACCCCACGCATGCTTGACAATGTTGTCAGAAAGGACTGGATACAAAGCACTGGTTACTAACAGTAGTATTGTTAGTCCTTGGTGCACCATGGTTAAACCCAAGCTCGATGGACATTCGTGGGCCTCGTACTCATGCCGGATATTAGTGGGATTCATTCTCACTCCTGTTATTCGTAGGTCTTGTACCTGCGCCTGTTATTCTTGGGTTTCAACCTGCACATGTTTAGTTGCTGAGTCGTGCCGAATTGGTTAGTTACCCTCATGAATTGTGTCCATGCTTATTTCCATTCTGTTGATGTCCTAAATAAAAAGAATATTTAGAAATTATGATTTTAAATAGATTTCTTTAAATAAAATATTTTACTGGAAAATTTGTATTTAATTACAAAGTTTTATTATTTATATTTAAATATGTTGAAATTTTTTCTTTTTGCACATTAAACTATGTTTTTGGGGCGTTATTCATTGGTATATTATTTTGGCTTTAAATAGTGTTGTTGATCCTATTCCTCCAGCTAAACAGTGAAGAGCCTCATTCTAATTTGAAGCATTGATTCTCTTGGTGTATCTACTTATAATGTAATTATAAATTTATGAAATACTTGTATTATTTTGTTTGAAGTTTAGATGCTCCATCTAGTCTATAGATAAGGTTCTGGTTATTTTGAAAAATGTCTGTAGGTGATTTGAAACATTCATAATCTATTGTAGGGTTTTCAGAAGGTTGGTTATACAAAGACAATCCTGCTGAAATTCCTATAGATGGCTTGCTTTTTGATTAAAATATAAAATATATTATTATTATTATTGTTTTAAACATTCTATTTAAGGTATAAGGCTTAAGGAATATGAATTTATTCATATTCTATTTCGGTCACGGCTCAAATTTCAGGATGTGACAATCATGATAAATGGATGAATATGTGATGTTTAGGCTTTGTTGTGTGGACTCAAGAATGCAGCCACATAGCAAGGGAACAAGGAAAAGAAAAAAAGAAAGTAAAGAAATAAGGTAGTGAATTATCCTCAACTTGTATGTGATGGATATTATGCTTAGTTGTGCTATGGCTTTGTTGAATTGTGTTGCATATGTGTATATGATTGAAGCTCTGTTTCTATGATTACTTTGAAAATTTTTATTTTATATGTTATATGGAAGCATGCACATTACATAATATTGACACAATCACAAGAAAGCACAAGCATTTACATTGAAGCATATATTGTTTAGTCCTATTTGCTATTGAGATTTTCCCAAAAATCTCACCCCCTCCATATCTCAAACACAGTAGGAGTTTCACATGAAGAAGAAGATGAAGATGTATGAAGAAGAGGTAGGGATTAGTTGCAATTTGAAATGTACATGTATGTAAAGATATTTGTTGAAACTTGTTACTGTGAACAGTAACTCGGAAGGAGGTAGTGATATTTGAGATGTAATTAAAAATAGTAAATGTTAGAATAAGTATACAAAATATACAAAGAGAATGAATTTTTCAAAGTTAGGAACTAGAAACTATTTTCCATAATTCTTGACTAGAAAATAGTGATCTTTAATGATTAAATTATATTGATTGGCTGAGAATTTAGTTTGAAAAATATTTTTTCATTAAAGTATATTATGTTAGCTTCAAATAACTTTTTGAACCACTTCATTTTAATTTTTCTATAATTAATTATGATTTTTTGAAGTTCTTCGTTTGATCTAGAATTACCATATGAACAGTACCCATGAAGCTTATAAATTTTAGATTTTGTAATTGAACTTCAATGGATGTTTAAGTGATTCTAAATGCTACTGAATGGTCCCTAAGACTTACAAAAGTAAGATGTTACATGTCACTTGGCGTTAGAGCTCAAATTATTTACTAAATTAATCTTTATACATTATAGAAGTCAACATAGGTCATATTATTTACATGTAGTCAATATGTGGCTTAACTCTGGATTAGATTAAGTGTGAGAAGGAAGAGTAGTAGAAGATAACTTAATTAATATATTTAGAAAGTAAAAGGAGATAATAACAAAAAAAATGAAATAGAAGTAATAGTATGGAAGAATATCATTAATAAGAAGAGCACTTATAAGGATTGATGCGTGGATATCATCATTCAAAAATATATTGGAGTTATAACAATTACATATGCTAAGTCCCTATCATACAAAACCATATACAACTGCCATGGTCATAATCAAACAATCCATAATTATACCTAGATCTAGCATACAATTGTATGAAGAATTATTAGTGAAGATCTTAGCATATGATAAATTAAACAATAAATGATTTGTTCCTCTAACATGGATATTCAACCAAATACCCTATAACTAAAAATATGAACTGAACATGAATAATTTTAAGAGGAAATCAAATATATATATATATATATATATATAAAGAATACCAAATCATAAATTAAAATAATAAATCACAAGAGTTTGATCACACAGGTGTCTCAACTGAGACCCTAGATCCAACATATACAAATCTCAAAACCTAAATCTAGGAAATCATAAACTTGCATAAAAGGAAAAAAATCAACTCATCAAATTGTTTAACTCCTACTCTAAAGCACAAGAACTCAAGACACTACATCTCTCCTCAATAACTCAGAAAGAAAGGGATAGAATTATGGAAAACATGAAGATGATTGTGATGGTGGTGATTGATTTGTTGAATAGAGGAGCCCTGTGTCCTTTATATAGCTTTTAGGAGTGAGTTTTGTTAATGTGGATCTCTTCACTAATTGGATCTCTAAAAGATAATGATAATAAGTATGTATCTTCAATATCCTTTTAAGCTCTCATCTTTTCAAATATCCTTTCCTCATCGATATAATATTATTTCGCAGTAGTTGATGTGGGCCATAGTCATCATTTATTTATTATTTCTAATTTCATGAAATACATAAAAGTAAAATACCTTCATACCATTCAATTTAATCAAGAGAAATAATAAAATTAATAAAACACAAGAAAATGGTATTTTTAATCATTTAATTCATTTAATCAATTAAAGCACAAAATAGCACAACTACTACAATAATAATTATTAAACATGTTAAATTCCCTGAAATAGATAGGAAATAATATGATAAAATAGGGATTAATCAAATTTCCCCATACTTCAACTTTTGACTCCTCAGCAAAACAATGAAGAGCATCATGATAAACACTGAAAACAAATAGAGGAACTAATCAAGTTTGAGCATGAAATTAATTATATTAATGCAAATTCAAAAAATAAAATAATTTATCATGCAATAATATTAATTTAAATTAATATTAATACAATAAAATAAAATAATTTTCCTATAGGAGAGGGTCTAAAATAAAATATAATAATATTAATGCAAATTCAAAAAAAAATTAAAACTCATGCAATAATATTAATATCATATTGCATGCTACTCAGACGAGCTCCTCAAGTAGACATAGTGAGCCCAATCGTGCACAGGCAATAATATTAATATCATATGTCTCATCACCATTCTTCTCCCGCAACAGATCCCCCTCTGGTTTTTCCATACTGCCCATATCCTCTTAAGGGTATCTGCCTTTAGCTCCTCTCCTACTATGAATTTGCCATATAATTGAATAATTAATCTTTTAATTAATCTATATATTTAATTGATCAACTAATTAATTACTTTTAATAAAAAATATCTTATCATCACCTAAGCTCTATCCTTCGCCTACACTTCAATATTCTTCTAGTCCTTCGTGTGATTGGTAGCAAGGTCTATTGCCTACCTACTAGGCACATGTACTTGCTATATAACTGGCCCCCACCCCTAGTCAGTTGCTCCAAATCGCTCAATAGTAGCACCAAGCGTCTACTGGTGATCATGGACAGCTCTTTAACAGTGAGCATCCTATCAAACCTATGGCCTTGGGAGTCTGCAAGAAGTAATATAAAATTTAAATATATATCAACTAAATGTAAACCTTTTGTAAAATAAAATAATTACCTATAAACTCTACATAGAAGTCATCCTAGCACCTTTGAGCATGATGTAGCTCATGCTAGGCATGCTAATCCTCCTCCTCCTATGTTTGTGTAAGGAATTGGAAGACACGCAGTGGAAATTAATTTAAAAATTTTTCCATTCCTTGCCAGGATCTACCGTATGTGTTTAAGTCAAGTGGGAAGAAGTATTACCCTTAGTGTGCCTCAGCGACTTCCACAGCTTTTGGTCATGACGTTCACAACTTCTCTCTGCGGCTTGTGCTCCCTTTCCGATCATAAGAAGTCGACGACTCAGGTCGGCTTCCTCTACTGGTATCCACACGAACAACATTCTAACCACGAACGACGTGCTAGCGTCTCTTGTCCCTCCAGGGCTTTCTTAAGAGTTCGTCCTCTCCGTCTCTATTTCGGCAATTTCTTATCTGCAAATCTTTTACAGAGTCCCCTTCGACCTTTCTATGTTCTATATGTTTCTCTGTGCAAAACGCAGCTCCTAAAATCAAATATATAGGATGCTATGCATTTTTCTCTGTCAACCGAATTGGATTTTGGAGTTAATCTTATATTAATTTCAAAATTAATACAATATCATATATTGTATAATTTTATAAGAAACTAATTAAATAAATAATATCAAATCCGTCCCACAGATTTAATTACCCATTTATTTAATTTTAAATAAAGATGAGACTGAACTATATTTGATTTATTCTCATAAATCAAATTTGAGATATCCTATCAATTTGAGTTTTGAATTTCAAACGTGATAGAGATTTAATTTATCCTTATAAATTACATCTTATAAATATCTCTTATATGAGATATCCTATCAATTTGAATTTCGAATTTCAAACATGATAGAGATTTAATTTATCCTTATAAATTAAATCTTATAAATATCTCTTATATGAGATATCCTATCAATTTGAATTTCGAATTTCAAACATGATAGATATTTAATTTATCCTTATAAATTAAATCTCATATATACATATAATGTATATATACGAATTTATATATATATACGAATATAAATATAAATAAATATATATACATCTATCCTGGATCATTCATTGAATCTGGACATGTCTTAGATTCAATGAATCTGGACATCATAGCTCGTGTTGGGCTATTTTGTGTGCGACCCTGTAGGCCCATATGAAGTTGGCAGTGGGCCATTTGCTATACTAGCCCACAAGTCGCAAGTGGTCTCTAGCAAGACATAACGACTACCCAAATCATATGAGGATCGATAAACGATGTAACCTTTTATACAACCATATCATGTCCCTTCTGTCACGCGATATTTTGGTCATGGATAAGGCATGGATAATGTCATCCTCCTATTCCTAACCGTTACTTTCTCGATCCCTGAGTAGTCTGACTATAGAAATGGAACTACCTTTCCATTACACTATGGCCATACATTTCTCAGACTCACTCATCGAGGGGCCCAGTAATATCTCTCTACGAATGTGAGGGACAAATTCCATCTTGACCATTCACATTCCTCCGCATGAAAAACCACTAAGGCCGAACATAGTCTTTATGATCACTCGGTCAAAAGTGACTTTTGACTAGGTCAAAGCTGAGCGTTTTGTCATGTAGAAATCCATGATGATCTCAGGTCAAAGGGCGTATTGACATGGTTTGTATATGAGAGAAGCTTATGACGTTACCCATGCAGTTCTCTCATAGCGGATCGGTCCAGCACCTTATACTCTTACATGTGCTTATGACTTTGATTTATATCTCTATACATCTTCAAAGTCATACTGGTCTTATCACCTCTATCATTGATTTCTCTGATGAGATGAAATCGCCTAAGTATATGCTTGGTCCTTTGATGTGACCTAGGCTCTTTGGCCTGTGCAATAGCACCGCTATTGTCACAGAGCAAAGTTATTGGATCTGAGATGGTAGGTATCACCCCTAGTTCTGTGATGAACTTCCTGATCCAAACAGCTTCCTTAGCTGCATCAGATACTGCTATATACTCAGCTTCTGTCGTAGAATCTGCTACAGTGCCCTGCTTAGAGCTCTTCCAGCTTACTGCTCCTTTATTGAGGAGGAATATATATCCAGACTGCGATTTTTGGTCATCCTGGTCAGTTTGGAAACTGGCATCTATGTAACCAGTTACACAGAGTTCGTCATCCAATCCACCATAGACCAAGAATAAGTCCTTAGTCCTTCTTAAGTACTTAAGGATATTCTTGACAGCAGTCCAATGGCCCTCACCAGGGTCCTGTTGATATCTGCTAGTCATACTCAAGGCAAACGACACATCCGGACGAGTACATAACATGGCATACATGATAGATCCTATGGCCGAGGCATATGGAACTTTACTCATGCGACCTCGCTGATCAGATGTACTAGGACATAGATCTTTGCTGAGGTGAATACCATGAGACGTGGGTATGAAACCCCTCTTTGATTCGTGCATACTGAACCTATGCAGTATTTTATCTATGTATGTACTCTGATTGAGTCCTGGAAGTCTTTTAGATCTATCTCTATAGATCCTGATTCCTAGGATGTAGGTGGCTTCACCTAAGTCTTTCATCGAGAAAGACTTTCCTAACCAAGACTTGACAATCTGCAAGGTAGGAATGTCATTCCCAATAAGTAGGATGTCATCGACATAGAGTACCAAAAACACAACTGTGCTCCCATTAACCTTCTTGTACACACAAGGTTCAATGTTTTGAAGAAATCCAAACTCTTTGACTACTTCATCAAAACATTGATTCCAATTCCGAGAGGCTTGCTTCAGTCCATAAATGGACCTTTAAAGCTTGCACACTTTGCCAGAGTCCTCAGAACGCACAAACCCTTCAGGTTGTGTCATGTACATATCCTCAAGTAGCTTTCCATTAAGGAAGGCTGTCTTGACGTCCATCTGCCATATTTCATAGTCATAATATGCTGCTATGGCAAAGAGGATTCTGATTGATTTGGCCATGGCAACTGGGGAAAAGGTCTCATCATAGTCCACACTATGAGTTTGAGTAAATCCTTTTGCAACCAGTCGTGCCTTGAAGACATTTACATTGCCATCCATGTCAGTTTTCTCCTTAAAAACCCACTTGCACCCGACGATTTTTACACCTTCAGGCGGGTCGACTAAGGTCCAAACCTTATTGTCGTACATGGATTGCATTTCAGACTTCATGGCATTAAGCCATTTCTCAGAGTTTGGTCCCACTATAGCTTCTCGATAGGTAGTTGGCTCATTATGCTCAATGAGCAACACTTCACGACTATCAGAAATCAGAAATCCATATCTCTGAGGCTGAAGTCGTGTCCTATTAGATTTACGTGGACCTTGCGTGACTTGAGGAGTCTCAACAACTTGTTGTGAGTCTTCTCTATTTTCCATCTGTAGTTTTATGGTGTCTTGTAGCTCTTGAACTTCTTTGAGGTGTACCTTACTCCCACTGGTTCTTTTAGAGATAAATTCTCGTTCGAGAAAGATACCATTTCTGACAACAAACACTTTGTTATCAGCAGGGTTGTAGACGTAATATCCCTTGGTTTCCTTAGGATATCCCACAAAAAGGCACTTTGAGGATTTGGGCGCTAATTTGTCTGAGGTTTGTTGCTTAACATAGACCTCGCATCCCCAAATCTTGAGGAAAGACAAACTAGGTGTCCTCCCAGTCTATATCTCATACGGAGTCTTTTCAATTGCCTTTGATGGAACATGATTGAGTGTGAACCCAGCTGTCTCTAGGGCATGGCCCTAAAAGGAGGGCGGAAGATCTATTTTACTCATCATGGATCAAACCATATCTAATAGTGTTTGATTCCTCCGTTCAGAAATGTCATTCCATTGTGGTATCCCTGGAGGAGTCAATTGTGAGACTATCCCACAACTCCTAAGATGATCTATGAACTCTTGGCTCAAATATTCACCACCCCGATCAGATCGAAGGGCTTTAATTGTTTTGCCAAGCTGGTTTTGTACTTCATTTTGAAATATTTTGAACTTTTCAAAAGATTCAGATTTATGTTTCATCAGATAGATGTACCCATATCTGCTGAAATCATCTATAAATGTTATGAAGTATGAATAACCTCCTCTGGCATTTGTGTTCATCGGTCCACACATATCTGTATGTATGAGGCCCAATAAATCAGTGGCCCCTCACTGTGCCCAGTGAAAGGTGACTTTGTCATCTTTCCTAACAAGCAAGACTCGCAAGTGTCATATGATTCAAAATCAAATGAGTTTAGAAATCCATCTTGATGGAGTTTAGAAATGCGTTTCTCATTTATGTGGCCCAGACGACAGTGCCAGAGGTATGTGGGATTCAAATCGTTTGGTTTAACCCTTTTGGCGGTTATGTTATAGATATTTCCATGATTGGGTTATTCCAAATTTAATATGTAATGATCAACATGCAAATCACCATGAGCATAGAAAACATCATTACGATAAATAGAACATCTACTATTCCCAGCAATGGAAGTGAAACCTTCCTTATCCAAATAAGAAAGTGAAACAATGTTACTACTTAAAGCAGGAACATAATAGCAATTGTTCAAAACTAACAAAAGCCCAGTAGGCAGAACTAATTCATAAGTGCCTACAGCTAACACAGCAACCCTTGCTCTGTTTCTAACTCGTAGGTCAACCTCGCCCTTTTTCAGCTTCCTACTGTCCTTTAGTCCCTGCACATTTGTACAAATGTGAGAACCACACACAGTATCTAATACCCATGAGGTGGAAGTAGAAAGATGAATGTCTATAACATAAATACCTGAAGCGATAGCCCCGCTATCCTTCTTGTTCTTTTTCAGATCTTCGAGGTAGAGTTTGCAATTCCTCTTCCAATGACCGGGTTCATTGCAGAAGAAGCAGACTCCTTCCTTCGGAGGCTTTGCCTTCTTTGGTGTAGGCTTGGTTTCGGGCTTGTCTGACTCTTTGGTCTTACCTGATGAGCCATGACCCTTCCCCTTGCCTTTGTCTTTCCTTTTAGTACCCTTTCCTTTCTGAACCATCAAAACACTACTGGGTTTCTTCTTAAGACTCGGCTCAACAGTTTTAAGCATCCCATGCAGTTCAGAAATAGATTTCTCTATTTTGTTCATGTTGTAGTTCATGACAAACTAGTCATAACTTTCCGAGAGTGAGTTCAAGATCAAATCCGTAGCTAACTCCTGGCTCATGGGAAATCCAAGCCTCTCAAGGTGATCAATGTACCCCTTCATCTTTAAGACATGAGTACTGACTGATGCACCTTCAACCATCTTGCACGAATGTAAGGCCTTAGTGGTCTCATACCTCTCTTGCCTTGCCTGTTGCTGGAACATTTCCTTGAGATGCACAATCATCTCATAAGCTTCCATGTGTTCCATATCTCTTTGGAGCTCCGGAACCATGGTGGCTAGCATCAAGCATCCCACATCGACAGAGTCTTCCTTATGCTTCGTGTAAGCATCTCTCTGAGCTCTAGGAGCATTGGCGGCTGGCTCCTCAGGAATGGGTTGATCTAGGACATGCGCCTTTCTTTCCTGCTTGAGAATAATTCTCAAGTTCCTAAACCAGTCAAGAAAGTTTGTCCCATTGAGTTTGTCCTTCTCAAGGACAGATCGCAGCGATAATGTAGCAGTATTACTAGTCATCATGATACTACAATTAAAATATGCAATGTAATTAGTAATCTCCCACTAAATAAACAACCCTCAATGCAATAGTTAGTGGACTAAGATCCATATTTGGCTCAAACTTAAGTCCGCTTTGGCAGGACGCTTAAATTAAGTTATTTAGGTAGGTAACACCTTTACTAATTACATCAAATGTAACTCTTAGATGTTCATAGGATCCTATCATCATATGATCTGGCATGTTCTAATCCCATCTAATGCCTTGAGATCCAAAACCGTTTTGTTAATCTCAATTAAGTCAAACAATAATGAACATATGAGAGTAGCACCATTACTCTTTGCTTATCTCCCCAAGATGACTCAAAAGCACCCACTTTGGCGGAGTCCACAATTGAGCGATCGAGGTTTTGACAAGTGTTCATAAATTGATGGCATTATGACTTAAGATTTCATTTAGAGGGCTTAATTTAACTGTTTAGTTTATAAGAATGCATGCTTCTCAGTTTGTATCTCATACAATTAATATGCATGTGCTGATATAATCATAAGATGCATAATTTAAACATGATACAATATGGCTCACCTATCCTAAGTCCCCTCAAGCCAATGAGAGGAGCTCTCTAGTAAGAAAAGGGAAATTACATATAGAAACCTCTTTTAACATTCGAGGGGAGTGAGATGAGAAGAGAAGGTACATTGAGAGTAAATATATAGGAAGGCACGACACGCAGGCCGTATTTAAAAAATTACAACACTTGTAATCTAGAGCCATATTGTTCACAATACCCAAGCATTCAAGAATCAACATTCAGATTTAATTGCAGGGCAATTGATGTTTCAAATCTTAAAATATTCACAAAATAGCATATTCTACGGTTATATTATGCTACAAACAGGTAGCCACTGCGGTCCCACTTAACACATATCATATGAATCAACAATCAAGCCTAACTTAAACACAAAATGGCATGGCTCTAATACCACTGTAAGGAATTGGAAGACACGCAGCGGAAATTAATTTAAAAATTTTTCCATTCCTTGCCAGGATCTACCGTATGTTTTTAAGTCAAGTGGAAAGAAGTATTACCCTTAGTGTGCCTCAGCGACTTCCACAGCTTTCGGTCACGATGTTCACAGCTTCTCTCTGCGGCTAGTGCTCCCTTTCTGATCACAAGAAGTCGACGACTCAGGTCAACTTCCACTACTGGTATCCACACGAACAACGTTCCAACCACGAATGACGTGCTAGCGTCTCTTGTCCCTCCATGGCTTTCTCAGGAGTTCATCCTCTCCGTCTCTATTTCGGCAGTTTCTTATCTGCAAACCTTTTGCAGAGTCCCCTTCGGCCTTTCTATGTTCTATATGTTTCTCTGTACAAAACGCAGCTCCTAAAATCAGATATATAGGATGCTATGCGTTTTTCTCTGTCAACCGAATTGGATTTTGGAGTTAATCTTATATTAATTTCAAAATTAATACAATATCATATATTGTATAATTTTATAAGAAACTAATTAAATAAATAATATCAAATCTGTCCCACAGATTTAATTACCCATTTATTTAATTTTAAATAAAGATGAGACTGAACTATATTTGATTTATTCTCATAAATCAAATTTGAGATATCCTATCAATTTAAATTTTGAATTTCAAACATGATAGAGATTTAATTTATCCTTATAAATTAAATCTTATAAATATCTCTTATATGAGATATCCTATCAATTTGAATTTCGAATTTCAAACATGATAGAGATTTAATTTATCCTTATAAATTAAATCTCATATATACATATAATGTATATATACGAATTTATATATATATATATATACAAATATAAATATAAATAAATATATATACATCTATCCTGGATCATTCATTGAATCTGGACATGTCTTAGATTCAATGAATCTGGACATCATAGCTCGTGTTGGGCTATTTTGTGTGCGACCCTGTAGGCCCATATGAAGTTGGAAGTGGGCCATTTGCTATACTGGCCCACAAGTCGCAAGCGGTCTCTAGCAAGACATAACGACTACCCAAATCATATGAGGATCGATAAACGATGTAACCTTTTATACAACCATATCATGTCCCTTCTGTCACGTGATATTTTGGTCATGGATGAGGCATGGATAATGTCATCCTCCTATTCCTGACCGTTACTTTCTCGATCCCTGAGTAGTCTGACTATAGAAATGGAACTACCTTTCCATTACAGTATAGCCATACATTTCTCAGACTCACTCATCGAGGGGCCCAGTAATATCTCTCTACGAATGTGAGGGACAAATTCCATCTTGACCATTCACATTCCTCCGCATGAAAAACCACTAAGGCCGAACATAGTCTTTATGATCACTCGGTCAAAAGTGACTTTTGACTAGGTCAAAGCTGAGCGTTTTGTCATGTAGGAATCCATGATGATCTCAGGTCAAAGGGCGTATTGACATGGTTTGTATATGAGAGAAGCTTATGATGTTACCCATGCAGTTCTCTCATAGCGGGTCGGTCCAGCACCTTGTACTCTTACATGTGCTTATGACTTTGATTTATATCTCTATACATCTTCAAAGTCATACTGGTCTTATTTCATCTGTGCTCCCGCAGAGATGATCGACCAGGGACATTTAGGATAATATCATGAATTATCCAAGGATGGTCATCATAGTAAACATGCAAATAATATGATAACTCAATTAATAAATTCATAAATCAATAATGTTCATAAGACAATGATTGGCCCCTAGGGCACAATTTCCAACAGTTTGCCGATACCCCTAATGCTCCTCCTCCTGAGCTTGCTAATCCTAATGAGCAACTATAAATACTAAGTCTATCATCCCGTCATCGCTCATATCATAATAGTTGATGTTGATATTTGGCCCATGACTCATACCACAAGTAGAAATACCCACTATAGAAAAAGGATCCTCAATGGGTGTAGTGGGTTTGTCAAGATCAGCTGGGTCCTTTCCGTGTCACTGACTTATCATGATACAATAAATAAATGAATAAAATAATAACAAATAACAACAAATTTCAAAACCATAATAAATAAATGAATAAAATAATTTTAGATAATAGTAATTTCAAAACTACAATAAACAAATGAATAAAATAATATCAAATAATAATAATTCCTAAAAAATAAATATATGAATAAAATAACTTCAAATAATAATATTCCAAAAACACAATAAATAAATGAATAAAATAATTTTAAAAAATATTAAATAAATGAATACAATAATAAAAATAAATAAAATTAGAATGAATTCATAGTTAAATTTAAATTCTAACCTTTAAAAGCATAGTACTCTGTAAATCTGGATCCAGATCTGATATGCGTAGAGAATTTAACAGAGCTCCGCTCCACAGCTTGTCAAATGTGTGCAAATGAGGTGGCACTGCTTATATATAGGGTTGGGTTTTCTAGTGGTTTTGTAGAACCACTAGCGACTACAACCCTAGGCGAACCGCCTAACACCACGTGTCCTGACCCCTTGATAACAGTTGAAATTCTAGCGGTTGAGGAGACGACTGCTAGAAATTTCTTTCACCACTTCTAACGATTGTCCCCTTAACCCTAGGAATGTGATGTACCACTAGGAAGTACATTGACCTTTCGCGTTCTCTAGCAGTTTTTTTAGGGCTAGTATGTAACTACTAGAAATATGGTCAAATGGGTTAGAATTTCTAGCGATTTGGCCTATAACTGCTAGAAATTCGTTGAGTTTCTAGCGGTGGACATAAATCGCTATAAACTAACTGCTACTAAAACTAGTTTTTTTGTAGTGATAATTTTAGAAAAGAAACACCCAACTCTTATATAGAATTTAAAATAATAAGCAATAAATTATAATTATAAATGAGCAATGAAAACTTGACACTTGGAGACCTATATATAATAATATTAATGTACCCTCATGCAATAATTTTTAATTAAATAATTAAATGGTAAAGACTTGATGAATTATATTTGATTAAAGTAATTATGTTAAGTTTATAATATTAACTAATAAATTAAAATTTTAATATATCTGAAAAACATACCAAAAAGATTACTTTTATTCCACTAAAATCAATACTTATAATTTTGCTTTTGGAAGAGATGGGAAAGTAGAAAATGACAAGATATCAAATCATATTGCTAATGAAAGAAATTTATAAATTATTTAGGACAAAAATTAAGTCCATATACTTATATTCATAAAGACTAATTTTCAATAAAAAAATTTCCATGGGTAAGTTTTATTATTAATAATTGTCTAACGCAATTTTGAAATTTTATCAATATATACCGTTATTAATAAGAAATTTTCACATTATAAGATTTAATTGAATAATCGTACCTATTTGGTATGAGTAAATGGACCTAAATTTTAGCCATAATTTATCAATTATAACAGAAACTTAACTCTTATGATTAAATGAATTTTAAATTCACATAAACTTTATTTTATAAAACAATTCATTTCAATATATAGGAAAAAAAAATATTCTAGCAACAATATTCCGTATTCGGAATGATGCCGATGACGGCCATACCCTATTAATAAACAAATAATCAAAATTGATCATATGCCCTCATAAGAGAGATTATTTTTTGGTAATAAATCAGATTCTTTTAGTAATTATACGTAGTTTATTTAAAGACAAAATAATATACAAATAGAACATGTATAAAGTTTATTTTTAGATTTTAATTATTATTAATATCAAAAATAATGTCATTATCCAATATCAAATATATAAGGCAAGTTATATTATTTAAAAATAATAAATAGTGAAACTCGTTTTATATGGGGTACCATATATAATCATTATCACTATTGCAAAAAATACTTTATAAATCGGTTTAAAATGGTATTCTAAACTATACTACGATCTAGTATAGAAATAGACCATATAGAAAGTGTACACATTTTAAACTAGGCGGTACACCGGTGTAGAAGGAGTAGAATTTAAACTGACCCTTTTTTAAATCAGGAGTAGAATTTACTAATATCTACACAGGTTATAAGGGCATCAGGTATACCTACTGCAAATTTACTAATATCAGGAGTAAAATTTACTAATATCATTTTAATTTTGGTAAACCTACTAAAAAAGAAGGGTTCTCACAAATCGAATCATCATCTTTATTAGCAAAAAGATGCTTAAACCTTGGTACAATTAGAAGATACTATAACACCTTTGTATGAGAGTTGTTTAATCTGTCCCTTGGTGTCTTACATATTGGACATTTCTCATCTTCAAAACCTTTCCCATACAATATGCAATTATTTGGGTATGCATGAATCTTTCTATATTGCATGCCTAAAGGACATATTATTTTCTTAGCATCATAGTAGCGTTTGGGTAACATATTTTCTTCTGGAAACATGTCTTGCAACAACTCAAGCAATTCTAAAAAGCTCATCACTCCACCTATGTCATGTTTTCACACTTACCAATATCAACACCACATTCAATAGGTTGTATTTTCTGCACCTTAGGTATAAAGGTTTTTTGGCATCATTGTACATATTATCATATGCATGTGACCACATAAAAGCATCTTCTCCAACTTCACGAATCATGTCCTCTACCTAATCATCAGTGTCCATGTCATCATCAAAGGTTTATTCCACCTGTTCAGATGCACTCGACCTTTCCACATTTTCACCATGCCATACCTATATTGTGTAACTCTTGTAAAATCTCTCACAAATTATATGAGTGTACATCTCTTCAGGACTTTGTTTCCTCTCATTCAAACACTCAAACAATGATAATAAAACATTATATTATCATCATCACCATTTCGTTTAGCAAAATATAGAAACTCCTTCATCCCCTCAGCATACTCAACACTTGTTCGTTTAGCATTTATCCAACTACGATCCATATTTATAGAAGATTAAAAAATAAGACAAATAGAAAACAAGAAAATCTAGCTTGCAGCTAATTATGAGAAAGAATATATCCCACACAAATGGAAGAACTCACCAATTCAAACAAGTAAATGATAGTAATAAATTCAGCAAATAACAATAAAAGCTACCTCCAGAAGTGCATAAATTTACAGTTCTCAAGACAAGGAGTTCAAAACAAAACTCACTGTCTGTGAAGGGCCAAGAAGATTTAAACATTCAAACCAGTGAAAAATGAAAGATAGGAGGTGCGAAGTGGGTTTTGATTAAATTAAAGTGTATTTGGTAAGCAAAGCTACACCGAATGAAATTGAATACTGGTATAGAAATTATTTTTTTCTAAACCTGATATATTCTACACCGGTTACTTTTACAACCAATATAAAATATTATAAATTAATTATTTCATAAAAAATATACACCGGATAAAACAGAACACCATTGTAGAAATAAATTTTTCTAAACCGGACATTACATTCTACACTTGTCACTTTTACAATTGGTGTAAAGTATTAATCTACACAGGATGAAATTTACATTTGGTGTAGAAAATATGATAATATACAACTGACACTAACATGTTTGGTTTCAATCTGTTGTATTTGTTTGTTTTTGAAAAATAAAAGAACACCATGTCATCAAAACAAGAAAATTCATTCATTCAACTTTACTAATAACTTTACATCAAAAGTTTGAAATTTCAAAAAATAATATCTATCAAAATATATAATATATTCTAAAAAAGGCTTGCAGGCTTTCACTCCTCATCAGACTCAGAGTTTTGGGATTTATCATAGTGGGTAAAATCAACAAGAGTATAGAAGCTATCATTTTGTTGATAGAGGCAAACTTCTGAATGGAAAGCTCTAAAACTCTCTTTTAGTTTGTTAACTTTCTGAGTTAGTTCTTCCACCGAGTCCTCTAGGCCATCGAAGCGCATGATGAGTTCCTTAAGGCACTCCATCAAAGTAATAACCAAGGGAGGAGGAGAAGGAACTATAGGGTGAGGTCATCATGTTTGTTTTCAAATTCATCTCTGTTTCTTTTATGCGCGAAGAAGGAGGTGTGCATGAGGAAGAAACTATTGGAAGGTTCAGATAGAAGAAAATAAAAGAAAATAGAGATTAAGTGATGAGACAAAAAGTACTGATCATAGGCATATTATATATATGCTTGAGGAATAAGAACGATTTCATAAAAGAATATTAAAGAGTGCAATTGGCCTTCTAACATAATGACTACAAATATTGGAAACCGAAGAAGAGAAATGAAAAGTCTAAAGAAGGTACAGAAAAAAAGCGGGAAAGCATAGACAAGAAACTGAAGAGTCATAATAGAAAGTACATTTAACACTAGTTATAGATATTTTACATCAACTACATGTAAATATGATATAAATATTTCATCTTATTTACAAAAATGCACCAATCATTTTTTTTAAATCGTCTCCGCAAGGATCAGTTTAGAAATTGAGCTTTAGAAAGCATATTTTATAGTAGTGTATCCATCACTGTATCAACAAAAAAATTAAAAAAGTTATATGATCTATGTCATTAGGTTGTCAAACTCATAAAGGGATGCAAACTTGGATTGTAAATTCAAATATAAATTCATAATTGTTTATGTTTATCAATAAATATTTGTTAAAAGTATATAACTAGATAATTAAAATACAAAAAATGATAGCAATTTGATTTAAATATATTTTAAATCTAAATAATTGAAATTAAATCTATCAACATTCATAGTTGATCTTACTAAAGAAAAAAATTTCTATAAAGTTCCTATATAAAGTCACTACACATAATCAAATCCAAAAAGCTAATATGAGTTTAATTATTGGTTGACAAGATTTTAAGCTAGAAACATAAAAACAGTAAGTTTAAGAGTAAGTTCAACTTAGTTTACAGCTAACACGAGTTTAAGAGTAAGTTGATACAACTTTATAAGCTAAAAACGGTAAATTCGAAAAATCAACTCATGAATATCACAACAATTTATTTTCACTGTCACTGCTAACAAAATACTTATCATAACGCTACGACGGTTAAAAGGAAAAATGCAGTAAAAAAAAGACAATGGCATATTCTTAAATAAATCTATATTTTATAAACTTTTAACAGCATATTGCATAAACCACCGTTAAAAGTGACACAGAGAACTTATAATGGCGGTTTTTAGAAAAAACGTCATTATAAGTCAATCGTTCTGCCTTCCCACCTTGCCTTTTCATGCCCTATATGCAAATAGAAAGTGTATGTCTCTTGCCTCTTTAGTTCCTAACGTAGAACCCATCATAAGGGAAGGCCAATAGATACTTCTTACGATCTGTCTTTTCCTCAATCTTAAATATCCTTCCATTGTACTTTTTGTTTCACTTCCTTTTCCTCAATCTATTTCCTCTTGTTATCGTCCTTGTCTTACTGTCTTTTTCATTTTTCTTTAATGGCATCCTTTTCAGGCTCTTCTACTTCCTATTCACAAAAACGTTCCCATTATTATTTTGAGGATAATCATCCTCTCCTTGACCCGATACTTGATTTTTAGTTTCCAGACCTCCTCAAACATCTATAAGAATTGATAAATCGAATGGATAATTTAGAGAACTTAGTTGAAGAGCTATCCCTTTAGGTAGAGAACCTTAAAGAAAGGTTCGATAGTCTCCATTCTAATCTTCGACACCAACATAACTAGTGGCACTTCCATAACCCTTCAAATGACCCAGATGACTACCAAATCTCATACGAGTATGCTTTATCTTATTGAAAGGCTTCACCTTTCTTTCATCTCCTTTTTTGATATGATTTGGAGCTAGTAGATGGGATAAGATTCTTACAAAATATAAGAATAGTATGTTAGAATATTTTTTAAAGAAATAGTCAAACTATTTATTATATTTTCTAAAATTAGTTATTGTTCTGATCAATTGTGTACACATTTTTCTTAAGTATAAACCAATATATATTGTACCGAGTTTAATATTAGCCTAACTTAACTCGCTCAAAATTTTAGTATAGTTGAAAATGCTACCATATAGGTTGCTTGATAGGACACAAATTGTGTATTATTTCTATAACATTTTGAGGGTTTTGTGATAACTTTACCATTTATTTTATGCCTGCAATTGTGCTTTTGTGGTAATACATGATTGTGCTTAGCAATATGCTAATTTAAGGGTAAAATAGTAAATTAACTCCTTCAAACTGCATATATGTTATTGTTTAGTAACCGGTTGGACTTGTACAGTGAGTTTTGATGTTGAATTACATATATTTTAGAGGGAAACCAAGGATTTATGTGATTAGGAAAGAGATTACAAGATAAAGAGAACCAAATCAAGCATGGCAGCCTCTGTGTACTTCAGTCGCCATCAAATTGTCCACAGGGTCTGACCTCACTTCTTTTGGGAAGTTTTTCTGTGTTCATAGATCACGACCAAAAATAGAATCTGGTCATGACTAAAGAAGAAAATTAGTGAAGCTACACATTTTTTATTAGGTTAACCTGGCTTTAAAAGGAGAGGAAGCTGTAGACATGGGGGAGGCTAGTTTTTTACCTGATACGACAAAGAAGCAGTACTCAAACATTCTCTCCATAACCCACCCTTATATCTTCCATCATTCATCCTTCTATCACTATTTTTTTTTGCTTTCTTCATGGCATCACATCTGAGCAGCGATTACAGAATAATAGGAGTCATGAGATGCTAAATCTTTAGACTCTTGGTGGTGGATCGCATATCTTGAGCTCATGGACAGCACTGTATTGGGGAGTTTTATATTTTAATCTCACCTTTCTTATGTTTTTTTGAATTCCTAGATCTAAGATTTTGATTTTATGAGTAAGAATTGGATATCGATCGATTATTCTGAGATTAGATTTTATAATTGAATTTGGATGATACGGATATTGGTTTAATAAGAATATTTTAGTTTCAATTTCTGGATAATTGAGTTTTTATCAATGATCATTGCTAACTAATTTGATTGCTTGAAATCTATGGTCATCGAACAATGATCATTCGAGGGCATCTTTATCATCTGATTTAATTACACGCTAAGTGATTTTTAAACAACGCATTAATGCTTTTTGAACTAGCTTTGATCAAATGAGTTTAAGGAATATTAATATCCTGGACTCAATAGATCAATTGAGGTTTTATTCAAGAATTAGTGATTTTAAAATTCCCATATCATATAAAGAGTAAGGATAGATAGGTTTCCATCATCAAGAGTCTTAACATATTTCTTTAACAATCCATCCATTTTCCATCTTAATCAAAAATACAAAAATATTTATTTTATTACACCCTTATTTTATTGTATCAAAAATCAACCAAATCCAAAATCCATTTTTACTTTCACTCAGGTTTTCAATGATTTTATCACCAATCTGCTAGGGTTCCAAAAAAAAGGCTCCTTGAGAAGAATGATAGGGTTGTGCCTTATACTGCATTAATAGGGTGCAATTACTTTTATTTTGATGAGCTGGACGATGACATCCGCGCTGCAAATCATTGCTCAAAACTCAATAAATATGTAAAGAACTTTTTTTCTTTATAGGACCTGCATCGATACCTTGTTTAGCTGAACGTTTAGCAATGAGTACTTTAAATAAAATTGAAAGTGAGCATATCTTGAGAAAAAAATATTAATCAAGAAGTCTAATTTATCGAATAAATTAATAATATAACAAATTACTAAATACAATTGGCATACTAGCTTAGAGTCTAATTTATTGGATTCAAGATTATATGTTATCTTTAAATAACAGGATCAATGCTTTTTACAGTAGTTTTTATTAAATCGCCGTTACATATACTTGTAATGGTGTTTTAACTAAAATCACCATAAAAGGCCTTCACATATAGTAAATATCATACTTTTGACTATAGTTTTATTAACAACCATCATTAAAAATATGTAATGGCAGTTTTAAATTAAAACTGCCATGAAAGGGCATAAAAATTTACATAACATAATCCGTGGTGAGCTTCAAATTTGCTTTTGACACAGACTATGATGAAAGGAATTTTTTGTGAATTTTTACCTATTTTTGGTTACTCCATTGTCATTATTATCGTCATTCTCATCTTCAAAGCTGTAAGTCACCATTTAATGTAACATCCTAATTTTTTCCTATATGTATAAGACTGATAGAAAAAAGAGTTTCTGAAGGGATTGAGATGGTAATCAGAAGAAAAGATAATGATTAGATAAGTTGTACGCCAAAGAAAGATATAAGGTATAAAGTTATAAAGTCAAAAGGGCTAAATTGTAATTAATGAAAATTTAAAGGGCATAATGGTCATTTTTAAAAAGAAAGAGACTAAAGTAAAAATCCTAAAAGTTCCATGGTGCAAATGGAATTAGACACAAGTTATGGACCATTAAGTATAATTATGAAAAGTTAAGGACTAAAGTGCAATTTTTAAGAGTTCATGGGTAAAATGATAATTAAGAAAAGTTAAGCCAAAATGTCCAAAAAATGCCCGAAAAGATTTTGATCCCAAATTTTACTAGTAAATAGTGAATGAAAATTGGGAAAGATATATTTTTCATAATTTTGATTTAAGGTCCCCATAAATTGATATTAATTTATGAAGTCTAAAGATTAGAACAGTATTTTCCGAATCTCATAATCAAATAAAATTTTATATTAAATTCTTATAACTAATATAATAATTTATGAAAATAAAATAAGTCAAATAGGAGTCTTGTAGAAGTAATTATAGAATTTAAGATAAAAAAAAAAAGACACCGATAAAGGATTGAAAGAAATGTATAAAATTTTTAATAGGAATTCTAAGTCTCAGAAAATTATGAGACTTTACAAAAAAAATATTTTATATTATAATAAATTACTAACAATTCCAAAACTATTAAAATAATTTTATGGAATTTATCTTAAAAATCAAGGTAATTTAAATATATCAATATAAGAAATTAAAGTAATTGCCTTAAGATGTGTGCCAAATATTTAGTGGGACCCAATTTTTGGTTCACATGGCATCAAGTAAAGGCCTAAAATATTAAGAGAGCTTTTAGAAGCCAAATAGAGTTTTTACACTATTTTATGACTTTTTAAAAGAAAGAAAACTAAAGGAAATTGCAAGGAGCTTCATGGAGCATGTGTGGTATGCAAGGAGTCTTTGTAGGACCCCATAATAATTCCAAGTGGCGTCAAGAGCAAAGGGAAGTGATTTTGTCATGTGTTCCAATTTATTAAAATAATGTAAGAATTAGGTTAATGATGATTAAGGATAATTAATCAAGAAAGCAACTAATAAGATTCAAGATTAAGGAGTTGTAATAATTATAAAATTGAGGGAAAAAATGGTCCCTAAGCTCTTGAAAATTTTCTATAAATACCCCCTTACATGCAAAAGTATGGCACTTGGGAAGACCTTGGGGAAACTCTTGCTCTCCAAAAACTTGACATATTCCAAAACAATTTTAAGAAGAGATCTAAGGCACTTTGATCCAAGGTAACTAGGGCTTAAGGTATGTAATTCTTTCTAGTTTATTTATAAGTGTTTTGAAAGGAAGAAACTTAGGTTTCAATGGTTAGAAACTTCATTCTTCCCTTGGTAACTGTCATATCCCGATTTTTAGATATAGAAGCCCAGTATGTAGCCTGAAAGAGGTAGGCTACCAGGACCTATTGAGCAGAAGTCCCAGAAGTATACAGATAATATTCAAGAACTAAACTGCAAGTAAGTGAAAGATCAGGGACTAAATTATAAATAGTGAAAGTCCCTAGGGGCATAATGGTCATTTTGAAGAAAGAAATGGACTAAACTGAAAAGTCTAAAAGTCCTAAGGCCAAAAATGAAAGTAGATACAAGTTATGGGACATTAAGAGTAATTATGAAAAGTTGAGGGATTAAAGTGTAATTTTCAAAAGTTTCTAAGGGCAAAATTATAATTATAGAAAGATGAGCCAGAAAAGGCTTAGAACTACCTAGAAGCATTTCAATCCCAAAATTAATCAGTAGATAGAGAAAGTTAACCTCGTTAATCTAGCATGATACAAAAATTTTATTAGAGTTCTAGATAGCTGATATTTATCTGATAGTCTGAAAGTTATCTGAAATTTTTATCAGATCTTCTAGACCTTAGATATAAGTGAAAAAGTCATAGGAAGGTGAATCCTATTAAGCCAGAGGTTAGAAAACTGATGGAACCCTGTAAGGAGTTTTGTAAGAAAAGTTATTCACATTTTAGTGAATTTTGACGGGAGTTTGTGAACGCCCGAGATCTGATTATGAAACTTAAGCAATAAGCAAGTTATGATTGAATAAGCTCAAATGATGTCGTGGAAAGGCCCATGATGACGCCAAGTGAGGCCCAAGCCCATGATATTAGTTCATCTGATAAAAGGGCTAGTGTCCATAAATATCCAGAAAAAGGTACAAAATGACAAAAATATCCCTATGTTATAAAAAAATTAAAGAATGAGTAAAGGGTCTTTCAGTCATTTGATTAAGGTTAGATAGTCAAGGAAGGTTACCTGGATAGTTGACCAGGGTCAGGAAATACTCTCGAAATATGTGAAAAGATAATAATGTCTCTAGAATTATTAAAGAGGAACTAAGGGCATTTTGGTAATTTGTAAAGGGATGTTTCTTAGGAACCGAGCCACCAGAGTGCTTGAGCTTGATTAAAGACCCAAGTGGCATTAAAATAATATTTTAGTGATTTTCAATAAAGTAGAGTTACCTGGTTAGAGATACCATTGGGAAAAGTGATAAGATAGAGGTTTAGACTCATCAAAAACCATGAGGTGGCATGAAAGGGCTCCTCATGGGACCCACAAGGCATCACATGTCATGAGTCTAGGGAAAGAAGAAAAAGCTAAGGACACGTGGCATGATCTCAGCCATTTATTCCAGGATAAGACTCTAGAATTCTCTAGAAACGCTGAGTCAGCTGGTGAGGTATCCCAAGGGCCCCACTATTGTGCCACCTAAGTAAGTAAGGTGTCCATGGATGATGTCATCTTGATGAATCATCTAGGATGATGATGTCATCTTGATGATGCAAGCGAAGCTTCTTGAGAAAGCTAAGCGATCTAAGCCGTTCATCGTGATTCAATTTGAGCTATCCATTCCACTTCTACTCAACTATAAATACCCCCACCCCCTCAAGATGAATCATGGCCAAGATCTAAGAAAGAAGAGAAAAGAAGAGAGAGAAAGAGAAAAACAGAAAGAAAGGAAGGAAGGAAAAAGAAGGAGTTTTGGCTGAGTTAGGAGTAATCCAAGGAGTTTAGGGACTTGAAAAGCTTAGAAATAAGGTAAGTAATTTATTATAGTCCATACTCTAATAAATTAGAGGATTGTTCTTATGAATTTAATAGTTAGAATAGAGAATATCTCTATTAGGTTAGTCGTGGATAGAAAGAAAGTTAGGGGATTGTCAGGTTAAGGGTATTACCTTAAGTTAAGCATGAATTAAGTAGAGCTATACTAGATAGGATAATAATGAAGATATTATTATGCTATGTATAGGCTCTGACCTATGAAAAGAAGGTACCTCAGAGTGAAGGCTAAGGACTAAAGAAAAGCTATCCAACAGGTAGTGAACTTACCTACTTGTATGCTTATGTTGCTTGGATGCTTTATGTGATGTTTACTTACTTTGATGATATGAAGCATATATAATTAAGTAATGCTCTATTTCTTTTTGTGTTATTGCCATATGTTATAAGTAAGGGACATGAAAGCATATAAGTGATCATTATGTAAGCATGATCATTAAGTGAATACATAGTAACATCAATCATATAGATGCATACATTGTATGGTTTTCGTTTACTACTGAAATTTCCCTAGAAATCTCACCCCTTCCATATCAATCCAATCACAGTAGGTATTCTCAAGATAGAGGATATGAAGATGCATGAAGAGAAGTTAATAATTATTTAACATGATTGATATATGTTATCCATATGTATAGTTGGGTGCTGAAATTTGCCACTGTGAACAGTAGCTCGTGGAGAGGTTGTGATCTTTGAGCTGTAATTAGAAATAGTAAATGATTGAATAAATGTATGATATTTTACTAGTAAATATTATACATACCAAGCTTCGATTTGATATATAGAACGTATTGTTTGGATGTCAACACAAGGAGATATAATTTTTCAAAGTTGGGACCAAAAATGCTGGAATCAGGGAAGGATGCTGGATAAACAGTAAAATTAGAGCATTTACCGATGTTGACTTGGTCAAGGTGTGGTCAACAAGTTATTTTTCCCTGAGGGAGGATTAAGTTAGCTTCGTGTAGCAATTTGAACCACTTCATTTCAACTTTTTTAGATTTAATTATGATTTTTTGAAGTCAAGTAACTTCTCTAGAATTTATGTAGTAAACAGTACTCAGTAGAGTAAAATTACAGATTATGTAATTTAACTTCAATGACCTTAAAAGTGGTTCCAGATGCTACCGTTTGGTCCCTAACACATAAAAAAATTAGGATGTTATAGTAACCTTGCTGTCCAAATTTTAAATTAAAGAAGGAAGAGGAAAATAAAGTTAGAATAATGTAATTAGTGCTTAGAAAAGTTAGTTTAGATGATTAGTTATTGAATTAAGTTGATATTCTTAACTTTTCCATTCATGAAACCTTTTGGCCTGCACTATTTTGGATAGAAAGAGATGTAATTTCAATTATATACTGCTTCCATTGAATTTAGATGATGATTTTGTGTAGGATTAGATAGGTTTAGAACTTTGGAAGCATTGGAATTGAAAATTATAATTTGTAATCCTTCTCTATTACTATTCACACACATGAACAATCATTGGAATTTCATGATTTTATGCTTCCAATGTTTTTAAAATGAAAATTTGAGTTGGATAAAGTAGAGGAACAAGTATTGGAAACATTGGAATCAAAATAAAAAATTTTCAAAGAATTATATGCTTCTTTTCATTTCTGTCCAGAACAGGGTATAACTACTAAAATTTGGAAATTCTGAGTTCATAAATGGATTTAGAAGTTCAAATTGTGTAGATTAAAGTCAAGACATCAATTGATTCAAAGTCTAAGCTAATCAGAAGAAATTAGGAAAAGTTACCCTAATTAATAACCAAGCTTAATACTCTTGAATGTTAATTGAGTTAATTCATGATGAGTGGATGATAATGCAATGTTAGGATTTATTTGTGTGCTCAAATAGGGTAGCCACGCATCAAGGAGAAGTAGGAAGCAAGAGGTAAAGAAAAAGGATAAGGAAAGAAAGGAGTAAGATGTAGTGAACTTACCTACTTGTATGCTTATGTTGCTTGGATGTTTTATGTAGTGTTTACTTACTTTGATTATGTGAAGCATGTATGATTAATTGATGCTCTATTTCTTTTTATTCTATAGCCATATATTATAATTAAGAGACATGGAAGCATGTAACTTGTCATTATGCAAGCATGATCATTAAGTGCACACAATGACATCAAGCATAAAGTTGCATACATTGTATGATATTCGTTTGCTACTGAGATTTCCCCAGAAATCTCACCCCTAATTCCATTCCCAACCACAGGACATTCAAGAACAAGAGGAGAAGGACACTTGATGATTATGTTGATTGTTTATTTGAAAATGTAATGTAGGAATTTGGAAATGTATGTAAATATGCTTAGTTGTAGAAAAATTATGTTGTAAATAGTAACTCATAATGAGGTAGTGACCTTGGAATCATAATTAAAAATAGTAAATAAAAAAATAAATATATGATATTTTTTCACATTTAGTTAACATTTTAAATTTTGTTTTGACACCAAGAATGCTTTATTTCGATATCTATACAAAGAGAACAAAATTTTTAAATTTGGGTGCCAAATCAATAGCTATCTAACCCAAACCATTTAACTCATGTTTCAGCCTTGTCTAACAAGGGTAATCAATGGTTTACAGCACTAAACAAACATTTATACACCTTTATACCACATACTTGATATATGTATTTAAATAAATTTCATTTCTTTTAGCTAAATAACTTAAAACTTCAGAGTTTGAAATCAATTCCCAAGCTCTAAACTTATAGCCTTTAACATTCCAAAGTCCTTTTCAGAAAAACCAAATTCATAATAGCCAAAGCACTAACCATTAGCTTGATTTCAAATAACTCAAGCTTCAAAATCTACCCAAACAAGTTTCTACACCACTTTTCAATACCCTCAAATGAAATTCCATAGGTTCCTTTCAAGAATAAAAACCCATGAACTTAAGAGGATCCAACTTAATGAATTATAATAACTTGACTAAAATATTATTCACTTCAATAACGCTACAGATTTCTTCTTAAGTCTCATGCCTAGACAATATAGAAATAACAAGGGACTGCGAATTTGATGGTTTGGCTTTGAGTAAGATTTCTTATAGAGGTCTAAGGGGTCAAATTTCTTTAAACCTAGCTCTCCTATGACCTTGTCTTTTACCTCTAGGGGCAATTCACTTTGCTGAGAGGAGCCTTTTGCCTAAACTCTATCGCTTCTAGAACTTCTACCAGATGGGAGACTTCTTAGTGACATCTCAATTTATTCGAGAACATGAGGAATATTCAATTCCAAATGAGATGAATATGCCAATAAAATCAAAAGGAGAGAAAACACTTTGAGACTTCCTAAAAAGGTCTTCAATGATGCCTCAATTACAATTATGCCCGGGTTCATAATGATAATTGAAACCCTATTAAAGCATCCCTACTCCACATAGCTATAAAAGACTTAGGCTTTGTTTGGTTCACCATAAGGGAGGGTATGTTAGGTTAATTTAAGGGAGGGTAGGGAAAGGTAGGGGAGGTTAATGAATGATATTTTTTGTTTGGTTCAGAAGGGGAGGGGAGGGGAGAGGGGTTAATTAAAAGTTGACAAAAATACCCTTATCTCTTTATTTAAATTTATTTATTCTTTATTTATAATATTCATATCAAAATTATTATTTTTTTAATTTATAAATCTTAAATTTTTTATCTCATTTATATATATAATAAAAATAAAAAAAATAAAAAATATGTTAAAATTTTAACATTATTTTTTATTAATGTTATAATTATTATATATTTTAATATAATATATAAATACTTTATTATACTTATTAAGTTTTATTATAATTATTATGCAATTAAAGAAAAAATTAGATGTGAAAAAAAAGGTTTGAGGGTATAATTGGAATATTAAAAAAAGTTTGGGACATTTTAGTCAAAAAGAGGGTAAAAGTTTCTCTCTCCTCCAAAAACCCCCACTTTTGGAGGGGAGGTGAGGGAGGGGAGGGGACCACAAAAAGACAAAAAATCTCCCCTCCCCTCCCCCCTATTTTTCCCAACCAAACACACTTTCCCCTCCCCTCCCCTCCAAAACCCCCCAACCAAACAAACCCTTAAGCTTTGATACCAAATTGTTACACCCCAAAATTCAAGCAAAGACCGGCACAGAATATGAAGAAATTAATATTCCTTAAACCTTAAACATTAAATAAAGCATCTGATATAATAATTATAATAAATATTCCATTATAACAAAAAGGCAAGTCATTATTTTGGCAGGATTGTCTTTGTATAACAGACCTTCCAAAAATTCTACCATAGACTGTAAGTGTTTCAAATCATATACAGACATGTCTCAAAATAGTTAGTACTCATACTTTCACAAAATGACAAAAGACCAAGATTTTATCCATAGAGTAGGTAGAGCATCTGAACTTCAAACATAATAATAAAAGTATTTTCTAAGTTTAAAATTACATTATAAGTAGATACGTCAAAAAATCAACACTTCAGATATGAAATGAGGCCCTTCACTGCTCAGCTGAAGGAACAAGGTGAACAAAACTATCTGAAGCCAAAATAATCTTCCAGTGAATAACATCCCATTAAAAATAATTTAAAATGAGGAAAGAAACTATTTAAAATATATTTAACTATGAATAATAAAGTTTTTCGATTAATCTAACTTTCTAGAGTATAAAATCATAACAACAATAAAACTATATAAAAATTATAAATCAAATCAATCTAAATATCCAGTGAAATATTTTATTTAAGGAAATCTGTTTAAAATGATAAACCTCAAATCTCACTTTTCTTTAGGACTTTAACAGAACGAAATAACAAGCGTGTACACATAATCCACATGGGTAACTAACCATTCTGGCATAGCTTGAAACCATAAAAATAGGCGTAGGTACAAGACCCAAGAATCACAGACATAGGTACAAGATCCACAAATAAGAGGCGCAAGAATAAATCCCACAAATATCCGGTGTGAGTATTGTGCTCACGAATATCAATCGAGCTTGAGTTTAATCATAGTGCACCAAGGATTAACAGTACTGCTATTAGAAACTAACGTTCTGTATTCAATCCTCTCCTGAAACATTTCTAAGTATGTGTGGGGTCAACTTATCATTTATAAAGAACAATATCTCTTAATACTGAAATCTCATAACAATATTTCTTAATCAAGGAGCCCAGCATGTAAATCAAAATAGAATTTTAAGATTTCTTTCAATTTATATGCAGTAAAACTCTTTTCAATAATAGAAGTTCATATAAGAATATTTTGGAATGAAAAATTATCTCAATATAAAAATTTACAAAATATCTTTCAAAACTTTCTTTGTCAATTCCATAAATAAGTATGATAGTATAAACCATTTTTAAGAAAAATCAATGATAATAATTAAAACCCTTAATTCATATAAACATACTTTTAACAAATCTTGCTTAAAAATTGATACTTTAATTAACTTATATCAAATGGAAAGATTTTATTAAAATGTTATTATAATAGGATGTTATTCACTCACTTGCGATACTCCGATATAGCTTACTCCTTCTCTATTATTTATAATAATATTCTCTTTTTAATTCCCTAGATTCCCCAAAAATAAAATATTAATACTTAAACTCAAATTTCAATTATAATAGTTGTTATAATATACTATTATAATTCTATATTCCAAATATTTTCATTCATAAAAATAGGACCCTTATCCACATAAGCTTCTTTTCTTCCAAACATTTAACATTCTTCACTAAATATTAAGCTCTAAGAATATTGCTCTTTTTATTACCTTTCTCAAACTTCATAGTCCATCATGAAATGAAATTTATCACTTTTATCCTAAATACCTTTCATTTACCACAACCACAACAAGTCACATATTTACATTTTAACACTTGAAGCTACAAAACTATAACCATAACTTTTACTTTAAATCTATAAATTTCAAGCTTAGAAACGACCTCAAATTTTAAATCTTGATTCCAATTTCAACTTCCTCAATTCAGCTCAACACTCACACATACCAAATTTATTTTCAAACATCAATTAATGAAAGTATCCATTAGTCTTTTCTTACTCTTATTGTTTATACGATTTTTCATTGAAATCTAAAAATTTCCAAATCTAAAAATGCTCACAACAGCAAGCTTCTGCAACAACAAAACAACTCTCCACTACTCATGATAGCAGCTTATATATATAGACTATCTAGTTATAGCAACAATAGTAAGCCTCTACAATAGCAAGCATATATACATATATATACACTAATCATCCAAAACCTTGGTTGTTTATAGGCATATATTTGCCCAAAATAGTAGTAAACTTGTGCATTTCTCATGACAGCATGGCATCTGCACTTTCTCGTCTCTTTTCTTTATTTTGCAGGCAGCTACAGTGGATTTCAACCTTAAAATTTGCATATCAAAGGAAATAATGACAGAAAGAGGCAGAGGGTACTTACCAAAGTTAAACCCACTAATTCCTTGTATGATCCAACTCTCCAATCACCCTCTTCACCATCGGCAACAACCTCTACTTTCCTTACTATGTCGCCTCTTTGTTGTCTCACTCTCAATCTCTCGCGCGATAGAAAATTGGGGAAAGCTATGGCGATAAGGACAATCACTGGTGGCAGCAGCATGATGACAAACAGAGATGGAATCATGGCATATGGTACTCTGAATTTTCCCTCTCACCACTGTCGATAGGAAAAGAAAGAAGGAGAATTTTCTGAATTAAAAATGGACAAAAGGGAAGTATGGTACTTTCACATAGTATCTGGAGAAAATAAAACCCCACTTTGGCTTGAGTTAGGATTCGAATCGGAGACCTCACACTCATCTACACTATCTCTAACCACACAACCATCAACTTTACTTGTGACAATAATGCAAGAAATAATATATACCTTATTAAAATGGTATTATTTATCTATATATTTTCTAGGGTCATTATAAAAAGTCTTTGTGTATGACTCATTTGGGGCCCACTCTCACTCAACCTAGGTAGTCAGGGGTTCCAATAGCTATCCCAGGATGTCTATTCATTTTTTAAGAACAAAATTCCCTTGGGATGCCTGTTGCTCTAGTACATCCTATAACATATATAGTTACCAAGTTAAATGAACTGAAGAGCAAGTAATAACATATAAATTCTTAGTTTTTAAATTAGTCACTTGCAATCATCTCAACAACTATAGCAACCTCTGGAGTGATATATTGTTTTACCCTCGCAGCTTTCTATTTTTGTTGGTGAGATGCATATTGGATGATGATAGATGAAGAAGGGTATGAGGCTTTAGGGTATGATGCAGTTACTATTTTTGCAACCTTCAACTGCTCTTGCATTATTTTTCTCTTAGGGATATTATACCCCTCTCAAAACATATAATGCTGGTACACATTCTTCTTGGCTATTTATTGATTTCTCTTATAAATAGCCTATGCAAATGAAACAAAGTTAGATTAGTTGATTAAAATGTACATTCATTACTAAGTTAATTAAAACCTTATAAGTAGTCTCTTCCTGTCGTTGATGAAATAATGTCCAAGCTTCGTCATTAATAGTGTGGTATGTGTCCTTCATATGCTCCCCCATCTAACTACCTCGAAGGTAGTCCTTAGCAAGATTCAACTTAAAGTCCCTCCACTGTTCATCGTATTGCTTTAAGATGTGATGCTTCATGCTTGCAGTGGTAGGGATGTTAAAATTTTGCTACTTGGAAGTGTAAAAAACATATAAGATGAAGCTATAATAAGGGACAAAATCATGAATAACTAAAGTAGATAGGTGAAACATAAAATTAGAAATATACCAAAATATCCTCCCAGATCATATCATTGTCTTTATGGTCGACTGACTTCCAGTTAGGGCACACAATGTTAATCTTAGCATGTACTATATGGCCGACATAGCTGTTTAACACTTACCCATTTGACCAGTTGCCTTTATGTTAGCATCAAACTCAACCTGTAACCTCGTGGGATTTGACCCATCGGTTGTCTTAGAGACACGTTTCATATGGGTCGGGCATCTTCCTCTTTTCTTCCCAGATTGACCAAACCCCCTAAACCTGTTGAACCTGAATCGTCCATGCTCTATTAAAAAATAATAAATAAAGTTAAGAATATGATACAACTAACTAGCTAAAATAGTGAACTAATCTCCCAAATTATAACTTCATTAGCCACTTGTTTAGAAATTAAGAACCTCAAAATAGCACACTATACTTTACTCTTTAAACCTAAATGGCCCAATAACATACACAAATATATATTCATCTTTGTTATATCCATAAATCAACTATCAAACCATCATTTTAACTTGAGCTCATCGTACTGTCAAACTATCCTAAAGACAACAGTTTATAACTTGAGCTATACTATCCTAAAGCTCATCGTACTGTCAAACCATCATTCATAACTTGAGCTCTACTATCCTAAAGCCTTATTTTGGAGTTTTTCAACACCTATTACAATAGTTCAAATATTTAAGAATATAAATTAACAAAACTCATTTAGTTTTTAAGCAACAAAATACCCAAAACTCTGTAACCCACTTCAATGAATCACTTGCCTACATACCCACAATGTGACATTTACATATTTTATTAACTCATTTAGTCTCTTTTAGCTTTAATCCCAATAAAGAACCAGACCACAAAATAATGAAGTTAAATGGTGAATTACAACTTTGAAGATGAAAACAACGACGGAGGGAGTTAACATCGATGGAGATAGTGAACGAAGATGAAAATGATGATGGAGTCACCAAAATCAATTGAAACATGACATAAAATACCTTTCATCCAAATTTGTGGTGGTAGGGCAGAGAACAAGACCATAAGTGGCTGTGTAAAAAGTAAATATGAAACTCACAGTGGATTAGATTTAGTAAATTTTCTTAGCTTTTTACAGAAATTTTTATTAACAACCTTCGTTACATATTTATTAACAACTATCGTTACATATATGTAATGGCGATTGTTAATAAAAACTACTGTAAAAAGTCTAACATTTACAATACTAGATGTGAAGACTTTATACGGTGGTTTTATTAACAATCACCGTTACAAGTATATGTAACGGCCGATTTTAATAAAAACTGCCATAAAAATCATTGATCATGTACTATTTATTTGAAGATAACGTTTATATCATCTTGAATTCAATAAATTAGACAGTAAGTTAGTATGCCAACAGTATTTAGTAATTTTTTACATTATCAATTTATTGGAAAAATTAGACTTCTTGAATAATATTTTTCCTCAAAATATGCGCATTTTTAATTTCCTTTAAGGTACTCATTGCTAAATGCACAAGCAATTAAATAAGGTAAAATTGATGTGTTAATTTGTTGAGTTTTGTGTGACCTAGATGGCATCATTTTCAACTATACGAAATTTTAGGCTGATATCAAACTCAGTACAATATAATAATATATTTATTCTTAAGATAACTTGGTACAATTGATCAAAACAATAATAATTGCCTTTAGAAAATATTCTATTTTGACTATTCCTTACAAAATATTGTAACATACTATTCTTTATATTTTACAGAAATCACATCCCATCCGCACGCCAAGTGCCAAAAAGTATCAAAAAAAAGGAGATGGATGAAAGGTGTTTCGCCTTTTAATCCAGTGATAAAGTAGTCGTCTGAGTTTTGTGAGTCATCTAAAAGGTGGTGGAAGCGCCAATGGTTATGTTAGTGGCGGAGATCATAATGTAGATGATTGAAGCTTTCTTCCAGGTTCTCTACTTGAAAGGAGAGCTTTTCAACCAAGTTCTCCAACGTATCCATTCTGTTTATCAATTTTTCCAGACATTTGAGGAAATCTGAAAATGGCAAAGCAAGTATCGGGTCAGGGAAATTATGCTTATCCTCAAAATCACCACGCGATTTATTTTGTGGACGAGAAGGAGAAGAGCATGAAGATGACACCATTTTAAGAAAACTAAAAAGAGAGTAAGACAAGACGATAGAAGAGGAAACAAATTGAGAAAATAGAAGTGGAACAAAAAGTACAATGGAAGGGTATTTAAGATTGAGGAAAAGACAATTCTTAAGAGGTATTTGTTGGTATTCCCTCATAATGGGTAAAGACGTTGGAAACTTAAAAGGTAAAAAACGTATACTTTCTTTATGCAAATAAGGCATGATGGCGGGAAGGCAGTAGGATTGACTTATAATGGCGGTTATTCTAAAAACCATCGTTATAAGTTCTCAGTGTCACTTTCAATGGTAGTTGTATGAAAAACTGTCCTAATAAGTTTCTAAAATGCGGATTTATTTACGAATATGTCACCACCTTTTTTTTTACAGTGTTTTTACTTTTAACCACGATGAAGTAATGCCATAATAAATGTTTTTTCTAGTAATGAGGGTTTAAATATATATAATGGAGCTTTACGTAATTATAATAAAATAGAGAGCAGGACAATGAATTTTACTCTATTTTTAATATACAAATAATGAAATATATAAATTAATTATACTGTTTGTCATTATTGAATAGACATAATCATTGTTTAATGGACCGATTAATCAATGTGAACCTTAGACGAAATAAAATCCATTACTTTCTTTTGTTTTCCGGAGTAGTATTGATTTCCCCACTTGAACTGCACATAGATTCATTTAAATCCGCAGCTGCCTAATTACGATCAAAAGTCAATGTTAACTTCACACAGCATCAAGGATTTGTGCATCCTATGGCTGTCAAATGAATTTTAACTCGAAAGAATTATGTTTACAACATGTCCAAACATGTTATAAATATAAGACAAAGATGAAGTAAGAGCACTTTTCCTAACCCTTCGTTTGCACAAAGCATTGGGGAAAAAATGATATAGGAGTTGATCCTTGTCACAAGCACCTTGACCCTCTTAATCAGTTGGCGTTGAGTTCCATCTCTAGTTATAGAGAAAACTCTTGTTACGATATCTTAGTCTCTTATGTGGACCTTAATTGTATGGGACTAGATTAATTTGTTACTCAGATACTTAATAATAGGATCTAAAAAAGGTGCCAAATACCTGTGAATCTATTGGAATCAAAAAATTATATATTGAGAGAGGGGGCAAAACGAAAAAAATAAATATTGTATATAAGATTTACATACTATATTCTTTCCCTGTCATATTTTATTTTCTATATTTTCCAATTTATGTTATATATTTATTTTTTTGAATATAATAAATTTAGATTATTAGCATAAAAAATTTGCATTTTCTGATTAGAACATAGCATGGCATGTTTAGGAATATGAAATTTAAATCATTTTGACAGCACAAATTATAGAGAGAAAGATAAAATGATTATATGATTTTGAGCAATCCAGTCAATTACTCATTTTTTAAAGTGAACTCAATTACTCATTTACTAAAAGAGAAAAAGATAAGTACATAAGTATGACATTAACTCGTGTTATCGTAACATAAAGTAGAATGTTGAAACGTACTATATTTAAAATTGCACTAATGATCGATGTGAATTATAAACAGGAGATGATAAGAGGATGAAATGGTTAAGGGCTTCTAATGTCCCTTGTAATGCTACAACTTCCTTTTTTTTAATGGTCATTAGTTTTTACATAAATTAAGTGACATTTCGATATTCTATAGGTAAAAAATGATGTTATTTTTAAATTTTTATAATTTTTAAATAAAATAAATTAAAATTACACAATTTTAGAGTATTCTTTTTTTTAAAGAATCATAAAAATTTTAAAATTGCACCATTTTTTCTCATAAGATATTAAAATACCATTCATTTTATGTAGAATCCAAAAATCCATAAAAAGAAAAAATATTTAGAAAGTAATTTGGACAATTGAAAGGGTCAAGAGAAGAGACATTAGAAATCCCTATTCCGATGAAATTTAAATCTCTTTTTTATTATTTAATTATTAAATTATTAAATGAGGAGAGATAAGTATAAAAGTATAACTTTATCAACAATAAGAATATAACATAATATAGTATAACTGACTAAGAAAATTAAAATTAGGTTATTTTAGCAAGAATGAGATTTGAATCACCTCAATTAAGGAGAGAGATTATATATAAAAAGTAGTAACTCAATTTATCTCTATTTTCACTCTCAATATAATCAAGCAAATTAAGAGAAATCCAAAAATAAACGAGAATGCATCATGTGAAACAAATTAACTGCATTTTCCATAGTTATAACATATAACGCGTTTCTTTGATGGGCCTCCCTAATAATCTCCATCGTATATTCACATTATCCAACTGGTTTTCTCACCCTATTTTGCTTTTTGCGTAAAGGCCTTTAAAGTCAGGTAATGGTATCGTCGTCGTCGTCGTCGTCGTCGCCATCCCAATCCCCTTTTCACACCCTTTTTTTTTTTTCAATTTATTCCTTTTATTTCAATTCTCCTACGGACCACCTTCTTCATTCCATCCAACATTATCCAAATCATGCACCCCCAAAAATAGCAATTCCCTCTTTTCCTCAATTAATATTAATAAATAAATTCTCGCACTTTCTGACTGAGCATTATCCATTCTTTCCCAAGCATCAATCTGAGCCGTCGCTGACGTGTAACAGAAATCTGATCGTTTCTTCATATTCTCTGTATTGTCCCACACCGACCAGTTTACATGAACCGAAACAATTCAAATTGTGTCTTTGAGCCTTATTGCTTTGATCCTTCCGTCCGATTTTATATTTTATATACGTTTGTAGGCCCATCCAATGGTGACCAGCTAAGCACAAGGGATTTACTTATTTTCTAGTTATATATAGGCTTGTATTTTTGGTAGTACGTTGTTTACAGTTCACTCCATTTCTTTTAGCTTACAGTGCACATCCCCGAGAAAGTATCTACGATATAAAATTCTTATCTTTACTGATATATTAGGAATAGGAACAATATTAATCATGCAATTATCTTATTTTTTATGACAGCTATTAACGTGGTGTTTTTATCAAGAACAAATTATATTTAGTAAAAATTATAATTCCTGTCCCAAAGCCAAACTTACTATTTAAATTTTATCAACTTCTTAAAAAAACATTATCTAAACATTATCAGTTTTATAACAAAATCTATTCTCTATTCTCCTTAAAATCATGATTTTTAATCAATTTTATCTCACTGCTAGAATATTAGGAATAGTAGGAGGAAATTATCTTTTTTTTATTATAATTTATTATAATACATTTTTTATTGGAGAAATATATTATAATACAAATAAAGTAGGTTAAGTAGTGCTGTTTAATTATATATCCGTTGATGTGATAGATACGCTTATATATTCTATTTTGAAAGTACATGTAATTTAAAAATTTTGGTTAATTTTAAAATTATAGTTATATTTTTAAAGATAATAATGGCTATTTATAGGTTTTAAAATATTTTATAAATTTAAATAACTTTCATTATAATTTTTAATTTTTAAAATAGTATATAAACTTCAATATTTTAGTAATAATTTTCTTAAATCACAAATCTTTACGTAATTATCGTTTTGTGGGTCCCTTTTCTGATTCTCATTAAGATACAGGATATCTAAACGTATTTTTTTGCTTATGTGAACCCAACTAGGGAGCTCAATGTCAAGGGTAAGTCTCCTCGTCTATAAAAGACCCTGCCATGTGGTTGGAAGAACCTCATATCCCCTTTTGGTTCTGTTTCGGTGTCTTTCTGATTTCTAATTGTTCTTTTGAGAAAAAGTGAGAGAAAATGCCGACCGTCGGAGGAATCGGAGTAGGTGGCGGGAGGGAGTATCCCGGCAACCTCACCGTGTTCGTGACGATAACATGTATAGTTGCAGCCATGGGTGGCCTCATATTTGGCTACGATATTGGGATTTCCGGTATGATCACGAGAAACGTACTTTCAAAGTAGTGCTTGTTTTTTCCCCCTATAAAATCCACAGAATGGATCTGACTTTCTGTGCTTTTCTCTGTTACTCAGGTGGTGTGACGTCGATGGATCCGTTCTTGTACAAGTTCTTCCGATCGACTTACCGGAAAAAGCACCAGAATCAGATCAGCAACGAGTACTGTCAGTACGACAGTCAGGTACTGACGATGTTCACGTCGTCGCTGTATCTGGCGGCGCTTCTATCGTCGTTACTCGCGTCCACCGTGACCCGTAAGTTTGGCCGGAAATTGTCCATGCTCTTCGGAGGTGTTCTGTTCTTCGCCGGAGCTCTGATCAATGGCCTCGCAAAAGCCGTTTGGATGTTGATTGTCGGTCGGATCTTGCTCGGATTCGGTATCGGATTCGCCAATCAGGTATGCCTATCTCCAATTTTCTGGAATTTGAATTTTCCTTTGCACCTTGGGACTGACAAATTCTCAATTTCTGATCATCGTCGTCATAAAGATTTTTTAGGATAACACAAACATGGGCATATGTCTTCTCTGTGCGAATACTAGGGATCAAAAATTGCTGCGTCTATCTCCGTAAGACACGAAATCACACACGAGTTGATTCTATCTTCTTGTCTGGTTTTGTATTTTCTTTTTCCCAGATCTGTTTTCCCATACTACCTTCTATTCCAAATTTATTTTCTGGAAAAATATGGTTTTAATTTTTTTTAAAGCTAAAATTCAAACAATAGAGCGTTACTATTCTGAAGAAAACTTTTTTGCCTAAAATTTTTCTAGGCTGTTACTGTTGAGTCGGCTTCGTCTTGGTCTGTTTGGTTGCCGAGAAAATGGAACGCTCACTCTCCGATATTTTATCTTCCCTTACCCAAGGCAGGGTTTGAGACCGAAAGCTGAATTTGGGACACACAAACATGGGATAGCCTCTTTATTTTTATTTTTATTATTATTATTTCATTTTCTCATTATTTAAAAAGGAGAAATTATCGGGCCATCGTTTTTCTTCGCATAATTGCAGGTGACATCATCGCGATTTCCTCTTTACTTTATTATGCACCGGTTCGAATTGAAGTGTTTAGGTTATCACCATTAATTTTTAGAAAATAAATTATATAAAAAATAAATTTTAAAAAATAAATTTTAAGAAGAATAGAGATATTTAAATAATTAACAGTAGAATAATTTTTTATATTAATTAATTATTAAAAATGGCATGATTTAATTAAAATATGAGAGAGGAGAGAAGAAATAGGAGAAAGTGTAGAGAGGAGAGAGTGTAGAAAAAAAAGAAAAAATATAAGATAAGATAAAGATGAGAGAGGAGAGATAAGAGAGATAAAAAATAAGAGAGAAGAGAATGTATAAAAAAAATAAAGATAAAATAATATTCATAAATTTTTTTACTTGTTTTAAAAATTATTTTTAATAGTTTATTTAAAAATATAATTTTTTATTAAAATTAATTCTAAATAAAAATAAATATTTTATATTTTTTTAAATTAAAATTTTATTCAAAATTAATTTTTAAAAGTGGCTTCTCACAAACACTAAAACAAGAAAAAGTTAAAGTTAAAGTCATAATAATTAAATGCAACTAGTAACGTTCCTTTCGAATTTTCCACGCTTATGAATTAAATGATTAATTTATTATTATGTACCCTTTTTTCATTTGTGTCTTCTTCTTCATGTTTTAGTCTGTGCCATTGTACCTCTCAGAGATGGCTCCATACAAATACAGAGGAGCTCTGAACATAGGTTTTCAACTATCAATCACCGTTGGAATTCTTATAGCCAACGTGCTGAACTACTTCTTTGCCAAGATCAAAGGTGGTTGGGGATGGCGGCTGAGCTTAGGCGGAGCAATGGTGCCGGCGCTGATCATCACCGTCGGATCCATTCTTCTTCCCGACACACCGAACTCCATGATAGAACGCGGCAATAACGACGGAGCGAGGAAGCAGCTCCAGAAAGTCCGAGGCATCGACGAAGTGGACGAGGAGTTCAACGATCTGGTGGCTGCGAGTGAGGCGTCGAAGCAAGTGGAGCATCCATGGAGGAATCTGTTGCAGAAGAAGTACCGGCCACATCTGACCATGGCCATTCTGATTCCCTTCTTCCAGCAATTTACTGGAATCAATGTGATTATGTTCTATGCGCCTGTGTTGTTCAATTCAATTGGGTTTAAAGATGATGCAGCTCTCATGTCTGCTGTGATTACTGGTCTGGTTAATGTTGTTGCTACTCTGGTCTCCATCTATGGAGTTGATAGGTGGGGAAGAAGAAAGCTCTTCCTTGAAGGCGGCGTCCAAATGCTTATATGCCAGGTACCATTTTTCTTACTCCTATATTAGCCAATAATGCTTATTAATTAGAGTCAGAACATGTTTGATGACTTTCTGAATCAGTTCCATTGTTTTGTCCCAATGTCTTGGTAATATTTTTTTAAGAAAATTAATCATTTAATCCTATAATTTTAAATCAATACAACACAGTTTTAGTCCTAAATAGTTATATTTAGTTATATTTTTAAGTACTACAGTTATTTTTAAATTTAGATATTAAAATTTTAATTTTCTATCCATTAAAAAAGTGTGTAAAAATAAGATTTAAGGACTGAATTATAATTAAATTAAAATTATAGAAATCAAATGATAAATTTTTTAATATATAATATGTATGTAAGTTGCAAATTTTCTCCCTCTTTATAAAAAAAAAATGTAAGTTCCTAAATCCCCTGCAACCGGTAAATGTGGTAAACTAACAACTGATTCTCTATGTCAAATCGCCTTTTTTATGTTAGGGAGTAGACGGCACTTTTGATTATTGAACTAGGAAGCTTTCACTAGTTTGTGTTTTTCAACTTATTAAAAGATTCCCTTTTACCTGGTTTTTTCTTTTACTAAAACCAAACATTTAAGAAATAGCCTAGTTCAAAATTCAAACCCACTAGTATATGAAGAATTAAAATGATTTGTACTAATAATGCTTTTGACACAGGCAATTGTTGCTGCTTGCATTGGAGCGAAGTTTGGGATTGATGGGAACCCTGGGGAATTACCAAAGTGGTACGCAGTAGTGGTTGTTCTGTTCATCTGCATCTACGTGGCAGGTTTCGCGTGGTCGTGGGGCCCACTAGGATGGTTGGTGCCCAGTGAGATATTCCCGTTGGAGATCCGATCAGCAGCTCAGAGCGTGAACGTATCTGTGAACATGCTTTTCACCTTCTTCGTTGCCCAAGTGTTCTTGACGATGCTGTGTCACATGAAGTTCGGGCTCTTCATCTTCTTCGGCTTCTTCGTGCTGATTATGTCCATTTTCGTCTTTTATTTCCTCCCTGAGACCAAAGGCATTCCCATTGAAGAAATGGGTAAAGTTTGGAAGACTCATTGGTTTTGGGCAAAGTATGTTGCAACTGATGAAGATTATCCCAATGGGGTTCAAATGGGAGGTCAAGCTATCAAGAATGTGTAAACTAATTTGGGTTTTTAATTGGGTCAAAGATTTATTTAAGGTTTTTTTTTTAAAAAAATATTAGAGGTATATATACTTTTACACTAAATTTTTAATGTGGTACTTCTATTTTTTTCTCTATTAATTAAATTATTTAATTTTTCTTTGTTAGTACAATTAATTTATGTAATTTTATTCTATTGGTACCGTTTGTCTATATACAATAATTAATAATATTAATAGAATAAAAATAAAAATTTAATTAAGAGAAAAAATATATAAGTATCAAATTAAAATTTTAAGGATAAATATAGGTACATTTGATATGGTTTTTTTGTCTCTTTATTTTGATTTTATGGTTTAAATTTAATGATAAGTTATTTCAGGATATATATTTGTGGGAATATAATTTAAATACTTACACACGACCGAGTGTTTGTTCGATCTCTGAGATGAAAATGTTATATAGTTTTTTTTTATTAAAGAAGGTCATTAACAACAATAATAAATAATACAATATAATGTCATCAGCTCGAGAAATTGTCGAGTTTTTGAGAATTTCTAGTTTTATTCCTCTGTTTTTGAAACTCTGGAAGATAGAAGTAAGGCCTAAAAACTACCGAATGTGTAACAATTAGTGCATATGTGATATGGGTCCCGTCAATCAAAATGAGACTGTCATTCGATTTTTAATTTTTATTGAATAATCTTTGAATCATTAATTTAAAATTTTTTGTTTTATAGTGGTATTAGATGTATTATATTGGTTTGATTAGCTTTTCTTTTCATTCTTATATCCCTGAAGACACAAAAGTTTTCATTCATTTTCAATTTTTCATGTCATTTCAATCAGTTTATTCACGCTAGATTTTGTACCATAATTAATTATAATATTCCAAATGTACCGTTGTTTCTATGCCAATATAATATTTATATTCTTATTGTCACAAAAATTCTTCTTGCTCTACTTTCTTTTACTTTTTTAAATCAGCCAAACATCTCAATAGATTACTTGAGTCAACCTGCGTTAAAAGAGAGGTACACTGCATCTATATTTTTAGGGTATTTTTCTCACCACTGAATCTTTCTAAATTATGATAAAAATAAATATCATTATAATTAAATGTTTATCATTCAATTAATTGAAAAAAATATAGATTTTAAAAATAATTTTCTTATCTTTGATAAAAGAATATTTCTCATCTTCAGTTTAAAAATAATTTAAATTAATTGAATATGATAGAGATACTTTCTAATCTTAAATAAAGAAAGTCCAATACCATGGAAAGAAATATTCAATGATCAAAATAAAAATCAAACAAATATTATGCGCTTTTGAGAAATTATTCAAAACATTTGCAAAATAAAAACAAATCAAATATCTGCATTGAAAAGTACTTCCCATTCAGACTAAACAATCAACTCCAAATTTTGATCAATAACCTACACGTGACAAATAATAACTTTAGAGGAGAAATTCAAAACATTTCCTTCTATTCTTTTCTATAAGACATTTTATTAATTTTTTTATGTTTCTATTTGAGATGTTTTACAAAAGATAGCATTAATAAATATGTTTTATTTTTAAGAATGCTCCTAAAAAATATTTTCAATTAATTAAGAAAAATAGTGAGAGAAAGAAGAGCATTTAATTAACAAAAAGGTATTTTGTAAAAATATAAGGTAATAATTTAAACAAAATCATCAACTAATTTTATTGATTTGTTAAATAAGTTCTATGAAAAAGAACTGGATGAGTATAAAAAAATCCTTTAACTTGAAAGAATTTTTTTGGTGCATATCATATATAAAACACAATCAAATCCAAAAATTGAAACAACTATGTGTGACAATAAGAAAAGACATTATTCCGTCTTCGTGCATGCACAGGAAAGAAAGATTTTTTATCCAATAAATATGTATCCATCACTTCAAACTAATATTAAAAGAGTAATTAAAACTTTAAAATATTTAAAGATATAATTAATACCATAAATTAATTTTAGAGATACAATTAGTATCTTAAAATATTTAAGAATACAACCAACATCTCAAACTAATTTTAGAGGGATAATTAATACCTTAAAATATTTAAATTAATACAATTTTGCCTCTTGCTAACAAAAATATTAATTTTTGTTTGATACATATCATATTAACTTTTTATTTTGACATATTATTATTTAAAATATTATATGTGTAATATTATTTTAATAAATTATAAATAAACTATGAAATTTCTCAATTTTCACATATAAATTATATACAATATCAATTTTAGAGTTTATTTAATACTACTCTTTAAATAATATGACATATATGACATTTTAAATAATAATGTATCAAAATAAAAAATTCATATGATATGGATCGGACATAAATTTATATTTATATCAGTGAAATGGCAACATTATATTAATTTAAATAATTTAAGGTACTGATCATATACTTAAAATTAATTTAACACCCTTAAATATTTTAAGATATTAGTCATATTTTTAAAATTAATTCAGTGTGTTAATTATACTATTAAATATTTTAAAGTAATAATTATTTTTTTAAAATTATTTTAGGATGCTAAATTTATATTTACCCTTAAATTTATAACTAATCAAAGTACAATGATGAATATTCCTTTTTGAATTGGCAAATATACTACTTACAAGTAGAGATGGAACCCCTGCTAATTGCCGTCAAAAGATAGGCAACATGCCACTTGCTCTTCCCAGCGTGAATATTTTCTTCATTCACTTTTAAGAAATATTTTCAAAATATATATTAAATAAAACAATTCGTTGCATTTAAAATACTTTTTCCATACCATATAAAACAAAATAAAATCCGAAATTTTTGAATGACCTATATGTGAACAAGAGAAAAAGAATCTTGGAATTTGAATGTTTATTTGGGGCAAAATAGAAAAAATATTAAATTAGTAGTAGTTAAGGATGATATGCGGGAGGACCATGAACAGGGAAGTGTTTCTTTTTCCAAGACATAAAGATAGGAATGACGATATTTGTGTGGGTAGGTAGGTGTATAAAACCTTCTTTTTGTTACATTTATTTTCCAAAGAACTTTGGAAAATTTATTAGTTGTAGCTGTCAACAACATATACATGAACTCTTTTATGCCTTTATTTTTGGGAATAGACTTCTTAATTAATTATATGTTGTTGAATCATCTTGTTTTAATGATAACAAATTAAAAAATTTGTTTAGTAGGGTTATATTGTAATATCATTGCAAAACATCAAGTTAGAAGATTATAAGAGAGAAGTCTTAAAGCTTTAGTGTTTATTTCTATTAAATCTGAGAAAATCTTATATAAGAAATAAGAGAGCTTTGGTGGTTTTTTTTTGGCATAAAATTAGTAATTTAAAATGCATTTTAAAAATAACGTTAACTATTTTAGGTTTTATAATAATTTGAAAGCAATCAAAATAAATTTTCATCATTCATTACTTATTAATACATTAATCTTATGTATAACGCGTTAAACATATGTTGAACTCTTTATTTTCACTTTATTGCGTCTCCTCTACTTAACCTGTTCAACAATATATACATGAACTTTTTTATGGCTTTAGGTTTGGGACTAGACTTCCTAATAAATTGTATGCCAAATCCATCTTTATAAAGCAAATTTGTATTCAACTTCAATGATAGTACGTACTATTAAATATTGAAATACGTACTATTAAATATCAAATAATTTCAAAAGAATAAATTAAGTATTATACAACTAAAGCTGATTTGTTCAACTTCTCCTCTCCATGTCTATTTTCTTTTTAAGGTTATATGGACCAAACAAAAGTGTTGATATCTATTACTAGTGTAGACTAATACCTCTTTCAAGCTATTAATGACAAATATAATAAAACCTTTTTAATTAGATTCGCTCCATATATAAATGGAAATCAAACTCCTTACCAATTTTAGAGACAGAATGTCCACGTCTACTTTTAAAGGTTTTTGTCGTACCTGTGAATTCGACTAAAGGATTGCCAAATCATAAACTAGACTCTGTTTATGCCATACAACAAATGCACACAAGGAATAAGAGATGTGAGATACTTCTGAGAGAAGCGGAAGAGAGACTATTTTCTAAAGGTTACATTACTCTAGTTACGACACTAAAAAACCGATTCCCTCATTCACATCATATCCCAAAATCACACTCCCATCATTGGATAGCTTTTAGACAAAAGGAGAAACAACCCCTCAAATTATCCATCTATTTAATTTATTTAAAATTTGATCTACTTAATTTGATCAAGGGTTTCAAAATTTAGAGTGTAAAGGGCTTTTTTATATCTTTTAATAATTATACTTTCTGATATTTAAAATTGTATTCTCCTCTTTATAAAGATGAGCCTATTTATCACTTGACAACAACTTATTGATTATATTTACTTAGTGAGACTTAGGCCTTAACTCAGTGAAAGTGAACTTAGTATAACTCAACAACTTTAAATTTATACTATTTAGACCAAATCGAGGAAGTTTAGACTTAATATTCATAAATGTATTAAAATTTCAAAAAGTAAATGATAAATAAACGGGGTTGGTTAAAATTTGATCCAAATAATCTATGACTGAAAGAGAAGGGAAAGTTGAAATAATTTGTCATGATTTTTTTTTCAAAGAAAATCATGTTTTTTTAATTAATTTTAAGATCAAAACATAAATCATTTTAAATTATTTAACATATTCACCATTTTTTCAAATAATATATAAAAGAACCCATTTTAGGGTTAACTTATAATTATAACATCCACGTGTTTAAATGAATTTTTCTTATAAAATTGTTGTGTCAAAGAATTTTCTTTCTAAATAAGGCTGCTTTAATAGTCGCTTATTCTATGAAATTTACTTGGACGTTGTTACATTGTGAGAAAATGTTTTGTGAATAAGTTAATTAGGTGGGGTGTTAATAATAATTTGTTATGCTTCTTCTCGTTAATTGTGAGAAATTTTTGAAACGAGAATAACATCTTAATTAAAATAAAATTTTGACAAATAATAGAGTAAGGGCATTTATTTGTGAGGGACTACTAAATTGAAAAGAATGAAGTATTTCAAAGACTAAAGTATAAAATTAAGGGTTAAAATATTATATAAGCCTATTTATATTTAAATGTTTAAGGTATCAATCATTATATTAATATGCAACTACATCATAAAAATACTGCAAGCTAAATGGGGCAATTGATGCTAGTTCTAGCGAGAAAGACGTTATGGGATAATATATGAGTAGTTCACAATTCAAATATTGCTTTAAAAATACATACAAAAATTAAATAGTATGATGTATTTTTCTTGAGATAAAAGGTACTTAAAACAATAAAGAAATAGAAGAATATGAAACTATCACTTTTCTTGCTAGACAAATATTGATTAAAATTGTGTAAGAAGTCTAGAGTCCACAGAGCCTGCTTAAACTCACATAAAAAATATTATGCTCAATCTAATAAAAAGTAGCCTAATATAAAATGGATAATTTTAGACAGGTCCAGGCATCGGGCAAGGGTTTTTGCCCTGCCCATTTGACCCTGCCCAATTGATTACTTTTTTATATATCAAAATTTATAAATTATAATATTTTATATATAATAAATATGATAGATACTAGTGATTAAAGTATAATTTTATAAATATGAGCAGTCAAGTAGGTAATTGAATCTTTTAAAATTTATAATTAAATTGATTTATTTTTTTATTTTTTTAAACTGGAGTAACTGTTATATTTTTTTAGATATGCTTCATCTTTATCAATTTTGGGAAGATTGATACAAAGTTAGATTTTTTTTTATATATACCATGGATTTTAAAACTTTAATTATTATCTTTTTGTTATTTTATTTTTAGTAAATTATATATATTATTTAATTCTTGAAGATATATGAATATAATATTATTTTATAAATTCATAATTACATATTTTTTCTACATTATGAGCAAGGCATCACGAGTTAAGTATGTCTAATCCGTCTATACCTAACTCAAATTAGTTAGGGCTTTTACCGAGTTGGGCTGGGTATCGAGTTGCAAAATATAACCCATATATTTTTTAGGTAGGGTACTGGATAAAGGAAGTATCTTTCTTAACCTTATCTATACACATTTCTAATATTGATATTTAATATTATTTGAAAAAGCCAGAAGCATCTATAAAATATGAAATGTACAGGTGGACTGAACCTTTACTTTTTTTAATCAACCATCTCTACTTAAAATAATCGTCAACGTAAATTCCCAAATATCTCATGCATAGATAACTGTAAATGAATATCTAAATAATAACAGTTGTAAGTTATATTTTAAAATAAAGGAGCGATATATAACAGTTACGTTGTAACTTTTAAGACAACTGTATATATTTTTTTTATTCTATTTTTTAATAATTTATCTCATACTTGCTTCTTTACTATACGAGCCTAGTTTTGTCTTATTCCTAGACATCCAGGTATTTCAGTTCTACATATCCACCTGGTCTTATACATAAATACATAAAAAAAATGTAAACTTATTTTTCAGTTAGTGCCTATTTGATAAACAGCCTAACCAAAGTTTAAAAAGCACAAACAGTTATCAATAAATATTAAAATAATTGATAAAATAAATTATAATTTTATATAAATTTATGAGAATATATTTTAAATAAAAAATTTTAAATATTAAATAATTATTTTATTTTTATTTTTTGACACTCTCTTTCTATGCTATCGGCAGTCATCTTTTTCAGCTTTCTTCTGTCTCTCTCTCCACATTTCTAAGCTTCTCCCTTGGCCAGCTATCCTCCGTCACTGCAAGCCTTCCTCACCGAACTCTCTCCTCCATCGCTGCCACTATTCCTCAAGCTTTGCAAGTCGTCATCATCGATCGCTCTCACCTATATGTTCCAAGTGCTACAGGGATTTTTCGTTTGAAGAAGCAACAAGGATCCTCCATCAAATCTGACATCGAAACCACCCTCTCCTCCCCTGTTGCGTCGTCTTTAGGGTAATCTCTATTGCCAGCTGTGGAGTCCCATGTCCTTCACCGATGTTAAAATTGCCGGAGATACCTATTATGAAAATGTGAAAAGATGAGAGAGATGTAGGTGACACCCACTAAATTAAAAATATCACATATTTAATATTTTTTAATAATTTATTAATAATAAAATTTATTTTATTAATAATTATTTATATACTTATTTTTTTATACTTATTTTTTTTAAATTTTTTTTTCCATAATCACTTTGTTTTAAAAAATTCTTTTTCGTAATCACTTTTAAATCATTTAATTATCTTTCCAAATCTTTTTAGCTAAAGTAAACTTTGATCTTCTAATTTATATTAAATTTCAGTTTAATCTTATAAATTTATAAATTATAATTTCAGTCCCTTAATACTAATAATATTAACCTTATTAAGAGAAAATGATGATTTAACAAATTTAAATAATGATTGTACAATGAAATAAAGATGAATCATACTTTCTTTATTATTTCTATAATGCATAAGATAAGTGAAGAGTGTGTTGTTAATTTAAAATAAATAAAATATATGTTAAAGAAATATATATATAAATATTATATAATGATAATAAATCTTGTATAATTCAATTAAAAGGAAGATATATTTAAAAAGCATTAAAAATAAAAAATAGTATACTTTGTTATTTTGTTATTTCTTCCTTTTTTTAGATTGTTCATTTTTTCTCTCTTTTTCTTAACAATTATAATATATTATTTTGAATTTTAAGATATTGTTTTAAATTTATATTTTAATATTATATTGTGTTAAATAGGCTAACCCACTTGACGGATCACATGCTAGCTCATTAAGTTGTAGGTTAAATGAGTCAATTTTGTTTGATACTCGATTTTTTTTTTTCAAAAGTAGCATCCACAAAACTAAGCAAATTAGTGAGTTAAATGAGTCAGTTGATCGATGAGCTCATTTCATCTTAACAATTCTAAACATGATTATTAAGAGGTTATATTACCAGAAAAAATACTTATCATGATGCTACTTTATGGCAATTTTAAGAATATGGCTATAAAAAAAGGCTGACATTTTCATAAATAAGTCTAGCTTTATACAGGAAAATAGGTATTTTAAAGTGATAATTTTTTTTCCTTTCTAGCGGTTTGAACCGTTGGAATGACTATTTATAGTGATTTAGCTAATCACTGCAAAATCATATACTACAAACACTTTTGTAACAATTTACGTAACAGCTGCATGTCACGATCAAATTACTGTAAATGTTTATAGCAGTTTTAGTAATTTAGTAGCAATCAAGTAAACCGCTATAAATGTGCATGTCAATAGAAGGGGTAAAATTTTGTAGCGTTAGTAAATTGCTACAAAATCATCACTAGTTGGCAAGAAAGAGAATGACAACGAAAAATTTAGGCTGAAAACAAAAAATTTGGTGTTGGAGCCAAACATTTGTAGCGGTTATTGAACCTCTAAAAATTTCAACGTTTGCTGCAAAAAAGATTTAAGAAATCAAATTTTTTCGCATTGAGAGTTTGTAGCAGTATATGTTGCAGCCTTCATAAAAAAAATTAAAAATTTCGTATACTAATACTTATAATTATATAATTTTTTAATACTACGTATGTATATGTATATAGATACTTTATTAAATTTGATAAGTGTAAAAGTTGATATTATTAGATTGGTAGAAAGTTATGGAAGGAGATGAAAGAAGGTTAGAAGAGAGCTAGAAAGTGAAGAAATTGTAAGAAATATGATATAGAATTAATTGAATAAATCAAGTAATTTATGTAAGAAAGACATAAAAATAATAAATAAACATGTAATAAAAATAAGTGTGCAAACGTAAAAGAAAAATAAACCTATAAATTAAAATGATCTTACTATATAAAAAAAGAACCAAGATAAATTGACTGAAAGAGAAAACACATAGGAAGAATAATGAGTAGAGGAAGAAGAATAGCGGCAGAGGAAGAATGGAAGGAGAGAGAGGTATTTATAGACATCAGGTGTCATTTTGTAGCGGTTGTATATATTTTGCAGCAGTTTACTCCCCGCAGAATTTGTAGCGGTTAGGGAAACTGCTACAAAAGTATGTTGCTTTATTTTTTAAAAAAATATTTAATTTTTCATCTGTAATTATTTTTGTACAAAAAATGATTACATTAACCATTCAAAACGTAGTAAAAGTTATTCATCGTCATCATCACCCTACTTGAAAAAATATTTTTTATAACAAATATTTTTTAAGTTTAATTTGTAATCAGATTATAATAGATTGAAATTAAAAATTGAAGTAAATGAGTATTTAATTAATTTAATAAGGACAATTATAAATAAATACTAGAATAAAGATTTCACATATTTGATAATGCCTAAATTGTTATCACCTTGAGAGAAGAAATTTTCAAAATCCATTGGTTGGAAAGGTTCACTGCCATAAGCAGTGATGTCACCATCACTCATATCAAAAAGATCTCATAGCTTGAGGTGAATTACCATATTTCAATCTTTATGCTTCTTGTCCTCCACAAGATAAACTTGTTAGAATGAATGGCTCATAATCTTTAGATTACATGAATGAATGAGCCTAGAAAAATTGACAGATGTGATGCCTAAGTCATCAATAGTAAGTCCCCATGAAGATATCGTGTTTGTCCAGGAGCACTGAAAGAGAGTTACGATGAAAAGCTAGTAATTTAACTCAACGATGTCAATAATTTTTCCATAATAAATAATGCCTCGTATGTCACCATCACTATTGCTAGCATAACTCCTCATCCCAAATGCGCCGCAAACTCCAGAGTTTTGTGTGAGCAATCCTTTATCACATGCAACTATATAGAATTTGAACATGTTAACATTATATGCAGTATACCTTCTCACATAGTCAAATGAGCTGAGTGAAAGATTTCTAAATTCAACTATGTAAGGCTTGCTATCATTTCACATTCGTTGTGTAAACCAATCAGGAAACTCTCAGTGGACTCTTTAATTAGCCTCAATAGAAGTTCGCCCATGTACTCGTAGCTGGCGCCTGACATGACTTATGTACCCCCTATGCAATATAATGAAGTGTAGTTTGTTTTATAAGCGTTAGAGATGAATAAATTGAATTATAAGTATACAAAATAGTGTGCGTTTAATTTACGTATATATATACTTGTAGGAGGAAAGTTCAACTTACCTGCAATTTATCAAAACATATCTATGTGCCTATAGTTTCTCTGTGGGAGTGAATTTGAAGAACTCAGATCCTCCAACTGGTTTTCCAATAGGAGGGAACAAATCACTTGACATGGTAGGAAGAGGAGGAGAATCGTCAATGCGACGTGAGCTGTTAAAATATGTCTCTATGTCATCAAAGTACCTTGAACAAAAACTTTGGACCTCGTCCCTTGAATAACCTTTTTCTATTGACCCCTCTGGCTATGCCTTATAGCGAACATATATTTTTAATTTTCCCAAAAATTTGCAGTGTCACATTCAATTAACAACTATGCGTGTTGTAGAATAAAATATGAAGAGATAAAGTTTATTGTACCTCTCAATAGGGTACATCCAACAATATTGAACTGGACCAGCAAGTTTTACTTCTTAAACAAGGTAGACTGTCAAGTGAACTATGATAGTGAAAATGATAGAGGAAATATCATATCTAAGTGACACAGTGTAAGAATATGCTTTTTATGCAGCTAATTGAGCTCCTGAGATATCAAGACCTTCATACAACTTCTTGAAAAAAGAACACAGCTCCACCAATACCACAGATACGTCAGGAGGAAGTGTGTGCCTCAAAGCTAGAGGGAGGAACTGTTGTATTAGAACATGCGAGTTATGACTCTTTAACCCAAAAACCTTTTGAGATGGGAGATTGATACATCTTGTCAGCTTCATTCATCAGTTCAAAAAATTATTGAGCTGTGCCATTCATCTCGAACTCTAGCTCAGGGCCCTATACTTCATTAGGAGTGTTGGCTTCATGAATTCCAAAAGCATCACATATCGTATCATTCACGGCATCAGGTTTTTCCACTTGAACTCTTATTCGTGATATAACCTGAGTTAACTTAGCAATTATATCATGTTGTTCCCCATATAGAGTCCAAATGATATAATTTTATGGGAAGAGCTTAACAATCAAATGGTCCCTAACAATATTTCTTGGATGCCACTTGTTGAAATTACATATAGGGTATGTGCATTGAATTTTATTGTTCACTGACACGTTATTGAATGCAAAATCCAAGAAAGAGTTGAGTTCAGTTAGATATTGTGAAGTTGTACATGGCACATTGATCCAAGTCTTGTCCATTATTGTTGTAGCAGTGATCTGGATAACATGTGAGAGTAAAAACTCTATGGAAGTTATCATGAAGTTTCACCCCTTATAAGGACAAGTTGTACTGGTAAAAAATTTGTAGCCATTGTACAAACCACTACAAAGTTAGACAACGGTCAATTTTACAGAAGTTAGTAACTACTACAAAATATGACAACAATGGAGGGAAATTTGAATTTGAAATTTGATAATTTGTAGTGGTTATAAACAGCTACAAAATGTCACAATGGTAGATCCAGATAGAGGGAATTTTGAATTTGAAATTTGTAAGTTTGTAGCAGTTAGTAATCGCTTCCAACGTTCACATCAAAGGACAACTTTGTAGTAGTTTATAACTGCTACAAAAGTGAAATCAAATTAAAGTCTTTTAATTGAATTAAAGTAAAATTTGTGAAATTAAACTACAATTTGTGAAATACACTGAATTTAATGAAATAAACTATAATTTGTTAAATATTTTAAAAAAATAAAATTTATAGATTTAAATTCATAATATCTAAACTGTGAAATAAAGTATAAGTAATAACAATGTTACAAAAAATGACATAAACTTGCTTAGGGATGTTGTGCATCCTCATTGAAATGTAGCAATGATGACTGCTGTGGAGCTGGTGGGGACGGTGGGACTGATATGACTAAATTTAATATGCTAATAGTAGGCATCATCAAAGGATTTATGACACCCATAATTTGAGTCAATACGTATCATATCCTAATTTTTTCTTATCTATATAATACTGATAGTGGAAAGAGGTTTGAAAAGGATTATGACGATGATCAAAAGAAATAATAAAGGTTAAATGAGTCTTGAAGGAAGAGAGGGACCTAAATAAAAATTAGAAAAGGTTGGAAACCAAAAGTTAAAGTAGAAACAAAAGTTGGGCTAAAAGTGGTAATTATCAAAAGTCTAGGGACCTAAATATAATTAAGCAAAAAGACAAGGACCTAAATGTAATTATGAGAAAGTTGAACTAAAAAAGGCTAAAAAATGCTCAAAATTATATTAGTCCCAAATTTTACCAATAGATAGAGAAAATTATTCTGGTCAATTTAATGCAACATAGAATTTTAATTTGAAGTCCCGATTAATTGATATAAATTCCTGAAGTCAGAAGGAATTATTATAGTATATTTTAGACTTCAGAATCAGAAAATAAATATTGTAGAGTTCTTACGGGATTGTACAGTGGAATAAAATACCCAATAAATATGATCGGGAGAGATGTCTTGGAATTTGTGCTAAAAAGGTAATGAGCCCATACAAAGTCCCAAATGGTGCCACAATAAGGACAATAAGGTGACTGGACAGTTAAGTAGACCAGAGTCCAGAACAACCCTAGAAAAGTACGAAATTATGAAAATGCCCCTGTATAGCCATATTGTACCAGTGATAGATGGAGGATATTTTGGTCATTTTAGATAGGCTAGAAATATCCCATATAGTATAAATATAATTAGTTAGAGCCAGTATATACCTTGAGGTAGTATATAGGGGTATAAAATGACAATTATGCCCTTATGATTAATATAGTGGAAGAAAGGACACCAAGGGTATTTTGGTCATTTCACAAGTGATGGATGGCAGATAAATACTCAGTATAACAATTTAAATGGTATGATAAACTTAGACATTGATTTCCATGATATAATACATATCCTGGAATATTATAAAAATTAGGAACAGAAAACAATTTAGTTTTTGTGAAATTACTCCGATCGGTACCAGATTAGATTAGAATTTTTTCTATTAGTATATTTACATTTTCTAGCCAAAAATGGCCTTGTGTGATGTCATGCATGGCGTCAAGTGTGTGGCTTCTAGGGCAAACTTAATTAAAGAATGAATATTGACCATTAGATCAAATAGTAACCAAATCAATCTTGGCTATCCATTTTCACCCAAATTTATCTATAAATACCCCCTCAAATCAGACCTTGTTTGGAAGCTTGAAGAACCATAGGGAAAATCTTGCAAAATTTCTATTGAACTAAGAAAGAATCACACAACTTGAAGCAACAAGCAAGGTAATCATCTCCCTTGTTCTTGAGCTTTGTTCTAGCAAGCTAGCTCTTGATTTTAAGGGGTTTTTATGCCATATTTCCCTTGTGATTTCTGCTGGAAGTGCTATCTATATATGGTTAGAATATGAATTTTATCTTAGGGATAGTTTAGACAAGTTTAAACAAACTAGAATCAAGTGGTATAAGCTTGGGAATTCAAGTATGTATGTAGTTAGAAGTTTATGTTCATGGATGTTACTGTACGTGACACTGTTAATATGTTGTAATTTCATGATTTTGATGCTTCCAATGAGTTTAAAATGGAAAATTGTGTGGGGATAAAGTAGGAGAGCAAGTATTGGAAGCATTGAAATCAAAATGTGAATTTTGGAAAACAAGGGCATCCACTTCGGTCAAGTGCAGCAACTTGTGATATGTTTTGATTTTGTAAATTATAACTTCATATTTGGATTCTAAATGAAAAAATATATGGAAATGAATCATGAAAATTTATTTTGGAAATATGGAAGTATGAAACATAAAATAGGAAAAGAATGGAAGTTAGTGAAAACTTAGTCTTGGTTTTATGTTCAAGTTGAGTTGTAACTTGATATTACTTTGTAATGGATAGGTTTTGAAATTTGTGAAGGAAGGAAATCATATCAAGAAGGATTTGACAAGGATAGCTAGGAGGTAGCAAGAATATCTAACTATAGTTTCATGTATGCTTATTGTATGTTTGCTTGTTGATTATGGTGTTTGGTTGAGCATGAGGTTGTGTCATTATGTTGATGATGAAGTATGAATAATTGCAATTCTTTGCAACTTATGTCATGACAATATGCATATTAGAGTTTGCTTATGTACCATTATGAATTAGCTCCCATCTCATGATAACATGTTAAGCATCCAATTAATCATGCATGTTATTATAGTTTGTATGCCTTGCTATTGGGATTTCCATGAAATCTCATTATTTTCATATGCATAACCATGTCATAGGTGTTGGAACCTCACAAGGAAAGAGGTTAAACATAGATAGATGAATTTGTATTATAAGTTATAATGGTTACATGACACTATGAAAGGATATGATGAATGTATGATGTATGATTCTGTAATTATTCTAAGGCCATGGTGGTGTGATGATGTTTAGGATCCCTTAACCAACTATTTTAAACTTTAAATTTTGTATGATAATAGCTAAGGTAAATATATTTAAATGAACACCAAGAATGCCTCAATTGGACAAGTATTCGATTTGTTATGATTTTTCTAAGTTGGAGTTAAAATTTGAAATAGAGATAAAGTAAGCAACTGGAGGCAGTAACGTTCTGACATTAATTTCATATGGTAAACGAACAAGTTTTTATATGAAATTTTATGAACTTAAAGAAAAAATTTAGAGTTTTAAATCCATAGGTAACACGGTTCATTTGGACAAGTAACGAAAGAGAAATGAATTTTTGAAGTTAAGGTAAAGAAACTTGAACTTCCAGATTTTATCAAATGAATAGTATTTTCAACAAATAAACTGATTTTGATGGGACAATGGAACCTCAGTTTTATATTTTTTCCTCAAATTTCAGTGGAATAGCTTTTATTAGAAATTAGAACCACCCTATTTTGATTTTTCTATATTTAATTATGAATTATCAAAATAGAGTACATGTTCTAGAATTACCAAATGAACAGTATCGTGAATAGTACCTGAGAGCAATTTTTTTGAAAATACATGTTTATAAGGCAAAAGGCTATGTAATTGGTTTCAATGACTTTAAAATGGGTATAATGGAGGTTAAAAATAAGGACATGACAATACGCCCTTTAGGAAGGTATCTAGTGGCTTTGAATGGATTGCACCGCGTTTGCCACATGTGACTGCATCTTCGATTGTATCTAGTGGTTAAAAATAAGGACATGACAATACGCCCTTTAGAAAGGTATCCAGTGGCTTTGAATGGATTGCACCACGTTTGACACATGTGACTGCATCTTCGATTGTATTTGCGGGTGAATGGTATACACTTATGACTCCACCTACTCCTGCTCTCCTATCTGACCTCATCTTGAAGCTTGTTGTTGTTAATAGATCAATAAGGGTATTGTTCCAATAGATAACTCTTCGATAGAATTCATTAATATCCGAGCTCATTAGTTTACTCCCACCTATTTGAATAATCGGTCTCAATTCGGGAGGAAGAACTGGTAATAGACATAAAACCATCCATTCTGGTTCTATATTTGTTCGAATAAAATGCTTAGCTAATTCCATGTGTTGAACCAAAAAATTCTTTCTTCTTCCAATTTCGATCTTCCCATTCATTGCCCATGGATCCCTCTTCCCCTAATTCTTTCCATTATATCAACAAAGAATCTATAAGAATTCTCAAATCCAGATCGGCTAATTGTTCTCGGATAGCACCTACTCCAATAGAAATTTCTCGATTTTGAAATGTATATGGATAGTAAAAAAAAGTGGGATGCTGTATCTCTAGGATTGGATTTCATATTTGAATGAACCTCGTAATTGTAAGAAAGTAGGTTTTTTAACTATGGGCATGGCAAACAAAAAATTTGGATATGATCTAATAGGATCTCCCCCTTTCAAAATCGGATGTGAAAGTTTCCTCATATCCAGCTCAAGTAGTTACATCAAGTAAAGAGGGGTTCTCACTTTCAAATTCTATAAAACCCCTAAAAGTTCTACCCTTTACTCAAGTTCTCAATAAAGACCAAGCAACGTTTGATCGATTCATTCTTCTTTCTATTTCTATTTAGATTTTCTGAATTATTTATTCAATTATCAATTATGACATAAAAGAGATGAAATGTGAAATTCTTGAGTAGTCTATCTCCCTTTGAATGAGGAATCCCTTTAATTATTAATTCAAAAAAAAGAAAAAATTCTTAATTGAATAAAAATAAAGGAATACCTTGGAATTTATAAGAGATTTCCTTGTCTATATATTATTCCATTCGATCTTTTAGGTCCATACCTCACTAATTTAAATTTTAAATAGCATTTCTTCTTTTTCCGTCCTGAGGTATCTCTGCTCTCTTTGTTTCATATCTGTTTCTGCTCATTGTGACCTAGAACAACACTAATAGAACAACACTAAGCTGCATTTAAATGTGCTCTTTTTTTCCATATTTTTTCCATTATTCCTTCTTTTTCTGCTCTTATTCTACATCTTCTTCAACTGGGAGATCAATGAAGGTATTTTTAATTTGGCTTTTGGTACCTTGTGTTAGAAATCATGCCCTAGGGGCCAATCATTGTCTTATGAAAATTATTGATTTATGAATTTATTAATTGTGTTATCATATTATTTGCATGTTTACTATGATGACCATCCTTCGATAATTCATGATCTTATCCTAAATGTCCCTGGTCGATCATCTATGTAGGAGCAGAGATAAAATAAGATCAATATGACTTTGAAGATGTATAGAGATATAAATCAAAGTCATAGGCACATGTAAGAGTACAAGGTGTTGGATCGACCCGCTATGAGAGAGCTGCATGGGTTAAGTAATAAGCTTCTCTCATATATAAACCATGTCACTATGCCCTTTGACCTGAGATCATCATGGATTCCTATATGACAAACGCTCGGCTTTGACCTAGTCAAAAGTCACTTTTGACCGAGTGATCATAAAGACTATGTTTGGGCTTAGTGGTTTTTTGTGTAGAGGAATGTGAATGGTCAAGATAGAATTTGTCCCTCACATTCGTAGAGAGATATTACTGGGTCCCTCGATGAGTGAGTCTGAGAAATGTATGGCCATACTGTAATAGAAAGGTAGTTCCATTTCTACAGTTAGACTACTCGGGGATCGAGAAAGTAACGGTTAGGAATAGGAGGATGACATTATCCATACCTCAACCATGACCAAAATATCACATGACAAAAGGGACATGATATGGTTATATAAAAGGTTACATCGTTTAATGATCCTCATATGATTTAGGTAGTCGTTATGTCTTGCTAGAGACCGCTTGCGACTTGTGGGCCAGTATAGCAAATGGCCCACTGCCAACTTCATATGGGTCTACAGGGTCACACACAAAATAGCCCAACACGAGCTATGATGTCCAAATTCATTGAATCTAAGACATGTCCATATTCAATGAACGATCCAGGGTGGATGTATATATTTATTTATATTCATATTCATATATATATTAAATATAAGAGATATTTATAAGATTTAATTTATAAGGATAAATTAAATCCCTATCATGTTTGAATTTGAAATTCAAATTGATATGATATCTCAAATTTGATTTATGAGAATAAACCAAATATAGTTCAGTCTCATATTTATTTAAAGTTAAATAAATAGGTAATTAAATATGTGGGACGGATTTAATATTTATTTAATTAATTTCTTATAAAATTATACAATATATGATATTGTATTAATTTCAGAATTAATATAAGATTAACTCCAAAAAATCCAATTCGGTAGAGAGAGAAACGCATAGCATCCTATATATCTGATTTTAGGAGCTGCGTTTTAGTGACACACAAAAAAACACAGAAAGGCCGAAGGGGAATCTACAAAAGGTTTGCAGATAAGAAACTGCTGAAATAGAGATGGAGAGGACGAATTCTTGAGAAAGCCCTGGAGGGACAAGAGATGCTAGCACGTCGTTCATGGTTAGAACGCTGTTCATATGGATACCAGTAGAGGAAGTCGACCTGAGTCATCAATTTCTTGCGATCAGAAAGGGAGCACGAGCCGCGGAGAGAAGCTGTGAATGTCATGACCAGAAGCTGTGGAAGTTGCTGAGGAACACTGAGGGTAATGCTTCTTCCCACTTGACTTAAACACATACAGTAGATCCTGGCAAGGAATGAAAATTTTTTTAAATTAATTTCCGCTGCGTGTCTTCCAATTCCTTACACCTCGGCAGCGTGAGGATAGCGGTGAGACCTAGCGTCCACAGTGACGAAGGAGAACCAACAGCAGAGATAGGTTTGCATCATTAGTTCCTTCGTGTTTAGGCTTTTGGTACATCTTTCTGCATCCTCAGTGTTTCATTCTGGTGACTCCAAACCTTTCCCTTTCTAATTTTGAATTTCAAGATCTATAATAGATTACAGTTCATCTCTCATCTTTTTTGCTAGATTATATTTTTTTGTATATTGGTGATAAGAAGTTTCCATCTTCCTCTTTTACTTTAGTTGGGTTTGTGAAAACTGGCATCTTTAAAGAAGTCAATGTGTTTCAACTAAAGCATGAAAGTATACAGGCGACTGAGGCAAGAATCTACAGAGATAGACAAAGTCTTTCTTTCTGAAACGCATAATCTTTATGGACTCAAAGGTGAAATCACCATAGGGTTTGCACTCTATGATTATAGAAATAGGTTTGTCTCTAATGGATACCATATAAAGTATAAACTGAAGATTGGGATTTTTTTATTTACTACTTGGCTAAAAGGTTTCTCATGACTAATGAATTCATAATTTTGGTTTTATGGAGAGGCATTTTCCATAATGGAGTTAACTATTGTTTGTAGAGTAGTAGTAATTAATAAATTCATATCACCTCACAAAGGTTTGTAAAAGGTTTATTGAACAATTCAATTTGGGTTTTAGGAAGCTCCAAAGCCTACAAGACCTTCTTCAATGACTATACTCAGTTTGTGTCTTAACTTTTTGATGCCCTAGAATTCCAATTTAACAACAAGAAGTATAGATAAGTAGTCTCATAAATACTAGATGGAAGGTGAAAACATTTTCAATTCATATTTCTTTTTTCAATAAATTTTTTGCCTTTGTACTTTTGCAGTTTTTGGGATTTGATTAATGACAAATGGAGTGTTGATCTATCAATCAATAGTGGAAGTAATAAGTGGTATACATGACTTTATAACATCAAGCAAAAAAGAAATGGCGCCTATGCTCTCAAGCTTTCTGTCGTCTTTTATGCCTCCTACTTAGGGGGAAGATGATTTAATGCTATGAAGCTCTAAAAAGGTAAAAAGTGATGGTAACAAAGTTGGAGGTGAAAATATCTTATGAGGTTATTGGCCAACACTGGGATAGAAAGGGTCTCAATATGCAAAGGGGGATCTTTTCTTGTAGAAAAAAGCTTAAAGGTGTGGAGAGAAACAATGATGATAAGAGGATGAAGGAGAGGGAGATGAAGACATATTGTCAGATGATAGTATGTTAGTATCACATGAATAGAGTCATATGGATAATGAGAAACCCTTATGCAAAACTATTGAAGATCTTTTAAGGAATTTTCCTACCTTTTCTTTTTTAGGAAAGATAAAGAAAAACTATATAGAGCATGGCGAAAGGCAGTGATTGTGTAGATATATCGAGATTATAGGGATAGAGGGATTGTACGGATTAGAACATTATTGCCTTGATCCTATTACTTATTGTAATTCATTATGAATCCCAGAAAAGCAGGAAGCCTCATTATAATCCTGATTGCCTATCCGTGTATATAATATTGTACATACCACGGAATGAAATACAATTCAATTTCTCCACTGTCAGTGTACTTACATGGTATTAGAGCACGGAGAATCCTTACCAATGTCGACAACGGTGTCATCTGATCAACTTGAGGGAGTCCCCAGAACTGGGTCCTCGAGAATAGTCAACGTGGAAGGGTCACCGGTGCTACTTATGTATGAGAAGCTAACTGGCGACAACTACATGGAGTGGGCTCAGTCAATGAAGCTGGCTGTCGATAGTAGAGATAAACTTGACTACCTTACCATTGACACCCCAAATTTTGGCGATTCTCAGACACAGTGAAAGTTGAAATCCGATAACTCCCTTGTCTCATCGTGGCTGATAAATGCCATGGCTCCTAGAATCAAGATATCTATACGTTCCTACCGTTAGTGAAAGCTATTTGGGAGGTAGTCCGTGACTCCTATGGGAACAAGGATAATGCATCAGTGATATTCAATGTACGCTCAAGACTGTTACAAGTGAGGTAGGGATCGTGATTACTGAACGACTATTGGCTGGAGAAGACGGTGCTGTGGCTTGAACTCGATCAACTCAAAGATCGAGTCTAGAAATGCCCTGAGGACGCCAATGAAAGCAAACGCGAACTGGAGGAAGAATGCCTTTTTGAGCTGCTCGCTGGCCTGAACTCTATATATGATGACGTTAGAGGTCGACTCCTTGCGCGTGAGCCCTTACCGTCAGTTAGAGAAGCATTCACAATTATGAGATATGAAGAATGTCATATCCCCAATTTTCTAACCTGATGTACCTATACAGTTTATCTGCAATGGATATAAGATTCTTGGAATAAACTGTATCGGATTGCGAAAAGAAAGGGAAGGATTAATAACTAAGGAAAGAATAGGGACCAAAATGCAAATTGAAAAGTTTGAAGACAAAAAGTTGAAGTAGAAATAAAAGGAGGGACCTAAACGCAATTAATGAAAAGTTCAGGGACTAAAGTGTAATTATTCAAAAGTTAAGGGACCTAAATGTAAATATGAAAAAGTTGAGCCAAAACTAGGCCAAAAATGTCCAGAATCAGATCAGACCCAAATTTTACCAGTAGATAGACAAAAATATTTCGGTCAGTTTAATGCAACACAGAATTTTAATTTGATGTCCCGATTAATTGATATAAATTTCTGAAGTTAGAGGAATTGTTACAGTATTTTTCATATCTTAAAATCAGATGAGACTTTATAGAAAATTTATATATTTAATATATGAATTTATAAAATTGATAGAATTAGAAAAAGAATCCTGTAGAAGTCATACCGGATTTTTCAGTGAAATAAAATACCCGATAAATAGAATCGGGAGAATTGTAAAGTGAATTGGGCCGTAAAGGCAATACAGGAAATAAGCCCATAATAAGGCCCAAATGGCGCCATCATGATCCCATTAAGGTGACTAGACAGTTATGTGTGCCAGAGACCAGAGCAGTCCAGGAAAAGTGCAAAATTACAACAATGCCTTTGGATACCCATATTGTACCAGTAGTAGATGGAGGTCATTTTGGTAATTCTAGACAGGCCAAAAACATGTCATATAGTATAAAGAGGATTATTTAGAGCCTATATATACCCTCAAGCAGTATAAAGAGGCGTTAAATGATGATTTTGCCCTTAGGGTTAGTACAGTGTAAGAAAGGACACCAAGGGTATTTCGGTCATTTCCCAAGGGATGGATGGAATATAAATATTTAGTATATCATTGTTAATGGTATGAGAAGCCTATATATTGATTTTTAGGACAAAATACATATCCTGGTATGTTATAAACAAATTCAGAACAGAAAACAGTTCGGTTATTGTGAAACTGCTCTGATCAGTACCAGATTAGACTGAAATTTTTCCAAAACCTTCTTTACATGGGAAGCACACCACCTAACCCTCTTAGGTGTCCCATGAGCTGTCCCACATGATGTCATAATTATTCTTTTATGAAAAAGTTAAATTCAAGATTAAATATGAGCCTTTAGATCAAATAGTAATCAAATCAATATTGGCCATCCATTTCAACCCAAATTTCTCTATAAATACCCCCTATTCAGATCACTTCGGCATGCATGGTGAACCATAGGGAAACTCTTGCAAAATTTCCATTCAACCAAGAAAGAAGCAACCAAAGTGAAGTAACAAACAAGGTAATAATCTCTCTTGATCTTGAGCTTTGTTCTAGCAAGTTAGCTCATGGTTTTAAGGGATTTTCATGCTATATTTCCCTTATGGTTGCTGCTGGAAGTGCTTCTCATATATGGTTAAAATATGAGTTTTATGTTATGGATAGTTTAGACAAGCTTAAACAAGTTAGAATCAAGTGGTATAAGTTTGGGAATTAAGTATGTTTGGATTTAGGGTTTTGTGTTCTTGCTGGTACTGTATGTGGTACTGTTCATGTGATGGAATTTCATGATTTTGATGCTTCCAATGAGTTTAAAATGGAAAATTGTGTGGGGATAAACTAGGAGAACAAGTATTGGAAGCATTGGAATCAAAATGTGAATTTTTAGAAAAAGGGACATCCATTTCGGTTTGATACTGTAGCAATTGGTATGTTTTGATTTTGGAAATTCTGATTTCATATTTGGATTCTACATGAAAAATTATGTGGAAATGAACCATGAGAATTTATTTTGGAAAGGTGGAAGTAGGAAACATAAATTAGAGAAGAAATGGAGCTAGTGAAAACCTAGTCTTAGATTTGGTTTCAAGTTGAGTTGTAACTTGATATTATGTTGTAATAGCTAGGTTTTGACATTTGTGAAGGAAGGAAATCACTTCAAGAAGATCTTGACCAAGATAGCTAAGAGGTAGCAAGGATACCTAACTATAACTCATGTTTGTTTAATTATTTTGCTTGCTTGTTGATTATAATGTTTGGTTGAGCTTGAGCTTATGTCATCATGTTATGATGAAGTATGAATGATTGCAACTACTTGAAATTTATGTCATGACAATATACATGTTAGAGTTTGCTTATGTACCATTATGAAGTAGCTCCCATCACATGATAACATGTTAAGCATACAATTATTCATGCATGATATTATAGTTTGTGTAACTTGCTATTGGGATTTCCATGAAATCTCATTCTTTCCACATGCACAACTATGTTTTAGGTGCTGGATCCTCTCAAGAGAATAGATTAAATGTTGATGATTAAGTTTGTATAATAAGTTATATGACTCACATGACACTATGGGATAATATGCTAGCATGCATAGTGTATGTTTCTGTAACGCTGTTGTGAGGCCATGGTAATGTGACGATGATTTTGTGTGTAACTCAACGATTTTTAGTCTGAAATTTGGTGTGAGGGTAGATAATATACATAGATTTAAATGGACACCAATAACTCATTAATTGGATAAGTAACTGAATTGTTATGATTTTCCAAAGTTGGAACTAAAATCTGGAATTGAGATAAAGTAAACGATTAGAGTTAGTGATGTTCACGCGATACTTTTATACATCAAATGAATGATTTTTCATATAAAATTTGGGGATATTAAATAGTACATCTAGAGATTTAATTCCATAGGTAACACGGTTCATTTGGATAAGTAACCAAAGAGAAATTAATTTTTAAAATTAAGACAAAGAAACTGGAACTTCCAGATTTTACCAAATGAACAGTGATGTTTAACCAATAAACTAATTTCGTGTGGACAAGAAAACCTCAGTTTCATTATTTTCCCTTAAATATTTATAAAATATATTTCATTATAAATTGGAACCACATTATTTCAATTTTTCTATAATTAATTATGAATTTTCAAAGTAGGGTACATGTTTGGAATTACCAAATGAACAGTAACAGTGAACAGTTCCCGAGAGCAAATCTTTTAGAAATGGATGTTTTCAAAGCAAATAATCATATAATTGATTCCAGTCACTTATAATGGAGTATAATTGAGGTTAAAAGTAAGGATGTGACAAAGAATCTTGCCGCAAGGTTATGCTCCTAGACAAGCCCCATGGTTGGAAGCCAAAAAAGGGGTAAGTCAAAATGATACGTAGCTGATCTCTCTAAACAAGATGACATGTCTCCTCCTCCTGCCCTTGATCAACTCAACTTAATCTTGGAAAGGCTAGCAGCATTAGAAAGTAAGCAATCTACTGCTCATGTGGTACAACAAGGTAAATGTTTTAAAGTTTTGGCCACCATTAAAGGTATGAATTCTGGTCCTATTTGGATAGTTGATTTAGGCGCCTCTGGCCATATGACTAATAATAAAGCTCTATTATGCACATATGTTCCCAAAAGACTCAGCTTACTGTGAAAATTGTTGATGCCTCAACTTCTATTGTAATTGGTATTGGGGATATTAAAGTCACTGATTCCTTAACTCTCAATGGGGTCTTACATGTTCCTAACTTAAAGTGTAATTTGTTATTTGTTAGCCAACTAGCCTGAGATAAATGATGTCACGCTAAGTTTTTTGTTACTCATTGCCTTTTTCAGGGTCTATTTACGGGGATGACGATTAGTGTTGCTAAGGAGTATAAAGGGCTCTACTACCTGAATGACCGTGTGACTCGAAAATCCAATCTTATAAGGTTGTGTCTCTCCCTCAGATTAGTGAAATAGATATGTGGCATCAACATTTAGGACATCTAAATCTCCACTATATGACTACTATGATTCCCTCCATTTGCAATAATAAAAAGAATTTCATTTTTCATTGTGACTCTTGTGAGGTTGCTAAATACTAGCACACTTCATTTCCTACTTCTTATCACCTTTCCAAACCATTTTTCCTCATTCACAGTGACTTGTGGGGTCCATTCCATATACCGAATCGTACCCAATCAAAGTGGTTTATGATGTTCATTGATGATCATACCCGTGTCAGTTGGGTCTTTCTATTAAAAGATAAAACTTAAGTCCCATAAACATTCATTCAGTTCTATCATATGGTCCAAACACAATTTCATGAAAAAATTCAGATCCTTCATACTGATAATGGGACAAAATATTTTAATTAGACTTTATTACTTTTTTGGCTGACTAAGGCATTCTACACAAGAGTTCCTGTCCTCATAGTCCTTAATAGAACGGTATTGCCGAAAGAAAAAAATTGTCACCTTCTAGAAACAGCTAGAGTAATGATGTTTAGCAATAATGTCCCCTCCTTCTACTAGTGTGATGCTGTTCTTTAGGTTACATTCTAATTAATCGAATGCCTAGTAAACCTCTCTCATTTCGCACACTATTACAAGTGTTACAAGCCCACTTTAACCTCCCTTACTTGGAAAACACTCTTCCCCTAAGAGTCTTCGGCTGTACTACTTATGTCCACCTTCACCAAACCACCAAACTTGAACCTAAAGCCACCAAGTGCATTTTCTAGGTCATACGGGGACACAGAAAGGGTACAAATGTTATGACCCTATCTCCAAACATCTTTACCTCACTTGTGACACCACGTTTCATGAAACCCTTCTATACTACCCTCCGTCTTCAATTCAGGGGAAGAATTGGATAGAATCTTTGACATCACAACTTGAGCCTAAACAGCCATCTCAGTCACAACCTAACTCTGAAATACCTACCTAATCAAAGCTTGACCTTGAACCTATCTTTTTCACTGACCCAATACTCATACTTGAAAGCCAAGAGAACACCAACTTAGGGGGAGACACCAATAGGTAGGGAAAAACCTACACACGTCGACACATGACAAGTTTTGGCCCCTAGACAACTGATGCAACCTATGAATCTGAACCAGAGATAGGTCCAGAAGAAGAAAGGAAAGATAACCCCACACAAGATAATCTTGAGCTACCTATTGCCTTATCAAATTAGTCCAGGACTTGTACTCAGCATCCTATCAAAAGGCTTATTTCGTATAAGGCCCTTGCCTCATACTATTGCACCTTTATCTCTAATTTGGACCAGGTCGAGATACCTAATAACATACATGAAGTACTCACCAACCCTCATTTGAAACAGGCTGTCATGGAAGAAATGAAAGCTCTGGAAGTAAATGGCACTTGGGACATCGTTGACCTACCAAGAGGAAAGAAACCAGTGGGTTGTAAATGGATATTTACTCCTAAATACACTATTGATGGGAGTCTAGACAAATACAAGGGACGTCTAGTTGCGAAAGGGTTCTCATAGGTATATGGTATGGACTATACAGAGACATTTGCACTAGTAGCAAAACTGAACACTATCATAGTCTTGCTATCCTTAGCTGCTAACCTAGATTGGTCACTGCATCAAATGGACGTAAAGAATGCCTTCTTGAATAGGGAACTAAAAGAGAAAGTGTATATGAATCTACCACTAGGATTTCCAAGTGAAAAGGCAAATCAAGTATGTAGACTCAAGAGATCCCTATATGGACTCAAACAATCTCCTCAGGCATGGTTGAAAGATTCACTCGTGTTTTGAGAACATAGGGATATACTCAAGGGCAGAGTGATCATACCCTATTCTTCAGACACCTAAAAGGGAACATAGTTATCCTAGCGATATATGTGGATAACATTATCCTCACAGGGAATGATTTAGCAGAAGTTGAGCGCATTAAGAAGGCGCTAAATCAAGACTTTCAGGTTAAGGATTTAGGACAGATGAAATACTTCATTGGGATGGATGTAGCTAGGTCAAAGAGAGGAATCTACATCTCATAAAGAAAGTACATCATAGACCTTCTAAAGGAAATGGGTATGTTAGGTTGTAAACCCAGCGACACCCTGATAAGAATTGATAAAGTGAAAGATGATGAAGATTTGGGAAAGGAAGTTGATCTAAGGAGATATCAGTTCATGATGTAACATCCTTACTTTAATACATCTTAGGGACCATTCAGTAGCATTTAGAACCACTTACAAGACCTTGGAAGTCCATTAGCCAAATCTGGAATTTTACTCTTTCTTGGGTTACTGTTCATATGGTATTCCAGATTACGCAACGAATTTCAAAAAATCATAATTAATTCTAGAAAACTCAAAATGAAGTGGTTCAAAAATATAGATGAATATAACATCTTGAAATTTAAGGGAAAAATAATTTCCAGACCAAATAATTATCCAATTGATACAGTTTATTCGTTGAAGTTTACTATTCATTTGGTCAAAAACTCTGGAAACAGTTTCTGGTCCCTTATTTTGGAAATTCATTTCTCTTGATATACACATCCAAATGAAATGTTCTACCTATGAACTTAAAGATATGGATGTGTACTACATGATCATAAAATTTCTTGAAATAATTCCTTCATTTTCTAGGTCAAACTGAAGCCACAACAAAATTGCTTCAGGACCTACGTTTTTACCATTTCAGTTTCCTTTCTTTCACTTTCCATAATTGTTCCAGCATACATAAATAATCTCTTTTGCCTTTTCTGAATTTATAGAGATCATGGGGTTATACAATAATTGTTTCATACAATCTCATCACATAAATAGATACTTTACATGGCTTTGACATACATGGAAAGTGCATAGCATATGCTAACATCTTGAATACTTCACTTTTCTTCTTCCATGCTTTAACTCTTCTCCATGCATACATTATCCATCATGCTTGACCTAAATTGGTTGGTTATGGGAGAGTGAGATTCTATAGAATCTCAGTAGCAAACATTACCACTTAAATATGCAAGATGGATGCTAATGCATGATATGTAATTTCATTAACTTTCTTTGATTAGTGACATGCCATCATGCTATATACTTTTACATAAAGTGCATGGCCATGGAAACATGTTATTCACAATACATTCAACATCATTTATCATGTCACAACATCATTCAAATAACATATACATGTCAACACATAAGCATACCACATCAAGCACATAAAGAGGTAAGTTCACTACCTTGCACTTAAGCTTTTCTCTTGACCTTTAGCCCTTGCTCCCTAGCTTTCCAACCATGAAGCCTTTATGTCCATCACTTCCCAACATCTTCTTGGATGTTTCATGGTCCTAAACACATTCATATTCATCACATAACTCATTAGGACTCATGAACTCCAACCATGTTCAAGACTAACTTTGTTACACTCTTTATTGTCATAACTTTCTCTAATTTTCACTAATCCACTTGGCTCTTGAACCAATTGATGTCTTGAATTTAGCCTACACAATTTCATCTTTTGAATGCATTTATGAGCTTAGAATCATGAAATTCAAGCTGCATACAATTCTTTCAAAAATTCTCATTTTGATTCTAATGCTTCCCATACTTGTTTCTCCACTTTACCCCATACAACTTTTCATTTTAAAACCATTGGAACCATCAAAATCATGAAATTCTAATCACTGTTCATGTGAGTGAACAGTACTATAAGGAATCTCAAAGACTAACCTTGAGATTTTAATGTTTCCAAGGTTCAAAACCTTTCCAATCCTACAAAAAATCATTATACAAACTCAATGGAAGCATTAAATCATTGAAATTCAATTTCCTTCCCTCATGAATAGTGTAGACTGAACAGGGCACACCATGGCAAAGTCAAGAATATCAATTTGATTCAACAACCAACCACTTAACTAGCTTGTTTAAGCTTCAATCATATGGTTATAACTTTAATTTCTTCTTTCCCCTTTCCTTTAAGGTCTTTGGGCAGCACCACCCCTTAGAGAAAACTCAACTTTTCTCTCATCAAAACCCTAAGTTCAAGCTCCCAAATCAAAGGAAAATAAGCTAGGAGAGATTGCTTACCTTTAATCTCTAGCTTGCTTGAACTTTGGAACCTTGAATCTTCTTTGTCTTGGCTTGCATTTTCATTTTGCAAGAGTTTCCCCAAGGGTCCATGAGCTTACGGTTTGGCTTCAGAATGGAGGGGTATTTATAGCTAAAATCCAAGAAAAATCAATGGCCAAGATTGATTTGGTTACTATTTGATCTAAAGGCTTACATTTAATCTTGGATTTTACTTTTTCATAAAAGAATAATTATGACATCATGTGTGACAGCTCAATGGACACCTCAAGGGTTTATGTGGCATGTTCACCATGCCAGGAAGCTTCTGGAAAAATTCCAGTCCAATCCGGTATCGATCGGAGCAGTTTCACAACAACCGGACTATTTTCTGTTCTGAATTTTTCTATAATATACCAGGATATGTATTCTGTCCTAGAAATCAATGTCTAGACTTCTCATACCCTTGACATGGTTATACTGAGTATTTATCTGCCATCCATTCCTTGGGAAATGACCAAAATACCCTCAGTGTCCTTTCTTACACTATATTGACCCTAAGGGCATAATCGTCATTTTACCCCTCTTTATACTGCCTCAGGGTGTATCTAGGCTCAAATAATTATATTTATACCATGTGCCACGTTTTTAGCCTGTCCCAGGTGACCAAAATGCCCTTCATCCATCTCTGGTACAATCTGGGCATCTAGGGGCACTTTCGTAATTTCACACTTTTTCTGGACACTAGCCCCTTCTACTGATGGACTGGTACCCTGGGTTTTGGTCCCTTCTTGGCATCATCATGGGCCTATATGTGAGGTCATCTAGTCTCATTTCATCTAGGCTCACATACCGATAAGTTCCATTATCGGATCACGGATGTTATCAAACTCTCGTCAAAATTCATTAATATGTAAATAACTTTTTATACAGAACTTTTTCTGGAGTTCTGTCAGATTCATAACATCTGACACTATAGGGCACACTTTCTTGTAATTCCCCCATATATATCTGATGTCCATAGAATCTGATAAAAATTCAAATAACTTTTAGACTATCAGATAATTTTCTGCTGTCTGGAGCCCTAATAAAATTTCTGTATCATGCCAGATTACCCAGCATGACTTTCTCTATTTACTGATTGAATGTGGGACTGAAATACTTACAGGTAGTTCTAAGCCTTTTCTGGCTGAACTTTTTTATAATTACATTTGTCCCTGACTTTTTGCTTAATTACATTTAGGTCCCTAAACTTTTAAAAATTACCACTTTTGGCCCAATATTTATTTCTACTTTAACTTTTGGCCTTTAACCTTTTCCAATTTGCGTTTAGGTCCTTCTCTTTCTTTAAGACTTATCTAACCTTTATTATTTCGTCTGATCTTCGTCATAATCCTTTATAAGCCTCTTTCCACTATCAGTACTATATAGATAGGGAAAATTTAGGATATGACACATGGTGGGAAAACTGATTTACTTGTCACACACTTGGCCAGACATTACCTTTGTAGTTAGTGTGGTAAGTCAATATTCCCACAATCCAAAGCATAAATATTCGCCAGGACGTGGTCTACTATTTAAAAAGTCGTCACAAAGGTCTATAGAAATATTCACTAATGCTGATTGGGCAGGTGACCAAGAAGATAGGAAGTCAACCTATATGTCACCTATGTATAGGGAAATTTGATTACCTGGCGTAGTAAGAAACAAACTATAATAGCTAGAAGCAGTGCTGAAGCAGAATTCAGAGCCATAGTAATTGGAGTTTGCGAGGGGATTTGGGTAAAGTGGATATTAGAGGAACTAAGATTGCCTACAAGTTTACCTATTACACTTCATTATGACAATATGGCTGCTATAAGTATTTTACACAATCCAATTCAACATGATAGGATGAAACATGTAGAGGTTGATAAGCATTTTATAAGAGAAAAGATTGACAATAAAATTTTAGAACTCTGATATGTCCTCTCTAGAGATCAGACAACATATGTCCTCACAAAAGCACTAGGCAGAGAAAAATTCGAGCATTTTGTTGGCAAGTTAGACTTGTTTGATGTTTATAGTCCAACTTGAGGGGGAGTGTAGATATACCGAGATTATAGGGATAGAAGGATTGTAGGGATTAGAACGTTATTGCCTTGATTGCCTTGATCCCATTTCTTATTGTAATTCATTATGAATCCCAGAAAATCAGGAAGCCTCATTATAATCTTGATTGCCTATCAGTGTGTATAATATTGTACAGACCACGTAATGAAATACAATTCAATTTCTCCATTGTCAGTGTACTTATAGATTGTCAAGCTTCTAGACAGAGGTATTGGTTACAAAGTTTTACATACACGATTGCAATCTATGTGGGAAAAAAAGGGGAGATAAGTTTGATTGATATTAGATATGGGTTTTATGTTGTTAAGATGTTAAATAGATAATATTATTTCAATGCATTAATAGGAGGCTCATAGATGATATAAGATCAGTATTTGACTGTGAGACTATGGGAACCTAACTTTAATCTTGATAAAGCTACAATTAGTAAGGTTGCATTTTGGGTTAGAATGCCAAAGGTAGCCTTATAATATTACGATGAAGAAGCATCGACTATCATTGGTCATAGAATTAGGGAAATGGTGAAAGTAGATATGAATACATTATGTCAGTTATGAGGGCATTATGCAAGAATTTATGTTCTAGTAGATTTACAGATGCAGTTGATGTCTGTATTCTCTTTAGATAGGGAGAGTTATTATTTGGAATATGAGGGACTATATATGCTTTGTACAAAATGCAACATGTATAGCCATAGGATGGAAGGTTGTCCAAATAAGGGGAAAATCATGAATCTAGTGGAAATGTTAAAAATGTCCAAAAGTCACACCAAGAAAACAGGGGAGTTCCAAATGTTGAATGTAACAGTAATCAACAACAATAGAAAGTAGTTTAAAAGGCATACAAACAAAGGAGGATGAGAGAGACTAAACCTGAGTCAACTCGCCATAAAACTCAGGGCTGGTTTGTGTAGAGATATTATATGATATGTGAATATCCTAGATAGATTGTAGAGATATTATACGATATATGAATATCCTGTAATTAGTACATATGATACGATATGATACTGATATGATATTATATCATTAATGTCTAGGGTTCCCTATTATGTATATATATAGATTCAACATATCAATAAAATAAGAATTTTCTCTCTGAATCAACATGGTACCAGAGCAGTAAATTTGGGTTCACCTCCGGTTGTTTTTTGGCGTCTGTTTTCTAGAGTTCTGGTTTCTGTTTTTTGACAGCACTGTGCTTGCTGCTGATGTCTCCCTTTTCTGACGGCACTGTACTCCTTTGGGAACTACTCACCTTCCTGAGCATACCCCTGAAGTTTTGTGTCCTAGTTTTGACTATTCCATATTGGGTCTTTCATTTCTGGTCCATATTTTCTGGCTGTAAATTTACAGTTTCTGATTCTAGATCCGTTTGTTCGTTGAGGTGATTTTATTTGATCCCTTGAGTGATATAACATCCTCATTCTTACATCTCAGGGACCAAATGGTAGCATTTAGAACCACTTTTAAGGTCATTGAAGTCAAATTACTTAATCTGGAATTTTACTCTCGAGTACTGTTTATTGTGTAAATTATAGAGGAGTGACCTGACTTCGAAAAATCATAACTAATTCTAGAAAAATCCAAATTAAGTGGTTCAAATTGATACACAAAGATAACATAATGCTCTTTTAGGTAAAAAGAACTCGTTGTCCAAGCCTTGGCTTAGTCAACGTCTGAAGTTTACTGTTCATCCGGCGTCCTGTCCCTAAATAATTTACTATTTCTAGTTACAATTTCTAGCAATTATACAAACATCAATCACATATCAATCATGCTAAATAATTAATATCTCTTCATGCATCTTTATCTCCTTCATCTTGAGAAGACCTACTGTAATTGGATTGATATGGGAGGGGTGAGATTTCTAGGGAAATCTCAATAGCAAATGATACTAAACAATGCATGCATCAATGTGACTACTTGTGCTTGCTTGTGAAAGTGTTAACATTGCATAATGTGCATGCTTCCATGTAACATATGAGATACAATTGACCAAAGTAATCATAGCAATAGAGCTTCATACATAAGCACATATGCAACACAACTCAACAAAGCCATAGCACATCAAGCATAACATTCAATGCATACAAGTTTAGGTTAAGTTTACTATCTGACATATAGCCTTTCCTTCTAGCCTTTAGCCTTGTCTCTAAGGTCCCTTGTTTTCACAAGTCAGAGCCTATACATAGCATAATAATACCTTTATTATTATCCAGTATAGCTCTACTTAATCTCATGCTTATTTTGGGGTAATATCCATAATCTGACATTCCCCTGGCCTTCTTTCTACCTCTAGCTACCTTTATTAATAGAGATATTTCTCTATTCTAACTATGAAGATCAATCCTCTACTTTATTAGAGCAGGGACTAGATAACTTACTTACCTCATTCCTAAGCTCTGTCCAGTCCCTAAGCTCCTTAGACTACTCCTGGCTCCACCAGAAATCATTCCTTTCTTTCCTTTCCTTCCTTTCTTTCTCTCTTTCTCTCTTATTTCTATTATTTTCCTTTGCTTGGCCATGCATAACATGAAGGGAGGGGTGGCCTATTTATAGGTGAGTGGAGGTGGATTGAATGGCTCAGATCGAATCGCGATCAATGGCTCAGATCACTTAGCTTCCTCAAGAAGCTTCACCTATATCATCACGATGACATCATCCTCCTTGATGACTCACAAACATGACATCATCCAAAGACACCTCAGGGGGTATGTAGTGAAATTGGCGGGACCCTTGGGACACCTCACCAGCTGACTCAGCCTTTCCAGAGAATTCCAAAGTCTTTTCCTGGAATGAGCGACTGAGATTGTGCCACGTGTCCCTCTTACTTTTTCTCCTTTTTCTAATCTCATGACATGTGTCCTTAAATTTTCTTCTTTTCCTATAATTATGCTATGTGTCACCTTGTGGGTCCTTTTTATGCCACCTCATGATTCCAGATCACTTTCCCCAGTTCTATCTTTGACTAAGTCACTTTACTTTATTGAAAAAGTACTAAAAGATTATTTTAATGTCACTTGAGCCAACATTACTCTTAGGCTACATTTTTGAGCCTTGGATTGTCATCTTGGGTTTCTAACCAAGCCCAAGTACTCTGATGGCTCAGTTCCCAAGAAACACCCTTAGTAAATTACCAAGATGCCCTTAGTTCCTCTTTTATACTTATAGGGGTACTATTGTCTTTTCATCCTTTTTAGAATTTCTTCTGACCCCTGGACAACTATCTATATACTCTTTCTTAACTGTCTAACCTTAATCAAATGACCAAAATGCCCTTTGTCTAATTCTGACTCAATGACACAACACAGTGGCATACCTTCAGTGGCATTCGTAATTTTATATTTTTCCTAGTCTTTATTAGCCTTGGCCCACATAATTATCTGAAAATACCATTGGCACTATAAGATGCCATTTTGGGCCCTCTGTATGATCTACTACCTTTATGGGCTCAATTCTTGAGAAATTCCCCCAAAACCTATTTATCGGATATTTTAATTCACTGTAAATTCTATAATAAATTCTACATAACTCATTTTTGGGCTCTATCAGCTCTAGAAATTCTTATATTAATTATAAAAATTTACTACCACATTTCATCTAATTATGAGGTCCAGAGAATACTGTATTAATTTTTCTTTTCTTCATAAATTAATATAAATCTTTCAGGACCTCGTATCAAAATTCTATGTTGCATCAAATTGATCATAATACTTTTCTCTATTTACTGAGTCTTATGCTCAATAGGGCTTGGTAGCATCCCTTTTTTAGGAAAATACTGGGCTTCTAGGCCTACAAATTGGCATATGACATTTCTCCTCCCCTTAAAATAAATTTCGTCCTCAAAATTTCAGGGTTAAATCTCTATTCATATTTTGATGAAGAGTTTCTCTAAGGAGAATGTCCCTTTCATATCAAACTCTTTCATATACTACTGTATTCTGAATTTTTTGTTAACTATTCATCATACTTTTCAGTGCAATCACTTAATACTCATCTGAGTATTCAGCGGAATTCTTTGAACATCCGCAAAACTCTATTTCTTATTTTCATATCATCATACTTCTTTCCTTTTTATCATATCTACTAACTCATCATAATACGAGAGAGGACTTATATAATTATTCTTTCTTTTATTGCTTTACTGCTAAACAGGAGCACATAGGAGCATATGGGAGCACATACTCTAACATGCATAATGCCTATCCAGCATGTTGTAGGACTATATACCTGCTCATGAATGCAAAGCTCTAACATCGGAGCTTAATCATTCCTTTTCTTAATATGCACAACTCTAATACTCGGAGCTTGCACAACTCTATCACATAGGGCTTGCACTGCTCTAACATTTGGAGCTTTAGCATTTGTAAACATCACATAACATAGCATAACATAATGCCTGTCATTTCATGTAAGGAGTGAAAGCTCTCATTTGCTCTTTCACATGTAGCTTAACATTCAAACATCTTATCCTTTTCAAAAAGAGAGGCTCTCAATCTATTTATAAGGCTAGTTATAAAGCCATTTCATATCGTACTTCTCATTACATATTTTTCATAACATATCTCATTACATACTTTTCATAACATATCTCATCACATATCTTTTATGCCATATCATGGCATATCTGGCTATAACATAGTCTATCTTCTTACATAGCTTTGTGCATATATGCCAAATTCCTATGGCATTTACACCTTTTTTTATCACTTCCCAGGAGGTCACCCATCATTGGACTACTGTTGCCTGAGCATGCTTAACTAAAATATGCAGATAAAAATATAACGCACTGATGATCACAGGCTCCAACCCTGGTACTTTACTATATACTATCTCTCTTGGGTCTATCTAGCCTTCTAATCTCTTTATCCTCATCTGGAAGATCTATTTACCTTTCATTCTTATTCTTTGTAATCTTATTGTAAGGATCTCTTTATTCTCATTTGACCCTTTCTCATATCTTATAAAATATTCTTATCAATCCTTGGGATTCAGGACTAACAACTTTAACTTTGATTACTTAGTTCCTGTTACGTGTAAGAAGATTATGAGTTCAGTCTCTAATAGTAAAAGGCTATCTGAAATTACATCATGGGTACTCTCTCTGTTATGAGTTAACCAACTTGTGAAGCTTCTATACTTTAACTTTATCCTTGGTATTCATCCTTCTAAAGAAATACTGTACTTATGGCTCAATACTTTGTTTTTCTAGGCTAGGTCTACTGCGACCCTCGGGATCTACTGCGATCAATGGTAAGCCTCTTCAGGATCTAACTATGACCCTGGAATTCTATTCTCTAGGAGCCACACTAGGATCTAACTACAATCCTCTGGAATCTATTGCAATTCTGTTGTACTGTATTCTTATCTCTGGAAGACATGACCAACAGACAAAGTTACAAGGTTTGTCACTTCCATATAGTTGTTAACTCCACAGATAATTCCCTAAAAATGATCACAGAAACCAATATTATCTATTAGGACTTTACTCATTTCCTCTATCACTCAGAAATTTCATATATCATTCTCGTCTTTTACAACTTTACTATATCCATTACTGTAGAGAGCAACACAGGCTCTACCATGCACATATCCATCATCATCTATTCATCTTATTTGAGGGACATTATTCTATATAGCTATACTGTCCCATCTCTTGGCTTTATTTTAAAAGCAATCCTTTTCTATCACAAGAGCAATCTAGCTTTATTGCAAAAATAGTAACTCATTATTTAAAAATTGCTCTTCCTTAGAGCCGCATCATCTTTCATGATTGTATCTCATATTCATAGCACATCATTCATATATCTTATCCTTACTAAAGGGACATGCCTTGAGTACTGTAATCATTTATCTATAAATTCACTATTAATCTCATTCTTTATCCCATTGACTATCATTATTTGATCATAAATTCTCATTCCATTCTTTGGGAATTAACTGGCTAACTATTTTGTTCATCACCTTTCTATTGCTATATCATCATCAGGTTAAATTATTTAATTGCATGCCATAGGATATAGGAGCAATAAATTTTCCAAAACTTTCTCATCATATCTACTCTACCCTGCATGTAATGCAAAAGGGGGGTATTCATTTATTATAGCATACTCAACATATATAATATGCAAGGAGATACAACTTCTCATCATAACCTATGGCAACATAAGCCATATCACTATTACATATTTTGCTCAACCATCCCTTATACTCATATTGCACTTAACAATTAACTGGGTAAACTTTAAATCATTCTATCCCTTTATCACCATAATCGCTAGGTCCTGATCATCTATTCAGGTGCCTGAGTCATTTATTTGTTTCACTTAGGCTGCCACATCACCCTCTTATTAGGGTATAGACTCAATCCTTCATTACTTTTTCTTTCATAGGGAATAGGGGAGTCACTTTGTCTTTAAAACTGTGGCTACCTTTCTCTCTTTAAATATTATAAACTTCTTTCTTTGTAATGGAATTCAATCTGTGAGCTAACTTCTTAGTCATTCAACTCTCAATTATCTCTTAACTCTTTCTTTCTATCAGTCTCAGTCTACTCTGGACTAGACTGTGGTTCCTTTGTCATGGGAATATCAGCTTTCTATCTATCAATCATCTCATCTTATACTAGGATCATTTCTAGGTAAGTCTCATTGTACCTTTTGCTTCTTTTATTCAGGAAACACTAACTAAACAAATTCTTTCATAATGTAGATCTACTCACATGGAGGATCTACTTCTGAATATTGTCTAATCTTTCATATCTTATTACTTTGTATTATCTGGCTTGATCATACTTTATACCAACCCTCTAGTTGATAAATATCAACGAGGTTGGTACTTTCACTATTATCATCACTGTGATATCTGGAAGCTTCCCTTGACCTAGAAAAAGTCAGCTTCTGTCTCTATCCATAGAGAAAACTACTCTCCAAACATTACCCTGCTTAGTCCAGCCACATTGTGCTAAGAAACATGAGACCTCGGCGGTAACGGTTGACTAAAACTAGTCTATCGTAGTTATTTCTTTGAAGACTACCTCATAAAGCTGTAGGTATGGGGTATCATTCTTTTTATCTGGGTATCACTGTCTCTTGCCTGAGTCAATCTCTAAGTAGTGAACACTATCCCATATCTCCTACTAGGGAGAAAACCTCTTTAGTTCAAATTTCTGACTACACTAGAGCATCTCTGAGCTAGAACCATCTATTTTATGTCAGAATCTTATGCTTTGATACCAAAATATAACATCCTCATTTTCTTACATCTCAAGGACCAAATGATGCATTTGGAACCACTTCTAAGGTCAATGAAGTCAAATTACTTAATATGAAATTTTACTCTCTCGAGTACTGTTCACTGTGTAAATTCTAGAGGAGTGACTTGACTACAAAAAATAATAACTAATTCTAAAAAAATCCAAATTAAGTGGTTCAAATTGCTACACAAATATAACATAATTCTCTTTCAAGGAAAAATAACTTGTTAACCACGCCTAGACTTAGTCAACATAAGTCAACATTTAAAGTTTACTGTTCATCTAACCTCCTGTCCCTAATTCTAGCATTTCTGGTTCCAACTTTAAAAAATCATATCTTTATGGGTAGATATCAAAATGATACGTTCTATATATCAAATAGAAGCTTGTCATGTATACTATTTACTGGTAAAATATCATACATTTATTCAATCATTTACTATTTCTAGTTACAGCTCAATTGTCAATGCCTCACCACGAGTTACTGTACACAGTGACAATTTTCAACAATTATACATACATCAATCACATATAAATCATGCTAAATAATTAATATCTCTTCATGCATCTTTATCTCCTTCATCTTGAGAAGACCTGCTGCAATTGGATTGATATGGAAGGGGTAAAAATCTCAGTAGCAAATGATACTAAATAATGCATGCATCAATGTGACTACTTGTGCTTGCTTGTGAAAGTGTTAACATTGCGTAATATGCATGCTTCCATGTAACATATGAGATACAATTGGCCAAAATAATCATAGAAACAGAGCTTCATACATAAGCACATATGCAACACAATTCAACAAAGCCATAGCACATCAAGCATAACACTCATGCATACAAGTTTAGGATAAGTTTACTACCTGACATGTAGGCTTTCCTTCTAGCCTTTAGCCTTGTATCTAAGGTCCCTTCTTTTCACAAGTTAGAGACTATAAATAGCATAATAATACCTTTATTATTATCCATATAGCTCTACTTAATCTCATGCTTATTTTGGGGTAATATCTTTAATATGACATTCCCTGGCTTTCTTTCTACCTCTAGCTACCTTTATTAATAGAGATATTTCTCTATTCTAACTATTAAGAACAATCCTCTAATTTATTAGAGTAGGGACTAGATAACTTACTTACCTCATTTCTAAGCTCTGCCTAGTCCCTAAGCTCCTTAGACTGCTCCTGGCTCCACCAGAACTCTTTCCTTTCTTTCCTTTCCTTCCTTTCTTTCTCTCTTTCTCTCTTTCTCTCTTCTTTCTCTTCTTTGCCTTTGCTTGGCCATGCATAACATGAAGGGAGGGGTGGCCTATTTATAGGTGAGTGGAGGTGGAATGAATGGCTCAAATCGCTTAGCTTCCTCAAGAAGCTTCGCCTGCATCATCACAATGACATCATCCTCCTTGATGACTCACAAACATGACATCATCCAAGGACACCTCAGGGGGTATGTGACACAATTGGTGGGGCCCTTAGGATACCTCACCAGCTGACTCAGCCTTTCCAGAGAATTCCAGAGTCTTTTCCTAGAATGAGCGGCCGAGATTGTGCCACGTGTCCCTCTTACTTTTCCTCCTTTTCTAATCTCATGACATGTATCCTTAACTTTTCTTATTTTCCTGTAATCATGCCATGTGGCCCTTTGTGGGTCCCTTTTATGCAACCTCATAATTCCAGATCACTTTCCCTAGTTCAATCTTTGACCGGGTCACTTTACTTTATTGAAAAAGTACTAAAAGATTATTTTAATGTCACTTGAGCCCACATTACTCTTGGGTTACGTTTTGGGCCTTGGATTGTCATCTTGGGTTTCTAACTAAGCCCAAGCACTCTGATGGCTTTGTTCCTAAGAAACACCCTTAGTAAATTACTAAGATGCCCTTAGTTCCTCTTTAATACTTATAGGGGTACTATTATCTTTTCATCCTTTTCAGAATATCTCCTGACCCTGGTCAACTATCCATATACCCTTTCTTAACCGTCTAATCTTAGTCAAATGACCAAAATGCCCTTTGTCTAATTCTGACTCATTGACACAACACAGTGGCATACTTTCAGTGGCATTTTCGTAATTTTATATTTTCCTGGTCTTTATTAGCCCTGACCCACATACTGAATTGAAAATATCATTGGCACTAGAAGACACCATTTTGGGCCCTTTGTATGATCTACTACCTTCATGGGCTCAATTCCTGAGAAATTCCCCCGAAACCTATTTATTGGGTGTTTTAATTTACTATAAATTCTATAAAAAATTCTACAGAACTCCTTTTTGGGCTCTGTCAGCTTTAGAAATTCTTATATTAATTATAGGAATTTACTGCCACATTTTATCTAATTCTGAGGTCCAGAGAATACTGTATTAATTTTTCTTGTCTTCATAAATTAATGTAAATCTTTTAGGACCTCGTATAAAAATTCTGTGTTGTATCAAACTGATCATAATACTTTTCTCTATTTACTGAGACTTCTGCTTAATAGGGCCTGGTAGCACCCCTTTTTCAAGCAAATACTAAGCTTCTAGGCCTGCAAATTAGGATATGACAAGTGAAGCTATAGTAATTAGGTACTCTAGCTCTTTTAGTTAATTATTGTCCAGTTGCTTTCGTTTTTAGTACTAATCTATTTTGATAGCTGCAACTAAGTATACCGCAATTTCTGAGATGGTTCCAGTAGTCATTAAGATTACTAAATACAAATTAACTTGGAAAATTATCTAGATTGGAGTAAATCTATTTGTATTTATTTTTGAAGTATTGAGAAGGAAGATCACTTGACCGATGATCCTCCAGAAGAGAAAGATCCCTCTCATAAGTCATGGTTAAGGTATGATGCATGGCTTCTCTTATAAATTCGTAACTCTATTGATAGTGATATCATACCCTCTATTACTCACTGTGAATTTGCTAAGGAACTAATGGACTACTTGGCATTTTTATACTCAGGCAAGATTAATATTTCTCGAATATATGAGGTTTGTAGATCTTTCCATCGTGCCAAGATACTGGATGATCATCACTTTACAACCTTCTTTATGGATTTCAAAGGAATGTATGAAGTGCTCAATGCCTTTATGCATATTTCTGATGAGAGGAATGTTAATGTGTCTCACTGAGAATAGATGGCTACAATGAGTTTTCTTACTGTACTTCCACCTCGATAGGCGACTGCTCGTTCTCAAATTTATCTGGGGCTCATCTCCCCTCTCTTGAAGAAGCCTTCTCTCGTGTGTTAAAAACTGAACAGATCTCTTCATCTGCCTCTACTATGCCTACTAACGTATTGCTCAGTCATGATCAGAATGATACTCATGGGCCACCTAATCATCGTGGTCCTATACTAGGGGTTCTAATCAGGAGTCAAAGGATATGATCTGTTACTATTGCAAGGAGTTAGGTTATATGAAACGTACATTTCATAAACTTTAGAACAAACAGAATCAACAGAATTCTACACATGTGGCCATGACAGCTAATGACACATTACCATTTCTGCTACTGAATATGCTCAATTAAAGTATAGCAATCCTCCTGCTAGTATTGCTATTATAACAGGTAATGAGGCTACTGCCCTTGTCTCTTCCTCCAAATTGATCAAAGACTCTGGTGCTATAGACCACATGACAGGAAACCGCTATCTCTTCTCTACTTATAATTCTTATGCCAACCCTTCTACATCACCATTGCAGACGGTTCTCAATCTTGTGTTCTTGGGTATGGCACTATTTAACCTAACTCTTCTATTCATTTAGACTCTATGCTCAATGTTCCTAATCTTGCTTTTAACCTTTTGTCTTCTAGTAAACTTACTCTTCAGTTAAACTGTTGGGTCTCACTTTTCCTTGATAAATACTTGATACAGGATCTTTTGACAAAGAAGATTATTGGTAGAGCCTACAAATCTGGCGATCATTACTTCCTTGATGATCAGGGGTCGCGTGCGGTGGCTTTTGTCGATGGTGTCACTGTTTTTGAAGCATATTGTCATTTGGGTCATTTGTCTTTATCATCTTTAAAAAAAGTTTATCCTCAATTTTAGCATTTGTCATCCTTAGATTGTGAGTCATGTCAGTTTATGAAATATCATCATCTTCCTTTAGTTTCTCGAGGCAATAAATGAGCTTTGTCTCCTTTTGAGTTAGTGCACTATGATATTTGGGGTCCGTGTCTAGTTAAGTCTAAAGCTGGTTTCAAGTACTTTATTACATTGGTTGATGATTATTCCCGTACTACTTGGTTATATTTAATGAAAAATTGTTTTGAGTTGTTCTCTCATTTTTATGCCTTTACTGCTGAAATTAAAAATCAATTTAATAATTTTATCCATACTTTGCGCAGTGATAATACTAAAGAATATTTTTCTGAATCATTTTGCTCCTTCATGCTTCAAATCGACATTCTCCATCAATCTTCTTGTATGGATACACCGACTCAGAATGGCATTGCTGAAAGAAAAAATTGCCACCTATTAGAAGTAGCACGTGCTCTTTTGTTTCAAATGCAGGTTCCAAAACCGTTTCAGGTCGATGCGGTCTCCATTGCTTGCTTTCTCATTAATCGCATGCCTTCCTCTGTTCTTGATGGTCACATTCCCTTCACTACTCTCTTTCCTTCCAAACCTTTATTTCCCATTGACCCTAAAATTTTTGTATGTGTGTGCTTTGTTCAAGATGCGCGTCCAAGTGTCCCTAAATTAGATCTTAAGTCCCTCAAGTGTGTCTTCCTTAGCTACTCTCGTATTCAAAAAGGTTATAGGTGTTTCTCTCTATCTCTTAATCATTACATGGTTTCTGTTGATGTCACTTTTTAAGAATTTGTTGCTTATTTTGCTTCTACCACTTCAGCTCCTCCTTCTTCACCTGCGGAGGAGGATACTCTTCTGGACTACTCTATCCTTCCCTCACCATTACCAACCCTAGCTCCTATACTAGCACCTAGTTAACAACCTTTGTCTCGGGTTTATACCAGACGTTTGAAGGACACAATTATTGCTGTTACGCTATATTCTACCCTACCATTATCTACTTACTTATTAAATCCTGCGGAGAGCATTACTCACCCTGAGCCTGCCTTGGTCCCTACCTTTGAGCTACCTTCTGTTCCATATCTAGATCCCTCCCTTGATCTACCCATTGCCCTCCGCAAAGGTAAATGCACTTGTACAAATCATATTTCTTCTTTTGTTTCATATGACCACCTCTCCTCTGCTTCTTGTGCCTTTATTGCTTCTTTAGACACTATTTTTGTACCTCAATCCCTTTCTAAGGCCTTATCCCACCCGGGTTGGCGTACTGCTATGGAGGAGGAGATGGCGGCCCTTGATCTTGCGGGTACATGGTCTTTAGTGAATTTACTGGCGGGAAAGACAGCCATTGGGTGCAAATGGGTGTTAACCCCTAAAACTAAGACTGATGGCACACTTGAACATCTTAAAACTCACGTTGTTGCTAAAGGCTATGCTTAGAAGTATCTTGTTGACTACTCTGAGACTTTTTCTCCTGTGGCCAAGCTTTCCTCTATTCGTCTCTTTATCTCTCTGGCCGCTACTTATGGTTAGGATATTTATCAACTGGATATAAAAAGTACCTTCTTATATGGTGATCTTCTTGAAGAGGTGTACATGGAGAAACCACCTAGTTTTGTTGCTCAGGGAAAGCATGGTAAAGTGTGTCATCTTAAGAGATCTTTATACGGCTTAAAGCAAAGTCCTTAGGCATAGTTTGACAGATTTAGTACTGTTATAAAAGACTTTGGCTTGTACCAGAGTAAGTGTGATCATTCTGTGCTCTATCAGAGAACAAGTGCTGGCATAATTCTACTAGTGGTGTATGTCGATGACATTGTGATTACAGGGAGCGATACCTTAGGGATCTTATCACTCAATTCATTTCTTAACTCCCATTTTCAGATGAAGGACTTGGGTTCATTAAAGTACTTATTGGGAATTGAAGTTATGAGGAGCAGAAAGGGCATCTTATTGACTCAGAAAAATACGTTCTTGATCTGCTATAAGAAACTGGCAAACTAGGAGCTGCCCCAACTAGTTTTCCTATGGTTTATAATCCTCTACTTGATGTTGATGGTCATATACCATATGATAATCCTATTAAAACTGCTAAAAGCACGCCGTTTGAAAATCCAGAGAGGTACAGGAGATTGATTGGAAAATTGAATTAACTTATAGTTACATGTCCTGCTATCACTTATCTAGTGAGTGTCCTTAGCCAATTTATGGTCTCTCCAACTGTTCGACAGTAGGAATATTTAAAACATGTTACATTATTTGAAGGGATCTTTAGGTCGTGGGCTATTGTATAGGAATTATGGCCATATGGATATTGAGTATTTTTGTGATGTCAATTATGGTGGATCAAAGGCCACAAGACAGTCTACTACAAGATACTGTGTATTTGTAGGAGGAAATTTGGTATCTTGGAGAAGTAAGAAATAGAATGTAGTGCCACGATCAAGAGTAAAAGTGGAATATAGAGCCATGGCACAATCTGTATGTGAGAAAGTCTGGATATATCAATTAATGAAGGAGGTTGGCCGTAAAACCTCCTTACCAGCAAAACTGTGGTGTGATAATAAAGTGGCTCTACACATAGCTTCTAATTCCGTATTCCATGAATGTACAAAACATATTGAGATTGATTGCCATTTTATTCTAGACAAGCTCAAGGAAAATTTTATCTCTACAGGACATGTCAGATCCAGTGATCAACTAGGCGATCTCCTCACCAAAGCTCTTAATGGGGTTTAGATTGAATATCTTTATAACAAGTTGAGTATGACTGATATCTATACTCTAACTTGAGGGGAAGTATAGAGATATTATATCATATGTGAATATCTTGTATACAATTGTAGAGATATTATACGATATGTGAATATCCTGTAATTAGTACATAGGAGGATACGATATGATATTATATCATTAATATCTAGGGTTCCCTATTGTGTATATATATGGATTCAACATATCAATAAAATAAGCAATTTTCTCTCTAAATCAACAGTTCAGAATACTGGATGATGTGGAAGCTCATACTCATAATCACTAGGACAACGGTAATAATCTACAAGTATATGTTCAAGAACTAAGGACTTTGCAGACATTATTGATGGTAGCTACTAAGAGACAAGTAGTAAAAGGATAGTAAAAGGGAACTCTAAAAATAAATATATTTGAGAATTCAACGGGTGGTGTTCGGTTGGAGAGTGAAACAAGAGTTGACAGCAAGGTGGTATGGATAAGAGCTAAGAAGAGAAATAGAGATGTGAGACAAGAGGGAGTAGAGGGTGCATATTAATATTGACATGGAAAGAGAGTACAGAAGAAGTGATAGGAGTAGGAAATTCTAACAGGGCTGTTGATAGAGAGAGATTAGGAAAAGAACATATGAAGGTAGGACAAGATGAAGTGGGTATGATCCAGATTGAAGAAGTGGATCCTAGAGATCAATACTTTGGGCTTATGGACACAAGCCTAAGACCACTAAATGAAGGTATGTTGGATGGCGCTGAAGGCCTACTGGTGCATGAAAAAAAAATTATCTATTGCTATTTTTATTCTATGGGTGGTTTATGGTGATTTTAATGATATTCTCTAGACTACTGATAGGCTTAGTGGCATTAGTTGCCCGTATAATAGAATTAATTGTTTACAAGACAGAGTAAGTGATTGTAGTCTTTCATATATGCGATTTCAGGGATCAAAAATTACATGGAAAGGTCCTCAATTGCTCCCGTTTATATGAAATACTTGATTGAGCTCTTGCTAATTGTCATTTCCTTTACCTTATATCTGACTGCAATTTAAAGGTACTATTTAGAACATAGTTCTCTGATCATAATCTTATTGTTTTTGGAATTTCAAAATCATTCTTATTATATTAGAAATAGACCTATTTTTTAAGGCTATGTGTCTTACTCATGATAATTTTAAAGAATTTCTAACTAATACATAGGCGGAGTTTGATGAATTTTATAAGTCTCTGGAAGCTTTAGGAAGCTTTCTTATTGACTAGAATAAAAATACTTTTGGGTTGGTGTAGAAAAGGAAAAAAGTCTTATTAGCTAGGTTGGGGGTATTCAAAGGTCTTCAAGTTATATGCATTCTAGGTTTTTAGCTTCTCTTGAAAATGAAATTGCAAACTGAATTAAATAATATTTTGAAATTAGAAGAAATTAAATGGTTTCAAAAAGCTAGAGCTGAGTGGATTACTAAAGGCGACTGAAATACTAGATATTATAATTTGAAAACAAAGATGAGAAGAAAGAGAAATAGAATTTTAACTCTTGAAGATGAGAGGGGGATATGGATTGAGGATGAACTTAATTTGATTTCCATGGCTATAAGTCATTTGAAGAATCTATATTTGGGCAGAAAGATTATAAATCATTTCCATGGCTGAAAGATCATGGCATTGTGCAAAAAAGTACCTGTCTTTATACCCCATAGCAAAATGGCATAGTCAAAAGGAAAAACTGCTACATCCTTAAAACAGCACGTGCACTACTGTTTAGCAATCATGTACCCAAATCTCATTGGGATGATGCTGTCCTAACTGTTATTTTTGTCATCAATTGAATGTCAAATAAACCTTTGCCCTTTAAAACACACTTACAAGTCTTACACAACTCCTTTAAGCTACCTTACCTTGAAAATACATTACCTTTGTGAGTCTTTGGCTGTACTTCCTATGTTCATCTTCATTACACATCCCAACTTGATTCACAAGCCATCAATTGCATCTTCTTAGGCTACTCGAGCTCTCAAAAAGGATGCAAGTGATATGATCCCACTACCAACTGACTATATGTTACCTATGATGTCACTTTTCATGAGACCATGCCTTTCTACTCTCAATCTTCTGTGCAGGGGAGAGTTGGCATGAATCACCTCAAACTTAAAAACATCCTTTTGACATATTCATTGAGTATGATCCTGATTTCTTAGCCCTTCCTGAAACTGATCCTAGCATCCCTCTAAAACCTTCACCATCCAATGAGGTGCCAATATAGATGAGAGGAATACCAATCTAGGGGAGACACTAATACAAATATTCAGATTTACACTAGGAGACATAAGACAGGTAGAGGAGCTCCTCCAACTACTAGTACATTTTGGGAGTCAAACTCGGAGGTAGTTCTAAGGGGAATTGAAACTCTAGGAGTAAGACAAGCACAAAATGGTATTGATATGCCAATTACACTTTGAAAAGAGCATCACTCATGCACAAGATACCCTATTGAGAGGTTTGTATCCTATCATGCACTATTACCAGCATATTCTGCATTTGTTGCTCACTTAGAGATGATATCTGGGTTCCCAATAACATTAATGAGGCCTTAGATAGTCCTGAGTGGAGATAGGCAGTTATAGAAGAAATGAAGGCATTAGAAAACAACAACACTTGGGAAGTTGTTGATTTACCTAAAGGAAAGAAAGTAGTAGAATGTAAATGGGTCTTTAACCCTAAATACACAGCATATGGAAGCCTAGATAAGTACAAGGTGAGATTGGTGGTATAGGGATTCTCACAGATATATGGCATAGATTATAATAAGATGTTTTCACCTGTTACTAAGTTGAACACTATTAGAATCTTATTATCTCTAGCAATAAATCTCGAATGGCTTATTCACTAAATGGATGTGAAAAATGCCTTTCTCAATGGCAATTTAAACAAGGAAGTATCTATGAAGATGTCTCCAGGTTTCCTAGGAAAAGGAGTAGTTAGGTGTGTAAATTGATGAAATCATTATATGGTTTGAAACAGTCTCCTAGAGTATGGTTTAAAAGATTATCATGTGTGTTCAAAACTCAAGGATATGTCTAAGGACAAAGTGATCACACGATGTTCTTTAGACATCAGAATGAGAAGATAGTGGTTATGGCAATATATGTAGATGATATTGTCCTTACTGGAGATGATTTAGTAGAGATTGATAGGATAAAGGAAGCATTAAACCAAGAATTTTAGATCAAGGATTTAGGGGAGATAAATTACTTCCTTGGGATGAAAGTTGCTAGATCAAAGAAGGGGGTCTATATATCCCAAAAAAATATATCCTAGATCTCCTAAAAGAATCTGGTATGTTGGACTGTAAGTCGAGTGATACTCCTATAAAAATTGAGAAGATAAGTGATGGCTAAGAACTTGGGAAGAATGTAAACATGGGGAGGTACCAACGCATGGTTGGAAAATTAATATACTTGTCTCATACCCGACCAGATATCGCTTTGCAGTCAGTGTGGTGAGTTAACACTCATATGACCCTAAACAAAAGCACTTAAATAAAGTTTATAGGATTATAAGATATCTCAAAGGATCACCTGGCCGTGGACTAATATTCACAAAGACTAATAAGAGGATAGTAGAAACGTATACTGATGTAAATTGGGCAGGGGATCATGATTACAAGAGGTCTACTTTAGGATATGTAACATTTGTTTGGGCCAACCTTGTGTAGAAAAGAGCAGTATTGAAATCGAATATAGAGCCATAGATCTTGGAATTTGTGAAGGAATATGAGTGAAGTGAGTAGTCAAAGAGTTAAAGGTGATCGTAGGCCTACCAATACAGTTATACTTGGATAGCTTGTCAGCTATTAATATCTCACGTAATCCTATCCAACATGATCGCACAATACATGTTGAGATAGACAGACACTTCATAAGATAGAAGATTAATGAAGAAACTGTTGATCTGAGATACATACCATCTAGGGAACAAACGACATATTTGCTTAACAAAGGACTAGCTCGGGACAAATTTGATTATTTTATTGGCAAGTTGGGCATGATCAATATCTATGCTCCAACTTGAGGGAGAGTATAGACAATATTTTGCTCATTTTAAGGAGATATTATTAGATATGATATGATATGATTGTTGGAAAATATGCCCTAGGGGCCAATCATTATCTTATAAACATTATTGATTTATGAGTTTATCAATTGTGTTATCATATTATTCGCATGTTTACTGTGATAACCATCCTTGGATAATTCATGATCTTATCCTAAATGTCCCTGGTCGATCATCTGTGCGGGAGCAGAGATGAAATAAGACCAGTATGACTTTGAAGATGTATAGAGATATAAATTAAAGTCATAGGCACATGTAAGAGTACAAGGTGTTGGACCGACCCGCTATGAGAGAGTTGCATGGGTTACGTCATAAGCTTCTCTCATATACAAACCATGTCACTATGCCTTTTGACTTAAGATCATCATGAATTCCTACATGACAAATGCTTAGCTTTGACCTAGTCAAAAGTCACTTTTGACCGAGTGATCATAAAGACTATGTTCGGGCTTAGTGGTTTTTCATACGAAGGAATGTGAGTGGTCAAGATGGAATTTGTCCCTCACATTCGTAGAGAGATATTACTGGGCCCCTCAATGAGTGAGTCTGAGAAATATATGGCCATATTGTAATGGAAAGATAGTTCCATTTCTATAGTCAGACTACTCAGGGATTGAGAAACTAACGGTCAGGAATAGGAAGATGACATTATCCATGCCTCATCCATGACTAAAATATCGTGTGACAGAAGGGACATGATATGGTTGTATAAAAGGTTACATCATTTATCGATCCTCATATAATTTGGGTAGTCGTTATGTCTTGTTAGAGACCGCTTGCGACTTGTGGGCCAGTATAGCAAATGGCCCACTGCCAACTTGATATGGGCCTATAGGGTCGCACACAAAATAGCCCAACACGAGCTATGATGTCCAGATTCATTGAATCTAAGACGTGTCTAGAGTCAATGAATGATCCAGGGTTAATGTATATATTTATTTATATTTACATTCGTATATTTATAAATTCGTATATATATATTATATATATAAGGGATATATAGGATTTAATTTATAAGGATAAATTAAATCTCTATCACGTTTGAATTTGAAATTCAAATTGATAGGATATCTCAAATTTGATTTATGAGAATAAATCAAATATAGTCCAATCTTATCTTTATTTAAATTAAATAAATAGGTGAATTAAATTTGTGGGACGGATTTAATATAAATATTATTTATTTAATTAATTTCTTATCAAATTATACAATATGTGATATTGTATTAATTTTGGAATTAATATAGATTAATTCTAAGATCCAATTCGGTTGAGGAAAACGGAGAGCATCCTATATATCGATTTTAGGAGCTACATTTTTGACACACAACACACAACACAAAACGGAATCTGCAAAAGGTTTGCAGATAAGAAACAGCTGAAGTAGAGACGGAGAGGACGAATTCTTGAGAGAGCCTTGGAGAGACAGGACACGCTAGCACGTCGTTCGTGGTTGGAACGCTGTTCGTGTAGATACCAGTAGAGGAAGCCGACCTAAGGCGTCGACTTCTTGCGATCAGAAAGAGAGCACGAGCCGCGGAGAGAAGCTGTGGACATCTTCTTGCGATCGAAAAGAGATCACCAGTCACGGAAAGAAGTTGTGGAAGTCGTTGAGGAACACCAAGGGTAATGCTTCTTTCCATTTGACTTAAAAACATACGGTAGATCCTGGTAAGGAATGGGAAAAAAATTTTAAATTAATTTCTGCTGCGTGTCTTCCAATTCCTTACAATAATATGATATGATATAATCTTGATTAATTAGTTGAGATATTATAGGATATATGATAGGATATGATTATGTAATTATTTCTCATTTATTACTGTAAATCAGCCCCACGATTCTAGCATTAAGATCAGGGACTAATGTATGCTCCTAACTGTATATATGTATATGAAGCATATGATTAGCAATATATGTTGAACTTTCCTAGAAACTCTCACTACCTTGCATCGATCTTCAAGATGCTTCCTAATATAAAACTAAAGGATGTGTGTATCTGGCAAATTATAGCTGAAAAAGAAAATATTAAAATAGTAGATTGGATTGACTCTGGGACTTGGGATTTTCAAAGACTCGCTAGTCTTCTCCTAAGTAATGCCTATCAAAGGTTAAAATAAGTAGAGATTTTGGTGCTAATTCCTATCTACTTTGCTGCCAATATTTTGTTTATAGGTGGGTTATGATATGTTTTCATAAAGTTAATCATTGTTAATTAGGTTTGGTAGATGATGTTTGTGTAGTGCAAAATCATCTGTTGCCAAACAAGGTTGCATGTTAGTTTGAGCATCCTGTGCAGCTCGCGGGGATTTGTTCTTGTTAATCAATATACTACAACTAATTTTCATCAAGATGTTGATTGGATTTGGTGATTGGAAGCGAAGATAGTGAATTTGGAGATTGAGGGCGTAAGGAAAAGAGAGAAGGAAGCGATCGAAACGGAGAAGACGGAAGGAAGAGAGGAAATATGGGAACGGCAAACTTTGTGGACATAGAAAACAAGATCTGCAATTCGGATATGAACAAGATTGTCTCTCTGATGCTTCAGAATTTGTTCCCCAAGTGGAAGATCGACTTTCTAGATTCTGAAGAATATGATAAAACTAAATAAAATAAACTGTCTTTTTTTGGCCAAAACTTGCATATGAGCGTGTTAACAATTGTGGAGCATCCGTCCGATTTGCTTTCCTGCAAAAATTTTATTCAATTGTCTTTTTTTCTGTAATCATTAAAATCCCTTTCTCTGTGCTCCAATTCCTAATCAGATGAAGTTCAGTGATTTAGAGTTGCAGAGAAAGATGGATTCGTCAGAAAAAATGCAGCCGGCGTTGGAAGTGCAACGTCGACGGCACTGCTCAGGCCGACGATCCCTTCCCCTTTTCTTTCTGCCAGCGTCTCGTCGGAAGTTTTTTTTTTTTAATTATTATTATTACTTAAATTATATATCCACTCAGCAATGATGAGTAGGCCTAATTAATACAGTCAGCACTCGATGTAAGCAACTTAAATGACATTAATGACATATCATCAAATTTAATGCTATTAATGTTAATTGAAGTTTTTTTTTTCAAACTATAAGGATTAAAGGTTTTAGATAGAATAAACTTGAAGAATTAAAATTTTATATTTTAAATTATAAGAATTAAAATTAAAATGATTTCAAATTATAATAATAAAAAATTATATTTAATCTATTTAACTTTGAGAATGTTAAGAGAAATAGTGTGTTTGGGAACATCCTAAATTTAGATTTTAAACTTAGGTTTGGGTAAAATTTAGGTTTTAAAATTTTTTAAAATAAACAGGTATATTTGTTCAAACAGGTTTTTGAATTAAATTATGGTTTAAAACTAAGGTTTTAGATAAGTTGGTCTGAATAGCGTATAGAATAGTAAAAGAACTTATGAACTAACTAATTATTATATTACCCATATTTTTTCTTACAATCCCTCTTATCTCTCATACTTTTTCTTACACTCTCTCCTCTCTCATTTTTTTTACACCTTTCATCTTTCCTATCTTCTCTCATCTCTTATCTCTCCTCATTTAATACTCATACAACTTTTTATAATTTATAAATAATAAAAGTATTTCTAGAAATAATTATCCAAACACTCATTTATTTAAAACCACTTTTTTTTTCATAAGCTATTCTCCAAAAACCCTTTTCTGAAAGTTGTCTAAAAACTCCTTTTTTTATAAGCTATTTTTCAAACTCTTATCCAAACGTGCCCATAGTTAAATTTTTTGAAAAGTATGCAATTTGCTTCTATGTATTTTTTTTTTTAAAAAAAATAGATTATGAATATTGTGAGATATTTTTTTTTTAATTTTAATTATAAGGGTTAGTTGATTTTTTTAAATATATTAAAGAAATTAAATAAATTAGTTATTTATAATTAATATAAGAACTAGTTATTAATTTGGATAGATTAATGAGTATATTGTATGAAGGGATAAAGACAAAAAAAAGCCCATTTGAATTTTAAAAGGATAAATTGGGTTTCTCAATATTGAAAAGGACAGATTGGGCAGGAGGTATAATCTGTCATTTATAAATTTGTGTGCCAAAACCAAACTAGCCTTCATGTTCCTAATGTTATTTGCAAGTTTGACAATACTATTTACAACTTTGCTAATGCTATTTACAACTCTGACAATGGTATTTGTAACTCATATAATAGTATTTATAACTTTGACAATAGTATTTGTAATTTTGACAATGGTGTTTATAACTTTGACAATGGTATTTGTAACTTTAACAATGGTATTTGCAACTTTGCCAATGGTATTTGTAACTCTCATAGTGGTATTTGCATTTTCAACAATGATATTTGCAATTCCAGCAATGGTATTTACAATTCCAACAAAGGAAAAGAAACAACTTTTCCAATGGGATTAATAACTTTGCCACTAATAGTTGTAACTCCTACAATAAAATTTATAATTTTGTCAATGATATTTACAACTCCCGTAATGGTATTTGTAACTCCCACAATGGAGAAGAAGCAAGTTTGCCAATGGTATTTGCAACTCTCATAATTATATTTATAACTTTGCCAATAGTATTTGTAAGTTTGTCAATGGTATTTGTAACTCCCACTAGTATTTGCCACTTTCACAATGGGATTTAGAACTTTGCCAATGGTATGTGCAACTCCTACCACATAGAAGAAGCAACTTTGCCAAAGGGATTAAAAACTTTACCAATAGTATTTGCAACTCCCACAATGGTATTTGTAATTTTGCCAATGGTATTTATAACTCCCACAATAGAGAAGAAGCAACTTTATCAATGGGATTAACAACTTTGCCAATGTTATTTGCAACTCTCACAATAGTATTTGTAACTTTGCCAATAGTATTTGCAAGTTTATCAATTGTATTTATAACTTCTACTAGTATTTGCCACTTCCACAATAGGATTTTCAACTTTATCAATAGTATTTGCAACTCCCGTAATGATATTTACAACTCACACAACAGAGAAGAAGTAATGGTATTTGTAATAACTTACTATTGACCGACTGATGTTCTAATTTAATTAATCACTTTTCAATATTCAATTTTTGTAAAATTCCCTTAAAGAATAAGATTTATGACAATATTTTAGTGTTCAACTTGGCTAATAGTATTTGCAACTCTCTCAATAGGATTTGCAACCTTATCAATAGGATTTACAACTTTTCCTATGAGATTTGCAATTTCACCAAATGGATTTGTAACTTCACCTACAGGATTTGCAACTTCTTACAATGGGATTTGTAACTTCACCTAGTCGAAACTATAGTGTCAGCTACAGTCTTTCTCCCAATTGCCAAAATTAGATTTCTCCCAGTTGTAAATCGTATTGTCAAACTTGCAAATACTATTGGAAAGGTGAATGCTAATTTGGTCTTTGCACACAAATCCAATCTATCATTTTCAATATTGAGAAGCCTAATTTATCCTTTTGAAATTCAAATGGACTTTTTTTTATCTTTCTCCCTTATATGAATTTTTAAAAAGTTAAATTTAATTATAATCATTTATTAGTTTAAATAATTTACTTAAATTAAAAACCACGTAGAATATTTTGAAACTAAACTAGTAAAACTATAACGAATACACGTATTATAATGTTTGAGGGACTCTAAAGAAAAAGATGATCATGGCCAACCAACTTATAAAATCATTATTTCAATCATGATTGAAGTAATTAATAATCCAATCACAAAAATTTAGATAATTTTTTATAACCAAATGATAACAACCACCTCGAATTGCCTGTAATTTCTTCAAATTAAGCATGTCAAACTTCAATTTTACATAAATCTCTTATATTTTTTTATACTAAAATTTTTATAAAGATATTAGATTTATCTACTATCTAAAAGTAGGATAAAGTCTTATTTATTTTAAATAATATCAATATTCTGCAAAGATGAACTCTCAGTTATTTCATACATAAAGCTACGATAATATCTTCAAGACCTCCTCGGTAGGCCTAAGGTCCATTGTATGACAAACACCATGACAAGACCCAATTTCCACAGTGAAGATTATGATTACGACTCACTAACAAGTTATGTCGTGATTTTCCTTTGATAGGTTAAGGCCCACTACATCCTCCTTCCCTAGTAAGTATTCTTTCGTGACTTGTAAGATTGGCGTGTTGCCTTATTTGGAGAAGGACCATCTTTATGAAAGGCACGCGTCGTGGTTTCCAAACTATTTTCTTTTCCCAAATGCTTAAAAAACCAAAGCAAATGAATAGTTGCTGGCCATGGTCCATAAATTGGATCTTCTTTCTGGTGTTGGTCCAACCCGTCATGAAGCTTCTTTCATGTTTAATTATATTACCCTCACTATGGATCTTCATACTTTACCATATGCATGCTTTTATGAGTTGTAAAAGCATGCATATGGGGACTTAAATATGTATGGTTAAGCCTCTATTTATTCCTCTAGCAAGTATATTAACATTATGGGCTTTTAATATGGTAAATTGGAATCCAAGTATTGTTTTCCAGCCTCTTGAATCTTTCACTTTTTATTGGGTTTCTAGTTGTTGGGCTTTCAATACAAATAACAACTCGTATTATTGTTTCATGACTTATCAATTGTAGCATATAAAGTCATAATTTATACTATTTTACTTGTTATTTTTAAATGTACAAAGATAAGATGATCATTTTAAAATTGCAATCTATATCCCTGAGGTCCATAGGACTTGTCAATAATTTGACAATTTTGTGGGTTTATGTGGGACCTATGTGGGATTCTCCCAAAAAACAAAGTACTGCAAACCAAAAGAAAATCAACAGAAAATAAACAAATAAATCTCTCATATCTCCCACCCTATACCTTAACAAGTTTCTTTTTGGTATACATGAGGGCTAAGCGCCCAAAACAAATACAACTAATTCAGACGGGAATTAGATCTCAAACACTTAGTAAAAACTATAGACTCCAAATGCGGAGGACAAACATATAAAATCTCTATAGAATTCAATCCCTTTTTGTCTAGAGCATCTGTAATCTTGTTTTAAATTCTAGGAATATACCGTAGCTGATGTCCCATGATAAGTTTAGAAGTCTCTTTAATTGGGCCACTAGTAAACTGTATATATCAATATTGAGGTTTCCCAACATATCTATAATATTATTTGAATCAGATTCCAGAATAATCTTCTTTAAATGTAGATCCCAAGCCAATTATAGTCCTATATACATAGCCCATTGCTCTATTTCAACCACACTACAATAGCCCAACTTACTTATAAAACTAGCCACCCAGCTGCCTGAATGATCTATAATAATGCCACCATAAACTACCTTGCTATTAGCTGCAGTAAGTATTCCATCAACATTAATTTTAAATCATCCCATATAAAGAGGTTGCTAGCTCGATGCATTTTGTACATTAACCTCCTTAACTACATAATCATCTTGAATCTGCATGAAACTTTTCTATGTTTGCAAAATGATAGAGTAAAGATCCATATGTTTCAAGAAATTCGAATCAAAAGTAGTATGATTCCTCCAATTCCATAATCTCTAAATTGTAACCCTCTAAATTAAACCCTAGTTACTAATACCTTTCACTCCCAACTCCCTCTTGATATTTAAAGTAAACCAGTCATGTAAGGGAGTCCTAAAAAAAGGAGAATAATACCTAGGATTCAGTATATGTAACCAAAATTGTCTAGCATAACTACAGTCCCTGAGAATATGTAAGATATCCTCAATATCATTGTTGCAGTATTGAGATAATGAAGTAGTTGATGCCCACTTACTTCCCAAGCGTTGGTGGGTAATCAATTATTGATAGTTATCCATATGAAGACCCAAATACACTTAGCTCCTTTTCATTTCCAAATGTCTCTATAAATAGAGTTATATGTATTGGTCAGCTTTGACTCAATTAGAAAATAGACACTTTTAATAGTAAAAGTACATTCATTTGTAGCATTCTAAGCCATTACTTCATTCCCTGCTTCCGACATAGGTGGTAATACACTAAATAATCATTGGAAAGCATCATTGGGAGAATCTTAGTAAGTCTTTAGTAATCCCAACTTCCTAAATTAATCCAGTCTACAACTCTACTATTTTCTTCTTCAGTTGTTAGTGGCCTAAGAGATATTTCTTTTAATTTTATATCAGGAAACAACCAATTATTAATAAAGAATTTCACTAATTCCATATTTTTGATATGTCATCATGTGCCAAGATCAACTATATCTTTATGTTGCCTTTCTTGGCTAAAGTAAATTCTCTTCTTTCCTTAGCATGTATTTATGCAAAAGCATATTAACCTACAAACCTTTGACTCCATTAACTAGATTCTAGGCTAATTTAACTCCACACGTATTGTTGAATGATGCAAGTTTCTTAAATCCAAGACTACCATTTAATTTAGGCCTAAAAGTTTGTTCCCATCCAATATGATTGAATCTATGTGAAGATTGGCTATTGCCTTATATAAAATTTCATTTCAACTCCTCCACTTCCTGACATATAGAGATAGGTATCTTGGAAACATACATAGGATAAACAGGTATAGAACTCAAAACAGACTTGGCCAAAGTGAACCGACTAGCCACTAAAAGGGTATTTTCTTTCCACACTCAAGTTTAGACTTAACTCTATCAATGATGTATTGAAAAGTATCCTTGGGTTTCCTCCCTCTGATGATTGAAAAACTCAAATACTTCCCCATATTAAATGATATATCCATTCCTAAAATACCACTAATTTATCTCCTAATGTTCATATGAACCTTTGGCGAGAAAAATATAGAAGATATACTCTTACTAATTTTTTCCCTTAAAGTGAGATAGAATTTGTCCAGACAATCTATCATGCATTTAGCCTATCTTTCATTTGCTACAGAAGATCATCTGCAAACAAAAGATGAGAAATAACATGCCCCACCATTAGAAACCACAATTGGTTTCCACTGGCCATTATTCACAGCATCCAATATGAGATGAGATAACATGTCTATACATAGCACCAACAAAAGAGGTAAGGTAGGGTTTCCTTGTCAGAGACCTCTTTTAGGGGAAAAAGATTTAGTCTAAGAACCATTCCATAAGACATTATAAGAAACAAATATAACACAAGCCATAATGACGTTAATAAGACTAGGTTCTAGACTAACGTCAATAAAGACATGATAAATAAAATCCTACTGAATACAATCATAGGCTTTCTCTTAGATCAATCTTCATAGCCATAAGCCAGTTTTTCCTCTAGTTTTCTTCATTGTATACATTATTTCTTGTCCCACAATAATATTATCATGTATGTGCCTTTCTTTAATAAAGCTTGATTAATAATGGAAAAAATATCATTTGATATTCCTCAACCTGCTAACAATCAACTTAGTGATGCATTTATAATATATCATATACAAGGTGATAGGTCTAAAATGACCAATAACCTCTAGATGATCCCTCTTAGGTATAAGAGAAGTCATAGTCTTGTTTGCACTATCTTGAACTGACCTTTTTTCAAAAATAGTTTTGAAAAATTTGCATAAGGAACTGCTAACAACACTCCAATTAGCTTGATAAAAAAATGGGGAGAACTCATCAAAACTAGGAGCCTTATAAGACCCCATATAAAATATTGCTTTCTTTATTTCTTTATAGTTTGGTAAATAACCTACGTTACTAAGACGCCTTTTAACATCATATGCAAATTTGTTTTTATTTGTAAAATACAAGAAGCAGTATCATAATAATCATAGAGTTTTAAAATAATTTATTACCATAGACAACAACATAGATTCATCCTCAATCCAATTCCCTCTATCATCCTTTTATGTCCAAACTCTATTTCTCCTTATTCTCATTTTAGTTTTCAAATGATAATAACGGGTATTCTGATCCTTTTTAGTAATCCAATTAGTCCTATCTTTTTGAAACCATTTAATTTCTTCCAATTTCAAAATCTCTTCTAATTTAGTTTGCAAACTTTTTTCAAGAAAATTTAAAAATTTTGAATGGGTATAAGTAGGGGAACATTGAATACCACTTAATCGGGCTAAATAATTTTGTCCTTCTTTCTATAAATCCAAAAATGTTTTTGTTCCAATCAATAAGAGAGGTAGCCAACTCTTCCAGAGATTTATTAAAATAATCATAATTAATCCAAGTATTTGACAACAAATCATTGAAATTATCATGGCTGAGCCACATAGCCTTAAGCCTAAATGCTCTGTCTTCCATTATTGGAATTATTTATAAATTGTAACATAATAGGATTAAGATCAGAAAATTGAGTTCAAGGATGAACCTTCACAACACATTCTGATAGATCATTTAAAAATTGTACATTAGCTAGAGCTTGATCAAATCTTTCATATAAACGAGAGCGCTTAGCAATTTTAGGACCCTTCCACATAAAATTTGGTCCCTGATATCTTATATCTGAAAGACCACAATCTTTTACTTTATCCTAAAACCATCTTTTTCTATTGTTAGAACTACCAACACGCCCAATTGTATCTGTGAAGTAGAGAATATCATTAAAATCACCATAAACCACCCATGACATAGTAATAGTGGTAGATAAATTCTTCAAGTCATTCCATATCATTTGTCAAAAATTAAAGTGAGGAATTGTATAAACTGCTATTAATAAAAAAAAGTAGGCCATCTAACAATTTCACACTAAAGATGGAAATATTGTCTATTTTCTACTAAATCAGAGAGTTTAATTGTGTTATTTCTTCATGCCGCAACTAAACCTTATGAATGACTGGATCTAGGAATAACTCTAATAAAATCAAAACCCCATGAATGAAGAAATTGAAATTGAGACACCTCTGCACATTTAGTCTAAGATAAAATAATTAGACTTGGTTTTGGTCCATTGCAAGCTGCTTTTAAATTCCTAAAGAGCCCCTTAGCATAAGGCCCTTTTGTATTCTAATATAATAAATTATCCATAAAAATTAAAATTAATTAAGAGTTACCTTTTAACTCAAACATAAGGGCCAAATTAATTCTTTTGAGAGAATTGGGTCTTAGGAACCATGGTTTCTTCACTAGTCTCACTTACTTCATGGACAATAAGACATTGTAATATATCCATTGGTCCATTGTCTAACTCACCAGGGTCCACTTCCTTTATACTTGCGCCATTGGATGTCACCAGCTTGTGCAAATGAGATGGACTTGCTCCATATAACATGCAATGGGCTTCCTTTGTAACATCTTCTCTCTTTTCTTTTCTCATGAGCCCAAAATCTGGCACAGGCTCCCCCGTGGTGTGTCTTCCCCAGCAACTCTCTCACTTTCCCCTATCTCCTTCTTGTCTTCTGTCACTTTCTCCAACAAGAGCATTAAATGCCCACTGCTCATGGCCTCACTTTGCTACACCTCCTGACCTTTCTTCTCACTCTTCTTTCATAAGTCGCTTTAACCTCCTGTCACTTCACTCACCAATCAGTTCTTTCCTGTTGAACTCTCCGCTCCATTCTTCCTCATGCTTTATTTCTTCCAGACTTTCGGTAGCCATTCGATGACCATACTTCTTGCCACCAATTGATCAGTCTCAGTCCCAGGAACAAGCCATTGTTGTTATTTTTGTTAATTTGTAGGTTTTGTTCATGAGCTTTAATAATTGCAAGTACTCTAAACTATGATCCATAATCTCCTTAGTGGTTCCACTTAGCCTTATCCTCTTTCATCTCTCTTGGTCTACGCGTCTTCTGAACCACCTTCTATTGCCCTTGATTCTTAAAAGCTTTTTTGTTTGAAACTCCCTTGCTATCTTGTTGTACTTGTTGATAATTTATATCAGGATCATTTGGTTGAGGAATTTTCCTCTTGCTTGGATAGCCCTCTACTTGATGGCCATAGGTACTGCTGTTTGTACAAAGCATATAAAGCCCCTCATATTCTAGGAATTAATTTTCACCATCCAAATAAAAGCTAGACATCAGTTGCTATCAAGGTTTGCTAGAACACATACTCTCGTATAGTGACCCCTCAGTTGGCTCAAAGTACTAATATCTACCTTCATTGTTTTCCCAATTTGATTACTGATGAATCCCTAATTTATCATATTATTTTTTGTCTATTTCAGGGGATTTATTTGTTGGAAATTGTGCCCTAGGGGCCAATCAATGTCTTATGAACATTATTGATTTATAAATTTATTAATTGTGTTATTATATTATTTGCATGTTTACTGTGATGACCATCCTTGGATAATTCATGATCTTCTCCTAAATGTCCCTGGTCGATCATCTATACAGGAGCAGAGATGAAATAAGACTAGTATGACTTTGAAGATATATAGAGATATAAATAAAAGTCATAGGCACATGTAAGAGAACAAGGTGTTGGACCGACCTACTATGAGAGAGTTGCATGGGTTACATCATAAGCTTCTCTCATATACAAACCATGTCACTATGCCCTTTGGCCTGAGATCATCATGGATTCCTACATGACAAATGCTCAGCTTTGACCTAGTCAAAAGTCACTTTTGACCGAGTGATCATAAAGACTATGTTCGGGCTTAGTGGTTTTTCATGCGGAGGAATATGAATGGTCAAGATGGAATTTGTCCCTCATATTCGTAGAGAGATATTACTGGGCCCCTCATGAGTGAGTCTGAGAAATGTATGGCTATACTGTAATGGAAAGGTAGTTCTATTTCTATAGTCAGACTACTCAGGGATTGAGAAAGTAACAGTCAGGAATAGGAGGATGACATTATCCATGCCTCATCCATGACCAAAATATCGCGTGACAGAAGGGACATGATATGGTTGTATAAAAGGTAATATCGTTTAACGATCCTCATATGATTTAGGTAGTCATTATGTTTTACTAGAGACCGCTTGTGACTTGTGGGCCAGTATAGCAAATGGCCCACTGCCAACTTCATATGGGCCTATAGGGTCACACACAAAATAGCCCAACATGAGCTATGATGTCCAGATTCATTGAATCTAAGACATGTCCAAATTCAATGAATGATCCAGGGTGGATGTATATGTTGGAAAACGTGCCCTAGGGGCCAATCATTGTCTTATGAACATTATTGATTTATGAATTTATTAATTGTGTTATCATATTATTTGCATGTTTACTGTGATGATCATCCTTGGATAATTCATGATCTTATCCTAAATGTCCCTAGTCGGTCATATGTGCGGGAGCAGAGATGAAATAAGACCAGTATGGCTTTGAAGATGTATAGAGATATAAATCAAAGTCATATGCACATGTAAGAGTACAAGGTATTGGACCGACCCGTTATGAGAGACTTGCGTGGGTTACGTCATAATCTTCTCTCATATACAAACCATGTCACTATGCCCTTTGACCTGAGATCATCATGGATTCCTACATGACAAACGCTCAGCTTTGGCCTAGTCAAAAGTCACTTTTGACCGAGTGATCATAAATACTATGTTCGGGCTTAGTGGTTTTTCATGCGGAGGAATGTGAATGGTCAAGATGGAATTTGTCCCTCACATTCGTAGAGAGATATTACTGGGCCCCTCGATGAGTGAGTCTGAGAAATGTATGACCATACTGTAATGGAAAGGTAGTTCCATTTCTATAGTCAGACTACTCAGGGATCGAGAAAGTAACGGTTAGGAATAGGAGGATGACATTATCCATGCCTCATCCATGACCAAAATATCGCGTGACAGAAGGGACATGATATGGTTGTATAAAAGGTTACATCGTTTATCGATTCTCATATGATTTGGGTAGTCGTTATGTCTTGCTAGAGACCACTTGCGACTTGTGGGCTAGTATAGCAAATGGCCCACTGCCAACTTCATATGGGCCTACAGGATCGCACACAAAATAGCCCAACACGAGCTATGATGTCCAGATTCATTGAATCTAAGACGTGTCTGGATTCAATGAATGATCCAGAGTTGATGTATATATTTATTTATATTTATATTCATATATATATATTATATATAAGGGATATATAGGATTTAATTTATAAGAATAAATTAAATCTCTATCACGTTTGAATTTGAAATTCAAATTGATAGGATATCTCATATAAGAGATATTTACAAGATTTAATTTATAAGGATATATTAAATCTCTATCACGTTTGAATTTGAAATTCAAATTGATAGGATATCTCATATAAGAGATATTTACAAGATTTAATTTATAAGGATAAATTAAATCTCTATCACGTTTGAATTTGAAATTCAAATTGATAGGATATCTCAAATTTGATTTATAAGAATAAATCAAATACAGTCCAATCTTATCTTTATTTAAATTAAATAAATAGGTGAATTAAATCTGTGGGACAGATTTAATATAAACATTATTTATTTAATTAGTTTCTTATCAAATTATACAATATGTGATATTGTATTCGGAATTAATATAGATTAATTCTAAAATCCAATTCGGTTGAGAAAAACGCAGAGCATGCTATATATCCGATTTTAGGAGCTACATTTTGAACACAACACATAACACAAAAAGGGCCGAACGGAATCTGCAAAAGGTTTGCAGATAAGAAACTGCTGAAGTAGAGACGGAAAGGACGAACTCTTGAGAAAGCCTTGGAGGGACAGGAGACGCTAGCACGTCGTTTGTGGTTTGAACGCTGTTCGTGTGGATACAAGTAGAGGAAGACGACCTGAGGAGTCGACTTCTTACGATCAAAAAGAGAGCACGAGCCGCGGAGAGAAACTGTGGAAGTCGTTGAGAAACACTGAGGGTAATACTTCTTCCCACTTGACTTAAACACATACGGTAGATCCTGGCAAGGAATAGAAAAATTTTTAAATTAATTTCCACTGCGTTTTTTCCAATTCCTTTCAGTATATATTTATTTATATTTATATTTGTATATATATAAATTCGTATATATACATTATATATAAGAGGTATATGAGATTTAATTTATAAGGATAAATTAAATCTCTATCACATTTGAATTTGAAATTCAAATTGATAGGATATCTCGTATAAGAGATATTTATAAGATTTAATTTATAAGGATAAATTAAATCTCTATCACGTTTGAATTTGAAATTCAAATTGATATGATATCTCAAATTTGATTTATGAGAATAAATCAAATATAGTTCAATCTTATCTTTATTTTAAGTTAAATAAATAGGTGAATTAAATCTGTGGGACGGATTTAATATAAATATTATTTATTTAATTAGTTTCTTATCAAATTATACAATATATGATATTGTATTAATTTCAGAATTAATATAAGATTAACTCCAAGAAATCCAATTCGGTAGTTGCTAAGGAACACTGAGGGTAATACTTCTTTCCACTTGACTTAAACATATACGGTAGATCCTGGTAAGGAATGAAAATTTTTTTAAGTTAATTTTCGCTGTGTGTTTTCCAATTCCTTACATTATCATGATTAATAGATATTATTATAATAATTATGGTTATCTTATGCCTTAGTTGACTATATGAATTAAATAATTAAAAAGGTCATTTTCTTGTATTTTTATTAATTTTATTATCACACTGGTATGCACAAAAATATTTTTATCTTTTATGACTCTCAGGAAGAATAAGAAATAATTAATAGCCTACAAAAGGACCAAGCTACGATTAATACATATTTATTTATTAAAAGGGAAATCAATATTATTTAATCAGATACTCTAATTAGAGAAAATTATTTATCTCCTTTTAATATATTAATATAGCATAATAATATTTGAAATAGTCAAAACAAAAGAGATCTTTCAAAATTTAAAATCAGATATCCACTTTGACTATTCAAACGTAATCCTTAAATATCTAGATACAGGCAACATATCTCATAGATTGACTATGTGATATCCAAGGGAAATTTAATTCAAATTACAAAAAAGGAGGAGCCAATCACAAGTCAAGATTCAAAGCAAGAGGATAAATCTTATCTCTAATTCCTTATATTATATCATATATCATTTGAATTGATTCAAAGATAATTTATCAATATCTAACATTTGAATCTAATTAAAGGATAATGATAAATATGTTATCTTTTCCTATTTTTCTATTAATTATTTTATCTTTTTTATCCTATTACTTTTTATTTGAATTGTTTATAGGATATTTGAATTTAAAAATATTATCTTTGGAGATATTAGAAAAGATGACAGCTTGAAAGGATATTGAAGATAAATGGAGATTATCATTATCTTTTGAAGAGCCAATCAACAAAGAGACCTACATCAAACAGGATTTACTCCCAAAGGCTATATAAAGGACCCCAAGGCTCCTCAATTCAACACACCAACTCACTTTACACATCTTTTCTATTCTCAAAGCCAACTTGGCATTCCTTCATCCACCATCTCTTCTTCATATCTTTGCTTTCTTTCCACATCCAATGGTGTCTTCTAGCCCCATTAGTGGCTAGTCCTCCTTTATTCTTGAGGATGGATGTCTAAGGCTTGAGTTCATTGTGCTAAATGTTAGGAGTTATACTATTTATTTTGTTTGATATGCGTTTTCTATGTAATTTTATGATTTCCTAGATTCAAGTTTTGAAAATTGTATAGGTTGAACTAGGATTTCAATTGAGATTCCTTGTGATCAAACCTTTGTGTTTTGTTATTCAAGTTATGATTAGAGTTTTCCATTTCATATCTTTTGCTTCCTCATATAGCTATGCATATCTTCTCTTGCATGATTATGTTTAGATTAATATGTATAGGTATATTTAGGGTTTCGATTGAATACCCATGATTGAGGACTAATCATATATTGTTGATCGATTCACATGCTAAGTTGTACTTTTAAATAATCATCTTTGATGCAATTATATGCTAGATCTAGGTATAGTTATTGGTTTTATGATTATGACTAAGACGATTATCTAGGGTTATGTATAATAGGACTTAGTATATATAATTATTATAACTTTGATATTATTTTGAACAATGATAGCCGACATCATTCATCCTTGGGAACGTCCAACTTACTGGTAATCGTGGTATCCTTTAACTCTTTTACTTTATTGCAATTATCGCTTTAATTAAACTGAATATTCTTCTCTACCCATATTTATTCCTTAATCACTTTAATTAATAATAATCAAGCTACACATTGACTCCACCTTGATATCGACCTAGGGTTAGCTTCTATACACATAGGGTTAAAACTAGTAATTAATTTGAGCGCTAATGATAAGCGACATCAAATTTTGGTGTCGTTGCTGAGGAGTCAATTCCCTTGATTCTCGATTTCTTATTGTGATTTTTTTCTCTCTATTTTTATATGTACTTGCTATCTTTCTTGTGCATGACCAGGAGCAAGAATATTAGACTACTACCAGCTTACTCTGATCCTAAACAATTACTAAAGACACAAAATAAGATCCTTGAGAAGATCGAGCAGACACCTGACAGAACTAGTACTGAAGCTAGTTTATCTACAAGTCCTAGAAGTGAAAGTGTAGTGAAGAACTACACAAAAGTTTATAACAATATCATGGACAATAATATACCACCTAATAGAGGAAGAGGCGGGCCTAATACTGAAGAAGGGCATGGGAACTATGTCCCACAAAATGAAGAGGCTCATCGAAGAAGTACTATTAAGGAATTAACTACTTCTAATGCTACCTTTATTCCTTTTAATAATGCTCTTCCTGATTTTACTACTGATTTTGAAATTAAGGGACATTTACTTCACAATCTGCCCAAGTTTCATGGTATTGCAGGTGAAGACCCCTATGCTCACTTAAAGGGCCTCTTTATGGTATGTAGAAGCATGCAACCACCCGGAGCCAACATAGATGACGTCCAATGGAAGGTCTTCCACCTCACCTAGGAAGGAAAAGCCATGACTTGGTTCATGTCACTACCTAGGTACTCTCCTAATGCCTACCAATCATGGGAAAATTTGAAGAATGCATTCCTGGAGAAATACTGCCCTTTATCTAGAATATCCGCCACGCAAAAAGAAATTTATGGGGCTAAGCAGGATGTGATGGAGTCATTCTATGACTACTGGAGTCACTTCCAAGATATGATAGACAAATGTCCAAATCATCAAATTCCAGATCAATTTCTGATCCTATACTTCAGTAAAGGACTCTTGCCCCAGGATGCAAAAATTCTAAATGTTGCTACAAAAGGCTCCATAGATGATATGTTCATTGAAGATGCATGAGAGTTGATCAGAAAATAGCAATAAATGAAGACCAATATGGTCTGTCTAATGCCAGAGCAATACATGAGATGAGTACTGGATGAGACCCATTACTAGTCAAACTTGCCCATGACATGGAAATACTAACTAAACAGATGAATAATGTAACCAAGCAAGGAAACTCATGTCAAACCCTAGTAGCTGCTAGTTGTAAACTCTCTAATTCATCTATGCATATTACTGCTAATTGTCCATCTTATCCAGAGAATGTTTTAGCCATGTATCAGGGATGAATAGGTCAATTCCAAAAAAGAGACCCCTTCTCTAACACATATAATGAAGGATGGAGAAATCACCCTAATCTCAAATATGGAGGCATAGATAATAGAACCATGCAAAATCATTTTTAGTAAAGAGAGCCTTCTCAAGCAATTATGCCAATCCAAGACCTTTTTAACAAGAATGATGATATGACATTAGTTCTTAAAGGTATATCAAATCTTACCTTTGTTGTCACAGGTGTAACTTCTTAACTCTCAAACTTGTCATCCTGATTTGATATAGAGAAATCTAGTACGAATGCCAAACTTGCCAAGCTAGCTTCGGGTTGTGCTACCTTAGATAGTAAGTATGATAACCTATTAACTTATGTGACTTAATTGGCTAACTCTATAAATGAGCAACAAGCGAAGAATGGAGGGACAATCCCCTCCAATACTATTATCAATCCTAGATCCTTAAATACCATCAGATTGAAAGGTGGCAAAAAGGTAGGGTTCTTAGAAAATGATGATGTGACAAACACTACTGAGGATATCATTGAAGATACTATTGAACACATCCACGAGCACACCACTGAAGGTGTGGAAGATGTTACTGAACACATCCCTGAAGTGCCTAAGCAATAAACAAGTCTGAAAGAGAAAGAACTACTCAAGAAAGATGAGGCTACTCAAGTAGAGACTCCCACAACCATAAGTAAAGAGGTAAGTATTCCTTTCCCTAAATCTTATGCAATGAGTAAGAGAACCACTAATAAAGAACAGGACAAGGAGATTTATGACTTGTTTAGCAAACTTGAGGTAAATATTCCATTGTTAGAATTACTTAAAGGCATGCCTAGAGTTGCTAAATTTATCAAAGACCTGTGTACCCATAAACATAGATTTAGACCAAATGAAAGAGTCTAAGTTTCTTCTAATGTCTCTGCCCTCTTTAAACCTCAACTTCCAATTAAATGTCAAGATCCAGGGGCTTTTACAATTCCTTGTACTATTGGGAAAATACATATTAATAAGGCATTATTAGATCAAGGAGCAGCTATTAATGTTATGCCTACTTCCATTTATGCTTTACTTGGCACGAAAAGTATTAAACCCACAAGTATAGTGTTACAGTTAGCTGACAAAACTATAAGGTGTCCAAATGGCATTTTAGAAGATGTTCTTTTGCAGGTTAAGGGGCTAATCTTTCCTGCAGACTTTTATGTATAGACATGTGCAGTGAGGTATCATGTCAAGATTTTACCATCATCCTGGGAAGGCCTTTCCTAAGAATTATATGCACTGTTACCAACATGAAAGAAGGAACCATCACCATGGAAATAGGGGAGGACAATATAACCTTCAACATATATGAAGTGATGAAACACCGTGTGAAGATTACTCTCTATTGGGTGTAAATGCCATAGACTTAACTATCGAAGAAGTAACAGAAGAACATGAACTAAATTGCCACAAGCCACCTACTAATATATATCTATCTACTTATACCATTTGTACTTGTGATAGAGAAATTGGTTGTTCTATTTGTTTAAAGGAAGCTAACGATTGTCCCTCTTTTTCACATGATTCTATGCCTGATATCTCTGAAGAGGAGCTATTTTATATTCTTGTAGGTATCTAACGCACGATAAGCACTGAGGACATGAGTATCTCACCCTCACCATGAGCTACTTTATTATCTCATTTCTTCAAGTTGCATAAATCAGACAAAGAAGAAGACATGGAAGATATCTTGCCTCAACATAGAGAAGAAGAAGCTACCAAACTCTTTAATGTTTTGACACAACTTGACATGTAATTGCCAGCATTGACCAAGAAAAAGGGAATGCTCTTAATTTTACAGAAATATCTAAATTGATTCCTTCTATTGTCCAACCACCTGTTCTAGAATTGAAACCTCTTCCCTCTAATTTGAAGTATATTTTTCTTGAATTAAATGAGAAGTTGCCTGTGATTATTTCTAACACCTTATCTTCAGAGCAAGAAGAGAAGCTATTATCTGTTCTTCAAAAGAATAAAGCTGCTATAGGATGGACACTAGGTGATATTCCAGGAATTGATCCTTCTATTTGCACTCACAAGATCCTTCTAAATAGTTATTGTAAACTTGTTAGATAGCCTCAAAGAAGGATGAATCCTCTCATATTAGATGTTGTAAAAAGGGAAGTCATTAAACTTCTTTCTACCGAGTATTATCTATCTGATATCAGATAGCAAATGGGTAAGCACTGTATAGGTTGTTCCTAAGAAAAGTGGGATCACTATTGTTAAGAATGAAAATATGAATTGACTCCCACTAGAGTACAAAACTCCTGGCATGTTTGTATTGACCACAGAAAATTGAATGAGTCTACTAGGAAAGATCACTTCCCCCTTCTTTTTATTGATGAAATGCTTGAGCGTTTAGCCGGGAAGTCCCATTATTGTTTTATACACAGTTTTTCAGGTTATTTTCAAATTCCTATTGCCCCAGAGGACCAGGAAAAGACTACCTTCACTTGCCCTTTTGGAACATATGCTTACAAAAGGATGCCATTGGGGCTCTGTAATGCCACAGGCACATTTCAACGTTGTATGATGAATATATTTTCTGATTTTTTTGAGTAATGTATGAATGTATTTATGGATGATTTTACAGTCTATGGTGAGTCATTTGATACTTGTTTGGATAGTTTAGATAAAGTTATTGCTAAGCGCATTGATAAGAAATTAGTCCTTAATTTTGAAAAATGTCATTTTATAGGTAATCAGGGAATTGTCCTAGGACACTTAATATATGGAAAATAAATTGAGGTCGATAAAGCTAAAATTGAAATAATATCTACCTTACCCTATCCAACCAACTTAAAAGAACTTAGGTCCTTCTTAGTGTCAGGAATTGGAAGACACGCAGCGGAAATTAATTTAAAAATTTTTCTATTTCTTGCCAGGATCTACCGTATGTATTTAAGTCAAGTGGGAAGAAGTATTACCCTTAGTGTGCCTCAGCGACTTCCACAACTTTCGGTCACGACGTTCACAGCTTCTCTCTGCGGCTCGTGCTTCCTTTCCGATCACAAGAAGTCAACGACTCAGGTCGGCTTCCTCTACTGGTATCCACACGAACAGCATTCCAACCACGAATGACGTGCTAGCGTCTTTTGTCCCTCCAGGGCTTTCTCAAGAGTTCGTCCTCTCCGTCTCTATTTTGGCAGTTTCTTATCTGCAAACCTTTTGCAGAGTCCCCTTCGGCCTTTCTGTGTTCTATATGTTTCTCTGTGTAAAATGCAGCTCCTAGAATCAGATATATAGGATGCTATGCGTTTTTCCTCTCTCAACCGAATTGGATTTTTGGAGTTAATCTTATATTAATTCCAAAATTAATACAATATCATATATCGTATAATTTTATAAGAAACTAATTAAATAAATAATATCAAATCCGTCCCACAGATTTAATTACCCATTTATTTAATTTTAAATAAAGATGAGACTAAACTATATTTGATTTATTCTCATAAATCAAATTTGAGATATCCTATCAATTTGAATTTCAAATTCAAACGTGATAGGGATTTAATTTATTCTTATAAATTAAATCTTATAAATATCTCTTATATGAGATATCCTATCAATTTGAATTTCGAATTTCAAACGTGATAGAGATTTAATTTATCCTTATAAATTAAATCTTATAAATATCTCTTATATGAGATATCCTATTAATTTGAATTTCAAATTTCAAACGTGATAGAGATTTAATTTATCCTTATAAATTAAATCTCATATATTTCATATATACATATAATGTATATATACGAATTTATATATATATATACGAACATAAATATAAATAAATATATATACATCTATCCTGGATCATTCATTGAATCTGGACATGTCTTAGATTCAATGAATCTGGACATCATGGCTCGTGTTGGGCTATTTTGTGTGTGACCCTGTAGGCCCATATGAATTTGGCAGTGGGCCATTTGCTATACTAGCCCACAAGTCGCAAGCGGTCTCTAGCAAGACATAACGACTACCCAAATCATATGAGGATCGATAAACGATGTAACCTTTTATACAACCATATCATGTCCCTTCTGTCACGCGATATTTTAGTCATAGATGAGGCATGGATAATGTCATCCTCCTATTCCTGACTGTTACTTTCTCAATCCCTGAGTAGTCTGACTATAGAAATGGAACTACCTTTCCATTACAGTATGGCCATACATTTCTCTAACTCACTCCTCGAGGGGCCCAGTAATATCTCTCTACAAATATGAGGGATAAATTCCATCTTGACCATTCACATTCCTCCGCATGAAAAACCACTAAGGCCGAACATAGTCTTTATGATTACTCGGTCAAAAGTGACTTTTGACTAGGTCAAAGCTGAGCGTTTTGTCATGTAGGAATCCATGATGATCTCAGGTCAAAGGGCGTATTGACATGGTTTGTATATGAGAGAAGCTTATGACGTTACCCATGCAGTTCTCTCATAGCGGGTCGGTCCAGCACCTTGTACTCTTACATGTGCTTATGACTTTGATTTATATCTCTATACATCTTCAAAGTCATATGGTCTTATTTCATCTGTGCTCCCGCATAGATGATCGACCAGGGACATTTAGGATAATATCATGAATTATCCAAGGATGGTCATCATAGTAAACATGCAAATAATATGATTACTCAATTAATAAATTCATAAATCAATAATGTTCATAAGACAATGATTGGCCCCTAGGGCATGATTTCCAACACTTAGGCCATGCTGGATTCTATAGGAGATTTATTAAATATTTTACCAGAATTGCCTTACCATTATCTAAACTCTTACAGAAGGATGTTGAATTTATTTTTGATGATAAATGCATACATGCTTTTAACAAACTCAAGGATAGTCTCACATCCCCTCCTATTTTAACTGCACCTGATTGAAATTTACCTTTTGAGCTTTCCTGTGATGCTCATAATAGTGCAGTTGGTGCCATGCTTGGACAGAAGGAAGATTAGGTTTCAAGGGTCATTGCTTATGCATTGAAGACCTTAAATGCAGTACAAGAGAACTACACAACTATAGAGAAGGAATTATATGCTATTGTTTTTGCTTTAGATAAGTTTAGACAATATCTCATAAACTCCAAAGTTGTTATTTTTACAGATCATACAGCAGTAAGGTATATTTTCAAGAAACCTCAATCTAAACCAAGGTTATTGCGATGAATCTCTTTATACAAGAATTTGATATTGAGATCAAAGATCGAGCAGGAGCTGAGAATAATGTAGCTGACCACCTAAGTAGGCTTCTCGATGAAGCAAGGGGAGTGGATAATTCTAATTTAGTTTGTGATGATTTTCCTAATGCTACCCTCTTTGCTTTATCTTTGAAGGAACCATGGTATGCACACTTAGTGAATTATCTAGTGGCAGGTGTAATCCCCCCTTCTATGTCTCCTTCTCAGGTACAGAAGCTGAAGAGGGAATCTAGGTACTACATGTGGGACGATCCACTCCTTTGGAGGATACGCAATGATCAGGTAATCTGGAGGTGTGTCCCAGAGGATGAGTTTGATGCTATCCTGACAGCTTCTCATTCTGCAGTCTGTGGTGGTCACTTTAGTGCTAAGAAAACCTCTAGAAAAATCCTAGAAGTAGGTTTCTACTGGCCATCCTTATTCAAGGATGCTTTTTCCTTTTGCAAATTATGTGATAAGTGTCAAAGGTTTGGTGGTTTGAGTAAGATGCATGAGATGCCATAACAACCCATTCTATTATGTGAAATTTTTTATGTATGAGGAATTGACTTTATGGGGCCTTTTCCTCCTTCATTTGTTTTCTCTTATATCCTTTTAGCTGTTGACTATCTATCTAGGTGGGTGAAAGTAATCCCTACAAGGAAGGATGATGCTCAGATAGTCTTTAAGTTTATTAAATCTAATATCTTCTGCAAGTTTGGAACACCAAGAGCTATAATAAGTGATAGAGGAAGCCACTTCTGCAACAAGATTCTAGTTAAGCTCTTTGCTAAATTTGGGGTCACACAAAAGATTGCCACTGCTTATCATCCACAAACAAATGGTCAAGCAGAAGTCTCAAATCTAGAAGTAAAGCATATCTTAGAGAAGACTGTGCATCCCAACAAGAAAGATTGGAGCTTATGACTTGAGGAAGCACTTTGGGCATGTAGGACAGCCTTCAAGAAACCTATAGGGATGTCGCCATATAGGATTGTATTTGGTAAGCCATGTCATCTCCCTGTAGAACTTGATCATAAGGCTTATTGGGCTATCAAGATGTGTAATATGGATATGGAAGCTTTAGGTTTAGAAAGAATGCTACAGCTGGAGGAATTGGATGAGATAAGGTGAGATGCATATGAAAACTCTCGCATCTATAAAGAGAAAACAAGAATGCTCCATGACAAAGGCATTTTAAGGAAACAGTTTCAAGTAGGGGATAAAGTGTTGATGTTTGCAGCTAGATTCAAGTTAAAACCTGGCAAGTTCACTACCAAGTAGGAAGGACCTTTCACTGTTATCAAAACCCACAAGTTTGGAATGGTGGAGCTCATAGACAATGCCACTAGATTGACAAGAAAGATAAATGGTCATCTTTTGAAGCTTTACCATGAGAGCACACAACCCCCTTGATACTCAAACTGTCTCTTTCTTCTTTTATCTCTCTTTCATGCTTTGAGCTTATTGTTTGAGATAAGTGTGGGGGAGGGACCATTCTAGTAGTTTAGGAGTATAGTAGTTTGCACTTTATAGATTTCCTAGAATAGGTCGCATTTTTTTAAAAAAATCTTAATTTCATGTTAGTTTTTCTTTGAATAAATATTCCTTTTAGTACATGACTCTTTAACCATCTCCATGCTCCCTCTGATATATGCCTTAGCACTGCATTGAGGACAACGCATGATTTAAGTATGGGGGAGAGAATGAATTTGATTGATTGTCCTCCTGAAAATGCCTATTTTTCAAAAATTTTCCATACTTATACTTCTGAACACTCATGTTTCAAATTAAAATATCATCTTGATTACACTGATACAAGTATGAATCTTTCAATTTCATTGTTGACTGTGATAGTTCAGTTAATTAATATTCTAAGAGTTATCCTAGAAACATATAATGTAATGCACTGAGAATAGTTGACGTCTTCAGTGAGGCCCTGTGAATAGAAATGAAGAGAGACAACCATGTTGGAAGGATTCTCGGCCTTAAATTCCTAAATTGAGTGAGTACCTCCTATACTAATTTCTCTTCAGAACTTGTCTTAGTTCTTTTATCTGATGTCTAGCTCATGTGCAATTCTTTAAAATGATTGAGGCCATCATAGTCTAAACCCTTTTTATCCCAAACACAAGCCTATTACATATTATATCCCTATTCACCCCCTTTGAGCCCATCATTTTTCTTTTTCCAGCATAGAAAGTCATATATGCATTAACATCTTGAAATAAAATTTTTATTCATGTTAGAAAATCATTATTATTGAAATATTGTGCTATATCTTTTATATACAAGGTGCAAAAAAAAAAAGAAAAAGAAAAAGAAAAAAAAGAAAAGATAGTGCAAGAAAAATTGAAGAAAAAAACAAAGACAAAAAAACAGAGAGAAAAGATAAATGAAGAAGGCACTATTATCACATCTTATTAGCACAATTATTACCTATACATCTCTTATGACATGAATTCATGATATACATTCATTATTACATGCATATACTACTTTCTGCATTCTTCATATTCCATTTCACGTGGCCTATTTCCAATATTACAAGCTTATAAAGTCCTCTTGATTAAAGAATGCACATGTAACTGACGATGGAGACTTAGAACTTTTACAAGCCTATGGTAGAGGCTAGTATAGGCAGGATTAAGTGAAAGAACCTGTAAAAGGTGAGATGAGTGAAATGAGTATATCCCTGAGTGTGCTATCTTCTATCCTATTCCTCTGTCTTAATTGTGTTCATAGAGATTGATCACGTTGCATTTGTTATTATGTGACCAGGCTGACTTGAAGGATTTGATTGATTTAATTATCACTTTCATGCTCGAATTTGTTTGGTTCCTCTACTTGTTTTCAATATTTATCAAGATGTTCTTTATTGCTTTGCCCAGGAGTACAAAGGTTTAAGTGTAGGGGAATTTGATGAATCCCTAATTTATCATATTATTTTCTATCTATTTCAGGGGATTTATCATGATTAATAGATATTATTATAATAATTATGGTTATCTTGTGCCTTAATTGACTATATGAATTAAATAATTAAAAATGTCATTTTCTTGTATTTTTACTAATTTTATTATCACACTGGTATGCACGAAGATATTTTTATCTTTTATGATTCTCAGGAAGAATAGGAAATAATTAATAGCCTACACAAGGAGCAACCTAGGATTAATGCATATTAATTTATTAAAAGGGAAATCAATATTATCTAATTAGATAACTCTAATTAGAGAAAATTATTTATCTCCTTTTAATATATTAATATAGCATAATAATATTTGAAATAGTCAAAACAAAAAAGATCTTTCAAAATTTAAAATCAGATATCCACTTTGACTATTCAAACGTAATCCTTAAATATCTAGATACAGGCAACATATCTCACAGATTGACTATGTGATATCCAAGGGAAATTTAATTCAAATTACAAAAAAAGAGGAGCCAATCACAAGTCAAGATTCAAAGCAAGAGGATAAATCTTATCTCCGATTCCTTATATTATATCATATATCATTTGAATTGATTCAAAGATAATTTATCAATATCTAACATTTGAATATAATTAAAGGATAATGATAAATATGTTATCTTTTCCTATTTTCCTATTAATTGTTTTATCTCTTTTATCCTATTAGTTTTTATTTGAATTGTTTATAGGATATTTGAGTTTAAAAATATTATCTCTGGAGATATTAGAAAAGATGACAGCTTGAAAGGATATTGAAGATAAATGGAGATTATCATTATCTTTTGAAGAGCCAATCAGCGAAGAGACGTACATCAAACAGAATTCACTCCCAAAGGCTATATAAAGGACCCCAAGGCTCCTCCATTCAAAACACCAATTCACTCTAACTTGGCATTCCTTCATCCACCATCTCTTTTTCATCTCTTTGCTTTCTTTCCACATCCAATGGTGTCATCTAGCCCCATGAGTGGCTAGTCCTCCCTTGTTCTTCAGGATGGATGTCTAAGGCTTGAGTTCATTGTGCTAAATGTTAGGAGTTATACTATTTATTTTGTTTGATCTTTGTTTTCTATGCAATTTTATGATTTCCTAGATTCAAGTTTTGAAAATTGTATAGGTTGACCTAGGATTTCGATTGAGATACCTTGTGATCAAACCTTTGTGTTTTGCTATTCAAGTTATGATTAGAGTTTTCCATTTCATATCTTTTGCTTCCTCATATAGCTATGCATATCTTCTCTTGCATGATTATGTTTAGATTAATATGTATAGGTATATTTAGGGTTTCAATTGAATACCCATGATTGAGGACTAATCATATATTGTTGATCGATTCACATGCTAAGTTGTACTTTTAAATAATCAACTTTGATGCAATTATATGCTAGATCTAGGTATGGTTGTTGATTTTATGATTATGACTAAGACGATTGTCTAGAGTTCTGTATAATAGGACTTAGTATATATAATTATTATAACTCTAATATTATTTTGAACAATGATAGCCGACATCATTCATCCTTGGGAACGTCCAACTTATTAGTAATCGTATCCTTTAACTCTTTTACTTTATTACTTTAATTAAACTGAATATTCTTTTCTACCCATATTTATTCCTTAATCACTTTAATTACTCATAATCAAGCTACGCATTGACTCCGTCTTGAGATCGACCTAGAGTTAGCTCCTATACACATAGGGTTAAAACTAGTAATTAATTTAAGCGCTAACGATAAGCGATATCAATTACCAATGACAATAAATGCCTCTTTATCATAATAGTCGAGTGATAGTTTTGGCATGTTAACCTACACAACCATTTTACTAATTGTGACCTTTTTCAGGTCTAAAAGTCAGTTCATAGGGTCTTAAAGGTTAAATAGTAGTCATATATCATCCATGGCCCCTGATTAATGCATTAAAAAAAATCTTCCCTTTTTGACTTTTGACAACGAAGAACCCATACCCAATATCAATTATATTGATAATCCCTTTCTTTACCCACATAGCTTGTAGTCTAGATTGTAATGCTTTGTAGCCAATACATTTATCAAGTAGTTTGACGATCACAACCTTGTGCCATGCTCTATAAAGTTTCCTCTTCATCTTCCCTAAAAAAGAGAACATAGAAAAATTTCTTGTAGGATCTTCTATAGTGTTGCATAGTGGCTCATCGTCTCCCAGTTCACTCTATTTTAGGGATTCATACATGCTATCATTAGAGTACATCTCCTCATCTTCACTCACATCATCTTTACCTTGCTCACTATTTTTATCGACCCCTCTAGTTTATCAGCAAATGAAGTACCACCATTGACATACTCATATCCTTTTGATCCTAATAAAGGCCAATGTCCCTGAACCACATTCTCCCTTTTAGAATTATTTTCACCAATTTTAACCTTTTTAGAATTTCTGAATAGTAAGTCATCTTCCTCTTGTGAAAGAGGCACCGTATTTGTTGGAGAACTTGAGAGAACAATCGCCATTGTTGCTGAATTCTTCCTATACCTCCACAAGTTAATCCCTTAACCCTCACTACGAATCTAATTTTATATTCGTTACAAAAAATGAGGAAACACATCAGGAGTAATGAATAAAAATCCCATTGGCTTACATTTGTAACATGAAATAGCCCACAAATTAATCCTTTTAACAATGGCCACAAAAATTGAAATCAGAGGCCCAAAATTATAGACATTTTTCGTTTGTCCCTAAATTCCAGAGTAATTGTCATAATGTCGGCTGTTGATAGGTCCTAGAGAATATTGAACGACAAAAAAAGTCTTATTTGGTACACTGTCATGATTTATAATAAGTTGTACTACTAATAAATAGTAAATAATATTTTATTATCAGATTTTACACAATGCCTGAAAAATCCTCATTAAGTTATATGTATGGTACGGCTCTTTTGGAAAAAGAAACAAAAGATAATCATTCAAACTTGAGTTTTTTTGAAAGAAAATTAATCCAAACAAAACAACCGAACCAATTAAAGCCCTTAAATATGATCAATTATCCACCATGTTTGCATTTTTTGGGCCGTTATCATTATTTGTTTTTTATGATGAAATCGAATGCGAAATATTATGCTATTACGGTTCATTTTAGTTCGTCATAATGATGGGCCCATGGCCCAAAACATCCTTTGAAACCGTCTTTTTAAATGAAAAAACCTAGATATATGTAGGAAAAATTGCTAAAAAATCTCCTATTAAAATATTTACTACCCACAAGTATCTATAATTTATTTAAGGACTTCGAGCTAGTGCAACTCATCTTTATCTGATATAACTTTTTTTCAATTATATGTAAATTTTTTTTAACTATAAGTTTTGCCTATGAAATAAGACTTTTGCATATAATTAAAAATATATTACAAATAACTGAATAAGAGTTACAACTATTAATGAGTGCACATATCTTATTTTAGATATAAAATAAAATATACTTATACATAATTGGAGATATGTTATACACAATTGAAGAAGAGTTGCACATTCTAAAAATGAGTTGCATTTGCTCAAAGATTTAAATTCTTAAAACAAATCTTAAATATTATTGGGAAATAAATATTTCAAAGGAAAAATTTTTAATATATTTATTTTTGCCTTTCATTACATTCCGTGGTATCTAAGAATGAAGCACTTTGTTATAGGTTTTGTATTATACATTGACACATTAAAAGAATAAACAATATGCATAGTTTCAATTCAGAACAATGCTAATGGGCAAAAATTTATGAATAATGCCATAATAGTTATTTAAAAGTACAAAGATTTTAGAGTGATGATTAAAAAATTAACATTTTTTCTCACGTAAAGTTTATGTAAATTGGGTATTGAAAACCCATCAAAATTAAAATATATTTCTAAATTTAAAAAATTCTTAGAGAGATACTTATATATTACTATAAAAAAACCCCACATTACCGAGATTTTAACTCACAATTTTTCAAGTCATAAATTAACTATTTATCAAATAGATTAAATTTTTTATTGGTAAATCAAGATTGTTTCCAATGGTAGGTTGAGTGCCCCACAATACTTACATTCAAAACAAGTCAATGGAAACTTGTACTTTTTTTCAATTCAATTTATAAATCCGTGTCAACACTTTACTACAATGAAGAAAAATCTTAGGGAAAAAGATATAAAAAGCCCATTTGAATTTCAAAAGGATAAATTGGGCTTCTGAATATTCAAAAGGACAGATTGGGCAGGAGGCCCAATCTGTCATTTATAAATTTATGTGCAAAGACCATATTACCCTTCACTTTCCCAATATTTTGACAATACGATTTACAATTTGGCCAATGATATTTACAACTCTGACAATGGTATTTGCAACTGTGAGAAATCAAATTTTAGCAATTGGGAGAAACACTATAGCTGACACTGTAACTTATTTGACAATACGATTTATAACTTTGCCAATGGTATTTACAACTCTGACAATAGTATTTGCAACTGCGAGAAATCAAATTTTGGCAATTGGGAGAAACACTGTAGCTGACACTGTAGCTTCTTTGACAATACGATTTACAACTTGGCCAACGGTATTTACAACTCTGATAGTAGCATTGGCAACTGGGAGGGTAAACCCGACGGAGGGTAAACCCATGGAGGGTAAACCCGATAGAGGGTACACGTGCAGATACTATTGGGTTTATACTCCTTTTCTGCACGTTTACCCTCCATCGGGTTTACCCTCCCAGTTGCAAATACCATTGTCAGAGTTGTAAATACCATTGGCCAAGTTATAAATCGTGTTGTGAAAATAAGCTACAGTGTCAGCTACAGTGTTTCTCCCAATTGCCAGAACTTGATTTCTCACAGTTGCAAATACCATTGTCAGAGTTGTAAATACCATTGGCCAAGTTGTAAATCGTATTGTGAAAATAAGCTACAGTGTCAGCTACAGTATTTCTCCCAATTGCCAAAACTTGATTTCTCACAGTCGCAAATACCATTGTCAGAGTTGTAAATACCATTGGCCAAGTTGTAAATCGTATTGTGAAAATAAGCTACAGTGTCAGCTACAGTGTTTCTCCCAATTGCCAAAACTTGATTTCTCACAGTTGCAAATACCATTGTCAGAGTTGTAAATACCATTGACCAAGTTGTAAATCGTATTCTCAAAATAAGCTACAGTGTCAGCTACAGTGTTTCTCCCAATTGCCAAAACTTGATTTCTCACAGTTGCAAATACCATTGTCAGAGTTGTAAATACCATTGACCAAATTGTAAATCGTATTCTCAAAATAAGCTACAGTGTCAGCTACAGTGTTTCTCACAATTGCCAGAACTTGATTTCTCACAATTGCAAATACCATTGTCAGAGTTGTAAATACCATTGGCCAAGTTGTAAATCGTATTGTCAAAGAAGCTACAGTGTTTCTCCCAATTTCCAGAATTTGATTTCTTACAGTTGCAAATACCATTGTCAGAGTTGTAAATATCATTGGCCAAGTTGTAAATCGTATTGTCAAAATATTGGGAAAGTGAAGGGTAATATCGTCTTTGCACATAAATTTAGAAATGACAGATTGGGCAGCAAATTTGAGAAGCCCACTTTATCCTTTTGAAATTTAAATGGTCTTTTTATGTCTTTTTTCCAAAATCTTATCTGGGTCTATTTTTTTTTTTTAAATTCTACTTTACTCTATTTTTTTTTAAAATTCTACTTTACCCATATTAAGTTAAATAGATATCCTTCAAAAAATTCTATGTTCTTACATCAACTTTAAATAAGGACAAAATAAATAAATTGTAATAAATATTAATGTGATATCTTAGAAAAATAGAGTGCCTTATAAATAAGACCAAATGTCTTATAAATTGGAACGGAAGAAGTTTATAATTTTAGTGAATTTTTAAAAAAGTAAGGGAAAAAATAAATGAAATAAGAGAAACATTCCAATGAATTTTTTATTATTGAATACACTCACGTATCAAAAGAAAATAAAAGCCACTCATCTCACTCATCTACAGAGGATATATACTACCTAGGATTCTTCAAAAAAAAACACTAACCATCATCTTGAATATTTCGACAAAATCAAGCACTGTAGTTTCATAATTCCTTTTTTGAATTCAAACTTCATACATGACTTAACCTGCTGTCACAGTTCAATTGTAGTAATATACTAATATACTTAATTTGTAAAACTCACAAGGACACTTTACACACAGTCTACTACTAACCCTCCAACCTGCTGTTTTGCAAAGAAACATTTATAAATGTAAGACTATTGGTTTAATAAAAAAAAATTTGAATATTGGGGAAAATGACATTTAAAATTCATAACTCATGTTAATGGCAACCAAGAACCAAGAAATCAAAATCTCTCGAAAGCAACAGAAATAAGTTTCCATGGTTGGTTCTTGTAGTTATTACTCGTATGCTTCCAAAGGATGCAACCATCTTTTCTCTTTGTGAATAAAAGTTTAGGTGAGTTATATCTTGGGGCTTACTAAGGAACAAGCAATCATCAAGGCTTAAAGTACTTATAGAAAAACTTTCAATTATCTTAAATTTGATAATGAAAATATCTTTATGACATGTAAAAAAACTAGGTTGTAACTTTGGAAAGTATGAAAAATAACTTCAGGAAGCACCAATGGAATTTATTGTTGTGATCCTTGAGAATAATTTTTAATTTTAAAGTTATTAATTATCATTAATACAAAGTTATGAGTCCTAAACTGTCATTTTCCCAAAAAATTGCAAGAACAAAACATACTCACCCATTCATCTATGACTTCTCCTTGCCCAATAATCTCAGAACCTGAATCTTCTGGAGTCTTCTTACGAGCCTCAAGTGCAGCATCAGCTTCAGCCAACTGCCTCTTCAATTTCTCCAAAGCCTTGATGGTACAAAATCAAATCTCATAAATAATTAGGCAATTTGTAATTAAATTGTAGGCTAGCTTTCATAAGCATGTGCATTGAAATAGCAGATACTGAATCTTTAACACGATAAAAAGAGTCTCAAGTCAAATAGTGCAAAAATATAGAGAAAAGTGAGAGCAAGGGGGTAAAGAAGTAAAGAGAAGAAGCACAGAATTTGGCACCGTACATAATGCATGGATGAATCCTTGAAGACTTAGGGCTAGCTCGCTCTGGATCTATGAACACAACCCGCAAAATCTGCTCAACCCCAACTTGGTCCTTCTGCTCATCAAAATTTTGTAGGAAAGAAGAAACGCTAAGAATTATATTAGAGAAACTTAAAACAATAGAAGAGACTATAGAGCATTAGAAGAGCGTAAGGTTGTCAAGTAAACGGAATGATGTAAAAGAATGAGAACTACAGGAACAGAAAATTTTGGGAAGACCAAATATAAATGTCATAAGAAAGATTGACAAAAATGATATTTAGATAATCAAAATATAGCATAATAATGTGTCCATTTCAATCAAGTACAACTGAAATGAAACATAGTTTGAATTGGCGTGCAGAAAGAATGGATATGGGAATTATGGTGGACACAAATAGCGAGATTTCCTCAAAGGAAAGGGTGAACAGGTAAGAGACAGTGGTAGGATTTGTTTTTTTTTTTGACCTGGACAATGGTAGGATCAAACAACATAAAGATCAACATCTTATTTTTATGATAAGGGTAAACATAGTGAATTCAACTAACCACCTCAGGTACATAATCAACATAAACAGTGAATTCAACATCTTATTTTTATGATAAGGGTAAACATGTTGAATTCAACTAACCAGCTCATGTACATAATCAACATCTCCTTTGACTTTCAGGCTCACGATTTTAAATTTGAGTCCACTTTTTTCAGGCTTTTCATTATTTTCTGGTACCTCTACAAACTTGAACAATGGCAAACCAAATAAAAATTGATGAGATAGTTTGCCCTGTGCCAATTATATGTTCCACACAGAAAGTAAAAGTATTGAGAAATTAAATGTTGATTATTACCAATAGCAATAATACTCTCGCCAGGTGCAAGGACAGCCCCAGGAGGACGCATGAAACAGCTTTTGGGTGGTCTTGTTTGGACCTGTATATACATGACAGAAGAAGAAAGAAATGAAATTTTAATCAGAGGCAGATAAATTTGTTTTACAGCAATAGATAAGTACCCTTTAGGAAAATTCAGACAAAGCAGCAGCAAAAATAAATAGTTGGGTCTGATAAGTGAGGAGCAACAAAAAATGGAAAATCCAAAGTGGGAAAGTGTAAACAAAATAAGAAATAAACAGGTGATTATGTTTATGCTCTCCATATGATTTCTTAACTTGCATTATGTAATATCTTTTGTCCTTACTTTGTTGTTCTTCATGTGAAGATGAACCAGGGAAGCAGGCTAAGAGTGGCATCAGGATTAAAAACATTAGCAAATCCTACGTAGCTTTCAAAATAAATCAAGAAAACAAAACAGATATGCACACACTAGCCCATAGGCATTCATTAGATATGCCCTGTTCTCTGTGTCTGCACGAGCTAGTACAATATTATAAGACCCCGGGGAAGCTGCATGATCATGATTATGGTATCTTATTTGTTGTCAAGCTCAATTTTTAGACATCCAGAAGATATTCGTTTTTTGAACGCCTCTTTCTCTAGAAAACATATTTACTAAAGCTGGCATTAAGAAACATAATAGCATGAGACTGTTATCGCCATGATATAAGTTTATCTTATCTATTGTTTTGCTCAATTAAAGACATATGGAAACTAAACTTTGGGAAGCTTGTCACATTACTCTTTTCAGAAGAGCAAATATATTATTATCGGATGCTGACACCAAAAAACTTACACTGCAAGTAAGTTTAGATTAGAATGCCAATGGTATTTATTAATTAGACACAGAAATGGCGCATTCCTTGTATTCGTCAGATCAGAAGGCCGGAATGGACTCAATTCGTCCTAAAGACATATAGGTCAACGGGAAATTAAAATGGAGTTCTCTATATGAACACATAAACTAATCAATCCCTCAGCTTATGGATGATATAAGGATAGAAGAAATAATTCGTCCACAAGAAATGCCCAAGATTAACAAAAAGAAAAACTCATTTTCTAGATATGAATATCTGGATGAAGAAATTTAGCACCAAAGTAAGTACAATCATTCACAATTTTTCTACTTAGGAGAGAGCAGCCCAGTGCGATGAGTTATGAGGGTCGCTAAAATAATTTTGTCAATCCAAAAAATATTCGGTAAAATTTTCCCCAACTTCTTCCCGTCAAATTTTTAGTTCTGAAGTGATGATGATTGGTAATAAAAAGTATCATATTACGCAAAATAATGCTGCGCAACATATCAAGTAAACAAAAAAGTACCGAAGAGAACTTATTCAAACAAGTGCTACAGTCAGGAACGAGAAGGGCAAATAAAAAGTTTATTCGAGCCATCTAAACTTGGAAACATTAATGTCATCAGCCAATTTTGAACCAAATTAAATTTAAGCAGCAAAACTATTAACCATTTTTAGCCACAGTTTCAAATACTCGAGAATTCCATTTTAAGACCTGATCACCCCATGTCATAAAATCATTACTAAAACCCAATTAAGGAAATCATAGCCAAGACCAAAGTCAGATCGTTATCAAACTACTAGATATTGAATTGCGTACCAACTAGCACAAGAATTCACCAATTTTCATAATTAAGGTATTTGAGAGAGAGAGAGAGAGAGAGCAAAATGGGAGCAGCACGTCATACAAGGGAGGTAAAGCTTCTTGGAGGGATCAAGCTTGAGAAGACGTCGGGTGGGAAGAAGCGATCGGGCAATCGAAGAAACCGAATTGGAACTATGAGACGTTGAACCATCAACCGGAGGATGAGAAGACGGAGCTTTATCAGCCGGCGTTGTAGCTGAAGATCGACGAAACGGAAGCTTGAAAAGCTTCCATACCTTGCCGTCGGAGTTTGATCGCCGGTTAGAAATCGCCATGCCGTTGTTCTTCCTCTCCACTCCAAGCTCATTTAACAGCATGCAGAGGCCAACGACTTTGGGAAAATCAAGGTCTCCGGCAAATTGAAAGCAAAATTGACCACTGTTTCGAGTTTTTGACTTTTAATTTGACGGAAGAAGAAGAAAAACGGTGACCTTGGAACGTGGAATCCACGCCCGTGGTTTTGCTTAAATAAATAAATAGTTTATCACCGATGGGATTTCAGCCCCCAACATGATTAATCATTTTCATTAGTCATTTCATTAGGGACAAATATTGAATAATTTCTTCCGGAATTTTATTATTAAAAAATGATTAGGTCTTTTGCTTGTACTTTGTATAATATTCTGAGTAAAATATATCAACTCCCCTATATTTATTTTAAAATACATAGATCTCTTTTCTATTTTAATTTTGTTTAAATCAAAATATATATTGTATAAATATTTCTTTTTGTTTTGAAATTCAAGTTCCACTAGCATTGACCCATCATTTTTACCAAAATATCCCTAATTAACATAAATGTTACAAAATAATTGTTTAATAACATATTTTTTAAAATTAAAAGAAATAATTTTAATATATATTTCAAATTTTTTTTGTCATTTGATTATCATATTACAAAGTTAATTAATTTTATAACCACAAATTTTTATTTTTAATAAATTTAAATATTTAATATAATTTATTTATTAAAAATTAATGTAATTATGTTGACTAAAATATTTTGCAATTATATATATATGTATTTTCAATTAAATTATAAAGTTATAAAATGATATGATTTTGAGATACTTATATTAATATGTTATAATTGAAAATTAAATGCGTTTCATTAAACACACGTTTGTTAAAAAAACTGTAATCAATTTTTTTTATCAAGTTGTTAATATTTTTCACATATAAAATTCCTTAATTTTTGTCCATTACTAAAAGTGTTAAATAGATCATTAATAAATATTAATGTTAAAAGATAAATTAGATATTTGCTATGAAGGGTAAATTAGTAAGAATGATTTATTCTAATATAGTTTTAATTAAAAACATACTTGAAGAATAATTTTAGAATATTTTTTAACAGTGTTAATTGTTTGGACTATAATGTATGTTTTTAAAATAGAGAAGCTTGTCTAAATAAGACAAAATAGAAGGTTTGCCAGATTATTTTGTTAAATCAAATGTTTTGATGATGATATTTAATTAAAAAAATTATCAGATTTTAAATAGTATTTTCTTGAATCGATAGAGGTTATCAATAAGATTATCGATGAAGCATTTATTTGATAAATTAGAAAGAACTTTTGAAAGAAAATATATTTTATGAAATGTATTTATTGATTACCGATAAAAATAAAAATTTTGATAAATCAATCATATTTAGTTAAGAAAAGTCTGAGGTGCGCTATTCTTAAAAGTGAAATTATTCGAAACTCTATTAGATAAGTGAATTTATCTAATAAGCCTTCGATAAGTTTTGAAAATTCTCAATTTATTTATGAAAAGTTTTATCGAAGAATTGATTGAATAATTTATTTATTGATAAGATATTCGATCAATCAACTCTGATTTTTAAAAGAAGATATTCTGTTTTTAAAGAATTATTTATCGAAAGACTATTCGATAAGAAGATTTATCGAATAACTCTTCAATAATTAAGGAAAAATTTATAAGTTTTTAAAAAGTACTAACAAATAATTTTGTTTATATTCTACCATTTCGCTTTTAATATTATGTTTAGTAAAACCTTATGATTATAAATTTGAAAAGTTTAAAGGTTTAAAATATGATAATTGAAAATACAGTCCAGAGCACTTAGTTTGAGTTTTCTGATAAATAATTTTTTACAAGTTGTCTAATTACTTTCTTCTCAATTTAATCTTTGGAATTTTAAGTTACAAATTTATATAAGATCAAGTAAAAGAAGATAAGATGTTTCAAATTACTAGGATCTTAACTTGATAAACATTATGTTGGTGATTTAATTGTTTTAAAATGTTTTGAAGATGATTCATTGTTTAAATGTTGATTGATTAGTATGAATCATCTATAGTCTGTTTAGACTTAAAATTGTGAAGATTATATTACTTATGAATGATTCAAAGTTTAATTTATTATGCTCTTATTGATGAACTATTCAATCAGGCATTTATCAAAGAGATATTCTATAAGATCATTTGTTAAGCTTAATCTGTTGAAATTATCATTGATAAGTCCTAAAATAACTTTGATGAGCTTATGAATTACTTGGACTTGATTGAATAAATGATCTTCTTAAGTTTATAGTCTGATTTTGTTTGGCTTATTTGTTGAATGATTATAAGCTCATAAATTGATCAAATGTGTTGACATACTTAATTCTAAATGCTCATATAATCTTATATCTTATGGAATTGCTCTAATGTATTAAATGATATTCTTGATATGATGAATGGTCTTATGAGATATGATTTCCAAATATGATTATAATTTGAGAAAATATCAATGAAAGTTCAAAGTCTGTGTTTGAAAAGATTTGAAAAAATTGTTCTTGAGTTGATAAGTTATTCAAAGAATCTATTTATTGAAGAACACTTCCATAAATGATGTATTGTAAAATATATCGATAAGTCTGAAAGTATATGTTTTGAAATAATATTTTTCAAAGAGTTATTCGATAAAGACATTTATCCAATACCTATTCGATAAATTAGGAACTATCTCTTCGCAATTTATTGAAAATTTAACGAAGTCATTTTTTATAATGCTCATTATCAAAGAATTGTTCGATAAGATTTTAACAGTTTCAAATACAATTTCTTCAACAATTTATCAAAGATATTTTCGATAAGGGTGTTCTTCGATAAGTTAAGCTATTTTGTGAAAAGAGTTTAAAACCAGATAATTTGAAGCATAGATTGTCATCTCTGACTCATCAAAACAAAAATAATTATACCATATTAATGTAGTATAAGGCTTGTGTTCATCTCGAGGAGCTTTTTATTGGAAACCTAGCAAATAGGTGACAAAACTAATGAAAACCTAAGCGAAAGTAAAATGGGTTTAGGGGTTTGATTGATTTTTGATGCAATAAAATAAGGGTGTAGTAAAGTAAAATTTTTTTGTATTTTTGATTAAGATGAAAATTCAGTGAATTGTGAAAGAAATATGTTATTAAAGACTCTTGATAATGGAGGGCTATCTATCCTTGCTCTTAATTTGATATAGGAGTTTTGAAATCACTAAATCTTAAATAAAACCTCAATCAATCGATTAAGTCTAAAGCATTAATAATTCTTAAACTCTTTGATCATATCTAGTTTAAAATCTCTTAATAAACTGTTAAAAATCACTTAATGTGCAATTAAATCAGATGATGAAAATGTCATCGAATGATCATCGATCAATGGCCATAGATTTCAAGCAATTGAATTATTTAACAACCAGTTTTGATAATAGTCCAACTAATAAAATTGAAACTGAAATACTATATTAAAAATCAACATCCAAATCATTCGGAGTGAATTATAGTTCTCTAATATGAGAATAATCAATCGACATTCAATCCCTGGTTCATATAATGAAAACCCTAGATCTAGCAACATCAAAACATGAAATATATGCAGATTAAAATAGAAAACTCCCTAGTAAAATCCATGAGCTCAAGATATCAGATCCATCACTAAGAGACTAAGGATTTAGCCTCTCATGACTCCTACTATCTTATAATCACTGTTCAGATATGATGCCATAAAGAAAGCAGAAAAAGGTAATGGGTAAATGTTGTAGAGATTTGAGATTATGTGGAAAGGTGTAGAAATATGGAAGATGAGTGTGTAAGTTGTAGAGAAGGTGTATAGAGGATTCGAGTACTACTTCTTAGCCTAATCAAAATGTGCAGCTTTAGCGATTGTCTCTTTTAGTCATGACCAGATCCATATTTTGGTCATGACTTGTAAACATAGAGAAACTTCCTAGAAGAAATGAGGTCGTGACCTGTAAACACTTTGGTCACAAGTAAAAAGTAGAGAAGCGTGATCTAATTTTCTTTGTTTTGTGATTTCTTTTCTGCTCATATCAGTCCTTAGTTTTCCTCCAAAATACCTGCAATTCAAAACCAAAACTCACTATAAAAGTCTAAATCAGTAGAGAATAATATTTATGCAGTTTGGAAGGGTTAATTTACCATTTTACCCTTTAATTAGCACATTGCCAAGTACAATTATGTATTACCATAAAAACACAAATACAGGCATAAAATGAATGGTAAAGTCACAATAAGGCCTTGAAAATGTTACAGAAACCATACACAATTTGTGTTCTATCACCAGACTTTATTATATTTTTATATTTAAGGCTAAATCATTTAGAAAAATTGCTTTATAATTATATTGATTATATATCTTTACTAAAGCATATTTCAAGAGAATTTACAGGCTGAATGAAGAGATCAGCTAAAGAGCCAAATTATCCATGTCAACAATAATGGTTGTTAGATTGTATATGTTTTGATGATGTCAAAAGAGAATAAAAACAATTAAGTTGATTCATGATGTGAATTTTTTTTTAAGTAATGAAAAAGTATTTTTAATCAAATGAAATTAAATGAAGAAGTTAGTAGAGTTAATCAATTAATTGTTCGATTATTGATAGTTAATCGATTATATATTAGATTAATGAAAAAGCAGCAATATGTTTTACAAAGAAAAATAAATAATAGATTAATGCGAGAGCTGGCCTTCTGGAAGTAAGCAAATGAGCCAATTAATCGATTAGCTAATCGATTAATGTATTGAAAATATATTTTCTCTTGAACAAAGATATTGCTATTAATCGATTAGTTAATCGATTAATTTATGTTAATATATTAACTATTTGATTAATCAGTGAAGTTTTAGTTTTGTGAAATCCAAATATAAACTAATTAATCGATTAATTTTCATTAACAGGTTAATTGTTTGATAACTTATGTTGAAATTCTTGCCTATTCAAATCTTACAGACACATTAGTCGATTAAGAGTTCGATTAACTCTAAAAACTTCAAAAATTTTAAATATGTATCTGTTTTAAGGTACAAACTCATTTCATACTTAAAATGATTAATCTGAGTAACAATATGACAATGTTTCCCATTAATCTTCATGACTATTCTATTGAGCAACTTATCTTCATAAAGTTACATTATATATGATTGAAATTCCATTCAAAATTATGCTCCGTTTCTGTTTTATACATTAATTCTAATTAATCGATTGGGTAATCGATTAATATAGGATAATCTTTGAAAATAAGAAGAATCATTATATGATTTTAAAGTGTACACAACTAAATTAATCTTATACACTTGATCATTGATTGGAACACGAAATATATTTGAGCATGCATTATTCTACTATCATTCTTGTTGTGATTAAATCTATTCAAGTTTAAACTCAAATCCTCACTCAATGTGGTTATAGACTAACAATTAAATCTTGAAGTGTTTGTATGATTAATATCAAAGAGTTTAGATTTCGTTAAAGATCGAAGCCAAACCTGATATTAGACCAAGATAAAAGCCAATAGACATTCAATGACAAAAAGACAAAAAGCCAATATCTATAACGGCTAGTTCAATGGTCATATTTCTAATGGGAAGAAAACTCAACAGAAGAAAGCTTCAATGGAAAGAATGTTCAACTGTCACAAGATCAATTATAAATAGAAGAGCATTCAAAGTTAAGAGATTGGGGACAATGAATGACAATATATGATGATAGATATCAATGATAACAATACTCAACCATGAAAGCATCGAATAGTCTGAAACCTAAAAATCATTCATACTTTCCACTCTTCATGTATTATTCTTTGGATAGAGATTTATAGTGAGCTACAATTTATATTCATTCACTGTATCTAAGAGTTAGCTATACCTTTCATTCTTCATCTCTTTGAGAGCAAACCTTAGAATTAGGGGATTCAAGGTTAGGATTTGCTTGAATATGTTTAAGGGGAGTATGCCACCTAAAGTGTGATATAACCTCAAGTTTAAGGTGGTTCTCAATTAGCCATTAACATTGAGGTTGTAAAGGCTACCAAGAATCTATTGTAATATTGGTAAATAGTGGATTAAAAAATCTCAGCGAGAAGCTGAGGACTAAACGTAGGTCAAGGAAGGACTGAACCAGGATAAATCATTGTGTGTTATTTTCTTCTTCTTTAACTCTAGTAGCTTATTTCAATTTTTAAATCATAGTTTTTCAAACTACTCTAGTAGCTTATTTCAATTTTTAAATCATAGTTTTTCAAACTATCTTGTTTCATTTATCATAATTTCAAAGAGTCTAAATTTTTTTAAAAGTCGTCAATCACCCAATTCACCCCTTGGGTGATCAACCTATTAACTTGAAACTAACATTTGGTATTAGAGCAAGTAACTTGTTTAAAAGATCTAACGCTCTCAAGTGAAAAGATCATGGCTGAATCTGTTAGTGAAATACTTTATGAAGATTTTGATATTACCATTCATACTGTTTTTGAAAATTCTAAGTTTTTATATTGGAAAGGTTGAATAACCATATTTTTGAAAGCTATTGACTTTAATATAAGGAAGATCCTTTCAAATGAATTTGATTTTAAACTGAGAAAGGATTGGAATGATTGTGAAAAGAAATTATTTTCACGAAATCTTATAGCAATGAAAATTTTGTATAGTGCTATTTCTAAAAAAGATTATTTGAAATAAAATATTTCTCTAATGTTAGAGAAATCTTTAATATGCTTGAATCTGGTTATTCTTCTGATTTTTATACTGAAAGTGTTAACAATTTATCAGAGTCAAAAAATAATTTATCTACTGACTATGAACAAATGGAAGATGAAAGTTTTAAAGGAGAAGTCAAAACAACTTCCATAAATCTGCCCACTTAGAGCAACAAGAGAAAGTAGAGTATCAAGAAGAGCCCAGTACATATAAATGTGAGAAATTATCATCTAGAGCTCAAAATACTTCAGTGTTAAAGAATTTCAATTCTTCTGGTGAATTTGAGAAAATGATTTCAAAAAGTTTTCATGACATGAGTTTTCAACCAATTATTGATTCTATCTTAAAAAGCAAAAATGTTTTATATCTCAAAGATATTACTGGAACATATAGCAGAGAGGAAGAAATTTTACACAATGATTTTAAACTTCCTCCACTAGACGAACATAATACTTGCAAGTATGGTTATAAGGCGGATCATCCTATTATTTGCAATTATTATGGTAAACAAGGTCAGATTTCTCACACATGTCATTTGAGAATAAATTCAAATGTCAAAAATAAATTTATTTGGGTTCCCAAAGGATAATCAAGGTCCAAATCTAGTGATCAAGGACCCAAAGTTAAATAGGTACTAAAGTGTCATTTTAATAAGCCAAATATGCAGAATAATCTTCAGAAGAATGGATATGGAATAAGGAAATCTAGGCTTTCGAGAGTTCCTCGTATATTAGTGAAAGCTACATCATCTGAGAGAACTCAGTGAATTACCATTGCTGATATGTCAAGGATAATTCAGAATAAGCAATGGAGAAAAGCTTAAGGAGCATGTTCTATTTCAATAATAGACTATCATTGTAAGTGTTTAGCTCTTTATATCCTCTCATTATTAGGGTTCTTTCACTCAAATTCAAATTGAAAAACATCCTACCATATGCTTGAATTGCAACATTTTTCTTAAAGAATCTCATGTATATTACGTACAAGTTGTATATACATATCAAATAAGAAAATTTGGGATGTGACAAGAATCCTTGAACTAAACAGGGAGTTTTATTGTGTGTTAAATCAGATTTAATTGGATTGAGTTGATGTACTTGCTTATGGTTTATTGATTCAATTTGAGTTAGTAGATGACAAAGAAGTAGGGAACTAAATTGAATTTCTTATTTTTGCATAATTGATACTTTGATTGATTTTCATCCTTGGACCGAGTTGGACATGGTTATAGTTAATTAGAGTAATCATAAAATAGAGTACAGTTGTATTTGTTTACTTCATCTTCTTTTATCTCAGTTGAATGATTCTTATTTCTCTATTCGATATCTGCGAGTTGTAGCTTTGATTGAGAATTTAGCAAGCGAGTTATTAGCTAACATATTCTAATTCAACTGATTAACTTCTTATATTATGTGGATAATGAAGGTAAAACAATCTTCAAGAGAACACACTTGTCATTCATTCATTCATCATCATAAAAGTATAAACAATAACATATGATTTACTTTCATAAGTTAGATAATATCTCATCATACATCATCTGATTAACTTGTTAATTTGTGGTTCATTAGATTAATTAGGTACCTTAGCATCCTTCTAGGCTCCTTGTGAATTGATATAGGTTAGCCTCCACTTTACTATTGGTTAGCTCAATTTTGTTTGATAATTAAAATGACATTTATCAGATGCTTCATCAAATCTGGACAGAACTGAAAAGAAGCATAAAATTATTTCAAAAATTCTCATTTTGATTCCAATACTTCCAATACTTGTTCTTTTACTTTATCCAACACAATTTTTCATTTCAAACCATTGAAAACATCAAAACCATGAAATTCCAATCACTTTTCATGTGTGTGAACAATAATAAAGAAGACTAAAATTTCATCTTTCAATTCCAATGTTTCAAGGTTCCAAACTTATTCAATCCCACACAAAATCATTATCTAAATTCAATGGATGCATTAAAACTATGAAATTCATCTTCCTTGGTCCTATACACCTTAGGCTAAGCTTCAATGTGAAAAGTAAGGAATTTCAATCTAATTCCATAACTAACCATTAAATCTAACTTATCAAAGTGTTAATTACATAGTTCTAGCTTAAATTTATTCTTCCCCTAAATGTCTAGATTTTGGATAGCAAACATACTGTGGGAAAATCTCATTTTCCTTCCATTAAATCCTAAGTTCAACCCTCCTAATTAAAGAAAAATAAGCTAGGATCAATAACTTACCTTGATCCCTTACATGTTTAATCACTTAAACTCCTTGTTCTTGCTTTTCCTTTAGGTTTGAGTGAAAATTTTGGCATAGTTTCCCCATGGTCCTTAGGAGCACGAAATTGAAGAGAATGGATGGGCTATTTATAACCAAATTTTGGCACTCTTATGACTAAATTATCCCTCATTTTCTTAATTATTACATAGCCTTAATCTTTCTTCCTATTGGTTGGTTTTTAAATTAATTAACCTTAATCACAATTAGATTAATTTTTATATTATTTTATTGTAATGAAGCACATGGGATAAGCTCTTATTCTTGCTCTTGGCACCATGTGGAGGGTGTGGGTCCTACCATGCGAACACATTGCATATCCCTAATTTTTTTATCTGGTATGTATGTAATATAAATGAGATTCTCTAAGGAAAATAATTCACTTTAAGGAAGGAAAGGGATTAAATTGTAAATAATGGAAAGTTTAAAGCCTAAGTGAAATTTAAAAAAGTTCTAGGGCCAAAATAGAATGTAGACATAAATATTGGGTCAATAAATGTAATTACAAAAAGTTTGAGGACCTAAATATAATTTATCAAAAGTCCAAGGGTAAAATAGTAATTATGAAGAAGTTATGCCAGAAAAGGTTGAAACTGCCCAGAAATACTGTAGTCCCAAATTTTACCAGTAAATAAAGAATGCAAATTGTGCTAGGCATATTTTTTAGAATTTTGATTTGAAGCCCGAGATAATTGACAATTTCTAAAGTCTAGAGATTATTACAGCACCTTCTAGATTTCTTAATCAGATAAAATTTGAAACTAAATTCCGATAATTAATATAGAAATTTATAAAACTGACAGAGTTGAAAAAGGTGTTTTGTAGAATGTTTAATGGAATTTACAGTAGAATAATATACCCGATAAATACTTTATGCTGAGGTTTCTTGAGACTTGAGATGTAAAGGTATTAGACCTATGAAAGGCCCAAGTTAACATCCCATAGGCCTAATAAGATATTTGAACAATGATGTGGGCCAATGTCAAAAGAAACCCTAAAATACAAAATTACAAAAATGTCCTTATGTGGTAATAATGAATAAGAGATAGATAGAGGATATTTTGGTCATTTTGGACAGGTCAAACTGCTAAGGCAGGTACATGGATGATTAAGTAGAGTCAAAATATGTCCTGATAAGATGTAAAGAGGTGTGAAATGATAATTATAAGTGCTAGAAACTTCAAAGTAAAAACTGTAAATGTGAATGAATGAACTTGTATTATAAGTTGAGTTGACTACTTGACATTAAGGGATGCAATAGTACATTATAGTGTGTATGTATTATGAGGCAATGGCCTTATGAAGTATTTTCCATGACTTAATCAATGAGGTACGATGTGAAATTTGGTATGAAATTAGCTAAGATAAAGAGCTTTAAATGGACACAAAGAATGCCTCAATTGGTTAAGTTTTCAATTTAATATGATTTTTCTAAGATGGAGATAAAATCTAGAATGGGATAAATGTGAGTCCAGATGCAGTGAGGTTCAAGCTTGAATTTCAAATTGTAAATGAATGAATTGTTCCACAAAATTTTATAGGCTTAAAGAACACATATTGAACTTTAAATCCATAGTTAACACATTTCACTTAGATAAGTGAGCGAAGAGAAATGAATTTTTGAATTTAAGGCAAGAAAACTGTAACTTTTAGATTTACCAAATGAACAGTATTTTTTAATAAATAAACTGTATCCACTGGGACAATGAAACCTCAATTTTATAAAAAGTGTAATGAAAGAACTTTTATTACAAATTTGAACCACTCTATTTCAATTTTTTAGATTTAATTATGAATTTTTAAAGTTAGGTTTGTAATCTAGAATACGAAATGAATAGTACTTGTAATGAATTTTCTTAAAAATTCATTTTTCTAAGTTAAAGAGATATTAAATTGGTTCAAACTACTTCCAATTGAGCATAACTGAGGGTGAAAATAAGGATGTTACATTTTGTTATCAGAGCAAAGAATTTTGGCTTAGAAAATACTTTGAATAGTTTATTTATAGATAGATAGATTATCATAATTTTTATAATTACCCTTACGTTAGTGGGTGCAGGACAAAGATGATTATACATAGGACTAGATCAAAAATATCAGTTAACCAGGGGATCCTAAATCTGAGGTTATATGTTCAGATAATTATAATTTTTGGCTTCCTATAATGATACATGTTACAGATTTTGAGGACTTTGAGTTATACAGATTTGATAGTTCATCTGTAGGGTCAAATGACATGGATAGTGCATCAGAATAACCTATTATAGCCTCTCCTTTATAGATTGTACCCCCAGATATGGTAGACCCTAACCCATAAATGGACACGATTTATATGGATGAGAGAGGTATATCATACCCTTAGCTATTACAGTCTGATGAGTTCCATTCATAGGTTTTGAGTACCATAGATCCTACACTTAGACAATCTATTAATTCAGATATTCTAGGGCCCAGTTAATTACCAAGAGTAGTGATACACATGAAATCACAAAAACATAGAATTAGAGCCTACATAAGCAATTAATGAAGAGCAGTTTGAGTAGGATGTCAAATTAACTAGACAACTATATGATTTAGGCAACCTCTAGTTAGAGAAGTAGATCAAGATTATAGGATCTATTGAGATTTTGATAGCAAGGGTATGGGAAGTCTATCAAACTTTTGATCAAAATACTCTTACCTTAGAAGGCTGGATTAATATCATGGATGATATTTTGCCTACAATAGAGACGTGGAAAATAGTATTATATCATTATTTCAATGAAGAACCATTTCACAATATACCAGACTAGATTTTATAGTAGAAGAGTTTATTAGAAAAACTTTTAAGAAAGAATGTGTGAGGTGACACCAATAGATAACAATGTTATGTATGTACATAAGTGATGTATAATAAATATGTATGACAGCTGTACTTGAGAAATGATACATGATAAATATGTGTATGATGTTATGAAACCTGTCTGTATATCAATGTTATAAATGATAAATGAAGTATGAGAGATGTTATTTATTTTATTCCCTATCATATTTGTATAGTAAAACGAAATGGTTCAACCAAGACGAACTATGCAATCAGAGGAACCACAAAATCCTGTAGACATTAATCAGCTAATTTTGGAATGTTTGGAGCAATAACTAAAGATTATAGAAGAAATGAGAGTAGCTCAAGCTTGAAGCGACCAAGAAAGAGATTTTGCTATAGTAGCAGTATCAGATGCTGAAGTTTGTAGCGGTAGTTTATGCTCTCAAGATATGGAAATATTATTTGTATAGAGCTACTATAGAATTATATTATGCCACAAAAACTTGAAGTATCTGTATAACAAAAAAGAATTGAATATGAGATAGCGAAGATGGATGGAATTATTGAAAGATTATGATTTATATACCATCTAGAAAAAGCAAATATTGTAGTTAATGCTTTAAGTTGAAAAGTAGTGCAGGTGGCAAGTTTGATGATCAAAGAATTGAAATTAGTGGAAGATGTCAAAGATTGGAGTCCTTTATACCATATGCAGATAATAGAGAATCCTTATAAAGGAGTCTAGGTTAGAGTTTTCATGGAAGTGAGATAAAATAAATTCAGAATCATGATAAGCTCACAACAATTTTTAAGGACAAGTTGAAGAGAGGGAAAACTAAAAATTTTGAAATATCTCAAGATAGATTACTACAATTTAGGGGAAGGCCATATATCCCTAATGCAATGGAAGTAAGAAAGAAAATTTTAGAGTAAGAGCATAAAATCCAATATACAGTACGCTAGTATGACCAAGATATATCATTATGTTAAAAGTCTATTTTGGTGGCCTGGATTAAAGAATGATGTTGTGGCTTATGTATCAAAATGCCTAACATGCCATAAAGTAAAGATTGAAAATTAGAAGCCAGTAGAAAAATTGCAACCTCTAGACATTCGTAAGTAGAAATAGGACAGTATTGCTATTAAATTTTTTGAAGGATTACCCCTGACTCTAGCTAAGCATGACACAAAATGGGTAGTAATTAATTGGTTGACAAAATCAGCTTATTTCCTGGCAATAAATAAGAGAGATTCTTTAGAAAAGCTAGCTAAGTTGTATATAAAAGAGATTGTTAGACTACATGATGTCCCAGGCAGTATTGTATTTGATAGAGACTCTAGATTTACATCTAATTTTTGGAGAGCTTTGCATAAAGAAATGGACACTACTCTCATGTTTAGCACAACCTATCATCCTTAGATGGATGATCAGTCTGAGAGAACAACCCAAACACTAGAGGATATGCTCAAAGCTTGTGTTTTGGATTTCAAAGGGAGTTGGGATGTCCATCTACCAATAATAGAATTTTCTTATGACAATAGCTATCAGACTATTATTTAGATAGCCCCATTTGAAGCACTCTACGCACGTAAGTATTTATCTCCATTATGCTGGTTAGAGTTGAACGAGAGAAGAATGTTTGGTCATAATATAGTAGATCAAACTGTAGCACAAATTGATATGATTAGAAGAAGACTGTTAGCAGCTCAAAGTAGACAGAAAAACTATGCTAATATTAGAAGAAAACCATTAAAGTTTGAGAAAAGAGAACATGTATTTCTTAAGTAAACTCCAACTATGGGAGCTGGATGATCAATCAAAGTAAGAAAGTTGCATCCTAAATATATAGGACCATTCCAGATTCTCACAAAAATAGGATCAATGGCTTATAAGTTAGCTCTTCCCCTAATTCCCAATAAGATACATGATGTATTTCACGTTTCCCAGTTAAAGAAGTATGTTCCAGACTCATCACATATGATTGAACAAGATAATGTTGTATTGCGGAATGACTACCATAATTGAACCAATATGAATTATTGATGGAAGAGCTACATGGGAAGGATTAACTGAGAATGAAGCTACATGGGAAGTCGAGGAAAGAATGGAGAAGATATATCCTAAGTTATTTCCTTAGCATGTATATATTGTAAATTTTGAACACAAAATTTATTTTAAGGGGAGAGAAATGTCATATCCCTAATTTTATTATCTGGTGTATATGTATAGTTTGTATGTAATATATACAAGATTCTCAGGAAAATGTTGCACTTTAAGGAAGTAAAGGGATTAAATTGTAAATAATAGAAATTTCAATGACCTAAGTGAAATTTAGAAAAGTTATAGGGCCAAATAGAATATAGACATTGGGCCAATAAGTGTAATTACAAAAAGTTTGAGGACTTAAACATAATTTATCAAAAGTTCAAGGGAAAAATAATATTTATAAAGAACTTATGCCAGAAAAGGCCTAAAACTGCTTGAAAATACTGTAATCTCAAATTTTACCAATAAATAGATAATGTAAATTAGGCCAGGTATATTTTTCAGAATTTTGATTTGAGGCCCCAAATAATTGATAATTTATAAAGTTTAAAGATTATTATAGGACCTTTCGAATTTCCTAATCAGATAAAATTTGAAAGTAAATTTCCATAATTAATATATAAATTTATAAAACTGACAGAGCTCAAAAAGGAGTTATATAAAAATTTTAATAAAATTTACAGTAAAATAATATACCGAAGAAATACTTTCAGGTGAAGTTTCTTGAGAATTGAGCCATAAAGGTATTGGACTCATGTAAAGGCTCAAGTTGGCATTCCATTGGCCTAATAAGATATTTGAACAGTCATGTGGGCTAGTGTCCAGTGCAACCCTAAAAATGTAAAATTACAAAAATGCCCTTGTGTTGTAATAATGAACAAGAAATGGTTGGAGGGCATTTTGGACAAGTCAAAATGCCAAGGAAGGTATAGGGATGATTAAGTAGAGTCAAAATTTACCCTGGTAAGATGTAAAGAGGTCTGAAATGACAATTATGCCCTTAGATTTAATATAATGTAAGATAGTGAACTAAGGGCATTTCAGTCATTTCTAAGGAATAATAAGCAAATAAATACTTAGTATAACAATTTCAGTGGTTGGAAAAATCTAAAAATTGGTTTTCATGACAAAGTACATATTCTAAAATAATATAAAAATTAGAAACATAAAACAATATGGTTTTTGTAAAACTGACTGGATCAGTACCGGATTGGACTAAAATTTTTCCTATCAATATTTCTGCATGTTCTATGCCCAACATAGCCCTATGTAATGTCATGGATGTAAGGAATTGGAAGACACACAGTGAAAATTAACTTAAAAATTTTTCCATTGCTTGTTAGGATCTACCGTATGTGTTTAAGTCAAGTGAGAAGAAGCATTACCCTCAGTGTTCCTCAACGACTTCCACAACTTTTGGTTACGACATTCACAGCTTCTTTCCGCGGCTTGTGCTTCCTTTTTGATCGCAAGGAGTTGACGACTCAGGTCAGCTTCCTCTACTGGTATCCACACAAACAGCGTTCCAACCACGAATGACGTGCTAGCGTCTCTTGTCCCTCCAAGGCTTTCTCAAGAATTCGTCCTCTCCGTCTCTATTTTGACAGTTTCTTATCTGCAAACCTTTTACAGATTCCCTTTTGGCCTTTTTCTGTGTTCTATGTATTTTTAAAACGTAGCCCCTAAAATCAGATATATAGGATGTTATGCGTTTTCTTCTATCGAGTTGGATTTTTTTGGAGTTAATCTTATATCAATTATGAAATTAATACAATATCATATATTGTATAATTTGATAAGAAACTAATTAAATAAATAATATTTATATTAAATCTGTCCCACAGATTTAATTCACCTATTTATTTAACTTAAAATAAAGATAAGATTGAACTCTATTTGATTTATTCTCAAAAATCAAATTTGAGATATTATATCAATCTGAATTTCAAATTCAAACGTGATAGAGATTTAATTTATCCTTATAAATTAAATCTCATATATCTCTTATATATAATGTATATATACGAATATAAATATAAATAAATATATACATCCACCCTGGATCATTCATTGAATCTGGACATGTCTTAGATTCAAGGAATCTGGACATCATAGCTCGTGTTGGGCTATTTTGTGTGCGACCCTGTAGGCCCATATGAAGTTGGTAGTGGGCCATTTGCTATACTGGCCCACAAGTCACAAGTGGTCTCTAGCAAGACATAACAACTACCCAAATCATATGAGGATTGTTTAACGATGTAACCTTTTATACAACTATATCATGTCCCTTCTGTCACGCGATATTTTGGTCATGGATGAGGCATAGATAATGTCATCATCCTATTGCTGACCGTTACTTTCTCAATCCTTGAGTAGTCTGACTATAGAAATGTAACTATCTTTCCATTATAGTATGGCTATACTGTAAGGAATTGGAAGACACACAGCGAAAATTAATTTAAAAATTTTTCCATTCATTGCCAGGATCTACCGTATGTGTTTAAGTCAAGTAGGAAGAAGCATTACCCTCAGTGTTTCTCAGTGACTTCCACAGCTTCTCTCCACGGCTGGTGATCTCTTTCCGATCGCAAGAAGATGTCCACAGCTTCTCTCCGCGGCTCGTGCTCTCTTTCTGATCGCAAGAAGTCGACGCCTCAGGTCGGCTTCCTCTACTGGTATCCATACGAACAGCGTTCCAACCACGAATGACGTACTAGCGTCTCTTGTCCCTCCAAGGCTCTCTCAAGAATTCGTCTTCTCCGTCTCTACTTCAGCAGTTTCTTATCTGCAAACCTTTTGCAGATTCCCTTCGCCCTTTTGTGTTATGTGTTATTTAAAAAAACGTAGCTCCTAAAATCAGATATATAGGATGCTCTACGTTTTTCTCAACCGAATTGGATTTTTGGAATTAATCTATATTAATTCTAAAATTAATACAATATCACATATTGTATAATTTGATAAGAAACAAATTAAATAAATAATGTTTATATTAAATTCGTCCACAGATTTAATTCACCTATTTATTTAATTTAAAATAAATATAAGACTAGACTATATTTGATTTATTCTCATAAATCAAATTTGAGATATCATGTTAATTTGAATTTCAAATTCAAACGTGATAGAGATTTAATTTATCCTTATAAATTAAATCTTGTAAATATCTCTTTTATGAGATATTCTATCAATTTGAATTTCAAATTCAAACGTGATAGAGATTTAATTTATCCTTATAAATTAAATCTTGTAAATATCTCTTATATGAGATATCCTATCAATTTAAATTTCAAATTCAAACATGATAGAGATTTAATTTATCCTTATAAATTAAATCCTATATATCGCTTATATATAATGTATATATACAAATTATATATATATATATATATATATATACGAATATAAATATAAATAAATATATACATCAACCTTGGATCATTCATTGAATTTGGACACGTCTTAGATTCAATGAATCTGGACATCATAGCTCGTGTTGGGCTATTTTGTGTGCGACCCTGTAGGCCCATATGAAGTTGGCAGTGGGCCATTTGCTATACTGGCCCACAAGTCGCAAGCGGTCTCTAGCAAGACATAACGACTACCCAAATCATATGAGGATCGATAAACGATGTAACCTTTTATACCACCATATCATGTCCCTTCTGTCACGTGATATTTCTGTCATGGATGAGGCATGGATAATGTCATCCTCCTATTCTTGACCGTTACTTTCTCGATCCCTGAGTAGTCTGACTATAGAAATGGAACTACCTTTCCATTACAGTATGACCATACATTTCTCAGACTCACTCATCGAGGGGCCCAGTAATATCTCTCTATGAATGTGAGGGACAAATTCCATCTTGACCATTCACATTCCTCCGCATAAAAAACCACTAAGCCCGAACATAGTCTTTATGATCACTCAGTCAAAAGTGACTTTTGACTAGGTCAAATCTGAGCATTTGTCATGTAGGAATCCATGATGATCTCAAGTCAAAGGGCATAGTGACATGGTTTGTATATGAGAGAAGCTTATGACGTAACCCATGCAGCTCTCTCATGGCGGATCGGTCTAACACCTTGTACTCTTACATGTGCTTATGACTTTGATTTATATCTCTATACATCTTCAAAGTCATACTGGCCTTATTTCATCTCTGCTCCCACATAGATGATCGACCAGGGACATTTAGGACAAGATCATGAATTATCCAAGGATGGTCATCACAATAAACATGCAACTAATATGATAACACAATTAATAAATCAATAATGTTCATAAGACAATGATTGGCCCCTAGGGCACATTTTCCAACAACCTCCCACTTGCACTAGGTACAATCATTAATTTGACTAATTCCCATTTACCTAACATGACGCTCATGCTTATCCTGCACAAGCGGCTTTGTTAGAGGATCAGCAATATTGTCTTCTCCTACTACTTTGCATATTTTTATATCACCTCTATCATTGATTTCTCTAATGAGATGAAATCGCCTGAGTATATGCTTGGTCCTTTGTTATGACCTAGGCTCTTTGGCCTGTGCAATGGCACCGCTATTGTCACAGAGCAAAGTTATTGGATCTGAGATGGTAAGTATCACCCCTAGTTCTGTGATGAACTTCCTGATCCAAACGGCTTTCTTAGCTGCATCAAATGCTACTATATACTCAGCTTCCATTGCAGAATCTGCTACAGTGCCCTGCTTAGAGCTCTTCCAACTTACTGCTCCATTATTGAGGAGGAATATATATCCAGACTGCGATTTTTGGTCATCCTGGTCAGTTTGGAAACTCGTGTCTGTGTAACTAGTTACACAGAGTTCATCATCCAATCCACCATAGACCAAGAATAAGTCCTTAGTCCTTCTTAAGTACTTAAGGATATTCTTGACAGTAGTCCAATGGCCCTTATCGGGGTCCTGTTGATATCTGCTAGTCATACTTAAGGCAAACGAGACATCCGGTTGAGTACATAACATGGTGTATATGATAGATCCTATGGCCAAGACATATGGAACTTTACTCATGCGACCTTGCTGATCAGATGTACTAGGATACAGATCTTTGCTGAGGTGACTACCATGAGACATGGGTATGAAACCCCTCTTTGATTCGTGCATACTGAACCTATGCAGTATTTTATCTATGTATGTACTCTAACTGAGTCCTAGAAGTCTTTTAGATCTATCTCTATAGATTCTGATTCCTAGGATATAGGTGGCTTCACCCAAGTCTTTCATCGAGAAAGACTTTCCTAACCAAGACTTGACAATCTGTAAGGTAGGAGTGTTATTCCCAATAAGTAGGATGTCATCGACATAGATTACAAAAAACACAACTATGCTCCCACTAACCTTCTTGTACACACAAGGTTCATCAATATTTTGAAGAAATCCAAACTCTTTGACTACTTCATCAAAATGATGATTCCAACTCCAAGAGGCTTGCTTCAGTCCATAAATGGACCTTTGAAGCTTGCACACTTTACCAAAGTCCTCATAACGAATAAACCCTTCAGGTTGTGTCATGTACACATCCTCAAGGAGCTTTCTATTAAGGAAAGTTGTCTTGACGTCTATCTGCCATATTTCATAGTCATAATATGTTGCTGTGGCAAAGAGGATTCTGATTGATTTGGCCATTGCAACTGGGGAGTGAGTTCAAGATCAAATCAGTAGCTAACTCCTGGCTCATGGGAAATCCAAGCCTCTCAAGGTGATCAATGTACCCTTTCATCTTTAAGACATGAGTACTGACTGATGCACCTTCAGCCATCTTGCAGGAATATAAGGCCTTAGTGGTCTCATACCTCTCTTACCTTGCCTGTTGCTGGAACATTTCCTTGAGATGCACAATCATCTCATAAGCCTCCATGTGTTTTATATCTCTTTGGAGCTCTGAAACCATGATGGCTAGCATCAAGCATCCCATATTGATAGAGTCTTCCTTATACTTCTTGTAAGCATCTCTCTTAGCTCTAGGAGCATTGCCTGCTGGCTCCTCAGAAATAGGTTGATCTAGGACATGCGCCTTTCTTTCCTGCTTGAGAATAATTCTTAAGTTCTGAAACCAGTCAAGAAAGTTTGTCCCAATGAGTTTGTCCTTCTCAAGGATAGATCGCAGCGATAATATAGTAGTATTACTAGTCGTCATGATTCTACAATTAAAATATGCAATTTAATTAGCAATCTCCCACTAAATAAACAACCCTCAATGCAATAGTTAGTGGGCTAAGATCCATATTTGGCTCAAACTTAAGTCCGCTTTGGCAGGACGCTTAAATTAAGTTATTTTGGTAGGTAACACCTTTACCAATTACATCAAATGTAACTCTTAGATGTTCATAGGATCCTATCATCATATGATCTGTCATATTTTTAATCCCATCTAATGCCTTGAGACCCAAAACTATTTTGTTAATCTCAATTAAGTCAAACAATAATAAACATGTGAGAGTAGCACCATTACTCTTGCTTATCTCCCCAAGATAACTAAAAAGCACCCACTTTGGTGGAGTCCACAATTGAGCGATCGATGTTTTGACAAGTGTTCATAAATTGACGGCATTATGACTTAAGATTTTATTTAGAGGGCTTAATTTAACTATCTGGTTTATAAGAATGCATGTTTCTCAGTTTATACCTCATACAAGTAATATGCATGTTTATGATATAATCATAAGATGCATAATTTAAATGTGATACAATATGGCTAACCTATCCTAAGACTCCTCAAGCCAATGAGAGGAGCTCTCTAGTAAGAAGAGGGAAATTACATATAAAAACCTCTTTTAACATTAGAGGGGAGTGAGATGAGAAGAGAAGGTACATTGAGAGTATATATAGGAAGGCACGACACGCAGGCCGTATTTAAAAAATTACAACACTTGCAATCTAGAGCCATATTGTTCACCATACCCAAGCATTCAAGAATTAACATTCAGATTTAATTGAAGGGCAATTAATATTTCAAATCTAAAACATTCACAAAATAATATATGTTACGGTTATGTTGCGCTATGAATAGGTAGCCACGGCGGTCCCGCTAGCCGGTTAGCGGGTAGGGTCTAGGGGCAGTGCTCCGAGAAAAAAATTTTGTTTCAAAAATAATCATGAATCTGAATTCGGTTTTCTTAGACCCATCTATGTTAATTGATCAAATGAAAATGTATCACCACCAATTTCAATTCCCTTTTAGATTCCTTTTATGTCATACATAACACGGATCCCTTATATGCACACATAAAATGCATATTATATGATCAACTATGACTAATACATATCATATGAATCAACAATCAAGCCTAACTTAAACACAAAACAGCATGGCTCTGATACCACTGTAAGGAATTAGAAGACACTTAGCGCAAATTAACTTAAAAACTTTCCTATTCCTTGCTAGGATCTACCATATGTATTTAAGTCAAGTGGGAAGAAGCATTACCCTCAGTGTTCCTCAGTGACTTCCATAGCTTCTGGTCACGACGTTCATAGCTTTTCTCCGCGGCTTGTGCTCCCTTTTTGATTGCAAGAAGTCGACGACTCAGGTTAGTTTCCTCTACTGGTATCCACACGAACAGCGTTCCAACCACGAATGACATGCTAGCGTCTCTTGTCCCTCTAGGGCTTTCTCAAGAATTTGTCCTCTCCGTCTCTATTTCGGCAATTTCTTATCTGCAAACCTTTTGCAGATTCCCTTTCGGCCTTTTTCTGTGTTCTATGTATTTTCAAAACGTAGCTCCTAAAATTAGATATATAGGATGCTATACGTTTTCTTCTACCGAATTGGAGTTTTTTGGAGTTAATCTTATATTAATTCTGAAATTAATACAATATCATATATTGTATAATTTGATAAGAAATTAATTAAATAAATAATATTTATATTAAATCCGTCCCACATATTTAATTCACCTATTTATTCAACTTAAATTAAAAATAAGACCGAACTATATTTGATTTATTTTCATAAATTAAATTTGAGATATCATATCAATTTGAATTTCAAATTCAAATGTGATAGAGATTTAATTTATCCTTATAAATTAAATATAAATATCTCTTATATGAGATATCCTATCAATTTGAATTTCAAATTCAAACGTAATAGAGATTTAATTTATACTTATAAATTAAATCTGATATATATCTTATATATAATGTATATATACGAATTTATATATATATGAATATAAATATAAATAAATATATACATCCACCCTAGATCATTCATTTAATCTGGACATGTCTTAGATTCAATGAATCTGGATATCATAGCTCGTGTTGGGATATTTTATGTGTGACCTTGTAGGCCCATATGAAGTTGGTAGTGGGCCATTTGCTTTACTGACCCACAAGTTGCAAGCAGTCTCTAGCAAGACATAACGACTACCCAAATCATATGAGGATCATTAAACGATGTAACCTTTTATAGAACCATATCATGTCCCTTCTATCACGCGATATTTTGGTCATGGATGAGGCATGGATAATGTCGTCCTGCTATTCCTAACCGTTACTTTCTCGATCCCTAAGTAGTCTGACTATAGAAATGGAACTACCTTTCAATTACAGTATGGTCATACATTTCTCAGACTCACTCATCGAAGGGCCTAGTAATATCTCTCTATGAATGTGAGGGACAAATTCCATCTTGACCATTCACATTCCTCCGCATGAAAAATCACTAAGCTTGAACATAGTCTTTATGATCACTCAGTCAAAAGTGACTTTTGACTAGGTCAAAGCTGAGCGTTTGTGATGTAGGAATCCATGATGATCTCAGGTCAAAGGGCATAGTGACATGGTTTGTATATGAGAGAAGCTTATGACGTAACCCATGCAGCTCTCTCATAGCGGGTTGGTCCAACACCTTGTACTCTTACATGTGCCTATGACTTTAATTTATATCTCTATACATCTTCAAAGTCATACTGGCCTTATTTCATCTCTGCTCCCTTCATAGATGACTGACCAGGGACATTTAGGATAAGATCATGAATTATCCAAGGATGGTCATCACTGTAAACATGCAAATAATATGATAATACAATTAATAAATTCATAAATTAATAATGTTTATAAGATAATGATTGGCCCCTAGGGCACGATTTCCAACAATGGATGATGTCATTCTTTGGCTTCTATGGCAAGCTTGATGGAAAGTGCATTATGATCCCTTAGATCAAATAGTGTTGGAATTAATCTTGACCTTCCATTTTCAACTAAATTTTTCTATAAATACCCCCTCAGCAAATTTTGGCAGACTTGAAAACCTTAGGGAAACTCTACCAAAATTTATTTTGGAGCTAGGAAGAAGCATACACCTTGGAGCAAAAAGAAAGGTAATTAATTTGTTACTTTGATCTTGGACTTTATTCTAAGTTTCCTCTTAGTCTTAAGTGGTTCTTATGGCATTTTCCCTTCGATGTTTCTACTGAACATGCTGTTCAAATGTGGTGGGAATATGAATTTTATGTTATAGATAGTTTAGACAAGCTTAAACAAGCTAGAATCAAGTAGCATGGGCTTAGAAATTCAAGTCTACATATAATTAGGGTTTTGTGTTCTTGGCTGCCATTGTATGAATCACTATTTATATGTAAGAATTTCATGATTTTGATGCTTCCAATGGGTTTAAAATGGAAAATTGTGTGGGAGTAAGGTAGAGAAACAAGTAGTGGAAGCATTGGAATCAAAATGAGAATTTTTAGAAAATAAGAGGAGGCATTTCGGTTCTGTACAGTAGATAATGAAGGAGTTTGATTTTGGAAATTCTAATTTCATATTTGAATTCTACATAAAAAATTATGTGGAAATGAACCATAGGAATTTAATTTGAAAAGATAGAAGTATAAAACATAAAAAGGACAAAAAATGGAACTTAGTGTAAACCTAGTCTTGATATTGTTTTGAAGTTGAGTTGTAACTTGATATTACTTTATAATGTCTAAGTTTTGACATTTGTTTGGAAACAAGACCATCTCAAGAATAATTGGACAAGGATAACTTAAGAGGTAGCAAGAATACCTAACTATAATCATATGTTTATTTGACTTTATGCTTACTTGTTAGTTGTGATCTTTGGTTGAGCGTAAGATGATGCTATAATGATGATGATAAACTATGAATGATTGTAACTCCTTGCAACTAATTTCATGACAATATGCATGTTAGATTTTGCTTATGTATGATTATAAAGTAGCTCCCATATCATGATAACATGTTAGGCATTTAATCAACATGCATGATATTATAGTTTGTATGAATTGCTATTGAGATTTCCATGAAATCTCATTCCTTCCACATGCATAACCATGTTATAGGTGCTATTCAAAGTAAAAAGGGTAAATGTGGATGAATGAATTTGTAATATAAGCTAAGTTGACTACTTGACATTAAGGGATGTAATAGTACATTATGGTGTGTATGTATTATGAGGCAGTGGCCTTATGATAATATTTTTTATGACTTAATCAATGGGTTATAATGTAAAATTTGGTATGAAAATAGCTAAGATACCGATATTTAAATGGACACCAAGAATGGCTCTATTGGTTAAGTTTTCAATTTAATATAATTTTTTCAAGATGGAGATAAAATATGGAATGGGATAAAATGTCAGTCCAAAGGCAGTGAGGTTCAAGCGTGAATTTCAAATAGTAAATGAATAAATTTTTTCATGACATTTTATGGGCTCAAAGAACATGTCGTGATCTTTAAATCCATAGTTAACATGTTTCATTTGGATAATTAAGTGAAGAGAAATTAATTTTTGAAATTAAGGCAAGAAAACTAAAACTTCCAGATTTATCAAATGGATAGTATTTTTTAATGAATAAACTATATTCATTGAGATAATGAAATCTCAGTTTTATATTTTTCTCAAAGTTTAATGAAAGAGCTTTTATTAAAAATTTGAATGACTGCATTTCGATATTTCTATATTTAATTATGAATTTTTGAAGTTGGGTATATAATCTGGAATATCAAATGAACAGTACCTAAAATGTATTTTCTTAAAAATTCATTTTTTTAAGTTAAAGAGATATTAAATTGGTTCAAACTACTTTCAATTAATTGAGCATGACTAAGGGTAAAAATAAGGATGTTATAACACATGCTTCTTATATTTTCGTTGAATTTTCTTTCTTTAAAAAACCATAAAATAACTAAAAATTGACTTGAGCTCCAAGATAATTCTCTTAGCATATTGGGTTCTCTAAATGATGCCATGTTGGGCCAAAATTGGATCCAATTGCTATTTGTCACAAATCCCAATGTACTTCCCTTACCGGATACCTTAAACTACCCTAATTTTTGAGATAAATTCTAGACATATCTTTTAATAGTTATGAAATTTTTAAAAATTTATTTTAATTTAAAATGAATATTTTGCAAAGTCTCAATTTTTTGAGACTCAGAAGTCATAATAAAAATTTCATATTTTCTATAAATCATTTATCAATACGCAATTTGATCTTAAATTCTCTAATTAATTCTACATAACTCTTTTTGACTTCTATAAGTTTCATAAATTCTTATGTTAATTAGAGTTTACTATAAAATTCATCTAATTTTGAGGTCCGAAATATATTGTATTAAATTTTAGACTTCAAAAATTAATATCAATTTATTGGGGACCTTAAATCATAATTATGAGAGATATGCCTAACCTGAATTTTATTCTCTATTTACTTGTAAATTTTGGACCCAAATATTTCTGGGTGATTTTGGGCCTTTTCTGGCTCAACTTTCCATAATTATGCTTTTGCCCTTGAATTTGGCAAAATTGGAATTTAGTCCCTAAAATTACCAAATTCTATTTTAGTCTCTTTTTACCAATTTTGAAATTCCAATTTTGTACATGAAATCTCAAACCCCTATTTAGGTCCTTGAACTTTTCACTATTTATAATTTAGTCCTTGGACTTTCGCTATTTACAGTGTATTCCCTGAATTTCAATTTAGCGCCTTTGACTTTATAACTTTATACATTCTTTCTGTCTCTAAGTTAAACCTTATCTAACCATTGTATTTTCTTCTGATTATCATTACAATCCCTTTATAACCTCTTTCCTTTGTCATTCTTATACAGATAGAAAAATATGGGATGCTAATAAATTTCATCATCAAAATTTAATTCATACCATAGTCAAGCAATCTCAGATATGTCTCCTTTGTATATCCATTTTTACTTTATGACTAAGGATCGAGGTATCTTTAGGAGTCATACTTTCTATCTTGGCATTTGGCAGAGTGCTTTCAACATCCGCAGAACTTAATATCTTTCTCATGCTGCTATACTCCCTTTTTCCTTGGTCAACTCAATCAGAGTCAAAATCTGCTTCTTTTTGTTACTCATTCATCTATCATGCATCTATTCATTTATGGATGACTTACTGTACTAAACTTGTTAATAGTGTTTATTTGTCTCATACATAATCTTCTAGAAATTCAATGTAATTCTAGGGTCTATGTCACATATCATACTTCTCATTATATATTTGATCATATGCAAATTGTATATGGTTTCTTTGACATTTTCAAGAGTTTTATGAGAAGTTTACCATTCATTTTATGCTTGTAATTGTGCTTTTATAGTAATACATGATTGTGTATGGCAGTGTGCTGATTTATGTTGTTTAATTGTTTGGACTTTTACAGTGAATTTTGATTTTGAATTGCAAGTATTTTATAGGAGAATCAAGGACCCAATGTGAAGTAGAGAAGAAATCACTAGACAAAGAGGACCTGAAATATGAAAGCGAGCTTATGTGATTTTTAGTCACGAACTAAAAGTCCGCTGGTCATGACCTATTTTCTCCTGGGATATTCTGTCATATCCCCAATTTTTTGACCTGATATAATTGTACAGTTTATCTGCAATGGATATAATATTCTTGGAATAAACTGCATCAGATTGCGAAAGGAAAGGGAAGGATTAATAACTAAGGAAAGAATAGGGACCAAAATGCAAATTGAAAACAGAAACTTGAAGTAGAAATAAAAGGAGGGACCTAAATGCAATTAATGAAAAGTTCAGGGACTAAAGTGCAATTATTCAAAAGTTAATGGATCTAAATGTAAATATGGAAAAGTTGAGCCAAAATAGGCCAAAAATGCCCGGAATTAGATCATACCCAAATTTTACCAGTAGATAGACAAAAATATTTCGGTCAATTTAACGCAACACAGAATTTTGATTTGAGGTCCCGACTAATTGATATAAATTTCTGAAGTCAAAAGAAATTATTATAGTATTTTTCAGATCTCATAATCATATGAGACCTTATATAAAATTCATATATTTAATATATGAATTTATAAAATTGAGAGAGTCAGAAAAGGAATCCTGTAGAAACCATATGGGATTTTACAGTGAAATAAAATACCCGATAAATAGGATAGGGAGAGTTGTATTGTAAATTGGGCCATAAAGGCAATAAGCCCATAATAAGGTCCAAATGGTGCCATCATGAGCCTATTAAGGTGACTGGACAGTTAAGTGGGCCAGAGACCAGAGCAGTCCAGGAAAAGTGCGAAATTACAAAAATGCCCCTAGATGCCCATACTGTACCAGTGATGGATTGAGGTCATTCTGGTTATTATGGAGAGGACAAAAATGTGGGACATAGTATAAATATGATTATATAGAGTCAATATATGCCTTGAGGCAGTGTAAAGAGGTGTAAAATGACGATTTTGCCCTTAGGGTTAGTACAGGGCAGGAAAGGACACTAAGGGTATTTTGGTCATTTTTCAAGGGATGGATGGCAGATAAATATTCAATATATAATTTCAATGGTATGAGAAGCCTAGATATTGATTTCCAAGACATAATACATATCCTGGTATATTATAAAAAAATTCAGAACAGAAAATAGTCCGGTTGTTGTGAAACTGCTCCGATCGGTACTGGATTGGATTGAAATTTTTCCAGAACCTTCTTTACATGGTCAGAATGCCACCTAAACATCTTAGGTGTCCCATGATATGTCCCACATGATGTCATAATTATTCTTTCTAGAAAAAGTTAAATCCAAGATTAAATGTGAGCCTTTGGATCAAATAGTAACTAAATCAATCTTGGCCATCCATTTCAACCCAAATTTCTCTATAAATACCCTTATTCATATCACTTCGGCATGTATGGTAAACCATATGGAAACTCTTGCAAAATTTCCATTCAACTAAGAAAGAAGCAACCAAAGTGAAGTAACAAGCAAGGTAATCAGCTCCCTTGATCTTGAGCTTTGTTCTAGCAAGTTAGCTCATGGTTTTAAGGGGTTTTCATGCTATATTTCCCTTATGGTTTCTGCTGGAAGTTCTGCTCATATATGGTTAAAATATGATTTTTATGTTATGGATAATTTAGACAAGTTTAAACAAGCTAGAATCAAGTGGTATAAGTTTGGGAATTCAAGTATGTTTGGATTTAGGGTTTTGTGTTCTTGCTGGTACTGTGTAACATCCTTACTTTTATACATCTTAGGGACTATTCAGTAGCATTTAGAACCACTTACAAGACCTTGGAAGTCCATTAGCCAAATCTGGAATTTTACTCTTTCTCGGGTTACTGTTCATATGGTATTCTAGATTACGCAACGAATTTCAAAAAATCATAATTAATTCTAAAAAACTTGAAATGAGGTGGTTCAAAAAGCTAAATGAAGATAACATCTTAAAATTTAAGGGAAAAATAATTTCCAGACCAAATGTTTCGCCAATTGATACAGTTTATTCATTGAAGTTTATTGTTCATTTGGTCAAAAACTCTGGAAACAGATTCTGGTCCCTTACTTTGGAAAATCATTTCTCTTGATATACACATCCAAATGACACGTTCTACATATGAATTTAAAGCTCTGGATGTGTGATACATGTTCATAAAATTTCGTGAACTAATTCCTTCATTTGCTAGGTCAAACTGAAGCCACAACAAAACTGCTTCAGGACCTACGTTTACCATTTCAGTTTCTTTTCTTTCATTTCCAATAATTGTTTCAGCATGCTCAAGCCATCAAATAAGCTTCTTAACATTCATATACATCATGACATATTCCATAATTATTTCAAATTGCTTCATCACATAAATACACACCTTACATGGCATTTACATACATGGATAATTCATAGCCTATGCTAGAATCTTAATACTTCACTTTCCTTCTTCCATGCTTTAGCTCTTCTCCATGTATACATTTTCCTTCATGCTTGACCTAAATTGGTTGGTTATGGAAGAGTGAGATTCTAGAGAATCTCAGTAGCAAATATTACCACTTAAATATGCAAGATGGATGCTAATGCATGATATGTAATTTCATTAACTTTCTTTGATTAGTGACATGCCATCATGCTATATACTTTTACATAAAGTGCATGGCAATGGAAACATGTTATTCACCATACATTCAACATCATTTATCATGTCACAACATCATTCACATAACATATACATGTCAACACATAAGCATACCACATCAAGCACATAAAGAGATAAGTTCACTACCTTGCACTTAAGCTTTTCTCTTGACATTTAGCCCTTGTTCCCTAGCTTTCCAACCAATAAACCTTTATGCCAATCACTTCCCAACATGTCCTTGGATGTTTCAAGGTCCTAAACACAGTCATATTTATCACATAATTCATTAGGACTCATGAACTCCAACCATGTTCAAGATTAACTTTGTTACACTCTTTATTGTCATAACTTTCCCTAATATTCACTAATCCACTTGGCTCTTGAATCATTTGATGTCTTGAATTTACCCTACATAATTTCATCTTTTGAAATCATTTATGATCTTAGAATCATGAAATTCCAACTCCTTCATGGCCTGCTGTACAGAATTGAACATAAGCACACAATTCTTTCAAAAATTCTCATTTTGATTCTAATGCTTCCTATACTTGTTTCTCCACTTTACCCCACACAACTTTTCATTTTAAAACCATTGGAACCATCAAAATCATGAAATTACAATCACTGTTCATGCGAGTGAACAGTACCATAAGGAATCTCAAAGACTACAACCTTGAGATTTTAATGTTTCCAAGGTTCAAAACCTCTCCAATCCTACACAAAATCATCATACAAACTCAATGGAAGCATTAAATCATTGAAATTCAATTTCCTTCCCTCATGAACAGTGCAGAATGAATAGTGCACACCATGGCAAAGTCAAGAATATCAATTTGATTCAACAACCAACCACTTAACTAGCTTATTTAAGCTTCAATCGTATGGTTCTAACTTTAATTTCTTCTTTTCCCTTTCCTTTAAGGTCTTTGGGCAGCACCACCTCTTAGAGAAAACTCAACTTTTCTCCCATCAAAACTCTAAGTTCAAGCTCCCAAATCAAAGGAAAATAAGCTAGGAGAGATTGCTTACCTTTAATCTCTAGCTTGCTTGAACTTTGGAACCTTGAATCTTCTTTGTCTTGGCTTGAGTTTCCATTTTGCAAGAGTTTCCCCAAGGGTCCATGAAGCTACGGTTTGCTGCAGAATGAGGGGGTATTTATAGCCAAGATCCAAGAAAAATGAATAGCCAAGATTGATTTGGTTACTATTTGATCTAAAGGCCCACATTTAATCTTGGATTTAACTTTTTCATAAAATAATAATTATGACATCATGTGGGATAGCTCATGGGACACCTAAGAGGGTTAGGTGGCGTGCTGCCCATGCAAGGAAACTTCTGGAGAAATTTCAGTCTAATCCAGTACCGATCAGTGCAGTTTCACAACAACCGGACTGTGTTCTATTCCTAATTTTTTATAATATACCAGGATATGTATTATATCCTGGAAATCAATGTCTATGCTTCTCATACCATTGAAAATGTTAGACTGAGTATTTATCTGCCATCCATCCCTTGGGAAATGATCAAACTACCCTTGGTGTCCTTTCTTGCACTGTACTAACCCTAAGGGCATAATTGTCATTTCACCCCTTTTTATACTGCCTCAGGGCATATATTGGCTCAAATAATTATACCATGTGCCACATTTTTAGCCTGTCCCAGATGACCAAAATGCCCTTCATCCATCTCTGATATAATCTGGGCATCTAGGGGCATTTTCATAATTTCACACTTTTTCTGGCACTAGCCCCTTCTACTGATAGACTGGTACCCTAGGTTTTGGGCCTTCCTTGGCGTCATTATGGACCTATATATGAGGTCATCTCATCTCATTCTATCCAGGCTTACATACCGATAAGTTCCATTATCGGATCACGGGTGTTATCAAACTCCCGTCAAAATTCACTGTTATGGGAATAACTTTTTATACAGGACTTTTTTTGGGGTTCTGTCAGATTCATAACATCTGGCACTATAGGACACACTTTCCTGTAATTCCCCCACTTATATCTGATATCCATGAAATCTGATAAAAATTCAGATAAATTTTAGACTATCAGATAATTTTCTGCTGTCTGGAGCCCTAATAAAATTTCTGTATCATGCCAGATTACCTAGCATGACTTCCTCTATTTACTGATGGAATGTGGGACTGAAATACTTACAGGCAGTTATAAACCTTTTCTGGCTGAACTTTTCCATAATTACATTTATGTCCCTGACTTTTGCTTAATTACATTTATGTCCCTAACTTTTTTGATATTTATATTTAGGTCCCTAAACTTTTGAAAATTACAACTTTTGGTCCAACTTTTGTTTCTACTTTAACTTTTGGCCTTTAAACTTTTCCAATTTTTGTTTAGGTCCATTTCTTCCTTCAAGACTCATTTAACCTTTATCATTTCTTCTGATCTTTGTCGTAATCTTTCCTAAACCTCTTTCCATTATCAGTACTATACAGATAGGGAAAAATTAGGATATGACATACTGTATGTGATACTATTCATATGATGGAATTTCATGATTTTAATTCTTCCAATGAGTTTAAAATGGAAAATTGTGTGGGGATAAAGTAGGAGAACAAGTATTGGAAGCATTGGAATCAAAATGTGAATTTTTGGAAAACAAGAGCATGCATTTCAGTTTGACACTGTATCAATTGGTATGTTTTGATTTTTGAAATTCTGATTTCATATTTGGATTCTACATGAAAAATTATGTGGAAATGAACCATGAGAATTTATTTTGGAAAGGTGGAAGTAGGAAACATAAATTAGAGAAAGAAAGGGAGCTAGTGAAAACCTAGTCTTAGATTTGGTTTCAAGTTGAGTTGTAACTTGATATTATGTTGTAATGGCTAGGTTTTGACATTTTTGAATAAAGGAAAGCACTTCAAGAAGGTCTTGATCAAGATAGCTAAGAGGTAGCAAGGATACCTAACTATAACTCATGTTTGTTTAATTGTTTTGCTTGCTTGTTGATTATGATGTTTGGTTGAGCTTGAGCTTATGTCATCATGTTATGATGAAGTATGAATGATTGCAACTCCTTGCAAGTTATGTCATGATAATATGCATGTTAGAGTTTGCTTATGTACTATTATAAAGTAGCTCCCATCACATGATAACATGTTAAGCATTCAATTATTTATGCATGATATTATGGTTTGTGTAACTTGCTATTGGGATTTCCATGAAATCTCATTCCTTCCATATGCATAATCTTGTTATAGGTTCTGGAACTTCACATGGAAAAAGGGTAAACATAGATGAATGGGTTTGTATAATAAGTCACATGAGTTACTTGACCTTATGGAAGCATATGATAGCATGTATGGTTGAATGGTGTATGGTTCTGTAATTCTGTTTTGAGACTATGGTGATGTGATGATGGTTATAATGCCCAAAACAACGTGTTTTAGTCTGAAACTTGGTATGATTAAAGTTAAGATACATAGATTTAAATGGACACCAACAACGCCTCATTTGGATAAGTATCCGAATTGTTATGATTTTCCAAAGTTGGCAGTAAGATCTGGAATTATGATAAAACAAGTGCTGAGAGGCAGTGACGTTCACGCAATGATTTCATATATCAAATGAACGCATTTTTATATGAAATTTTGTGAGCTTAAATAGGACATCTAGAGATTTAATTCCATATGTAAAACAGTTCATTTGGACAAGTTAAGGCAAAGAAACTGGAACTTCCAGATTTTACCAAATGAACAGTGATTTTAACCAATAAACTGATTTCTTGTGAACAAGATAACCTCAGTTTCATATTTTTCCCTCAAACATTTATGAAATATATTTCATTAGAAATTGGAACCACATTATTTTGATTTTTCTAGAATTAATTATGAATTTTCAAAGTAGGGTACATGTTCTGGAATTACCAAATGAACAGTAACAGTAAACAGTACTCGAGAGCAAATCTTTTGGAAATGGATATTTTCAAAGCAAATGATCATATAATTGGTTCCAATCACTTCTAATGGAGTATAATTGAGGTTAAAAGTAAGGATGTGGCATATTCTTTGTGTTTTAAGGTCACAACCAAAATTAGGATATGATCGTGACTAGAATAGCCAATTAGTGAAGTTGTGCATTTTCATTTAAGTTACTCTGTAATTAAGGTCAAGAGTAATTAGACGAAGGAGGCTGGAGCTTTTTCCAGATTTGGCGAGGAAGCAACTGATCACTCTTTCTTAATATTCCCTTTACAACTTCTATTCACACCTTCCATTTTAATTGATCTTTCCACAAATTTTCATATTTTTGCACTGATTAATCACTTTTACCATATTTCTGGAATATTTTCTAACTTGCTTGTGGAGTCTTATCTCATAAAGATGCATTTGCTACTATATTCAAGGACACCTGATTGTGAGGGAGTAGACCGTCAAAAAAAATATCTACTAGATCATCCTTTGTCATGTTATGGTATCGATATTGAGCCAACAAGTTGATAAATCTTGTCCAATATTCTTGTAATGACTCACTATCTTGTTGCAAAATGTTTGTAATCTCCTTCGTCATTTGAGTTATCTTAGAGGCCAAGAAGAACTATTCTAAATATGTTGACTTCAACTGATCCCATATAAGAATTGAGAAATAAGTTGGTAGATTGTATAACCACTCCTTAGCCTTCCCTTCTAAAGTGAAATGGAAACACCTTCTTAAGACTTTATCCAATGTAGTCATTGAAGGCTTCATCAAAGAGTAGATCATATGCATGGTTTGCAATCTCTCTAATTTCAAAATTAGCCTTCTCAGTATTAAAACCATAAGGGTCATAATTCACATGCGAATGATTTATTTCCTTCACTTTCTATTATCTTCTATATTCATTGGTATTTCATTTTTCTCCTAGTTTATTATGCCCATCATGCCCATTAGGATTAATCTCAACCATATTAGGAATTTCTAATGGAATCTCTAAATTAAGTCCAATTTCATATCTAAGGGCACTAAAGGATGAGCTAGATTCTATTGACTTTGCCTCTTCTATAAATTCTCTCCTTAGTTTCCTAAGTTGTCTCTCAATTTTAGGTTCAAAAGGCACTAATGATTTAGTTCTTCTACACATGTAACACAGGAATAATCAAGGATAACCAGGCAAGCAATTAGAATCAGAGATAGATGCTTCATAGCAAAAAAGTTCTATAAGTTATGACACAAGGGCGTTAAGGTTGTTTCCCAATTACATAGGGGATAAAAGTTCTAAAAGTTTGGTTTAGCGTCACGACTAAAATGTGGTCTAGTCATGACCAAAAATTAAAGAGAGGAAATTTTCCAAAAATGGTCACGACCAGAGGTTGTTACTATTATGATCGGAGTCCACATAGAGTAAAAGTTCTTAAAAATGGATTTCAAGTGACAACTAAAATGTGGTTTGGTCGTGACTGGTTTTCACAGAGAGTAAATTTGTAGAAACTTGAAAAATTGTAGAATGTTATGCATTGAAAACAACAAAAAATAAAATTCAAACAACAAAAATGACTCAGGTAAGTAATGAAATTGATGACTAATTGCTAATGAACAAATTACTTAGCTGCCCAGCAATGGCACCGTTGATTTGGAGTAAAGATTGTCATCATCCAGCTCATCGACATAAAAGTAATTGCACCCCATTAACACAATATAAGGCACAACCTATCGTTCTCAAGCATCCCTTTTTATTGGAACCTAATAGATTGGTGAAAAATCTTTGAAAACCTAAGTGAAAGTAAAAATGGATTTTTGCTTTGGTTGGTTTTTGATGCAATAAAACAAGGGTGTAGTAAAGTAAATATTTTTTATATTTTTGATCAAGATGAGGAATAAGTGGATTGTTGAAGAAATATGTTAAGAAAGACTCTTGATGATGGAAACCTATCTATCCCTGCTCTTAATATGATATGGGGGTTTTAAAATCACAAAGTCTTAAATGAAACCTCAATCGATTGATTGAGTCTAGAACATTAACATTTCTTAAACTCCTTTGATTAAAGCTAGTTAAAAAACCATTAATGCAATGTTAAAAACTAGTTAGTGTGTAATTAAATCAGACGATGAAGATGCCCTCAAATGATTATTGATCAATGACCATAGATTTCAAGCAATCGAGTCAGTTAGCAATAATCATTGATAAAAACACAATTATCTAGAAATCAAAACTGAAATATTCATATTAAACCAATATCCAGATAATCCAAATTTAGTTAAAAAACTTAATCTCAGAATAAATCGATATCCAATCCTTACTCATAAAATTAAAACCTTACATCTAGGAATTCCAAAACATAAGAAATATGAGATTAAAATAGAAAACTCCCCAGAGTAGTACAGTGCAGTCCATGAGCTCAAGATATGCGATCCATCAGTAAGAGACTAAAGGTTTAGCCTCTCATGACTCCTACTTAACTATAATTGTTGCTCATATATGATGCCATAAAGAAAGATGAAGAACAGTGATAGAAAGGATGAATGATGGAAGATATAAGGTTATGTTATGGAGAGAGTGTGGAGAGAATATTCGAGTACTGCTTCTTAGCCATATCAGGTAAAAAACTAGCCTCCTCAACTCCTGCTACTTCCCTATCCTTTTAAAGCCACAAAACCTTGATAAAAAATATGCAGCTTCACTGATTCTCTTCTTTGGTTGTGACCATATCCTATTTTTGGTCATGACCTATGAACGTGGAGAAACTTTCTAGAAGAAGTGAGGTTGTGACATTTAGACGATTTGGTCACGACAGAAGTGCACAGAGGCTACTATTCTTGATTTGGTTATCTTTGTCTTGTGGTCTCTTTTCTACTCACATTAATTCTTGGTTCTCCTCTAAAATACTTGCAATTAAACATCAAAGCTCACTATGAAAGTCCAACCAATTATTAAAGAACAACATATATGTAGTTTGAAAGAGTCAATTTACCATTTTACCCTTAAATTAGAATACGACCAAGCACAATCCTATATTTTCATCAAAGCACAATTGTAAATATAAAATGAATGGTAAAGTTATCACAAAACCCCCTAAAATGTTATAGAAACCATACATAATTTGTGTCCTATCAACAACCATATGGAATACATGAAGCATCTGTTAGTTTAAGAATTGAAAGTCAGAAATTATATAATGACCAACATCAAAAGGAGCATAAAGATGTAGAATAGAGGGATAAAGAGGTAAGTATGAAACACCTTCCTTTTTCTAATGCATACATGTGTCCAAAGAAGGTTTTAAAAGAAAAATAGGAACAAGATATTCTAAATTTGTCAGATAAACTGGAAGTTAATATGCCACTTATGGATCTAATTAGAAGTATATCTAAGTATAGAAATTTCATGAAAGAACTCTATACTAATAAAAGAATCTACAGAATAAATGAAAGGGTTCAAGTATGATCTTGCATGTTAGCTTTACTTAGGCCACATATTCCTATTAAATATGATGATCTATGTTCAATTATAGTCCCAATCACTATTGGTAAGTTTTAGTGTGCTAATGCTTTGTTAAATCTTGGTGTATCTGTCATATCCCAATTTTTAGGCCTAGAAGCTCAATTTGTAGATTAAAAAAGGCAGGCTATTAGACCCTATTATGCAGGAGTCCTAGAAGTATACAGATTATGTTCAGGGACTAAACTACAAGAAAGTAAAAATTTAGGGAAAATAGTGAAAGTCCCTATGGGAATAAAGAAGAATAAAAGATGTTTCTTGGGAACCGAGCCACCAGAGTACTTGGGCTTGGTTAGAAACCCAAGATAGTAATCTAAGAGCCCAAAAACATAGACCTAAGGATTATGGAATTTAAGAGGCATTAAAATAATATTTTAGTGCTTTTCAATAAAGTAGGGTTACCCAGTTAAGGATAGAACTGGGAAAAGTGATCAGATATGACTGTAGACCATGAGGTGGCATGAAAGGTGTCCTCATGGGACCCACAAGGTGTCACATGGCATTATTATAGGAAAATAAGAAAAGTTAAGGACACATAGCATGTGTTTAGAAAAAGGAGAAAAGTAAAAAGGACACGTGGCACAATATCAATTGCTCATTTCAGGAAAAGGATATGGAATTCTCTAAAAAGACTGAGTCAGCTAGTGAGGTGTCCCAAGGTCCCCAACAATTGTGCCACATATACCCTGAGGTGTCCCCTGAGGTGTCCTTGGATGATGTCATAATGGTGATTCATCAAGGAGGATGATGTCATCATGATGATGTAAGCGAAGCTTCTTGAGTAAGCTAAGCGATCTGGGCCATTCATCACGATTCGATCTAAGCCATTCATTCCACCTCCACTAACCTATAAATAGACCCTTCCCCCTTCAAGGAAAGCCATGGCCAAGATCCAAGAAAGAAGAGAAAGAAGAGAGAAAGAGAGAAAGAAAGGAAGGAAGAGAAAGGAAGGAAGGAGTTCTGGCAGAGCCAGGAGTAGTCCAAGGAGCTTAGGGACTGGGTAGAGCTTAGGAATGAGGTAAGTAAGTTATCTAGTCTCTGATCTAAAAAAGTAGAGGATTGCTCTTAATAGTTTGAATAGAGAAATATCTCTATTAATAAAGGCAGCTAAAGGTAGAAAGAAAGCCAGGGGAATATCAGATTAAGGATATTACCCCTAGTTAAGCATGAGGTAAGTAGAGCTATACTAGATAATAATAAAGATATTATTATGCTATGTATAGGCTCTAACTTATGAAAAGAAGGGACCTTAGAGACAAGGCTAAGAGATGGAAGGAAAGGCTACACGCCAGGTAGTAGACTTACCTACTTGTATGCTTATACTGCTTAGATGTTTTATGTGATGTTTTCTTACATTGATGATGTGAGGCATGTATGATTAAGTAATGCTCTGTTTCTTTTTATGCTATGGCCATATGTTATAATTAATTGACATGGAACCATGTATGTTATCATTATGCAAGCATGATCATTAAGTACACACATAGTAACATCAAGCATATAGTTGCATACATTGTATGGTTTCAGTTTGCTACTGAGATTTCCCAGAAATCTCATCCCCTTCCATATAATCCCAATTCCATAGGTTTAAGATAAGGAAAGATTGAAGAAACATGAAGAGAAGCTAGGGATTGGATAGTGCAAAAGTTGGGACCAAAATACTAAAATCAGGGAAAAATGCAGGATGAACAGTAAACTTTGGACATTAACTGACATTGACCTGGTAAAGGAGTGGTCAATGAGTTATTTTTTCCTAAAATGACATTAATTTATCTTCGTGTATCAATTTGAACCACTTAATTTCAATTTTTCTAGAATTAGTTATGATTTTTCAAAGTCAGGTCACTCCACTGGAATTTATACAGTGAACAGTACTCGCTAAGAGTAAAATTCCAGATTGACTAATTTGACTTCAATAGCCGTAGAAGTGGTTCCATATGATACCATTTGGTCCCTAAGATGTATGAAAATGAGGGTGTTTCAGTATCCATTAATGGAATGCCAACTTCTATTTATACATCATTAGGCATAGTCATAGGCATAGGCTCACTTAAGGAAACCTCTATGAGAGTTCAACTTGATGATCGGACTACTAGGAAACTTGATGGATTATTAGAAGACATATTAGTGACCATTAAAAACTTAATTATACCTATAGATTTCTATGTCTTAGATATGTCACATGAGTTAACCTTAGAGTGTCCTATTATTTTGGGAGGTCATTCTTTAGAATAGCTAAAACTGTCATAAGTATGAAAAATATGTGCATTACAATGGAAGTGAGTGATAATGTAATTACTTTTAATGTATATGAAGTAATGAGATATCCATTTAAAGATTACTTACTATTAATTTTAAGTACAATTGATACATATATTAAAGAAGCTAAAGAGGAACATGAATTGTTGCTACAAAATTCTGATAAGGTTGAATGTGATTTGCTTGAATCTAAAATTTCATATTCTTTTGAATTTTCTTTAGATAGTAGTGGTAACGTGTCAAGTATTAATCAAATTTCAGTTGATAGCTTACTTTCCACCCTATATTTTTTCTTTTTCTATTATTGATCATTTGAATGAAGGATTTGGAGATACTCAAAATGATAAAATTAGAGGTGAGAACATAGCTGCTGAGAATTTCATTGTAGGAATAGAACTGGATATTACAGAACTTTTAAGGACAAAATTGGTGAAGCCTGTTTCTATCATATCCTTAATTTTAACCTCAATTATACTTAGTTGAAGGTCATTTGAACTAATTACATAGCCTTTTGCCTTATAAAGATACATTTTCAAAGAATTGATTGTCAGGTACTGTTCATGGTTACTGTTCATTTGGTAATCTAGAACATGTACCTAACTTTGAAAATTCATAATTAATTCTAGAAAAATAGAAATAGGATGGTTCTAGCTTCTCATGAAAAAATTTTCATTCAATTTTGAAGAAAAAATATAAAATTCCATCGCCCCAATAAAATCAGTTTATTTGTTGAAAAACACTGTTTATTTGGTAAAATCTGGAAGTTCTAGTTTCTTTGCCTTAATTTCAAAAATTCATTTCTCTTTCATTACTTATCCAAATGAACTGTGTTACCTATGGATTTAAAGATCCAGACGTTTTCTTTAATATCATAAAATCTCTTTGTCTTGTGATCTCTTTTTTGCTCACATTAATCCTTGGTTCTCCTCCAAAATACATGTAATTCAATATCAAAGCTCACTATAAAAGCCTAACCAATTACTAAAGAACAACATATATACAGTTTGAGGGAGTTAATTTACCATTTTACCCTTAAATCAGCATATTGCCAAGGATAATCATGTATTACCACAAATGCACAATTGTAGGTATAAAATGAATGATAAAGTTATCACAAAACCCTCAAAATTTTATAGAAACCACACACAATTTGTGTCCTATCAACTGTTAGTCACAGAGAGGAAGAGTTATGAATTAGGATTTTTTGTTGTGACCAAATGTCACTCTAGTCGTGACTAAAACATAGAGCAAAATGTTTGAAATTTTTAGTTTATGGTTGCGACCAATTGTCACTCAGGTCACGACTAAAAATCTCATAGAGTAAATATGATTGAAACACTAATTTTTGGTCATGACGGAGTATCAAAATGGTTATGACTAGAAATCATAGAGAAGAAAACTGGACAAAAAATATTTTTAGTTGCAATCACAAGGCAATTCTGTAACGACTAAAAGTAATAGAGAACAAAATGAGTTGAAAATAAATTTTTGGTTGTGACCATATTTGTTTCTGATAGAGACTAGAATTCATAGAGAGACTTAGAAATCAATTTTAAGTACTTTAGTCACAACGAGAAAGGAAATTGGTCATGACTCAACAAGACAAAATATTAAATTCATAGAAAAATTGAAACACCTATATACTTTTTATAATTTTTAGGCCCAGGAAATTTCTTAGGAAACTTGAACAAGTAAGGCTCCTAGGCAATAACACCATTTTGATAACTGTCATTTTAATTATCAAATAAAGCTAAGCTAACTGGAAGCTAACATAGGTTGATTCACAAGGAGCCGAGATACATGCTAAGATACCCAATTAATCTAATGAGCCATAAATTAACAAATTAAAGATATGGTGTGTGATGAGATTTTAACTTTTGAAGGTAAATCCTATGCTATTATTTGTGATTTTTAGTGTTTATGATGATGAGATGAATGAATGATAAGTGTATTCCATTGGAGATTACCTTATCTTTATTATCCATAGAATATGAGAAGTTAATCTGTTGAATTAGCTAACAACATGCTAACTAATTCTTAATCAAAACTACAACTTGCAGACATTTATAGAGATTATGAATCATTCAACTCAGAGATAAAAGAAGATGAATTAAATAGATACAACTGTACTCTATTTTATGTTTACTCTAATTAACTTGTTTCCGTACTTCTTTGTCATCTACTAACTCTAATTGAATCAATAAATCAGAAGTAACTACATCAATTCCATACAATTAAATATGACTTAAGACATAATGAAACTCCCTATTTAGCTTAAGGATTCTGGTTAACTTCTCATTATTCATAGAATATGAAAAGTTAATCAGTTGAATTAGCTAACAACATGCTAACTACTTCTTAATCAAAGCTACAACTTGCTAACTAATTAACTTGTTTCCCTACTTCTTTGTCATCTACTAACTCTAATTGAATCAATAAATCAAAAGTAACTACATCAATTCCATACAATTAAATATGACTTAAGACATAATGAAACTCCCTGTTTAGCTTAAGGATTCTGGTTAACTTTATCTCCAAAAGAGCATAACAGTTTACCCTTGCATTTCTATCTAAACTTCAGCAGTAACAGAAAATACAACAACAACCATGGTGAATATGGAAGAAGAAGATGAAGATGACAATTGAACTTTCCTCTAGTTCTATTGTCTAAAATAGAGGAAAGTTACAAAATATAAATGGAGATGAATCAGTTATGGAAGGTATGTCGTGCATGAATCAATCTCCTCTCAAGTGACAACACATGTTTTCCAACTAGCTGTTAGTCTACTTGCTTCTGTTAGCAGCTCATTCTAGCATGTGATTTTGTTAGCATGTGCCTTCAAACAACTGTATCCCACTTATTCCTATTAGCCATGTGTTTAAATCTGTTATCAACTTCTTCAATCTAGCATATGCCTAATATCTAGCTGTCAATTGTCTAACATATTGGTCGCTGCAAAATGAAAATTTAATAAATTATTTATCCAATTGATCACTAAAATTAAATCAATTAATTTCCACTTGTTCCATATTAATTTTATTAATTAATTGGTCATCATAATGGTAAATGGGGGTAAATTAAATAATAAAATTCACTTTAAACATACTAAAAATCACTACAAATATGATTTTATTAACTTGACATAAGTCAAGGAAGGAGCGAAGCAGAATTATTATTATGTGTGATTTTTCTCTTATTTAACTCTTTATATTTCCAACAACTTATTTCAATTATTTGATCAAAATTTTTAAGCTTATCTATTTCATCGATCATATTGCAAAATAATTTCAAAAGATTTTCTACAAAGTTTTTAAATCCCATAAACACCCAATTCACCTTGCTCTTGGGTGATCTAGTCTATCCTAACATTTGGTATAATAGCAGGCCACATGTTTAAGGATCTAATGATCTTAAGTGCAAATATCACGGCAGGATTTGACTATGTAATTCTTTCTGAAGGTTTTTATATTACCATTCTTCCTATTTTAGAAAATTCAGAGTTTTATATTGGAATGGTCGGATGACTATATTTTTGAAAACTCTGGATTATGATATAGGGAAATCCTTTCAAATGACATTAATTTCAAAATTTCAAACCACAAAAGGATTAGATTAATTATGAAAAGAAAATATTTTCTTTGAATATTGGAGCTTTAAAACTTATTCATTATACCTTAAATGAAAATGATTATGAGCAAGTTAAGTTTTGCTTTAATGTCAGAGATATTTTTCATACACTTGAATATGTTTATTCTTCTTACCTTTGTGTTGATGTTGAAAGTGCTAACAGTTCATTAGAATCATAAAGTTACATATCTACTGGTGATGAACAAATGGAAATAGAGACCATTGAAGGGATAAATACAAACAGACTTCCATGAATTGGCCAACACAAAACAGGAAAAGTAAGAAGATAATAAAGAAAAGGTCAATGTATATGAATCTATCGAATGGTAAACAATCTCATTTCCTCTTGTAGATTTAAGAAAAATGTTTTTAAAAGTTTTAATCATATGATTTTTCAACCAATCATTGATTCTATTTTGAAAATAAAAAATTTAAATTTTAAATCTGGTGATATCACAGATAGGAAAGAAAATTTGCACAGTGACCATAATATGCTTCTACTCGACCAACGTAATACATGCATATATACTACAAAAGCATATCATCCAATTGCTTGCAATTATTGTGGTTAACTAAGTAATATTCTCATACTTGTTACATTTGCAAAAATTTTAATGTGAGAAAAAAACTTATTTGGGTTCCTAAAGGACAATTAAGGTATAAAACTAATGCTAAAGGACCTAAAGTTAAATAGGTACCGAAATGTCATTTTAGTGTTTCAAATATGCAGAATAATATTCAAAAGAATGCGCATAGTATATAGAGGATGGGGCATCCAAGAGTTCCTTATGCATCAATGAAAGTTTTATCATATGAGAGAACTCAAAGAGCATTCATTGCTATAATGTCAAAGCTAATTATAAGCAATGGAGAAAGGCCCAAGGAATACATTTTACCTCAAGGATAGACTATCACAATGTTGCATTCCACTATCTTGAGGAGAACAGAAGAAGAAGAAGAAGGATTTCTCAATAATCAAAGTTCATATCAAAAGAGAGACCATTGTAAATATTTGTCAGAAGAAATCAAATGATGCAATGGGTGTGATAAGGCACAAATTATGTAAGGTTTCTTATTACAACTTTACCATTCATTTTATACCTGTATTTGTGCTTTTGTGGTAATACATGATTGTGCTTGGTAATATGCTAATTAAAGGGTAAAATGGTAAATTAACTCTTCCAAACTGAATAAATATTATTCTCTACTAATTTAGACTTTTACAGTGAGCTTTGGTTTTAAATCATAGGTATTTTGGAGGATAACTAAGGCCTAACATGAGTAAAAAAGAAATCAAAAGACAAAGAAAATCATATCACACTTCTGTGCTTTTTAGTCATAACCAAAGTGTCTAAAGGTCATGACCTAATTTCTTCTGGGAAGTTCTTCATGTTTACAGGTTGTAACCAAAACATGGATCTGATCACGACTAAAAGAGATAATCACTGAAGCTGCGCGTTTTGGATTACGTCATATGGGAATAAAAGGAATAGGAAGCTACAGACGTGAAGGGGCTAGTTTTTAGACTTGATTAGGCTAAGAAGTAGTACTCGAATCCTCTCTACACCTTCTCCATAACCTACACACTCATCTTCGATCTTTCTACACCTTTCCAAAGAATCACACATCTCTACATCATTAATCTGTCACCTCTTTCTGCTTTCTTTATGGCATCATATCTGGATAGCGATTGTGACACAATAGGAGCTATGAGAGGCTAAATCTTTAGTCTCTTGGTGATGGATCACATATCTTGAGCTCATAGAATGTAGGCACATGGGGAGTTTGTTGTTTTAATCTCACCTTTCTTATGTTTTTGAAATTCCTAGATCTAGGGTTTTGATTTTATGAGTAAGGATTGGATATCGATCGATTATTCTTAGATTAAGTTTTTTAATTGAATTTGGATGATTTGGATGTTGGTTAATGTGAATATTTCAATTTTAATTTCTAGATAATTGGGATTTTATTAACGATTGTTGCTAGCTAATTCGATTGTTTGAAATCTATAGTCATCGATCGATGATTTAAATTGCACGTTAAGTAGCTTTTAACAGTTCATTAAGAGTTTTTAAACTAGCTTTGATCAAAGGAGTTAAAGGAATTTAATGTTCTGGACTCAATTGATCGATTGAAGTTTCTTTTAAGACTTAGTTATTTTAAAACCCCATATCATATTAAGAGCAATGATAGATAGCTTTTCACCATCAAGAGTCTGTCTCAACACATTCATTTCAAAATCCATTCATTTTCCAACTTAATCAAAAATACAAAAATATTTACTTTATTGCACCTTTATTTTATTGCTTCAAAAATCAATCAAATCTAAAAACAAATCTTACTTTCACTAAGGTTTTCAATGGTTTTGTCACCGGTTTGCTAGGTTTCCAATAAAAAGGTTCCTTGAGAAGAACGATAGGATTGTGCCTTATACTACATTAATAGGGTGCAAATAATTTTATTTTGATGCATAGGATGATGACAATCCATTTAAATCAATGGCACAGTTGTCAGGGAACCAAGTAATTGGTTGTCAATTTCATTATTTACCTGAGTCAGTTTTTGTTTGATTTTAGTTTGTTGTTTTTAATTGCATTGCACCTTGCATTTTTCTAAGTTTCTGCAAAATCAGTCTTTGTGACTGTAAGTCGCGACCAAACATCACTTCATTGCGGCCTTTTCTCTCAGCGATATTTGGTCGTGACCACAACACATTTTAGCCTCAACAAGTGAACTTTTTTGTTGTAAGACTTTTGTGTCTGAATTTGATTGCTTATCTGGTTATCTTGATTGTTCCTGTGTTGCATGCGTAGAAGAACTAAACCATTAGTGCCTTTGAACTTAGAATTGAGAGATGACTTAAGAACTAAGGAGAGAATTTAGAGAAGAGGCAAGATCAATAGAGTTTAGTTCACCCTCTAGTGCTTAAGGATATGAAATTGAACTCCATTTAGAGATTTCATTAAAAATTTATAACATGGCTGATATTAATCCTAATGGACATAATGTCATATCCTAATTTTTAGGCCTAGAAGGCTAATATATAACTTGAAAAAGGTATGCTATCAAGCCCTATTGAGCAGAAGTCCCAGAAGTATATAAATGATGTTTAGGGACTAAACTGTAAATAAGTGAAAGTTCAGGGACTAGATCGTAAATAGTAAAAGTCCCTGGGGGCATTTTGGTAATTTACTAAAGGTTTTTCTTGGGAATCGAGCCACTAGAGTGTTTGGGCTTGGTTAGAAACCCAAGATGGCATTCTAAGAGTCCAAAAACACAGCTCAAGAGGGATGTGGGCTTAAGAGGCATTAAAATATTATTTTAGTACTTTTTCAATAAAGTAAAGTGACCCGGTCAAAGATAGAACTAGGGAAAGTGATCTAGAATCATGAGGTGGTATAAAAGGGACCCACAAGGCACCACATGGCATGATTCTAGGAAAAGAAAAAAAGTTAAGGATACATGTCATGAGTTCAGGAAAAGGAGAAAAGTACAAAGGACACGTGGCATAATCTCGGCCCCTCATTCCAGGAAAAGTGTCATATCCCAATTTTTAGGCCTTAAAGCCCAGTATATAGCATGAAAAAGGGATGCTACCAGACCCTATTGAGCAGAGGTCTCAATAAATAGAGAAAATTATGATGATCAGTTTGATGCAACACAGTTTTGATATGAGGTCTCGAAAGATTTATATTAATTTTCAAGAGAAAGAAAATTAATATTGTATTCTCTAGACATCAAAATTAGATGAAATGTGGTAGTAAATTCCTATAATCAATATAAGAATTTGTGAAACTGACAGAGCTCAAAAAGGAGTTCTGTAGAATTTACTACAAAATTTACAGTGGATTAAAAGACCCAATAAATAGGTTTCGGGGGAATATCTCAGGAATTGAGCCCATGAAGATAGTGGATCATACAGAGGGTCCAGAATGGCACCTTATAGGCCCAATGATATTTTCAGATAAATATGTGGGCCAGGGCTAATAAAGACCGAGAAAAATGAAGAATTATGAAAATGCCACTGAAGGTATGCCACTGTGTTGTGTCATTAAGTAAGAGTCAGATGAAAGGCGTTATGATTGTTTGACTAAGGTTAAACAGTCAAGAAAGGGTATCTGGATAGTTGACCAGGGTCAAGAGATACTCTGGTAAGGTATGAAAAGACAATGGTGCCCCTAAAAGTACTAAAGAAGTAGTAAGGGCATTTTGGTAATTTACTAAGGATGTTCCTTGGGAACTAAGCCACCAGAGTGCTTGGACTTGGTTAGAAACCCAAGATGATATTTAAAGGCCTAAAAACGTAGCCCAAGAGTAATGTGGGCCCAAGAGACATTAAAATAATGTTTTAGTACTTTTTCAATAAAGTAAAGTGACCCGGTCTAAGATAGAACTGGGTAAAGTGATCTTGAATTATGAGAGGATATAAATGGGGCCCACAATGTGCCACATGGTGTGATTATAGTAAAAGAGGAAAAGCAAAGCACACATGGCATGATTATAGAAAAAGGAGAAAAAGCAAGAGGACACGTGGCACGATCTCGGCCATCCATTCAGGGAAAAGACTCTAGAACTTTCTGGAAAGGCTGAGTCAGCTGGTGAGGTGTCCCAAGGGCCCCACATTTCATCACATATACCCTTGAGGTATCCTAGATGATGTCATGAGTGGTGAGTCATCAAGGAGGGTGATGTCATCGTGATGATGCAGGCAAAGCTTCTTGAGGAAGCAAGCAATCTGAGCCATTCATCGCGAATCAATCTGGACCATTCATTCCACCTTCTCTCACCTATAAATAGGCCACTCCCCTCCAATTTCAAGGCACACCACGGATCTAGCAAGAAAAGGAAGAGAAAGAAGAGAGAAAGAGAGAAAGAGAGGAAGAAAGAAAGAAAGGAAAGAAACGAAGGAGTTCTGGTGGAGCCAGGAGCAGTCTAAGGAGCCGAGGGACTGGGCAAAGCTTAGGAATGAGGTAAGAAAGTTATCTAGTCCTTGCTCTAATAAAGTAGAGGATTGCTCTTAGTGGTTAGAATAGAGAAATATCTCTATTAATAAAAGTAGCTAAAGGAAGAGAGAAAGCTAGGGGAATGTCGGAATAAGGATATCACCCCTAGTTAATAATGAGTTAAGTAGAGCTATGCTGATAGAAAAATAATGAAGATATTATTATGCTATGTATAGGATCTAACATATGAAAAGTAGGGACCTATGAGACAAGGCTAAAGGCTAGAAGGAAAGGCTACACGCCAGGTAGTAAACTTATCCTAAACTTGTATGCATTGAATGTTATGCTTAATGTGCTATGGCTTTGTTGAATTGTGTTGAACATGTGCTTATGTATGAAGCTCTGTTTGTATGATTACTTTGGCCAATTGTATTTCATATGTAACATGGAAGCATGCACATTAGACAATATTAACACTTTCATAAGCAAGCACAAGTATTCACATTAATGCATGCATTGTTTAGTGTTGTTTGCTACTGAGATTTCCCCTGAAATCTCACCCCTTCTGTAACATCCTTACTTCCATACGTATTAGGGACCATTCAGCAGCATTTAGAACCACTTACAAGACCATGGAAGTCCATTAGCCAAATCTAGAATTTTATTCTTTCTCGGGTTACTGTTCATATGGTATTCCAGATTACGCAATGAAATCCAAAAAATCATAATTAATCCTAGAAAACTCAAAATGAAGTGGTTCAAAAAGCTACATGACGATAACATCTTAAAATTTAAGGGAAAAATAATTTCCAGACCAAATGATTCGCCAATTGATACAGTTTATTTGTTGAATTTACTGTTCATTTGGTCAAAAACTCTGGAAACAGATTCTGGTCCCTTACTTTGGAAATTCATTTCTCTTGATATACACATCCAAATGAAACGTTCCACCTATACATTTAAAGCTCTGGATGTGTGCTACATTCTCATAAAATTTCGTGAACTAATTCCTTCATTTGCTAGGTCAAACTAAAGCCACAACAAAACTGCTCCAGGACCTACGTTTTTACCATTTCAGTTTCTTTTCTTTCATTTCCAATAATTGTTTCAGCATGCTCAAGCCATCAAATAAGCTTCTTAACATTCATATACATCATGTACATATGCCATAAGTATTACAATAGTTTCATCACATAAATGGACAACTTACATGGCATTTACATACATAGACAATTTATAGTATATGCTAAAATCTCAATACTTCACTTCCTTTCTTCCATTCTTTAGCTCTTCTCCATGCATACCTTTTCTTCATGCTTGACCTAAATTGGTTGGTTATGGGAGAGTGAGATTCTAGGGAATCTCAGTAGCAAACATTACCACTTAAATATGCAAGATGGATGCTAATGCATGATATGTAATTTCATTAAACTTTCTTTGATTGGTGACATGCCAACATGCTACAAACTTTTACATAAAGTGCATGGCCATGGAAACATGTTATTCACAATACATTCAACATCATTTATCATGTCACAACATCATTCAAATAACATATACATGTCAACACATAAGCATACCACATCAAGCACATAAAGAGATAAGTTCACTACCTTTTCTCTTGATCTTTAGCCCTTGCTCCCTAGCTTTCCAACCATGAAGCATTTATGTCCATCACTTCCCAACATCTTCTTGAATGTTTCATGGTCCTAAACACATTCATATTCATCACATAACTCATTAGAACTCATGAACTCCAACCATGTTCAAGACTAACTTTGTTACACTCTTTATTGTCATAACTTTCCCTAATATTCACTAATCCACTTGGCTCTTGAACCAATTGATGTCTTGACTTTACTCTACACAATTTCATCTTTTGAATCCATTTATGAGCTTAGAATCATGAAATTTCATCTCCTTCATGGAATGCTGTACAGAATTGAACATAAGCACACAATTCTTTCAAAAATTCTCATTTTGATTCTAATGCTTCCCATACTTGTTTCTCCACTTTACCCCACACAACTTTTCATTTTAAAACCATTGGAACCATCAAAATCATGAAATTACAATCACTGTTCATGCGAGTGAACAGTACCATAAGGAATCTCAAAGACTACAACCTTAAGATTTTAATGTTTCCAAGGTTCAAAACCTCTCCAATCCTACACAAAATCATCATACAAACTCAATGGAAGCATTAAATCATTGAAATTCAATTTTCTTCCCTCATGAACAGTGCAGACTGAACAGGGCACATCATGGCAAAGTCAAGAATATCAATTTGATTCAACAACCAACCACTTAACTAGCTTGTTTAAGCTTCAATCATGTGTTTCTAACTTTAATTTATTCTTTCCCATTTCCTTTAAGGTCTTTGGGCAGCACCACCCCTTAGAGAAAACTCAACTTTTCTCCCATTAAAACCCTAAGTTCAAGCTCCCAAATCAAAGGAAAATAAGCTAAGAGAGATTGCTTACCTTTAATCTCTAGCTTGCTTGAACTTTGGAACCTTGAATCTTCCTTGTCTTGGCTTGAGTTTCTATTTTGTAAGAGTTTCCCTAAGGGTCCATGAAGCTACGGTTTGCTGCAGAATGAGGGGGTATTTATAGCCAAAATCCAAGAAAAATGAATGGCCAAGATTGATTTGGTTACTATTTGATCTAAAGGCCCACATTTAATCTTGGATTTAACTTTTTCATAAAATAATAATTATGACATCATGTGGGACAGCTCAAGGGACACCTCAAGGGGTTAGGTGGCGTGCTCATAGTGTAAGGAACCTTCTAGAGAAATTCCAGTCCAATCCGGTACCGATCAGTGCAGTTTCACAACAACCGGACTGTGTTATGTTCCTAATTTTTTATAATATACCAGGATATGTATTCTATCCTGGAAATTAATGTATAGGCTTCTCATACCATTGAAAATGTTAGACTGAGTATTTATCTACCATCCATCCCTTGGGAAATGACCAAAATACCCTTGGTGTCCTTTCTTGCACTGTACTGATCCTAAGGGCATAATTGTCATTTCACCCCTCTTTGTACTGCCTCAGGGCATATATTGGCTCAACTAATCATATTTATACCATGTGTCACATTTTTAGCCTATCACAGATGACTAAAATGCCCTTCATCCATCTCTGGTACAATCTAGGCATCCAGGGACATTTTCGTAATTTTGCACTTTTTCTAGCACTAGCCCCTTCTACTAATAGACTGGTACCTTGGGTTTTGGGCCTTCCTTGGCATCATTATGGGCCTATATATGAGGTCATCTGATCTCATTCTCTCCAGGCTTACACACCGATAAGTTCCATTATCGGATCACGGGTGTTAACAAACTCCCGTCAAAATTCACTGATAAGTGAATAACTTTTTATACAGAACTTCTTCTGGAGTTCTGTCAGATCCAGGACATCTGACACTGTAGGGCACAATTTCTTGTAATTTGTCCACTTATATCTGAAGTCCATGAAATCTGATAAAATTTCAGATAACTTTTAGACTATCAGATAATTTTCTGCTGTCTGGAGCCCTAATAAAATTTCTGTATCATGCCAGATTAACCAGCATGACTTCCTCTATTTACTGATAGAATGTGGGACTGAAATACTTACAGGCATTTCTAAGCCTTTTCTAGCTGAACTTTTCCATAATTACATTTATGTCCCTGACTTTTTGCTTAATTACATTTATATCCCTAACTTTTTGTATATTTACATTTAGGTCCCTAAACTTTTAGAAATTACCACTTTTGGCCCAACATTTATTTCTACTTTAACTTTTGGCCTTTAACCTTTTCCAATTTGCGTTTAGGTCCTTCTCTTTCGTTAAGACTTATCTAACCTTTATTATTTTGTCTGATCTTTGTTATAATCCTTTCTAAGCATCTTTCCACTATCAGTACTATATAGATAGGGAAAAATTAGGATATGACACTTTCCATATCAATCCAATTACAACAGGTCTTCTCAAGATGGAGGAGATAAAGATGCATGAAGAGATGTTAATTGCTTAGCATGATTGATATGTGATTCATGTATGTATAATTGCTGGAAATTGTCACTGTGAACAGTAACTCGTGATGGAGGCAGTGACATTTGAGCTATAATTATAAATAGTAAATGATTGAATAAATGTATGATATTTTACCAGTAAATAGTACACATTCTAATCTTCGATTTGATATATAGAACGTCTCATTTGGATGTCTACACATAAAGATATGATTTATCAAAGTTGGGACCAGAATGCTGGAATGAGGGACAAGACGCTGGATAAACAGTGATTTTAGAATGTTGACCAATGTTGACCTGGTCAAGGCATGGTTAATGAGTTATTTTTATCTGAAATATTATTATGTTAGCTTCGGGTAGCAATTTGAACCACTACATTCTGATTTTTATAGAATTAGTTATGATTTTTCGAAGTCAGGTCACTTCTCTGGAATTTGCACAGTGAACAGTACTCGCCAGAGTAAAATTCCAGATTGAGTAATTTGACTTCAACAGCCTTAGAAGTGGTTCCAGATGCTACTGTTTGGTCCCTAAGACATAAGAAAAGGAGGATGTTATAAAAAGACTCTGAAATTCTCTGAAAAGGCTGAGTCAGCTGGCGAGGTATCCTAAGGGCCCCACCATTGTGCGACATACCCCCTGAGGTGTCCTTGGATGATGTCATGATAGTGAGTTATTGAGGAGGATGATGTCATCGTGATAATCAGGCGAAGCTTCTTGAGGAAGCTTAGCGATCTGAGCCATTCATCATGATTCGATATGAGCCATTCATTCCACCTCCACTCACCTATAAATAGACTCTTCCCCTTCAAGGAAAGCCATGGCCAAGCAAGGCAAAATAAGAGAAAGAAGAGAGAAAAGAGAAAGAGAAAAGGAAGGAAGAGAATGAAAGGAGAAGTTCTGGTGGAGCTAGGAGTAGTCTAAGGAGCTTAAGGACTTGGCAAAGCTTAGGAATGAGGTAAGTAAGTTATTCTAGTCCCTACTCTAATAAGGTAGAAGATTGCACTTAATGGTTAGAATAGAGAAATATCTCTATTGATAAGGTTAGCTATAGATAGAAAGAAAGTAGGGGAATGTGAGATTAAGGATATTACCCCAAGTTAAGCATGAGTTAAGTGGAGCTATACTGGATAATAATAAAGATATTATTATGCTATGTATAGACTCTGACTAATGAAAAGAAGGGACCTTAGAGGCAAGGCTAAGAGCTAGAAGGAAAGGCTACACGCCAAGTAGTGAACTTATCCTAAACTTGTATGTATTGAATGTTATGCTTGATGTGCTATGGTTTTGATGAAATGTGTTGTACATGTGCTTATGTATGAAGCTGTGTTGCTATGATTACTTTGGCCAATTGTATTTCATATGTTACATGGAAGCACACAAATTACGCAATGTTAATACTTTCACAAGCAAGCACAAGTATTTATATTAATGCATGCATTTGTTTAGTACTGTTTACTACTGAGATTGCCGCAGAAATCTCATCCTCTTCTATATAATACCAATCCCATAGGTATGTTAGAAGAGTATTAAAGAAACATGGAGAGAAGCTAGGGATTGGATAGTACAAATTGGACCAAAATGCTAAAAAATAAGGGGAAAACGCAGGATGAACAATAAGTTTTAGATGTTTACTGATATTGACCTAGTCAAGGCTTAGTCAATGAGTTATTTTTCTATGAAATAACATTAAGTTAGATTCGTGTAGCAATTTGAACCACTTTATTTCAATTTTTCTAGAATTAGTTATGATTTTTTGAAGTTAGGTCACTCCTCTGGAATTTACACAATAAATAGTACTCGCTAAGAGTAAAATTCTAGATTGAGTACCCTTAAAAGTGGTTTCAGATGCTACCATTTAGTCCCTAAGACATAAGAAAAGAAGGATGTTTTATTTTGGTATCAGAGCAAAAGGGTTCTGGCACATAACATAAGGTTTTGGTATAGAATCGAGAGGGTTCTAGTACAGAGCAAAGGGTTTTAGCTCAGAGCATAAGATTCTAGCATAAAACAGAAGGTTCTAGTTTAGTGATGCTCTGGTATAGTTAGAGATTTGAACTAAGAAGTTCTCCCCTAGTAGAAAATATGGGGATGGTGTTCACTACTTAGAGACAATGACACCTAGATAGATAGAACAGTACCCTATACCTTACAGCTTTACAGGGTAGTCTTCAAGGAAGTAGTTAGTCTTTGTCAGCTGTTACTACCGAGGTCTCGTGTTTCTTAGAACGATGTGGCTAGACTAAGTAGGATAACGTCTGGGGAGCAATTTTCTCTATGGATAGAGACAGAAATTGACCAGTCTCAGGTCAAGGGAAGCTAGAATAGTAGCTTAAGGCCAGACGTTACAGCGATGATGATAATGAAGGTACCAACTTGGTTGAAGTTAATCAACTAGAGGATTGGTATAAAGTATGATCAAGCCAGATAGTAAAAAGTACTAATATATGAAAGATTAGTTTAAGATGATATTCAGAGTAGATCCTCCATATAAGTAAATCTACATTACAAAAGAATTTGTTTAGCTAGTATTTCCTGAACAAAAGAATCAAAAGTTAGAGATGAGATGATTAATAGATAGAGAGTTGATGTTCCCAAGATAGAGGGACTATATCACAAAGAAACAATAACTTATCAGACCTAGGGAAGAGTACCCTAGAGAACAAAAGTAGTAGTACTAGATAATGAATGAGATCCAAGTGACTTAAGTTAGTCAAGATCCAGAAATAAACTAGAAAGAAATTACAGTCTAGTCCAGAGTAGACTGAGACTGATAGAGAAAAAGAAGTTTATAATGTTTAAAGAGATAAAGGTAGCCACAGTTTCAAAGAAAAAGTGACTCCCCTATTCCCTATGTAAGAAAAAGTAATAAAGGGTTGAGTCTATATCCTAGTAAGAGGGTAATGTGGCAGCCTAAGTTAAATGAGTAGTTATTTCAGGTTCCTAAATGAATGTTTGGGATCTAGAAGATAATGTGATAGAGGAAAAATGCTTTAAAATTGTTCAATTGTAGTCTATGTATGATGGATGGTTGAGCAAATTTATATGATGATGATAGAGCTAGATTCAGATGAGTTCAGATCACTCTTCAGATAAAAGTTAGATATGATATAGATTGCTGGCAGTTAGAGCATAGTTCAAATGGCTCGTAGTTCGAGCACATATTTAAATGAGAAGTTATGATGAGGCCATACCAACAAAATGCAATGGGAGGTCGTTAGACCATAATTAGTAAGCCACAACAGAGTAAGAAAGATGAGAAGGAACTCCAGAGTAAGAGGACAAATAAGTAAAGTCTTGTTAAATAATATGGGCTACTGAATGTATTTTTAAATATTTTGAGTTGTCAATAAGTGGAAGCAGTTAACCTTATAACGTAGTCTGTTGGTCTGAGATCTTTTAGAGATGATGATACAGTACAACAGAATTATAGAGGATTTTGAAGGGTAGCAGTTAGATCCTAGCAATGCTCAAGGGTCGCAGTTATATCCAAACAACTTCAGAGTCATAGTTAGATTCTGAAAAGGCCTACGGTTGATCGCAGTTAGATCCCAAGGTCTCAGTTAGACCTAACCTAAGGAAAGTAAGGAACCATGAAGAAATGAGAACAGTATAATATCTTTCTGGAAAGATGAGTACCAAAGACGAGTACCAATTAAGGTAAAGAGCTTTATGAGTTAATTAACTCATCTAGAAAATTTATTTATAGCCTATATTATATACAGACAGAACTTAGTTTACCCTTATGAAGATGGAGTCATAATTCAAGTTGGGGTGCTGATATTCAAAAAGTTTTATAGAAGTATGCCTGAGGAAAAGAGAAGAGAACCCCATATGTTTTAAGAATGCAAAAGTATGAGTAGATAGATCCTTCAGATAAGGATAAAGAGATTAAAAGGTTAGTAAGACCTAGAGAATAGGGTCTAAGATAGAGTAAAGATAGAACACAATTATATAAGAAAGGGTGTAAATGCCATAAAAGTTTGGCATAGAGGCACAAAGTGAAAAGAAAGATTAAGAAGAGCTAAGAAAGTCAAGAAAATGTTATGAAGTGAAGGGACATTCTCCTGAAAGAAACTCTTCATCAAAGAATGAATAGAGATTTAGCCTAAAATTTTGAGGACAAATTTATTTTAAGGGGAGAAGAAATATCATATCCCAATTTTTAAGCCTACAAGCCTAATATAAAACTTGAAAAAGGTATGCTACTAGACCCTGTTGAGTAGAAGTCCCAGAAGTATACAAATGATGTTTAGAGACTAAACTGTAAATATGTGAAGGTTCAGGGACAAGATCATAAATAGTGAAAGTCCCTAGGGGCATTTTGGTAATTTACTAAAGGTGTTTCTTGGGAATCAAGCCACTAGAGTGTTTGGGCTTGATTAGAAACCCAAGATGGCATTCCAAGAGTCCAAAAATGTAGCCCAAGAGGGATGTGGGCTTAAGAGCCATTAAAATATTATTTTAGTACTTTTTCAATAAAGTGACCCGGTCAAAGATAGAACTGGGGAAAGTGATCTGGAATCATCAGGTGGCATAAAAGGGACCCACAAGGCACCACATGGCATGATTCTAGGAAAAGAAGAAAAGTTAAGGACACATGTCATGAGTTCAGGAAAAGGAGAAAAAGTAGAAAGGACATATGGCACAATCTCGGCCCCTCATTCCAGGAAAAGATTCTAAAATTCTTTCGAAAGGCTGCGTCAGCTAGTGAGGTGCCCCATGGGCCTTACCATTACACCACATACCCCTTGAGGTGTCCTTGGATGATGTCATGATGGTGAGTAATTGAGGAGGAGGATGTCATCGAGATGATGCAGGATAAGCTTCTTAAGGAAGCTAAGCGATTTGAGCCATTCATAATGATTCGATCTGAGCCATTCATTCCACCTATACTGACCTATAAATAGACCCTTCCCCCTTCAAGGAAAGCCATGGCCAAGCAAGGCAAAATAAGAGAAAGAAGAGAGAAAAGAGAAAGAGAGAAAGGAAAGAAGGAAGAGAAAGAAAGGAGAAGTTCTGGTGGAGCTAGGAGCAGTCCAAGGAGCTTAGGAACTTGACAAAGCTTAGGAATGAGGTAAGTAAGTTATTCTAGTCCCTGCTATAATAAAGTAAAAGATTTCTCTTAATGGTTGGAATAGAGAAATATCTCTATTGATAAGGTTAGCTATAGATAGAAAGAAAGTAGGGGAATGTCAGATTAAGGATATTACCCCAAGTTAAGCATGAGTTAAGTAGAGATATACTGGATAATAATAAAGATATTATTATGCTATGTATAGGCTCTGACTAATGAAAAGAAGGGACCCTAGAGGCAAGTCTAAGAGCTAGAAGGAAAGGCTACATGCCAGGTAGTGAACTTATCATAAACTTGTATGAATTGAATGTTATGCTTGATGTGCTATGGATTTGATGAAATGTGTTGTACATGTGCTTATGTATGAAGCTTTGTTGCTATAATTACTTTGGCCAATTGTATTTCATATGTTACATGGAAGCACGCACATTACGCAATGTTAACACTTTCACAAGCAAGCACAAGTGTTTACATTAATGCATGTATTTGTTTAGTACTATTTGTTGCTGAGATTTCTACAGAAATCTCATCCCCTTCTATGTAATCCCAATACCACAGGTATGTTAGAAGAGGATTGAAGAATCATGGAGAGAAGCTAGGGATTGGATAGTACAAATGGAACCAAAATGCTAAAATCAGGGGAAAATATAGGATGAATAGTAAACTTCAGACATTTACTGATATTGACCTAGTCAAGGTATAGTCAACAAGTTATTTTTTCCTAAAAGAACATTAAGTTAGATTTGTGTAGCAATTTGAACCACTTCATTTTGATTTTTTTATAATTAGTTATGATTTTTTGAAGTCAAGTCACTCTTCTGGAATTTACGCAATGAACAGTACTCGCAAAGAGTAAAATTCTAGATTGAGTAATTTGACTTCAATAGCCTTCGAAATAGTTCCAGATGCTACCATTTGGTTCCTAAGACATAAGAAAAGAAGGATGTTTCATATAATGGGTATAATAGGCAAGGAGAAAATAAAATACCAGTGAACGTAGAAGATAATAGAAGTATGAGGGAAATAAATAATTCACATGTGATTTATGATCCTTAAAGCTTTTACACTGAATAGGCTAATTTTGAAATTAAAGGAGTTTTGATTGCAGCCTTACCTAAATTTCATAGTTTTGCAGGAGAATGTCCATAGCGGCACTTAAAACCATGCATATAATCTGCTTTTCGATGAAGGCTACAATGACTACATTGGAAGATGTTTTAAGGAGGTGTTTCCATTTTGCTTTGGAAGGGAAGGCTAAGGAGTGGTTATACAATTTGCCAACTCATTTCTCAACTATTACATGGGATCAGTTGAAGTCAACATATCTAGAACAGTTCTTCCCAGCCTTAAAGATAACTCGGATGAAGAAGGAGATTACAAACATTCTATAACAGGATGGAGAATCATTGCATGAATATTGGACAAAATTTATCAATTTGTTGGCTTGTTAATTTATCAATTTGTTGGCTTGTTGTCCGCATCACAATATGACAAAGGTTGATGATCTAGTAGACATTTTCTTTGAGGGACTACTCATAATCAGGTGTCCTTGAATGTAGCAGCAAATGGCTCTTTGAGAGATAAGACTCCACAAGCAAGTTGAGATTTATTCTAAAAAATGGCTAATGAAGACCATCAGATTGGGGACCTAAGGAGAATGCCCTCATCATCTTCAGGTAATTCAAAAGAGATCTTAGCAAAAATAGTAGCTTTAGGAAACTGAATAGAAAATAGGATGAATTAATTGAAAGAGAGTTGCATTCCATAAAGCAAGTTCATGTAGTAGGAACCTCACAAGCAATAGTTACAGAATATGAATCATGTAGTTCAATGATGCATGCTACCAGTACATGTGATAGATAGTATGAAGAAGTGTCAACAGTGTATCAAGGGAGAGACAATCAATTCTAGAAGAGAGACCCATACTCCAACATATACAACCCTGGTTGGAGAGACTAGCCAAATTTTATGTGGGGGAGTAGGGAAAATAGGCTAAACTAATTCCAAGAAGGTGGTGCTTCCACAAGCAACTACCAAAATAATACAAGGTCTATAGTTCGAACTTACCCTAATGCCTTAGTGGCGTCAAGACCATATGAGACTTCTCAGTTTTTGAAGAGAATGGCTATGCAAATGAATAACATGGATAGTATAATGACCAATATAGACAACAGGCTCAAAGAAAATGATGGTCAATTCACCTCCATAGCTTCAATCCTTCAAAGTGTGTAGAAGGATAATGCTGATATACACAAGAAACTTGAGGAGTTAAGTTCCAAGAGTGCAGATATTACAAGTCATTTAACTTAAGTCTCCAATACAGTGAGTAAAATTCAAACGAAGAGTAGTGGCATCATACCTTTTAATACTGTCATTAATCTGAAGGGTCTGAATGCCATATCACTCAAAAGTGGAAGAAAAGTGCATTTTAAGGAAGATAATACAATACAGGAGGATATGGAAGATCCTGAAGTTGAAAATTCATCAATGTCATAGATAAAGATTGGAAAATCAGAAAGTATTAAAGAATAATAGCTTATGCTCAAGAAGGCAACCCAAATGTAAGAAGAGGTGATAATGCCAAGTCTAGCATACAAGGGAAAGCAAACTGAGGAGAAGGTGGAGTCGAGCAAGCAATGAGCCTCTAAGTGTACAGGTAAGGAGGTAAGTATAAAATATCTCCCTTTTCCTAAATCTTATTTTATTGGAAAGAAAAAAGTTTATTATGAATTTGTAAAAGATGCTTTCAATCTCTTCAATAAGTTAGAAATAAATATTCCTATAGTTGAATTCCTCTAGAGAAACCCTAAATATACTAAAATTTTAAAAATTGTGTGCTGATGTATCATCACTTTTTAAGACTGAATTGACAGTTAAGTGCCAAGACCTGGATCATACACAATCCCATCCATTATAGGAAATGTTCATGTCAAGGGAGCATTATTAGATCTAGGGGCTACCATTAATGTAATGCCTTGGTCGGTATACTTAGTTTTAGGTATTAATAAGACACAGTGTAGTGTTCCAATTAGTTTATAGATCAATTAGGTACCCTAAGGGAGTTCTGGAGGATATTCTAGTACATGTGAAGGACTTAGTGTTCCCAGCTAATTTTTATATTTTGGACATGTCCAGTGAGCTAGTGAATGAGAGCACTTCGAACTTAGGTAGACCTTTTCTCCAAACTTCCAAGACAATCATTAGTATGAAGCATAGTTCCATTACAATAAAAGTTGGAGGACATGTGGTGACTTTCAATATGAATAAAGCAATGAAATATCCTTTTGATAATTCTACTTGTGCTGGTTTAAATGCTATCGATTATGTTATTGAAGAGACTAGGGATAGGCATGAAATGAGTTTGCTTGATGGCTATGATTTTACGTTGCATAATTCCAATAAGTCCCATGAAGCATCTTAGAAGCATGTAAATCCATATTCATCTTTGTGTGCTTGTGATGATTATTTTGAACCTCTTTCTTCTATTTATTATGTTCCCTATTCTTATGAAGGCAATGCATCATGTGTTAATTATTTTGATGATTATAGCATGCTTTCACCTTCTGTAAATTTCTCATTGTCACCAAATCTGATGTTATTTCATCAATTGCCAATGATAATGCTTTTGGGAAAGAGTCTGTGAGTAATTTTACAAGGTCACAAGATAATTTGGGAGCCACAAATGGAACAAATGAAGCAAGGTTGAGCATAAGTGATCTTAAGTCGCGACACGAAGACCTCCAAATCGCGACTAAACATCAATTTGCTGAGAGAGTGACTCACTGTGAAAATGGGTCACGACATGAGAATGATAATGTCATGACTGAAAACTCCTGAGACCGTGTGTCGTGACCTATGGATGAGAATGTCGCGACCAGAAGGTCATCAGAAACTCTCTATAAAGCGGAGCCAGGATAAGATGTCAGTATGGTCATGACACAAAACTGTCGAGACATTTAGTCATGACTGAAAGACCACGACTTCGTGATAAAAAAAATTTAAAAACACTCATTGTCAGTTTGAGTCATGACTATAAGTTGATGATGAACCTAATAGGTCCCAACTAGGAATAGTAGACATAATCAGTGAATCTCATATCCCTTCAGTTCCATACTCTACTATTTTGGTTAAAGGGCCAATATGTTCTAACTCTACTTCTCCTCACTCACATTCAACAATTACCTCTCATACTTTAAGATTCTTAAATGATTTGATCTTAAAAAATGATACAGGAATGAGATAGGCTGATCTTAACTATGTTGCAGTTGTGGACCAACTTAAGCTGGGTGTAACTCCTGAAAGGACTACAATCAAGATGGAATGTCTTAATGAATTGTATATGAGCAACCTCTAAGGATCTATAAAAGGGAGTATTTCTAATTTAAATGATTTTCCCCATTTGATCACTTCCATTGTCCAACCCCCAGAATTAGAATTAAAAGATTTACCTTCTAACTTAAAGTATGCTTACCTTGAGCTAAACTCAAACTTGCCAGTCATAATTTCTAGTTCTTTAACTGTTAGTGAAGAGTCTAGGTTATTAAGCGTGCTTAGAAAGAATAGAGAGGCCTTGGGTTGGCAATTAGCTGATATAAAAGGGATAGATGCCACTGTTTACACTCATAGGATTCTATTGAGTGAAGATTCTAAGCCAAGTAAACAACCCCAAAGAAGATTAAATCCATTGATCTCTAATGTGGTTAGAAAGGAGATTAGTAAATTGTTAAAGGCAGGAATCATATATGCTATTTCATATAGTGAATAGGTATCTCCTATGTATATGGTGCCTAAGAAGAGCGAACTGACAGTAGTCAAGAATGAGAAAGATGAATTAATACCTACTAGAATGCAAAATTCATTGAGGATTTGTATTGATTATCAGAAGTTGAACGATTCTGCTAGGAAAGATCATTTTCCCTTACCTTTTATTGATCAAATGCTCGAGAGATTAGCAAGGAAAAGCCATTATTGTTTCCTAGATGGGTATTCAGGATATTTCTAGATTCCAATAGATCTGAGGGACAAGGAAAAGACCATATTTACATGTCCCTTTGGTACATATGCCTATAAAAGAATGCCATTTGGTTTGTGTAATGCTCCGAGCATATTTTAGCATTGTATGTTTTCTATATTGCTGATTTCATTGAAAAATGTATAGATGTGTCCATCGATGATTTTACTGTGTATGGCAATTCTTTTGATGAGTGTCTAGAAAGCCTTGATAGCATCCTTGCTAGATGTATTGAGAAAAATTGGTTTTGAACTTTGAAAAGTGTCATTTCATGGTTGATCATGGAATAGTACTTTGACATCTTATATCTAGCAAGGGGATTGAGGTGGATAAAGTGAAAATTGAAGTCATTTCCTCATTGCCCTACTCCACAACTTTAAAAGAACTTTGATCTTTTCTGGTGCACGTTGGATTTTATAGAAGGTTCATCAAAAACTTTAGTAAAATTGCTTTGCTACTCTCAAAACTTTTTCAAAAGAACACTGAATTTATTTTTCTGCTGATTGCAAAGAGGCTTTTAAAAAATTGAAGGATAGGTTAGTTTATCCACCTATCATAACTTCACCAAATTGGGATCTTCCTTTTGAACTATCATGTGATGCTTCCAATTACGTTGTGTGAGCTATGATTGGATAAAAGGAAGGTAATTTATCTAGGGTGATTGTGTCACATCCTTAATTTTAACCTCAATTATACTTTATTAGAAGTCATTGGAACCAATTACATGATTATTTACTTTGAAAACATCCAATTCCAAAAGAATTTCTCTCGGGTACTGTTCATTTTTACTGTTTATTTGGTAATTCCAGAACATGTACCCTACTTTGAAAATTCATAATTAATTGTAGAAAATTGAAATAATGTGGTTCCAATTTATAAGGAAATCTCTTTCATAAATCTTTGAGGGAAAAATATGAAATTGAGGTTTTCTTATTCGCAAATCTCTTTCATAAATCTTTGAGGAAAAAATATGAAAATGAGGTTTTCTTGTCTGTATGAAATCAGTTTATTGGTTCAAATCACTGTTCATTTGGTAAAATCTGGGAGTTCTAGTTTCTTTGCCTTAACTTCAAAAATTCATTTCTCTTTGGTTACTTATCCAAATGAACTGTGTTATCTATGTATTTGAATCTCTAAACGTCTTCTTTCAGCTTACAAAATTTTATAGAAAAATCATTCATTTATTATATGAAATCATCGTGTGGACGTCACTGCCTCTAAACGCTTACTTCATCTTAAGTCCAAATTTTAACTTCAACTTAGAAAAATCATAACAATTCGAATTCTTACCCAAATGAGGTGTTCTTTGTGTCTATTTAAATCTCTATATCTTAGCTATAATTATACCAAATTTCAGGTTAAAACTCATTGATTAAAGCATGCTAACCATTGTCACACCATCACGGCCTCAAACCAAAAATACAAAGTCATACACCATTCATCCATACATGCTATCATATGCTTCCATAAGGTCAAGTAAGTATTGTAACTCATTATACAAACTCATCCATCTATGCTTACCCTTTTTCCTTGTGAAGTTTCAGAACCTATAACATAGTTATACAGATGGAAGGAATGAGATTTCATGGAAATCCCAATAGTAAGTTACACAAACTATAATATCATGCATGATTAATTGGATGCTCAACATGTTATCATGAGATGGAAACTACTTCATAATGGTACATAAGAAAAATCTAACATGCGTATTGTCATGACATAACTTGCAAGGAGTTGCAATCATTCATACATCATCATCAACATGATGACACATTCTCATTCTCAACCAAACACCATAATCAACAAGCAAGCAAACAATTAAGCAAACATGTAATATAGTTTGGTATCCTCGCTACCTCTTAGCTATCCTTGTCAAGGTCTTTTTGAGGTGCTTTCCTTCCTTTACAAATGTCAAAACCTAGCCATTACAAAGTAGTATCAATTTATAACTTAACTTCAACACAAAACCAAGACTAGGTTTTCACTAACTCCCTCTCTTTCTCTACTTTATGTTTCATACTTTCATCTTTTCAAAATAAATTCTCATAGTTCATTTCCATATAATTTTTCATTTAGAATCCAAATATGAAACTAAAATTTCCAAGATCAAATCATACCACTTTCTACAGTACCAAACCGAATGCATGCTTTTGTTTTCCAAAAATTCACATTTTGATTCAAATGCTTCCAATACTTGTTCTCCTCCATTATTCCCACACAATTTTCCCTTTTAAACTCATTGGAAGAATCAAAATCATGAAATTATATCATATAAACAGTGCCACACATAGTACCAGCAAGAACACAAAACCCTAAATCCAAACATACTTGAATTCCCAAGCTTATAACACTTGATTCTAGCATGTTTAAGCTTATCTAAACTATCCATAACCTAAAATCATATTTTAACCACATATGGGAAGCACTTCTAGAAGCAACCATAAGGGAAATATAGCATGAAAACCCCTCAAAACCATGAGCTAACTTGCTAGAACAAAGCTCAAGATCAAGGGAGATGATTACCTTGATTGTTGCTTCACTTTGCGTGATTCTTTCTTGGTTGAATGGAAATTTTGCAAGAGTTTCCATATGGTTTACCATGCACAATGAATACATCTGAATAAGGGGTATTTATAGAGAAATTTGGGTTGAAATGGATGGCCAAGATTGATTTATGTACTATTTGATCTAAGGGCTCACATTTAATATTGAATTTAACTTTTTTCAAAAAGAATAATTATGAAATCATAAGGGACAGCTCAAGGGACACCACATGGGGGTATGTGGCACCATTTTCATGCAAGGAAGCTTCTCAAAAAATTCTAGTTCAATCCAGTACCAATCGGAGCAATTTCACAACAACTGGGCTGTGTTTTGTTCCTAATTTTTTATAATAAACTAGGATATGTATTTTGTCATAGAAATAAATGTATAGGCTTCTCATACCATTGAAAATGTTATATTGAGTATTTATCTACCATCTATCCCTTGAGAAATGATCAAAATACCCTTGATGTCCTTTCTTGCACTATATTGACCCTAAGGGCATAATTGTCATTTCACCCCTCTTTGTACTGCCTCAGGGCATATACTTGCTCAACTAATCATATTTATACTATGTGCCATGTTTTTAGCCTATCCTAAATGACCAATATACCCTCCATCCATCACTGGTACAATATTAGCATCTAGGGGCATTTTCATAATTTCACACTTTTTCTGGACACTGGCTCCTTCTACTAATGAGTTGGTACCCCGGGTTTTGGGCCCTCCTTGGCCTTATCATAGGCCCACATATGAGGCCATCTAATTTCATTCTATCTAGATTTATTTACTGATAAGTTCTCTTATCGGATCACGGGTGTTTTCAAACTCCCGTCAAAATTCACTAATATAGGATAACTTTTTATACAGAACTCCTTTTAGGGTCCTGTTAGATCCATAACATTTGACACTGTAGGGCATACTTTCCTATAATTCCCCCACTTATATCTGAAGTCCATGAAATCTGATAAAATTTTAGATAACTTTCAGACTATCAGATAAATATCTGTTGTTTAGAGCCCTAATAAAATTTCTGTATCATGTTAGATTAACCAGTGTAACTTCCTCTACTTACTGTCAGAATATGGGACTAAAATACTTCTGGGCAGTTCTAACCCTTTTTGGGCTGATCTTTCTATAATTATAATTTTTCCCTTGAACTTTTTACTTAATTACATTCAAGTCCCTTAACTTTTGAAAATTACCACTTTTGGCCTAACATTTATCTCTACCTTAACTTTTTGCCACCAACATTTTCAAATTTGCATTTTAGTCCTTAAACTTCCTTAGTTCATAATACCTTTTCTTTCCTTTCCCAATCTGATACAGTTTACTCTAAGAATTCCATATCTATTTCATATAAATTGTACAGTTATATTAGGTAAGAAAATTGGGGATATGTCAGATTGCCTATATCTCATTAACTCTAGAGTTATTGTTTACATAGATCATGCAGCAGTCAAGTACCTGATCCATAAACCTTAATCTAAGACAAGACTTCTACGTTGGATGCTACAGCTTCAAGAGTTCGATATAGAAGTGAGGGATCGAGCTAGAAATGTGAACCACGTTACAGATCATCTAAGCAAGTTACCAATAGAGACAAGGAGAGTACTTAGTTCTGATCTTATTTTTGATTCTTTCCCTGATCAATCCCTTTGTTTGATTACTATTGTAGAACCTTGTTATGATTATTTAGTTAATTTCATTGAGACTGGCCTAATCCCATCTCATTTGTCTAAGTTTCAAGCCCAAAAGCCCACGAGTGAATCTAAATACTATATTTGGGACAAACCTTTTCTGTAGAAGTTGTGCTCAAATCAAGTATTAAGACGATGTATCCCAGACCAATGTCATAAATCAGTTTTGGAAGCTTGCCATTCATGGTTTTGTTGTGGTCATTTTGGGGGGAAAAGGACTACACGTAGGGTTCTTGAATCTAGTTTTTATTGGCCTTCCCTTTTGAAAGATGCTTTTGACTTTTGTAAAGCCTGTGGTAAGTGCCAAAGATTTGGGGGGATTAGTAAAAGGTATGAAATGCCACAATAACCTATTCTATTTTGTGAGGTTTTTTATGTTTGGGGAATAGATTTCATGGGATCTTTTCCACCTTTAGCAATATTTCATTATATTTTATTGGTTGTAGACTATTTATCTAGGTTAGGAAAAGGCCATTCTTACAAGACTAGATGATGCCCAAATGGTCTCCAAGTTTCTAAGGTCTCACATCTTTAGTAGATTTGGAGTACCGAAAGTGTTAATTAGTGATTAAGGTACCCATTTTTGCAATAAGTTAATCAATAGCATATTGGCAAAATATGGTGTCGCTTATAAAGTCTTAACCCCATACCACCCTCAAACTAATGGTCTAATAGAGGTTTCTAATAGGGAAATTAATCATGTTCTAGAAAGGATTATTAAGCCATACAATAAGGATTAGAATTTAAGACATGATGATGCCTTGTGGGTGTAACACCTTATTTTTTCATCTTAGGGACCATTCGGTAGCATTTAGAACCACTTACAAGTTCATTGAAGTTCAATTACAAAATATGGAATTTCACTCTTTATAAGTACTGTTCATATGGTAATTCCAGATTAAGCGATGAACTTCAAAAAATTATAACTAATTATAGAAAAATTGAAATAGAGTGATTTAAAAAGCTAAAAGAAGATAACATCTTAAAATTTAAGGGAAAAATACTTCCTTGGACAAATTGATCAGTTAACTAAGTCAACTCTGATGTCAAAGTTTACTGTTCATTTGGTCAAATTTCTTGAAAAACAGTTCCTGGTCCCAAATCTTAAAAATTTTGTTCTCTTTGCATAGACGTCAGAATAAAGAATTCTTAGTGTCAAAATGAAGCTTGACATGTTAAATAAATACCTCTAAAATATCATATATTTATTTGATCATTTACTATTTTTATAAATAGCTACAAATGTACTACCTCTAAGCATACATTACATAAGTTATAACATAAAATTACACTTAAACATGTCATCTATCCCCTAACTCCTCTCCTTGCATCTTTATCTTCTTCCATCTTTGATGAACCTGTTGGTGTGGGGGTGACATGTAGGGGTGAGATTATGGGAGAAATCTCAGTAGTAAACAGAAATCATACAATATATGCAACTATATGCTTGATGTTACTATGTGTGCACTTATTGATCATGCTTGCATAATGATTACATGCTTCCATGTATCTTAATTATAACATATGGCCATAGCATAAAAAGAAATAGAGCATTACTTAATCATACATGCTTCATATAATCAAAGTAAGTAAACATCACATAAAGCATCCAAGTAACATAAGCATACAAGTAGGTAAGTTAAATACCTTATACTCCTTGCTTTCCTCATCCTTTTCCTTTACCTCTTGCTTCCTACTTTTCCTTGAGATGTGACTGCCCCCTTTGAGCTCACAAACCAAATCCTAACATTGTATTATCATTAACTCATTACAATCCAACTCCCTTGAACATTAAACTTTATCTACTAAAGTAACTTTCTTAAATCTGTGTCAATTAGCTTGGTCTTTGAATCAATTGAAGTCTTGACTTTACCCTACACAATTTGTCCTTCTAAATCCATTTATGAACTCTAAATGGCCAAATTCCAGCAACTGTATTCTATTATGGATAGTACCAAAAAGCTTCTCTTTTTCTTTCAAAAATTCTCATTTTGATTCCAACACTGTTTATCCCACATAAGTTTTCATTTTTAAACTATTGAAAGCATCAAATTCATGAAATTCTAACACTGTTCATGTGTGTGAACAGTAATATAGAACACTTAAAAATTACAACTTTAAATTCCAATGCTTCTAAGGTTCCAAACCTATCCAATCCTATACAAAATCATCTTTTAAATTCAATAGAAGCATTAGATCATTGAAATTCCATCTTCTCCTATCCAGAAAAGCCTTGGCCAAAAGGCCTCAAGAAAGAGCAAAGTCAAGAATATCAACTAAATTTAATAACTAATCATCGAACTAGCTTATCTAAGTGTCTTCTACTTGATTCTATCTTGCTTTTCTTCTTTCTTTATTTCTATCCAGATTTGGACAGCAACCATACTCTAGGTTTAATGGAATTTCCAACCACTAAAACCTAGGTTTTACCCTTCCAAAACACATCTAAATAAACTAGGAAGGATTACATACCTTATGCCTTAACTACCTTGATCTCTAAGTGTCTTGAATTGCCTTTATCTTGGTTGAGTTTTCAAATGACAAGAGTTTCTCCAAGGGAACTAAGGGACCACAGTTTTGCATTGAAATGGAGGGGTATTTATAGCCAAAACTTTGGCATCTTGGGACAAGAACATCCCTCCTTCAACTAATTATTACAACTCCTTAATCTTGAATTTGATTGCTTGGTTTTTGGATTAATTAACCTTAATCTCCATTACGTTAATTCTTATATTATTTTATTTCATTTTAGTACATGCCCACACTCTTTTTCCTTATTCTTGCTTCCATGTGGCGTATTGCACATGGTGTATGGGTTCCACCATGTGCAACCCTTAGCTTCCTCTTGGAGCTCCTTCATTTTCGTTTGATATTTCTATTTAAAAATTCATAAAATATCTAAAATTAACTTAAGCTCCAAGACTTGATCTTGGGCTTATTGACCTTGTCTAGGATGCCATAATAGGCCTCTTTTAGGTCCAATAGCTAATTGGCATAATTCCCAAGGCACTTTCCTTATACCGATATTCTAAACCACCCTAATTTTTGAAAAAAAAGCTAGACACCTCTTTTAATGGTTCTAACATTTTTAGAAATTAATTATAATATAAAATGAATTTCTTACAAAGTCTCATAATTTTTTGAGACACAAAAGTCCGGATAAAAATTTATACATCTTCTTCAAATCCTTTATCAGTGTGTGATTTTACCATAAATTTCATAATTAATTCTACAATACTCCTTTTTTAGCTCTATCAATTTCATAAATTATTATATTATTTATAAGAATTTACTACCAAATTTTATTTGATTATGAGGTCCAGAGGATACTGTAATAATCTCTCAACTTTAGAAATTAATATCAATTTATCAGGACCTCAAATCAAAATTTTATGTTGCATTAAACTGATCAGAATAACTTTCTCTATTTTATGATAAAATTTGGGACTAAAATGCTTTTGGGCAGTTGTTAGCCTTTTCTTGCTCAACTTTTCATAATTACCATTTTGCCCTTGAACTTTTGAAAATTGCACTTTAGGCCCTCAATTTTTCATAATTACACTTAATGGCCCAAAGCTTAGTGTACTTCCATTTTGCACCATGGAACTTTTAGAATCTTCACTTTAATCCCTTTCTTTTTTTCTTTGGCTAAAAACTTATTTTAATCATTATCTTTTCTTTTGATTACCATTCCAATCCCTCCATAATCTCTTTCCTCTATCAGCTTATACAGATAGGGAAAATTTGGGATATTAGAGTGAGCGTATAGAACAACATTTAAAACCCCTATAGGAATATCCCCTTATAGGACGGTTTTTGAGGCTTGTCATATGTCTGTAGAAATAGAGCATAAGATATTTTGGGCATCGAAAGCCTGCAATAAGGACCTTGTAGAAGCTAGTTTAGAGAGGTTGTTGCAGATTCAAGAGCTAGAAGAGATTAGATTAGATGCCTATAGTAGGTCTAAAATTTATAAATAGAAAATAAAGTTAATCTATGATGCTCATTTTCTGAGAAAGAGTTTTAAGAAGGGTGATAGAGTATTACGGTACCAAGTTAGATTCAAGTTTAAACATGAAAAATTCAAAACTAACTGGGATGGACCTTACATTGTTGTTAAAGTCCATAAATTTGGGATGATTGAATTGAAAGGGGATGCGACGGGCAAAATCTTCCAGGCCAATGGTCAAAATTTGAAACTTTATGAGGAATCTGCTTTACCACCTTGAGGCCAAGTTGTCCCTTTCCTATCTCCTACCTTTTACAAGTTTTCCTAATGTGCTATGTTGATGATGGTTTGAGGATTGGAAAGGGATGATTTAATAGGGTAGTATTTATCTTCAGTTTATTTTTGTTTTGCATAACACTCCATTTTTGTCCATGTCTCATGAACTCATTGATGGTTATTTGAAAGGCTTACACATTCACATGCATGATTTTAGCTTACCCATAATGTCATCTTTACTTTATTTGTATTGCAATGTATGATTTATTTGTATTGTAATGTATGATTTGAATATGACTGTGTGCTTTATTGCTGAATTTGCATTGAGTTGTGAGCCTTTTTATTTAAATTTTGTTAACAATGAGGACACTACAAAATTTAAATGTGGGGGAGATGTCTTTATTTTTGTTCTACTAAATGTGAAATTCTTCGATTAATCCAATCTTTCATCATAAAATTTTTATTTTTGATCTTAATGTGTGATGAATTGCTGAAAATTGGATCCCCACTTTAAACTATTTTGGTGTTAACTAAAAAGGTTTTGATGTAAAAGATGTTCAAACTTTGGAAAGCATTAAGTGGTAGTCTCTGTGGTGTTTAGTTATGACCCATGTGTTTTATGGTTGTGACCTAACATAGAATTTTGGACTTAATATGCTTTATGTGAAACTTAGTCGTGACACGAATGCTTTAGGTTGTGACAATACCTCTTTGTGTATTTGTGTCGCGATCAAAACTCTTTCCTAGTTGCGACCTTCATCGCTTTCAATCGCAAACTGAGTGTAAAAATGTCCATTTACCTTCTCTTTGTTTTTGCAATGCTATATAGAAGGATTCCGTTTGAGCCACTAAGGTACTTTCATAAATGATTTATTGGCCTCTTGGTTTTTTTAACCTTTTGCATAAAAAGTTTATAGAAACCATTGTCACACTTGAATTTTTGAAAATGGAAATTGAATTGGAAACACTTAAGTTTTTACCGTTATATTTAGGATTATTACATGATTCTGAGTGATTACTTTAGAACTTTTAATCCGTCATTCAAGAGGGTTTTCAATTGTGATAAGTGTTTTAATACCTAGTGAATGATGAATATTGTTTGAGACTTTAGCTTATGGCAATTTTGATAAAAACCTTAGTTGGAAGGATTCTCGACATAAATTTCTATATTGAGTGGTTATTTAATTAGTTTATATCCTCTAGAACTTGTCTTAGCTTTGAGTTGAAAATTATTTGCGCATTTATGTTATTGAATATGATAAAGGCATTCATTTCTAAACCCTTTTATTCCAAACACAAGCCTATCACACATTATATCCATAGTCACCCCCTTTGAGCCCATCATTTTTCTTCTTTCCATCATAGAGAGTTACATATGCATGAGCACCTCTTTGAAATAAACTTCTTATTCATGTCATAAAATCAAATAATTGTAAAATTGTGCTACATCTTTTATATACAAAGTACCAAATAAAAAAGAAAAAAGGGGAAAGCATATTGCACTAAAAAGAAAAGAAAAAGAATGAAAAAAAAGAGAGAAAAGAGATAGTGTAAGAACAATTGAAGAGGAAAGAAAAGAGAAATGAATTAGACACTATTATCAACTCCTATTAGCACAATTACCACCTTTACATCTCAGAAGACACGAATTCATGCTATATATTCATCATTACATGCATATGGTACTTTCCACCCTTCATATTCCATTCCACGTGGCCTATCTCCATCATCTTACCCTTAAAAGACCTCTTGATTCTTTGCATAAGTGTTGTATAGTTGATGAGATTTAGAGCAATTACAAGCATATGGTATGATGTTTTCCACTTTGAATCTGAGTAAAAGAACCCTAACAATGAGAGGTCATGAGAGCTAAATACTTACATCCTTAGAGAGAATCTATTGCGATCATATAGTTGAGGTTGATTTCAGTTAGTAGTTGATTACTTGATATTGCTCATATTATCACTTTTGCATTCCCAAAATATGGTGCATTAATTGTCTTAAGATTTCACTATGGGTTATATTATTACCTCATATTTAATAGCTTTAGCTTAGGTATACTTCATGTCTTTGTCCAAGAGTACAAAGGTTTAAGTATGGGGGAATTGATAAGACACAAATTGCGTATAGTTTTTATGACATTTTAGGGTCTTATTACAACATTACCATTCATTTTATGCCCTGTATTTATGCTTTTGTGGTAATACATGATTGTGCTTGGCAATGTGGTAATTAAAGGGTAAAATGGTAAATTAACTCTTCCAAAATTTTGTTAGCAGAAGCATTACGTTAGCCCAAAAATTTAAAATTTGAAAACTTACTTCTCGGGTACTGTTCATTTGGTGATCTCCAGATTTACAGTCCAATTTTAAAAATTCATAACTAATTATAGAAAAATTGTGTGGAGGTGATCCAAATTTTTTATTGAAGTTATTTCATAGTTCTTTAGGGGGAAAATATAAATTTGGACATTTTCTTTGCCAATTGATACAGTTAAATCGTCATAATCCTTTTTAAACCTCTTTCCACTATCAGTATTATGCATATAGGAAAAAATTTAGATATCATATTTCTACCCCCTTAAAATAAATTTTGTCCTTGAAGTTTACTTAGCACCTAGTCAACAATCTTGGATAGATATCCTTGTCTTCGCTATGACTAAGGATTGGGGTATCTAACTCTTATCTTTTATCTTGATATCTTTGTGAAGTACTTTCCATATCCACATATCTTCATATTATTGATGTGCTTATTCTTCTGTTCTGAATCAACTTAATTAGAGTTGAACTCTACTTCATTCTATTACTTGCTTACTTGCTATGCATCTATTTGCATATGCAATTCTCACTACACTGGACTTGTGAGTAGTGTCTATTTATTTCATATAAAATTCTTTTGAATAATATTGTATTCTAGAGTTTTCATCAATTACTCATCATACCTTTAACCCAAATTTCTTATTATTTCTTTGAGTATCTAGCAAAATTTTCTTAACATCCACAAAGCTTTATATCTTATTTTTATATAATCATACTTCTTTTCTTCTTATCATCTTTAATAACTCATCGTAATATAGAGAGAAGATTTATGTTATTATTCTTTCTTTCGTTACTTTACTGCTAGATAGGAGCACATACTCTAACATGCATAATGCTTGGCCATCATGTTGTAGGACTACATACTTACCCATAAATGCAAAGCTCTAACATTGGAGCTCAAGCATTCATTTTCTTATTATGCACAGCTCAAACACTCGGAGCTTGCACATCTCTATTACATGGAGCTTGCATTGCTCTAACACTTGGAGCTTTAGGATATTTTACAAACATAGCATAATACCTGACATTTCATGCATTGAGTAAAAGTTCTCATTTACTATTTCATATGTAACATAACATTTAAACATCTTATCCTTTTCAAAAAGGGAGCCTCTCTATCTATTTACATAGCTAGCTACAAAGCCAATTTGTATTATACTTCTTGATACATATTTTTTATTATGTATCACATTACATACTTTACATAACATATCTCATTAAGTACTTTTCATGCCGTATCATGGCATATCTGGCCAAATCTGGCTACATTATGGTCTATCTTGCTTTTTCATGACTTATCTTGAGATACCATAAGTCAAACATTTTCTTTAACTTATAACTTTGCTAGCTTTTAAGAAATCTCTTCTAAATATTTCCTTTTAATCCATTTCATTTAGACTTTACATAGGGGTACTAATCTCTTACCATTCATAACCCTTTTCTAACTTTTCATAGCTCTTTCTATCATTTTACATAACTCTGTACATATATTCCAAATTTCTATGGCATTTACACCCTTTTCATCATTTCCCATAGGGTCACCCATCATTGGGCTACTATTGCCAGAGCACACTTAACTAAAAAGTGCAGATAAAAATATGAAGCACTGAAGCTAACAAGCTCTAACCCTTTACTCTAATATCTTAGACCTTTCTTATATTATCTCGCTTGGGTCTATCTGGCCTTCTAATCTCTTTATCTTAATTTGGAAGATATATTTGTCTCTCATTCATATTCTATGTAATCTTATCTTAGGGATCTCTTTATTCTTATTTGACCTCTTCTCATATCTTATGAGATATTCTCATAAATCCTTGGTACTCAGGATTAACAACTTTAACTTTGATCATAGTTCCTGTTACGTGTAAGAAGATTGAGTTCAGTCTCTAATAGTAATAAGGCTATTTGAAATTAACATCATGGGTACTCTCTCTGTTATAACTTGTGAAGCTTCTCTACCTTAACCTTTTCTTCAGTATTTGTCCTTTCAAAGAAATACTACTTATGGCTCATTACTTTCTTTCTCTAGGCTAGGTCTACTGTGTAACATCCTTCTTTTCTTATGTCTTAGGGACCAAATGGTAGCATCTGGAACCACTTTTAAGGTCATTGAAGTCAAATTACACAATCTAGAATTTTACTCTCCTGAGTACTGTTTACTTTGTAAATTCCAGAGGAGTGACCTGAATTTGAAAAATTATAACTAAATCTAGAAAACTTGAAATGAAGTGTTTCAAATTTCTACATGAAGCTAACTTAATGCTTTTTAAGGAAAAAATAACTCGTTGACCATGCCTTTGCATAAAAGTGCATGGTCATGGAAAACATGTTATTCACAATACATTCAACATCATTTATCATGTCACAATATCATTCAAATATCATATATATGTCAACATATAAGCATATCACATCAAGCACATAAAGAGGTAAGTCCACTACCTTGCACTTAAGCTTTCCTCTTGATCTTTTGCACTTGTTCCCTAGCTTTCCAACCATGAAGCCTTTTAGTCAATTACTTCCCAACATCTTCTTGGATATTTCAAGGTCCTAAACACATTCATATTCATCGCATAATTCATTAGGACCATGAACTCCAACAATGTTCAAGACTAACCTTGATAAACTGTTTACTAACATAACTTTCTCTAGTCTTCCCTAATTAACTTGGCCCTTGAACTATAACATCCTTATTTTCTTACATCTTAGGGACTAAACAGTAGCATCTGGAATCACTTTTGAGGCCATTGAAGTTAAATTACTCAATCTAGAATTTTACTCTAGTGAGTACTGTTCACTATGCAAATTCTAGAGGAGTGACCTGACTTTGAAAAATCATAACTAATTCTAGAAAAATTAAAATGAAGTGGTTCAAATTGCTACACGAAGATAACAAAATTAGCTTTCATAGAAAAATAACTCGTTGATGACAAATTGACCAAGTCAACTTTGGTCAACTTCTGAAGTTTACTATTCCTCCAGCATCCTGTCCCTAATTCCAGCATTCTGGTCCCAACTTTGAAAAATCATATCTTTATGTGTAGACATCCAAATAAGATGTTCTATATATCAAATAGAAGCTTGGTATATTTACTATTTACTGGAAAAATATCATATATTTATTCAATCATTTACTATTTATAATTATAGCTCAAATGTCACTACCTCTATCACTAATTACTGTTCACAGTGACAATTTCCAGCAATTATACATACATGAATCACATATCAATCATGCTAAGCAATTAACATCTCTTCATGAATCTTTATCTCCTTCATCTTGAGAAGACCTTCTATAATTGGATTGATATGGAAGGGGTGAGATTTCTGGGGAAATTTCAGTAGCAAACGATACTAAACAATGCATGCATTAATGTGAATACTTGTGCTTGCTTGTGAAAGTGTTAACATTGTCTAATGTGCATGCTTCCGTGTTACATATGAAATACAATTGGCCAAAGTAATCATAGGAACAAAGCTTCATACATAAGCACATATTCAACACAATTCAACAAAGTCATCGCGCATCAAGCATAACATTCAATGCATACAAGTTTAGGATAAGTTTACTACCTGACATATAGCTTTCCTTCTAGCTCTTAGCCTTTGCTCTAAGGTTAATTCTTTCCATAGGTCAGAACCTATACATAGCATAATAATATCTTCATTATTACTCTATCAGTATAGCTCTATTTAACTCATGCACAGCTAGGGATAATATTCTTATTCTGATATTCCCCTAGCTTTCTTTCTATCTATAGCTAACTTTATTAATAGAGATATTTCTCTATTCTACCCACTAAGAGCAATCTTCTACTTTATTAGAGCATGGACTAGATAACTTACTTACCTCACTCCTAAGCTTTGCCCAGTCCCTCGGCTCCTTAGAATGCTCCTAGCTCCACTTGAACTCCTTTCTTTCTCTTCCTTTCTTTCTTTCTCTCTTTCTCTCTTCTTTCTCTTCTTTTGCCTTGCTAAGTCGTGGGAGTGAAGTGAAGGGGAGTTGGCTATTTATAGATGAGAGGAGGTGGAATGAATGGTCCAGATTGGTTTGCGATGAATGGCTCAGATTGCTTGCTTCCTCAAGAAGCTTTGCCTGCATCATCACGATGGCATCACCCTCCTTGCTGGCTCACCACTAATGACATCATCCAGGACACCTCAAGGGACAACTCAAGGGGCATGTGGCACAATAGTGGGTCCCTTGGGATACCTCACCAGCTGACTCAGCCTCTCCAGAGAATTCTAGAGTCTTTTCCCTGAATGCATGGCTGAGATTATGCCACATGTCCTCTTGCTTTTTCTCCTTTTACTGTAATCATGCCATGTGTCCTTTGCTTTTCTTCTTTTACTGTAATCATGCCATGTGGTACCTTGTGGGCCCCATTCATGATTCTAGATCACTTTACCCAGTTCTATCTTTAACCGGGTCACTTTACTTTATTGAAAAAGCACTAAAATAATATTTTAATGCCTCTTGGGCCCACATTACTCTTGGGCTACGTTTTTGGGCTTTGGATTGTCATCTTGAGTTTCTAACCAAGCCCAAGCACTCTGATGGCTTGGTTCCCAAGAAACATCCTTAGTAAATTACCAAAATACCCTTGGTTCGTTTTTAGTACTTATAGGAGCACTATTATCTTTCCATACATTACCAGAGTACCTCTTGACCCTAGTCAGCTATCCAGATACCCTTACTTGACTATCTAACATTAGTCAAATGATCATAATGCCCTTCGTCTGACTCTGACTCTGACTCTGACTCAAGGACACAACACAGTGGCATACCTTCAGTGGCATTTTCATAATTCTTTTTTTTTCCCGGTCTTTATTAGCCCTGGCCCACATACTTATTTGAAAATATCCTTAGGCCTATAAGGTGACATTCGGGACCCTCTGTATGATCCTCTATCTTCATGGGCTCAATTCCCAAAAAATTCCCCCGAAACCTATTTATCGGGTATTTTAATCCACTATAAATTCTGTAATAAATTCTACAAAACTTCTTTTTAGGCTCTGTCAGTTTTAGAAATTCTTACATTAATTATAGGATTTTACTGCTATATTTCATCTGAATCTGAGGTCTAGAGAATACTGTATTAATTTTTCTTCTCTTTGAAAATTAATATAAATCTTTCAGGACCTCATATCAAAACTCTGTGTTGTATCAAATTGATCAGCATAATTTTCTTTATTTACTAAGACCTCTACTCAACAGGGCCTGGTAGCATCCCTTTTTCAGGCTATATACTGGGCTTCTAGGCCTAAAAATTGGTATATGACATGAACCAATTCATGTATTGACTTTACCCTACACAATTTCATCTTTTCAATGCATTTATGAGCTTACAATCATAAAATTTCAACTTCTATGCACTATTCTATACAGAATTGCATAACACCCTCTTTTCTTTCAAAAATTCTCATTTTGATTCTAATGCTTCCCATAATTGTTTCTCTACTTTCTCCAGCACAAATTTTCATTTTAAAACCATTAGAAGCATCAAAATATGAAATTTCAATCACTGTTCATGTGAGTGAACAGTAGTAGAGAATAACTTCAAGAGCTACAACTTGGAATTCCATTGCTTCCAAGGTTCAAAACCTATCCAATCCTACAAAAAATCATCATATAAATTCAATGGAAGAATTAGATCATTGAAATTTCATTTCCTTCCATCATGAACAGTGCAAATTGAAATGGTTCAATCATGGCAAAGTCAAGAATATCAACTTGATTTAACAACCAATCACTTAACGAGCTTATTTAAGCTTCAATCACATATCTCTAACTTCAATTTCTTGCTTTTCCTTTAATCTAAGGTTTTTGGACAGCACAACATCTTTGGGAAAACATAACTTTCTTCCATAAAAACCCTAATTCAAGCTCCTAAATCAAAGGAAAATAAGCTAGGATAGATTGCTTACCTTTAATTTTTAGCTTGCTTGAACTTTGGTACCTTGAACCTTCTTTGTCTTAGCTTGAGTTTTCATTTTGCAATAGTTTCCCTAAGGGTTGTCATGCCATGGTTTGCTACAAAATTTGTGGGGGGTATTTATAGAAAAATTCCATGAAAAATGAAGGGCCAATATCACTTTGTGCACTATTTGATCTAATAGCTCATAATTGCTCTCACATTAAACTTACTCAACAAGCCAACTTGAGATAAGGTCAAATGACAAAAATCTCCTCCTCCCCTTGTCTTGGATGCCATGTGTGAAGCCATGTGGGTCCCACCATGTGCAAATCCTAATTCTTACTTTATTCCTTTTTCTTTTCTTTTTTAAAATTCATAATTTATTCATAATTAGACTTGCACTCCAAGACAACTTTTGGAACTTATTGGGCTACCCTAGGATGAAATTTTGGACTGCCCTAGGCCTTCCTTGGGTCTAATAGCTACTTGGCATAAGTCCCAAGGCACTGTTCTAATATAAAATAAATTCCCTGCAAAGTCTCATAATTTTCTGAGATGCAGAAGTCCTAATAAAAATTCCTTGCATTTCTTTAAGACCCTTTACCATTGTCCTATTTCACTTTAATTTCTTAAAGGGCATTATTGTCTTTTTACACCTCATTAGAGTATTCCTTGCCTTGGTCAACTATTTTAGGAATTCTTCTTGACTGTCTAACCTTATTTAAATGATCAAAATGCCCTTTGTCTAACTCTGACTCAATGACATAACAGAGTGGCATACTTCAGTGCCATTTTTGTAATTTTATATTTTTCCCAGTCTTTATTAGCCCTGCCAACATACTTATTTGAAAATATTACTAGGCCTATAAAATGCCATTTTGGGCCCTCTACATGATCCACTACCTTCATGGGCTCAATTCCCGAGAAATTTCCCCAAAACATATTTCTAGGTTATTTTAATACATTATAAATTTCATAAATTCTACAAAACTCCTTTTTAAGCTCTATCAGTTTCATAAATTTTTATATTAATTATAGGAATTTACTGCCAAATTTTATCTGATTCTGAGGTCCACAGGATACTGTATTAATTTCCCTTTCTTTAAAAATTAATATAAATTTGTTGGGGCCTCAAATCAAAATTCTATGTTGCATCACATTTATCAGAATAATTTTCTTTATTTGCTGGAAAAATTTGGGACTAATCTGATTTCAGACATTTCTAGGCCTTTTCTGACTCAACTTTTAATAATTACCATTTTGCCCTTGAACTTTTGAAAATTACACTTTAGGCCCTCAACTTTTCATAATTACACTTAATGGTCTAAAGTTTATTTCTACTTTCATTTTTCAGCATAAAATTTTTAAACTTTTCATTTTAGTCCCTCTCTTCCTTCAAGACTCATCTAACATTTATTATTCCTTCTAATCACGTCATAATCCTTTCCAAACATCTTTTCACTCTCAGTATTATATAGATAGGGAAAATTAGGATATCACAGTTCAAGCTACTTCCAATTGAGTATAACTAAGGGTGAAAATAAGGATACAACATACTTACTATCTGTCTAATGAGTTAATCATCTATATAAATTTTAAGCTAATCCTCATAGAAAGATTACAATACATAAGAGCTTATGCTTAATGTGCACATCCCTTACTGGCTGTGTTATTCTAAGCATGAAAATGTGTTAATCAATTCAATAGAATGACTTGTATTCTTGGTTGGAACCTATTTAACATGATAGTCATATGGACTAATAGATTGTAGTTCATCATTTTTTTAAAATCTAGTATTTGAGTATGAGAAAAGTCTTTCAATCTCTATCGTGTAAAGCTTTTTTGGCTAACACTTATCCATATATATTTTTCTCTTGAAAAATTTCTAATGTGTTAACTTTGATGTTTAACATGTTATCCAACTTGATATTTCAAAGTGAAGCTATTGATATTTTTACTACAATTTGCTAACTTCGATGGTTTTAACAAAAACATGGGTTTTAATAAGTTTTAAAACATGTTTTAAAAGTTTCATCTTTTAACTAATTTTATTTTTAAGGAAGCATTATTTCTCAAAAAAAATTTGCATTCACATCTTTCAATAATTTTATCATTTTGTGTTTATTTTTTGTGAACTATGTGTATTAATCGACTAGTGTATGTCTATAAGTTATGTTTTATAGCTAAAAAAGGCCCAAAAATGCCCAGAATCAGACTAGTCTCAAATTTTTTCAGTAAATAGAGAAAATTATTCTGATCAGTTTGACACAACACAGAATTTTGATATGAGGTCCCAAAAAATTTATATTAATTTCTAAAGAAAGGAAAATTAATATAGTATCCTCTTGACCTCAAAATCTGATAAAATTTCATAGTAAATTCCTATAATTAATATGAGAATTTATGAAAATGACAAAGCTCAAAAAGGAGTTATGTAGAACTTATTATAGAATTTACAATGGATTAAAACACTGGATAAATATGTTTCGGGGGAATTTCTCTGTAGTTGAGCCCATGAAGGTAGTTGATCATGTAGAGGGCCCAAAATGATGACTTATATACCCAATGATATTTTGATATAAGTATGTGGGCCAGGGCTAATAAAGACCAAAAAATATAAAATTACAAAAATGCCACTGAAGGTATGCCACTGTGTTGTGTCATTAAGTCAGAGTTAGACGAAGGGCATTTTTGTCATTTGGATAGATCAAAAACGTCCAAGCAAGTATAAGATTGATTAGTCAATGTCAGTATATGCCCTGATAAGAAGTAAAGAGGTGTAAAATGACAATTATGCCCTTAGGGTTAATATAGTGCAAGATAGTGAACCAAGGGCATTTTAGTCATTTGCTAAGGGATTTGTAATTAAGTTTTGACCCAGTACAAGAGTGTCAATAGTAGGAAGAATCTAAATACTAGATTTAAGGTCAGAAAGTATATTATGAAATATCAGAAAATTTAGATTTAGAAAACAGTCTGGTTTTTGGGAAATCGGACTGAGTTAGTACCAAATTGGACTGAAATTCTTCCAGATACTTCCTCCCTTTGAAATTTTGTCACATGCCCTATGAGTTATCCCTTGATGATGTCATGGATGATGTTATAATTATCTTTTTTCAAAAAGTTAAATCCAAGATTAAATGTAAGCCATTAGATCAAATAGTACACAAAGTGATCTTGGCCATTCATTTCCATGAGATTTTTTTTGATAAATGCCCCCACAAATCTGAAGCAAACCATAGAGCATGAGAACCTTTGGGAACCTCTTGCAAAATGAAAACTCAAGCTAAGACAATGAAGATTCAAAGTACCAAAGTTCAAGCAAGCTAGAGATTAAAGGTAAGTAATATATCCTAACTTATTTTCCTTTGATTTGGGAGCTTGAACTTAGGGTTTTCGTGGAAGAAATTTGAGTTTTCCCTAAGGTGTTGTGCTGTCCAAAAATGTTAGATGAAAGGAGAAAGAAGAAATTAAAGTTAGAGTTATATGATTGAAGCTTAAACAAGTTAGTTAAGTGATTGGTTGTTGAATCAAGTTGATATTTTTAACGTTGCTATGGTTGAACCATTTTAGTTTGCACTGTTAATGATGGAAAGAAATGGAATTTTAATGATCTAATGCTTCTATTGAATTTATATGATGATTTTGTGTAGGATTGGATAGGTTTTGAACCTTAGAAGTATTGTAATTCCAAGTTGTAGTTTTTGAAGTTATTCTCTATTACTGTTCACTCACATTAACAGTAATTGGAATTTCACGATTTTAATACTTTCAATGGTTTTAAAATGAAAAGTTGTGCGGGATAAAGTGGAGAAACAAGTATGGGAAGCATTAGAATCAAAATGAGAATTTTAGAAAGAAAAGAGGGTGTTATGCAATTCTATACATAACAATGCATAGGAGCTAGAATTTCATGATTCTAAGCTCATAAATGGATTCAAAAGATGAAATTAAAGTCAAGACATCAATTGGTTCAAGGGCCAAGATAATTAGTCAAGACTAGAGAAAGTTATGTTAGTAAAGAGTTTATCAAGGCTAGTCTTGAACATTATTGGAGTTCATGGTCCTAATGAATTATGTGATGAATATGGGTGTGTTTAGGACCTTGAAACATCCAAGAAGATTTTGGGAAGTGATTGACCAAAAGGCTTCATGGTTGGAAAGCTAGGGAGCAAGTGCAAAAGATCAAGATGAAAGCTGAAGTGCAAGGTAGTGGACTTACCTCTTTATGTGCTTGATATAGTATGCTTATGTGTTGGCATGTATATGATATTTGAATGATGTGTGACATGATAAATAATGTTGAATGTATTGTGAATAACATGTTTTCCATAGCCATGTACTTTTAAGTAAAAGTATATGGCATGATGGCATCTCACTAATTAAAGAAAGTTTAATGAAATTACATATCATGCATTAGCATTCATGTTGTATATTTAATTAGTCATGTTTGATACTAAGATTCCCTAGAATCTCACCCTCCCATAACTAACCATAATAGGTTATTCATGATGGAAGGATTATGTTTGGTACTTGAGCTAAGGAATGGAAGAGGAAGAGTAGACAAGTGATAGCGTGCATGTATGTTGGTATTTTTATATAATGTTATGTAATATCCATTATATGTAAAGAAAATGGATGAAAGAATTATGGCACAACCGCATGATGTATATTAATGCATGTGGAAGGCAAAAGAGATGGTTTATGCATGCTGGAACAATTATTGAATGTGAAAGAAAGGAAACTTAAATGGTAAAAATATAGGGCCTAAAGCAGTTTTGTTGTGGCTTCAGTTTGACTTAGCAAATGAAATAATTATTTCACAAAATTTTATAATCATGTATTACACATCCATATCTTTAAATTCATAGGTAACACGCCTCATTTGTATGTGTATATCAAGAGAAATGAATTTCCAAAGTTAAGAGACAGAATCTGGAAAATCCAGAATTTGCCATATGAATAGTAAAAAGTAACAATTTAACTGTATAAATTGGCAAAGTAAATGTCCATATTTCTATTTTCCCCCTAAAGATCTATGAAAGAGATTCAATTATAAATTTGGATCACCTCCATATGATTTTTCTACAATTAGTTATGAACTTTTAAAATTGAACTATAAATCTGGAAATCACCAAATGAACAATACCCGAGAAATAAGTTTTAAAATTTTAATTTTTGGGGTAATGTAATGCTTCTGCTAATCAAATACACTTTCAAATATGTACTATGAGGTGGTAAAAGTAGGATGTTTCACTAATCAACTAGTGTGTGTTTTTCGATTGAGGCATCTATCTTTATAAAATCTTTGAGAAATTGTATAAAAACCTTATTTTAAAAGAAATGTTATTTCTCAAAAGTTTCAACTTTATAAATTTATTATGTAAAATTTTATCATTTTATTATATTCAAAAGAATTTTAAAGCAAATGATTTACTCAGAAGGTACCCTGATCTGTCACCAATATTTGGTACTAATAAAATTGCTCTATCTAACCTCCTGGAATCAATAAGTATTGAGTGTTAGTTCCATTTAGATAGGCTGGATCACCCAAAAGGGGGTGAATTTGGTGAACGACGACTTTTAAGTATTTTTTAAAACTTTTTCATAATCTGATGAATAAAACATTATTATTTGAAAACTCTGCTTGAAAACAAACTACTGAAAATCAAAGAGTTACGGAAGAAGAATTTGCACAGATAATTTATCATGATTTTGTCTTTTTTGACCTAGGTCTAGTCCTTAGCTTCTCACTAAGATTTTCCAATCCATTATAAACACTAAGATTACATTGGGATCTTAGTAACATTTACAACCTCAATTTTAACGGCTAATTGAGAACCACCTCAAACTTGAGGTTACACCCCACTTGGAGGCTACGCTCTCCCTTAAACTGATATGAGCAATTCCCAACCTTGAATCCCCTAATTCCAAGGTTTTACTCTGACACATTGGAAGAAATGAAGGGTGAATCTAACTCTCAAAAAGACTAAGTATATAGACATTGAAGCTCACTGAAAAATCTCCCTTAAAGAATAATGCATGAAGATTATAGAGTTGGAATGTTTTATGGGTTATTGGCTATTTGATGATTTCATGACTGAGTATTATTGATATCTCATCATCCTATTATCATTAATCATCACCAACCTCATTACATTGAATGCTCTTCTTTTTATATTTTTTCTTTGTAACCATTAAGCATTTTTTTTGTTGAGGTTTTCTTCTGTTGAGTTTTCTATCCGTTAGAAATATGACTGTTGAACTAGTCGTTATATCCATTGAGGCTTTTGTCTTTTTGTCATTAAAAATGGTTTTACTTTGAGAATAATTGATTAACTATTAGATTAATGTCAATTAATGTAACATCTAATAGATTAATCATAGTTGAATTCATTCAAAGTGTTTTATATTGAAATTAATCAATTAAGAGATCTATTAATGATAATTAATCAAATAGGTATCGATTAATTGATAATGACTGTGTTAAAATTGTTCCTTTTGAAGATTAATTGATTGATTGATTTATTGATAATGGGTGTTAATCGAACATCTAATCGATTAACTAGTGTTAACTTATGTTTAAATGTCATTTTTTCACAATTAATCAATTGACTATCCAAATACTTAGAATTAATCAGACAGTTAATCAATTAATTGATGAAATTAATCTATTACTTAATCGATTAATATGGGTTTTAACAGTTATCAGTCACAACTCTTCACTATTCAACTACAACCCTAATCGATTATTCTCCAAATTCTCTCAACTCCAATATCCAAAATCCCACATATTTCTTTAGGGGAAGATCATGCACCATCTTTCTATCAAAACCCAACCAAAAATACCTCCAAATTCCTCCATTTTATTGATCAAATTTGCCAAAAGTTGTAGAATATGGTGCAAACCAAAACTACCAAGGTAACCAAGGAAAGGCTAGAAGTTCCAAAGGGCAAAGGGAAGGCACCGACGAGCATGATACCAGTGGGGAAAGGGAAAAGTCAAGACTCTAATCCATCTCCTTAGTCTAAAAGGAAGGCTAAGTCGTAGAAGGCAAACTCTGACATTGATTCAGATCTAGATTTCAACGAGAAGCTTGAAAGGTTGATCAAGTTTACCACTGCTTCCCTAGAAAAAGACAAAAGCCTACTACATCTTTAGTTCCTTCAGAGCCCCAGTTATTAGGACTATTTCTTCAAGGTAATATCAATCTAGATGTAGAAATGGCTAGGTTTAACTTAGAATTTAGGGAAAGGAAATGCTATATGATAGTATATATTCACATATCAGCCCTGAAGTTAGACTATAGAGTGAACCTAGACCTTATTGAGCCTTTATATCATTATGAGAGCTGGTTGAGGATTAATGAGCCATATAGTCTTGGGATAGTTGAAGATTTTATTGTAACATGGTGATAGTAGACACTGTGGATGATAATGATAATAACATTGTGATTGACAGTTACCTAACTACCTTTAGCATGATCAAACTAACCTTTAGTGTGACCAACCACATGATAGGAGCCCCTCCCTATGATGTAATGAGGCCTTTGAATTAGGCTCAAGCATATCACATTCTTCTCCATACGAACAAGACTTATCAAGGATCACTCACTTTTACCCTAAGATAGATGTGTGATCATTATCATATCATTCACTACATCTACTCTCGACATATGATTATCAAGTCTCAAGCTTCAGCTACATCAATCAGTAAGACTACATCACTCTGGCAAGAATTATCAGCAAAGAAAAGCTCAACCTGGGAGCTTTTATTTATATCCAGATGAGAGACTTTTGCTTGAAGAAGATGTAGACTACTCTGATCCTTTCCCATAGTTTGTCTCCTTCATCCTCAAGCATTACAATATTCACCATCTGGAGGAAAGGAAGAAGGAGGAGATCAGTGTATTCAAAATAACGTAATTGAACAAGACAAAGATCAAGTTGCCATATGATGCCAAGAAGGGCAAGGTTCCTAGAGAGCCTTAGGCTAAGCAACCCCTATCAGTGCTTCCTTTCCTAAAGACGAAGGTTATTCCTCTGCTAGACCATATGTAGCTACAACTTTATCCTTTATGGGAGTATCTATTCAGAGGTACCTTCAGATAGAGTTTACAGAGTTGGAGAGCTGACTCACAGCTTCGAGGAAGGAAGCTAACTTGGCTATTAAGAGATATAACTATGGGATCCAAACTATATTTGAAGCTCATATACAAGATTTCCAAGCTTTTAAGGAAGAGTTTAGAAAGTGGCATATCCTAATTTTTCCCTATCTGTATAAGACTAATATAGGAAAGAGGTTTATAAAGGATTGTGACGACGATTATAAGGAATGATAAAGTTTAAATGAATCTTGAAGAAATAAAATGGACTAAACTAAAATGTTTAAAAGTTCTATGGTGCAAAAACAAAAGTAAACATAAACTTGGGGCCATTAAGTGTAACTGTGAAAAGTTGAGGGCAAAGTATAATGTTTAAAAGTTTAGGGGCAAAATGGTAATTATTAAAAGTTGAGTAAAAAAAGGCCTAAAACTACCCGTAATTAGTTCAGTCCAAAATTTTCTCAGTAAATAGAGAAAATTATTCTGGTTAATTTGACGCAATACAGAATTTTGATTTGAGGTCCCAAAAAATTGATATACATTTTAGAAGAAAAGAAAATTAATATAGTAACTTCTAGACCTCAGAATTAGATGAAATTTGACACTAAATTCTTATAATTAATATAAGAATTTATGAAATTGATATACCTCAAAAATGATTTTTGTACAATTTATTATGGAATTTACAATGGATTAAAACACCTGATAAATACGTTTTGGGGGAATTTATCGGGAGTTGAGCCCAAGAAGGTAATACATCATGTAGAAGGACCAAAATGGCAACTTATAGATCCAAAAATATATTTAGATAAGTTTATGGGCTAGTGTTAATAAAGATAGAAAAATGTAAAATTACAAAAATGCCACTAAGTGTGGCCTTGTGTTATAATAAAGAACTAGAGATGAATAGAGGGTATTTTAATCATTTTGGACAGTCTAAAATGCTAAGCCAAGTATAGGGGTGATTTATCAGAGTTAGTATATGCCCAGATAAGAAGTAAAAGGACGTGAAATGATAATTTTACCCTTAGGGTTAATATAATGCAAGATAGATAACCAAGGGCATTTCTGTCATATCCTAATTTTTGCCTATTTGTATAATACTAATAGTGGAAAGAGGTTTGGAAAGGATTATGATGAAGATCAGAAGAAATGATAATGGTTAGATTAGTCTTGAAGAAAGAAAAGGACTAAAACATAAATTAGAAAAGGTTGAAGGCAAAGAAAGTTAAAGTAGAAATAAAAGTTGGGCCAAAAGTGGTAATTTTCAAAAGTTAGGGGACTTAAATGTAATTAAGTAAAAATTTCAAGGGCAAAATTGTAATTATAGAAGGATCAGCCAGAAAAGGGTTAGAACTGCTTGAAAGTATTTCAGTCCCATATTCCATCAGTAAATAAAAGAAGTTGCACTGGTTAATCTAGTATTGTATAGAAATTTTATTAGGGCTCTAGATAGCAGATATTTATCTGATAGTCTGAAAGTTATCTAAAATTTTATCAGATTTCATGGATTTCATATATAAATGGGAGAGTTACAGGAAAGTGTGCCCTATAGTGTCATATGTCATGGATCTGACAGAACCCCGGAAGAAGTTCTGTATAAAAAGTTATTCATATATTAAGGAATTTTAACGGGAGTTTGATAACACCCGTGATCTGATAATGGAAGTTATCGGTATGTAAGCCTGGATAGAATGAGATCAAATGACCTCATATATAGGCCCATGATGACGCTAAGGAGGGCCCAAAACCCAGGGTAACTGTTTATCAGTAGAAGGGGCCAATGTCCAGAAAAAGTGCATAATTATGAAAATACCCCTGGATGCCCAGATTGTACCAGTGATGGATAAAGGGCATTTTAGTCATCTAGGACAAGCTAAAAACGTGGCACATAGTATAAATATGATTAGTTGGTCCAGTATATATGCCTTAAGGAAGTATAAAGAGGGTATTTTGGTCATTTTCTAAGGGATGAATGGCAGATAAATATTCAGTATAACCATGTCAATGGTATGAGAAGCCTAGACATTGATTTCCAGGATAGAATACATATTCTGATATATTATAAAAAAAATAGAAACAGAAAATAATCCTGTTGTTGTGAAACTACTCTGACTAGTACCAGATTGGCCTGGAATTTTTCCAGAAGCTTCTTTACATGAGAATTTCACTACATACCCCCATGAGGTGTCCCTTGAGCTGCCCCTTATGATGTCATAATTATTTCTTTTTGAAAAAGTTAAATCCAAGATTAAATGTGATCCTTTAGATCAAATAGTGCACAAAGTAATCTTGGCCATTGATTTTCCATGAAATTTTTTATAAATACCCCCTCAAATCTGGTTCAAAACCATGGCCTCATGAACCTTGGGGAAACTCTTGTAAAATGGAAGCTCAAGCCAAGATAAAGAAGATTCAAGGTACTAAAGTTCAAGCAAGTTAGAGATTGAAGGTAAGCAATCTCTCCTAGCTATTTTCCTTTGATTTGGGAGCTTGAACTTATGGTTTTTATGGGAAAAAGTTGAATTTTCTCTAAGGGGTTGTGCTGTCTAAAAACCTTAGATGGAAGGGGAAAGAAGAAATTAAAGTTAGAAGTACATGATTGAAGCTTAAACAAGCTAGTTAAGTGATTGGTTGTTGAATCAAATTGATATTCTTGACTTTGCCAAGGGTGAATCTATTCAGTCTGTGCTGTTCATGAGGGAAGGAAATGGAATTTAAATTATTTAAAGCTTCCATTGAATTTATATGATGATTTTGTGTAGGATTGGAAAGGTTTTGAACCTTGGAAGCATTGAAATTCCAAGATTATAGTTTTTGAAATTCTTCTCTATTACTATTCACTCGCATGAACAGTGATTGGAATTTCATGATTTTGATGCTTCCTATGGTTTTAAAATGAAAAGTTGTGTGGGATATAGTTGAGAAACAAGTATGGGAAGCATTAGAATCAAAATGAGAATTTTTGAAAAAATTGTGTGCATGTGTTCGATTTTGTACAGAAGGCCATGAAGGAGCTGTAATTTCATGATTCTAATATCATAAATGGATTAAAAAGATGCAATTGTGCAGGGTAAAGTCAAGACATCAATTGGTTCAAGAGCGAAGTTGATTAGTAAAGATTAGAGAAAGTATGATAATAAAGAGTGTAACAAGGTTAGTCTTGAACATGGTTGGAGTTCATGGGTCCTAATGAATTATGTGATGAATATGAATATCTTTAGGCCTTGAAACATCCAAGAAAATGTTGGGAAGTGATTGACATAAAGGCTTCATGGTTGGAAAACTAGGGAGCAAGCGCAAAAGATCAAGAGAAAATCTTAAGTGCAAGGTAGTGAACTTACCTCTTTATGTGCTTGATGTGGTATGTTTATGTGTTGACATGTATATGATATTTGAATTATGTAGTGACATGATAAATGAGGTTGAATGTATTGTGAATAACATGTTTTCCATGGCCATGCACTTTATGTAAGAGTATATAGCATGATGGCATGTCACCAATCAAAGAAAGTTAATGAAATTACATATCAAGTATTAGCATCCATCTTGCATATTTAAGTGGTAATGTTTGCTACTGATATTCCCTAGAATCTCATTCTCCCATAACCAACCAATTTAGGTCAAGCATTGTGGAAAATGTATGCATGGAGAAGAGCTAAATAATGGAAGAAAGGAATGGAAGTAATTGATATCATAGCATATGCTATGGATTATCTATGTATGTAAATGTTATATAAGGTGTCCATATATGTGATAAAATTATTTTTAATACTTATACCATATGTACATGATGTATATGAATATTGACAAGCTTATTTGATGGCTTATGCATGCTGGAACAATTATTGAAAGTGATAGAAAAGAAACTGAAATGGTAAAAACGTAGGTCCTAAAGCGGTTTTGTTGTGGCTTCAGTTGGGCCTAGCAAATGGAGGAATTATTTTACAAAATTTTACAAGCTTGTAGAACACATCCAGAGCTTTAATTTCATAGGTAGAACATTTCATTTGGATGTGTATATCAAGAGAAATGAATTTCCTAAGCAAGGGACCAAAATCTGTTTCCAGAGTTTTTGGCCAAATGAACAGTAAACTTCAACAAATAAACTGTATTAAATAGCTAATCATTTGGTCTGAAAATTATTTTTCCCTTAAAGTTAAAGATTTTATCTCCATGTAGGTTTTTGAACCACTTCATTTCAATTTTTATAGAATTAATTATAATTTTTTGAAGTTCATTGCATAATTTGGGACACAATATGAATAGTAACCCGAGAAAGAGTAAAATGCCATATTTGGCTAATGGACTTCCAAGGTCTTGTAAGTGGTTTCAAATGCTACTAATGGTACTTAAGACATAAAAGGAAGGATGTTATATTTTGATATCAAAGCAAAGGATTCTGGCTGAGGAAATGCTCTGAATAGATTATTTGTAGACTTATATAAGATAGTTCTCAGACCCTATCCCTAAACAGTAAGTAGTTTGTTAAGTTAGGGTATGTAATGGGATAATTAGCATTGCTTAATTAAACAAAGATTGCAAGAATATATATGATATTTCATAAAGTTAATTCAAAGGCTTCAGTTAATAAGGGAGACCCCAGACCAGTAATGATATATGAAGATCATCCCTCAGACAATGGAGAGAGTTTAGAGGAGAGTATGGGGGATCAGTCAGGAAAGTCTACAGTAGAATGTCCCATAGATGTTCTTGTAGAATCAAACCTATAGTCTAGAGGTGATGTAGAGATTCATTATGAAGTTGTGTATGCACCATATGATATTGAGTCTAGTGACTTTACACAGTATGAGGTTGTTAGAGTGCCCTTTAACCCTGATATAAGTTCTATTCCTCCGTGATAGGACAGATTACAGCTGAGGAAGCTAAGTACTGGTACTGGATTATGGGTAGACCAGATATTATTCCTCCTCCATTAGAGTTTGAGGAAAGAGTTGTTATGAGTAATAGACCACAATCCCCTAATTCAGACATCCTGTATGAGTTTATGACAGTTCCTATCCATTCCCTAAGTCTAGGAATATGTGACTTTATAGAGAATGATTAGCGTGATGTTCCTGGTTCTAGTCAACCCCAGCATTCTTTATTAAAGACAAATAATGCTGACTGTATCAGTCTCAAGGAAGTTGTGGAAAGTGAATTACTCAGTTTAGGTCAGGGGATGGATAGAAGTAGAAATCAAGAGCAGTTAGTTTACCTATAGTTCCTCAATGCAGCAAGGATGATAAACAGATATACAGTATAGGGCATTAATCTAATATACTCTAGAAGACTGGCATGAGATGATAGTAAGTCATGTATTGCCATATACCCCTATATGGCATATAGAGTTAAGTGAGTATTTGGCAAATGATCTGCCAATCGATATACAAGGGGTAATGTATGTACAAATGTTATGGTGGCATAAAAGGTGATGGCTAGAAGTACCAAACAAGTTATGTTATGATGATTTAAGCCACAGGTCACGACAAAGATTTACAGAAACTTTGGTCATGACAAGTAAAGACCATTAATCACGATGGGAATTCCCTGAGCTGCTAGGCTGTGACGGAAGATGATCTATGGTTGTGACAGAAGAATACAGAGTTGTTAAGCCATGACAAGTAAGTTGAGATGGTCACGACTAAATGTTATAGAGAATATGAGATGCGGCTAGCAAGTACTCAAGTGGTGACTAAAATGCACAGTGACCTGATGACAATAATAAAGATGCTGACCTCACTGAAGGTTATCTCAGTTATAGATTTAGCATAGAGTGCATGCAAGTTAAACAGTATGAAGCACTAAGATACAGAAGATCAATTTAAGAAGAGGTTCTAAAGTAGATCCTCCATATGATCATACGGAGTTGATTTACAGTACGAAATACTTTGTGCAGCTAGTCTCCATTGAACAGAATAATGAGAAGTTAGAATGAGACTTGCCTAAGAATGATATAATATATGGCCTAAGGTTAAAGACGTGATGGCTGATAGATAGAAAATTAATGGTTCCAAGACAGAGGGATTATATCATGAAGAGATAGTAACCTAATACTTTGCCCTAGAGAACAGAAGTAGTAATGTTAGATGATGAATGAGATCCAAATGACTTAAATTAGTCAGGATCTAGAAATAGACCAGAAAGGAACTATAGTCCAGTCATGAACAGACTGAGACTGACATATAGAAAGAGTTAAGAGATATAGAGAGATACAGAAGTTACTCCATACGAGATGGAGAGTGATCTACTCACTTGAGAAGTTTTTCTCAAAGAGTTTAAAAGAAGTATTCCTCTCAATTAGAGAGAGGTGAGCGTGAGGTTAAGGGTTAGAACAAAGGACAGAGAAACACTTTGATGAATAATTAGCCGAGTTCATCTATATGAACCTTGAGACTTAATAAGAGACACTTTCTCGCCTGTTAGTAATCCAGGAGGATAAGGGAAAACTTAAAAGTTCAAATGGCATAAAGATATGAGCCAAGCCTTCCTCAGTTACCTGAAAGGAGATAGTTTACTTAGTTATAGATTATTACTGGATTACGGTGAGGCCAAGGACACAGAAGTCCTTCAGGTTAGAGACATAGAAGTCTTACAGGCGATGAGAAATGTTATGATAAGAATGAATATGGCCCAATAAGGTAGCCATAGATTCAAAAATAAAGTAACTCCCCTATTCCTCATGTAAGAAAGAGTAAAGAATGGTTAAGTCTATACCCTAGTAAGAGGGTGATGTGGCAGCTTAAGTGAAACAAGTAAATGACTCAGGTACCTGAATAGATGATCAGGACCTAGTAGTTGAGGTGATAAAGGGATAGAATACTTTAAAGTCTACCTAGTTAATTGTTTAATTGTAATGTGAGTATAAGGGATGGTTGAGCAAACTATGTAATAGTGATAATGGCTTATGTGCCATAAGTTATGATGAGAGATTGCATCTCCTTACAGTTGTCATATGATGACACGCATATTAGAGAATGCTTAAATGATTGCATTTCCTTGCATATTATGCATGTTGAGTATGCTATGATGAATGAATACTCCCCTTTACATTATATGCAGGGTAGAGTAGATATGATGAAAAAGTTTTGAAAGGTTTATTGTTCCCATATCCTACGATATGCAATTAAATAATTTAACTTGATGATGATGTGGCTCTAAGAAGGAGCAGTTTCTAAGTAATATAAGTTAATATTTTTACAATAGAGCTAGATTACTCTTACGATATAATAAGTTTGCCTTTAAAATAAAGCCAAGAGATGGGACAGTATAACTCAGATAGAGTAAGGTCTCTCTGATAAGATGGATAGATGATGATAGATATGTTTATGGTAGAGCCTATGTAGCTCTCTACAGTAATGGATATAGTGAAATTGTAAAAGATGAGAATGATATGAGAAATTCCTAGGTGATAAGAGAAATGAGTGATAAGAGAAATGAGTAAAGTCCTAATAGATAATAGTGGCTTCTGTGATCACTTTTGGGGAATTATCTGTGGAGTTAACAACTATGTGGAAGTGACTAACTTTGTAACTTTGTCTATTGGTTTAGGTCTTCCAGAGATGAGAATACATTACAACGGAAATACAGTAGATCCCAATATGGCTCACAGGGTCACAGTTAGATCCTGAAAAAGGCTTACGGTTGATCGCAGTAGATCCTGAGGGTCACAGTAGACTAAGCCTAGAGCTAGTAAGTAATGAGTCATAAGTACAATATTTCTTTGGAAGGACGAATACTAAGGAAAAGTTAAGATATAAAAGCTTCACAAGTTGATTAACTAATAATAGAGAGAGTACCCATGATGCTAGTTTCAGATAGGCTTATTACTATCAGGGATTGAACTCAGAATCTTCTTACACCCAATAGGAACTAAATGATCAAAGTTAAGGTAATTAACTCTAAGTAAGATAAGATTACAAAGAATAAGAATGAAAGGTAAATAGATCTTCTAGATGAGGATAAAGAGATTAGAAGGCCAGATAGACCCAAGAGAGATAGTATAAGATGGATCTAAGATAGTAAAGTACTAGGGTTGGAACCTGTTAGCACTAGTGCTTCAAATTTTTATCTGCATATTTCAGTTAAGCGTGCTCAGGCAAGAGTAGTCCAATGATGGGTGACCCTTGGGAAATGATAGAAGAATGTAGAAATGCCATAAAAATTGGCATATATGCACAGAGTTATATAAAATGATAGAAAGAGCTATGAAAAGTAAGAAAGGGTTATGAACAGTAAGAGACTATAACCCTTATGTTAAGTCCAAATGAAATGGATTTGAAAGATAGACTATGGTATAGCTAGATTTGGCCATATATGCCATGTTATGGCATGAAAGATACAAAATGAGATATGTTATGAAAAGTATATAATGAGATATGTTATGAGAATTATGTATTGAGAAGTACGATATAAGTGGCTTTATAGCTAGCCTTTAAGCAGATTGAGAGGCTTTATTTTTGAAAGGGATAAGATGTTCAAATATTATATTACAGATGATGGAGCAAGTGAGAGCTTTCACTCTTTGCATGAAATGCTAGGCATTATGTTATGTTTATAGAATATGCTAAAGCTCTGAATGTTAGAGCAGTGCAAGCTCTGAGTGTTAAAGCTGTGCAAGCTCCGAGTGTTAAAGTTGTGCATATTAAGAGAAGGAATGCTTGAGCTCCGATGTTAGAGCTTTGCATTCATGGGCAGGAATGTAGTCCTGCAATATGTTAGCCAGGCATTATGCATATTAGAGTATGTGCTCCTATGTGCTCCTCTTTAGTAGTGAAGCAACGAAAGAAGGAATAATGACATAAGTCCTCTCTCTATATTATGACGAGTTATTAAAGATAATGAGAAGTATGATGATATGAAAATGAGAGATAAAGTTTGGCGGATGTTTAGAGAATTTCGCTAGATACCTAGATAAGCAATAAGTGATTGCACTAAGAAGTATGATGAATAGTTAGCAGAAGCTCCAGAATATAGTAGTATTCGAGGGACTTTTATATGAAAGAAATGGACACTACTCACAAATCCAGTATAGTGAGAAGTCTATATGTACATAAATGCAAAGTAATGAAGTAAGCAATAGAATGAACTAGAGTTTAACTCTAATTAAGTTGATTCATAATAGAAGAATGATCATAGTAAGATATGAAGATTTGCGGATATGAAAAGTACTCAACTAAGATGTCAAAATAGAAGATAAGAGGTAAATGCCCCAATCCTTAGTCATAAAGAGGACAAGGATACCTATACAAGATTGTTGACTAAGGTGCTAAGTAAATTTTAAGGACGAAATTTATTTTAAGGGGGTAGAAATATCATATCCTAAATTTTCTCTATCTGTATAATACTGATAGTGGAAAAGTTTAGAAAGGATTATGACGAAGATCAGAAGAAATGATAAAGGTTAAATGAGTCTTCAAGAAAGAAAGGGACCTAAAAAATAGAAAGTTTAAAGGCCAAAAGTTAAAGTAAAAATAAAAGTTGGGCCAAAAGTGGTAATTTCCAAAAATTTAGGGACCTAAGTGTAAATAAGCAAATGTTCAAGGACCTAAATATAAATATAGAAAAGTTGAGCCAAAATAGGCAAAAAAAGCCCAGAATCATATTAGACTCAAATTTTACCGGTAGATAGATAAAGTGATTCCAGTCAGTTTAAGGAGTCACAGAATTTTGATTTGAGGTCCCGATTAATTGATATAAGTTCCTGAAGTTAGAAGGAATTATTGCCATATTTTTAGACTTCAGAATCAAATGAAATTTTATAAGAAGTTTCTATATTTAATATAAGAATTTATAAAACTGACAGAGTCAGAAAAGGAATCCTGTAGAATTCTTACGGGATTTTACGGTAAAATAGAATACCCGATAAATAGGATCGGGAGAGTTATCTTGTGAATTGGGCCAAAAAGGCAATAAAGGCATTGAGCCCATATTAAGGCCCAAATGGCGCCATCATGAGCCCAATAAGGTAGTGAGACAGTTAAGTGGGCCAGAGTCCAAAGTAGTCTAGGAAAAGTGCGAAATTACGAAAATGTCCCTAGATGCCCGGATTGTATCAGAGATAGATGGAGGGCATTTTGGTCATTTTGGACAGTTAAAAAATGTGGGACATAGTATAAATATGATTAGTTAGAGCCAGTATATGTCCTGAGGTAGTGTAAAGAGGGGTAAAATGACAATTATGCCCTTAGGGTTAGTATAGTTCAAGGAAGGACACCAAGGGTATATTGGTCATTTTTCAAGGGATGGATGGTAGATAAATATTTAGTATATCATTTTCAATGGTATAAGAAGCCTAGAAATTGATTTCTATGATAGAACACATATCCTGATATATTATAAAAAATTAGGAGGAGAAAACGGTCCGATTGTTGTAAAATTGCTCCGATCGGTACTGGATTAGACTGGAATTTTTCCAGAAACTTCCCCCAATGGAATTCCACCATATACCCCCATGAGGTGTCCCTTGATCTGTGCCACATGATGTCATAATCATTCTTTTTTGAAAAAGTTAAATCTAAGATTAAATGTGGGCCTTTAGATCAAATAGTAACCAAATCAATCTTGGCCATTGATTTTCCATGGATTTTGGCTATAAATACCCCCTCATTTCTGCATCAAAACCGTGGCCTCATGAACCCTTGGGGAAACTCTTGTAAAATGAAAACTCAAGGCAAGACAAAGAAGATTCAAGGTACCAAAGTTCAAGCAAGCTAGAGATTAAAGGTAAGCAATCTCTCCTAGCTTATTTTCCTTTGATTTGGGAGCTTGAACTTAGGGTTTTCATGGGAAAAGTTTAGTTTTCTCTAAGGTTTTGTTCTGCCCAAAAACCTTAGATGAAAGGGGAAAGAAGAAATTAAAGTTAGAAACATATGATTGAAGCTTAAACAAGCTAGTTAAGTGCTTGGTTGTTGAATCAAGTTGATATTCTTGACTTTGCCATGGTGTACCCTGTTCGGTATGCACTGTTCATGAGGTAAATAAATGTAATTTCAATAATTTAATGCTTCCATTGAATTTATATGATGGTTTTGTGTAGGATTGGAAAGGTTTTGAACCTTGGAAACATTAAAACCTCAAGGTTGTAGTTTTTGAAATCCTTCATGGTTACTGTTCACTCGCATGAACAGTGATCGGAATTTCATGATTTTGATGCTTCCAATGGTTTTAAAATGAAAATTTGTGTGGGGTAAAGTAGCGAAACAAGTATGTGAAGCATTAGAATCAAAATGAGAATTTTTGAAAAAATTGTGTGCATGTGTTTGGTTCTGTACACCAGGCCATGAAGGAGCTAGAATTTCGTGATTCTAAGCTCATAAATGGATTCAAAAGATAAAATTGTGTTGGGTAAAGTTAAGACAATAATTGGTTCAAGAGCCAAGTGAATTAGTGAAGATTAGATAAAGTTATGATACTAAAGAGTGTAACAAGGTTAGTCTTGAACATGGTTGGAGTTCATGATTCCTAATGAATTATATGATGAATATGAATGTGTTTATGACCTTGAAACATCCAAGAAGATGTTGGGAAGTGATTGACATAAAGGCTTCATGGTTGGAAAGTTAGTGCAAAAGATCAAGAGAAAAGCTTAAGTGCAAGGTAGTGAACTTACTTTTTTATATGCTTGATGTGGTATGCTTATGTGTTGACATGTATATGATATTTGAATAATGTTGTGACATGATAAATGATATTGAATGTATTGTGAATAACATGTTTTCCATGGCCATGCACTTTATGTAAACGTATATAGAATGATGGCATGTCACTAATCAAAGAAAGTTAATGCAATTACATATCATGCATTAGCTTCCATCTTGTATATTTAAGTACTAATATTTGCTATTGAGATTCCCTAGAATCTCACTCTCCCATAACCAACCAATTTAGGTCAAGCATTATGGAAAATACATGCATGGAGAAGAGCTAAAGAATGGAAGAGAAGAATGGAAGTAATTGATATCATAGCATATGCTATGGATTATCTATGTATGTAAATGTTATATAAGGTATCCATCTATGTGATGAAATTATTTGTAATACTTGTACCATATGTATATGATGTATATGAATATTGAAAAGCTTATTTGATGGCTTATGCATGCTGGAACAATTATTGAAAGTGAAAGAAAAGAAACTAAAATGGTAAAAACGTGGGTCCTAAAGCAGTTTTGTTGTGGCTTTAGTTTGACCTAGCAAATGGAGGAATTATTTCACAAAATTTTACAAGTGTGCAGCACACATACATATCTTTAAGTGCATAGGTATAACATTTCATTTGGATGTGTATATCAAGAGAAATGAATTTCCCAAGTAAGGGACTAGAATCTGTTTCCTGAGTTTTTGACCAAATGAACAGTAAACTTCAACGAATAAACTGTATTAACTGGATAATCATTTGGTCTGGAAATTATTTCCCTTAAATTTAAAGATGTTATCTCCACGTAGTTTTTTGAACCACTTTATTTTGATTTTTATAGAATTAATTATGATTTTTTCAAATTCATTACGTAATCTAGAATACCATATGAACAGTATCCCAAGAAAGAGTAAAATGCCAAATTTGGCCAATAGACTTCCAAGGACTTATAAGTGGTTTCAAATGCTACTGAATGGTCCCTAAGATGTATAAAAGGAAGGATGTTACATTGATGATAGAAGAAGATGAAATTTCATTGATATAATACTTCCATTGAATTTGTATGATAATTTTGTGTAGGATTGGATAGGTTTTGAACCTTGGAAGCATTAGAATTGAAAGTTTAATTCTTAGAATTCTTCTCTATTACTATTCATTCATATGAATAGTGATTAAAATTTCATGATTTTGATACTTCCAATGATTTTAAATAAAAAGTTGTGTGGGATAAAGTAGAGAAACAAGTATTAGAAGCATTGGAATCAAAATGACATTTTTTGAAAGAAAAAGAGTGGTTATGAAAATCTGTCCAAAACAGTGCATAGGAGCTAAAATTTCATGATTATAAACTTATAAATGGATTCAAAAGATTAAATTGTGTAGGGTAAAGTCAAGACATCAATTGATTCAAAGGACAAGCCAATTAGTAAAGATTAAGGAAAGTTAAGTAGTTAAGTAAGCCCAATGTTCAAGAGAGCTAGTTTGCAATGAATGGGTGGTAATGTTATGTAAGGAATTGATTGGTGTGCTCAAAAGCAGCAGCCACACATCAAGAAGAAGTAAGAAGGAAAAGGCAAAGATCAAGTAAAGGAAGGTCAAGTATATGAGTTAGTAAACTTATCTTAAACTTGTATGTATTGAATGTGATGCTGAGTTGTGATATGGCTATGTTGAATTATATTGCATATGTGTTTATGATTGAAGCTCTCTTTCTATGATTACTTTGGCCAATTGTATTTTATATATTACATGGAAGCATGCGCAATACACAATGTTAACACTTTAATAAGCAAGCACAATTATTTACTTAATGATGCATTGTTTAATACCATTTGCTATAATATAAATGTTACATGAGCAATTGTTAAGTGTAATGATGTTACATGACAAGTTTGAAAAAAAATGTTCATGATGTAAGGAAAAATAGTAAATGATGGAATAAATATATGAAATTTTATACAAATTTAGTTAACATGTCAAGCTTCTTTTTGACACAAAGAACACCTTATTTTGATATCTATACAAAGAGAATGAATTTTCTAAAGTCAGAGACCAATATCTGTTTTCAGAATTTTTGACCAAATGAATAGTAATATTTTACCATTAAACTGTATTAATTAAGTAAACATTTGATCTAGAAATTATCTTTTCATTAAATTTTAAGATGTTATATTCACGTAACTTTTTGAACAATATCATTTCAATTTTAAATTTTTGAAGTTCATCACCAAATTTGGAATACCATATGAACAGTAACTCGAGTAAAGTAAAATTTCCAAATTTAGCTAATAAACTTCAAAGGTCATGTAAGTGGTTCTAAAGGCTATCGAATGGTTCCTAAGACATACGAAAGTAAGGATGTTTCATTTTAGTATTAGAGCAAAAGTTTCTAGCATAATATAAGATAGTCCCCAGACCCTAACTCTAAGTAATAAGTACTTTGTTAAGTTAGGATATTTATTAGGATAGTTGGTATTGCTTATTTAAGTAACTCCTGTAGAAGTATATATGGGATTTCATAAAGTTAAGACAGAGCTATATGTTAATTGTCACATCCTTACTTTTAACCTCAATTATACTCCATTAGAAGTGATTGGAATCAATTACATGATCATTTGCTTTGAAAACATCCATTTCCAAAAGATTTGCTCTTGTGTACTGTTCACTATTATTGTTCATTTGGTAATTCCAGAACATATACCCTAATTTGAAAATTGATAATTAATTGTAGAAAAATTGAAATAATGTGGTTCCAATTTCTAATGAAATCTATTTCATAAGGATTTGAGGAAAAAATATGAACCTGAGGTTTTCTTGTCCACACGAAATCAGTTTATTGGTTAAACATCACTGTTCATTTGGTAAAATCTGGAAGTTCCAGTTTCTTTACCTTAACTTCAAAAATTCGTTTCTCTTTAGTTACTTGTCCAAAATTACCTATGGAATTAAAGCTCTAGACGTGCTCTTTAATCTCACCAAACTTCATAGAAAAGTTCGTTCATTTGATATATGAAATCATTGCGTGAACGTTACTGCCTCTCAGCACTCGTTTTATCTCAATTCCAGATCTTACTGCCAACTTTGGAAAATCATAACAATTTGGATACTTATCCAAATGAGGAGTTCTTGGTGTACATTTAAATCTATGTATCTTAAATTTAATCATACCAAGTTTCAGACTAAAATTCATTGATTTAGACATCATAAAAATCGTCACATCACCATGGCCTCAAAACAGAATTATGGAATCATACACTATTCAACCATACATGCTATCATATGCTTCCCCAAAGTCAAGTATCTCATGTGACTTATTATACAAACCCATTCATCTATGTTTACCCTTTTTCCATGTGAAGTTCTAGCACCTATAACAAGATTATGCATATGGAAGGAATGAGATTTCATGAAAATCCCAATAGCAAGTTACACAAACTATAATATCATGCATGAATAATTGAATGCTTAACATGTTATCATGTGATGGGAGCTACTTCATAATAGTATATAAGTAAACTCTAACATGCATATTGTCATGACATAACTTGCAAGGAGTTGCAATCATTCATACTTCATCATAACATGGTGACCTAAGCTCAAGCTCAACCAAACACCATAATCAACAAGCAAGCAAAATAATTAAACAAACATGAGTTATAGTTAGGTGTCATTGCTACCTCTTAGCTATCTTGATCAAGACCTTCTTGGGATGATTTCCTTCCTTCACAAATATCAAAACCTAGCCAATACAAAATAATAACAAGTTACATCTCAACTTGAACACAGAACCAATACTAGATTTTCACTAGCTCCCTTTTTTTCTTTACTTTATGTTTCCTACTTCCATCTTTCCAAAATTAATTCTCATGGTTCATTTCCACATAATTTTTCATATAGAATCAAAATATGAAATCATAATTTTCAAAATCAAAACATACCAATTGCTACAGTACCAAACTGAAATGGATGTCCCTTTTTCCAAAACATCACATTTTGATTCGAATGCTTCCAATACTTGTTCTCCTACTTTATCCCCACACAATTTTCCATTTTAAACTCATTGGAAGCATCAAAATCATGAAATTCCATTATATGAACAGTACCACATACAGTACCAGTAAGAACACAAAACCCTAAATCCTGACATACTTGAATTCCTAAGCTTGTACCACTTGATTCTAGCTTATTTAAGCTTGTCTAAACTATCCATAACATAAAACTCATATTCTAACCATATATGATCATCACTTCCAGCAGCAACCATAAGGGAAATATAGCATGAAAACCCCTTAAAACCATGAGCTAACTTGCTAGAACAAACCTCAAGATCAAGGGAGATGATTACCTTGTTTGTTACTTCACTTTGGTTGCTTCTTTCTTGGTTGAATGGAAATTTTACAAGAGTTTCCCTATGGTTCACCATGCATCCCAAAGTGATCTGAATAGGGGGCATTTATAGAGAAATTTGGGTTGAAATGGATGGCCAAGATTGATTTGGTTACTATTTGATCTAAAGGCTCACATTTAATCTTGGATTTAACTTTTTCATAAAAGAATAATTATGACATCATGTGGGATAGCTCATGGGACACCGAAGAGGGGTATGTGGCGTGCTCATAGTGTAAGGAAGCTTCTAGAAAAATTCTAGTCTAATCTGGTACCAATCAAAGCAGTTTCACAACAACCGGACTGTTTTCTTTTCTGAATTTTTTTATAATATATCAGGATATATATTATGTCCTGAAAATCAATATCTAGGCTTATCATACCATTGAAAATGATATACTGAATATTTATCTACCATCCATCCCTTGGGAAATGACCAAAATACCCTTGGTGTCCTTTCCTGCATTGTACTAACTCTAAGGACAAAATCGTCATTTCACACCTCTTTATACTGCCTCAGGGTGTATATGGGCTCTAAATAATCCTCTTTATACTATATGACACATTTTTAGCTTGTCTAGAATGACTAAAATGACCTCCATCTATAGTTTGGGCATCCATGGGCATTTTCATAATTTTACACTTTTCCTGGACTGCTCTGGTCTCTGGCCCACATAACTGTCCAGTCACCTTAATGGGCTCATGATGGTGCCATTTGGGCCTTATTATGGTCTTATTACCTATATTGCCTTTAAGGCCCAATTCACTCTACAATTCTCCCGATCCTATTTATCGGGTATTTTATTTCACTGAAAAATCCGGTATGGCTTCTACAGGATCCCTTTTCTAATTCTGTCAATTTTATAAATTTATATATTAAATATATGAATTTCCTATAAAGTCTCATCTGATTTTAAGATATGAAAAATACTGTAACAATTCCTTTCGACTTCAGGAATTTATATCAATTAATTGGGACCTCAGATCAAAATTCTGTGTTGTGTTAAACTGATCGAAATATTTTTGTCTATATACTGGTAAAATTTGGGTCTGATATAATTTCGGGCATTTTTGGCCTATTTTGGTTTAACTTTTCCACATTTACATTTAGGTCCCTTAACTTTTGAATAATTTCATTTTAGTCCCTGAACTTTTCATTAATTGCATTTAGGTCCCTCCTTTTATTTCTACTTCAACTTTTTGTCTTCAACCTTTTCAATTTGCATTTTGGTCCCTATTCTTTGCTTAGTTATTAATCCTTCCCTTTCCTTTCTCAATCTGATACAGTTTATTCTAAGAATCTTATATCCATTATAGATAAACTGTACAGCTACATCAGGTCAAAAAATTGGGGATATAACATTTCTCTCCCCCTTAAAATAAATTTCATCCTCAAAAATTACGTTACATATACATTAATGAAATAGTTCAGTATATATTTCTCTTATCCTTTCCTTTGCTTCCCAGGTAGCTTCACTCTCTGTTAATCCCTTCCATACCACCTTAACTAGAGGGATCTGCTTATTTCGCAACTGCTTGACCTTTCTATCTACAATCTATGTTGGTCCAACTTTATAAGTCAGGTCATCTCGCAGTGCAATATCATCCTGCTCAATCACATGTAATGGATCTGGAACATACTTCTTTAACTGGGAGACATGTAACACATCATGAATCTTGCTGAGATGTGGAGGGAGAGCTAATTTGTAAGCCACTGATCCTACTCTTGAGAGGATTTGAAATAGCCCAATGTATCTAAGGTGCAGCTTCTTCACTTTGATCAATCGTCCAGCTCCTGTTGTGGAAGTCAACTTAAGGAATACATGCTCTCCTTCCTTAAACTCCAACGGCTTCCTTCTAACATCAACATAACTCTTCTGTCTGCTTTGAGCAGTTAACAGCCTCTTTCTGATCTTATCAATTTGTACTATTGTCTGGTCTACTATATCAGGACCAAACATCCTCCTTTCATTTAACTCCACCCAGCATAAGGGAGATCTACACTTCCATCCATACAGTGCTTCAAACGGGGCTATCTGAATGCTAGCCTAATAACTGTTGTTATAGGAAAATTCTATGAACGGCAGATGGACATCCCAACTCCCTTTGAAATCTAAGACACAAGCTCTCAACATATCCTCGAGCGTCTGGATCGTTCTCTCAAATTGACCATCTATCTAAAGATGGTAAGCTATACTAAACCTGAGAGTAGTATCCATTTCTTTATATAAAGCTCACTAAAAGTTTGATGTAAACTGAGGATCTCTGTCAAAAATGATACTACTGGGAATACCATGTAGTCTAACAATCTCTTTTACATACAGTTTCACCAGCTTCTCAAGATAATCCTTTTTATTGATTGCCACGAAATGAGCTGACTTGGTTAATCGGTCAATTACTACCCATATAGCATCATGCTTAGTAGAAGTCATAGGCAGTCCTTCAATAAAATCTATGGCAATATTATCCCATTTCCACTCAGGTATCTCTAGTGGTTGTAATTTCCCTGCTGGCTTCTGATGCTCAACTTTCACCTTTTAACATGTCAAACATTTGGACACATAATTTACAACATCTTTCTTTAATCCAGGCCACCAAAATAAACTCTTAACATCATGATACATCTTGGTCACCTGGATGTACTGTATACTTACTTTTATGTGCCTCCTCTAGGATCTTCTCTCTCAATCCCATTGCATTGGGAATATATGGTCATCCCTTAAATCGTAGTAATCCATCTTCGGACACATCAAAATTTTTAGTTTCCCCTCTTTCCAGCTTACCTTTAAAAATCTCAACGAGCCTATCCTGCTCCTGAGCCTCTTTTATCTCATCCTCAATGAAAGCTTTAATCTGCGTTCCTCCATAAGAACTTTCTAATGTTTACATTTGATACAGAGGACTCCAATCTCGTACATCTTCTATCAGTTCTAGCTCTTTGATCATGAGACTAGCAACCTATACCACCTTTCTGCTCAAGGTATCAGCTAATACATTAGCTTTTCCTAGATGGTATTTGATCTGGAAATCATAATCCTTCAGAAATTCCATCCATCTTTGTTGCCTCATGTTCAATTCTTTCTGATCTTGTAGATACTTCAGGCTTTTATGATCATAGTACAGTTCTATGGTAGCTCCATACAAGTAGTGCCTCTATATCTTGAGAGCATAAACTACTGCTGCAAGCTCCAGATTGTGAGTGGGATAATTCTCTTCATGTGGCTTTAACTGCCAAGAAGCATAAGCTACCACTCATCCCTGCTGCATCAACACACATCCCAACCCCTGCTTGTTAGCATCAGTGTAGACTACATAAGTCTGAGTTGGGTATGGAATAATTAACACAGGTGTTGTGGTTAATCTCTACTTTAGTTCATGAAAACTAGCCTCACATTTCTCATCCCACTTGAACTACTGATTCTTTCTGGTCAGCTTGGTTAATGGTAGAGCAATTTGAGAAAAGTTCTTAATAAATCTTCTATAATACCCTACTAAGCCCAAAAAACTTTTGATCTCTATCACTGTCCTTGGTTATTCCCAGCTTATCACTGCTTTAACTTTGCTAGGATCTACAGTTACCCCTCTATGGGATATGACATGATCGAGAAATTTGACTTCTTGAAGCCAAAACTCACATTTACTAAGCTTAGCGAAAGTGGTAATTTCCAAAAGTTTAGGTACCTAAATGTAATTAAGCAAAAAGTTAGGGACCTAAATGTAATTATGAAAAAGGTCAGCCATAAAAGGCTTAAGACTGTTTGGAAGTATTTCAATTCCACACTTCATCAGTAAATAGAGGAAGTTAAGCTGGTTAATCTAGCATAATATAGAAATTTTAGTAGGGTCCCAGATAATGGATATTTATCCAATAGTCTAAAAGTTATCTAAAATTTATCAGATCACATGGATCTTAGGTATAAGTGGAGAGGTTATAGGAAGGTGTGCTTCTTGACAACAGATGTCATGAATCTAACAGAACCGTGAAAGAAGTTTTGTAGCAAAAATTATCCCCATATTAGTGAATTTTGATGGGAGTTTGAGACACTTGTGATCTGATTATAGAACTTAGCAGTATATAAGCCTGGATGGAATAAGCTCAAATGACCCCATATTCAGGCCCATGATGATGCCAAGGAGGGCCCAAAACCTAAGATACCAATGCATCAGTAGAAGGAGCAGTGTCCAGGACAAGTGTGAAAATACAAAAATGCCCTTAGATGCCCATATTATACCAGTGATGGATGGAGGGCATTTTGGTCATTCTATATAGGTTAAAAATGTGGCATATAGTATAAATATGATTAGTTAGAGCCAGTATATGCCCAGAGGTAGTACAAAGAGGGGTGAAATGATAATTATGCCCTTAGGATTAATATAGTGCGAGAAAGGACACCGAGGGTATTTGGTCATTTCCCAAGGGATGGATGGCAGATAAATACTCAGTCTAACATTGTCAATGGTATAAGAAACTTAGACATTGATTTCTAGGACAGAATACATATCTTGGAATATTATAAAAATTAGGAACATAAAGGAGTCCAGTTTTTGGGGAATCGGACCGAGTCGGTACTGGATTAGACTAGAATTTTTCCATAGGCTTCCTTACATGAGAATTGTGCCACATACCCCCATATGGTGTCCCTTGAGTTATCCCTTGTGATGTCATAATTCTCCTTTTTTAAAAAAGTTAAATCTAAGATTAAATATAAGCCCTTAGATCAAATAGTACACAAATCAATCTTGGCCATCCATTTCAACCCAAATTCATCTACAAATACCCCCTAATCAGATCATTTTGGCATGTATGGTGAACCATATGGAAACTCTTGCAAAATTTCCATTCAACCAAGAAAGAAGCACACAAAGTGAAGCAACAATCAAGGTAATCATCTCCATTGATCTTGAGCTTTGTTCTAGCAAGTTAGCTCATACTTTTAAGGAATTTTTATGCTATATTTACCTTATGGTTTCTACAAAAAGTGCTGCTCATATATGGTTAAAATATGAGTTTTATGTTATAGATAGTTTAGATAAGCTTAAACAAGCTAGAATCAAGTGGTATAAGTTTGGAAATTCAAGTATGTTTGTGTTATCTCTGGTACTATGTGTGACACTATTCATATGATAGAATTTTATGATTTTGATGCTTCCAATGAGTTTAAAATGGAAAATTGTGTGGGGGATAAAGTAGGAGAACAAGTATTGGAAGTATTGGAATCAAAATGTGAATTTTGGAAAACATGGCATGCACTTCGATCAAGGGTAGGACATTTTGATGTATTTTGAGTTTGGAAATTCTGATTTCATATTTGTATTCTAAAAAATTATGTAGAAATAAACTATGAGAATTTATTTTGGAAAGATGGAAGTATGAAACATAAAAGAGAGAAAGAAAGCAAGTTAGTGAAAACCTAATCTTGGATTTAGTTTCAAGTTGAATTGTAACTTGATATTACTTTGTAATGCCTAGCTTTTGACATTTGTGAAGGAAGGAAATCATCCCAAGAAGACTTCGACAAGGATAGCTAAGAGGTAGCAAGAATACCTAACTATAGTTTCATGTTTGTTTAATTGTTTGCTTGCTTGTTGATTATGGTGTTTGTTTGAGCTTGAGATTATGTCATCATGTCTATGATGAAGTATGAATTATTGCAACTCCTTGAAAGTTATTTCATGACAATATGAACGTTAGAATTTGCTTATGTACCATTATGAAGTAGCTCCCATCTCATGATAACATGTTAAGCATCCAATTAATCATGCATAATATTATGGTTTGTGTAACTTGTTATTGGGATTTCCAGGAAATCTCATTCCTTCTATATGCATAACCATGTCATAGGTGCTGGACCTTCACAAGGAAATAGGGTAAACATAGATGAATTTTGTCTAATAGGTAACATGAGTTACTTGACATTATGGAAACATATGATAGCATGTGTGGTGGTATGGTGTATGATTCTGTAATTCTATTATGAGGCCATAAGGGTATGACAATGGTTAGGCCTTAATGAATGATTTTGAACCTAAACTTTGGTATGATTATAGTTAAGACACATAGCTTTAAATGAACACCAATAATGACTCAATTGGTTAAGAATTTGATTTGTTATGATTTTTCTAAGTTGAAGTTAAAATCTGGAATTGAGATGAAGTAAGCATTTAGAGGCAGTGACGTTTACATGATGATTTCATATAACAAATAAACGAGTTTTTCTATGAAATTTTATGATCTTAAAGAGGATGTATAGATCTTCAAATCCATAGGTAACATGGTTCATTTGGATAAGTAACCAAAGAGAAATGAATTTTTGAAGTTAAGGTAAATAAACTAGAACTTCCAGATTTTACCAAATGAACAATAATTTATAACGAATAAACTGATTTCATGTGGACAAGAAAACCTTAGTTTCATATTTTTTTTCTTCAAAGATCTATGAAAGATCTTCCATTAGGAATTGTAACTAGATTATTTTTATTTTTCTACAATTAATTATGAATTTTCAAAGTTGGGTACATGTTCTGGAATTACCAAATGAACAGTAAAAGTGAACAGTACTTTGAGAGCAATTATTTTTAAAATGGATGTTTTCAAAGCAAATGATTATGTAATTGGTTCCAATAACTTCTAATGGAGTGTAATTGAGGTTAAAAATAAGGATGTGACATTTGGGTTCCTAAAAGACAATCAAGGTCCAAATCTAATGCTTAAAGACCTAATGTTAGATAGTTACCAAAGTGTTCTTTCAATGTGTTAAATGTGTAGAAGATCACTCAAAAGAATGAACACGGTACATGGAAAATTTGGCCTCCTAGAGTCTCTTGTACATTAGTGAAAGAAACATCATTGACAATAACTCATGGAGCTTCCATTGGTGATATATTGTAACATCCTTACTTTTATACGTCTCAGGGACCATTCAGTAGCATTTGGAACCACTTACAAGACCTTAGAAGTCCATTAGCCAAATCTGTAATTCATGGTCCTAATGAATTATGTGATGAATATGAATGTGTTTAGGACCTTGAAACATCTAAGAAGATGTTGGAAAGTGATTGACCAAAAGGCTTCATGTTGGAAAGCTAGGGAGCAAGTGCCAAAGATCAAGAGAAAAGCTTAAGTGCAAGGTAGTAAACTTACCTCTTTATGTGCTTGATGTGGTATGCTTATGTGTTGACATGTATATGATATTTGAATGATGTTGTGACATGATAAATGATGTTGAATTTATTGTGAATAACATGTTTTCCATAGCCATGTACTTTTATGCAAAAGTATATAGCATGATGGAATGTTACTAATCAAAGAAAGTTTAATGAAATTACATATCATGCATTAGCATCCATCTTCCATATTTAAGTGGCAATGTTTTCTACTAAGATTCCCTATAATCTCACCCTCACATAACCAACCATAATAGGTTATTCATGATGGAAAAATCATGTTTGGTACATGAGGAAAGGAATGGAAGAGGAAGAGTAGACGAGTGATGGCATGCATGTATGTTGACCTTTTTATGTAATGTTATGTAATATCCATTATATGTAAATAAAATGTATGAAAGAATTATGACATAAGCCCATGATGTATATGAATGCATGAAAGGCAAAAGAGATAGTTTATGTATGCTGGAACAATTATTGAAAGTGAAAGAAAAGAAACTGAAATGGTAAAAACGTAGGTCCTAAAGCAGGTTTATTGTGGCTTCAGTTTGACCTAGCAAATGAAATGATTAATCCACAAAATTTATGAGCACATAGTACACATTCATATCTTTAAATTCATATGTAACATGTCTCATTTGGATGTGTATATCAAGAGAAATGAATTTCCAAAGTTAAGAAATAGAATCTAGAATTTCCAAAATTTGCCATATGAACAGTAAAAAGTAACGATTTAACTATATTAATTGGTAAAGTAAATGTCCATATTTATATTTTTTCCTTAAAGAACTATGAAAGAGATTCAATTAAAAATTTGGATCACCTCCATATGATTTTTCTACAATGAGTTATGAATTTTTAAATTTGCACTGTAAATATGGAATTCACCAAGTGAACAGTACCCAAGAAGTAACTTTTAAAATTTTAATTTTTGGGCTAATGTAGTGCTTCCGCTAATCAAATACACTTCTGAATATGTACTCTGAGGTGGTAAAAGTACAATGTTTCACCAAACCTTAAAGGAAGAGGTTAGAGAGAGGCATAAGGCATTATCTGCAAGATAATCTGCTATTCATGAAGGCGTTATCCTCATACCTCAACAACATTGAACCTTCTTTCACAGAAACTAAGCTCAGAGATCATTCACCTCCAAGCCTGATTAGTCTGTTTCTTTACCCTTTATCTCCACTATCTCATAGCCCTCATCTTCTCCTACTCCCACATTTACCTTGGTTGTACCACTTCCACCCATTGACTCAGCCACAAGCCTACCCTTACCCCAGCTTCCCTTAGTCATTCCTTCCTCCCTAGCCCTGACCTTTTTGGATGATGTCAAAATGGGGGAGAGAAGTGAAGAGGCAAAGGAATCCTCTATGGAGTCTGTTGAGTGATATATGAGTTTATGTATTTTTTTAGTTTGTTTGGGTATTATGTATTTTTGCAAAATTTAGGGTAAAACTTTTATAGTTTGTAGTTTCAAAGGAATAGTATTCATGTTTATTGTTAATTTATTATTGACTTATTGCCTTTTGAATTGGACTATGATTATTTGATTTTAGACTCAACATAACTTCACTTAAGTTTTTCCTTCATCAAAAAGGGGGAGAATGTTAGGTTGAATATGTTTTGATGATAACAAAAGAAAAGAATTGAGTTGATGTTTTTGAAGCAATAGAAATGTGTTTTTAATGGAATAAAGTATAATAGACAAGATAATCAAGTTGTTTAATAATGTGAAAAAGTGTCTATTGAAATATTCTACATTTAATCTCTTAGAGTACGTGTTTAGAAGTGCATTTAACTAGCGGAAGCATTACTTTAGCCCAAAAATTTGAATTTTTAAATTTGACTTCGGGTACTGTTCATTTGGTCATTTCCAGCTTGACAGTTCAAATTTGAAAATTCATAACTAATTCTAGAAAAATCTTATAGAGGTGTTTCAAATGCCCATTTGAACTTATTTCATATCTCGTTAAGATAAAAATATAAATATGGACATTTACTTTGCCAATCAATATAGTTAAATCATTAATTTTTACTGTTAATATGGCAAATTCTAGAAATTCCATTTTTATCTCTTAACCTTGGAAATTCATTTATCTTGATACACACATTCAAATGAGGTGTATTACTTATTAATTTAAAGGTATGTATGTGTACTATATGCTCATAAAATTTTTTGAATTAATTATTTCATTTGCAAGGTCAAGTTGAAGCTACAACAAAGTTGCTTTAGGACTTACGTTTTTACAATTTCAGTTTTCCTTTCTTTAATTCTCAATAATTGTTCCAGCATGCATAAACAATCTCTTTGGCCCCTCATACATTCATATACATCATGGGGTTATACCATAATTTTTTTTTATATTTTTATTTACATAAACAAGTACTTTACATACTAAACAAACATGGAAATTCACAGCATCCACTAGGACATCCATTACTTAATTTTCTTTCTTCCATATTATAGCTCTCCTTCATGAATATTTCTCCCATCATAATTGGCCTATATTGGTTGGTTATGGGAGGGTGAGATTATAGGGAATCTCAGTAGCAAATGGTACTATTCAATGTCTACAAGATGAATGCAAGTACACTACATGTTTCATTTGTCTTTCTTTAGCTTTCATTTGCATACTATCATGCTCCATGCTTATAACTATCATGCATAACCTTAAACTCATAAAAGGCGGAGCATAAATCATCCATACATATCATACATCATCATCACATATCATAAACATATCAACACACAAGCATATACATCAAGCATACAATAATGGGTAAGTTCACTACCTTGAACATAAGCTCTATCTCTTGTTCTTGTACTTACTCCTAAGCTTCCATCCAAACATTGGGTGCTTACTCATCATCTTTAACTCATTTAATTTGATGTATCATGGCCCTAAACACAATTATATTGTGCATACAACTAATTATAGCCATTAGAAAAACATTGCACGCACCCTTAACTCTTGACTTAATTCTTGGAGTTAATGGTTTAGCTTTGTAATAATTATTTCATTAAACCAATCCTACACAATTTTGTCCAAGGAATCAAAATATGATCTTGGAATTATAAAAATCAAACTCCTCCTATGATATCTATCCATAACCGTACAACACCTTTATAAATTCCAAAAATTCTCATTTTAGTTCCAATGCTTTCAATACTTATTTACCTACTTTATCCCACACAATTTTTCATTTTAAAACCATTTTAAGCATCAAAATCATGAAATTTCAACTCCTTCCTAGGTGCATGAACTGTGACATAGAGGATCTCAAGATTAGAATTCCATGATTACATGATTTCCTAAGCTCAAACTGCTTAATTCTAGCTTGTTTAAGTTTGTCTAAACATTCCATGACTTAAAATTCATATTTCCCATTTAATTTCATATCATATCTAGAAGCTAAGATGAAGAGAAAAATGGTGTTTCAACCATTTAAATCCAAGAGAGATCTTCCTATAACATAATACAAAGATAGAAGGAACAAGTTACCTTGAATCTTTACTTGATTGGCTCTTAGATTTGCCATGCCGTACATTCATATTTCATTTTGGAAGTACCTCCTCATGGTTCTCCTTTTCCTTACGTGATGCTATAGATTCGGGGGGTATTTATTATAAAAGTGGGTGAAAATGAAAGGCCAAGATTACTTTAGTTACTATTTAATCTAATGGTCAATATTCATTATTGCATCAAGCTTGCCTTAGAAACTTAAGAATGACATCATCCATGACATCATATAGGGCTGTGTTTGGCACAAGAAATGGAGAAATATTGATAGAAAAAATTTTAATCCAATCTGGTACCGATCTAGCTAGTTTAACAAAAACCAAACTATTTTATGTTTATAATTTTTATAATATTCCTAAGTATGTATTCTGACCTTAAATCTAATATTTGGATTTTTCCTACTATTGATATTGTTAGACTGGGTATTTATCTGCTTACCATCTCTAGAAAAATGATTGAAATGCCCTTAGCTCACTATTTTACACTATATTAATCTAAGGGTATAATTGTCATTTCACATGCCTTTACACCTTATTGGGGCATGTATTGGCTCTGGTTAATCATTCCTACACTTTCATTGGCATTTTTGCACTATTCAAATGACCAAAATGCTCTCCATTTATCTCTTAGTCAATGACACAACACAATGTCATTTTCATAATTTTATATTTTTTTGAGTCTTTATTAGCACTAACCTATATACTTACCTGAAAATATTATTGGGCCTATAAGACACTATTTTGGGCCTTCTACATGGTCCCCTACCTTCATGGGCTCAACTCCTAAGAAATTCTCCTGAAAAAGTATTTATCGGGTATTTTATTCAACTATAAATTTGACAATAAATTCTACATAATTTCTTTTTGAGTTCTGTCAGTTTCATAAATTATAATATTAATTATAAGAATTTACTTTAAAATTTTATCTAATTTTGAGGTCTGAAAGATACTATACTAATTTTTCTAAACTTTAAAAATTCATATCAATCCATCGGGAACCTGAAATCAAAATTATGTGTCACAGTAAATTAATCAGAATAATTTTCTCTATTTACTAGTAAAATTTGGGACTAAACTACTTCTGGGCAGTTTTAGGCCTTTTCTAACTCAACTTTCTCATAATTACAATTTTGCCCTTGAACTTTTGACAAATTGCATTTTATCCCGTCAAACTTTTTAAAATTATATTTCTTGATCAAACATTTATCTCTACATTTCATTTTGGCCCAAGAACATTTGTAAATTTTGCTTAAGTACATCAACTTTCATTAAAATGACATTCACATCCTGAAGCTTTATAACTATATACTTCTTATGTCTTTCTACAACTGAAAACTTATCTAACCTTTATTAGTTCATCTTATCATCATCACAATCCCTTCCAAAACTCTTTTCTCTATCTATTCCTTACACGTTTCACTATCTGTTCCATATAGATAAGGAAAAATTAGGATGTGACATTGATTTACACAAATTGTCATCATCCTATGCATCAAAATAAAATTATTTGTACCCTATTAATCTAATATAAGGTACAACCCTATCGTTCTTCTCGAGGAACCTTTTTATTGGAAACCTAGCAAACTAGTGACAAAACTATTGAAAACCTGAGTGAAAGTAAAATTTGGTTTTTAGGTTTGATTGATTTTTGAAGCAATAAAATAAGGGTGCAATAAAGCAAATATTTTTGTATTTTTTATTAAGTTGGAAGATGAGTGGATCTTGAAAGGAATGTGTTGAGACAGACTCTTGATAATGGAAAACTGTATATCCTTACTCTTAATATGATATGGGGTTTTAAAATCACTAAGTCTTAAAAGAAACCTCAAAAGATCGATTGAATCCAAAACATTAACATTCCTTAAACTCCTTTGATCAAAGCTAGTTTGAAAACTCGTCATGAACTATTAAAAGCCACTTAGCATACAATTTATATCAGATTATGTACATGCCCTCAAATGATTATCGATCGATGACCATAGATTTCAAGCAATCGAATTAGTTATCAATGATCGTTAATGAAAACCCAATTATCTAGAAGTTGAAACTGAAATATTAATATTAAACCAACATCCAAATCATCCAAATTTAATTACAAAACTTAATCTCAGAATAATCGATCGATATCCAATCCTTACTCATAAAATCAAAACCCTAGATCTAGGAATTCCAAAAACATAAGAAAGGTGAGATTAAAACAGAAAAACTCCCTATGGGCACTGCAATCTATAAGCTCAAGATATGCGATACATTACCATGAGACTAAAGATTTAGCCTCTCATGATTCCTACTATGCCACAATCGCTGTCTAGATATGATGGCATTAAGAAAGCAGAAAAAGGTGGTGGATTAATGATGTAGAGATGTGAGATTCTATGGAAAGGTACAAAAAGATTGAAGATTAGTGTGTAGGTTGTGGAAAAGGTATAAAGAGGATTCGAGTACTGCTTCTTAGCCTAATCAGGTCCAAAAACTATCCCCTTTGTGTTTGCAACTTCTTCTTCCTTTTATTCCCGCATGACCTAATCCAAAACACGCAGCTTTAGTGATTTTCTCTTTTAGTCGCAACTAGATCTATGTTTTGGTCAAGACTTGTAAACACAGAGAACTTCCCAGAAGAAATAAGGTCGCAACCTTTTGACACTTTGGTCACGACTAAAAAGCATAGAGCGCAATTTGATTTTCTTTGTCTTGTGATTTATTTTCTACTCCCGTTAGTCCTTGGTTCTCCTCTAAAATACCTGTGATTCAAAACTAAAGCTCACTGTAAAAGTCCAAACTAGTGGAGAATAATATTTATGCAGTTTAGAAGAGTTAATTTACTATTTTACCATTTAATTAGCACATTGCCAAGCACAATCATGTATTACCACAAAAGCAAAAATATAGGCATAAAATGAATGGTAAAGTTATAATAAGACCCTGAAAATGTCGTAGAAACCATACACAATTCGTGTGTTATCAATTCCCCCACACTTAAACTTTTGTACTCCTAGACAAAGACATGAAGTACACCTAAGCTAAAGCTATTAAATCTGAGGTAATAACATAACCCATAGTGAAACCTGAAGACAATTAATGCACTATCTTTTGGGAATGCAAAAGTGATAATATGAGCAATGCCAAGTATTCAACTACTAACTGAAATCAACCTCAACTATATGAGCGCAATAGATTCTAAGGATGTAAGCATTTAGCTCTCATGTCCTCTCATTGTTAGGGTTCTTTCACTTAGATTCAAAGTGGAAAACATCCTACCATATTCTTGTAATTTTTCTATATCTCATCAACTATACAACACTTATGCAAAGAATCAAGAGGTCTTTTAAGGGTGAGATGATAGAGATAGGCCATATGGAATGGAATATGAAGGGTGAAAAGTACCATATGCATGTGATAATGAATATATAGCATGGATTCGTGTCTTTTGAGATGTAGAGGTGGTAATTGTGCTAATAGGAGTTGATAATAGTACATAATTAATTTCTCTTTTCTTTCCTCTTCAATTTTTCTTTTCTTTTTAGTGCAATATGCTTTCCCCCTTTTTTTATTTGGAACTTTATATATTTAAAATGTAGCATAATTTCACAATGATTTGATTTTATGACATGAATAAGAAGTTTATCTCAAAGAGATGCTCATGCATATGTAACTTTCTATGATGGAAAGAAGAAAAGTGATGGGCTCAAAGGGGGTGATTATGGATATAATGTGTGATAGGCTTGTGTTTGGGATAAAAGGGTTTAGAAATGAATTCATCTATCATATTCAATAACATAAATACGCAAGTAATTTTCAACTCAGAGCTAAGACATGTTCTAGAGGATATAAACTAATTGAATAACCACTCAATATAGAAATTTAGATCGAGAATCCTTCCAACTAAGGTTTTCATCTAAATTGCTCATAAGCTAAAGTCTCAAATAGTGTTAATCATTTAGTAGGTATTAAAACACTTTTCACAATTGAAAACCCTCTTGAATGACAGATTAAAAGTTCCAAAGTAATCACTTAGAATCATGTAAAACCTTAACTGTTTCCAATTTAATTTCCATTTTCAAAATTTCAAGCGTGACAATGGTTTCTATAAACTTTTTATGCAAAAGGTTAAAATAACAAGAGGGCAATGAATCATTTATGAAAGTGCCTTAGTGGATCAAATGGAATCCTTCTATACAGTATTGCAAAAGCAAAGAGAAGCTAAATGGACATTTTCACACTCAAGTCGCGACTAAAAGTGGTGAAGGTTGTGATCCCATTTCATAATGAGTGCTTGCTCTAAACTTACAGAAACTAGTTGTGTCTTGGAAAGAGTTTTGGTCATAACACAAATACACAGAGAGATATTATCGAGACCTAATGCACTCGTGTCACGACTAAGTTTCACAGAGAGCGTATTATGTCCAAAATTCTATGTCAGGTCATGACCATAAAACACATAGGTCATGATTAAACACAATAGAGACTACCACTTAATGATTTTTAGAGCCCAAAACATCTTTTACACTAAACCCTTTTTAGCTATCCGTAAAATAGTTTAAAGTGGGGATCCAATTTTTAGCAATTTATCACATATTAAGATCAAAAACAAAAATTTTGTGATGAAAGATTGGATTAATCGAAGAATTTCACATTGAGTAACACAAAAGCAAAGATATCTCTCGAACACTTAAACTTTACAGTATCCTCACTGTCAGCAAAATTGAAATAAAAAGCCTCACAACTTAATGCAAATTTAGCAATAAAGCACACAGTCACATTCAAATCATACATTGCAATACAAGTAAAGCAAAGATGACATGATGGGTAAGCTAAAATCATGCATGTGAATGTGTAAGCATCTCAAATAACTATAAATGAGTTTTTAAGACGTGGACAATAATGGAGTGTTATGCAAAATAGAAATAAACTAAAGATAAACAGAAATAAATCGAAGATAAATACTACCCTACTGAATCATCCCTTTCCAATCCTCAAACCGTCATCAACATATCACATTAGAAAAACTTGTAAAAGTTAGGAGATAGGAAAGGGACAACCTAGTCTCAAGGTGGTAAAACAAATTCCTCATAAAGTTTCAAATAGTGACCATTAGATTTGTGGACTTTAACAACTGTGTAATGTCCATCCCATCTAGTTTTGAATTTTCCATGTTTGAACTTTAACCTAGCTTGGTACCATAATACTCTATCACCCACCTTAAAACTCTTTCTCAGAATATGAGCATCGTATATTAACTTTGTTTTCTGTTTATAAATTTTAGAGCTGCTGTAGGCATCTAATCTAATCTCTTTTAGCTCTTAAATCTGCAACAACCTCTCTAAACCAGCTTCTGGAAGGTCCTCATTGTAGGCTTTCACTGCCCAAAATGTCTTATGCTCTATTTCCATAGGCATGTGATAAGCCTTCCTAAAACCCGTCCTATAAAGGGACATTCCTAGAGGGGTTTTAAAAGCTGCTTTGTATGTCATGTAACACCCATACTTTTATATGTCTTAGGGACCATTCAGTAGCATTTGAAACCACTTACAAGACCTTCGAAGTCCATTAGCCAAATATGGAATTTTACTCTTTCTCGTGTTACTATTCATATGGTATTCTAGATTACGCAATTAAATTCGAAAAATCATAATTAATTATAGACAAATTGAAATGAAGTGGTTCAAAAAGCTACGTGAAGATAACATCTTGAAATTTAAGAGAAAAATAATTTCCATACCAAATGATCAACCAATTAATACAGTTCATTCGTTGAATTTTACTATTTATTTAGTCAAAAACTCTAGAAACATATTCTGGTCCCTTACTTTGGAAATTCATTTGTCTTGATATACACATCCAAATGAAATTTTCTACCTATGTACTTAAAGCTCTGGATGTGTGATACATGCTTGTAAAGTTTCATGAAATAATTCCTTCATTTACTAGGTCAAACTAAAGCCACAACAAAACTGCTTTAAGACCTACATTTTTACCATTTCAGTTTTCTTTCTTTCACTTTCAATAATTGTTCCAGCATGCATAAGCCATCAAATAAGCTTATCAATATTCATATACATCATTTACATATGCTATAAGTATTACAAATAGTTTTATCACATATATGGACACCTTATATGGCATTTACATACATAGATAATCCATAGCATATGCTAGGGTCTCAATTACTTCCATCCCTTTCTTCCATTCTTTAACTCTTCTCCATGCATACATTTTCCATCATGCTTGACCTACATTGTTTGGTTATGGGAGAGTGAGATTCTATGGAACCTCAGTCGCAAACATTACCACTTAAGTAAGCAAGATGGATGCTAATGCATGATATGTAATTTCATTAAACTTTCTTTGATTAGTGACATGCCATCATGCTATATACTCTTACATAAAGTTCATGGCCATAGAAAACATGTTATTCACAATACATTCAATATCATTTATCATGTCACAACATTATTCAAATATCATATACATGTCAACACATAAGCATACCACATCAAGCACATAAAGAGGTAAGTTCACTACCTTGCACTTAAGCTTTTCTCTTAATCTTTTGCACTTATTCCCTAGCTTTCCAACCATGAAGCCTTTATGTCAATCACTTCCCAACATATTCTTGGATGTTTCAAGGTCCTAAACACATTCATATTCATCACATAATTCATTAGGACTCATGAACTCCAACCATGTTCAAGACTAACCTTGTTACACTCTTTATTATCATATCTTTCTCTAATCTTCACTAATCCACTTGGCTCTTGAACCAATTGATGTATTGACTTTACCCTACACAATTTCATCTTTTGAATACATTTATGAGCTTAGAATCATGAAATTCTAGCTCCTTCATGGCCTGCTATACAGAACTTAACACATGCACATAATTCTTTCAAAAATTCTCATTTTGATTATAATGCTTCCCATACTTGTTTCTCCATTTTACCCCACACAACTTTTTATTTTAAAACAATTGGAAGCATCAAAATTATAAAATTCCAATCACTGTTCATGTGAGTGAACAGTAACTATGGAGGATTTCCAAAAACTATAATCTTGAGATTTTAATGTTTCCAAGGCTCAAAACATTTCCAATCCTACACAAAATCATCATATAAATTCAATGGAAGCATTAAATCATTGAAATTCCATTTGCTTCCCTCATGAACAGTGCAGAACAAACAGGTTACACTATGGTAAAGTCAAGAATATTAACTTGATTCAACAACTAACCACTTAACTAGCTTGTTTAAGCTTCAATCATATGTCTCTAACTTTAATTTCTTATTTTTCATTTCATTTAAGGTCTTTGGGCAGCACCACTGAGAAAACTCAACTTTTTCCCCAAGAAAACCCTAAGTTCAAGCTCCCAAATTAAAGAAAAATAAGCTAGGAGAGATTGCTTACCTTTAATCTCTGGCTTGCTTGAACTTTGGTACCTTGAATATTCTTTGTCTTGGCTTGAGTTTTCATTTTGCAAGAGTTTCTCCAAGGGTTCATGTGCTTCACGTTTTGGTTCAGATTTTGGGGGTATTTATAGCCAAAATCCATGGAAAATCAATGGACAAGATTGATTTTGCACTATTTGATTTAAAGGCTCACATTTAATCTTAAATTTAACTTTTTCCAAAAAGAATAATTATGACATCATGTGGGACAACTCAAGGGACACCTCATGGGGGTATGTATCACCATTTTCATGCAAGGAAGCTTCTAGAAAAATCCCAGTCATATCTAGTACCAATCGAAGTAGTTTCACAACACCAGACTGTTTTCTATTCCTAATTTTTATAATATACCAGGATATGTATTCTATCCTGGAAATCAATGTATAAGCTTCTCATACCATTAACAATGATATGCTGAATATTTATTTGCCATCTATCCCTTAGAAAAGGACTAAAATACCCTTAGTGTCCTTTCTTGCACTGTACTAGCCATAAGGGCATAATTGTTATTTTACCCCTCTTTACACTGCCTCAGGGCATATACTAGCTCCAAATAATCATATTTATACTATTTCCCATGGTTTTGGCCTGTCCATAATGACCTCTATCCTTAACTGGTATAGTATAGACATCTAGAGGTATTTTCATAATTTTTCACTTTTTCTGGACTACTCTGGTCTCTGGCTAACTTAACTGTCCAGTCACCTTAATGGGCTCATGATGGCAACATTTAGGCCTTAATATGGGCTCATTGCCTTTATTGCCTTTATGGCCCAATTCACAAGACAACTCTCCCGATTCTATTTACCAGGTATTTTATTTCTCTGTAAAATCCCGTAAGGATTCTACATGATTCCTTTTCTGACTCTGTCAATTTTATAAATTCTTATATTAAATGTAGGAATTTCCTATAAAGTTTTATCTGATTCTAATGTCTGAAAAATACTGTAATAATTCTTCTAACTTCAGAAATTTATATTAATTAATCGGGACCTCAAATCAAAATTATGTGTTGTGTTAGACTGACCAAAATAATTTTATCTATCTACCTGCAAAATTTGAGTCTAATATGATTTCAGGCATTTTTTTGCTTGTTTTGGCTAAACTTTCTCATAATTACACTTAGGTCCCTAAACTTTTGAATAATTGCACTTAAGCCCCTGAACTTTTGGCTATTTGCATTTAAGTCCCTTAACTTTTGAAAATTACACTTAAGGGCCCAACTTTTGTTTCTACTTTCACTTTTTGCCTTTAACCTTTTCAACTTTGCATTTTAATCCTTCTCTTCCCTCAAGACTCATCTAACTTTTATCTTTTCTTCTGATCTTCAGCATAATCCTTTTCAAACCTCTTTCTATTATCAGTACTGTACGGATAGAAAAAAATTAGGATATGACACATCAAATATTAAATGTCAATCCTTATTGGATGGATTAACAATCCTTTCTAGAATATGTTTAATTTCCCTATTAGAAACCTCTACTAGACATTAGTTTAAGGGTGGTATAAGGTTGAGACTTTATGAGTGACACCATATTTTGCCAATAAGCTATTAATTAACTTATTACAAAAATGGGTACCTTGATCACTAATTAAGGCTTTTGATACTCCAAATCTACTAAAGATGTGAGACCTTAGAAACTTGAGATTGTTTGGGCATCATCTAGTCCTATAGGAATAGCCTCTACCCACCTGGATAAATAGTCTACAACCAATAAAATATAATGAAATCCTGCTGAAGGTGGAAAAGGTCCCATGAAATCTATTCCCCAAACATCAAAAACCTTACAAAATAGAATAGGTTGTTGTGGCATCTCATGCCTTTTACTAATCCCCTAAATCTTTGGCACCTATCATAGGCTCTACAAAACTCAAAAGCATCTTTGAAAAGAGAATGCCAATAAAAACCAAATTCAAGGACCCTACGTGTAGTTATTTTTCCCCTAAAATGACCACCACGAACCCATGAATGGCAAGCTTCCAAAACTAATTTGTGATCTTGGTCTAGGAGACATCGTGTTAATACTTGATCTGAGCATAACTTCCACAGAAAAGGTTTATCACAAATAAAGTATTTAGATTCACTCTTGAGCTTTTGGGCCTAAAACTTAGACAAATGAAATGGGATTAGGATAGTCTCAATGAAAATAACTAAATGAGCATACCAAGGTTCTACAACAGCAATCAAACAAAGGGATTGATTAGGGAAAGAATCACAAATAAGATTAGAACTAAGTACTCCACTTGTCTCTATTGGTAACCTGCTTAGATTATCTATAAAGTGTTTCACATTTCCAGCTCGATCCCTCACTTCTATATTGAACTCTTGAAGCAGTAGCATCCACCACATAAGTCTTGGCTTAGATTGAGGTTTATGGAACAAGTACTTGACTGCTGCATGATCTATGTAAACAACAAATATAGAGTTAATGAGATGTGCTCTGAATTTATCTAAAGGCACTATAATTGCAAATAATTCTTTCTTAGTAGTGGTATAACTAATTTGAGCAGCTTCAAGTGTTTTTGAGGCATAGGTAATCACCCTAGATAAATTATCTTCCTTTTGTCCTATCATAGCTCCCACAGCGTAATTGGAAGCATCACATGATAGTTCAAAAGGAAGATCCCAATTTGATGAAGTTAGGATAAGTTGAGAAACCAACCTATCCTTCAATTTTTCAAAAGCTTCTTTGCAATCGGCAAAAAAATAAATCCAGTGTCCTTTTGAAGAAGTTTTGAGAGTGGAAAGCAATTTTACTAAAGTCTTTGATGAATCTTCTATAGAATCCAACGTGCCCCAGAAAAGATCAAAGTTCTTTTAAAGTTATGGGGTAGGACAACGAGGAAATGACTTTAATTTTTGCTTTATCCACCTCAATCCCCTTGCTAGATATAAGATATACAAGTACTATTCCATGATCAACCATGAAATAGCACTTTTCAAAGTTCAAAACCAATTTTTTCTCAATACATTTAGGAAGGATGCTATCAAGGATTTCTAGACACTCATCAAAAGAATTACCATATACAGTAAAATTGTCCATGATCACATCCATGCATTTTTTAATGAAATTAGCAAATATAGATAGCATACAATGCTGAAATATTCCTAGAGCATTACACAAAACAAATGGCATTCTTTTATAGGCATATGTACCAAAGGGATATGCAAATGCGGTTTTTTCCTAGTCCCTCGGATCTATTGGAATCTGGAAATATCGTGAATACCCATCTAGAAAATAATAATGGCTTTTTCCTACTAATCTCGCAAGTATTTGATCAATAAAAAGGTAAGGGAAAATGATCTTTCCTAGTAGAACAGTTCAACTTCCAATAATCAATACAAACCCTCCATGAATTTTGCACTCTAGTAAGTATCAATTCATCTTTCTCATTCTTGACTACTATCAGTCTACTCTTCTTAAGCACCACATACACAGGAGATACCCATTCACTATATGAAATAACATATATGATTCTTACCTTTAACAATTTACTAATCTCCTTTCTAACCATATTAGAGATCAATGGATTTAATCTTCTTTAGGGTTGTTTAATTGGCTTAGAATCTTCACTCAGCATAATCCTATGAGTGCAAAAAGTAGCATCTATCCCTTTAATATAAGCTAATTACTAACCCAATGCATCTCTATTCTTTCTAAGCAAAGTTAATAACCTAGACTCTTCACTAACAGTTAAAGAACTAGAAATTATGACTGGCAATTTCAAGTTTAGCTCAAGGTAAGCATACTTTAGGTTAGAATGTAAATCTTTTAACTCTAATTATGGGGGTTGGACAATGAAATGGAATAAATGGGGGAAATCTTTTAAATTAGAAATACTCCCTTTTGTAAATCCTTGGAGGTTGCTCATATACGATTTATTAGGCCATTCCATCTTGATTGTAGTCTCTTTAGAAGTTGCACCCAGCTTAAGTTAGTCCACAGCTGTAACATAGTTAAGATCAGTCTCTCTTATTATTGCATTATTATTTGAGATTAAATCATTTAAGAATCTTAAAGTATGAGAGGTAATTGTTGAATGTGAGTGAGGAGAAGTAGATTTATAACATATTGGCCCTTTAACTAAAACAGTAGAGTGTGGAACTGAAGGGATATGAGATTCACTAGTTGTGTCTGCCATTCCTAGTCATGACTCAAACTGACAGTGAGTATTTCTGAAATTTTTGGTCGCGAAGTCATGGTGGTCTTTCAGTCGCGACTAAACATCTCGATAGTTTTGTGTCATGACCATACTGACATCTTATCGCGGCTCCGCTTCATAGAGGGTTTCTGTTGATCTTTTGGTCATAACATTTTCATCCATATGTTGCGATGAATAGTTTTCAGTTGTGACATTATCATTCTCATATCACAACCCATTTTCACGGAGAGTTTCTCCCTCAGCAAATTGATGTTTTGTCGCAACTTGGTGGTCTTTGTGTTATGACTTGGTGGTCTTCGTGTTGTGACTTGGGATCACTTATGCTCGATACTGCTTTATTTGTTCTGCTTGTGGCTCCCAAATTATCTTGTGACCCTGTAAAATACTCACGAACTCCTTAGCCAGGAAAGCTAGAGTATAACGCAAATTGGATAAGTGAATAAAGTCATTTTTCATGAATTCTTCCCAAAAGCATTATCACTAGAAATTGATGAAATAGCATCGAGATTTGGTGATAATGAGAAATTTATAAAAGGTGAAAGCATGTTATAATCATCAAAACAATTAACACATAATGCATTGCCTTCACAATAATAGGGAAAAGAATAAACAGAAAAAAGAGGTTCAAAATAATCATCACAAGCACAAAAAGATTAATCTGAATCTATATGCTTCTGAGATGCTTCATAGGACTTATTGGAATTATGCAACGTAAAATTATACCCATCATGCGAACTCATTTTATGCTTATCCCTAGTCTCTTCAACAGCATAATCAATAGCATTCAAACTAGCACAAGCATAATTATCAAAAGGATATTTTATTGCTTCATTCATATTGAAAGTCACCACATGTCCTCCAACTTCCATTGTAATAGAACTTGTTTCATACTAATGATTGTCTTGGAAGTTTGGTGAAAAGGTCTGCCTAAGATCAAAGTCCTCTCATTCACTAGCTCACTGGACATGTCCAGAACATAAAATTCAGTTGGGAACACTAAGTCCTTTACCTACACTAGAATATCCTCTAGAACTTCTTTAGGGTACCTAATTGATCTATCAGCTAATTGGAGCACTACACTTGTGTCTCTAAGTTTTCCAATACCTAAAGCTAAGTATACCAACCAAGGCATTACATTAATGGCAGCCTAGATCTAATAATGCTCCCTTGACATGAACATTTTCTCTAGTGCATGGGATTGTGTAGGATCCTAGATCTTGGTACTTAACCAGTAATTCAGTCTTAAAAAGTGATGACACGTTAGCACTCACCTGAATTCTCTCAATAGGCCTAAACTTATTCTTATCATCACACAATTCTTTTAAAAATTTAGCATATTTAAGGTTTATGTTGAGGAATTCAACCATAGGAATATTTATTTCTAACTTATTGAAGAGATTGAAAGTATCTTTTGCAAATTCAGAATCAATATTTTTATTTCCAACAAAATAAAATTTAGCAAAAGGGAGATCTTTTATACTTACCTCATTATCTGTATGCATATAGGCTCCTTACTTGCTCGACTCTGCCTTCTCCCCAATTTGCTTTCCCTTGTATGCTAGACTTAGCATTATCACCTCCTCTTCTTACTTTTGGGTTGCCTTCTTGAGCATAAGTTATTTTTCTTTAATACTTTCTAATTTTCCAATCTTTATCTGTGACATTGATGAATTTTCAACTTTATGATCTTCCATATCCTCATGTACTGTATCATCTTCCTTAAAATGCACTTTTCCTCCACTTATGAGTGATATGGCATTCAGACCCTTTGGATTAATGACAATATTCGAAGGTATGTTGTCACTACTCTTCATTTGAGTATCACTCACTGTATTGGAGACATGAGTTAAATGACTTGTAATATTTGCATTCTTGGAACTTAACTCCTCAAGTTTCCTGTGTACATCAACATTATCCTTCTATATACTTTGAAGGATTGAAGATTTAGAGGTGAATTGACCGTCATTCTGTTTGAGCTTATTGTCTATATTAGTCATTCTACTATCCATGTTGTTCATCCACACATCCATACTCTTCAATAACTGAGAAGTCTCATCTGGTCTTGACGCCACTAAGGCATTAAAGTGAGTTGGAACTATAGACCTTGCATTATTTTGGTAGTTTCTTGAGGAAGCACCACCTCCTTGGAATTGGTTTAGCCTATTTTCCCCACTCTCCCACCTAAAATTTGGGTGGCCTTTCCAACCAGGGTTGTATATGTTAGAGTATGGGTCTCTCTTCTGGTATTGATTGTCTCTCCCTTGATACATTGCTGCCACTTCTTCATATTGTCTGTCATAAGTACTGGTAGCATATGTCATTGAACCACATGATTCACATCCTGTAACTAGTGCTTGTGAGGTTCCCACTGCATGAACTTTCTTTATGGAATGTAGCTCTCTTTCAATTACATTCATCCTCTTTTCCATTTAGTTTCTAAAGCTGTTATTTCTGCTAAGATCTCATTTGAATTACCCAAAGATGATGAGGGCATTCTCCTTGGATCCCCAGTCTAATGGTCTTCATTAACCATTTTCTAGAATAAATCCCAACTTGCTTGTGGAGTCTTATCTCTCAAAGAATCATTTGCTGCTGCATTCAAGGACACCTGATTGTGAGGGAGTAGACCACCAAAGAAAATGTCTACTAGATCAACCTTTGTCATATTGTGATACGGACAATGAGCTAACAAATTGATAAATATTGTTCAATATTCATGTAATGACTCTCTATCCTGTTGCAGAATGTTTGTAATCTCCTTCTTTATCCAAGTTGTATTTAAAGTCAGGAAGAACTGTTCTAGATATATTGACTTCACCTGATCCCATGTAAGAGTTAAGAAATGAGTTGGTAGATTGTATAACCACTCCTTAGCCTTCCCTTCCAAAGTGAAATAGAAACACCTTCTTAAAACATCATCCAATGTAGTCATTGGAGGCTTCATCGAAGAGTAGATCATATGCATGGTTTGTAAGTGTCGATGTGGACATTCTCTTGCAAAACTATGAAATTTAGGTAAGGCTACAATCAAAGATCCTTTAACTTCAAAATTAGTTTCTTCAGTGTAAAGCCATGAGGATTATAATTCACATGCGAATGATTTATTTCCCTGACACTTCTATTATCTTCTATGTTCAATGATATGTCATTTTCTCCTTGTCTATTATGCCCATTATGTCCATTAGGATTAATATAATCCATGTTAGAAATTTCTAATGGAATCTCTAAATTGAGTTCAATTTCATATACCTAAGCACTAGAGGGTGAACTAGACTTTATTGATCTTGCCTTTTCTCTAAATTCTCTCCTTAGTTTTCTAAGTCGCCTCTCAATTTCAGATTCAAAAGGCATTAATGGTTTAGTTGTTCTACCCATGCAACACAGGAACAATCAAGAATAACTAGGTAAGCAATCAAATTTAGACATAAAATTTTTACAGCAAAAAAGTTCACTCATTGTGACTAAAATGTGTTATGGTTGCAACAAAATATCACAGAGAGAAAAGGTCACGATGCAAGTGATGTTTGGTCGTGACTTACAGTCCCAGAGACTAATTTTGCATAAAATTAGAATGATGCAAAGTGCATTGCAATTAAAAATAACAAACTAAAATTCAAACAAAAACTGACTCAGGTAAATAATGAAATTGACAACCAATTGCTAACGAACCAATTACTTGGTTCCCTGACAATGATGCCATTGATTTACACAGATTGTCATCATACTATGCATCAAAATAAAATTATTTGTACCCTATTAATGTAGTATAAGGCATAACCCTATTGTTCTTCTTAAGGAACCTTTTTATTGGAAACCTAACAAACTGGTAACAAAACTATTGAAAACTTGAGTGAAAGTAAAATTTGGATTTTGGGTTTGATTGATTTTTGAAGCCATAAAATAAAGGTGCAGTAAAGTAAATATTTTTGTTTTTTTGATTAAGTTGGAAAATGAGTGGATTTTGAAAGGAATGTGTTGAGACAGACTCTTGATGCTAGAAAACTATCTATCCTTGCTCTTAATATGATATGGGGTTTTAAAATCACTAAGTCTTAAAAAAACCTCAATCGATCGATTGAGTCCAGAATATTAACATTCCTTAAACTTCTTTGATAAAAGCTGGTTTAAAAACTCTTAATGAACTGTTAAAAGCCACTTAGCATGCAATTTGAATTAGATGATGTAGATACCCTCAATTGGTCATCGATTGATGACCATAGATTTCAAGCAATTGAACTGGTTAGCAACGATTGTAAATAAAAACCCAATTATCTAGAAATTGAAACTGAAATATTGATATTAAACTAATATCCAAATTATCCAAATTCAATTATAAAACTTAATCTCAGAATAATCGATCGATATCCAATCCTTACTCATAAAATCAAAACCCTAGATATAGGAATTACAAAAATATAAGAAAGGTGAGATTAAAATAGGAAACTCCCGATGCGCACGGCGGTCCATGAATTCAAGATATGCAATCTATCACCAAAAGACTAAAGATTTAGAGATGATGCCATGAAGAAAGCAGAAAGAGGTAATGGATTAATGATGTAGAGATGTGAGATTCTGTGAAAAGGTGCAGAAAGATTGGAGATGAGTATGTAGGTTATAGAGAAGGTGTAGAGAGGATTCGAGTACTGCTTCTTAGCCTAATTAGGTCCAAAAACAAGCCCCTTACATCTGCAACTTCCTCTCCCTTTTATTCCCGCATGACCTAATCCAAAACGCACAGCTTCAGCGATTGTCTCTTTTAGTCATGACCAAATCCATGGTTTGGTCGTGACCTATAAACATAGAGAACTTCCTAAAAGAAATTAGGTCGTGAACTTTGGACACTTTAGTCGTGACTAAAAAGCACAGAGGTGTGATATGATTTTCTTTGTCTTGTGATTTTTTTCTGCTCATGTTAGTCCTTGGTTCTCCTCCAAAATACCTGCGATTCAAAACCAAAGCTCACTATAAAAGTTCAAATTAGTGGAGAACAATATTTATGTAGTTTGGAAGAGTTAATTAGCACATTGTCAAGCACAATTATGTATTACCACAAAAGCACAAATACAGGCATAAAATGAATGGTAAAGTTGTAATAAGACCCTAAAATTGTCATAGAAACCATACACAATTTGTGTCTTATCACACACCTTATTTGGATGTGTATATCAAGAGAAATAAATTTCTAAACTTAAGGGTCAAAATCTGGAATTTACATAATTGACTATATGAGTAGTAAATTTTAAAGAATTAATTGTATTGATTGGGCAAGAAAATGACAAATTTTATATTTTTCATCAACGAAATATCTTTAATTAGAGCTTTCAACCATCTCCAAATGATATTTTTAGAATTAATTATGACTTTTCAAAGTTAGACTATCAATATGAAATTATACCAAAATAATACTTCTGCTAGTTAATTACGTTTTCAAATACGTACTCTAAAGGGTTAAAAGTATGATGTTTCACACACTTCTTGGGCCAATAGATACCAAATTGAATCAGTCGGATCTACATGTAGATTCCATAAAACAATTAATATTTGCCAAATTGTACAAAATACCAAAAAGCTATTAAAAATAATTAAGTCATAAACAGTTCCCATTAACTTTTGGCCATTAAAAGGCATTTCCTTTACGCATCACACTCGGTTTTTGAAAGAAAAAACAAGTAAATAATTGAGCTATTATAGCGAACTTAAAAATTTGGAAAGGCCGATGTTAAAAACTCTATGCATGATTTAAAGTTCAAAAATAGTCTTATATGCATTTTAATCTAGACTTATTTGCTTAATTTTTCAACCAAAAAAAAGTTCAGGATGATGCTCATAATAGTAGTACATTTAACAAATAAATAACCAAACTAAAATATTTGATAATCAAACTAAATTACCCCACTAATAACACTCGATTCATTTATTTTACATATTAACAATATCCTCAATTTGTTTGCAAATATGACCAGTAGGTCAGAGACGTTTCAGATATTCAAATTAAGGATTGAAAACAATGGTTTATCTAACTAATGTCATCTTCTTCTGGAAACTTCTAATTTATCAGATATTTAATTAAGGATTGAATACAGCTTGGTTGAATAATGTTCCCCTGTTACGTTTGATTCCAATTAGGTTCTTTCTACTACGTTATTTTATGTATCGGTCCAGTTTCAACAAATTTCTTTTAGTCATGAGGATCTAGAAACCAGCAACGCAGCTACCAGAAAATTTGGTTCAAAATTTCTTTACGTAGAAATATTATACCAAGTGGTCATCATTGTTGATTAGTAGACTGACCAGGTCAGTTAACTGAATTAAATTAAATATACTAGACTTTTGAAGCTTTCTGCCTAAGAATAACGGTAGATCGATGTGGATATAATTAATAATTGGGTTGAAAGGGTATTTTTGGCTTTAAACAATTCTGTATTGAATATTTTAAATTATCAAGTGGCCCAATGTTAGCCTCAAACTTTTATACTCCCTTTAATTTTTATTATAAACTATGAAAAAAAATATTTATCACGGCATTATCTTACAACAATCATACATAAAATTCTCTTAAAAAAAGATGATAATATTTGTTTAAATAAATTTCATTTTAAAATATTTTTAATAGTGGTAACTACTATTAAAAATATTTCACACGAATTTAAAAAGCTCAAGTGAAAGTACTAAATTTAGGAGATTTTTAACATATATTTTTAAAAAACTGTTATTAAAAATGATGAGAAGACTCTCTGAACGAGAATGAAAAAAACTAAAGAATATAATAAGTAAGCCCTAACACATGAAGTTTTTAGTAATGAAGTGACGTGTTAATTAATATAATGCATTGAGGATATGGTATTGAAGTGACGAGACTGACCAACATTCAAATAACCCCTTACACAATATTATTAGAGGGGTGAAGAAGCTTTTGATAGCGAATTGTTTAAAAATCACCCTTAAAAATAAATTAGAAAATTTTTTAACGACAATTTTTTATAAAGCACTGCTAAAAGTGGATAGAGGGGACTTTTAATAGCAGTTTTTTTATAAAATTGTCGTTAAAAATTCTGCCAAAAATTTAAAAACTGATTTGATTACAGTTTTATTTTTAATTTTTCATAGTTGTTTGAGGTTCATTCATCTGCCCCACTACGACACACATGCACAAAAGTTATTTTTTAGCATTTTCTTCCTATTTTTAGTGCCTATCTCCATCATTTTCTATTGTCTCCATCATCATTCTCTGTAGTAAAAGCCATAAGTCATCATTTAATTTTATTATTTGCTCATTTTTCTTGATTTTTCAATTACTTATTATTTATAAACTGTAATACATCATATGGCCCATTATACTTGTATTAAAGACTTATAAATTTTCTTTTCTATTCTCATATTTCTCTTCACTCCTTCAACCTCGTAGTCATTTGAATCCCTTCACTATAGTGTCAAATGAGCTTGAATAGCTTCAATACCAAAACCTTTCTAGATCTTCAACTTTTTTGCCAGATCTACATCTTCTTCTCTAGATTTGGTCTAATACTTTTAGTGAGACTGACCGTGGTGGCCAACAGTAGGTGATAACAAATAGACCTTGTTGGAAGCAGCTCAAAGAACTTTAATGGAAGAAACTTCTGGATCTTCAGTTTCTTCACCAAATCTTTGACTTCTTTTTTGATTTGATTTGATGCTTTTAATGAGTGTTTCTGAGGTAGCTGATGGTGGGTGTAGGCAGAGGAAAGCTAAAAAATAAAAAAATTATAGTTTCCATGACATTTTTAGATAGAATTGCTCTGGAAATAAAGCAATTAACACAGTTAATTGTTTTACCTTTCATGTATTAATTGTTTTACCTTTCACGATGATTTTTGCATAAAGCTGCCGTGAAAGTTTACCTTGAATGCCACGGTGATTATAAAATTGCTATTAAAATATAGACTTAAAAGGCGATGGAATTCACGGCGCCCTTAAAACTACCATAAAATGCAACTTATAACCGTTGTTAAAAGCCTTTTTTGTTAGTAGTGATAGGACATTTTCAACTAATTCTCATATATCAAAGAAAATAGTTAAAAATATTAAAGTTATCCTAAAATTTAAGTACTTACCGATATTACCCTTATTAACTACACTAAACTCCATAATCTTATTAATTATTACTCTCTTCCACTACTTTATTAAATATGGGCATATATAGAATATAATAATTAATACTCCTTAAAACTAAGCGTTTTATAAAAATGACTAAGAACACTTATTAGTTGGTGATTTATAATAAGGCTTAAAGAGAGTAAAACATAGTAATATCACTCCCTTCTAAAAAAGGAAGCCAACATATCTTAATTTTGTGTTGTGGGATCCACACACACATCTATGCTTTTTACGAACGTATGCTCTTTTTAACAATAAGGGCGACATTGCAATTAATTTTTTTTCATGTTTGAAGATAATATTGCACTAATCAGTAGTTTAGGATACACAGCATTCTAGTACGCATACCTTAAAAGCGAAAAGTCCCTTTAACCCTTAATAATTCTATCACTAAGGTTTGAGTTCTTCGATGCATATGAGAAATATATTCAAGAGAGCACTCTACTTCAATTAAATTAAGATCAATTAACCAAAGGTCAAAAACTAAGGAAATCAAGCTAGTTGCTTGTTCATTTTTAATATACTTTTTAAAAGATGAAGGCAAACAATTTCATATCAAGAAACATAAAATCGAGCCAAACCAATTGGACTTAGTTTCACTACTAGAAAAAATACTTTTCACTGCTCTACAGCGAATATCCTAAAGAACACTATAAAAAAGGCCGTGCCTTTTTGTAAATAATTGGCTTTTCAAAAACCGCCGTGATAAACACTTTTGATGGCTTTTATAGGAAAATGTCATGGAAAGAAGTCCAACCAATCAAAAATACTCAGTTGGACCAAAATGGTATCACGGCAATTTTTCTAAACATTGTGGTAAATACCTTTCACGACTGTTTTATAGAAAACCGAAGTGAAAGGTTATTTTAACAACTTTTTTTCATATACCCTGTTATAAGTTGTTTTCACGGCAATTTTCTACAAAACCACTATGAAAGGTCATCCGAGATTTAAAAAACCCTATCTTGATTATAGTTTCACTTTCACTTTTTTACAGTCGTTGCGGTCTCATTCATCTGCCCCACATCACAAATGTCCATGAATTGCATTGTTCAATGTTTCTTCCTATTTTCGGTGCCCGTTATTAACCTTGTCGTCATTCTCACCATAAGTCATAATTTTTCTTCATCATTTACTTATTTTTCTTGCTTTTCTTGATTATTTGTTGTTTGTAAACTATAATAGATCATATAGGCTCTCTTCCTTGTATTAAAGGCATGATTTTTGTAGTTTTGAATGGTTACATTGGTTCCTATTTATTTATGGGTGTGTTTTAACGAATTTTGAAAAATAATACATTGTTATTAGACATTTTTGTTGTTAATTGTCTTATTCAATACATTGGTTCATATTTGTTTCCTATTTGTTCAATATGTTACAAAATTTTTATAGTACTTGTTTATTCATTGACTTCTATTTATTTATTTAATACTTTTTGTTGTTAATACGTTTCTAATTTTCATAGTTTTTGGTATTTTTGTGCTATTTTTTGTTTGAGTAATGTGAGTATTATTCAAAAAAGTTATAAATTAAGTTAAAAGTTTTGGTTAACAAGATACTTGATTGGAAAATTTGATGGATTTGATTATCATTAGGAATTATTTATATTTAAGGGAAACACTGCCAAAATTTTTATAAAATATAAAAGGCCATCATATTTCCTTTAATTTGACAAATATGCTAAATAATGACATAGAATAATAAATCATAGTTGGATGAAAGTTAGGAGAACTACCAAAGAATATGAACATGGGTTAGAAAGTTTTCTTGAATTTGTTTAACAGCTATATTGGCCATATAATGTACTCTAAGATTAGCATCGTGTATGCCAATTAGAGGGCGATATACCCAAAAGACAAGGATATAATTTGGAAGGGCATTTTAGTTTATTTCTAATTCTATGTTTCACATATATATTTTAGTTATTAATGGTACAAGAGTATCTAAAATATCTTTATCACTAGAGCAAGATTTGATTTTCCCATAATCACTCTCAGTTAAACTACTATATAGAATTTTCATTGCTCTAATGTTCAATAAATACATTTTCTTTTCTTTTTAAATCCAATCCTTTCTTAACTTGAAATCAAATCATTTGTAAAAATATATCTCATATCAAAATCAATAGCTTTTAAAAATAGCATTATTTGACATTTCCAAATCATTATCTTTGAGAAAATGAGGAGTAGTATAATTAAAACCTTCATACTCAGCCAAGATCTTTGCACTTGAGATTGTTATGTCCTTTAAACAAGTGACCTGCTATGATATCAAATGTTAGAACAGCTGTTTCACCCAAGGGGAGAATTGGGTGATATTAAAAAGTTTCTAAGTAAAACACAAAGGATTGGGTTAAAAAATATATCAACTAAGTTTATAACCTAAGCGAGATATTTTTCCCAAAAAATTTATACTTGTTTATCCCAACTATTTGGCATATGTCCAATCCTCAAAGCTCCTCTGAGTCTTTCATTATTCTCTAAGATTCATGGGCTCTTGGTGCCTCAATACAAGAGATTGCCTCTCTCACTCCCTTTACTTCCCGTAAGTTACAATCCCACTCAAGAGTATCTTAGATAAGGAATAAAGATTTATAACTCTCAAACAGAGTGATAATAATACACACTAAGTGCATGTTTGGTTTCTATGAAACCAAGGTTTTAAAAGCCCTTTTGGGGCAAAACCTTGGTTTGGGAAAATTTCAAAACAAACAGCCATATTTGTTCAAACGGGCTTTTGAACTAAACTATGGTTTAAAACCAAGGTTTCAGATAAGCTGGTCAGAGCAGCTTATGGAACAGTAAATCACTTATGAACTAACCAATTACTATATTACCCCTACTTTTTTTACACCCTCTCTCATCTCTCCTACTTTTTCTCTCTTTTCTCTCTTACACCCTCTCTCCTCTCTCCTTTCATCTCTTATCTCTCCTCATTTAATACTCATACCCTTTTTTGTAATTTACCAATAACAAAAGTACTTTTAGAAATAACTATCCAAACACTCATTTATTCAAAACCACTTTTTTTTCATAATCTCTTCTCCAAAAGCTATTTTCTATAAGCTGTTCAAAAACCCTTTTTTTCATAAGCCAGTTTTTAAAATCCTATCCAAACGGGCCCTAAAGATAAAACTCTCTAAGTTTCTCTCTCAAAGATTAGCATGCTATGTTAAGGGAATGAGAAACAGAGTAAAACAAGTAGCAATGCAATGTTGTAATGAATGCTCAATAAATGACGTTCATTGTTCCCTCGTTGTTCTTCTTCACTTCAGCATTTACTATGGCTTCTTTTATAATTGAGTCATTTGCATATCCATTAGACTCATTAAAGTAACCGTTGAAGAATAGAGTCGTTAGTTGCTGAAGTATGCGTTATGATAGATTTTTCTTTTTGATGAATTTCTTCATTTGATATTGTTTCTACCTGTAATTAATCTAGAAATATATTGTATAATTGATATAGAAAGAGTTTAAGCGTAGATCAATTAATTCATAATATTTTGGATTGAAACATTCAAATCTATCAAAATTTGGCTTGAAAATATTTTTAAAGAACAATTGAATTTATCAAAGTGCTTATCGAAAAGAGCTTCAATAATTATTAAACATTTTATATTGAAACAGATTAACTCTTATTAAATAATACTTTGATAACCATCCTTATCAAAATGTCTTTCGAAAAATAACATTTTAATAACAGAGGCTTGGTTCATACTTTTTAAAATACTCATCGAGAAAACTCTTTTCGAAACATACCAGAATATCAAATTCATCTAAGGGTCCTTCGATAAATAGGTTTATCATTTAGTTATTTGATAAATGCCTGACATTGATGAACAATGGTTTGATTGTCAAACTCTCGTTGAATTTTTTAATCTTATCTCAAATATTATGTAATATATTTCAAAAGCAAGTCATAAAATCATTCTTTAATTGATTTACAAATCTACAAAATCATTTATCCGTCCAAAGGTTTGGTTTAAAATGAAATCTTCTTTATTTATAAAAGTATTTATTGAATTGTTTATCGATAAATACTTTGATAAATATATTTTGAAAACAAACTTCACAAGATTTTAGAAAATAAGTTTTCTACTTATATCTTTATCGAAGTCTTTATTGGTAAATTCCTTTATCGATAAATACTTTGATAAATTCCTTTTGTATAACATATTTCATAAAATGTTTTTATTTATCAAAAGGCTTATCGATAAACACCATTAAAAATAAGCTTATTGAATATAAAAACCATATTTGAAATATCATCACCAAAACACTGAGTTTAACACACATACACCAATGTTAGTGACAAAGTGTTGACACTATTTTGTCAATGGTAGAAATAGGCTACTTATAAGATTTGATGTGTGTAAACTTATATTTTAATTAAATTACTTATAATAAATGTACATTTGAATCAACTAATCTAACTTTATTTCATTTTCATAGGCTGTGAGTAAGAATAATTAGGAAATAGCCAAGAAGAATGTGTAACAACATTACATGTCTCGGGGGCTTACAATAGTCTAGAAAGCAAAATGATAAAAGAGTAGTTGCAGGTTGTGTAGTAAGTTAGACCCCACTGGAGTTAGGCAATCCATCCAACGTCCATCTCTCAAACAAAAATAGAAGGTGGTGAAGGTTAAGAAGGGATAGTATACTACTTCAGAGTTTGCTATTATTGCTGACAAGATTGTAAGTAATTAATTTAAATAGTAATAATTTATACATGATTACATACTCTTCAATTACTTTAAATTGGTTACTTGTATGTTATAGGATGCACTGGAGGAACAAGCAACCCAAGGGTCTTTCATTACTAAGAAAGGAATAAATATCTTGGAGACTGTAAAATCCTCCTAAAAAATGACTATTATTAATTATTTAGACCTATTTTATTTAAAATATAATTTAAAAATAATATTATAAATAAATTTAGTTTATTTCAAAAGAGTGAATTATGGTAGAAAAGAGTTTAACTAAAATTTAAATGTACTCTACCACGGTTATAAAAAAGTTTTCCTTAAAATATAAATAAGGTAATATGATATATGAGTATATAAAATAAAACCTATTATGTACAAATATTCTACACATACTTTCAAAGGGGAAAGCTATACAATTAATATAGCTCTACTTAAACCTATGGAGTTTTTCCTAGGGTCTTGAGATAATAATATACGTTGAAAATGTTAATCAAGATAGGTTGAGACAAATGTCTCAGTAACTATCAATCCTACTCATTATGCATACTAACATGTGCTCATGAGGTGTCAAGTGGGATCTCACAAAATATAATATATATATATATAAAATAACATATTATTATAATAAAATCAAATGAATAACCCACCCAAGTTCCTCCCCTCAAACCAACCAAACTGCTTTATTTAAATTGACCAAACCCATGGGTTAATGGTAACTACCCCTCGACCAATTAAATGATTAAGTGATATGGATAGGCCAAAATCCACAAAGCACCTGACCATACCATGGTTCTATTTCCCCTCGACAAACATGTGGGAGTGTCGCAACCCCTCGATAAAAGATAGGGCACATCTCTCGATAAACTGGTAGGACAAAAGCTATCCATTGAGCTCTAATGGAGGCTATACCACGTGGTAGAAATATAACTATCTCTTCACCCATCCCCAATGTAAAATTCTTAAAGTAATCATATTAATCAAAATCTCAATAGCTTGATAATATCACAAAATAATACTTTTCCTAAGATAACTTTATTCAAATTCTAATCTCAATATATAACAGGTTTAGAATCTCAACTCGGACTTTCCAAATTAAACTTTAAATCCCACAAGACTATTTTCAATGAAAATCATAAAACAAGATTTCTCAATATAATAATATCAACATTAATATTTATATATATATTAAAACACTCACAAATATCATATCAATACACACAATAAATAGAAAGTGGTTGCCTTATTTGGGAATAGGAAAGAAACTGAGAGATATGACTAAAAAGAGAAGAGTCGACTCAATAATCAAGTTTGAGGAATAACTCTATTTATAAAGCCATAATAATAACTTAAAATTCAAATATAAGGATAAAAATACTAAACCATAATAATTTAATTAGATAATACTTTTAAGTTATTGATAAATAATTTTTTTTATTTTACTTAAATATAAGGATAAAAATTGGAATGTTATAATTCTTTTATCCTTTTAGGAGTTTTGTCCCAAAATTCAGAATACTCTAAAGCTTCTTTATTTTATTTTCTAATACTTTATCTAATCTTATATTATTTCTCCCTTCCTAATGATGCAACCCGCCTTAGTAGTCTACTAATATAATAGAGCAATTTTTATAAACTAAGAGGGAATAATATGCGTGAATAATGTATATTGTCACTACTATGCAATGTAACATGCAAGAAGATGTCACCATACACAAATATTAATTATAAGTATTTTAATTACAAAAATATACAACTTCATAAGAATTTAAAAATTTATATGATTACTTTAAACTATATTCCAAATATTTAGAAAAAAATTTAAATAACTTACAAAATAAATTTGAAAAGTTTCAAAAGAATGTTAAAATAGTCAAATCCCATAAATAATTAAAATGGTACATAAATTAATTTGATAATCAAATATTCAAATATTTTTAACAAACTATTTGTTGAAGAAAATGTAATTAAACTGAATAAAATAATCATATATTTGATTGAACAACTTTTTGAAAATTCAACTAAAATATTTTAAAATAAAATATAGTCAAACAAATTTTATATTTTATAAAATTTTGGGTCACAACAAAAGCTACATAAGTTTGAGATTAAATAAGTTTAGCTAGGACATGCGATGTGAGAACAAAACCGCAACCCCTTTTTTAAAACAATAAAATAAATTCATAATGAATCTTATAGAGATTAGGAGGATCTAAAACCTAAGATCTAATACCAAATTATAAAATCTTCCTAAAAATAACAATTATTAATTGTTTAGACATATTTTATACCCAATATAGTTTAAAAACAATATTATAAATGAATTTCATTTATTTTGAAAGAGTTAATCATGGTAGAAAAGAGTTTAACTAAAATTTAAATGTACTCTACCATGGTTATAAAAAAGTTTTCCTTAAAATATAAATAAGGTAATATGATATATGAGTATGCAAAATAAAACCTATTGTCACAATATACAAATATTCTACACATACTTTTAAAGGGGAAAACTATACAGTAAATATAGCTCTACTAAAACCTATAAAATTTTTTCTCGAGTCTTAAGATAAGAATATACCCTAAAAAATGTTAATCAAGATAGGGTGAGATAAACGTCTCAGTAACCATTAATCCTACTCGTTATGCATACTAAGATGTCCTCATAAGGTGTCAAGTGAGACCTCACAAAATATAATATATATATATATAATAACATATTATTATAATAAAATTAAATGAATAATCCACCCAAGTTTCTTCCCTCAAACCAACCAAACTGCCTTATTTCTACTGACCAAACCCATGGGCTAGTGGTAACTACCCCTCGACCAGCTAACTGATCAAGTGATATGGATAGGTCAAAATCTACAGAGCACCTAACTAGACCATAGATCTATTCCTCCTCGATAAACATGTGGGAGTGTCAAGCCCCTCAATAAAAAGGTGGGGCACATCCCTCGGTAAACTAGAGGGACAACTAGGGTCTTAGCTCTATTTATAAAGCCATAATAATAACTCAAAATTCAAACTCATATATTATCTTTATTGAAATATTATCAAATATAGTAATTTAAAATCTAAACTATATTTTTAAAATCAAATTACATATCTAAATTTGAATCTAAATCCTAGTAAATTCTAAATAAGATAATATATATGTCATATTTTATTAAAAATAATAAAAAATAAACCATAATAATTTAATCAGATAATATTTTTAAGTATTGATAAATAATATTTTTTTATTTTACTTAAATATAAGGATAAAAATTGAGATGTTACAGAGATAACTATTGGGAGGCCTGACCACCCAGGTCGAGTAAGAGGGGCACCTAAGGGAGTTACTCTAAAAGAGTGCTTTGGCTCCACATCATAAGAAGAAGTACAACCTTTATAGACATGGTGTCTAAAGAAAGGTCCAAAAGGTTTGAGAAAAACATACTGAACAACATCATGTAGAGATACAATAGATGCTTGAGCAGATGGATAGATAAGACACATTTTGTATATAGCTTCTGTGACATTTTTAAGAGTTTTGTAACAACTTTACCATTCATTTTATGCCTTAAATTGTACTTTTATGGTAATACATGATTGTACGTGGCAATGTGCTAATTAAAGGGTAAAATGGTAAATTAACTCTTCTAAACTGTATATATTCTATTATTTACTGATTTGGACTTTTATAGTGAGCTTTTATGTTGGATTACAGGTATTTTAGAAGAGAACAAGGACTAGGAAAGAAATCACAAGTCAATGAAAGTGAAATCATGCTCCTGCACCTTTAAGTTGCGCCAAAGAGTCTGCCGGTCGCGAACTTGATTCTTCTAGAAGTCTCTCTGTGTTTACAGGTCACGACCAAAATATGGATCTGGTCGTGACTAAAATGCAAAATTGCTTAAACTACATGTTTTGAATTAGGTCATACAGAAATAAAAGGAGAGGAAGGCTACCGTTAAGGAGGAGGCTAGTTTTTAACCTGATTAGGCTAAGAAATAGTACCCAAGTGCTCTATGATCACATTTTCCACATCTCCCATCATTCTACACCTTTCCATAGACTTCTCCATATCTCTACACTATCAATCTACCATCTTCTCATTGTTTATGTATGGTATCACATCTGAACAGCGATTGTAGTACAGTAGGAGTCATAAGAGGCTAAATCTTTAGTCTCTCAGTAATGGATCTGATATCTTGAGCTCATAGACTGAAACGGGGAGTTTTTACTATTCTAAGTTGCATCTTCTCATGTTATGATTGCTGTTAGATCTAGGATTTTCATTTTATGAGCAAGATTTGAATATTTATTGATCATTCTCAAATTAGACTTTGTAATTAAATTAAGATGATTTGAACGTTTGTGTTTTAATAGAATATTTTAGTTTCAATTTTAAGAGAGTTGGGTTATTAACAGTGATACTTGCTAATTAATTTAATGGCTTGAAATCTAGGGTTTTTGATCGACGACCATTCGAGGGAGTTTTTATCATCTAATTCAACGTACACGCTAAGTAGTTTCTGATAGTTTGCTAATAGTTATTAAACCAGCTTTAATCAAAGGGATTTAAGAAAAATTAGGGTTCTAGACTCAATCGATCGATTAAGGTTTTCTTTGAGACTTCGTGATTTCAAAACTCTAATTTTAACGTGAGAGCAAGGATAGATAAGTTTTCATCATCAAGAGTTTTCCATAACATATTTCTCAAACAAACCAACTCATTTTTATCTTAATCAAAAATCCAAAAACATTTACTTTTTGCACCCTACTTTTATTGCATCAATCACTAAAACCTCCAAAACTATTTTATCCCTACTCAGGTTTTTCATTGATTTTGACATCCAATTTGCTAGGTTTGTAAATAAAAAGCTCCTTGAGAAGAATGATAGGGTTGTGCCTTAATAGATATTTTCTTTGATGGTCTACTTTCTCATAATTATGTTTCCTTGAATGTTGCAGTAAATGGATCCTTGAGAGATAAGACTCCACAAGCAAGTAGGGAGTTATTCCAAAAAATGGCCAATGAAGACCATCAGACAGGGGATCCAAGGAGAATACCCACATCTTCTTTAGGTAATTCAGATCTTAGTTGAAATAGCAGCCTTGGGAAACAAAATGGAGAAGATGATGAATTTGATTGAAAGATAGCTACATTTCACAAAACAAGTTCATGCAGTGGATACCTCATAAGCCTTGGTTATAGGATATGGATCATGCGGTTTAATGATGCATGCTACCAGTATATGTGATAGACAGTATAAAGAAGTGGCAGCAATATATCATGGGAGAGATAGGCAATACTAGAAGAGAGACCGATACTCTAACACATATAACCCTGGTTGGAGAGATCATCCAAACTTTAGGTGGGATAATAGGCCAAATTAATTATAAGGAGGTGGTGATTCCTTAAGCAACTACCAAAATAATAGGTCTATAGTTTCAACTCACCCTAATACCTTATTAACATCAAGGCCACATGAGACTTCTCAATGGTTGAAGAGTATAGCTACGCAGATGAACAGTATGGACGGTAGAATGACTAATATAGACAACAAGCTTAAGGAGAATGACGGTTAATTCACCTCCATAGCTTCAATATTTCAAAGTATGCAGAAGGATGATGCTGATATGCACAGGAAACTTGAGAAGATATCACAAGTCACTTAACTCAAGTCTCCAATACAGTGAGTGACATTCAAGGAAGAGCAATGATAGTATACCTTCGAACACTGTCATTAATCTGAGGGGTTTGAATGCTATATCCCTCAGAACTGGCAAAAGGGTATAAATTGGGATATCTAAAAGTGCTAAAGAATAACAGCTTATAATGAAGAAGCCAACCCAAGAGGAGAACTCACAAACCCAAATGGAGATACAATAGCTGCAAGAAGAAGCAACAATAGTACCAAGTCCAGCCTACAAAGGAAAGTAACCTGAGAAAAAGCCAGAGTCGAGTAAGCAAGGAGCCTCTATGCGCAAAGGTAAGGAGGTAAGTATAAAAGACGTCCTTTTTCATAACTCTTTTTTTGTTGGAAAGAAAAAAAATTGACCTTGATTTTCCAAAAAATGCTTATAGTCTATTCAATAAGTTAGAAATAAACATCCCTTTAGTTGAGTTCCTCAAGAGAAACCCTAAGTATGCAAATTTTTTGAAAGAATTGTGTATTGATAAAAAGAAGTTTAGGCCTCTTGAGAGAATCCAAGTGATTGCTAATGTGTCATCACTCTTTAAGGCTGAACTACCTATTAAGTACCAAGACCTAGGATCCTACACAATCCCATACACTATAAGAAATGTTCCTATTAAGGGAGCATTACTAGATCTAGGGCAGCCATTAATGTAATGCCTTGGTCAGTATATGAAGCTTTAGGTATCAACAATTGTAGAGACACAACCGTAGTGCTCCAATTAGTTAATAGGTCAATTAGGTATCCTAAGGGAATCCTTGAGGATATTCTAGTATAGGTCAAGGACTTAGTATTCTTAGCTAATTTTTATGTTTTGGACATGTCTAATGAGTTAGTAAATGACAGCACTTTGATCATAGGCTAAACTTTCCTCTAAACTTCTAAGACCATCATTGTTTGAAGCATAGTTCCATCACAATGGAAGTTGGATAGTATGTGGTAATCTTCAACATGAATGAAGCAATAAAATTTCCTTATGATAATTTTTCTTTTACTACTTTAAATGCCATTGATTATGCTATTGAAGAGACTAAGGATGAATATGAATTGAGTTTGCATGATAATGATAGAGATAATGCTTTTGCAAAAGGTTTGTTGACTGATCTTGCAGTATCCCAAGATGTTATAGAAGCTGAAAGTGCAACAATTAAAGAAGGGTCGAATATCTATGAACCAAGGTCGCGACTAAATGACCTCCAAGTTGTGACTGAACATCAATATGAGACTCACTGTGAAGCTGAGTCATGACCAAGTGGCTTTAAGGTCATGACACAAAACTCCAAGGACGATCATTCATGACACAAAGATGAAGATATAGTGACTCAACATCAATCTACTGAGGGACAACCTTTCTATGACCCTAAGTCATGATAAAAAGATGAACAAGTCATGACAACAAGTTTTAAAGACACACCCTGCCAATTGGAGTAGTGACGAGAAGTTGAAAGGTCATGACTAGAAATGCCAGACACAACTAGGAAACTCCAAACTCCTTCAGCTCCACACTCTACTATTTTGGTTAAAGGGACAATACATTCTAACTCTTCTCAACCTCATTCTCATTCCAAAATTACATCTCATACCTTAAATGATTTGCTCTCAAATAATGATGTAGGAATGAGAGAGTCTGATCTCAACTGTGTTGTAGCTATGGACCAATGTAAGCTGGGTGCAACTCCTAAAGAGACTACAATCAAGATAGAATGTCCAAATGAATCGTAGATGAGCAACCTCCAAGGAACTATAAAAGGGAGTATATCTAATTTAAATGATTCCCCTCATTTGATTCCTTCTATTATCCTACCCCCATAATTAGAGTTAAAAGATTTACCTTCTAACCTAAAGTACACTTACCTTGAGCCAAACTCAAAATTGCCAGTCATAATTTTCAGTTCTTTGACTGTTAGTAAAGAGTCTAGGTTATTAAATATGCTTAGAAAGAATAGAGAGGCCTTGGGTTGGCAATTAGTTGATATAAAAGGGATAGATACCACTGTTTGTACCCATAGGATTATGCTGAGTGAAGACTCCAAGCCAATTAAACAACCCCAAAGAAGATTAAATCCATTGATTTCTTGTGAGGTTAGAAATGAGATTAGTAAATTGTTAAAGGTAGGAATCATATATGATATTTTAGATAGTGAATAGGTATCTCCTGTGCATGTAGTGCCTAGGAAGAGCAGATTGACAGTAGTCAAGAATGAGAACAATGAATTGATACCTACTAGAGTGCAAAATTCATGGAGGGTTTGTTTTGATTATCGAAAGTTGAATGATTCTACTAGGAAAGATCATTTTCCCTTACCTTTTATTGATCAAATGCTTGAGAGATTAGCAAGGAAAAGCCATTATTGTTTCTTAGATGGATATTCAGGATATTTCCATATTCCAATAGACCCGAGGGACTAGGAAAAGACTACATTGACATGTCCCTTTGGTACATATTCCTATAAAAGAATGACATTTGGTTTGTGTAAAGCTCTAAGAACATTTAAACATATTATGCTTTCTATATTTGTTGATTTCATTGAAAAATGCTTGGATATATTCATTGACAATTTTACTGTATATGGAAATTCTTTTGATGAGTGTCTAGAAAGGTTTGATAAAATCCTTGCTATATGTATTGAGAAAAAATTGGTTTTAAACTTTAAAAAGTATCATTTCATGGTTGATCATGCAATAGTACTTGGACAACTTATATCTAGCAAGGGGATTGAGGTGGATAAAGTAAAAATTGAAGTCATTTCCTCATTGCCCTACCCTATAACTTTAAAAGAACTTTGATATTTTCTAGGGCACGTTGGATTTTATAGAAGATTCATCAAAGACTTTAGTAAAATTGCTTTGCCACTCTCAAAACTTCTTCAAAAAGACACTAAATTTATTTTTTCTACTGATTGCAAAGAGGCTTTTGAAAAAAATTAAAGCTTGGTTTCTCCACCTATCCTAACTTCACCAAATTAGGATCTTCCTTTTGAACTATCATGCGATGCTTCCAATTACATTGTGGGAGCTATGATAGGATAAAAAGAAGATAATTTATCTAGGGTATATATCTAAAACACTTGACGCTGCTCAAATAAATTACACCATTGCTGAGGAAGAATTGTTTGCAATTGTAATGGCTTTGGTTAAATTTAGAGCATATCTAATTAACTCCAGAGTTATTGTTTACACAGATCAGTAGTAATCAAGTACTTGTTCCTTAAACCTCAATCTAAGCCAAGACTTCTATGGTGGATGCTACTGCTTCAAGAGTTTGATATAGAAGTGAGGGATCGTGCTGGAAATATGAACCACGTTACAGATCACGTAAGCAGGTTACCAACAGAGACAAGGGGAGTACTTAGTTTTGATCTTATTTGAGATTCTTTCCATGATCAATCCCTTTGTTTGATTGCTATTGTAAAACCTTGGTATGCTCATTTAGTTAATTTCATTGAGACTGACCTAATCCCATCTCATTTGTCTAAGTTTTAGGCCCAAAAGCTCAAGAGTGAATCTAAATACTTTATTTAGGATAATGCTTTTCTATGGAAGTTGTCATATCCTAATTTTTCCCTATCTGTATAGTACTGATAGTGGAAAGAGGTTTAGAAAGGATTATGACGAAGATAAGAAGGAATGATAAAGGTTATATGAGTCCTGAAGAAGGAGAAAGACTAAAACGCAAAGTAGAAAATGTTAAAGGCCAAAAGTTAAAGTAGAAACAAGATTTTGGCCCAAAGTGGTAATTTCCAAAAGTTTAGGGACCTAAATATAATTAAGTAAAAAGTCAGGACCCAAATGTAATTATGGAAAAGTTGAGCTAAAACAGGCCAAAAATGGTCAGAATCAGATCAGACTCAAATTTTACTAGTAGATAGACATAATTATTTTGGTCAGTTTAACGCAACACAGAATTTTGATTTGAGGTCCCAATTAATTGATATAAATTCCTGAAGTCAGCAGGAATTATTGCAGTATTTTTCATATCTCAGAATCAGATGAAACTTTACTATAAATTCTTATATTTAATATATGAATTTATCAAACTGACAGAGTCAGAAAAGGAATCCTGTAGAATTCTTACGGGATTTTATGGTAAAATAGAATACCCGATAAATAGGATCGGGAGAGGTGTCTTGGGATTTGTGCCATAAAGGGCATAAAGGCAATGAGCCCAAACCAAGGACCAAATGGCGCCATAGTAGGCCCAATGTGATGACTAGACAGTTAAGTGGGCCAGAGTACAGAGTAGTCCAGGATAAGTGCAAAATTACGAAAATGCCCCTGGATGCCCAGATTATACCAGAGATAGATAAAGGGCATTTTGGTCATCTGGGACAGGATAAAAACGTGGCACATGGTATAAATATGATTAGTTGAGCCAATATATGTCCTGAGGCAGTACAAGAAGGGGTGAAATGACAATTATGCCCTTAGGGTCAGTACAGTGCAAGAAAGGACACCAAGGGTATTTTGGTCATTTCCCAAGGGATGGATGGCAGATAAATACTCAGTCTAACATTTTCAATGGTATGAGAAGCCTATACATTAATTTTCAGGATAGAATACATATCCTGGTATATTATAAAACATTAGGAACAGAACACAGTCCGGTTGTTGTGAAACTGCATTGATCGGTACCGGATTGGACTGAAATTTCTCCAGAAGGTTCCTTACACTATGAGCACGCCACCTAACCCCTTGAGGTGTCCCTTTATGGGTCCCACATGATGTCATAATTATTATTTTATGAAAAAGTTAAGTCCAAGATTAAATGTGAGCCTTTAGATCAAATAGTAACCAAATCAATCTTGGCCATTCATTTTTCTCGGATTTTGGCTATAAATACCCCCTCATTCTGCAACAAACCATAGCTTCATGGACCCTTGGGGAAACTCTTGCAAAATGGAAACTCAAGCCAAGACAAAGAAGATTCAAGGTTCCAAAGTTCAAGCAAGCTAGAGATTAAAGGTAAGCAATCTCTCCTAGCTTATTTTCCCTTGATTTGGGAGCTTCAACTTAGGGTTTTGATGGGAAAAAAGTTGAGTTTTCTCTAAGGGGTGGTGCTGCCCAAATACCTTAAAGGAAAGGGGAAAGAAGAAATTAAAGTTAGAACCATATGATTGAAGCTTAAACAAGCTAGTTAAGTGGTTGGTTGTTGAATCAAATTGATATTCTTGACTTTGCCATGGTGTTCCCTGTTCGGTATGCACTGTTCATGAGGGAAGGAAATTGAATTTCAATGATTTAATGCTTCCATTGAGTTTGTATGATGATTTTGTGTAGGATTGGAAAGGTTTTGAACCTTGGAAACACTAAAATCTCAAGGTTGTAGTCTTTGAGATTCCTTACGGTTACTGTTCACTCACATGAACAGTGATTGGAATTTCATGATTTTGATGGTTCCAATGGTTTTAAAATGAAAAGTTGTGTGGGGTAAAGTGGAGAAATAAGTATGGGAAGCATTAGAATCAAAATGAGAATTTTTAAAAGAATTGTATGCTTATGTTCAGTTCTGTATAGCAGGCCATGAAGGAGCTGGAATTTCATGATTATAAGCTCATAAATGGATTCAAAAGATGATATTGTGTAGGGTAAAGTCAAGACATCAATTGGTTCAAGAGCTAAGTGGATTAGTGAAAATTAGAGAAAGTTATGACAATAAAGAGTGTAACAAAGTTAGTCTTGAACATAGTTGGAGTTCATGAGTCCTAATGAGTTATGTGATGAATATGAATGTGTTTAGGACCATGAAACATACAACAAGATGTTGGGAAGTGATGGACATAAAGGCTTCATGGTTGGAAAGCTAGGGAGCAAGGGCTACAGGTCAAGAGAAAAGCTTAAGTGCAAGGTAGTGAACTTATCTCTTTATGTGCTTGATGTGGTATGCTTATGTGTTGACATGTATATGTTATTTGAATGATGTTGTGACATGATAAATGATGTTGAATGTATTGTGAGTAACATGTTTCCATGGCCATGCACTTTATGTAAAAGTTTGTAGCATGTTGGCATATCACTAATCAAAGAAAGTTTAATGAAATTACATATCATGCATTAGCATCCATCTTGCATATTTAAGTGGTAATGTTTGCTACTGAGATTTCCTAGAATCTCACTCTCCCATAACCAACCAATTTAGGTTAAGCATGAAGAAAAGGTATGCATGGAGAAGAGCTAAAGAATGGAAGAAATGAAGTGAAGTATTGAGATTTTAGCATATACTATAAATTGTCTATGTATGTAAATGCCATGTAAGGTGTCCATTTATGTGATGAAACTATTGTAATACTTATGGCATATGTACATGATGTATATGAATGTTAAGAAGCTTATTTGATGGCTTGTGCATGCTGAAACAATTATTGGAAATGAAAGAAAGGAAACTGAAATGGTAAAAACGTAGGTCCTAAAGCAGTTTTGTTGTGGCTTCAGTTTGACCTAGCAAATGAAGGAATTATTTCAGGAACTTTTATGACCATGTAGTACACATCCAGATATTTAAGTGCATAGGTAGAACGTTTCATTTGGATGTGTATATCAAGAGAAATAAATTTCCAAAATAAGGGACCAGAAACTGTTTCCAGGGTTTTTGACCAAATGAACAGTAAACTTCAACGAATAAACTGTATCAATTAGCTAATCATTTTGTCTAGAAATTATTTTTTTCCTTAAATTTTAAGATGTTATATTCATGTAGCTTTTTGAACCACTTCATTTCAAGTTTTCTAGAATTAATTATGATTTTTTGAAGTTCATTGCGTAATCTGGAATACCATATGAACAGTAACCCGAGAAAGAGTAAAATTTCAGATTTGGCTAATGGACTTCCAAGGTCTTGTAAGTGGTTCTAAATGCTACTGAATGATCCCTATGATGTATAAAAGTAAGGATGTTATAGAAGTTATGCTCAGATCAAGTATTAAGATGATGTGTCCTAGACCAAGATCACAAATCAATTTTGAAAGCTTGCCATTCATGGGTTTGTGGTGGTCATTTTGGGGGGAAAAGGACTGCACGTAGGGTCTTTAAATCTGGTTTTTATTCGCCTTCCCTTTTCAAAAATGTTTTTAAGTTTTATAGAGCCTATGATAGTGCCAAAGATTCAAGGGGATTAGTAAAAGGCATGAGATATCACAACAACCTATTCTATTTTGTAAGGTTTTTATGTTGGGGGAATAGATTTTATGCGACCTTTTCCACCTTCAGCAGGATTTCATTACATTTTATTGGCTATAAACTATTTATCTAGGTGGGTAGAGGCTATTCCTACAATACTAGATGATGCCTAAATGGGCTCCAAGTTTTTAAGGTCTCATATCTTTAGTAGATTTGGAGTACCAAAAGCGTTTTAGTGATCAAGGTACCCATTTTTGCAATAAGTTAATCAATAGCTTATTGGCAAAATATACTATCACTCATAAGGTCTCAACCCCATACCACCCTCAAACTAATGGTCTAGCAGAGGTTTCTAATAGGGAAATTAAGCATATTCTAAAAAGGATTGTTAAGCCATCCAATAAAGATTGGAATTTAAGACTTAACGATACCTTGTGGGTGTACAGAATAGCTTTTAAAACCCCTATAGGAATGTCCCCTTATATGACAGTTTTTGGGAAGGCTTGTCACATGCCTATGGAAATAGAGCATAAGACATTTTGGGCAGTGAAGGCCTGCAATGAGAACCTTGTAAAAGCTAGTTTAGAGAGGTTGTTGTAGATTTAAGAACTTGAAAAGATTATATTAGATGCCTATAATAGCTCTGAAATTTATAAATAGAAAACAAAGTTATTCTATGATGCTCATATTCTGAGAAAGAGTTTTAGGAAGGTGTTAGAGTATTAAGGTACCAAGCTATGTTCAAATTCAAACATGAAAAATTCAAAACTAGCTGGGACGGACCTTACACAGTGGTTAAAGTCTATAACTTTGAGACAATTTAATTGAAAGAGACACGATGGCAAAATCTTCCAGGCAAATGGTCACCATTTGAAACTTTGTGAGGAATCTACTTTGCTGCCTTGAGGCCAGGTTGTCCCTTTCCTATATCCTAACTTTACAAGTTTTCCCTTATGTGATATGTTAATGATGGTTTGAGGATAGGAAAGGGATATTTCAGTAGGATAGTTTTCATTTTCTATTTATTTATGTTTATTCTAGGTGTCTTTCTATTTTGAACAACAACCTGTTATTGTCCATGTGTCGCTTACTCATTGATTGTTCTCTGTGGAACTTACACACTCACATGCATGATCTTAGCTTACCCATCCTGTCATCTCTACCTTACTAGTATTGCTTTGCATGACTTGAATATGATTGTGTGTTGAACTATTAATTTGCATTGAGTGATTAGGCTACCTACTATTTTGAAGCTAGAGTTGATTGACTTTATAAAGTGATTATGATCTTTTCTACTTTAGTTCTATTGATAGTGAGGACACTGTCATGTTTAAGCATTGGGGAGGATGTTATTCTATAAAAAAAAAATTCTTCTATTAACCCAATATTTCATCACAAATTTTTGGTATTTGATCTTAATGTGTGTGATGAATTGCTAAAAATTGGACCCCCACTTTAAACTGTGTTGATAACTGAAAAGGCATTAGTATGAGAAATATTTTGGGACTTTGACAATCATCACTCGATAGTCTTTATGAAAACTGGTCTGACATATGTGCTATTTAGCTGTGACCTGTAGTGAAATTTTGGACTTAACATGCTCTCTGTGAACTACAGTCGTGACCTATGTACTTAGTGGTCGCGACAATAACTCTTTGTTGGTTTAATTCGCAACATGAGTACCTAACTTGTCATGACTATTCCTCTTTGTGTATTTACGTGTGAATGGTACATTCCATGGTCACGACGGTAATGTTTTGAAAATCTTGAGCATGCACCTCTATGACAAGTGGTCGTGACCTTCACTATTTTCAGTCGTGACCTATGTTTAAAAATGTCCAATTACCTTCTCTTTGCTTTGTGCAAAGCTATATAGAAGGATCCCTTTTAGAGTACTAAGATTATTTCACAAATGATTAATTGTTCCCTTATTGCAAAACCTTTTTAGCTCCTAGAAACCACTGCCTCACTTGACTTTTTTGGAAAATCTTAGAAATTGAATTTGAAACACTTAAACTTTTGCTGTTAGATTTAGATTATCACATAGTTTTAAGTGATTACGTTGAAACTTTTAAATCATTGTTTAGAGAGTTTTCAATTGTGATGAGTGTTTTAATGCCTAGTGAATGTTGAACATTGTTCGAGACTTTAGCTTATGAGCAATCTAGATTAAAACCTTTGTTGGAAGGATTCTCGACCTTAAATTCTATATTGAGTGATTATTCAATTAGTTTATATACTCTAGAACTTGTCTTGCATATGAGTTCATAATTACATGCACATTTATGAATTGAACATGATAGAGGCATTCTTTCTAAACCCCTTTATCCCAAACACAAGCCCACTACATATTACATCCTTAGTCACCCCCTCTTGAGCCCATCACTTTTTCTTTTCATCATTCTTATAGAAAGTCATATGTGCATAAACATCATTTTGAAATAAAATTTTTATTCATGTCAAAAATTTATTATTGTTTTGTTATTGTGCTGCAGCTTCTATAAATGAGGTGCCAAATAAAAGAAAAGAAAAGAAGCATATTGCACTAAAAAAATAGGAGAGTGCAAGAAAAAGAAACAAAAAGAAAAGAGAAGAGAGAACCATTATAAACTCTTATTAGCACAATTACCACAGCAATATCCCTAGAGACATGAATCCATACTACATATTCATTGTTAAATGCATATAGTACTTTATATTCTTCATATTCCATTCCATGTGGCCCATCTCCATCATTTCAACCCTAAAAAATCTCTTGATTCTTTACATAAGTGTTATATAGGTGCTAAGATTTAGAGCCAATACAAGCATATAGTAGGATGTTTTCCAATTTGAATATGAGTGAAAGAACCAATGAGAGGAAATAGACAGAGCTAAACACTTTCACCTTTTGAGAGGATCTATTGCACTCATACAGTTGAGGTTAATTTCACTTAGTAGTTGATTACTTGGCATTGCTCACATTATCAACTTTGCATTCCCAAAAGATGACGAATGATTTGTTTGTAGGGTACACTATGGATTATGTTGTTATCTTGAATTTAATAGTGTTATTCTAGCTGTCATTCATGGATGCAAGACTCAATCAAGCTATAGATTCTAGACTTAATCTCGCTATGATGCCCCACTATTGTCTAATTATCAGAGGTAATAAATATTTGTTAGAATGGTTGTTTTAGTGATATTAAAAATTTTAAACTTTAAATGAAATCAAAAGATTAAGAAAGATATCACCGATGAAGAAAAATAAAGGAAACAGATAATTGAGATATGGCACACAGACGATTTATACTGGTTCAACCCAACCACTTGGCCTACATACAGTCCTTAGAGCTCTTCTAAGTGTTCCATGATCCTTCAAGATTTCAGGCTCTTTACACCTCAGTATATCAACTAACTTTCTCTCTCTAGCCCTTACTACCCGTACGGTGACAATCCCACTCAAGATACCCACTATTGTGTATATCAAATAAAGAAATAAAGTTTTTAGCTCTCTCTTGACTAGAGTAATTTTGTTAAGAACTGAAGATCATATACTCTAAGTTTCAATATAAAGAATAAACATGCTCTATTCAAAGAATGAAAATCAAAGTAAAACAGAGTTACAATCAACATAGGGATAAATGCTTCAATGATATTGTAAGTTCATGATTGTTGTCCTTCTTCATTCATCCTCTTAACTTTAGTATTTCTTTCCTATTTCTTTCCTATTTCATCAATCCCTTAGATTGCCGTTAAAGTATTCGTTAAAGAAGAGAGCCTTTGGTTGTTGACGCATACATTCTGACAAATTTTATTTTTTGATGAATTTGTTCGTTTGATCTTATTTTTTCCTACAATTTATCTAGAAATATGTTTCATAAAAGATAGATAAAGGTTTGATCTTATATCTATTGATTCATAATGATTTAGATTAAAATATCAAATTATGTCAAAATATAGTTTGAAGTACTTTTCAAAAATAAGTTGAATTTATCGAAGTATTTATTAAAAATATGTGTAACATATAAGAGGATGTCACTATACACAAATATCAATTACAAGTATTTAAATAACTTACAAAATAAATTTGAAAAGATTCCAAAAAATGTTAAAATAGTCAAATGCCATAAATAATTAAAAAGATATATAAATTAATTTAGCAATCAAATATTCAATTTTTATAAACTATTTATGGAATAACATGTAATTAAACTAAATAGAATAATTAATTATTTTATTAAACAACTTTTTGGACATTTAAAAAAATGGTTCAAAATGAAATAGAGTCCAACAATTTTTTTTAGATACAAATGGCGAACATAGAAACCCATATTTCTAAAAATAATCCAGACATAAATCATTAAAAATAAAAAAATACCCAACACAGAATTAAAATATATATATACATAAAGTAAAAACTACACTATAGAAAAAGGGCAAACTTTTTTTTCTTCTCTTTTCTTAACAATAAAATAAATTCATAATATATCATAAAAATTAAATAGGGTCTAAAACCTAAGCTCTAATACAACTAATATAGCCTTACTTAAACCTATGGAGTTTTTCTTAGGGTCTTAAGATAAGAATATACCTTGAAAAATGTTAATCAAGATAGGTGAGACAAATATCTCAGTAACCATCAATTCTACTCATTATACATATTAAAATGTGCTCATGAGGTGTCAAGTTGAACCTCACAAAATATAATATATTATTATAATACAATCAAATGCATAACCCACCCAAGTTCCTCCCCTAAAACCAACCAAACCTCCTTATTTTTGTTGACTGAACCCATGGTCTAGTAGTAAATACCCCTCAACCAGCTAACTAATCAAGTGATATGAATAGGTCAAAATCCACAGAGCACTTAACCAGACCATAGATTTATTCCCCCTCAATAAACATGTGGGGGTGTCACAGGCCCTCGATAAAAAGGTAACAAAAGCCATCTATTGAGCTCTGATAGAGGCTATACCACGTGGTAAAAATACAACTATCTTTTCACCCATCCCCATGCATAATTCTTAAAGTAATAATATTAATTAAAATCTCAATAGTTTAATAATATTACAAACGAGTACTTTTCTCAAGATAACTTTCTTTAAATTCTAATCTCAATATATATTAGGTTTAGAATCTCAACTCAGACTTTCTAAATTAAACTTTAAATCACACAAGATTATTTTTAATGAAAATCATAAAATAAACTTTCTCAATATAATAATATCAACATTAATATTTATATATATATATTAAAACACTCACAAACACAAATATCATATTAGCACACACAAAAAATAGAAAATGGTCACCTTATTTAGGAATAGGAAAGGGACTGAGAGATATGACTAAAAAGATAAGAGTTGACTAAATAATCAAGTTTGATGAATAACTTAGGGTCTTAGCTCTATTTATTAAGCCATAATAATAATTCAAAATTCAAATTCATATCTTATCTTTATTAAAATATTATCAGATCTAGTAATTTAAAATTTAAACCATATTTTTAAAATTAAATTACATATCTAAATCTGAAGCTAAATCCTAGGAAATTCCTAACTAATAATAACAATCAAATCATAAAATTCTAAATAAGATAAAAATAGGATAATATATATATATATATATATCATATTTTATTAAATATAATAAAAATACTAAACCATAATAATTTAATTAGATAATATTTTTAAGTTATTGATAAATAATATTTTTTATTTTACTTAAGTATAAGGATAAAAATTATGATGTTACAAGATGCCTTATCAAAAAGTACTTCGATAAATTTTAAACATATTGAATTGAAACAGGTTTAGTTCTTATTGAAGTTTTCTTTGATAAGTTATCTTATCGATTAACACTTCGAGAAATAAGGCTTAAAATATATTTATTGTCAAAATTTCTATGTTTATTGAATACATTATTGATAAATAGCCTTATCGATAAGTTCTTTTGAAAATATAGAGGAACTAAAATATTGACTTCATTTATCAAAATCTTTATCGATAAATATCTTATCGATCAATACTACTATAAATGCCTCTTAAAAAATAAGTTTCACAAGCTTACTAATAAATGATTTTATTAAAGTCTTTATCAATAAATTCATTTGTTGATCAATACTTCGATAAGTTCCTTTTAAAAATAGTTTTACAAAGTAAGTCTATAATTTACTTATCTAAGGCTTCTTCGATAAATATCCTTATCGAATAAGTGTTTGAAAAACTCCAGTTCTAAAATAGTGACTCATATTTTCATAAGTTAAGTTTAAGTTCATTTTATTGAAGTATTTATCAATAAGTATCCTTATCAAATAAGACTTCAAAAAATTCCTTTAATAAATCAGCTTTTCATAACAAGGTTTTTTTCTTATTTATCAAAGGGCTTATCAAAAAATAAGCTAAGTAAAAATAGTTTTTGAAAATTATTTGTCATCATCAAAACATTAGAGTCTAACAATATTCACTTCTTTTCAAGGGACATTTAACATGTATTTTGTCTTAAGTAATTTATTTCATATTTTTAGTGTTCTCCTATGGTGACAAGTGGTAAAGGCAACAACACTAAGAAAGAGAAGTTTGTCTCCCAACCATCTGACCTTGACTATGACCTTGACCAGATCGAAGATAATAGAGAAAGGGACTAAAACCCTTGCCCTTAGGGTATAGTATATGCGGCCGCCACAACAATTTACCATAAGATAATTCCACAAGGCAAAGTAATGGTGACGGTATATAATATCAAAGAAAGTTTTGGCACTACACAGTTTTCTGCCCGACTGATGAGGTACACATATTAGAAGATGCTCTAGAGCAGTTTCTTCTATGGCCAATCTTTGATAAAAAAGAAGGTAGTCATACAGGAGTCAAAATTAAAGAAGGTACCAGTGAAGCCAATATTTAAGGAGGTTTCACAGAAGCCGAAGTCAAAGAAGGTGATCAAAGACAAGCTCTTACCTCTTCATCATATCATACCCTCGATATTTAACAATATGGCAACTCTTCATACTCTAGTAAATGATATGGAGGAAGAAGTTAGTTTCACAATGCTACCAGGGATTTTGAGTACAGAGGAGCCTTATAAATTCACCTTGGACAGAAATGATATAGTGCAATTCCTAAATTTTAATATATTGGATTCAACTATCATCCAGTTAGCCATATTGTAAGTTACAAATTCATTTGAATAATTTATATTTTATCATTTGTGCATTGACTCTTTTCTCTTTTGAATAACAACAACTTCTATTGCAAATCCAAGGATGAAGCAAAAGAAGACATATATGACTTCATGTATCCGTAAAGGATGAATGAAGCAAGTAACTATAGGAATTTGAGGATGATGTACATGGTGGATGCCATGACCGAATCAAGAGGACGATGTATTTTCCACCTTACATTAAAGGGTAAGTATACTCTTATATTTGGCACACAAATATACATATTATAATAAAATCATATATAACATGGTTGATATTTTGTAGATACATCTGACTTTGCTTGTCATTGCGCCCTCAAGACAGTTTTTTTATTCGTTTGATTCAATGGTTGGATAGCTAGATCTCGATATTGTATACATCGTCAACACATGAGATTTTGTTTATAGATTTATAAGTATAAAATTTAGCATGTAATATAATATCTTTTTTCCAATTGGTGATAGGATATTTAAGATGTCAATTTTTTTAGAGCTCATACATATGGTACTAATCATACATGGATTTTTCGTAAAGTAAGTTGTTTTCAACTAAGTTTTATATTTATAAATTTATTAGGTATAAAGTTTAATATTCCCTAATGTGATATATATTTTTCCATTTTATTTGTATTGTCCTTAACTTGGTGGTGTTTAATGTTGTACTATATGATCCGTTACATGTATGAAATCATTGAGATATGGCTCACGGAGGACTTACATGAGGTATGAAGATGATATGATTAATATTTAGTGATTCTTCAATTTATTCATATTTTTATTACTTACCTATTACTTCTAATTTTTACTTGTTCAAGAAGAACTTGATCTATGAATATAACCTAATCAACTTAGTGAGGATGATTTGGCAAGAATAATACTTCTACACATGTCTTGAAGATGAAATACTTGTCAACATTTTTAGTAAATATTTGATCAATAGTTTTTTAAATTGTTTAGGATTGATTATAGAACTATTTTGTTGTATATATGATATGTAGAAAGAGCTATTTGATTCATTGAAAGTTTAGCAATTTGGATTTTGACATTGCTGACTTCGAATTCTACTGTCTAGAAATTGTTCTATCTTGATTTTGCTAAAATACAGTGTCACGCCCCCAAAATTTGAGCCGTAATCGGCACATAACATAAATAAATTCATATTCCTTAAGCCTTAATCCTTAAATAAAAAATTTAAAACAATAATCATAATATATATTCCATTTTAATCAAAAAGCAAGTCATTTGTAGGAATTTTGATAGGATTGTCTTCTTATAACAGACCTTTTGAAAATCCTACAACAAACTGCAATGTTTCAAATCACATGCAGACATTTTTCAAAATAATCATAACCTTACCTATAGACTAGGTGGGCCATCTAAACTTCAAACAAAATAATACAAGTATTTCATAAATTTATAATTACATTATAAGTAGCTACACCCAAAAATACTACTTCGGATCAGAAGTAAGGCTCTTCACTGCTTAGCTGAAGGAATAGGGTCAACAGCACTATCTAAAGCCAAAATAATCTACTAGTAAATAACGTCCCAAAAATATAATTTAAAGTGCAAGAAGAAACAATTTCAACATGTTAAGATGTAAATAATATAACACTTTTTAATTAAATACAAATTTTCCAGTAAAACATTTTATTTAAGAAAATCCATTTAAAATAATAATTTCAAAGCATCATTTTTCTGTAGGACTTCAATAGAATAAAAACAAGCATGGACACACAATCCATGAGGGTAACTAACCAATATGGCGTGGCTTGAAGCCACGAATAGGAGTAGGTACAAGACCTACAAATAACATGTGCAAGAATACATCCCATGAATATTCAGCGTGAGTACGAGACCTATGAATATCCATCGAACTTAGATTTAACCATGGTACACCAAGAACTAACAATACTACTATTAGTAACCAGTATTCTGTATTCAGTTCTCTTCGCAAATATTTCCAAGCATACATGGGGTAAATTTAGGATTAAATAATCACAATACTTTCTAATGCAAACTTTCACTAAGAATACTTCATAAATCACGAAACCCCAGCATTAACATCAAAATAAAATCTCAAAAGATTTCTTTAATTCATACGAAATAATTATTCAAATAATAAAAAAAACACAAGAATATTTCATATAGAAAATCAACTCAATATAACATTTACAACAATCTTTTTCCAAAGCTTACTTTATTCATTTTCATACATAAACATGATCATATAATAAACCAATTGAAAGAAGAACCCAATAATATTAATCAAAGCTATTAATTCATATAACCATGCATTTAGTAAATCATACTTAAAATGGACGCTTTAAACAAATATATCAAGTAATCAAGCATTATTAAAAATATCATCTTAATGGGACGTTATTCACTTACCTGTAATATTCCGATATAATTTACTCCTACTTTATTTTTTAGAATAATATTCTCTCCTTATTTTTCTAAATTTTTTGAAAGTAAAACATTCATCAGTAAATACTATTCATCTCTTTTGTACCAAATACTACTTTCTTCATAACACTTGAAATATGAAACCACAACCTTTAACCTTGGAAGTTTTCAAACCTTGCAACCATATTTAATTTAAACAATCTTTATCCAAATTTCATATTCTTCCATATAGCTCAACATCCATAAGCAGAATAACTCCTCAAATTTTATTCTTTTTTTCCAACATACCTTTAAATCCAAAGTATAGCTTATGTCCACTTTTACCTTATTACAACCAAAACAATTAATTAAAATATACCTTCCCTTTTCACATACTTTGATTTCTGTTTATCCATTCTCTTCTTACTTCTATCTCCACCCATAACATTATTTTACATAACAGGGCAACAAATATGCAAGGTTTCATATTCACAACTGAGGCTCTACCACAATCTTAACATCAATTATTCATCCATCATCATTCCTTCACAGCTTTAGCCAACAAAGGAATACAGAAATTAAATCACCCGCTTCACATTACACAACTTAACAGAAACCACTAAAATTATACACTTACCCAGCTTCAAGCTTACTAGGATTCCATATCACAACACAACTCAATATGTACCCTTCTATCCAACATAGGCTCCACAATATAGGAGAAAGAAAGAAATCAATTTCTACTTATAGTTATAAATGATCAATGAAGAGGGAAAGGTATTGGCTTACCACACACCACATATAGTGGTCTTTTATGGCAGTAAGGGCATGGGATGTTGGTTGCAACAGAAAAATGGTGAGCTCTAACAGATGTAAAGTAACAGTTGAACACACAACTAAGCTTCCAGATCAGCAGTAACTCATAGCTCCTACCATATTATTCTTCCACCCTCACTTCCTTACAAACTCTCGGCAACCAGAAAGAAGGAGGAAAGTTGAAGATATGATATTGCTACAGTATAACGAAGGCACGTGACAGCGGTAGCAGCAATAACGACACACATCGATTGTGCCACAAATGACAAATAACTGCTGGCGACATGATTCTTTAGTAGCCATTGAACACTCCTCCTTCACCTCTAACGACTCATAGATGCTCCTCCCCATTCTCGCTATACTTCTTGGCTAAAGACGAAAGCTACAAAAGAAAAGATAACTCCAACGATAATAGCACTAAAGTCGACATGTGATAGACACAAGGCAATGACAATTTGTCCCAGTACCAGTAGGCTTGGTGCCATAAAGCTTCCTCTGTGTCTATCTCTCTTGCTGCTGATAGAAAACAATTGAAGAAAGAAGAGATATATAGAAGCTGAAATAGGCAGAGGAGCATTTTGGTCATTTCACATGGTGTCTAAAAAATAAAATTCACTTTAGCTAGAGATGGGATTTAAACTATAAACATTCACATTAATTACACTATCTCTAACCACTCAACCACCCACTTCCTTTTGTGATATCACTGTAAGAAATAGTATATATATACTTTATTAAAATGGTATCATATCTGTGTATTTTCTAGGGTCATTACATTCTTCTCCTTTTAAAAAATTTGGTCTTCAAAATTTAAAAATATGCTCACCTCAATTCTCGAACAAGTGTGGATACTTGATCTGTATCTCACTCTCAATTTCCCAAGTAGCTTCTTCCTCTGAATTATTTTGCCACAATACTTTTACTGAAGGAATCTCCTTAGATATTAACTTCTTTACTTGTCTATCAATAATAGCTACTAGATACTCATCATATGACAAGTCTTCATTTACATGAACTTCTTGATATTCAACTATATGGGAGGGATCATATAAATATTTTCATAGCATTAACACATGAAACACTTAATGAATTCTACATAACTCTAGTGGTAGGGCTAATCGATAAGCTACAACACCCACTTTGTCTAAAATCTCAAATGAACCAATATAATTTGGACTTAGCTTTCCCTTCTTCTCAAATCCCAGGCACCTTTTATTGGCGAAAACTTTAAAAATACTTGTTCCCTAACTTGTACGTTAGATTTTTGTTGGCTCTGAGCTATCAACAACCTTTCTTCATGCTTCTTAAGTTTTCTAGAGGCATAAGTAATTACTTGCCTATTTTACATTAATACACAGCCTAAGCCAATTCGAGAGGTATCATAATACACTATGTATCCCCTAGTTCCTAATAGTTGTCATATCCTAATTTTTCCTTATCTATATAGTAATGATAGTGGAAAGAGATTTGGAAAGGATTATGATGATGATTAGAAGAAATGATGAAGGTTAAATGAGGCTTGAAGAAAGAAAGGGACCTAAACGCAAAGTAGAAAAGGTTAAAGGCAAAAAGTGAAAGTAGAAACAAAAGTTGGGCCCTTAAGTGTAATTTTCAAAAATTAAGAAACTTAAATATAAATAGCCAAAAGTTCAGGGGCCTAAGTACAATTATACAAAAGTTCAAAGACCTAAATGTAATTATGAGAAACTTGAGCCGAAACAGGTAAAAAAAATTCCCAAAATCAGATTAGACTCAAATTTTACCAGTAAATAGACCAAGTGATTCCAGTTAGTTTAAGGAGTCACAGAATTTTAATTTGAGGTCACGATTAATTGATATAAATTTCTAAAGTCAGAATAATTATTGCAGTATTTTTTAGACTTCAGAATCAGATAAAACTTTACAGAAAATTTCTATATTTAATATAAGAATTTATAAAATTGACAGATTTAGAAAAGGAATCCTGTAGAATTCTTACAGGATTTTACAATGAGATAAAATACCCCGATAATAAGGTCGGGAGAGTTGCATTGGATTTGTGCCATAAAGGGCATAAAGGCAATGAGCCCATATTAAGGCCCAAATGGAACCATCATGAGCCTATTAAAGTAACTGGATAGTTAAGTAGACTAGAGACCAGAGCAGTCTAGGAAAAGTGTGAAATTATGAAAATGCCCCTAAATGCCTATACTGTACCAGTGAAGGATGGAGATCATTATGGTCATTCTGGATAGGCTAAAAATTTGGGACATAGTATAAATATGATTGTTTAGAGCCAGTATATGCCCTGAGACACTATAAAGAGGGGTAAAATGACAATTATACCCTTAGGGTTAGTACAGTGTAAGAAAGGATAGCGAGGGTATTTTGGTCATTTCCTAAGGTATGGATGGTAGATAAATAGTTAGTATATCATTGTCAATGGTATGAGAATTCTAGACATTGATTTTTAGGACATAATACATATCCTGATATATTATAGAAAAACTGGTTGTTGTGAAACTACTCCGATCAGTACCAGATTGGATTGGAATTCTTCCAGAAGGTTCCCCCATTAGAATTTCATCACATAAACCTCATGAGCTGTCCCTTATGATGTCATAATTATTCCTTTTTGAAAAAGTTAAATCTAAGATTAAATGTGGGCCTTTAGATCAAATAGTAACCAAATCAATCTTGCCAATTGATTTTCCATAGCTTTTGGCTATAAATACCCCCTCATTTCTGTATCAAAACCATGGCCTTGTGATACCTTTGGAAAACTCTTGCAAAATGAAAACTCAAGCCAAGATAAAGAAGATTAATGGTACCAAAGTTCAAGTAAGCTAGGGATTAAAGGTAAGCAATCTCTCCTAGCTTATTTTCCTTTGATTTGGGAGCTTGAACTTAGGGTTTTCATGGGGGAAAAGTTGAGTTTTCTATAAGGGGTGGTGCTGCCTAAAAACCTTAGATGAAAGGGGAAAGAAGAAATTAAAGTTAGAAACATGTGATTCAAGCTTAAACAAGCTAGTTAAGTGATTGGTTGTTGAATCAAGTTGATATTCTTGACTTTGCCATGGTAGACCTTATTTGGTATGCACTGTTCATGAGGGAAAGAAATGGAATTTCAATTATTTAATGCTTCTATTGAATTTATATGATGGTTTTGTATAGGATTGGAAATATTTTGAACCTTGGAAACATTAAAATCTCAAGTTTGTAGTTTTTGAAATCCTTCACGATTACTGTTTACTCACATGAATAGTGATTAGAATTTCATGATTTTTATGCTTCCAATGGTTTTAAAATGAAAATTTGTGTGGGATAAAGTAGAGAAACAAGTATGGGAAGCATTGGAATCAAAATGAGAATTTTTGAAAGAATTGTGTGCATGTGTTTGGTTCTGTACAGCAGGCCATGAAGGAGCTGGAATTTTATGAATCTAAGCTCATAAATGGATTCAAAAGATGAAATTGTGTAGGTTAAAGTCAAGACATCAATTGGTTCAAGAGCTAAGTGGATTAGTGAAGATTAGAGAATGTTATGATAATAAAGAGTGTAACAAAGTTAGTCTTGAACATGATTGGAGTTCATTAGTCCTAATAAATTATGTGATGAATATGAATATGTTTATGAACTTAAAACATCCAAGAATATGTTGGGAAGTGATTGACATAAAGGCTTCATGGTTGGAAAGCTAGGGAACAAGTGTAAAAGATCAAGAGGAAAGCTTAAGTGCAAGGTAGTGAACTTATCTCTTTTTGTGCTTGATGTGGTATGCTTATGTGTTGACATGTATATAATATTTGAATGATGTTGTGACATGATAAATGAGGTTGAATGTATTGTGAATAACATGTTTCTATGGCCATGCATTTTATGTAAAAGTATATAGCATGATGGCATGTCACTAATCAAAGAAAGTTTATTGAAATTACATATCATGCATTAGCATCCATCTTGCATATTTAAGTGGTAATGTTTGCTATTGAGATTCCCTGGAATCTCACTTTCTCATAACTAAACAATTTATGTCAAGCATGATGGAAAATGTATGCACGAAGAAGAGTTAAAGAATGAAAGAAATGAATAGAAGTAATTGAGATCCTAGCATATGCTATGGATTATCTATGTATGTAAATGCCATATAAGGTATCCATCTATGTGATGTATATGAATATTGAGAAGCTTATTTGATGGCTTATACATGCTGGAACAATTATTGAAAGTGAAAGAAAGGAAACTGAAATGGTAAAAACGTAGGTCCTAAAGCAGTTTTATTATGGCTTTAGTTTGGCCTAGTAAATGAAGTAATTATTTCATGAAATTTTACAAGTGTGTATCACACATCAAGAGCTTTAAGTGAATAGATAGAACATTTCATTTGGATGTGTATATCAAGATAAATGAATTTCCAAAGTAAGGGACCAGAATATGTTTTCAGAGTTTTTTACCAAATAAATAGTAAATTTCAACGAATAAATTGGCTAATCATTTCATCTAAAAATTATTTTTTCCTTAAATTTCAAGATGTTATATTCATGTAGCTTTTTGAATCACTTTATTTTGATTTTTATAGAATTAATTATGATTTTTTGAAGTTCATTGTATAATATGGAATACCAAATGAACAGTAACCCGAGAAAGAGTAAAATTTCAGATTTGGCTAATTGACTTCCAAGGTCTTGTAAGTAGTTCTAAATGCTACTGAATGGTCCTGAAGACGTATAAAAGTAAGGATGTTTCAATAGTAAGCTTAAAACTAGAGTGAATGACACAGAACTGTTGATGATGTGATTCTTCAGTAGCTGGCGAACACTCCTCCTTCACCTCCAGGGACTCATAGATACTTCTTACCCACTCTCGCTCTGCTTATTGGCTGAAGATGGAAGCTACAGAAGAGAATACATCTCCAACAATAATAGCACGAATGTTGACATGTGACAGACACAAGGCAACGATGTCTTATCCCACCAGTAGTAGGCGTGGTGTCGTGAAGCTTTCTCTAGGTCTGTCTCTCTTGCTGCCGACAGAAAAAAAATGAAGAAATGATAGATGTGTAGAAGTTGAAATAGGCAGAGGGGCATTTTGGTTATTTCACATGGTGTCTAAAAAATTGAATGTCACTTTAGCTGGAGCTGGGATACAGACCTTCAATTTAACTATAGTGTCTCCAACCACTCAACCACCCACTTCCTTTTGTGATATCATTGCAAGAAATAATATATATACTTTATTAAAATGGTATAAAATATGTGTATTTTTTAGGGTCATTACATGCATGATGGTATAAAATGTAACATTCATGTAAAGAGAAAAAAAATATCTTTCCAAGGTGCTTAAATACATAACTACCTTGGAAAGCAAAAAGGCTAAAAAGACCTAACTTTTCATGGCGGTTAACTAAAAAACCATTGTAGAAAGTTAACAATTCATGACGATTACCTTAAAAACCACCGTTAAAAGTAAACATGGAAACTAAAAAGAATGTGCCATAGAGTACCTTTAATGACGGTCGATATATGAATCGTCATTAAAGGTAACCTTTTTAGAGACAATTTTGCCTGAAAGTTCAATGAAAAGTGATACCTTTAATGGCGATTAAAAATGCCATTAAAACCGTAATGAAAAGCCAATTTTAACTATTATTAAAGGCCTTTTTCCAGTAGTGTTTCTAAAACAAATTTACGGTGGTTAAATCAATTAGCATGCAATTAAAAAGAATTTATGGTGGTTAAATCAATTAGCATGCAAATTTACGGTGGTTAAATCAATTAAAAAGAATTTGATTTACCATATAATAGATATAGATTGACCAAAATCAGCCCATATAATCCATATAAAATGTGATGCTCATTTATATAAAACCTATTCAAAGAAAATCACAAAGAAAAATAAAATATTTCCAATAACTTGTATGGATTATATGGGCTGATTTTGGTCAATCTATATCTATTATATGGTAAATCAAATTCTTTTTAATTGATTTAACCACCGTAAATTTGCATGCTAATTGATTTAACCACCATAAATTCTTTTTAATTGTATACTATACGTTTGTTAATATTAGATCTTTTTTTCAAGCACAAAAGATATATGACAACTCTTTTTTTTTTTAAATCAAGTGTATGCTTATTTAAACAAGCTATTGGTTAATGTAATAAATGGTTTTATTTTTTTATAAAGAGTAGAACATAAGTTCGAATATCGACAAGTGTATTTCTTAGAAGAGATCTAGATGAAATCCCTTTACTTTTTAGCCTTGAAAGGATATACCGTTGATCAAATAAAAAATTAAATTGAACTATACATATGTAGAAATATTAAATAAATATAAATAAACTTAATATTTTCTATTTTTGATATGTTTCAAAAATCTTAGTATATAGTTTTTAAACATATATAATATTTCATATTATATAAATTAATAAATTAAAATATTTAAGCTAAACAAATATAATTATTGCTTTTTTATTGCAAAGAAAATAAGGACAAACACGTTTTCTAGAACCTTAATTATTAAAAGAGATTTCAAACAAAAATTTCTATCATTATTCTATGAATTGATTTAATGATATACCGTCCACTATTTTTTAACATAAAATCTAGAAGATGGTGTCATGTATGAGGAAAAATTATTAAATATTAGGAAATCACTGCCAATCTTACATTCCCATTAACTATCAAGTCACAGCTGAATGCACATGTTGCATCCATATCTTACCAATACATATTCTTCTTCAAATATTGGACTACATTATTCAAACAATAAAAAGCAAGAGAGAAACATGGAATGTTGAACTAAATGAGAAAAGCATCGTCATTATGTTGAACTAAATGAGAAAAGCATTGTCATTGTCAACTTGTTCTTACCTTCTCTCTTACATACATACCTAAACCAACTAGAAGTTCTTTAAGAATTTGGATTCTATGTGCTTCTTTTTCTTTTCTCTTTCTCCACTAGGACTATTCGCTTAATGGAAAATGCCTGGCCCTACTTAACATACAAGATCATATAGGGCCAGACCGACAAATCGAGCCAGGCTGAGAACAAAGTGTATTTTCAGAAAATATATTTTAATATAGATTTAGGAAGTTTTTTTAATTTTAGATAGAATTAATGAGTTTTAAAATATATTAATTATTTTTAAGTAAATGTGCAAAAATACAATGTACTTTTTTTAGAGAGTGAGCCCAACACTAAGTTTTTTAGAGGTATAAAAATACCCATAAACATTTAAAATAAGAGTATAAATATGAAAACTATTAAGTATAACATAATACTATTACTTTTTGTGGTAGGACCCTATACTATTTTTTTAAAGTACCAGGAATTGTGTTAAATTCTATTTAACTGTCCTAATACTTTTAATTTCTCTCATTTTAAATGTTCATGTATATTTTTTCACCTACAAAAGCCTATAATATTAAGCATACTTTTATAAAAAGTGCATGTGTAATTTTTCATCTTTATATATTAATTATTTTTAGTCGAACTAAATATACTTGTTTATTTTTCTCTCTTTTTTTCTTAGGTTGATAATTTAGTTAGATTAAAGGTGTAAATGTATTATTTAATCAAACATTAAAATTAAGTTGGAAAAAATAAAACATTAAAATTAGAAGAAGAAAAAAAGTCAAACAACTATCGTTAAATTTCAAACGGTCCAACAGTCAAAATCAACTGCGAAAGGAGGCGGTGAGAGAAGAATTAAATAAGGGAAAATTGGATTAATACGCAAATGAAATCCAACTACTTAACCTCCTTTCATAATATTAAAGTCTCACTGTTCTTCTGTTCTGCAAAACCAGACATTATGCGAAGTTTCACTAATAACCTCCTCCTCCTTTTCTGGTTCTTCTTCATCACTTTCATCTCTTTCTTCCCTGCAATTTCATTCTCTTCTGATACCTTGAATTCAACCCAATCTCTCAAAACCACAGACACACTTTTGTCAGCAAAGCAAACTTTCGTTCTGGGTTTCTTCTCTTCAGATGAATCAAGATACTACCTGGGAATCTGGTACAAGAACATTGAAGAACGTACGACGGTTTGGGTCGCAAACAGAGACAACCCACTTGAGGATTCCAATGGGTTACTCAAGATCGGAGACTCAGGAAACATAGAGATAGTGGATCGAACCGGGAAACCCATATGGTCATCATCATCGAACCAAACCGCCACAGCGAAAAACCCAGTTCTTCAGATTCTCGATTCTGGGAATCTGATTATCAGAGAATCTTCATCATCTACCTCGAATTCCTTGTGGCAAAGCTTCGATTACCCCACAGACACACTGTTACCAGGAATGAAGCTTCTGTATAACTTTGACACAAAAATGGAGAAACATTTAACATCATGGAGGTCAAAACATGATCCATCCACAGGTGTTATCTCCTTCAAGCTCGACTTCCATGGCCTCCCAGAGATTTTCCTATGGAACAACAACACCAAACTTTACAGAAGTGGACCTTGGAATGGCATCAGATTCAGTGGGGTACCAGAAATGAAATCAGACACAGACACAATCAAGTTCGATTTCTACGAGGATGAACACCAATTATACTACACATTCAACATCGGAAGCCAATCATTATATTCAAGACTCACTGTAACTCCTGATGGTCAACTTCAACGTTTAACTTGGGTACCAGATAACCAAATTTGGACCCAATTCTGGATTGCTCCGAAAGATCAATGCGATAACTACAAAGAATGTGGACCTTATGGGATATGTGACACGAACGCTTCACCAGTTTGTACATGTATGAAAGGTTTCAGCCCTAAGAACATGCAAGCATGGAATCTAAGAGATGGTTCTGATGGGTGTGTGAGGAATAATAAGTTGAATTGTGGGACTGATAAGTTCTTGAAGATACAGAACGTGAAGTTGCCGGAAACAACCTCGGTGTTGGTGAATAGAACCTTGAACTTAATGCAGTGTGAAGGTTTGTGTTGGAAGAATTGTTCCTGCACTGCTTATGCCAACATAGATATCAGCAATGGAGGAACTGGTGGGTGTATTATGTGGATTGATGAACTTGTAGATATGAGGGTTTATACTGATGGAGGGCAAGATCTGTATGTCAGATTAGCAGCTTCCGATGTTGGTACGTTTTTTTTTAAAAAAAATTAATCCTTTTTTGTTTCGTTTAATTTTATGTTCTGATAGGTTTTGATTATTATCTGTTTCTATTGTTCATATCTGAAAATACTGTGTGATTATGATTGTTCTTGAATACATTAGGTATAAGTAATACTCCTCTAATCTTTAATATATGACATATTTAACTAATTAAATAATATTAAAAAAGTTAATTAAATTAGTTAATATAGTATATTTTTTTAAAATATTTTAATAATATTTCTTAACTATTTCTCTTGATATTTTATTTAATTATTGTTGAGGTAGAATTGATAATAATAATTTAAAAATTTAATAAATATAATAAATATATTTTATATTTAGAATTAATATTAATTTTTTAATTAAATAAATAAGAGAAGTATAATACATATGGATATGTTTAGAAAATTTCTGATTGAATAGACAGTTAAAAACATATCGTTGAAGGTGGTTCTGGTTTATTGCACAAAAGGGCACAACACATGTGGTCATCTTTCACATTAAGTCGGTACAAAATTTATTTAGACAGTTTATTCTTTTGTTATTTTTCAATTAAATTTCACTTTTAATCTTTTAGCTTGGTGTATGGAGATCTCTTAATTTTATAAAGTGTCTTTTATATCCTCTATAACACTAATGTTATTAACAAAATGTGTTAATATTAAAATTTTAAATGTTTACTAAATATTCTCAAATATTGATATATAGAGTTTAATTTTAAAACATAACAATGATTGTTAAAAAATTGTATTAAAAGAATAATTGTTATAAAAAAATCATTTGAGACTAAAAGTACTATATTTAAAAAGTTGAAAATATATTTTATAAAATTAAAGGGAGTAAACTAAAGCCTTGCAAGGGAAAATCAAATGTACTATTTAACCTAAATTTTAATATTTTTTATTTGTAATTATCATTTTTTAAAACATTAATGTAATTCAATAATACTTAGAATTAGATCCCTCAAATGTCGTGTGAATCCATATAAATATATATATATATATATATATATATATATATATATATATATATATATAATATGCAACTACACCAAAAGCTGTGATGGTTTTTTGAGGGAAAGGACAGATCAGTTGGAGTGTTAGATTGGTGTTTTTCTTAGTTTTGAATTGGGATGTAACTTCTTTGACTTTCATAGCTGTCTATTTTCAGGTCAAATAAAATATTTTATTTTGCTTTCTTGAACAGAAAAAAATTGGGAGAATTGGAATTAGTGGGGTAATTTTTCTTTTTCGGCCCTAAAACTGTTTTTTTTTTATTTTGAAGTTTCTTTCTAAAAGTTTTTTTATCAAAGTGGAAAATAGTAATTTGATACTCATAAAATCATCTTAACTAATTAGTCCAATTTTTTTAAAATAAAATTGACTAAGATTTATTTTTGGTTTTTAAAATAATTTTATGCTAGTTTTAATTTATCTTTTATCATTTAAAAATATGTAATATGGTTTTTTAAAAATATTAATGCAATTGAAGTCTTAAAAAGAGACTTTTTTAAGAGGATTAATTAAATTAAAAGAATTTGAAAGCTTCACTAAAACGGACTTTTTAAATAGTTTGTGGGCCCACTGGATGGAGGCCTATCCTTTGATTCTGGAAGGAAAATAGCCGTGGATACACTTATGTGGGCCCCATTTAATTTTTAAAGTTGAGCCGAGCTTTTTTACTTGTTGAACACCTTGGGCCCACATTGAGTGGCTATTTCAACCTTTTTGTTTTCACAATTAATAATGTTTGAAACGTGAGTAAGTTTTCTACTCTGCTGCAAAATTGATTATTAACTTAAAATAAAAATATTTTTATTTTAGATGAAATTACATATCTATTATTATAATTGAAAGATAAAATAGGTCAAATCCATGACAAGGCAAAAAAAAAGCTGGTTGATTCAATTGAAGAATTTATATTATGTGCGTATATATCTATATCGGGTTTGATTATATCACTTATAATTATCTATTTATAAGATTAAATATAAAGAAATTAGTTACGCTTATAGTATTAAATATAAGAGTTAAATAATTGATATATAAAAATTAAAAAAAATAATTAAATTAGTCATTTGAACAAAAAAAGGTGATGATTTTTTAGAATACCTTTTTAATTATTTGTACTTAAAATGACTCTTTTAATAAAAAAAACACTTAACATATGTAATTAATAAGGAGATTTTAGTAAAAAATATAAATTTATAAGATAAAATAGATTGAAATCTTATATTTATGACTAAAATAAATTTATCTATAAAGTCCTACATATAAGATAAAAAAGCACATTTTAAGGTTTTGAATTTGAACATCTTCTAAGAGTACTAGATGACATATAGTTAAATAAAAAAAAATTGATTAAGTCAAATTTTCTAATGTTTAAAAATTATTCAAATTTGAAAAGATTGGTTGAGTTGTCTTTTTGCTTAGGTCACATATCATATTTATGGACATAAATATTTTGAACTATGCGCTAAAAACTAAAACCTAAAGCACCGTCTTAAGCAAACTAAATTCTAATGTAACCCACACCAACTCGCTAACTTTTATAGTGGGAACCAAAAAAGGAGTTTTTGAGCCATTATTATGGTTGGTTTAGTTGCTCTTCCACACTGGCCAGTTACTATCAAACAACCTTAAATTTCAAAACTAGCATAATTTGTGCCTATTTTTTCTCGTATACCTTTTTTCAAGACTTATTTTATTTGAAGTTGAATAGTTATTGATTACAAGTGGGACCAAAAAGTAGAAAAAACAGAACCAATTTCACTTGTTTCTATTGGCGCTGAGCGAAATTCCATTGTTAGTTTCAATTTCATATGCCTACTTTTAAAAAGAGCTCCTGGGCACAAAGCCACTTGTGCATTACAGTGTTCTTGTATATACGGATTGTGGCTATGTAGTAATCTTCACGCCGTGAGCTCATAATGGTGCTACAGAGTTTTGTTGTTTTTACTTAATTTATATATTTATATTCAATTTCTTTTATTAAAATTAATTCCTTACTTCACACATTTTGATGTTAGAACTTGCATTTGTCAGTTAAAAAAAAAAACATTATGCACAAACTTAATTTAGATCAAGCATGCAAGTTAATAATATTTAATATCTCTAATAAGATATTAGTTATACTGATATGACAAAATCTGCAGGTGGATCTAAGAACAATGTGGAATCTAAGGCTATAGGCATTACAGTTGCCATAGTTGTTGTACTAGTGGGATTACTAATTTATTTCATCTGGAAGAGAAGGAAATTGCAAAGAATGTTGAAAGGGAGGACTGAATCTAGAGGTAAATACATACGTAATTTTTCTGATATGAATGCTTATTATGATATGTAGAGCTCGATGAAATGTTTTGCTTGTTTTTACAGGTGGTTTTGAGAGAAGTCAAGATTCTCTAAAGAAAGAGTCAGTGTTCACAAGTAATAGAGGAAACTCTGGTGAATGTGAGATGGATGAACTAGAGTTGCCATTGTTTGATTTTAACACCATATCAATGACTACAAACAACTTCTCTGAAGATAACAAGCTTGGAGAAGGAGGCTTTGGTAGCGTTTACAGGGTAAATTTACTTTGTTTCTAATAACTCTCAGTAAACCCATATTCAATATCACACAACAGAATTAAGAAACTAATAGAGAGTGGTTGTTATGTTATGCCAGGGTAGATTACTGGAAGGTCAAGAAATTGCTGTGAAAAGGTTATCAAAAAACTCTGGGCAAGGAGCTGAACAATTTAAGAATGAGGTTAGGTTAATTGTGAGACTTCAACATCGGAATCTTGTTCGATTGTTTGGTTGTTGTGTTGAGATGGATGAGAAGATACTAATTTATGAGTACATGCAGAATAGAAGCCTTGATTCCATTTTGTTTGGTGAGTTGCATTCACATTGTGTATCTTTTGTTATGATTTTTCTTGCAGTCAAGTTTGGTTAATTGTGAATGAAACTTTTATTCATGTGCTTGACTTTTTCCTCCACTAATTTCCAGATAAAGCAAGAAGATCTATATTGAATTGGCAAAAGCGTTTCTACATCATATGTGGAATTGCAAGAGGACTTCTTTACTTGCATCAAGATTCTAGATTTAGGATCATCCATCGCGATCTTAAAGCTAGTAATGTATTACTTGACGAAAAAATGAATCCAAAGATATCAGATTTTGGAATGGCAAGAATTTTCGGAACAAATCAAACAGAAGCAAATACATTGAGAGTTGTTGGGACATAGTGAGTATTTCAACGACCTCTAATACTCTCCAAGAGACCTAATAATATGGCCTCATATTTTATACATTTTCTCTAATGTGCAGTGGCTACATGTCTCCTGAATATGCTATGGATGGACTCTTCTCAATAAAGTCCGATGTTTTTAGTTTTGGGGTTCTAGTACTTGAGATTGTAACTGGAAGGAAGAACAGAGGGTTCTATTACTCAAATGACGAATTAAATCTTCTTGGACATGTATGTGCAAGAGTTTCTGTTATTATATAATTACTTAGTTGATACTCTTATCATATCATCTTGTACTAAACAACAATTCATTGTGTTTCATTATAGGCATGGAATCAATGGAAAGAAGGAAAAGCACTCGAACTGATCGATCCATCGATAGCAGATTCATATTCGCCAGCCGAAGTTCTTCGGTGCATACAAGTCGGACTCCTATGTGTTCAAGAGCGTGCAGAAGATCGGCCAACAATGTCCACCGTAGTATTGATGTTGAGTAGTGAAACTGTATTAATGCCACAACCTAAAGGCCCTGGGTTTTGTGTAGGAAGAAACCCTAATGAAACAGAGTCTTCTACAAGTAAGCAAGACCAATCATATAGTGTGAATGAAGTCACAGTCACAATGCTACATGCTAGGTAGTGAAACAAGTACAGCTTCATAAAACAGATTTGCATATTTCAAATGATTTTGGAGAGAACATGAAAATTTATCCTGCATATATCATAGTTGCGGCATCTATGAGATCATCTTTTGATCTTGTTTTGGTGTATATATGAGAGATACCTTCATTAAAAGCACTTACTACTTATTTCTGCTACCTTGTAACTGAAATTTGATTATATTATAGAACAATCTTTGTAGTTACTTTTTAGTTATTGGTCAAACTTAGTTGTTAAAACCTTATTTTAGGACAAATAGAAACAAAGTAAAATTTCATTTTCTAAATGAAAAACAGTTTCTTTATCCAATGTGTATTCTAATACTCCTCCAATCCTTAATATATGATTTATTTAATTAATTTAATTAAATTAAAAAATTAGTTAAATTAGTTAATATAAGGTATTTTGTCTAAAATATTATAATCATCTATCTCCCTTATAACTCATCTCTCATTCTCTTACTTAATTATTAGGGAAGGAATATCAACAGGGATAATTTAGAAAAAATTGATAAATATAGATAATATATTTTATAATTAGAATCAATATCAACTCTCCAATTATGTTCTATATTAAAAGTTAGAAATAGGTGATGAATTAACCTATTTGATATTTTGCAAGAGATAGGGCAATATAGTTCTTATTAGCAAGGAATTTGTTTTTTAAAAAAATCATATAACTCTGTTGAAAATCCTGAGTAATGCATTTTTAACTATACAGATGTGATTAGAAAAATTTTCAGCTGACTTGAACATGATGAATCGACATCATCAAGTCAAACATATACATCGTACATACACGAATTGTTCCATAAACTGTCATGAAATTGCCTAATTTTAAGGATATGTTAGGATGGAGAGAAAAATGAGGGAAAATAGGGGGAAATGAATATTAGGAAGGAAAACTTCATGGTAAAAAATTACTATTTTTAGGAGTTTTTTCTCCTACTATTATTTCCTCAATTTTTTTTTCATTCCAAATATAGGGTTAAAATTCATACCACAATAAATCTTCAGTAAATTTCCTTTACATTGCTGTTATAAACTTAAGAGTAGCTGAAAAACTCGTACAAGAATGTTACTAGTTTTTCGTGTCTTGGGGGTGATGGTTAGTCTAGAATGTTGATAAAATAGATCTTAAGTGATATCAATTATCATTTCTTTCTTCGCCTTGTTTTGTGGTTTTTGGTAGCCTTGTTACTACTATTTCTCCACCTTCTTCAATTTTTCTAAGAATTTTTATACAAATAAAGTAAAATTCATGCTAAAGAGAGAATAGAAGAAAGAACTCATGAAGATAAATAAAGAGATATAAATCATATGTTTGATCTGACCTCCTTCCAATTTTCCTATAATTATTAAAGAATATAAAGAATAAATAAAGAGAACATCAATCAGATAAATCAATGATTCTGATCTATGGTTCAAATTTTTGAACCAATCACTATTATAAAAAAATACTTATAAGAACGCTATCTCACAAAGGTTAAATGAAAAAATATTATAAAAAAGGTGGTGGCATATTTGTAAATAAGTTAAATCTGCAAAACTTTATAACGGTGGTTTTGTATAAAACCTCTGTTAAATTATCATTTAATAGCAGTTCCATTTAGAACCTCCATTAAAACTCTTACGGAGGTTTAGCTGTGTAGAATTTTGCAAATTTTTAAAATCTCTCACGCGGAGTATAGTTTCAGTTTCACTTTTTTACAGCCTTGTGTGTTCTGTTGAATAATGACTGACTTCCACGAACATCATTTCTCAGCATGTTTATCCTATTTTTGGTGCCTAGTCACTGTTTAACTTCGTTATTTGCTTATTTTTCTTGCTATTTCAGATGTTTGTTGTTTATAAGTTGTAATACATCTTATAGACTATCATCCTTGTATTGAAGACATGATCTTTGTAATTTTAGTTTGTTACATTTGTTTCTATTTGTTTGTTGGTGCGTGTTTCAAATTTTTTGAATCTATTTATATTTTTGTCAATTATTCTATGTTTTATTTGTTTGTTAACTGGCTTATAAAAGCCGTTGGTTCTTATTTATTTTCTTTTTGATGGATTTGGTTATCATTTGAGATTGTTTACATTTAAGGAAATAATGGATGGTAGTGGGATGAAAGCTAAGAGAACTACTAAGGAATATGAATATAAAGTAGAAAGGTTTCTTAAATTTTCTCAAAGGAATATGATAGGATGCAATTTGTATATGTTTTCTTTGATATTTTTAAGAGTTTTATGGGAAGTTTGCTATTCATTTTATACCTGTAATTGTGCTTTTGTATTAATACGTGATTATGCATGGCAATGTGCTGATTAAAGGGTTAAATGGTAAATTAACTTCTCCAGACTTCATTTATATTATTTTTCAATTAGTTAGACTTTTATAGTGAGCTTTGATTTTGAATTACAAGAATTTTGGAGGAGAACTAAGGACTAATATGACCACAAAAGAAATCATAAGATAAGAGGATCAAAATAAGGAAGTCAGTTTCTGTGGTCTTTAGTAGCGACCACAGTGTCTATAGGTCATGACCTTATTTCTTCTAGGAAATTTTTCTGCGTTTACAGGTCACGACCAAAATATGGCTCTGATCACAACTAAAAGGGTCAGTTCGTGAAGTTGTGTATTTTTTATTAGGTCATTCTGGAATTAAAGGAAGGAGGAGCAATCAGACAAGGGGCTGATTTTTTGTCACATCTGGTTAAGAAGTAGTGTGCTCACTATCTCTTAACATTCTCTCTACAACCTTCACACAAGTCTTTCATTTTTCTCCACTTTTCTATAGATTTTAACAATTCTACACTAACTAATCCACTTCTACTATCTTTCTCTTAATCTTTCCATCACTTTTTTCTATATTCTTCATGGCATGAATTTTGGGCAGTAATGGCAGCACAACAGGAGTTATGAGAGGCTAGATCTTTAGCCTCTTGGTGATAGATTGCATATCTTAAACTCATGGACTACACTGGGGAGTTTTCTATCTTAATCTGCACCTATTTCACATTTTGACATTTCTAGATTTAAGGATTTCATTGTATGACTAGGGATTGAATTTCAATTGATTATTCTCAAATTAGATATTTTTAATTGACACTGCATGATGAGATTACTAATTTTAATATAAATATTTCATTTTTTATTTCTAGAGAATTGGACTATTATCAATGATTATTGAAGTTTATGGTTGTTAATTGATGATCATTTGAGGGCATTATCATCTAAGTTAATTACACACTAAGTGGTTTTCAACATTGTATTAAGAAGTTTATAAGCTAGCTTTGATCAAAGGAGTTTAAGAACTATTATTGCATTGGACTCAATTGATTGATTGAGGTTTTATTTAAGACTTAATGATTTCAAACCTCCCATATCAAATTAAGAGCAAGGATAGCTATGTTTTCATTATCAATAGTCTTTCTTAACATATTTCTTTCACAATCTAGCCCATTTTCATCTTAACAAAAAATATAAAAATATGTACTTAACTACACCTTTATTTTATAGCATCAATATTCAATCAAATCTAAAAACCTATAGTTTTACTCAGTTTTTCAATGTCTTTGTTCACTAATTTGCTAGGATTCCTATAAAAAGGCTTATTGAGAAGAATGATAGGGTTGTGCCTTATAGTATATTATTGGGTGCGAATATTATTTTTTATGGATTAGACGACGACAATTCGAGCAAATTAGAATGCTTTGAAGAAAAGTATAGGTTGTTCTTTTGTCCTTGTATCAACTATTTCAAATGTAACAGATTGTCTATTCCTGTTATGAGAGAACATCTTATATGTGGTGGGATAAGTTTAAGATATACAAACTATATTTGGCATGGTGAGATTAAGAGGACTCCTTTACTTGACGAAGTTGTGAATGATAAATTTGTGGATAGAATTCTGGATATGTTTCATGATATTGGAGCCGACTTCTTTCTAAAGGAATCTAATATACATGAAAGTTTGCTAAATGATGTTGAGATGCCATTGTATTTAGGAAGTAAGGATGATTACACAAGGTTAAAATTTGTATTGCAGTTGATGAATTTAAAATTGAAAAATGGTTGGACTGATTCTAGTTTGACGAAATTGCTCAAGTTGTTGAGTGATGCCCTTCTTGTAGTCAATACACTACCAAGATCAATGAACAAGGCAAAGAAAGTATTGTGTCTGATGGCTTTGTCCTAACTACTGCATATTGTATAGAAATTAGCATGAAGGGTTGAATAAGTTCCCTAAATATGGCACTTCAAGATACAAAGTGAGGAAAGATAGTGATGAGATTACCAAAGGCTCTCCTTTAAAGGTGTTGTGATATCTTCCAATAATAAAACGGTTTAAACATTTGTTTGTTAACCCCACAGATGCTAAGAACTTGAGATAGCCTTTTGACGAGAAAATAAACTATGGACAACTTTGTCACCTAGCTTATACTCCTCAATGGAAGATAATAGATAAAAATTTCCTAAATTTGGTTATGAGCGCAAAAATCTTTGGTTTGGCCTATGTACAGACGGAATCAATCTATATAGTCATTTCAATAACACACATAGTGCTTGGCCAGTTTTTCTTGTAATTTACAACTTGTCTCACTTAGTATGCATAAAATGAAAGTACATTATGTTGTCTTTGATGATCTCGGGGCCAAACCTGTTGGGAAACGATATAGATTTGTACTTGGCACCTTTAATTGATGATTTGAAAAAACTGTGGGAGGACGTGTTGATGTCTCTAATGCATACAAACAAGAGACCTTTAAGCTCCGTGCCATGATCTTCACCATGATAAATGACTTCCCAGCGTATGAAAATTTGTCAGGTTATAATATTAAGGGACATAAAGTATGTCCCATATGTGAAAAATGCACTAACTACATGCAACCTAAGCATAGAAGGAAGATAGTCTACCTTTCCAATAAAAGGTTTCTTAGTTTACACCACCGTTACTATAGGTTGAAGAAGGCATTTAATAGCTCAAAGGAATATGAAATGGCCCCTGTTCCTTTAACTAAAGAAAAAATTTGTCAACATTTGTAGGGTAGTAAGGATAGGGTTAATTTTAGACGAGACTTATTTGAAATAGGAATAAGAACACATCTACATCCACAACAAAGAGAAGGTAATAAGAGAGTTTATTTGTACACAACGACACACCCGTTATCCAAATATGAAAAAATAAACCTATATGAGTGTTTGCATGGTATTAAGGTGCCACAAGGGTATTCATCGAAATTTGGGAAGCTTGTATCAATGTAAGATTTGAAGATAGTGGGCATGAAGTCTCATGATTGACACATGTTAATGCAACAATTGCTACTAGTGGCTATTCAAGGCATTATGAAAGATGATGCTAGGAGCACTATTACTAGACTTTGTATGTTATTGATGCTATTTGTAGCAAAGTGATCAATCCTACTAAGTTAGATGAATTGGAGACAAAGGTTATGTGTATCCTTTCCCAGTTGGAGATGCACTTCCTTCTAGAATTTTTTGATGTCATGGTTCATTTGATTTTTTACCTGGTACATGAGATTATACTTTGTGGCCTTGTGTGTTTGAGTTGAATGTACTCGTTTAAGAAATGCATGAAAAATCCTTGAAAGGTACTATAAAAATCCTTATCAACCCGGGGCTTTAATTATGGAAAGGTATATAGCTAAGGAGGCAGTTAAGTTTTGTAACTCATATCTTGCTGGGGTAAAGGCAGTTGGACTTCCTCAATCTCGGCATGACTAAGGGAGAAAAAGTAGGGTAACTCGTAGTGCCAAAGTGAAGGGCATGCCTCACAAATTGGTGATGCAAGCATATCTTTATAGTTTGAACAATAAAGATGAAGTTCTTCCATACTTGGATGCTGACAAGAATATGCTCAGGAATATGAACTCAAGAAAGAGCGATATACAACTAGGTAATGAGCACAATAGGTCTTTCAAAAAATGGTTCAAGCAAGAAGTGTTGAATGGTAACAATCCTTTCAAGACAATACAAATGTTAGCTGCAGGGCCTCATTTTGAGGTTGTGTTGGGAAAGATATGACATAAATGACTACTTTTTTTACACAATAGCCCAATATGACAAAAATACAATGAAAAATAGTAGGGTTATGGTTGTGGTCAAAGTGATGCATTTTGCTAGTTCAAAAGATAAAAGGCTAACATTGGCGTCTGTCATATCCTAATTTTTTCCTATGTGTATAATACTAATAGAGGAAAGAGGTTTCGAAAGGATTATGACGATAATCAAAAGAAATAATAGAGATTAAATGAGTATTGAAGGAAGAAAGGGACCTAAACAAAAATTAGAAAAGTTTAAAGGCTAAAAGTTAAATTAGAAACAAAAGTTGGGCCAAAAGTGGTAATTTCTAAAAGTTAAGGGACTTAAATTGTAATTAAGTAAAAAGAGGCTTAGAACTGCCCAGAAGTATTTTAGTCCCACATTCCATCAGTAAATAAAGGAAGATATGATGGTTAATCTAGCATGATATAGGAATTTTATTAGGGCTCTAGACAGTAAATATTTATCTGATAGTCTGAAAGTTATTTGAAATTTATCAGATTTCATGGACTTCAGATATAAGTGGGAGAATTACAGGAAAGTGTGCCCTATAGTGTCAGATGTCATGGATCTGACAGAACCCCGGAAGAAGTTCTGTATAAAAAGTTATTCACATATTAGTGAATTTTGACAAGAGTTTGAGAATACCTGTGATCCGATTATGGGATTTAGCATTAGGTAAGCCTGGATAGACTGAGATTAGATGACCCCATATATAGGCCCATGATGATGCCAAGGAGGGCCCAAAACCCAAGGTACCAGTTTATCAGCAGAACAGGCCGTGTCCAGAAAAAGTACGAACTTACAAAAATGCCCCTAGATGCCCAGATTATACCAATGATGGATGGAGGGCATTTTGATAATCTATAACAGACTAAAAATATGGTATATAGTATAAATATAATTAGTTAGAGCCAGTATATACCCTAAGATAGGGCAATGAGGGGTGAAATGAGGATAATGCCCTTAGGGTCAATATAGTGCAAGAAAGGACACAAAGGGTATTTTGGTCATTTCCCAAGGGATGGATGATAGATATATATTCATTATATCAATATCAATGGTATGAGAAGTCTATATATTGATTTCCAGGATAGAATACATATCCTGGTATATTATAAAAAATTAGGAACAGAAAATAGTCCGGTTATTGTGAAATTGCTCCAATCGGTACCGGATTGGACTGAAATTTTTTCATAAGCTTCCTTACATGATAATTTCACCACATACACCCATTTGGTCTCCCTTGAGCTTTCCCTTATGATGTCATAATTATTCTTTTTTAAAAAAGTTAAATCCAAGGTTAAATGTGAGCCTTTAGATCAAATAGTGCACAAAGTAATATTGGCCATTGATTTTCCATGAAATTTTCTATAAATATCCCCTCAAAACTGGTTCAAAACTGTGGCCTCATGAACCTTGGGGAAACTCTTGCAAAATGGAAACTCAAGCCAAGATAAAGAAGATTCAAGGTATCAAAGTTCAAGCAAGCTAGAGATTAAAGGTAAGTAATCTCTCATAGCTTATTTTTCTTTGATTTGGGAGCTTGAACTTAGGGATTTTATGGGAGAAAATTTGAGTTTCATCTAAGGTGTTATGCTACCCAAAAACCTTATATGAAAGGGAAAAGAATAAATTAAAGTTAGAGACATGATTGAAGCTTAAACAAACTAGTTAAGTGGTTGGTTGTTGAATCAAGTTGATATTATTGACTTTGCCATGGTTGAACCTATTCAGTCTGCACTATTCATGAGGGAAGGAAATATAATTTCAATGATTTAATGCTTCCGTTGAATTTATATGTTGATTTTGTGTAAGATTGGAAAGGTTTTGAACCTTGGAAGCATTAAAATCCTAATATTGTAGTTTTTGAAATTCTTCACAGTTACTGTTTACTCGCATGAACAGTGATTGGAATTTCATGATTTTGTTGCTTCCAATAGTTTTAAAATGAAAAGTTGTGTGGGGTAAAGTGGAGAAACAAGTATGGGAAGCATTAGAATCAAAATGAGAATTTTTAAAAGAATTGTATGCATATATTCAATTCTGTACAGCGGGCCATGAAGGAGCTAGAATTTCATTATTTTAAGCTCATAGATGGATTCAAAAGATGGAATTGTGTAAGACAGTGATGCAGCTTATTAGTTGAACAGATTGAGGAGTTCATGGGTAGACAGTGAGATTTAAAATTATAGTTTATCTATAGAGAAGCTAATCAAGTTACGGATGCTCTTGCAAAAGAAGGCCTTTCTAGATCTACCACATTTGATATGTGTCCTACAATATTGAGCGACTTAGTAGATTCAGAGTGTTTAGGATTAAATTCCTCAGTACTATAATTTATTTTATTTTTAGGCTTTAGCCCTCTATTGTATATAAAAAAAAAGAGATGAAATTGTGTAGGGTAAAGTCAAGACATCAATTGATTCAAAGGCCAAATCCATTAGTTAAGATTAAGGAAAATAAGTGAGCTTAATGTTCAAAAGGAAATTATGTTAGTTAAAGTGAGTTTAATGCTCAAGGAAATTAAATGATGATGGATGAATGGTTATGTGATGTTAGGGATTGATTGATATGCTCCAAAAGAGGCAGCCACATATCTAAGAGAAGTGAGAAGAAAGAAGCAAGATAAAGTGAAAGAAATTAAATATATGAGGTAGTAAACTTATTCTAAACTTGTATGCATTGAATGTTATACTTGAATGTACTATGGCTTTGTTGAATTGTGTTACATATATGCTTATGTGTGAAGCTCTATTTCTATGATTACTTTGGCCAATTGTATTTCATATCTTACATGGAAGCATGCATATTACACAATGTTAACACTTTTATAAGCAAGCACAAGTATCTACATTAATGTATGCATTATTTAGTAATATTTGCTGCTGAAATTTCCCCAGAAATCTCATTCCTTTTCATGTAAACTCAATCCCATAGGTTTGTGAATAATGAAAGAGGATGATGAAGCATGAAGAAAAGCTAGGGATTAGATGGTATATATGTTATGTAAATGTGTAATATTGTTGTATGACCAATGTAAATAGTGATGATCATGATGTAAAGAAAAATAGTAAATGATAGAATAAATATATGAAATTTTATAGACATTTATTTGACATGCCAAGCTTCGTTTTGACACAAAGAATGCCTTATTTGGATGTCTGTACAAAGAGAACTACTTTTCCAAAGTAAGGGACCAGAATCTGTTTCCAGAAATTTTGACCAAATGAACAGTAATATTTGATGAATAAACTGTATTAATTGACGAGTCATTTGATATGGAAATTATTTTTCCCTAAAATTTTAAGATGTTATCTTCATGTATCTTTTTGAACCACTTCATTTCAATTTTTCTAGAATTAATTGTGATTTTTTGAAATGTGTTGCGTAATCTTGAATACCATATGAACAATAACCCGAGAAAGAGTAAAGTTCCAGATTTGGCTAATGGACTTCTAAGGTCTTGTAAGTGGTTCCAAATGCTGCTGAATGGTCCCTAAGATGTATAAAAGTAAGGATGTTACAGTGCCTATGTCATATTATAGAGTGATTGAAGAGATATGGGAGTTAGTTACTCTATGTTTAAAGTGTCAGTCTTGAAATATAAGTGGATTAATAGTAATACTATCCAAGTAGATGAGAAATTTGGATTTATTTTAGTCGATCTTTAGAGAGTTGAATACCTAGATGAGCCATTCATCTTAGCAAGTCAAGAAATTTAAGTGTTTTATGTCACCAATCCAACAAATAAAGATCTTTCCATTATGCTCCAAAGTAAAAGGGAAGTGATGGGTGACGATAGTGACTTAAGGCTCAACCTTGACGAAACTCTGCCTTTCACAAACTAGTAGGAAATTAGTTTATTTTATTGTAATTAATATCCCTTTCATTACTTAATTCATTGCATGATTAATATTCTTGGTTCTTACATTATTGTTTTGTAAACGTAATGAAGTATATTTTCAGATAATATTTTGCTGTATGTAATTATTTTTTAACTTATTTAGGATTCATCTTCAACAATTTTCTTCTTTTATATATGATGTACAAATATATAGGTTAATTGAAAGTTTACCAATTCGGATGATTATATGACTATTTGATTTTGGGATTGTTAACTTTATACTTTGATGCATAAAATTAATTGGTCTGTTTTGACTATACTAAATGCATGGTAGCATAAAATGATAAATAAAAGAAATGATTCAAAAATAGCTTTCCACGGTTATTTTAAGGAAAACTGTTGTGTAAGGCTTATAAATAGAAAAATTGACTACTGAAGGCCGTGGGAAAATTATACATTAATGGCATTTAATAACTGCAGTTAATGCATTAAACTATAATGGTAGTTTTAATATAGAACTAAAATTGCCTTTGTAAGTCTAACAATTAACGACAGTTTGGAAATCGCTGTTAAATGTTAGACATACAACAACACTATAATTCACGGTACTCATAAAACTGCCATGAAATGATAATTTTAACCGATATTAAAAGCCTTTTTCTAGTAGAAAATATTTTTTCTTTTTAATTAATGCCTAGCAAACTATGTTCCAGTAGTTGCCAATAAAGGATAAGAAGTAGATCATCCAAATGGAAAATTCTTGTTTGATAAGTGAACTAACTCAGGGAAATTAAATTTGAAGGATCCTAATCAAAGATTGGCACTACAAACTAGGTTTTCTATTAAGAACTATAGGAGTATATATATATAAGAGTATCGAATCTCAAATAAGGTGTAAAAATATAGAAATTGGCTAAAATTGTTTGTATCTACATTATCAACATTAATCTAAATGGATTTTGTGCAAAGCTGCTACTACCTCTTATCCTAATTATAAGAGCTATTTAATTTTTGTTAGATAAGTTAAAGAAACCAATTAAATTAGTTAATCATAACTAATATAAATTAAATTTGAAGGATCCTAATCAACGATTGGCACTACAAACTATGTCTTATATTAAGAACTATAAGAGTATATATATAAGAGTATCTAATCTCTACTATAAAAAAAAACTTTCTAAACCAGTTGAAAATGGGCCTTTACACCAAACCTTGGTCCAATGTAGAAATAACCAGTGTAGAAATATGATATTCTACACCGATTGCATACAACTGATATAGAAAATTAGCTTTTTAAATTGGTTGTTTTAAAAAGTAATGTAGAAATAAATAAAATCTAGAATAAAAAAAACTCTGGATTTAAATCAGATAAGCTTCTTAACTAGTTTCCCCATTAAAGCACAAAAATTCTTTCCTTCTTCGTCATAAATGTGGAGGAGGAGAATGATGAAGAAGAATAGGTACGTGTAAAATGCAAGTAAAGAACAAAAAAGAGGAATAAAGAAAAAGCCACAGAACCTAGAAAAAAATAAATATATAAACAGAAACAAAAATCCATAAACACCATAACCTTTTTGAATATATCACAAAAACATCGTCACAATTCCTTCGGGTCACTTGCTTAAAAACAAACAGAAATATATTTAAACAGAACCCAAAAATGAATGAAATCAAAATCCAAATATATAAATAGAAACAAAAACCTAGAAACATCGTCACCTAATTGAAGACATTGCATAAACATCATCACAATTCCTTCAACTTACATAGTCAAAAGTGAACAGAAATATATCTAAACAAAACTTAGAAAGAAAGAAACAACAAAATAGACACCTACAATCACAAATCTGGGTCTTCTCCTTTGATGAGCTTTAGAGGCGAGAATATTTCATCTTTTACAACTATCATGTGTACATAAGGTGTATAATATTTACACAAGGACATTCTACATTGGATGCCATTACATCAGGCATAGAATATTTTACTCTTATTTATAAAAATGCCACTGCTCATTTCTTTTCCATCAATCATGTGTACATCAGGTGTAAATATTTTACCCTTATTTACAAAAATGGCACCACTTATTTCTTTTACACTGGTCATATTTACATTAGGTGTAATATTTTACCCTTATTTATAAAAATGCTACCAATCATTTTTTTAAATCGTTTCAACGAAAACCGATTTAAAAATGGGGCTTTAAAAAGTCTACTTTGTACATGTGCTCAAATAAGGTGTAAAATGTAGAAATTTGCTAAACTTGTCTGTATCTACATTGTCAACATGAATCAAAATGAATTTTTTGCAAAACTGCTACTACCTCTTATTCTAATTATAAGAGCTATTTAATTTTTTAGATATGTTAAAAAAATCAATTAAATTAGTTAATTATAACTAATATAAGAGTTAGTTAACTAATTTGTATAAATTAAGGAGTATATTATATGAATTCATATTAGGGGTTAGATTTAGTTATAATTAACTAATTTATTTTATTTCTTTAACCTATTAAAAAATTTAGTTTTTATATTAAAGATCGGAGGAAGTGATAAAAGATATTTTGGGTTAGAAAAGATTCAAATGATCAGCTAAGTATTTTAAATTTCTCATTGAATATTTCAAGAAATGTTTCAGGCCTATATGAGGAAAAACCACAAAGTCTCAGAGCTAACAAGTCTTCAGTTTCAAATCCTTTCAGAAATAATGAAACACTATAAAGATAATAATAAAACATAAATGGTTGTCAAAGAAAAAAAACATCCTTAAGAAAGCATGAATACACTTATGAACCTAGCTATTCAAGATAAGACCAATCCTTACTATTCAAACCAATCTCCATTGGCCTTATCTTCTTTTGAGAAAGCTATTTTCTTTTCATCAAAATGAGGTTTCCACGACATTAAACCAACCTATCCAAGCTTTTCTCTAACCAACTTGATAGAGGAATTGGAAGGGAAGAAAGAATAATGGTTTTAGACATTCAAAGCAAATTGAACCTTGTATTTCTATACATTATAACCACAAAATTTAAAGAATAAGACCTTGACAAGTTGCTAATCCCAGGCTTCCAAAACTGTAATAGTCATAGCATTTTTAGTGCAGTGGTCTTGATTATAATCACCAAACTCTTCCATGAAAAACCCAGGCAAATTTGGTTCAGGAAGTGTCATACATTCATTGGACAACATGACAACCACAATCAAATATATGAGCTAAACCAAAATAAGAAATTTTGGGTAGCAAGTGAAACATTCTTAATTTTATACATCTTAGAGACCATTTAGTAGCATTTTGATCCACTTACAAGACCTTAGAAGTCCATTAGCTAAATCTATAATCTTACTCTTCTCGAGTTACTGTTCATATGGTATTCCATATTAGGCGATGAACTTCAAAAAATCATAATTAATTCTAGAAAAATCTAAATGAAGTGTTTCAAAAAGCCAAGTGAATATAAAATCTTGAAATTAAAGGGAAAAATAATTTCCACACCAAATTAATAGTCAATTAATATAGTTTATTCGTCAAAAGTTACTATTCATTTGGTCAAAAATTCTGAAAACAGATTCTGGTCCCTTATTTTGGAAAATCTGTTCTCTTTATACAGACATCCAAATAAGGCGTTCTTGGCGTCAAAACAAAGTTTGCCATGTTAACTAAATGTCTGTAAAATTTTATGTATTTATCTCATCATTTACTATTTTTTATTATATCATGACCATCACTATATATATTGGTCATATAGCAACATTACATATAACAATTCTTCACATAACATAAATACGATCCAATCTCTAGCTTCTCTTCATGCTTCCTCATCCTATTTCATCACTAATAAACCTGATAGGGTTAGGACTACATAGAGGGGGTGAGATTTCTGGAAAAATCTCAGTAGCAAACGGTACTAAGCAATGCACGCATTAATGTAGATACTTGTGCTTGCTTGTGAAAGTGTTAACATTGTGTAATGTGCATGCTAGACAATTTCATGAATCAATTGATGTCTTGAGTTTACCCTACACAATTTTATCTTCTAAATCCATTTATGAACTTAGAATCATGAAATTATAGCTCCTTCATGGCCTGCTGGACAAAACCAAAAGCATGTACATAAGTTTTTGAAAAATTCTCATTTTGATTCCAATGCTTCCCATACTTGTTTCTCTACTTTATCCCACACAAATTTTCATTTTAAAACCATTGGAATAATCAAAATCATAAAATTCCAATCACTGTTCATGTGAGTGAACAATAACAGAGAAGAACTTAAAAACTATAACTTGGAATTTCAATGCTTTCAAGGTTCTAAACCTATCTAACCTACATAAAATTACCATATAAATTCAATGGAAGCATTAGATCATCGAAATTTCATCTCCTTCTATCATGAAAAATACAGAGCAAAAGGTCTCAACAATGGCAAAGTCAGGAATATCAACTTGATTTAACAACTAATCACCTAACTAGCTTATTTAAGCTTCAATCATATAACTATAACTTTAATTTCTTCTTTCCCTTTTCATCTAAGGTTTTGGAAAGCAAAAACACCTTAGAGAAAACTCAACTTTCTTCCATGAAAACCCTAAGTTCAAGCTCCCAAATCAAAAGAAAATAAGCTAGGATAGATTGCTTACCTTTAATCTCTAGCTTGCTTGAACTTTAGTCCCTTGAATCTTCTTTGTCATGGCTTGACTTTTCATTTTGATAGAGGTTCCCCAAGGGTTCTTGCTCCATAGTTTGCATCAAAAATTATGGGGGTATTTATTGCCAAATTCCATGGAAAATCAATGGCCAAGATTACTTTGTGCACTATTTGATCTAATGGCTCACATTTAATCTTGGATTTAACTTTTCTTAAAAGCTAATTATGACATCATCCATGACATCATCAAGGGACAACTCATAGGTTTATGTGGTACCATTCTAAGGGAAAGAAACTTTTAGAAAAATTTCAATCTAATCCAGTACCGACTCAGTCAATTTCCCAAAAACCAGTCTGTTTTATAATTATAATTTTTCTAAGATTCCATAATATACTTTCTAACCTTAAATACAGTATCCTAATTCTTCTTACCATTGAAATTCTTGTACTGGGCCTATACTTAATTACAGATCCCTTGGCAAATTATCAAAACGTCCCTTGGTTCTTCTTTATTTACTTTAACATCTTAAGGGCATTATCATCTTTTCACACCTTATTAGAGTGTTCCCTGACCTTGGTCAACTACTCTAGGAATTCTCCTTGACCATATAACCTGTAAAATGACCAAAATACCCTTTGTCTAACTCTGATTTAATGACACAACATAGTGGCATACTTAGTGGCATTTTTGTAATTTTATATTTTTCTAGGTCCTTATTAGGCCTGGACCACATACTTATCATAAAATGTTATTGGGCCTATAAGATGCCATTTTGGGCCCTCTACATGGTTCACTACCTTCATGGGCTAAACTCCTGAGAGATTCCCCCAAAACATATTTATCATGCGTTTTAATCCACTATAAATTCTATAATAAATTATACAAAACTCCTTTTTAAGCGTTGTTAGTTTTATAAATTCTTATATTAATTATAGGAATTTACTACCAAATTTTGTCTAATTCTGAAGTCTAGAGGATACTGTATTAATTTATCTTTCTTCAGAAATTAATATAATTTTTTTGGGATCTCACATCAAAATTTTGTATTGCGTCAAACTAATCAGAATAATTTTCTCTATTTATGAGAAAAATTTGGGACTAATATGATTCCAAGCATTTTTGGACATTTTCTGGCTTAACTTTCAATAATAGCCATTTTACCCTTGAACTTTTAAAAATTACACTTTGCACCATAAAACTTTTAAACTTTTCATTTTAGTCCCTCATCTTTATACCTTTGTCTAATCATTGTTTTTCCTTTATTTTCATCATCATAATCCTTTCGAAACCTCTTTCCACTATCAGTATTATACAAATAGGAAAAAGTAGGATGTGATAACAAGTCATTGTCTAATAGAATGTTACTTGTTTTCAAGTCCTTATGAATAATGACTAATCTAGAATCTTGATGAAGACATAACAATCCTCGAGCAATCCTTGTAATAATTTAATACCTCTTCCTCCAATTCAAACGATTTCCCCCTCTATGATCTAAGCAAAGTTAGTCGAAGCTCAATAAGCTTTCTAGAGAGTTATTTAAATTAAAAGATAACATATGTATGCAGGTGAGCTTTTCTAGATTGCACATAAGTGTTGGTTATGACAAATTGCAATTTTGTAGAGGTTGTAATACCCAAAAATGAATGGTCCAAACTTTTATTAGGCATGTCTTCATAAACCAACATTCTTTCTTCTCCTTAAACACATCCACCCAAAACCCATACATGATTTTGGTGTTGGAATTTGGCAACTAATGCAACTTCATTCATAAACTCTTGGATCCCCAGTTTTGAGGTTCTTGATAGACTTTTCACAGCTATTTCTTGTCCATTTGACATATTACCCTAAATTTTTAATGTACGTAACATTTACAATATTAAGAAAATAACAGTTAGTAAATTTTTAAGGAGAAGAATCACCTTGTAAATAGGGACAAAACCTCCTTCTCCAATCTGGTTCTCCTTAGAGAAATTGTTAGTTGCAGCCAGAATATTAAGCATATAAAAAAGAGGCAATACTTGATCTTCCTATGGTTTCTGTGCCCTACAATTTGACAAGCAAATCCCTATAAGACTATCATAATTGCTTATCGTGTTTGAACATTTCATCATTTTCCTTAACAAACCTTATTAAAATTCATTGAGTGTTTAACATTAATAGCATTACAGATTTACCAAATGTTAAAAAAAAGAACCAAATTAGCATTACACAATTTTGAATAAAAAGTATTTTTTAATACATACGGTCAGTTATCTATAAAGCTTAGTTATCCTAATTGTTGTGTCATGTTCCTTTTATTCTTCAAAAGACAAAAGGAATAATGCAAAACATCACTGAACTAAGTCAATAATCTATTATTTGCCTCAATCTCTGAAACAATCATATTGTTCTTTTTGCATCAAACTACACCCCTAATCAGATTTAACAAAGATATGAAGTAGCATTGGATGGCACAATCCTATTTGATAAGTACCCATAAGCAATTCAAAGAATCTTACCCAAATTGGTAGTCATGATCTACCGTATATTCTTCTCTTTAAACTTCTTAGCAAGGAACATTATGAAGCACTAAATAAGCAGTTCCAAAGACACTTATATGGCCACTAATAATACTTTCCTTTTACTAGCAGTAGGAGTGGATCCTTCGCATCTAAGAAACAAAATGAACATGACATTGATACTTAACATGAATGCATATTTAAGAACATGTAGTGTGTGCAGAAGAAAATCAATAATGAAGTACATTGAACTATAAGTGGATAAGAATATAGTCTGTATCAATGCTGCCCATGTCAAATAGTTCAATATGAAAATGTAACTTGAGCTTAGAGAATAACCTGACACCACAACAGTTTGATGCACAAATATCACAAGCGAAGACTGAAGTTAATAAACAAAAATGAAAGAGGAAACTGAGATTCCAATTCTCCTCATCTTTCATGGTAAAACAAAGACATTGTAAAGGCAACAGTTTCTACAATACTTAGGCTACAGTGGAACCAGTTCTTACCTACTTTTTATGCTGCTAACCTTACATAAAGATCTGGTTGTGGACTTGCTTTAGTTTAGAGCAGCTTATTATCAACCAAGTTGCCACACCAAATAAAACAGTCATGAGGTCCTCTATTGAGATCAGAATTTGCATAAGCTGTATAGGAGCAATCCTCTAAGCACTTCATCTTACATTCTTCAAGAGTCATATTATCTTGTGTCCAATATTACAGCAACATTGGCAATTTCACCCAGCTTAACTTTTTAAACTTGTCACCCTGTGTGCAGTTTAATGGTGTTCTCCTAGTGCATTTGCCATACCAATTAAATGCATTTTATTCTTCTTTAGATTTATGTTTAAAGCCAATCAAGTAATTACTGAAAATAGGGATACTGTTGATATCGTAGATACCATGTTCCCCATAAGCTCAATATTTATCACAATAGTCTTTTATTGCCTTATATATACTAATCCACTTTGGATTTTGGGTGTCCCATATATAACCCTGAGCTAGCCCATCATGTCTCATCATAAGCCTTGAAAGTTTATCTCCTAGTTGATTTCAATATACTATCTCATTTTTAGTTATTGATAGTTCTGGCTTATATCCATTTAATCCAATGCCATTCCAAATTCCACTTCAAAACTGGATAATGGATGCCTCGCGAAGCACTATTTCAGGAAATTCAATATGATCAAAGATATAGGTGAAGTTTCCTTCAGATTGTTCATTTTCACTCTTCCAAGAAGTCAAGTACCTGTGTATGCTTGAATTCTTATCGTCATTAACCCTCTTGCCTGGTAACATAGTATCAGTGGGGTGATAAAAGCTTTGCCATATATAACTACCATAATCACCTTTACCATTATTCTAAACAAAATTCCCTGAATCTACAGCTTTGCATTGGATCTTGAATTACTCTTGAGGAACCTGAAGACCAAACAATGTTCTCTTCTCCATCCAAGAGAGCAAGATTCCTATTAGCACCAATAGTAAATTTCCCACTAGTTTCATTCAATGGGTTCTCTCTATTGGCAACCCAAATAACATTTTGGGGTGTAATAATTTTATACCTTATTCCTACATATCGAGTTTTGGAGGTTCCAGGTCTTAAAAATCCAAGAACAAAAATTTCTCCAACAGAAGTAAGATCTTGTCCATCTATAAGAGATTGTTTTGAAGTCAAGGTATCTATTGCAGATGAGGTTTTATGGATGAAAACTAGATAAGTAAAACTAAAAACAAAGATTAGAAGAAAACTAAAAATAAAGATGAGAAGATTATGCATATGTATGCTCTTCTTTCACTCAAATAATTGTGAATTTCAAGGCCACAAAGCAATGCCAGTGTTTTATATCCTCAAAGGAAAACAAGAAATAGGAAAAGAAAGGAAGAAAAAAAGAGTTTAGATGCAAGCAAAACTTTTTTAAGATATTATTACTGTAAATAGACAAGTGAAGAAAGAGAGGGACTCAAATTAAACAACTATGAACTCTACGAATGGCTGGTTTTCAAGCTAAGCTTGAAACATCTTTCCCATTACCTACTCATTCCACTCTAGCATACCAAAATCATCTACTTTGATTATATTACCAAGTCCATACAAGCTTATCGTGAATTTTCTCTACTTAAACTTGAACTTGCTCAACTATGGCTGGTATAAATTAGCAACAAACTTTGGTGGTATTCCCTTTATATCCTTTGTATATTCTACTTCCTCAAATGCTTTACCCAGTTGATGTCATATCCTAATTTTTCCGTATCTGTATAATATTGATAGAGAAAAGAGGTTTGAAAAGGATTGTGACATTATCACAAGGAATAATAAAGGTTAGACAGTCAAGGAGAGTCCCCAGGTTAGTCGACCAAGGTCAAAGAATACTTTGATGAGGTGTGAAAGGATGATAATACCCTTGAGATGTTAAAGTGAATAAAGAAGAACCAAGGGGCATTTTGGAAATTTGCCAAGGAATTTATAATTAAGTTTAGACCCAGTACAAGAATTTCAATGGTAGAAAGAATCCAGATACTGGATTTAAGGTTAGAAAGTATATTGCAGAATCTAAAAAAAATTAGACTCAAAAAATAGTTTGCTTTTGGGGAATTGGACTAAGCTGGCACCGGATTGGATTAGAATTTTTCCAGAACCTTCTTCCCTTGGAAATTTTGCCACATGTCCTATGAGGTGTCCCTTGATGATTTAATAGATGATGTCATAATTAGTTTTTTAGAAAATTTAAATTCATGATTAAATGTGAGCCCTTAGATTAAATAGTGCACAAAGTGATCTTCGCCATTAATTTTCCATGAGATTTTCTATAAATATCCCCCAATTTTTGATGCAGGACCGTGAAGGAGAACACTTGGGGAACTTCTTCTAAAATGAAAACTCAAGCCAAAATAAAGAAGAATCCAAGGTCCAAAGTTTAAGCAAGCTAGAGATTAAAGGTAAGCAATCTATCCTAGCTTATTTTCCTTTGATTTGGGAACTTGAACTTTGGGTTTTCATGGAGAAAATTTGAGTTTTATCTAAGGTGTTTGTGTTATCCAAAACCTTAGATGAAAGGGGAAGAATAAATTAAAGTTAGAGTTATGTGATTAAGCTTAAACAAGCTAGTTAAGTGATTGGTTGTTGAATCAAGTTGATATTTTTGACTTTGCCATTGTTGAAACATTTTAGTCTACACTATTCATGATGGAAAGAGATGTAATTTCAATGATCTAATACTTCTATTGAATTCATATGATGATTTTGTGTAGGATTGGATAGGTTTGAAACCTTGGAAGCATTGAATTTCAAGTTGTAGTTTTTAAAGTTCTTCTCTATTACTGTTCACTTGTATGAACAGTGATTAGAATTTTATAATTTTGATGCTTCCAATATTTTTAAAATGAAAAGTTGTGTGGGATAAAGTAGAGAAACAAGTATGGGAAGCATTAGAGTCAAAATGAGAATTTTTGAAACAAAAGAGGGTGTTATTCAATTATATACAGAACAGTGAATAGGAGCTGGAATTTCATAATTATAAGCTCATAAATGGATTTAAAAGATGAAATTGTGTAGGATAAAGTTAATACATCAATTGGTTCAAAGGCCAAGTTAATTAGTGAAGACTAGAGAAAGTTATGTTAGTAAAGAGTTTATGAAGGATAGTTTATGAACATTTAACCAAGAAGATGAAATGGTAAAAGCGTAGGTCCTAAAGCAGTTTTGTTGGGACTTTAGTTTAACCTAGCAAATGAAAGGATTATTTCACAAAATTTTACAAGCATGTAGTACACATCCAGATCTTTAAATTTATAGGTAACACACCTCATTTGGATGTGTATATCAAGAGAAATGAATTTCCAACATTAAGAGATAGAATCTACAATTTCCAGAATTTGCTATATGAAAAGTAAAAAGTAAAGATTAACTGTATTAATTGGAAAATTAAATATCCAGATTTATATTTTTACCTTAAAGAACTATGAAATAGTTTCAATTAGAAATTTTGATCAACTCTATACAATTTTTCTACGATTAGTTATGAATTTTTTAAAGTTGGACTGTAAATCTAGAAATTACCAAATGAAGAGTACCTGAGAAGTAAGTTTTAAAATTTTAATTTTTGGGCTAATATAATGCTTCTGCTAATCAAATACACTTCCAAATACTTACTCTGAGGTGGTAAAAGTAAGATGTTTCAGTTGAGGTTGGTATACCACTGTAACACAGTTGAGATCAATTTTTTTCATTCTTGTATCATTATTTGAGATCAAATCATTTAAGAATCTTAAAGTATGAGAGGTAATCAGTGAATGTGAGTACGGGTAAGTTGAATAAGATGATATTGGCCCTTTAACCAAAATAACAGACTTTGGAGTTAAAGGAATTTGAAATTCACTGGTTGTGTTTGCCAATTCTAGTCGCGACCTCTCAGGGTTATCTTTGACTTTTTGTCTCGACTCAAATTGATAATGAGTGTCTCTAAAATGTTAATCTCGATGTGATCATCATTTAGTCATGACTTGGAATCACAGAGAGTCTATCCTTCAGCATCCTAATATTCTGTTGTGACTTTATCATCTTTGCATCACAACTGGATGTCTCAGGAGTTTCTGGTCGCGACCAAACAAGCATCTTGTCGTGACTCCATTGCACAGAGAGTCTCTTCCTCAGCAAGTTCATATCTAGTCATGACGTGTAAGTCTTTACGTCATGACCTGAGATCACATACGCTCGACCCTTCTTTATTTGCTCCACTTCTAGCTTCCAAATGCCTTGTATTCCTATAAAATCATTCACAAATTCCTTTCCAAAAATATTATCACTGGAGAATGATAAAATTTTATCAAAGTTAGATGGGAATAGGAAATCTTTGGAAATTGAAAGCATGCTATTCAAATCAAAATAATGAAAACATGATGTATTGCCTTTACAAGAGCAAGAAAAAGAATAAATAGAGGAAAGAGATTCAAAATAGTTATCATAATCACTCAAAGATGAATTTGAATCCTCATGCTCCTGATGCTTTATGGGAAATATGGGAATTATGCAATATAGGACCATACTTATCATGCAAACTCAATTCTTGCTCATCCCTAGATTCTTTAACAGCATAATTGATGGCATTTACTCAACAAAAGTAGAATTATCAAAAGGATATTTCATTGATTCGTTCATTCTGAAAGTTACTACATGTCCTCTAACTTCTCTTATAATAGAACTATGCTTAATACTAATGATTGTCTTGGAAGTTTGAAGGAAAGGTCTACCTAGGATTAAAGTGCTCTCATTCACTAGTTCATTGGACATCTCCAGAACATAAAAATTAGCTGGGAACACTAAATCCTTAACATGAACTAGAATATCCTCAAGAATTCCCTTAGGATACCTAATTGACCTATCAGCTAATTGGAGCACTACACTTGTGTCTCTAAGATTATTAATACCTAAGGCTAACTATACCGACTAAGGCATTACATTAATGGCAGCCCTTATATCTAATAACGATCCCTTAATATGAACATTTCCTATTGTGCATGTGATTGTGTAAGATCTTGGGTCTTAGCACTTAATTGATAATTCAAACTTAAAAAGTGATGATATATTAGCACTCATCTAAATTCTCTCAAGAGGCCTAAACTTTTTCTTCTCAGCATATAACTCTTTTAAAAATTTAGCATATTTAGGATTTCTCTTGAGGAATTCAACTATAGGGATGTTTGTTTATAACTTATTGAAGATATTGAAAGTATCTTTTGCAAATTCAGAATCAATCTTTTTCTTTCCAATAAAGTAAGCATTTGGAAAAGGGAGATCTTTTATACTTACCTCCTTACCTGTATGTGTAGAGACTCCTTTCTTGCTTGACTATGCCTTCTCCTCAGTTTGCTTTCCCTTGTATGCTGGACTTCGAATTGTCACTTCCTCTTCTTGCTTTTCCTGTATTCCCTTTTGTGAGTTCTCCTCTTAGATTGCCTTCTTGATCATAAGTTGTTCTTTAATACTCTCTAATTTTCCAACCTTCTTGGTGACATTGCTAAATTTTCAACTTCAGAATCTTCCATATCCTCCTTGACTGTTTCTTTTTCATTGAATCAGACTTCTTTCCCACTTTTGAGTGATATGGCATTCAGACCCTTCAAATTAATGACAATGTTTGAAGGTATACTGCCATTGCTCTTCGTTTTTATGTCACTCATTATATTGGCAACTTGAGTTAAATGACTTGTAATATCTGCATTTTTGGAACTTAACTCCTTAAGTTTCCTGAGCACATCAACATTATCCTTTTGCACACTTTGAAGGATTTAAGCTATAGAGGTGAATTGAGTGTTACTCTCTTTGAGCTTGTGGTCTATATAATTCATTCTACTATCCATGTTGTTCATCTATGTAACCATACTCTTCAACAACTGAGAGGTCTCATCTGATCTTGATGCCACTAAAGTATTAGGGTGAGTTGGAACCATAGACCTTGCATTACTTTGGTAGTTGTTTGAGGAAACACCACCTCCTTGGAATTGGTTTGGCCTATTTTTCCCACTTCCCCACCTGAACTTTGGGTGGTCTCTCCAACCAGGTTTGTATATGTTAGAGTATGGACATCGAGCCATCAAAGAAAATGTCTACAAGATCAGCCTTTGTCATGTTATGGTATGGACATCGAGCCAACAAGTTGATAAATCTTGTCCAATATTCATGTAATGACTCTACATCCTATTGCATAATGTTTGTAATCTCCTTCTTCATCTGAGTTGTCTTAAAGGTTGAGAAGAATTATTCTAAATATGTTGACTTCAACTGATCCCATGTAAGAGTTGAGAAATGAGTTAGCAGATTGTATGATTACTCCTTAACCTTCTATTAGAAAGTGAAATGGAAACACCTCCTTAAGACATTTTTGTATCCTTATTTTCAACCTCAATTATATTGAATTAGAAGTCATTTGAACCAATTACATATCCCTTTGCTCTAGAAATATGCATTTTCAAAAGATTGCTTATCGGGTACTGTTTATGGTTATTGTTTATTTGGTAATCTAGAACATATACCTAATTTTGAAAATTCATAATTAAATATAGAAAAATTGGAATAGGGTGGTTCTAATTTCTAATAAAAGATCTTTCATTTAAATTTGAAGGAAAAATGTAAAACTAAGGTTTCATTGTCCAAATAAAATCAGTTTATTCATTGAAAAATACTGATCATTTGGTAAATCTGGAAGTTTCAGTTTTTTTACCTTAATTTCAAAAATTCATTTCTCTTTGGTTACTTGTCCAAGTGAAATTTGTTACCTATGGATTTAGAGCTCCAGATGTGTTCATTAAGCCATAAAATTTCAAAGAAAAAATTGTTCATTTACTATATTAAATCAACGTTTAAATGTCACTGCCTCCAGTTGCTCACTTTATCTCAATTCCAAATTTTATCTCCAAATTAGAAAACTCATAGTAAATCGAATAATTAACCAATTGAGGCATTCTTGGTATCCATTTAAAGCTCTGTATCTTAGCTATTATCATACAAATTTCAAATTCAAACTCGTTGGTTAAGTGATGGTAAACATCGTCATAAAGCTATGGCCTTATAATACAATCATACCATATCATGCTAGATATCCCATCAAGTCATCATCATAGTGTCAAGTGCTCAAAATAACTTATTACACAAGTTCAACCATCTATATTTACCCTTTTTCCTTGAGATGTTCTAGCACCTACAGCATGGTTATGCATATGGAAAGAATGAGATTTCATGGAAATTTCAATAGCAAGTCATACAAACTATAATATCATACATAATTAACTAGATGCTTAACATGTTATCATGAGATAGGATCTACTTCACAATAATACATAAGCAAACTCTAACATGCATATTGTCATGACATTAGTTGCAAGGAGTTGAAATCATTCATACTCATCATCAACATGATGGCATAATTTTAAGCTCAACCAAACATCATAACTAACAAGTAAGTATACAATCAAACAAACATGAAATTATAGTCAGGTATTCTTGCTACCTCTTAAGCTGTCATTGACAAAGTCTTCTTGAGATGGTTTCCTTCCCCTCACAAATATCAAAACCTAGCCATTACAAAGTAACATCAAGTTACAACTCAACTTCAAAATAATTCCAAGACTAGGTTCTTACTAACTTCCATTCTTTGTCCATTTTATGTTCCATACTTTCATCTTTCTAAAATAAATTATCATGGTTCATTTCCACACAATTTTTCATGTAGAATCCAAATATGAAACTAGAATTTACAAAATCAAAACATACCATTGGCTTCTGTACAGATCCGAAGTGACACTCTTATTTTTCAAAATTCACATTTTGATTCCAATGCTTCCAATACTTGTTTCCCTACTTTATCCCCACACAATTTTCCATTTTAAACTCATTGGAAGCATCAAAATCATGAAACTCAAACATATGAACAGTGATTCATACAGTAGCAGCAAAGAACACAAAACCCTAACTACAAGCATACTTTAATTTCCAAGCATATACCACTTGATTCTATCTTGTTTAAGCTTGTCTAAACTATCCATAACATAAAACTCATATTCTTATCACATATGGACAGCACTTCCAGCAGCACCCTCAAACGAAATATTTCACAAAAATGCCTTAAAACCAAGAGTTAACTTGCTAGATTAAAGTCCAAGAAAAAAGAAGCTAGTTACCTTACTTGTTACTCCAAGTTGTGTGCTTCTTTCTTGCTTCAGAGAAAATTTTGGAAGAGGTTCCCTAAGGTGCTAGGAATGCCAAACAAGTCTGATTTGAGGGGGTATTTATAGGCAAAATTGGGTGGAAATGGATGGCCAAGATTAGTTTGATTACTATTTGATCTAATGGTCCATATTTCACCTTTAATCAAGCTTACCCTAGAAGCCTTGTAATGATTCCATGCATGAACACATTTAGGGCTATGTTTGGCTGTAAAAAGGTAGATATACTGATAGGAAAAATTTTAATCCAGTCTGGTTCCGATCGGAGCAGTTTCAAAAAAACTAGACTGTTTTATGTTCCTAATTTTTATGATATTCCAAAATAAGTATTCTGTCATAAAAACCAATGTATAGGTTTTTCCTACCACTGAAATTGTTAGACTGAGTATTTATCTACCAACCATCCCCTAGGAAATGACCAAAATACCCTTGTTGCACTTTCTTGTATTATATTAACACTAAGGGCATAATTGTCATTTCACACCTCTTTATACTACATCAGGGTATATGCTGGCTCTAACTAAGCCTCCTTGTACTTGCTTGTAAGTTTTTGGCCTAACCAAAATGACCAAAATGTCCTCCATCAATCACTGGTACAATCTGGCTATGTAGAGGCATTTTTGTAATTTCATACTTTTCCTGGGTTCCTCTGGACTCTAGCCCACTTAACTGTCCAACCACCTTACTAGGCCTCTTGGGATGTCATTTAGGCCTTAATATTGGTCAATTACCTTTATGGAACAAATCCCAATGAACCTCTCCCCACAGTATTTATCGAGTATTTTATTATACTGTAAATTTCTGTAAGAATTCTATATGATTCCTTTTTTGACTCTGTCAATTTTATAAGTTCTTATATTAAATATAGTAATTTACTATAAAGTTTTAACTAATTATGAGGTTTAAAAAATACTGTAATAATTCTTCTTGACTTTAAGAATTCATATCAATTAATTGGGACCTCAAATCAAAATTATGTGTTGCGTTAAACTGATTAGAATAATTTTGTCTATCTACTGGTAAAATTTGGGATTGAACTGCTTCTGAGCAATTTTTGACCTTTTTCGGTTCAACTTTCTCATAATTATAATTTTGTCCCTGAACTTTTGGTTAATTACATTTAGGTTCCTAAACTTTTGATAATTACACCTTTTGGCCTAACTTTTATTTTTAGCCTCCAACTTTTTCTAATTTTCATTTAGGTCCTTGAACTTTCCTTAGTTACCAATCTCTCTTTTTCCTTCCTCAATTTGATACAGTTTATTTCAAGAATCTCATGTCTCTTACATATAAATTGTACATATACATCAGATAAGGAAATTAGGTATATGACAGACATCATCCAATGCAATCATTGTAGGCTTTATTGAGGAGCAGATCATATGCATGGTTTGTAAGTATCGATGGGGACATTATCTTGCAAAATCATGAAGTTTAGGTAAGGCTACAATCAGAGCTCCTTTAATTTCAAAATTAGCCTCCTCCATATAAATACCATAAGGTTCATAATTCACATGCAAATGATTTATTTCCCTCACACTTCTATTATCTTCTACATTCATTAGTATTTTATTTTCTCCTTCTCTATTATGCCCATCAAGCCTATTAGGATTAATCTCAATCATATTAGGAATTGTTAATGGAATCTATAAATTAAGTTTAATTTTAGATCCAGGGGCACTAGAGGATAAGCTAGATTCTATTGACTTTGCCTGTTATATAAATTTTCTCCTTAGTGTCCTTAGTTGTCTCTCAATTTTAAATTCAAAAGTCACTAATGGTTTAGTTCTTCTACGCATGCAACACAAGAACAATCAAGGATAACCAGGTAAACAATCAGAATCAGGCACAGAATTTTCACAATAGAAAAGTTCAACAAGTCAGGACACAAGGGTGTTCTGGTCGTTACCCAATTATACAGAGGATAAAAGTTCTAAAAATTTGCTTCAGTTATACCTATAGATTGTTATTGTCACGACTAGAGTTCACAAAGAGTAAAAGTTCTTAAAAATGGATTTCAAGTTGTGTCTAAAACGTGGTTTGGTCGTGACTGGTTTACAAAGAGAGTAAATTCATAAAAACTTGAAAAACTGTAGAATGCTATGCAATAAAAACAATAAAAACTAAGATTCAAACAAAAAAATGATTAGGTAAGTAATGAAATTGATGACTATTTGCTAATGAACCAATTACTTGGCTCCCCAGCAATCGCACCATTGATTTGGAGCGCAGATTGTCATAATCTAACTCATCAAAATAAAAGTAATTGTACCCTATTAATGCAGTATAAGGAACAACCTTATCATTCTTCTCAATAAGCCTTTTTTATTGGAACCCTAGCAGAATGGTGACAAAATCTTTGAAAACCTTAATGAAATTAAAAATGGGTTTTTGGTTTGTTGATTTTTGATATAATAAAATAAGGGTGTAGTAAAGTAAATATTTTTTGTATTTTTGGTAAAGATGGGGAATAAGTAGATTGTTGAATAAATATGTTGAGAAAGACTATTGATGATGGAAACCTATCTATCCTTACTCTTAATATGGTATAGGGGTTTTAAAATCATTAAGTCTTAAATGAAACCTCAATAGATCGATTGAATCCATAACATTAACATTCTTTAAACTCCTTTTATCAAAGCTAGTTAAAAAACCATTAATGTGTTGTTAAAAACCACTTAGCGTATAATTAAATCAGATTATAAAGATGCTCTCAATTGATCATCGATCGATGACCATAAATTTCAAGCAGCCTTCCACCCCTTTTATTTCTGTATGACCTAATTCAAAATGCGCAGTTTCAGTGATTTCACATTTTAGTCTTGACCATATCTATATTTTTGTCGTGACCTATAAACACAGAGAGAATTCTAGACGAATCAAGGTTGTGACTGGCGGACTCTTTGGTCACGACTAAAAGATACATGAGCGTGGTTTCACTTTCATTGACTTGTGATTTCTTTCCTGGTCCTTGCTCTCTTCCAAAATACCTGCAATCCAAAATAAAAGCTTACTGTAAAAGTCCAAATTAGTAAATAACAAAATATATGTAGTTTGGAAGAGTTAATTTACCATTTTAACCTTTAATTAGCACATTGCCACGTACAATCATGTATTACCACAAGAGTACAATGTAAGGCATAAACGAATGGTAAAGTTGTTATAAAGATCTAAAAAGTGTTATAGAAACCATATACAAAATGTGTCTTATCACCATAGATTTCAAGCAATCGAATAGTTAGCAACGATCGTTGATAAAAACTCAATTATCTAGAAAATCAAAACCCTAGATCTAGGAATTCTAAAACAAAAGAAAGGTGAGATTAAAACAGAAAACTCCCCAGTGTAGTGCAATCTATAACATCCTTATTTTTAACCTCAGTTATACTCCATTAGAAGTTATTAGAACCAATTACATGATCATTTGCTTTGAAAACATCTATTTTAAAAAGAATTGCTCTCGGGGATTGTTCACTTTTACTGTTCATTTGGTAATTCTAGAACATGTACCCAACTTTGGAAATTCATAATTAATTGTAGAAAAATAGAAATAATGTGGTTCTAATTCGTAATGGAACCTCCTTCAAAGATATTTGAAGGAAAAATATGAAACTGAGGTTTTCTTATCCACATGAAATCAATTTATTCATTTAAAATCATTGTTCATTTGGTAAAATTTGGAAGATCCAGTTTCTTTGCCTTAATTTCAAAAATTTATTTCTCTTTAGTTCAAATGAACCGTGTTACCTATGGATTTCAATCTCTAGATGTCCTCTTTAATCTCACAAAATTTCATAGAAAAACTCATTCATTTGTTATATGAAATCAACATGTGAATGTCGCTGCCTCTAAATGCTTACTTCATCTCAATTCCAAATTTTAACTTCAACTTAGAAAAATCATAACAAATCAAATTCTTAACCAATTGAGGCATTCTTGGTGTCCATTTAAATCTTTGTATCTTAGATATTATTATGCCAAATTTCAAGTTAAAAATTGGTGACTAAGGCATCCTAACCATCATCACACCATCACGGCCTCATAACAAAAATTTCAGGATCATACAACATTCATCCATACAGGCTATCATATGCTTCCATAATGTCAAGTAACTCATGTAATTTATTATACAAACTCATCCATCTATGTTTACCCTCTTTCCTTGTGAAGTTTCAACACCTATGACATGGTTAAGCATATGGAAGGAATGAGATTTCATGGAAATCTTACACAAACCATAATATCATGCATGATTAATTGGATGCTTAACATGTTATCATGAGATGGGAGCTACTTTATAATGGTACATAAGCAAACTCTAACATGAATATTGTTATGACATAACTTGTAAGGAGTTGTAATTATTCATATCTCATCATCAATATGATGACACATTCTCATGCTCAACCAAATACTATAATCAACAAGCAAGCAAATAAATAAGCATACATGAAACTATAGTTAGGTATTCATGCTACCTTTTATCTATTCTTATCAAAGTCTTCTTGGGATGATTTCCTTCCTTCACAAATGTCAAAATCTAGCCATTACAAAGTAATATCAAGTTACAATTTGTCATATCCTAAATTTTTCCTATCTGTATAATACTGACAGTGGAAAGAGGTTTAGAAAGGATTATGACGAAGATCAGAAGAAAAGATAAAGGTTAGATGAGTCTTGAAAGAAGAAAGGGACCTAAACAAAAATTAGAAAAGTTTAAAGGCTAAAAGTTAAAGTAGAAACAAAAATCAGGCTAAAAGTGGTAATTTCCAAAAGTTTAGGGACCTAAATGTAAATAAGCAAAAAGTTAAGGACTTAAATGTAATTAATTGAAAAGTTCAGGGGTAAAATTGTAATTATAGAAAGATTAGCCTGGAAAGGGTTAGAACTGTCCATAAGTATTTTAGTCCCATATTCCATTCGTAAATAGAGGAAGAAATGCTAGTTAATCTAACATGATACATAAATTTTATTAAAGCTCCAGATAATAGATATTTATCTGATAGTCTAAAAGTTATATGAAATTTTATCAGATTTCATGGACTTCAGATATAAGTGGGCAAATTACAGGAAAGTGTGTCCTACAGTGCCAGATGTCCTGGATCTGACAAAACTTTGGAAGAAGTTCTGGATAGAAAGTTATTCACATATTAGTGAATTTTGATGGGAGTTTGATAACACCCATGATCTGATAATGGAATTTATCAGTATGTAAGCTTGGATAGAATGAGATCAGATGACCTCATATATAGGCCCATGGTGATGCCAAGAAGGGCCCAAAACCCACGGTACCAGTCCATCAGTAGAAGGGGCCAGTGTCCAGAAAAAGTGTGAAATTATGAAAATGCCCCTTGATGCTCATATTGTACTAGTGCTGGATGAAGGGCATTTTGGTATTCTTGGACAGGCTAAAAATGTGGAACATGGTATAAATATGATTAGTTGAGGCAGTATATACCCTAAGGCAGTACAAAGAGGGGTGAAATGACAACTATGCCTTTAGGGTCAATATAGTGCAAGAAAGGACACCAAGGGTATTTTGGTCATTTTCCAAGGGATCTGTAATTAAGTTGTGGCCCAGTACATGTATGTCAATGGTGTGAGAATCCTAGACATTGATTTCCAGGACAAAATATATATCCCGATATATTATAAAAAAATTAGGAACAGAAAACAGTTCAGCTGCCGTGAAACTGCTCCGATCGATACCGAATTGGATTGGAATTTTTCCAAAAGCTTCTACCATGATAATTTCCCCACATAAACCCATGAAGTGTCCCTTGAGTTTTCCTTTATGATGTCATGATGATGTCATAATTACCCTTTTGAAAAAGTTAAATCCAATATTAAATATGGGCCTTTAGATCAAATAGTAACCAAATCAATCTTGGCCATTGATTTCCACCAAGATTTTTTTATAAATACCCCTCCATTCTGCAGCCAAACTGTAAGATCATGGACCCTTGGAGAAGCTTTTGTAAAATGGAAACTCAAGCCAAGATAAAGAAGATTCAAGGTACCAAAGTTCAAGCAAGCTAGAGAGTAAAGGTAAGCAATCTCTCCTAACTTATTTTCCTTTAATTTGGTAGCTTGAACTTAGGGTTTTCATGGGAGAAAATTTGAGCTTTTTCTAAGGGGAGATGCTTCCCAAAGACATTAGATGAAAGGGGAAAGAAGAAAAAAACATATGATTGAAGCTTAAACAAGCTAGTTAAGAGATTGGTTGTTGAATCAAGTTGATATTCTTGACTTTGCCATGATGTGCCCTATTTGGTATGAACTGTTCATGAGGGAAGGAAATTTAATTTCAATGATTTAATACTTCCATTGAATTTATATGATGATTTTGTGTAGGATTGGAAAGGTTTTGAACCTTGGAAACATTAAAATCTCAAGGTTGTAGTTTTTGAAATCCTTCATAATTACTATTCACTCACATGAACAGTGACTGGAATTTCATGTTTTTTGTGGTTCCAATGGTTTTAAAATAAAAAGTTGTGTGTGTTAAAGTGGAGAAATAAGTATGGGAAGTATTAGAATCAAAATGAGAATTTTTGAAAGAATTGTATGCTTATGTTTAGTTCTGTACAGCAGGCCATGAAGGAGCTGAAATTTCATGATTCTAAGCTCGTAAATGGATTCAAAAGATGAAATTTTTTAGGGTAAAGTTAAGAGATCAATTGGTTCAAGAGCCAAGTGGATTAGTGAAAATTAGAGAAAGTAATGACAATAAAGAATGTAACAAAGTTAGTCTTGAACATGGTTAGAGTTCATGAGTCCTAATAAGTTATGTGATAAATATGAATGTGTTTAGGACCTTGAAACATCCAAGAACATGTTGGGAAGTGATTGACATAAAGGCTTCATGGTTGGGAAGCTAGGGAGCAAGTGCAAAAGATCAAGAGAAAAACTTAAGTGCAAGGTAGTGAACATACCTCTTTATGTGCTTGATGTGGTATGCTTATGTGTTGACATGTATATGATATTTGAATGATGTTGTGTCATGATTAATGTGGTTGAATGTATTGTGAATAACATGTTTTCCATGGCCATGCACTTTATGTAAAAGTATATAGCATGATGGCATGTCACTAATCAAAGAAAGTTATTGAAATTACGGATCATGCATTAGCATCCATCTTGCATATTTAAGTGGTAATGTTTTTGTAAGGAATTGGAAGACACGCAGCGGAAATTAATTTAAAAATTTTTCCATTCCTTGCCAGGATCTACCGTATGTGTTTAAGTCAAGTGGGAAGAAGTATTACCCTTAGTGTGCCTCAGCGACTTCCACAGCTTTCGGTCACGACGTTCACAGCTTCGCTCTGCGGCTCGTGCTCCCTTTCTGATCACAAGAAGTCGACGACTCAGGTCAGCTTCCTCTACTGGTATCCACACGAATAGCTTTTCAACCACGAACGACGTGCTAGCGTCTCTTGTCCCTCCAGGGCTTTCTCAAGAGTTCGTCCTCTCCGTCTCTATTTCGGCAGTTTCTTATCTGCAAACCTTTTGCAGAGTCCCCTTCGGCCTTTTTATGTTCTATGTGTGTTTCTCCCTTTAAAACGCAGCTCCTAAAATCAGATATATAGGATGCTATGCGTTTTTCTCTTTTTAACCGAATTGGATTTTGGAGTTAATCTTATATTAATTCCAAAATAATACAATATCATATATTTTATGATTTTATAAGAAACTAATTAAATAAAATAATATCAAATCTGTCCCACAGATTTAATTACCCATTTATTTAATTTTAAATAAAGATGAGACTGAACTATTTTTGATTTATTCTCATAAATCAAATTTCAGATATCCTATCAATTTGAATTTCGAATTTCAAACGTGATAGAGATTTAATTTATCCTTATAAATTAAATCTTATAAATATCTCTTATATGAGATATCCTATCAATTTGAATTTCGAATTTCAAACGTGATAGAGATTTAATTTATCCTTATAAATTAAATCTTATAAATATCTCTTATATGAGATATCCTATCAATTTGAATTTCGAATTTCAAACGTGATAGAGATTTAATTTATCCTTATAAATTAAATCTTATAAATATCTCTTATATGAGATATCCTATCAATTTGAATTTCAAATTCAAACGTGATAGGGATTTAATTTATCATTATAAATTAAATCTCATATATCTCATATATATAATATATATATATATATACGAATTTATATATATACGAATATAAATATAAATAAATATATATACATTCACCTGGATCTTTCATTGAATCTGGACATGTCTTAGATTCAATGAATCTGGACATCATAGCTCGTGTTGGGCTATTTTGTGTGCGACCCTGTAGGCCCATATGAAGTTGGCAGTGGGCCATTTGCTATACTAGCCCACAAGTCGCAAGCGGTCTCTAGCAAGACATAACGACTACCCAAATCATATGAGGATCGATAAACGATGTAACCTTTTATACAACCATATCATGTCCCTTCTGTCACGCGATATTTTGGTCATGGATGAGGCATGGATAATGTCATCCTCCTATTCCTGACCGTTACTTTCTCGATCCCTGAGTAGTCTGACTATAGAAATGGAACTACCTTTCCATTACAGTATGGCCATACATTTCTCAGACTCACTCATCGAGGGGCCCAGTAATATCTCTCCACGAATGTGAGGGACAAATTCCATCTTGACCATTCACATTCCTCCGCATGAAAAACCACTAAGCCCGAACATAGTCTTTATGATCACTCGGTCAAAAGTGACTTTTGACTAGGTCAAAGCTGAGCGTTTTGTCATGTAGGAATCCATGATGATCTCAGGTCAAAGGGCATATTGATATGGTTTGTATATGAGAGAAGCTTATGACGTTACCCATGAAGTTCTCTCATAGCGGGTCGGTCCAACACCCTGTACTCCTACATGTGCTTATGACTTTGATTTATATCTCTATACATCTTCAAAGTCATACTGGTCTTATTTCATCTGTGCTCCCACATAGATGATCGACCAGGGACATTTAGGATAATATTATGAATTATCCAAGGATGGTCATCATAGTAAACATGCAAATAATATGATAACTCAATTAATAAATTCATAAATCAATAATATTCATAAGACAATGATTGGCCCCTAGGGCACGATTTCCAACAGTTTTCTACTAAGATTCTCTAGAATCTCACTCTTCCATAACCAACCAATTTAGGTGAAGCATGAAGAAAATGTATGCATGGAGAAGAGCTAAAGAATGGAAGAAAGGAAGTGAAGTATTGAGTTTTTAGCATATACTATAAATTGTCCATGTAAGGTGTCCATTTATGTGATGAAACTATTGTAAAACTTATGGCATATGTACATGATGTATATGAATGTTAAGAAGCTTATTTGAAGGCTTGTGCATGCTGAAACAATTATTGGAAATGAAAGAAAAGAAACTGAAATGGTAAAAATGTAGGTCCTAAAGTAGTTTTGTTATGGCTTCAGTTTGACCTAGCAAATGAAGAAATTATTTCACGAAATTTTAGAGCATGTAGTAGACATCCATAGCTTTCAGTGCATAGGTATAATTTTTCATTTGGATATGTATATCAAGAGAAATGAATTTCCAAAGTAAGGGACCAGAATCTGTTTCCAGAGTTTTTGATCAAATGAACAGTAAACTTCAACGAATAAACTGTATCAATTGGATAATCATTTGGTCTGGAAACTATTTTTCCCTTAAATTTCAAGATGTTATCTTCACGTAGCTTTTTGAACCATTTCATTTTGATTTTTTTAAAATTAATTATGATTTTTTTAAGTTTGTTGCATAATATAGAATGTCATATGAATAGTGACCCTGAGAAAGAGTAAAATTCCAAATTTGGCTAATAGACTTCTAAGGTCTTATAAGTGGTTCTAAATGCTACTTAATGGTCCCTAAGACGTATAAAAGTAAGGATGTTATATTTTGGTATCAGAGTAAAGAATTTTGGCTTAAGAAATACTCTGAATAGATTATTTATGGATTGGTATGAGCTTATTCCCAGACCCTAACCCTAAATAGTAAGTATTTGGTTAAGATAGGGTACGTTATGGGATAGTTAGCATTGCTTAATTAAGCAAATAATGCAAGAATAAATATGGGATTTCATAAAGTTAAGTCAAAGGCTTCAGTCAATAAGGGAGACTCCAGACCAATAATGATATATGAAGATCATCTCTCAGACAATTAGGAGAGTTCAGAGGAAAGTTTAGTGAATAAGTTAGGAAAGTCTACAGCAGAATGTCCCATAGATGTTTCTGTAGACTCAAACCTGTAGTCAGGAGGTGATGTAGAGGTTTATCCTAAAGCTGTGAATGCACCTGATGTTGGGTCTAGTGACTCTACACAGTATGAGTACATTGGAGTTCCCTCTAACCCTGATGTAAGTTATATTCCTCTAATGAGAGGACATATTATGGCTCAAGAAGTTGAGTACTGGTACTAGATTATGGGTAGACTAGATATTATTCCTCCTCTACCAGAGTTTGAGGATAGAGTTACTATGAGTAAGATACCACAGTCCCCTAATTTAGATATCTAGTCAGAGTTTATGACAGATCTTGTCCATTTCCAAAGTTCAAGAATATGTGACTTTATAGAGAAAAATTAGTGGGATGTTCCTGGTCCTATTCAACCCCAGCCTTCTTTGTTAAAGGCAGATAGTGTTGACCATATTGGTCTGAAGAAAGCTGTGGAAAGTGAATTACTCAGTCTGGGTCAAGGGATGGACAGAAAAGAGATTAAGAACAGTCAGTTATTTACAGTTCCTCAATGCTATAGCATGGACAATGAACAGACATACAGTAGAGGGCATTAACCTAATATACTTTAGAGGATTGGTATGAGATGATAGTAAGTCAAGTGTCATGAGACTAAAGATGCCAACCACACTGAAGTTTATCAGTTAGAGATTTACTACAGAGTATAGGCAAGTTAAGCAGTACGAAGCACTAAGATACAGAAGATCAGTTTAAGAAAAGGTTCAGCAACAGATCCTCCGTATGATCATCAAGAGTTGATCTACAGTACGAAAGACTGTGCAGCTAATCTATACAGAAAAGAATAATGAGAAGTTATAATGAGACTTGCCTAAGAATAATCTAATACATGGCTTAAGGATAAAGATGTGATGGTTAACAGACACAAAGTTAATGTTCCTAATACAAAGGGATTCCATCATGAAGAGATAATAACTTAATGCTCTGACCTAGATAACAGAAATAGTATTGTTAGATGATGAATGAGATCCAAGTGACTTAAATTAGTCAGGATCTAAAGACAGACCAAAAAGGAATTACAGTCCAGTCAAGAATAGACTGAGATAGACATACATAAAGAGTTAAGAGATACAAAAGTTACACCATACGAGATGGAGAATGATCCGCTCACTTGAGAAGTTTTTCTTAAAGAGTTTAAAAGAAGCATTCCTCTCAATTAGAGAGAGGTGAGCGTGAGGCTAAGGGTTAGAGTAAATGAAAGAGAAACCCTTTGATGAATAATTAGCCAAGTTTATCTGCATGAACTTTGAGGCTTAATAAGAGATACTTTCTCACCTGTTAGTAATCTAGAAGGATAAGGGAAACTTAAAAGTTTGAATGGCATAGAGATGTGAGCATGACCTTTCCTTAGTTAGCTGAAAGAGAATAGTTGACTCAGTTATGGATTACTGTGAGGCCAAGGACACATAAATCCTTTAGGCTAGAGACATAGAAGTCTTATAGACGATAAGAGATGATATGATAGAATGAATATGGCCTAGTAAGATAGCCTGATATGATAAGCTATCTCTGATTCCTAAATAAATAAATAGGATACTGGAGATGTAAGGTAAAGATAATTGCCTCAGAAATTGGTTTAGGATTAGTAGAAAAAGATATATGTAAGCTTAGAGAAAGAAGTTTATGAGGTTTAAAGAAAGTAAGGTAGCCACAGATTCAAAGGTAAAGTGACTTCCCTATTCTTTATGTAAGAAAGAGTAAAAAATGGTTGATTCTATACCCTAATAAGAGGGTAATGTGGCAGCCTGAGTGAAACAAGTAAATGATTAGGTTCCTGAATAAATGATCAGGACCTAGTAATTAAGGTGATTAAGGGACATAATGTTTTAAAGTCTACCTAGTTCATTGCTTAATTGCAATGTGGGTATAAGGGATGGTTGAGAAGATGTATGTGATAGTGATATGGCTTATGTTGCCATAAGATATGACGAGAAGTTACATCTACTTGCAGTTGTCATATGATGACACACATGTTAGAGAATGCTTAAATGATTGCATCTCCTTACATATTATGCATGATAGAGTATGCTATGATAAATAAATACTCCCCTCACACAGTACATACAGGGTAGAGTATATCATATGAGAAAGTTATGTTGCTCTCATGCCTTACGACATACAATTAGATGATTCAATTTAGCAAGGATGAAGCAATAGCAAAGTGCTAAACTAGAAAGTTAGCTACTTGATTCTCAGAAGATAGAAAGAGAATTTATGATCAAACTATGATTGTCAATGGGATAGAGAATGAGATTAAAAGATCAGAATGATATGAGAAATTCCTGAGTGATAGGGAAATGAGTAAAGTCCTAATAGATAATATTGGCTTATGTGATCATTTTTGGGGAATTATCTGTAGAGTTAATAATGATGTGGAAGTGACCAACCTTATAACTTTGTCCGTTGGTTTAGGTCTCCCAAAGATGAGAATACAGTATAACAGAATCACAGTAAATTCTGGAGGATTACAATTAGATCCTGGTATGGCTCACAGGGTCACAGTTAGATCCTGAAAGGATTACGGTTGATCGCAGTAGATTCCGATGGTCACAGTAGACCAAGCCTAGAGCAAGAAAGTAATGAGCCATAAGTACAATGTCTTTGGAAGGACGAACACCAAGGAAAAGTTAAGGTATAGAAGCTTCACAAGTTCTTTAACTTGTAACAGAGAGAGTACCCATGATGCTAGTTTCAGATAGTCTTAATACTATCAAGGACTGAACTCAGAATCTCCTTACACGTATCAAGAACTAAGTGATCAAAGTTAAAGCTGTTAATCCTAAGTTCCAAGGATTTATGAGAATATTTCATAAGATATGAGAAATGGTCAAATGAGAATAAAGTGATCCTTACGATGAGATTACAAAGACTAAAAATAAAGGTAAGTGGATCCTCTAGATGAGGATAAAAAGACTAGAAGGCCAGATAGACTCAAGAGAGATAGTATAAGATGGGTATAAGATAGTGAAGTACCAGGGTTAGAGCCTGTGAGCACTAGTGCTTTAGATTTTTCTTTGCATATTTCAGTTAAGTGTGTTCTGGCAAGGGTAGTCCAAGGATGAGTGACCCCCTAGAAAGTAATGAAAAAAAAGTGTGAATGCCACAAGAAATTGGCATATATGCACAAAGCTATGTAAAATGATAAGCTATGAAAAGCTAGAAAGGGTTATGAATGATAAGAGACTAGAACCCTTATGTCAAGTCCAAATGAAATAGATTTGAAAGATAACCGATGATATACCCAAATTTTGGCCAAATATGCCATGTTATGGCATGAAAGATATGAAATGAGATATGTTATGAAAAATATGTAATAAGATACGAAATAAGAAATATGTATTGAGAAGTACGATATGAAGTGGCTTTATAGCTAGCCTTGTAAACAGATTGAGAGGCACTATTTTTGAAAAGGTTAAGATGTTCAAATGTTATATTACATATAAAAGAGCAATTGAGAGCTTCTACTCCTTGCATGAAATACCAGGCATTATGTTATACTATGTTATGTTATGTTATGTGATGTTACAGAATATGCTAAAGCTTCGAATGTTAGAGCAGTGCAAGCTCTGAGTGTTAGAGCTGTGCATACTAAGAGAAGGAATGCTTGAGCTCCAATGTTAGAGCTTTGCAATCATGAGCAGGTATATAGTCCTGCAACATGCTGGCCAGGCATTAAGCATGTTAGAGTATGTGCTCCTATGTGCTCCTGTTTAGTAGTAGAGTAATGAAAGAAAGAATAATGATATAAGTCCTCTCTCTGTATTATGATGAGTTATTAAAGATGATAAGAATGTATGATGATATGAGAATGAGAGTTAAAGTGTGCGGATATTTAAAGAATTTCGGTAGATACTCAGATGAGAAAGAAGTGATTGCACTTGATGAGTTATTGATAGAAACTCCTGAATATAGCAGTATTCGAGGAGTTTAGTATGAAAGAAATGGACACTACTCACAAGTTTAGTATAGTGAGAAGTCTATATATAGATAGATGCATAGCAAGTAAGCAATAATAGAAAAAATTGGAGTTCAGCTCTGATTGAGTTGATTTATGACAAAAGAATTATCATAGTAAAGATATGAAGATTTTACGGACATGAAAAGTACTCCGCTAAAATGTCAAAATAGAAAATGAGAAGTAGATACCCCAGTCCTTAGTCAAAAAAGAATATAAGGATATGTATCAAAGAATTTTGACTGAGGTGTTGAGTAAATTTTGAGGACGAAATTTATTTTAAGCGGGGGTAGAAATGTCATATCCGAAATTTTCCCTATCTGTATAATACTGATAGTGAAAAGAGGTTTAGAAAGGATTATGACGAAGATCAGAAGAAAAGATAAAGGTTAGATGAGTCTTGAAAGAAGAAAGGGACCTAAACGAAAATTAGAAAAGTTTAAAGGCCAAAAGTTAAAGTAGAAACAAAAGTCAGGCCAAAAGTGGTAATTTCCAAAAATTTAGGGACCTAAATGTAAATAAGCAAAAAGTCAATGACTTAAATGTTATTAATTGAAAAGTTCAGAGGCAAAATTGTAATTATAGAAAGATCAGCCCAAAAAGGGTTAGAACTGTCCAGAAGTATTTTAGTCCTATATTCCATTAGTAAATAGAGGAAGAAATGCTGGTTAATCTGACATGATACATAAATTTTATTAAAGCTCCATACAGCAGATATTTATCTGATAGTCTAAAAGTTATATGAAATTTTATCAGATTTCATGGACTTCAGATATAAGTAGACAAATTACAGAAAAGTGTGCCCTACAGTGTCAGATGTCCTGGATCTGACAAAACTCCGGAAGAAGTTCTGGATAGAAAGTTATTCACATATTAGTGAATTTTGACGGGAGTTTGATAACACCCGTGATCTGATAATGGAATTTATCAGTATGTAAGCCTAGATAGAATGAGATCAGATGACCTCATATATAGGCCCATGGTGACGCCAAGAAGGGCCCAAAACCCAAGGTACCAGTCCATCAGTAGAAGGGGCCAGTGTCCAGAAAAAGTGTGAAATTACAAAAATGCCCCTTGATGCTCATATTGTACTAGAGCTGGATGAAGGGCATTTTGGTCATCTGGGATAGGCTAAAAATGTGGCACATGGTATAAATATGATTAGTTGAGCCAGTATATGCCTTGAGCCAGTACAAAGAGGGGTGAAATGACAATTATGCCTTTAGGGTCAATATAGTGAAAGAAATGACACCAAGGGTATTTTGGTCATTTCCCAAGGGATCTGCAATTAAGTTGTGGCCCAGTACATGTATGTCAATCGTGTGAGAAGCCTAGACATTGATTTCCAGGACAAAATATATATCCCGATATATTATAAAAAAATTAGGAACAGAAAACAGTTCGGCTGCTGTGAAACTGCTCTGATCGGTACCGAATTGGACTAGAATTTTTCCAAAAGCTTCCTACCATGATAATTTCCCCACATAAGCCCATGAGGTGTCCCTTGAGTTTTCCTTTATGATGTCATGATGATGTCATAATTATCATTTTGAAAAAGTTAAATCCAAGATTAAATGTGGGCCTTTATTTCAAATAGTAACTAAATCAATCTTAGCCATTGATTTCCACCAAGATTTTTTTATAAATACCCCTCCATTCTGCAGCCAAACTGTAAGCTCATGGACCCTTGGAGAAGCTTTTGCAAAATGGAAACTCAAACCAAGATAAAGAAGATTCAAGGTACCAAAGTTCAAGCAAGCTAGAGATTAAAGGTAAGCAATCTCTCCTAGCTTATTTCCCTTTGATTTGGGAGCTTGAACTTAGGATTTTCATGGGAGAAAAGTTGAGTTTTCTCTAAGGGGAGGTGCTTCCCAAAGACCTTAGATGAAAGGGGAAAGAAGAAATTAAAGTTAGAAATATATGATTGAAGCTTAAACAAGCTAGTTAAGAAATTGGTTGTTGAATCAAGTTGATATTCTTGACTTTGCCATGATGTGCCCTATTTAGTCTGCACTGTTCATGAGGGAAGTCAATTTAATTTCAATGATTTAATGCTTCCATTGAATTTATATGATGATTTTGTGTAGGATTGGAATGGTTTTGAACCTTGGAAACATGAAAATCTCAAGGTTATAGTTTTTGAAATCCTTCACGGTTACTGTGCATAAACAGTGATTGTAATTTCATGATTTTTATGGTTCCAATGGTTTTAAAATGAAAAGTTGTGTGGGGTAAAGTGGAGAAACAAGTATGGGAAGCATTAGAATCAAAATGAGAATTTTTGAAAGAATTGTATGCTTATGTTCAGTTTTGTACAGCAGGCCATGAAGGAGCTGGAATTTCATGATTCTAAGCTCATAAATGAGTTCAAAAGATGAAATTGTGTAGGGTAAAGTCAAGACATCAAATGATTCAAGAGCCAAGTGGATTAGTGAATATTAGGGAAAGTTATGACAATAAAGAGTGTAACAAAGTTAGTCTTGAACATGGTTGGAGTTCATGAGTCCTAATGAGTTATGTGATGAATATGAATGTGTTTAGGATCATGAAACATTCAAGAAGATATTGGGAAGTGATGGACATAAATGCTTCATGGTTGGAAAGCTAGGGAGCAAGGGCTAAGGTCAAGAGGAAAGCTTAAGTGCAAGGTAGTGAACTTACCTCTTTATGTGCTTGATATGGTATGCTTATGTGTTGACATGTATATGACATTTGAATAATGTTGAACTTATTGTGAATAACATGTTTTCCATGGCTATGCACTTTATGTAAAAGTATATAGCATGATGGCATGTCACTAATCAAAGAAAGTTGATGAAATTACATATCATGCATTAGCATCCATCTTGCATATTTAAGTGGTAATGTTTTCTACTAAGATTCTCTAAAATTTCACTCTTCCATAACCAACCAATTTGGGTAAAGCATGAAGAAAAGGTATGAATGGAGAAGAGCTAAAGAATGGAAGAAAGGAAGTGAATTATTGAGATTTTAGCATATACTATAAATTGTCCATGTGTGTAAATGCCATGTAAGGTGTCCATTTATGTGATGAAACTATTGTAATACTTATGGCATATGTACATGATGTATATAAATATGCTGAAACAATTATTGGAAATGAAAGAAAAGAAACTGAAATGGTAAAAACGTAGGTCCTAAAGCAGTTTTGTTGTGGATTCAGTTTAACCTAGCAAATGAAGGAATTATTTCACAAAATTTTATGAACATGTAGTATACATCCATAGCGTTAAGTGAATAGGTATAATGTTTCATTTGGATGTGTATATCAAGAGAAATGAATTTCCAAAGTAAGGGACCAGAATCTGTTTTCAGAGTTTTTGATCAAATGAATAGTAAACTTCAACGAATAAACTGTATCAATTGGCTAATCATTTGGTCTGGAAACATTTTTTTCCTTAAATTTAAAGATGTTATCTTCATGTAGCTTTTTGAACCCCTTCATTTGGAGTTTTCTAAAATTAATTATGATATTTAGAATTTTATTGCGTAATCTGGAATATCAGCTGAACAGTAACCCAAAAAAGAGTAAAATTCCAGATTTGGCTAATAGACTTCCAAGGTTTTCTAAGTGGTTCTAAATGCTACTGAATGGTTCCTAAGACGTATAAATGTAAGGATGTTACACAATTCAACTTGAAACCAAATCCAAGACTAGGTTTTCACTAACTTGCTTTCTTTCTCCCTTTTATGTTTTATACTTCCATCTTTCCAAAATAAATTCTCATAGTTCATTTTCACATATTTTTTCATGTAGAATCCAAATATGAAATCAGAATTTCCAAAATTAAAAGACATCAAAAGGTCCTGCCCTTGACCGAAGTGCATACCTTTGTTTTCCAAAATTCACATTTTGATTCCAATGCTTTTGATACTTGTTCTCCTACTTTATCCCCACACAATTTTCTATTTTAAACTCATTTGAAGTATTAAAATCATGAAATTCCATCATATGAATAGTGTTATGCACAGTATCAACAAGAACACAAAACCCTAATTCCAAACATACTTGAATTTCTAAGCTTATACCACTTGATTCTAGCTTGTTTAAGCTTATCTAAACTATCCATAATATAAAACTCATATTCTAACCATATATGAGCAGCACTTCCAGCAGAAACCATAAGGTAAATATAGCATAAAAACCCCTTAAAACCATGAGCTAACTTGCTAGAACAAAGATCAAGATCAAGTGAGATGATTACCTTGATTATTGATTCACTTTGTGTGTTTCTTTCTTGGTTGAATGAAAATTTTGCAAGAGTTTCCCTATGGTTCACCATGCATTCCAAAGCCATCTGAATAGGGGTATTTATAGATGAATTTGGGTTGAAATGGATCGTCAAAATTGATTTGTGCACTATTTGATCTAAGGGCTCATATTTAATCTTGGATATAACTTTTTCCAAAAAGGAGAATTATGACATCAGAAAGGACAACTCAAGGGACACCTCATGGGGTATGTAGCATAATTCTCATGGGGAGGAAGCCTTTGGAAAAATTCTAGTCTAACCCGGTACTGACTCTGTCTGATTCCCTAAAAACTGGACTGCTTTTTGTTCCTAATTTTTATAATATTCCAAGATATGTATTATATCTTGAAAATCAATGTCTAGGTTTCTTATACCATTGACAATATTAGACTGAGTATTTATCTGCCATCCATCCCTTGGAAAATGACTAAAATATCCTTGGTGTCCTTTCTTGCACTATATTAACCCTAAGGGCATAATTGTCATTTCACCCCTTATTATACTGCCTTAGGGCATATACTGGCTCTAAATAATCATATTTATACTATATGCCACATTTTTATCTTGTCCCAGATGACCAAAATACCCTCCATCCATCTCTGGTACAATCTGAGCATCTAGGCCATTTTCATAATTTTACACTTTTTCTAGACACTGGCCCTTTCTACTGATGAACTGGTACCCTGGGTTTTGGGCCCTCCTTGGCATCATCTTGGGCCTATATATAAGGTCATATGATATTATTCTATCTAAGCTTACATACTGCCAAACGGTAGCATCTGGAACCACTTCTAAAGTTGTTGAAGTCCAATTACTCAATCTGGAATTTTACTCTTAGCGAGTATTGTTCACTGTGCAAATTTTAGAGGAGTGACCTAACTTCAAAAACTCATAACTAATTTTAGAAGAATTGAAATGAAGTGGTTCAAATTGCAACATGAAGCTAACATAATTCTCTTTCAGGGAAAAATGACTCGTTGACCATGCCTTAATCAAATCAACATTGGTCAACGTTCCAAAATCACTGTTCCTCCAGCATCCAGTCCCTGATTCTAGAATTCTGGTCCCAATTTTGATAAATCATATCTTTATGTGTAGACATCCAAATAAGACATTCTATATATCAAATCGAAGTTTGGCATGTATAATATTTACTGGAAAAATATCATACATTTATTCAATCATTTACTATTTATAATTATAGCTCAAATGTCACTGTCTCCATCACGAGTTACTGTTCACAGTGACAATTTTCAGCAATTATACATACATGAATCACATATCAATCATGCTAAGTAATTAATATTTCTTCATGCATCTTTATCTCCTCCATCTTAAGAAGACCTGCTGGAATTGGATTGATATGGAAGGGGTGAGATTTCTGGGGAAATCTCAGTAGCAAATAGTACTAAACAATGCATGCATTAATGTTAATACTTGTGCTTGCTTGTGAAAGTATTAGCATTGCATAATGTGCATGCTTCCATGTTACATATAAAATACAATTGGCCAAAGTAATTATAGGAACAGAGCTTCATACATAAGCACATATTCAACACAATTCAACAAAGCCATATCACATCAAGCATAACATTCAATGCATACAAGTTTAGGATTAGTTTACTACCTGGCATATAGCCTTCCTCTAGCTCTTAGCTGTTCTTCTAAGATTCCTTCTTTTCATAGGTTAGAGCTTATACATAGCATAATAATATCTTCATTATTATTCTATCAACATAGCTCTATTTAACTCATGCTTAACTTAATGGAATATCCTTAATCTGACTACTCCCTAACTTTCTTTCGATCTATAGCTAATTTTATTAATAGAGATATTTCTCTATTCTAAACACTAAGATAAATCATCTACTTTATTAGAGCATGGACTAGATAACTTACTTACCTCATTCCTAAGCTTTGCCCAGTCCCTTGGCTCCTTAGACTGCTCATGGCTCTATTATAATTCCTTCATTCCTTTCTCTCTTTCTCTCTTCTCTCTTCTTTCTCTTCTTTTTGTCTTGCTTTAGCTGTGAATGGAATGAAAGGAGGGGTGAGGTATTTATAGGTGAGAGGAGGTTTAATGAATGGTCCAGATTGATTCGCGATGAATGGCTCATATTGCTTGCTTCCTCAAGAAGCTTTGCCTGCATCATCACGATGACATCACCCTCCTTAATGACTCACCACTAATGACATCATCCAGGACAACTCAATGGACAACTCAGGGGGTATGTGGTGCAATGGTGGGGCCATTGGGATACCTCACCAGCTGACACAATCTCTCTAGAGAATTCTAGAGTTTTTACCCTGAATGGACGGTCGAGATTGTGCCACGTGTCCTCTTGCTTTTTCTCCTTTTCTTGTAATCATGCCATGTGTCCTTTGCTTTTCTTCTTTTACTATAATCATGCCATGTTGCACCTTGTGGATCCCATTTATGTCATCTCATGATCCATATCACTTTACCCAGTTCTATCTTTGATCGGGTCACTTTACTTTATTGAAAAAGTACTAAAATAATATTTTAAATCCTCTTGGGCCCACATTACTCTTGGGCTACATTTTTGGGCCTTGGATTGTCATCTTGGTTTTCTAACCAAGCCCAAACACTATGGTGGCTCAGTTCCCAAGAAACATCCTTAGTAAATTACCAAAATGCCCTTAATTCCTCTTTAGTACTTATAGGAGCATTATTATCTTTCCATACCTTAACAGAGTATCTCTTGACCCTGGTCAGCTATCCATATACCCTTTCTTGACTGTCTAACCTTAGTCAAATGATCATAATGCCATTTATCTGACTCTGACTCAAGCACACAACACAGTGGCATACCTTCAGTGGCATTTTCGTAATTGTTCATTTTTGTCGGTCTTTATTAGCCCTAGCCCACATACTTATCTGAAAATATCATTAGGCCTATAAGGTGCCATTTTGGACCCTATGTATGATCCACTATCTTCATGGTCTCAATTCCTAAGAAATTCCCCCGAAACCTATTTATCGGGTCTTTTAATCTACTGTAAATTCTGTAGTAAATTCTACATAACTCCTTTTTTGGGCTCTGTCAGTTTTAGGAATTCTTATATTAATTATAGTATTTTACTGCCACATTTTATTCGATTATAAGGTCTAGAGAATACTGTATTAATTTCCCTTCTCTTTGAAAATTAATATAAATATTTTGGGACCCTATATCAAGACTCTGTGTTGCATCAAACTGATCAGCATAGTTTTCTCTATTTACTAAGACCTCTGCTCAACAGGGCCTGGTAGCATCCTTTTTTCAGGCTATATATTGGGTTTCTAGGCCTAAAAATTGGGATATGACAAAATATGGGACTGAAATACTTTCAGATAGTCTTAAGCCTTTTCTGGCTGACCTTTTCCATAATACATTTAGGTCCCTGACTTTTTGCTTAATTACATTTAGGTCTCTAAACCTTTGAAAATTACCACTTTTGGCCCAACTTTTGTTTCTACTTTAACTTTTTTTCCTTTCTTTCCTTTCTCAATTCGGTACAGTTTACTCCAAGAATTTCATATCTATTACAAATAAACTATACAGTTACATCGGATAAGAAAATTGGGGATATGACATTTCTCTCCCCCTTAAAATAAATTTCGTCCTCAAACTTTACAATACGTATACACTAAAGAAATAGTTTAGGGTATGATTCTTTCATTCTTTCTTTTACTTCCCAAGTAGCTTCATTCTCTATTAATCCCTTCCATACCACCTTGATTAAAGAGATATACTTATTTCACAACTGCTTGACCTTTCTATCTACAATCTGTACTGGTTGAACTTTATAAGTCAGGTCATCTGGCAATGCAATATCATCCTGCTTAATCACATGTGATGGATCTAGAGCATACTTCTTTAACTGGGAAACATGGAACACATTATGGATCTTACTGAGATGTGTAGGAAGAGCTAACTTATAAGCCACTGATCCTATTCTTGTGAGGATCTGAAATAGCCCAATGTACATAGGATGTAGCTTCTTTACTTTAATCGATCTTCTGGCTCCTGTCGTTGGAATTAAATTAAGGAATGCATGCTCTCTTTCTTCAAACTCCAATGGCTTCCTTCTAACATCAACATAACTCTTCTATCTGCTTTGAGCCGTCAGTAATCTCTTTTTGATCTTATCGATCTGTGCTACTGTCTGATCTACTATGTCAAGACCAAACATCTTCCTTTCGCTCAACTCTACCTAGCACAAGGGAGATCTACACTTTCATCCATAAAGTACTTCAAATAGGGCCATCTGAATACTAGCCTGATAACTGTTGTTATAGACAAACTCTATCAATGGCATATAGACATCCCAACTCCCTTTGAAATCCAATACACATGATCTCAACATATCCTCTAGCGTCTGGATTGTCCTCTTAGATTGGCTATCTGTCTGAGGATGGTAAGCTGTACTAAATCCAAGAGGATGTCCATTTCCTTATGTAAAGCTTGCCAAAAATTTGACGTAAACCAAGGATCTCTGTCAGATATAATAGTACTAGGAATACAATGTAGTCTAACAATCTTCTTTATATGCAATTTCACCAGCTTCTCAAGAGAATCTCTCTTGTTAATTGCCAGGAAATGAGCTGACTTTGTTAATTGGTCAATTATTACCCATATAGCATCATGCTTAGTAGGAGTCATGGGCAGTTCCTCAACAAAATCCATAGCAATGTTGTCCCATTTCCACTCGGGTATCTCTAGTGGTTGTAACTTCCCTACTGGCCTTTGGTGCCCAGCTTTCACCTTTTGACATGTTAAGCATTTTGTCACATAAGCTACAACGTCCTTTTTCAATTCAGGCCACCAAAATAGACCTTTAACATCATGGAACATCTTGGTCATACCTAGATGTACTGTGTACTTGCTTTTATGTGCCTCGTCTAGGATTTTCTCTCTCAATCCCATTGCATTAGGAATGTATGGTTGTCCCCTAAATTGTAATAATCCACCCTGGGAGACATCAAAATTCTTAGTTTCCCCTCTTTTAAGCTTATTTTTGAAAATATATGCAAGCTTATCATGCTCCTGAGCTTCTTTAATCTCATCCTCAATAAAGCTTTAATCTGTGTTTCTCCATAAGAACTTTTTGCTATTTGCATTTGATACAAAGGACTACAGTCTCGGACATCTTCTATTAATTCTAGCTCTTTAATCATGAGATTTGCCACTTGCACCACCTTTCTACTTAAGGCATTGGCATCTATATTAACTTTTCCTGGATGGTACTTGATCTGAAAATCATAATCCTTCAGAAATTCCATCCATCTCCACTGCCTCAGGTACAATTCTTTTTTATCTTGCAGGTACTTCAGGCTTTTGTGGTCACAGTACAGCTCTATGGTAGCTCCATATAGATAATGTCTCCATATCTTTAGAGCATAAACTACCGCTGCAAGCTCCAGATCATGAGTGGGATAGTTCTCTTCATGTGGCTTTAACTATCAAGAAGCATAGGCTACCACTCGTCCCTGCTGCATCAGTACACAGCCCAACCCCTAAGTCTGAGTTGGGTTTGGAATAATTAGAACAAGAGTCATAGTTAATCTCTGCTTTAGTTCATAAAAACTAGTATCACACTTCTCATCCCACTTGAACTGCTAATTCTTTCTAGTCAACTTGATTAACGGTAGAGCAATTCAAGAAAAGTCCTTAATAAATCTTCTGTAATACCCCCTAAGCCCAAAATTTTTTATCTTCGTCACTATCCTTGGCTATTCCCAGCTTAGTACTGCTTCAACTTTGATAGGATCTATAGCTACCCCTATATAGGATATGACATTATCGAGAAATTTGACTTCTTGTAGACAAAGCTCACATTTACTAAGCTTAGCATAGAATCATTTCTCTTTAAGAGTACTAAGAACAATTCTCAAATGCTCTGTAGTAGATTTGGAGTACACTAAGATATCGTCAATGAAGACCATACCAAACTGATCTAAATAAGGCCTGAAGATCCTGTTCATATAATCCATAAAAATTGTTGGTGTATTCGTCAGACCAAAGGGCATTACTAGAAATTTGAAATGACCATAGCGAGTCCTAAATGCAGTCTTTGAAATATCATCTGCTTTGATTATAAGTTGGTGATAACTTGATCTCAGATCAATCTTAGACAATAAGCTTGCTCCAACCAACTGGTCCAACAAATTATCAATTCAGGGAAGAGGGTACTTATTCTTAACTATAATCTTATTTAACTCCCAATAGTCAATGTATAATCTAAGACTGCCATCCTTCTTCTTGATGAATAACACTAGAGATCCCACAGAGAAACACTGGGTCAAATAAAACCCTTCTCTAGAAGCTCCTTAATTCGATTCTTCAGCTCAATTATCTCATTTGGAGTTATACAGTATGGGGCTTTAGACACTGGTCCAACTCTGGGTATAATATCAATGGCAAACTCCACTTCTCACTTTGGAGGCAATCCTTGAATCTCCTTTGGAAAGACTTCAGGAAATTCCTTGACTACAGGAATTGCTTCAATTCCTTCTTCTACTTCTGCTTGAATAGAAAAGAAGACCACATATCCTTGATATCCTTTACGTATACATCTATCTGCCTGAGCCTCTATCAGGAAATTTAGTTTTACTTCTGGATTCACATTTAGAGCTTGTAGATAAAGAACTAGAGTTTTGTTCTTACAATCTAGTATTACATTGTTAGAAGACAACTAATTCAATCCAATTATGACATCAATCTTATGAAAGGGCATACATATTAGGTCTAGAGTAGTGTAATAACACTCATATCAAATGACACTATTTAGGTAGATATCTGATGTAATTACCTTAGCATTTGTGGGAGTTGTCACACATATAACATAATGCAATTTGTTAATTGTAAGGCCTAATCGCTTAGCACATTCATAAGAAATAAAGGAATGACTTGCACACAAATCAAACATAAAAATCATAGAATGATTATTAAGATAGATGATACCTTGGATCATCTCGGGTGATCTCTATGCATCTTCCCTTGTTAATGCAAACACTCACCCTTGAGTGCATGGCCTCTGATCATTAGCTGCCTAGGGACAATTCCTGGAAAAATGTCCAGGCTTTCCACATGTGTAATAGGCATTCTACCCCATCAAGTACGATCTATCTCAATGACTTTTCCTATACTTATCACATGTTATGAACCTCAGGTCTATACTATTTGTATTGCCCTTATAATTTCCTTTGTTAGGCTTTTGGTTCTACTGCTATTGTCTTTTCCTTTTCCTGTTATAGCCACTGCCACCGGCTATATTTCTGTTCTGACTAGTTCTTTCAGTATATGATGATTCAGGTTGTTCTCAATGATCCTGCAAGCCTCTACTGCCTTATTAAACTGGTTATACTATTGGGGAGTCATCTTATCTTTCAAAGTAGTGTTCAATGCCCTTATCATTCTCTCCATCATCCAACGTTCATCATCCACCTATCACAAATAAGTGGAATACTGAGAAAGATGGATGAACTTTGCCAAGTACTTATCAAAAGATTCTTTCTCTCTTTGCCTCAGTACCAAGAATTCTGCTTCTCTTTCGTCCTGTACTAATTGGGGGAAATACTTCTCATAAAATTGCTCAAGGAACGCTTCCCATGTGATAGGAATATGTCTAACTTATAACACCAGCTCAGCGTTCTTCCACCATCTATCGGCATCTCTTTCTAGCTAGTATATTGCTATATGTGCTTTACTTTCAGACGAGTAACCCAGTACTTTAAAAATCTTCTCTAGTCTGCTAATCTAATCTTCCACTTTCTGTACATCAAATATCCCCTCAAATGTTAGAGGACTATGCTTACAAAGTTTAGCCATCTACTATTCAATGCAGCAAGATCTGCTATCTATCTTGGTAACTCTGCTATTTGCTAAACTATCTCTGGTTCTGTATTAGCTGTACCTACAGATTCTAGTTGCTATAGGTTATCTACTGCTTCTACTACGGCCGCTACTATGGCAGTATCCCTTTTCTGTTCACTCCTTGCCTGAGTGGCTCTTACTTCCTCAATCAATTTCTATTGCTATTCTAGGCATTCTAAGATCAGCTGGTTAATGTCTCTAGCATTTTGGGGTTTACCCGAAGAACTAGTTCTTCTTATTCTTACCATTTTGTTTTACTATGGTAATAGGAAAGGAATACTATAATTAACATAATTCACATTTAATTCAAAATATAGTATAAAACAAGTTTTACAGAATTACATAGACTTTTCATAACATACATACATGTACAATATCATCACTAGTCATAAGTACATAAATTATAGTAGCATTCTTAGGTACAACTGTTACATTATGTCTTCTCATAATAAATTATAATGAACTCCCCTATTATATAGATCTAATCATAAATATCCTCAAAGGGTTCCTCTTCAAAGTACTGATCTATGATGTTAACCGAAGCTTCTAGGGTAAGGGTATCTGGGTCATAAGATCGATAGGCCTCTCTTACCCTTGCTATGAAATCCATGTAAACTCTATTGTCTTGATCTACTTCTCTTACCAACATTCGTCCTATATCATACAGTTGTCTCGCTAGCTCCACAGCTTTCTTGAAGTGTTCTTCCTCCATATCCTCTGTGGGGGTTAGCTCTATAACTTGATGATTATCCAGACATATTTCTACCATTAGCTTCTCAGTTCCACTGGGACCTGGGATATCTGTAGGGTCTAGACTGTGACTAGGTTTAGGTTCCTTAACTAGTTCAGACACTTGACTTGGATCAGGGATATTTATCTCAGTAGCATGTCTAGGTATAGGTTCTACAGTTCTCACAACATAGGAGTACCCCTCCTTGTCACATCCTTATATTTATACATCTTAGGGATCATTCAGTAGCACTTAAACCACTTTCAGGGTCATTGAAGTCTAAACACTTAATCTGGAATTTTATTCATATCGAGTACTGTTTGCTGTGGCAAATTCCAGATGAGTGACCTGATTTTGAAAATTTATAACTAATTCTATAAAAATCGAAATGAAGTGGTTCAAATTGCTACATGAAGCTAACTCAAATATATTTCAGGGAAAAATCATTGGTTGACCACTCCTTGACAAATTTCACGTGGGTCAACGTTTCAATCTTACTGTTCATCCAATGACTTTCTCCTGAATCCAGCATTCTGGTCCCAACTTTAACAATTTACATCTTTTCGTGTATACATCCAAATTAGACATTTTATATATCAAATTAAATCTTAGTATGTCTACTTTTTACCCTGAAAATTTCGTACATTAATTCAATCATTTACTATTTTTAATGATTTATCAAACATGAATGGGTCTTCACGAGTTACTGTTCACTGAGCCTATTTTCAGCATTTAGTCTTTACATACTCAAGCCTACAGCCAACACATATCAGTCATACAGGCCAGATAACAATTAATATCAAATAATCAACTGTTATATATTAGTGCATGATTAACTCCCTCATATTGTATTACATCCTTTTCTGTCTAAAAACCGGCAGCATAACTGCTGCAATTCTTCTTTAGACAGTAACCGATGTTGTACCGATTCGGTAATTCCCTTATGCGAACTACCATTCTACGTAGTACCCAGGAAAGACTGGATGAACCTGCTGGGTCCACTCACTTCCAGCCTCCTTTGACAGCACTACGTACACAGTACGTATCAGTTCCTTTCTTTGTTCCGTCTTCGTTGTCGGAATTTCGGCAGCCTACCGGCGTCTCTTAAGATTTCCAAATTTTATTTTGACAGAACCTCCCATGTAATGTTATGTTTGGGAATGAGATTCAAAAGAATCCCAGTAACAACAATCATAACAAAATATGTAATGCAAAGTGACGGTGCTTGCTTGTGACTGTGTATAGATAAGTATGCTGCATGCTTCCATATTCAATAACATATGATCATAGCATTGGAATAGAGCTTCAAGCATAACATATAGGACAACAATCAACCAAACAAAACAACACATCACAAAGACATTACATAAGAGCTAGGATTAGTTATTACCTCAAAAGCAGAGCTTCAGAACTTCCTTACTACTTCCAACTCCACCTGAACTTCCTTTCTTTCTTTCTTTCTCCTTCTCTCTCTTCTTTCTCTCTCTTTTCTTGCCAAAAACGTGGGATGCATAAAATGGGAGGGGAAGGGGGTATTTATAGCTTTAATGGATGGCATTCTTGTAATTTTGAAGCCATCTGAACATGTGGTCCTGGTTTTTCCTGGAATTTCCTATTTTCTTTAATTCTTTTTACTGCATCACCCTGGACACCTCATGGGACACCTCATAGGACACCTCACCACCCATATTCTTCATGTGACGAAATTTGGAGGTTCTGGAAGCTTTTCGGTCCAATCTGGTACCGGCCCGGTCCATCGCCTCGAAAAACGTGCCGTTTTCTGAATCTGATATTTCTGAAGATCCTTTTTATGTCTACTGACCTCACATTTAGTATCTAGACCCTTTATATCATTAACTTTTTAATACTGGGTCCATACTCAATTACAGATCCCCTGCGAAATGACCAAAATGCCCTTGGTGCCCTATCTTGTCCTATTTTAATCCCTAAGGGCAAAATCGTCATTTCACACCTTTCTGGACCCGGTCAAAGCTTATACTGGCTCTAGTCAATCTTATTTAGACATGTCTTGACCTCTGGGTCTGTCCAAAATGACCAGAATACCCTATATTCATCTGCTGCCCTTTTTGTACAACATAGGGGCATTTTCGTAATTTCGCACTTTTCCGGGGTTCTGCTGGACACTGGCCCACCTATCAGTCCAAGAGTCTTATTGGGCCTCTAATGGCGCCATTTTTGGGCTTCCTGGTTCCATTACCTGTATGGCACGCATTACGAGGAATCTTCCTTTAACACAATTCATTGAATATTTTAACTATTATTTACCGAGTATATACCTTTTCCGGACACCGGCTCTTTTTCCCAGATATAGTGTCCTACTGTGTTCAGGCATCCTTGGGGGTTATAACGGTCATCTGACCGAAGTCATCCGATCGCATTCAGCCTCTTTAAAAATACCGATAAATTTGCTACCCGGATCCCCGGAGGCCTCACACTCCGTCTGGATTTCTTTATTTTGTGAATAACTTTTCCTACAGACCTCCTATCGGTATCCTGTCAGTTTCCCGACATCCGCCCATAAAGGCGCATCATCCTGTATTTTCCCATTTATATCTGAAATCTAGGGTATCCGGTATAAATTTTTATAACTTTTGGACGATCAGTCCATTTCTGGCTATCTGAAGTCTTCAAAAATTCCGGTATTAGGCTTGGTTACCCGGCGTCACCTACCCTACCTTCTGGTAGAATCTGGGACTGAAATGCTGTCGGGCAGTGCAACCCACTTCTGGCCTATTTTCTTTAATTATACTTTAGCCCCAGGGAACTTTTCCTTCTTTATAATTAAGTCCCTTAATTTGGCTAAAATTACACTTTAAGACCCCATATTTTTGTCTACCTTTCATTCCTAACTTTAAACTTTCCATAATTGCATTTAGGTCCCTTAATTTCCTTTCTTTTGCAATTTAATCCTTTTCTTTACATAAAGGTACACATGTTTTTCCTGAAACAGAGCTCATATATTCCGTTTAATCTGTACATAGGAACCAGTACAGAAGATTAAGGATATTACATTTCTCTCCCCCTAAAAAATAAATTTCGTCCCCGAAATTTACATTACATCTATCCTATACCAATAATTCAGGGTACTTTTCTCTCATCTTTTCTTCTGTTTCCCATGTAGCCTCTTGTTCAGTCAAACCTTTCCAGATCACTTTAACTAAAGGAATCTGCTTATTCCGCAACTGCTTGACTTTTCTATCAGCAATTCGCACCGGTCCAACCTCATAGGTCAAGTCATCTCGCAGTGTAACCTCATCTTGCTCTGTCACATGAGATGGATCTGGAATATACTTCTTTAATTGGGAAACATGGAACACATCATGTATCTGGCTGAGATTCAGAGGAAGAGCTAACTTGTAGGCTACTGCTCCTATCTTTGAGAGAATCTGGAATGGCCCGATGTATCTTGGATGCAACTTCTTCACCTTAATCGATCGTCCGGCTCCTGTGGTTGGAGTTAACTTAAGGAATACATGTTCTCCTTCTTCAAATTCCAACGGCTTCCTTCTGACATTTGCATAGCTCTTCTATCTGCTTTGAGCCGTCAACAATCGTTTTCTAATTACCGCAATTTGTTCTGCAGTTTGATCCACTATATCCGGACCAAGCATTCTTCTCTCGCTCAACTCTAGCCAGCATAAGGGGGATCTACATTTTCGTCCATAGAGTGCTTCAAAAGGTACCATCTGTATACTGGCCTGATAACCATTGTTATATGCAAACTCTATAAGGGATAAATGGATATCCCAGCTGCCTTTGAAATCTAGGACACATGCTCTCAGCATATCCTCTAACGTCTGTATTGTTCTTTCAGATTGACCATCTGTCTGAGGATGATAAGCTGTACTGAATCTGAGAGTAGTGCCCATTTCTTCCTGTAGAGCCCTCCAGAAATTTGAAGTAAATCGTGGATCTCTATCAGACACAATGCTGCTTGGGATACCATGGAGCCTAACGATTTCCTTTATATACAGCTTTGCCAGCTTTTCTAGAGAATCTCTCTTATTGATTGCCAGGAAATGTGCTGACTTTGTCAGTCGATCGATTACTACCCAAACCGCATCATGTCTACTTGGTGTCAAGGGTAGTCCTTCCACAAAGTCCATGGCAATCCCATCCCATTTCCACTCAGGAATATCTAAAGGCTGCAACGTTCCTGCTAGTTTTTGATGTTCAACTTTCACTTTCTGGCAGGTTAAGCACTTAGATACGTAAGCTACAACATCTTTCTTCAGTCCAGGCCACCAGAATAATCTTTTAACATCATGGTACATTTTGGTCATACCTGGATGTACCGTATATCGGCTTTTATGTGCTTCCTCCAGAATTCTTTCCCTTAATCCCCCAACATTTGGGATATAGGGTTTTCCCCTAAACTGTAGCAATCCGTCTGGGGACATCTCAAAATCCCTTGTCTTCCCTTTCTCCAGCTTGTCTTTGAATATTGCTGCGAGCTTATCCTGCTCCTGAGCCTCTTTGATCTCATCTTCTATGCAAGTTCTGACATGAACTCCTCCAAAAGGATTCTCCGTCAGTTGCATTTGATATAGAGGGCTCCAGTCGCGCATATCTTCTATCAGTTCCAATTCCTTGATCATCATGTATGCAACCTGCACCACCTTTCTACTCAGGGCATCAGCTACCACATTGGCTTTTCCTGGATGGTATTTAATCTGGAAGTCATAATCTTTTAACAATTCCATCCATCGCCGCTACCTCATGTTCAGCTCTTTCTGATCCTGCAGATACTTCAGGCTTTTGTGGTCGCAAAACAACTCTATCGTTGCTCTGTATAAATAGTGCCTCCATATCTTCAGGGCATAGACCACCGCCGCAAGTTCCAGATCATGAGTGGGATAATTCTCTTCATGTGGCTTTAACTGCCGAGAGGCGTAGGCTACTACTCGACCTTGCTGCATAAGCACACATCCCAGACCCTGCTTGCTAGCATCAGTGTAGATTACATAAGTCTGAGTTGGGTCTGGAATAATCAGCACGGGAGTAGTCGTTAATCTCTGCTTCAACTGCTGGAAGCTAGCCTCGCACTTCTCATCCCACTTAAACTGCTGATTCTTTCTGGTCAGCTTGGTAAGTGGTAAGGCAATTCGAGAAAAGTCTTGAATGAATCGTCTGTAGTACCCTGCTAGGCCGAGAAAACTTCTAATCTCTGTCACTGTCCTTGGCTGTTCCCAACTCAAAACTGCTTCAACTTTGCTAGGATCTACAGCTACCCCATCTCGGGATATCACATGACCGAGAAATTTGACTTCTTAAAGCCAAAACTCACACTTACTCAGCTTAGCATAGAGCTTCTTCTCTTTAAGGATACCAAGAACAATCCTCAAATTCCTTTCATGCTCCTCTGGAGATTTGGAGTACACCAGAATATCATCAATAAAGACCACAACGAACTGATCTAGATAAGGCCTGAAAATCCGGTTCATATAGTCCATGAAAATAGCAGGTGCATTGGTTAGTCCAAAAGGCATCACCAAAAATTCAAAATGTCCGTAGCGCGTTCTGAACGCCGTCTTTGGAATATCATCTGGCTTGACCCTTAGTGGATGGTAGCCAGATCTCAAGTCAATCTTGGAGAATAAGCTCGCTCCTGCCAATTGATCTAGCAGGTCATCAATTCTGGGAAGAGGATACTTGTTCTTAACTGTAAGCTTATTTAATTCCCTGTAGTCAATGCACAGCCTTAAGCTACCATCTTTCTTCTTGACGAACAGTACTGGAGCACCCCATGGCGATACACTGGGTCGTATAAAACCTTTCTCTAATAGCTCCTCAATTTGCTTCTTCAGTTCCATCATTTCGTTGGGAGCCATCCTGTATGGGGCTTTTGATACTGGTCCAGCTCCAGGTACAATGTCGATCGCAAACTCCACTTCACGCTCCGAAGGCAATCCCTGAATCTCCTTTGGAAAGACTTCAGGAAATTCATTGACTACAGGAACCTCCTCGATGCCTTCCTCCACTTCTGTTTGAACAGAAAAGAATACCACATATCCCTGACATCCTTTCCGTAGACATTTTTCTGCCTGAGCCTCTGTCACGAAGTTCAGTTGTACTTCTAAGCTCCGATCAGTGATCTTTGGACCAAGAACTAGGGTCTTGTTTCTGCAGTCCAACATCACATTATTGGAGGATAACCAATTTAAACCGAGTATGACTTCAATCTCCTGGAAAGGCATACAGATTAGGTCCAGGGTGGTACTACAGTGCTCATAACGCACCACACTATTTAGACAGGCATCAGATGTGATCACCCTAGCGTTGGTGGGGGTTTTCACCTGTATATCATAACATAACTTGCTTATCAGAAGGCCTAGGCATTTAGCACATTCATAAGATATAAAGGAATGACTTGCACCCGAATCAAATAGGGCAGTCACAACATGATCATTGAGATGGATTGTACCTTGGATCATCTCAGATGATCGCTGAGCATCCTCTCTAGTGAGTGCAAACACTCGTCCCGCCGTCCTTGGCCTTGGATCAGTTATAGCTTGAGGACATTCTCTGGAAAAATGTCCGGGCTTTCCGCAGGTGTAGCATACATTCTGGCCCATCAAACATGGTCTGTCACCATGATTCTTTCCACACTTTTCACATACTGGGGCCTTCGGATCCCTGTTATTGGATCTTCCATGAAAATTTCCCCTATTAGGCCTCTTGGTCTGCCACGGGCGCTTTCTTTTCTTAAAGCCGCTCCCACTGGCCGCTTCTTGATTCCGTCCGGCCTTATCAGGAGTCGCTTGATCTTTACTCCCAGATCTGGACAGCATTCTATGATTCATGCTGTTCTCAACGATTCGACATGCTTCCACGGCCTTATTGAACTGGCTGTATTGTTGGGGAGTTGACTTCTCCTTTAACATAGAATTCAGCCCTCGAATCATTCTTTCTGTCATCCAGCGTTCGTCATCCACTTGGCGTAGGTAAGTTGAATATTGAGATAGCCGGATGAACTTGGCCAAATATTCATCAAAAGCTTCTTTTTCTCCTTGCCTTAGCACAAGGAATTTAGCCTCCCTTTCATCTCTGACAGATTGAGGGAAATATTTTTCATAAAATTGCTCAAGAAATACTTCCCAGGTAACTGGAATATCTCTTACTTGGAGAAGTAACTCTGTATTCTTCCACCATCTATCGGCATCCTTTTCCAATTGATAGATGGCCATTTGGGCCTTGGTTTCAGTCGGGCAGTCGAGGACCTTAAAGATCTTCTCTAATCTGCTGACCCAATTTTCTGCTACATGTACTTCAAATGTCCCTTTGAATATGGGAGGATTGTGTTTGCAAAATCGCACCATCCATTGTTGGATGCCAACTGCCTCCTCCCTTGATTCAACCCTTCTCTGGGGCTGTTCTGCCTGCTGTGGTACTTCTTCAGGTTCTCTACTAGTTACTCCTGAAGGCTCTGGCGGTCTTAAATTATTTATAGCTGCTGCTACTGCCGCGGCTATGGCAGCATCTCTGTCTTGTTCATTTCGTGCTTGAGCAGCTCTCATTTCTTCTATCATCTTTTGTTGCTATTCTAATCGTTCTAGAATCATTTGATTAAGGTTTCTAGCCTCTCGGGGTTCCTCAGCTAGAATAGTTCTCCTTGTTCGTACCATTTTGTTATACTTAAAAACAGAAGGAAATACAATAAATTTCATTTCACACATAATATACATACAGAATATATGTACATATCACAGTACCATTCTAGTCTTTTATACTCTAATTTTCTTAAACTTTATTCTAATGTATTCTTCTACTAGGTAGATCCAGTCGGATATGGTACAATATGATTCTCTATCAAAATACTGGTCCAACTCCGATCTCCAGGTAGGAGTCTTCGGCAATACGTCATTCATAATTTCTAGCCAAAACCCCATGGTTAACACATTTGAATCCCAGGCTTGATATATGGTTTTCACCCTTGTAATCAACTCCTGGTAGACCGAATAATCTTGATCTATGTTTTCGAACAGGGTCTGCCTCAACTCGTATAGTTGTCGGGCTAATGCTACCGAGCTCTCAAGTTGCTCTCTACTCAGGTTCCTCCCTGGGACTATTCTTACGATTAAACCTCCCAAATACATTTCTACCAGAGTCACTTCGGGCCTACTGGAACCTGGCGCATTACTCTGAACACGTACTTGGCTGGACCCTGAACTGTCTGTTATATTCAAGGGTACCGCACATATGGAAATGGCAGGAATAGGGCCTTCTGTTATCATCACTTCCTGATCATCAATTGGAAAGTTTGATCCTATCGAGGAACTATCCTCCTCAGAATCACCAGCTACTGGAGGTGTCCAGAGGTCAGAATCATTGCTTACTATTTCTTCTTCTGAACTATCTGAACTAGAGACCTCTGGTCTTAATTCCCATTGGTTTACCGTAGTTTCAGACCCAAATCTATGTCTAGCCATCCTGCAAACACTACTTAGTGTCAATTATGACGGCTTTATCATGGTATATCTTTCTATAAATCATCTATTCAGAGCATTTCTTAAGCCAGAATCCTTTGCTCTGATACCAAAATGTCACATCCTTATATTTATACATCTTAGGGATCATTCAGTAGCACTTAAACCACTTTCAGGGTCATTGAAGTCTAAACACTTAATCTGGAATTTTATTCATATCGAGTACTGTTCGCTGTGGCAAATTCCAGATGAGTGACCTGATTTTGAAAATTTATAACTAATTCTATAAAAATCGAAATAAAGTGGTTCAAATTGCTACATGAAGCTAACTCAAATATATTTCAGGGAAAAATCATTGGTTGACCCACGTGAAATTTGTCAAGGATTGGTCAACCAATGATTTTTCCCTGAAATATATTTGAGTTAGCTTCATGTAGCAATTTGAACCACTTCATTTCGATTTTTATAGAATTAGTTATAAATTTTCAAAATCAGGTCACTCATCTGGAATTTGCCACAGCGAACAGTACTCGATATGAATAAAATTCCAGATTAAGTGTTTAGACTTCAATGACCCTGAAAGTGGTTTAAGTGCTACTGAATGATCCCTAAGATGTATAAATATAAGGATGTGACACTCCTCAACCTATTCTTCCTGAGGATCTCCCAATTTTATATCATCCATCTGATCTAAATATCCCTCTCTATTAGGGTCAGCTGCCTTAGGAGGTACCACATTAATAGGTGGGGTTGGAATAGGTTTCCTACCTGATGACTCATCTATCCCATTTGATCTAACTGAGTAGCTAACTAACCTACCCAGTTCTGATTCACTACAAGAATCCAACATGTTGATCACTGGGGGAAGTCCAAACTCAAGATCAAGTATCAAAGCATCTACCTCTTTTGAGTTCAACCCTGATTTATCTAAACTAAGGAATTCTGGTATAGGGTACCTCTAGTTTACTGTAGTCTGTGAAGTCCTAGACTCAATCATCTTTATCTTGCAATAATTAACTTAGTGTCAATTATGCAGATATTTACTTATGTATCAATCTATAAATAATCTAATTAGAGCATTTTCTAAGCCATAATCCTTTGCTATGATACCAAAATGTTACATCCTTATTTTTATTCTCAATTATACTCCATTAGAAGTTATGGAAACCAATTATATGATCATTTGCTTTGAAAAAATCTATTTTAAAAAGAATTGCTCTCGAGGTACTGTTCACTTTTACTGTTCATTTGGTAATTCCAGAATATGTACCTAAATTTGAAAATTCATAATTCATTTTAAAAAATTGAAATAATGTGGTTCCAATTCCTAATAGAAGTTCTTTCATAAATATTTGAAGAAAAAATATGAAACTGAGGTTTTCTTGTCCACATGAAATCATTTTATTCGTTTAAAATCACTGTTCATTTGGTAAAATCAAGAAGATCCAGTTTCTTTGTCTTAAATTCAAAAATTCATTTCTCTTTAGTTACTTATCCAAATGAACCGTGTTATCTATTTATTTGAAGCTCTAGATGTCCTCTTTAATCTCACAAAATTTCATAGAAAAACTAGTTCATTTGTTATAGCATCTACCTCTTTTGAGTTCAACCCTTAGTGTCATTTCTTGCACTATATTAACCCTAAGGGCCTAATTGTCATTCACCCCTTATTGTACTGCCTCAGTGAAACATCCTCCTTTTCTTACATTTTAAGGACCATTCAGTAGCATTTAGAACCACTTCTAGGGCCATTGAAGTCAAATCATACAATCTGAAATTTTACTCCTAGCGAACACTGTTCACTGTGTAAATTCCAGCGGAGTGACCTGACTTTGAAAAATCATAACTAATTCTAGAAAAATTGAAACGAAGTGGTTCAAATTGATACGCGAAGCTAACATAATCATATTTCATGGAAAAATAACTTGTTGACCATGAATTGACCAGGTCCACATCAGTCAACATCTGAAGTTTACTATTTATCCTATATTTTCCCTGATTCCAGCACTTTGGTCCCATCTTTGCATAACCTCTGCACTATCCAATCCCTAGCTCCTCTCTATGATTCTTCAGTCCTTTTTAAACATACCTGTAGGATTGGGATTACATGGAAAGGAATGAGATTTCTGGAAAAATCTCAGTAGCAAACGGTAACCATACAATGTATGCAACTATATGCTTGATGTTACTATGTGTGTACTTAATGATTATACTTGCATCATGATAACATACATGCTTCCATGTTACTTAATTATAACATATGTCCATAGTATAAAAATAAATAGAGCATTACTTAATCATACATGCCTCACATCATCAAGGTAAGAAAATATCACATAAAACATCTAAGCAGTATAAGCATACAAGTAGGTAAGTCTACTACCTAGCGTGTAGCCTTTCCTTCCCGCTCCTAGCCTTGTCTCTAAGGTCCCTTCTTTTCATATGTTAGAGCCTATACATATCATAATAATATCTTTATTATTATCCAGTATAGCTCTACTTAACTCATTCTTAACTAGGGGTGATATCCTTAATCTGACATTCCCCTGTCTTTCTTTCTACTTTTAGCTACCTTTATTAATAGAGATATTTCTCTATTCTAACCACTAAGAGCAATCCTCTAATTTATTAGAGTAGGGACTATATAACTTTTTTACCTCATTCCTAAACTTTGCCTAGTCCCTTAGCTCCTTAGACTGCTCCTGGCTCCACCAGAACTCTTCCTTTCTTTCTCTTCCTTCCTTTCTTTCTCTCTTTCTCTCTTCTCTCTTCTTTTTCTTGCCAAATCCGTGGGAATGAAGTGAGGAGGAATGTCCTATTTATTGGTGAGTGGAGGTGGAATGAATGGCTTAGATTGAATCGTGATAAATGGCTCAGATTGCTTGCTTCCTCAAGAAGCTTTACCTGCTCATCACGATGACATCACCCTCCTTGATGACTCACCACTAATGACATCATCTAGGACACCTCAGGGACACCTCAGGGGTATATGTGGCACAATGGTGGGGCCCTTGGGACACCTCACCAGTTGACTCGGTCTTTCCAGAGAGTTCTAGAGTATTTTCCCTGAATGGACGGCCGAGATCGTGCCACGTGTCCTCTTGCTTTTTCTCCTCTTTCTCTAATCATGCCATGTGTCCCTTGCTTTTCTTCTTTTATTGTAATCATGTCATGTGGCACCTTGTGGGCCCCATTTATGTCCCCTCATGATTCCATATCACTTTACCTAGTTCTATCTTTGACCGAGTCACTTTACTTTATTGAAAAAGTACTAAAATAATATTTTAATGCCTCTTGGGCCCACATTACTCTTGGGCTACGTTTTTAGGCTTTGGATTGTCATCTTGGGTTTTTAACCAAGCCTAAGTACTTTGGTGGCTCGATTCCCAAGAAATATCCTTAGTAAATTACCAAAATGCCCTTAATACCTCTTTAATACTTCTAGGGGCACTCTTATCTTTCCATACCTTACCAGAGTACCTCTTGACCCTGGTCAACTATCCAGATACCCTTTCTTGACTGTCTAACCTTAGTCAAATGATCATAATGCCTTTCGTCTGACTCTAACTTAGTGACACAACACAGTGGCATACCTTTAGTGGCATTTTCATAATTCTTCATTTTTCTCGGTCTTTATTAGCCCTGGCCCACATACTTATCTAAAAATATCATTGGGCCTATAAGGTGCCATTTTGGACCCTCTGTGTGATCCACTATCTTTATGGGCTCAATTCTCGAGAAATTTCCCTGAAACCTATTTATCGGGTATTTTAATCCACTGTAAATTCTGTAATAAATTCCATAAAACTCCTTTTTGGGCTCTGTCAGTTTTAGAAATTCTTATATTAATTATAGGAATTTATTGCCATGTTTCATCTGATTATGAGGTTTAGAGAATACTGTATTAATTTTTCTTCTCTTCAAAAATTAATATAAATCTTTTGGGACCTCATATCAAAACTCTGTGTTGCATTAAACTGATCAACATAATTTTCTCTATTTACTGAGACCTCTCCTCAATAGAGTCTAGTAGCATCCCTTTTTTAGGCTATATACTGAGCTTCTAAGCCTAAAAATTGGGATATGACACTCAGGGCATATAATGACTCTAACTAATCATATTTATAATATATACCATATTTTTATCCTTTCCTAGATAACCAAAATGCCCTCCATCCATCTCTGGTATAATCTGAGCATCCAGGGGCATTTTCATAATTTTGTACTTTTTTTGGACACTAACCCCTTCTACTAATGAACTTGTACCCTGGGTTTTAGGCCCTCCTTGGCATCATCTTGGGCCTATATATGAGGTCATCTGATCTCATTCCATCTAAGCTTACATACTGCTAAATTCCATAATCAGATCATGAATGTTCTTAAACTCCCATCAAAATTCACTAATATAGGGATAATTTTCCCTACAGATATCCTTCTGGGGTTCTGTCAGATTCATGACATCTGATGTCATGGAGCACACCTTCATATAACTTATCCCCTTATATCTGAAGTCTATGAGATCTGATAAAATTTTAGATAAATTTAGACTATCGGATAAATATCCACTATCTGGGACCTTAATAAAATTTGTGTTATGCTAGATTAACCAGCTTAACTTCCTCTATTTACTGATGAAATATGGGATTGAAATACTTCTAGATAGTCTTAAGCCTTTTCTGGTTGACCTTTTCCATAATTATATTTAGGTTCCTGACTTTTTGCTTAATTATATTTAGGTCCCTAAACTTTTAGAAATTATCACTTTTGGCCCAACTTTTGTTTCTACTTTAACTTTTGGCCTTTAACCTTTTCTAATTTGCGTTTAGGTCCCTAAAATTTCTCTAGTTCATAATCCCTTTCTTGCCTTTCTCAATCCGGTATAGTTTACTCCAAGAATTTCATATCTATTATAGATAAATTGTGCAGTTACATCGGATAAGAAAATTGGGGATATGACACAGTCCATGAGCCAAGATATGTGATCTATCACAAAGAGATTAAGGATTTAGCCTCTTAAAACTCCTGCTATTTTGTAATTGCTGCTCAGATATGATGCCATAAAGAAAGCTAATGAACAGTGATAGAAAGGATGAGTGATGGAAGATGTGAGGGTAAGTTATAGAGAGAATATGGAGAGAATATTTAAGAACTGTTTATTAGCCTTATCAGGTAAAAAAAACAACCTCTAGGACTCCTGTTGCTTCCATTTCCTTTTAAAGCCACAAAACCCTAATAAAAATGCGCAATTTCACTAATTTCTTCTTTGGTTGTAACCAGATCATATTTTTTGTCGTAACATGAGAATGTAGAGAAACTTCCTAAAAGAAGTGAAGTCGCGACCTGTGGACACTTTGGTCATGACGGAAGTGTACAGAGGCTGCCATCCTTGATTTGGTTCTCTTTGTGTTATGATCCCTTTTTTGCTCATGTTAATTATTGGTTCTCCTCTAAAATATTTGCAATTCAACATCAAATCTCATTATAAAAGTACAACCAGTTATCAAAGGACAACATATATGCATTTTTAAGAAGTTAATTTATCTTTTTACCCTTTAATTAGCGTACTGCTAAGCACAATCATGTATTACCCCAAAAGTACAATTGTAGTCACAAAATGAATGGTAAAGTTATCACAAAACCTTTAAAATGTTATAGAAACTATACACAATTTGTGTCCTATAAGCGTTTAATCTATCATAAACCTTCAATTATTGATAAATAACATCTTAATTGTACTTAAATATATGAACAAAAATTAAATAGTACTGTCACATCCTAATTTTTCTCTATCTGTATAAGACTAATAAAGGAAAGAGATTAAGAAAGGATCATGATGATGACCAAAAGAAAGATAATGGTTAGACAAGATTGAAGTTAGAAAAGAAAAGAAAATATTAAAATAAGAAAGAAAAGGGAATTTTGAAGTATTAGGTACCAAATTGGAATACAAAAAAAGAGTAGCAAGGAACTAAAATAGAATTTGGTAAATTCAGGATTTAAAATATATTTTGTCAAATTAATGGGTAAAATTATAATTATGAGGAAATTGAGCTAGAAATTGCCGAAAATTTTCAAAAGTATTTCAGTCCCAAATTTTACTAGTAAATAGGAAATAATATTTGGGAGACCTATATTTTTCAGAATTTCAGTTTGAGGTCCCAAATAATTGATATTAACTTTTGAATTTTGGAAATTATTATAGGATCTCCTAAATCTCAAAATTAGATGAAATTTTATAAAAAATTCTAATATTAATTACAAAAAATTATGAAATTGGCAAACTCTGTAGAATTTATAATATAATTTATAAGGTTTTGAAAAATATATGAAATTTTTATCAGATCTTAAAGTTCTCAAAAATTTATAAAACTTTGTAAGAAATTCATTTAATAATAGAATAAATTTTTAAACATACTAGGACCCTTAAAAAATTTTTATATAACTTATTACAAAATTTAAGGTAAATTAGAATACACAATAAAGGTTTTCAGAGAAATTCTTTGGAGATTTGGCTAGCTAATGAATTGGACCTAAATAAGCCCCAAATGGTGTCTTACTAGAGGCCCAAGATGCCAAGAGTGGATTTTGAGCCCAAACGAAATTTTATGATATGTTATGAATTTTTAGCAAAAAATAAGGAATAAATTTCAAGAAGCATGAGGTGGCCATGTGAGGTATCCCGAAGAGACTCACCTTGAGCCACATGGTAGTCAAATAAGGGGAAGAATTTTAGCATGTGACCTTATCCACTATTGCTTGGAGATTAAGTCAAGAATGAGAGTAAATATGAACCATTAGATTACATAGTGCTTGAATATTAATCTTAGCCATCCATTCCCTTATATTTATGGCTATAAATACCCCTTCTTTCACTTTGTTTCACACAAGGAAGAAGAGACCATGGGGAGATGCTACTGAAAGGGAAACTAAAAGTGATAAAAAGGGAAATGAAGTAGCCAAACAAGCAAGGATTCATGGTAATTTCCTTCTCCTATCTTTGTATTATGTTGTAAGAGGATATCTCTTGAATTTAGATGGTTGAAACACCATTTCTACTCTCCCTAATGCTGCTGGACATTCTGTACAATAGAAGGGGAAATGGAAATTAAAGCTAGACACATGAAATTGAAGTTTAAACAAGTAAGAATCAAGTGGTTTAAGCTTAAGAAAATCATGTAATTTTGGAATTGGAACTTTAGAACCCTTTCTATCATTATTCATGCACCTGGGAAGGAAGAGGAATTTTATGATTTTGGTGATTTCAATGCGTTCAAAATGAAAATTTGTGTGGGGTAAAGTAGAGAAACAAGTATTGGAATCAAAGTGAGGATTTTTGAAAAATAGGAGGGTACTTCACATTTCTGTTTGGAAATGATAGGAAGAGTTTGATTTTCATAATTCCAATTTCATATTTGGATTCCTTGGTTAAAGTATGCAGGATTTGTCTAAGGAAATAATTATTACAAAGCTAGACTACTAACTCCAAAAAATAAGAGTTAAGGGTATTAAAGGAATTAAAGTATAATGTCCATGTATTGGCTCTAATGAGTTGTATACACAATGTAATTATGTTTAGGGTCATGATATGTCAAAGATAATGAGTTAAAGAGGTCTTAAAAGTGACCAATGTTTGGTTGGAGACAAAGGGACCAATGAGAAAAAGATAAAGTTTTAAGGTAGTGAACTTATCTCTTTATGTACTTGATGTGGTATGCTTATGTCTTGACATGTATATGATGATTGAATGATGTTGTGACATGATAAATGATGTTAAATATGTTATGTATAACATGATTTATATGGCCATGCTTTTTTATACAAAGTATAAAGTATGATAGCACGTCACTAATTAATAGAGTTTAATGAAATTACCTATCATGCATTAGCATCCACTTGCATAAATAGAGAAATTTTCACTTAGCATAGTCATTGAAGTTACATACTTGAAGTATTTTTTATGATTTGTCTTTGAATGTTAAAGTTTGAAAGTAGAAGTTATTTTTCAAAAGGTATATCATAAGTTATTCAATAAGGTTATTCTATGAATAACACTTCTATAAATCAGATAAAGTAAAATAAATCAAGTCTGATTCCACATATAGTATTTATCGATAAGCTAATCGAATAGGTTATTTAATGATAAGATGAGAAACTATTTATTGTGAAAATTGATTGAAGTCTCATCGAAGTCATTTTCAATAAGCTATCTTAAAAATGAACTATTGGATAAATACCTGTAGAAATTCAAATAGTTTTTCAAACCAGACTTTGATTGAATAGTTTTATTTAATCCAAACATATGCACTTAAACTATTATATGGTTAAACTCTTTACCTATCATGAATGCAATGGCTCCATAGTCTATTTTTTAGATAAGTTAATTATCAGTCAATGATTAGCTAGAAAAGCAAAAGTTTGTCAGAAGAGCATAAAATGCAACTATAAATTGCTGTTAGCAATAATGGTTTTGTCTCTTCAACAGCTTCATTCAATTTGTACCTAATGGATAATTTATGAGTTGAAGCTATAAATACATGAAAAATTTAATACCCGACGAGTTAACAAGCATAACTACCTACGATCAATGAAATTATTCAACCATTTATTCCATTATTTGTATACATTGTTCATACTCTCTTATACCATGTTTAACCTTGCATGAATATAGGATACTTCTAAGAGAGAAACTCTTGTACTTAGTGTTTATCGCAAATCCTCTACTAAGAGAGCCTTATAATTTCTCAACATCTTTCTGAATTGCTCAGAAGTGTGAGACTCTTGAGTGGAATATCACCTTATAGGTTGTAAGGGGAAGTGTGTAAGGAATTGGAAGACACGCAGCAGAAATTAACTTAAATTTTTTTTCCATTCCTTGCCAGGATCTACCATATGTATTCAAGTCAAGTGGGAAGAAGCATTACCCTCAGTGTTCCTCAGCGACTTCCACAGCTTCTGGTCACGATGTTCATAACTTTTCTCCGCGGCTTGTGCTCCCTTTCCGATTGCAAGAAGTTGACGACTCAGGTCGGCTTCCTCTACTGGTATCCACACGAATAACATTCCAACCACGAACGACGTGCTAGCGTCTCTTGTCCCTCCAGGGCTTTCTCAAGAATTCGTCCTCTCCATCTCTATTTCGGCAGTTTCTTATCTGCAAACCTTTTTGCAGATTCTCCTTCGGCCTTTCTGTGTTCTATATGTGTTTTCAAAATGTAGCCCCTTCGGCCTTGCTAGCTCCTCAGGAATGGGTTGATCTAGGACATGCGCCTTTCTTTCCTGCTTGAGAACAATTCTCAAGTTCTAAAACCAGTCAAGAAAGTTTGTCCCATTGAGTTTGTCCTTCTCAAGGATAGATCGTAGCGATAATGTAGTAGTATTACTAGTCATCATGATTCTACAATTAAAATATACAATTTAATTAGCAATCTCCCACTAAATAAATAACCCTCAATGCAATAGTTAGTGGGCTAAGATCTATATTTGGCTCAAACTTAAGTCCGCTTTGGAAGGACGCTTAAATTAAGTTATTTAGGTAGGTAACACCTTTATCAATTACATCAAATATAACTCTTAGATGTTCATAGGATCCTATTATCATATGATCTGTCATGTTCTTAATCCCATCTAATGCCTTGAGACCCAAAATCGTTTTGTTAATCTCAATTAAGTCAAACAATAATAAACATGTGAGAGTAGCACCATTACTCTTGGTTATCTCCCCAAGATAACTCGAAAGCACCCACTTTGGTGGAGTCCACAATTGAGCGATCGAGGTTTTGACAAGTGTTCATAAATTAACCGCATTATGACTTAAGATTTCATTTAAAGGGCTTAATTTAGCTATCTGATTTATAAGAATGCATGTTTCTCAGTTTGTATCTCATACAAGTAATATGCATGTTTCTGATATAATCATAAGATGCATAATTTAAATGTGATACAATATGGCTCACCTATCCTAAGTCCCCTCAAGCCAATGAGAGGAGCTCTTTAGTAAGAAGAGGGAAATTATATATAGAAACCTCTTTTAACATTCGAGGGGAGTGAGATGAGAAGAGAACGTACATTGAGAGTATATATAGCAAGGCATGACACGTAGGTCGTATTTAAAAAATTACAACACTTGCAATCTAGAGCCATATTGTTCACCATACCCAAGCATTCAAGAATCAACATTCAGATTTAATTGAAGGGAGATTAATGTTTCAAATCTAAAACATTCACAAAATAATATATGTTACTATTATGTTGCTCTACAAATAGGTAGCCACGGTAGTCCCGCTAGCTGGTTAGTAGGCGGGGTCTATGGGCAGCGCCCCGAGAAAAAAATTGTTTCAAAAATAATCACAAATCTAAATTCGGTTTTCTTATACCCCATCTATGTTAATTGATCAAATAAAAATGTATCATGTAACATCCTTACTTTTATATTTCTTAGGGACCATTCAGTAGCATTTAGAACCACTTACAAGACCTTGGAAGTCCATTAGCCAAATCTGGAATTTTACTCTTTCTCGGGTTACTGTTCATATAGTATTCTAGATTACGCAACGAATTTAAAAAAATCATAATTAATTCTAGAAAACTAGAAATAAAGTGGTTCAAAAAGCAACATGAATATAACATCTTGAAATTTAATGGAAAAATAATTTTCAAACCAAATGATTAGACAATTGATACAGTTTATTTGTTGAAGTTTACAGTTCATTTGGTCAAAAACTCTGGAAATAGTTTCTGGTCCCTTATTTTAGAAATTCATTTCTCTTGATATACATATCCAAATGAAATGTTCTACCTATGCACTTAAATCGCTGGATGTGTACTACATGCTCATAAAATTTCTTGAAATAATTCCTTCATTTGCTAGGTCAAACTAAAGCCACAACAAGACTGCTTTAGGACCTACGTTTTTACCATTTCAGTTTCCTTTCTTTCACTTTCCATAATTGTTTCAGCATACATAAATCATCTCTTTTGCCTTTTCTGAATTCATATACATCATGGGGTTATACAATAATTGTTTCATACAATCTCATCACATAAATAGATACTTTACATGGCTTTGACATACATGGAAAGTGCATAGCATATGCTAACATCTTAAATACTTCACTTTTCTTCTTCCATGCTTTAACTCTTCTCCATGCATACATTATCCATCATGCTTGACCTAAATTGGTTGGTTATGGGAGAGTGAGATTCTAGGGAATCTCAGTAGCAAACATTACCACTTAAATATGCAAGATGGATACTAATGCATGATATGTAATTTCATTAACTTTCTTTGATTAGTGACATGCCATCATGCTATATACTTTTACATAAAGTGCATGGCCATGAAAACATGTTATTCACAATACATTCAACATCATATATCATGTCACAACATCATTCAAATAACATATACATGTCAACACATAAGCATACCACATCAAGCACATAAAGAGGTAAGTTCACTACCTTGCACTTAAGCTTTTCTCTTGACCTTTAGCCCTTGCTCCCTAGCTTTCCAACCATGAAGCCTTTATGTCCATCACTTCCCAACATATTCTTGGGTGTTTCATAAGCCAAAATTCTTTACTCTGATACCAAAATATAACATCCTTACTTTTATACGTCTTAGGGACCATTAAGTAGCATTTAGAACCACTTATAAGACCTTAGAAGTCTATTAGCCAAATTTGGAATTTTACTCTTTCTCAGGGTCACTATTCATATGACATTCTATATTATGCAACAAACTTAAAAAAATCATAATTAATTTTAAAAAAATCAAAATGAAATGGTTCAAAAAGCTACGTGAAGATAACATCTTGAAATTTAAGGGAAAAATAGTTTCCAGACCAAATGATTATCCAATTGATACAGTTTATTCGTTGAAGTTTACTGTTCATTTGATCAAAAACTCTGGAAACAGATTCTGGTCCCTTACTTTGGAAATTCATTTCTCTTGATATACATATCCAAATGAAAAATTATACATATGCACTGAAAGCTATGGATGTCTACTACATGCTCTAAAATTTCGTGAAATAATTTCTTCATTTGCTAGGTCAAACTGAAGCCATAACAAAACTACTTTAGGACCTACATTTTTACCATTTCAGTTTCTTTTCTTTCATTTCCAATAATTGTTTCAGCATGCACAAGCCTTCAAATAAGCTTCTTAACATTCATATACATCATGTACATATGCCATAAGTTTTACAATAGTTTCATCACATAAATGGACACCTTACATGGACAATTTATAGTATATGCTAAAAACTCAATACTTCACTTCCTTTCTTCCATTCTTTAGCTCTTCTCCATGCATACATTTTCTTCATGCTTCACCTAAATTGGTTGGTTATGGAAGAGTGAGATTCTAGAGAATCTTAGTAGAAAACTGTTGGAAATCGTGCCCTAGGGGCCAATCATTGTCTTATGAATATTATTGATTTATGAATTTATTAATTGAGTTATCATATTATTTGCATGTTTACTATGATGACCATCCTTGGATAATTCATGATATTATCCTAAATGTCCCTGGTCGATCATCTATGTGGGAGCACAGATGAAATAAGACCAGTATGACTTTGAAGATGTATAGAGATATAAATCAAAGTCATAAGCACATGTAGGAGTACAGGGTGTTGGACCGACCCGCTATGAGAGAACTTCATGGGTAACGTCATAAGCTTCTCTCATATACAAACCATATCAATATGCCCTTTGACCTGAGATCATCATGGATTCCTACATGACAAAACGCTCAGCTTTGACCTAGTCAAAAGTCACTTTTGACCGAGTGATCATAAAGACTATGTTCGGGCTTAGTGGTTTTTCATGCGGAGGAATATGAATGGTCAAGATGGAATTTGTCCCTCACATTCGTGGAGAGATATTACTGGGCCCCTCGATGAGTGAGTCTGAGAAATGTATGGCCATACTGTAATGGAAAGGTAGTTCCATTTCTATAGTCAGACTACTCAGGGATCGAGAAAGTAACGGTCAGGAATAGGAGGATGACATTATCCATGCCTCATCCATGACCAAAATATCGCGTGACAGAAGGGACATGATATGGTTGTATAAAAGGTTACATCGTTTATCGATCCTCATATGATTTGGGTAGTCGTTATGTCTTGCTAGAGACCGCTTGCGACTTGTGGGCTAGTATAGCAAATGGCCCACTGCCAACTTCATATGGGCCTACAGGGTCGCACACAAAATAGCCCAACACGAGCTATGATGTCCAGATTCATTGAATCTAAGACATGTCCAGATTCAATGAAAGATCCAGGTGAATGTATATATATTTATTTATATTTATATTCGTATATATATAAATTCGTATATATATATATATTATATATATGAGATATATGAGATTTAATTTATAATGATAAATTAAATCCCTATCACGTTTGAATTCGAAATTCAAATTGATAGGATATCTCATATAAGAGATATTTATAAGATTTAATTTATAAGGATAAATTAAATCTCTATCACGTTTGAAATTCGAAATTCAAATTGATAGGATATCTCATATAAGAGATATTTATAAGATTTAATTTATAAGGATAAATTAAATCTCTATCACGTTTGAAATTCGAAATTCAAATTGATAGGATATCTCATATAAGAGATATTTATAAGATTTAATTTATAAGGATAAATTAAATCTCTATCACGTTTGAAATTCGAAATTCAAATTGATAGGATATCTGAAATTTGATTTATGAGAATAAATCAAAAATAGTTCAGTCTCATCTTTATTTAAAATTAAATAAATGGGTAATTAAATCTGTGGGACAGATTTGATATTATTTTATTTAATTAGTTTCTTATAAAATCATAAAATATATGATATTGTATTATTTTGGAATTAATATAAGATTAACTCCAAAATCCAATTCGGTTAAAAAGAGAAAAACGCATAGCATCCTATATATCTGATTTTAGGAGCTGCGTTTTAAAGGGAGAAACACACATAGAACATAAAAAGGCCGAAGGGGACTCTGCAAAAGGTTTGCAGATAAGAAACTGCCGAAATAGAGACGGAGAGGACGAACTCTTGAGAAAGCCCTGGAGGGACAAGAGACGCTAGCACGTCGTTCGTGGTTGAAAAGCTATTCGTGTGGATACCAGTAGAGGAAGCTGACCTGAGTCGTCGACTTCTTGTGATCAGAAAGGGAGCACGAGCCGCAGAGCGAAGCTGTGAACGTCGTGACCAAAAGCTGTGGAAGTCGCTGAGGCACACTAAGGGTAATACTTCTTCCCACTTGACTTAAACACATACGGTAGATCCTGGCAAGGAATGGAAAAATTTTTAAATTAATTTCCGCTGCGTGTCTTCCAATTCCTTACAAAAACATTACCACTTAAATATGCAAGATGGATGCTAATGCATGATCCGTAATTTCAATAACTTTCTTTGATTAGTGACATGCCATCATGCTATATACTTTTACATAAAGTGCATGGCCATGAAAACATGTTATTCACAATACATTCAACATCATATATCATGTCACAACATCATTCAAATAACATATACATGTCAACACATAAGCATACCACATCAAGCACATAAAGAGGTAAGTTCACTACCTTGCACTTAAGCTTTTCTCTTGACCTTTAGCCCTTGCTCCCTAGCTTTCCAACCATGAAGCCTTTATGTCCATCACTTCCCAACATATTCTTGGGTGTTTCATAGTCCTAAAAACATTCATATTCATCACATAACTCATTAGGACTTATGAACTCCAACCATGTACAAGACTAACTTTGTTACACTCTTTATTGTCATAACTTTCTCTAATTTTCACTAATCCACTTGGCTCTTGAACCAATTGATGTCTTGACTTTACCTTACATAATTTCATCTTTTGAATCTATTTATGAGCTTATAATCATGAAATTCTAGCTCCTTTATGGCCTGCTGTACAGAACTGAACATAAGCATACAATTCTTTCAAAAATTCTCATTTTGATTCTAATACTTCCCATACTTGTTTCTCCACTTTACCCCACACAACTTTTCATTTTAAAACCATTGGACCATCAAAATCATGAAACTCTAATCACTGTTCATGCGAGTGAACAGTAACCATAAGGAATCTCAAAGACTGCAACCTTGAGATTTTAATGTTTCCAAGGTTCAAAACCTTTCCAATCCTACACAAAATCATCATACAAACTCAATGGAAGCATTAAATCATTGAAATGCAATTTCCTTCCCTCATGAACAGTGCATACCAAATAGGGCACACCATGGCAAAGTCAAGAATATCAATTTGATTCAACAACCAACCACTTAACTAGCTTGTTTACACTTCAATCATATAGTTCTAACTTTAATTTCTTCTTTCCCCTTCCCTTTAAGGTCTTTGGGAAGCAGCACCCCTTAGAGAAAACTCAACTTTTCTCCCATCAAAACCCTAAGTTCAAGCTCCTAAATCAAAGGAAAATAAGCTAGGAGAGATTGCTTACCTTTAATCTCTAGCTTGCTTGAACTTTGGAATCTTGAATCTTCTTTGTCTTGGCTTGAGTTTTCATTTTGCAAGAGTTTCCCCAATGATCCATGAGCTTATGGTTTTTCTGCAGAATGGAGGGGTATTTATAACCAAAATCCAAGAAAAATCAATGGCCAAGATTGATTTGGTTACTATTTGATCTAAAGGCTCACATTTAATCTTGGATTTTACTTTTTCATAAAAGAATAATTATGACATCATGTGGGATAGCTCAAGGGAAACCTCAAAGGATTATTTGGCATGCTCACCATGCCAGGAAGCTTCTAGAAAAATTTTAGTCTAAGCCGGTACCGATCGAAGCAGTTTCACAACAATCGGACTATTTTCTGATCCGAATTTTTCTATAATATACCAGGATATGTATTCTGTCCTAGAAATCAATGTCTAGGATTATCATACCCTTGACATGGTTATACTGAGTATTTATCTGCCATCCATTCCTTGGAAAATGACCAAAATACCCTTAGGGTCCTTTCTTACACTATATTAACCCTAAGGGCACAATCGTCATTTTATCCCTCTTTATATTGCCTCAGGGTGTATCTGGGCTCAACTAATCATATTTATACCATGTGCCACGTTTTTAGCCTATCCCAGGTGACCAAAATGGCCTTCATCCATCTCTGGTATAATCTGGGCATCCAGGGGCATTTTTGTAATTTCACACTTTTTCTAGACACTAGCCCCTTCTACTGATGAACTGGTACCCTGGGTTTTGGGCCCCTTCTTGGAGTCATCATGGACCTATATATGAGGTCATCTAATCTCATTCTATCTAGGCTCACATACCGATAAATTATATCATCGGATCACGGGTGTTATCAAACTTCCGTCAAAATTCACTGTTATAGGAATAACTTTTTATACAGGACTTCTTCTGGGGTTCTGTCAAATTCATAACATCTGACACTATATGGCACACTTTCCTGTAATTCCCCCACATATATCTGATGTCCATAGAGTCTGATAAAAATTCAGATAACTTTTATACTATCAGATAATTTTCTGCTGTTTGTAGCCCTAATAAAATTTCTGTATCATGCCAGATTACCCAGCATGACTTCCTCTATTTACTAATAGAATGTGGGACTAAAATACTTACAGGCATTTCTAAGCCTTTTCTAGCTGAACTTTTCCATAATTACATTTATATCCCTAACTTTTTGCTTAATTACATTTAGGTCCCTAAACTTTTGGAAATTACCACTTTTGGCCCAACATTTATTTCTACTTTCACTTTTGGCCTTTAACCTTTTTCAATTTGTGTTTAGGTCCTTCTCTTTCTTTAAGACTTATCTAACCTTTATTATTTCATCTGATCTTCATCATAATCCTTTCTAAACCTCTTTCCACTATAAGTACTATACAGATACGGAAAATTTAGGATATGACATATCACCACCGATTTCAATTTTCTTTTAGATTCCTTTTATGTCATACATAACACGGATCCCTTATATGTCACATATAAAATGTATATTATATTATCGACTACAACCAACACATATCATATGAATCAACAATCAATCCTAACTTAAACACAAAATGGCATGGCTCTGATACCACTGTAAGGAATTGGAAGACACGTAGCAAAAATTAACTTAAATTTTTTTTCCATTCCTTGCTAGGATCTACCATATGTGTTTAAGTCAAGTGGGAAGAAGCATTACCCACAGTGTTTCTCAGTGACTTTTACAGCTTCTGGTCACAACGTTCACAGCTTCTCTCCGCGGCTCGTGCTCCCTTTCCGATCGTAAGAAGTCGATGACTCAGGTCAGTTTCCTCTACTGGTATCCACACGAACAATATTCCAACCACGAACGATGTGCTAGCGTCTCTTGTTCCTCCAGGGCTTTCTCAAGAATTCGTCCTCTCCATCTCTATTTCGGTAGTTTCTTATCTGTAAATCATTTTACAGATTCCCCTTTGGCCTTTCTGTGTTCTATATGTGTTTTCAAAATATAGCTCCTAAAATCAGATATATAGGATGCTATGCGTTTTCTTCTACCGAATTGGATTTTTGGAGTTAATCTTATATTAATTCTGAAATTAATACAATATCATATATTGTATAAATTGATAAGAAACTAATTAGCTAAATAATATTTATATTAAATCAGTCCCACATATTTAATTCACCTATTTATTTAACTTAAAATAAAGATAAGACTGAACTATATTTGATTTTTTCTTATAAATCAAATTTGAGATATCATATCAATTTGAATTTCAAATTCAAACGTGATAGAGATTTAATTTATCCTTATAATATCCTATGAATTTGAATTTCAAATTCAAACGTGACAGAGATTTAATTTATCCTTATAAATTAAATCTTATAAATATCTCTTATATGAGATATCCTATCAATTTGAATTTCAAATTCAAACGTGATAGAGATTTAATTTATCCTTATAAATTAAATCTCATATATCTCTTATATATAATGTATATATACAAATTTATATATATACAAATATAAATATAAATAAATATATACATCCACCTTGGATCATTCATTGAATCTAGACATGGCTTAGATTCAATGAATCTGGACATCATAGCTCATGTTGGGCTATTTTGTGTGCGACCCTGTAGGCCCATATGAAGTTGGCAGTGGGTCATTTGCTATACTGGACCACAAGTCGCAAGTGGTCTCTAGCAAGACATAACAACTACCCAAATCATATGAGGATCGTTAAACGATATAACCTTTTATACAACCATATCATGTCCCTTCTGTCACGCGATATTTTGGTCGTGGATGAGGTATGGATAATATCATCCTCCTATTCCTGACCGTTACTTTCTCGATCCCTGAGTAGTCTGACTATAGAAATGGAACTACCTTTCCATTACAGTATGTCTATACATTTCTCATACTCACTCATCGAGGGGCCCAGTAATATCTCTCTACGAATGTGAGGGACAAATTCCATCTTGACCATTCACATTCCTCTGCATGAAAAACTACTAAGCCCAAACATAGTCTTTATGATCACTCGATCAAAAGTGACTTTTGACTAGGTCAAAGTTGAGCGTTTGTCATGTAGAAATCCATGATGATCTCAGGTCAAAGGGCATAGTGACATGGTTTGTATTTGAGAGAAGCTTATGACGTAACCCATGAACCTCTCTCATAGTGGGTCGGTCCAACACCTTGTACTCTTACATGTGCCTATGACTTTGATTTATATCTCTATACATCTTTAAAGTCATACTGATCTTATTTCATCTCTGCTCCCGCACAGATGACCGACCAGGGACATTTAGGATAAGATCATGAATTATCCAAGGATGGTCATCATAGTAAACATGCAAATAATATGATAACACAATTGATAAACTCATAAATCAATAATTACTTTCTCGAGCCCTGAGTAGTCTAACTATAGAAATGGAACTACCTTTCCATTACAGTATGTCTATACATTTCTCATACTCACTCATCGAGGGGCCCAGTAATATCTCTCTACGAATGTGAGGGACAAATTCCATCTTGACCATTCACATTCCTCTGCATGAAAAACCACTAAGCCCCAACATAATCTTTATGATCACTCGATCAAAAGTGACTTTTGACTAGGTCAAAGCTGAGCATTTGTCATGTAGGAATCCATGATGATCTCAGGTCAAAGGGCATAGTGACATGGTTTGTATTTGAGAGAAGCTTATGACGTAACCCATGAACCTCTCTCATAGTGGGTCGGTCCAACACCTTGTACTCTTACATGTGCCTATGACTTTGATTTATATCTCTATACATCTTTAAAGTCATACTGGTCTTATTTCATCTCTGCTCCCGCACAGATGACCGACCAAGGACATTTAGGATAAGATCATGAATTATCCAAGGATGGTCATCATAGTAAACATGCAAATAATATGATAACACAATTGATAAACTCATAAATCAATAATGTTTATAAGACAATGATTGGCCCCTAGGGCACATTTTCCAACAGGAAGTCCATTAGCCAAATATGGAATTTTACTCTTTCTCGGGTTACTGTTCATCTGGTATTTTAGATTACGCAACAAACTTCAAAAAATCATAATTAATTCTGTGGTGCCAAGAGCTCAATAAATTTTATAAGTTATAGTGAAAATTTCAAAGGGAACATGAGTACTGGAAGTAGGACAAGTGGTTAGTTCAAACCAGGATAAATCTACTATGTCTACTTCTTTCTTTAGCTATACTCGATGAAATTTCTCTTTGCTTATCTGTTCAATTTTTGAGAAGTTTTAATTTTTTTAAATATCACTCAATTCACCCCTCTTGGGTGTAACTATTAAAACTAACATTTAGTATCAAAGTAGGTCTCTTGAAAAATGACATAAATGTCTCAAGATCTAATATGGTAGACAATGATAGTGTTTACCTAAAGGAAGATGTACAATGAAATCACCGGGGTTCAATAAAGAAAATTTTACTTTCTGGAAGATGAGAATGAAGACATTCATAAAGGCTTTAGAGTATAAGTTGTGGGATGTAATCCAAGAAGGAACTTTGTTCCAATGAAAGTAGTCAATAGGTGATGAGTTTTGAAGACTCCAAACGAATATAATAATGATGACATAAAGCTAATCGTGCTTAATGTTAACGCTGTTAGGATTCTAACATGTGCTTTTAGTCAAAAGGAGTACTTTAGAGTACCTAGCCTAGAAATAGTAAAGGAAATGTGGGAAGCTTTGAAGATTACTCATGAGGGAACATTTGGTTATAAACAAAGTAGAATCAATACTCTGATCGCCAAGTTTGAGTTATTCCAGATGAACCTAGGGGAGAGCATTAGAAAAATGGAAGATTCTCACATCCAATGAATCACTTAATCGTACTTAGCAAAAGATATAGCCAAGAGGATCAAGTGAGAAGGATTCTATATGGCCTAACTAGAGAATGGGATCTGAAGGTGACAACCATTAAGGAATTAAAAGGAGAATAAATGAGATCAGTTGCTACACTCTTTGGGAGCCTATCTAAATTCGAGAGCAAACAAAAATATAAGAAAAATCTAAAAGATAAACATCATAAAGGCATTGCTCTTAAGGCTTAGGAAAGTGATGAAGAGGAAGATGAGTTAGAAGATGAGGAGATGGGATTTTTTGTTAAGTGATTATGGAATTTCTAAAAAAGCATAGATGGGAGGAAATTTCAATCAAAATGAAATTTCCCTTCAACTTCAACATCATAAGTACGGGATCAAATCATCTACTATAAATGTTAGAAGGCTAACCATATGAAGGCATATTGTCCTCAACTATCAAATAAGGACAAAGAGAAGAAAAAGGAAATATATCATAAGAAGAAAGCCTTGGTCTCATCTATATGGGGAAACAATTCATCTTCAGAAGATGAAGGCAGTAATCAATAAGAGGTGCCCAACACATGGCTTATTGCTTAAGAATAAATTGATTGTGAAGTTTATGAGGTAATAAATCTCAAACCTACTTATCATGAACTACTTTCTAAGTATAATGATCTAAGAGTGAATTATTTAGAATTGCCAAAGAGTTAGTAAATTATAAAGAGAAAGTTAAGGTATTAGACAAATAGAGATTAATTCTATATCGATTGAGATCACATCAGCATAGCCTTGTACTAAATGTGAGATTTGTTAGAATCCATACGTAATGATATTATGATGATGTCAAAAGTAACTCAAATTGTTTATGTTTAATCAATCAAGTTGTTTATGTGTTTTTAAATGATGTCAAAAGTAATAGAAGAAGTTAGATCAAGTTGATTGATTAGTCAATCGATTAATCATAGTTAATCAATTAGTATATCTATTAATAAGTATCAATTAATCGATTGAATATTTGATTAATGTCAGGACATTGCTCTTTGTTATTAAAAAGAAAGTCAGTTAATTGGTTAATTAATCGATTAATGAGTATTCATTAATCCATTAACTGTTCGATTAATGTCATGAAGTTACTTTCTAGATTTGAAAAGATAAGTCAATTAATTGATTAGTTAATTGACTAATTCTAATTAATCGATTGTCTATTCAATTAATTTATTCAGAATTATTTTTCTTTTAGCCAAAATAAACTCTATTAATCAATTAATTTGTACTAATTCATTATCATTCGATTAATTAGTTCAAAATTATTTTGTGAAAATCAAATCTGAATTCCTTAATCAATTATTTATTCTATTAACATACATTAATCCATTAGTTGTTCGATTAATCTATTATGAAAAGTTTTATATGTCAATTCCTCCATAGGCATTAATCAACTAAAGATTTGATTAACTTACATTAATAGAGTACTTGTTTGATTAACTTCATCTATTTCAATGATACTTCTCAGTTTCTTATTAATATTGAATTTGATTGTATATGTTGATCAATGTGATGCTATATTTTATGTTCTTCTCATTAATTGAATTAATGATGTTTAAGCGATTAGTTAAGGATTAATATAGAATATTTTTTCAAAATCCATCTGAACCTTGTTAGAACTTTATATTTATAATATGAGTTGATTATTCATTATTCATACACTTAATCAATGCTTAAAATCCTGACAAATCTTTTGAGATTGAGTGTGTTCAGAAAAGGTTAAAGTTTGAAATGATGAAGTCTACACCAACATAAACTTTCTACATCCAAAAAAGCATTAAATGATCACTTACCTACCAATGACATCTTCACTCCAATGGTTATAAGTTTGACTCTAACGGCTACCAAATGAAATAATGCTATTTAAGGAAGACTCGACTTTAATTAAAGTCGACGAACAACAACGACTATTTTTTTGCACTCTTGAATTCTTCATTCATTATTCTATAACTATATTCTTGTGCTTTAGTGTTCATCATCATATATACTCTGTGAGAGAGATTGAGAAAATTTCTGTTCATCATGTAAACTTAAGAGATTGGATCTCTTAAGTTGGGATTGTTACCTTACAGGAAGAAAGGGGGAGTGATTGAGAGGATCACTTGTTATACTGAGGCACCAAAAGCCCATTCAAATCTTAGGGTATAGTTGAAAATCTCATAAGGCCTCTAGAGACTAGATATAGGATAAGAGGATTGGTCTAAACTAGGATAACTTGTGTTGATTATTCTATCCTTAGGTGATATCTTTCTAATCTCTATTATCTTTACTCTATTATACTATGTTGTCTTTAAGGTTTTAAATTTACTTAAAAAAATTTCAAAACACTTAATTCAACCCCCTTTTAGGTGTTTCTGCTAAGACTAACAAGATTGTTGAGAAGAAGAATCAAGAGTTAACCAAAACTCTTCAAAGATTCACTAAAGACAATACAATACTTAATGTGATTCTAGGAAATCATAGATGCATCTCTGTCAAACATTAGTACAAAATAGACTTTTTAAAGCTCATTTTTAATTCGGTTCTCGTGAAAACGATTTAAAAACATGACCTGTGGTATTTTTTAAATAAGGGTAAAATATTTACACCTAATGTAAACATGACTGGTGTAAAAGACATGAGCGGTGGTATTTTGTGAATAAGGGCAAAATATTTACACCTAATGTATGCATGATCGATGTAAAAGAAATAAATAGTGCCATTTTTGTAAATAAGGGTAAAATATTCTACACCTAATGGACTAACATTAGGTGTATAATGTCCTTGGTATACATATTCTACACCTGATGTACATGTGATAGGTGTAAAAGATGAAATATTCTACACCTAATGGAATGGCATCTAGTGAAGAATGTCCTTTGTAAATATTCTACACCTGATGTAATGATATCCGGAGTAGAATGTCATTGCTATTAAAAATTTCACAAAATGCCTTAGCTTTTTATGCTTCCTTATCTTCACAAATTATATCATCGTCAATGGACAAAACCAAACAAGGGAGAACACATGGTGATAGGAAGCTCCACCTTCGTAACACACTGTTTAAAGCTCACTGAAGAAGAAAACCTAGATATATGATGACCCATACCTGTGCTCATTGTTCTCTATTATTGAAGTATGTCATTCTCACCTCTAAAGCTCACAAAAGAAGAAGACCCAAATCTGCTATGGTAGGTGTCTATTTTTTTGTTTCTTTCTTTATGGGTTTTGTTTAAATATATTTTTGTTCACTTTTGACTAGGTAAGTCAGAGGAAATGTGGCAACGTTTATGCGCTGCCTTCAATTAGGTGATGACATTTCTAGATTTTCATTTCTCTATATATATTTGGATTTTCATTTCATTCATTTCTTGGTTCTATTTAAATATATTTTTGTTTGTATTTAAGCAGGCAACCTGAAGGAATTGTGACGATGTTTTTGTGATATTTTGAATTAGGTGATAGTGTTTATGGGTTTTTGTTTCTGTTTATATATCCGAGTTTTTTTTTTTTCATTTTTGGGTTCTCTAGCTTTTCTTTCGTCCTTTTTTTGTTCTCTACTTTTGTTTTATAGGTACATATTCTTCTTCATCATTCTCCTCCTCCTTCAGATTTATGACGAAGAAGGAAAGAATTTTAGTGCTTTAATAGAGAAACTGGTTTAGAAGCTTTATCTGATTTGAATCCAGAGTTTTTAGATTCTAGATTTTTTTTATTTTTACATTACTTTTTAAACCGGTTGTATAGAATAACTGATTTAAAAAAGTTAATTTTCTATACCAGTTGTACACAACCTATGTAGAATATCAGACTTTCTATACGCGCTGTTTATACACCAGACTTAGTTTGGTATAGAAGCCTATTTTTAACCAGTTTATAAAGCCTATTTTATACTAGTGAAATCTAGAATTGGATATGATCCAACTCTGGGTAAGAAGAAAGGCAAAGAGAAAAATGGAGAAAAATTATATTTGAACTATTTTATAACTTATATTCATAGTTATAATCCATTTGCTAGATGTACTTACTACAACCATAAGAGCCACAATACTACTTCTTGTTATCACAAGAAGATGGGTACCTATAGGACATAGAAATAGGTACATAAAGGTACTTATGAATTAAAAACATGTTAGACTAACCAATCAAGACCCAAAAGATATGGGTACTTAATGTCAGATGATTCTTTTTACAAGTATGTCTCAAAGCATCCAAGAAAACAAAGTGATATATTGATAGTGTATGCTCAATAAATATGACTAGAGATTATAACACCTTACTTTCCTTTGTATCATGGACCAAACGGTAGTATCTAGACCACTTACAAGATTATTGAAGTCAAATTGCACAATTTGGAATTTTACCCATCTCGAGTTATTGTTTACTGTGTAAATTGCAAACAAGTGATCTAACTTTGAAACATCATATTTAATTATAAAAAAATAGAAATAAAGTGGTTCAAATTGACACCTTAAGCTAACTTAAGCCTATTTAAGGGAAAAATAAGTCGTTCACCACTCTACCACTGAGTTTTCTATTTATCAGAATATTTTCCCTATTTTTCAGATTTTATCCATTAACTTTAAAAAATAAATTCTCATTTTATAGACATCCAAATAAGGTGTAATTTATATCGAATTGAAGATTAGGATATATACTATATGTCTACCAAATTTTGTCACCAGAATCCTTTGTTTACTAGGTCAAATTGAAGCCAGAACATAACAACTACAGGACCTATACTTTTATCATGATCACTTGCTTTCATGATTTCATAATCAATTCTAGCATGCATAACTCACATCAAAATTTCCCATATTCATTTAGACATGTCTATAACATCATATAGAATTTCATTATTAAAAAAAACATGTACAAGATTCATTGAAAATTATTTACATATGTTGGAAATTCATATAATACATGCTAGAATATCAACTTGTATACATTTGTTCTTTATCTCTTTAGCTTTTCTTCATGAATACTTCTTCCATCACACTTCAAAGCAAACATCACATTGAACACCCAAGCAAAACCAGCATAAAAGTTAGGTAAGTTCACTACCTTATACTATAGCTTTCTCCTTTGCTCCTAAACTTTCTTATCTCCACAACTTCTTCCCTTTACAACGCTTCCTTTCTTTTCTCTTTACTGTCCATTTTCTCTCAATTTCTTCACTTACCGTTGCATCACTTGGAGGGGATGGGTATTTATATGCCATAAGGTGAGTTTAATCAAGAGCCAAGGTTGTCTTTTGAAAACATGGTTCTCTTAAAAATATTATTTTTATGTGTTTAGGTTCTCAAGGACCATTGGAGCATGCTTTTGGTTAGCTCAAATTTCAATAATTTTTTAGTTAGCTCAAATTCCAATAATTTCCCTTTAAGCCTTTATTGAGTGCCCTAATTCACCTTAAATTATATTATAAATTCTACAAGACTGCTTTAGGGATTCTATCACTTTCAAAAATTCTTATAATTAATATAGTAATTTCTTGCAAAATTTCATCCAAATATGAGGTCCAAAAGGTCCTGTAAAAATTCTATGTAATTTTCTAGAACTAGGAAAATAAATGTAAAATTTTTGGGACATCAAATCAAAATTCTAACACACACGATTGCGGTCAGAATAATTCTCTTTATCTCCTAGTAAAATTTATGACTCAATTGCTTTTAGGAAGTTTCTGGTGACTTTTAGCTCAATTTTCTCATAATTATACTTTTACCCCTGGAAGGTTTTAAGCTTTTCATTTAAGTCCCTTTCTTTTAAAACTTACCCTTAAACTTTTAAACTTTTCATTTAGGTCCTTCTCTTTTGTAGGTTTATTATTTATTTCCCTTTTCTAACTTTAACCTCCCATAATAGTTATCTTTTCTTTTGGTCAACTTCGAAATCCCTTCCTAACATCTTTTCTTTCCTAGTCATATAGATTTGGAAAATTGTGATGTGACATGTCTCCCATTTAATAAATTTTGTCCTCAAAATTTAACTCATGCCTTATTCAACTAACTAAGATATCGTTCTTTCATAACTTCCTCTATTTCTCACACTGCCTCATAATTTGATAAACTTTTCCATATCACTTTGGCCAGAGGTATCTACTTATTTCGTAGTTGCTTGAGACCCTATGGTCAGTAATCCTTACTAGTTCCTCCTCATATGACAACTTGGCTTGTCACACAATATCACTATATTGTCGGGTCTGGAACGTATTTTTTAACTGGGAAACTTGGAACATGTCAATAATTTGATTATTGAAGGGTACTGTTGAAAATTTTGTAATTTAATTTTAAAGTCTAGCGGTTTTCTCTTAACATCAATAGAGCACCTTGTCTACTATGATCTATTAACAAGCTTTTCTCATCAATTAAATCAGAGTTGAATTATGGTCTATACTATTCAAACTCATCATCCTTCTTTTACTCTACTCAGCTCAATCTCTATACTAAACTTGCAAGTAGTATTCACTTCTTTCATATATAACCCTTCATAAATTTAATGTAATTATAGGGTCTTTGTTGTTCATTATACTTCCCGAGATACTATAAAGTCTAACATTTGTCTTGACATATAATTTACCAGCCTCTTAAGAGAATCTTGCTCTAGTGCCTTTCTAACTTCCTCCTGAAGCAAACTTTTTTGGACTTTCTCATTTTACTTCCTCTCATATACTCTCTATATGGGTATGACATAATGGGTTCTAGTTACTTACTTTTCATAACTTTTGTGGAATTTTCCCAGCTTTTCTACGATCTTGCATAACTTTTTGCATTTTTACCAAACTTTTTGGCATTTCCATCCTTTCTCATCACTTATCAGGGTCACTCTATAACACATTAATTTCATACATCTTAGAGACCATTTGGTAGAATTTATAACCACTTAAACATCTATTGAAGTTCAATTACAAGATCTAGAAAATTAAAAAAATAAAATTAATTCTAGAAAATTGAAATAAAGTGGTTCAAAATTATACTTGAAGCTACAATATTTTAAGGTAAAAATAAGTTTTAGACCAAATGCTCAGCCAAGCAATACAGTTTAATCTTCAATTATCACTATTCATTCGGTCAAAAATTCTAAAAATAATTTATGGTTCCTAACTTTGAAAATTTAGTTCTCTTTGTACATACATCAAAATAAGGCATTCTTAGTCTCAAAATAAAGCTTGAATGTTAACTAAATGTTAGTAAATATTCATATATTTATTCTATCATTTACTATTTTTCCTTACATCATGAAGGTCATTGCCTCACTATAAGTTATTGTTCACAGTGACAAATTTTAACACCTATACATACATATCAATCATGCTATCTATCTACTAAATTCTCTTCATGCATCTTCATCTTCCTCCATTAGTGATTGCCTGCTGGTGTTGGGATGACATTGAGGGGGTGAGATTTTGGAGAAAATCTCAGTAGCAAACGAAAATCATACAATGTGTGCAACCACATGCTTGATGTTAATATCTGTGTGCTTAATGATTATGCTTGCATAATGATATCCTACATGCTTCCATGTTCCTTAATTATAACATATGGTCATAGCATAAAAAGAAACATGGCATCACTTAATCATGCATGCTTCACATAATCAAAGTAAACATCACATAAAAGATCCAAGTAACATAAGAATACAAGTAGGTAAGTTCACTACCTTGTTACTTTACTTTCATTTTCTTTCTTCCTTGTCTTTTTTCATTTGTAAGTGGCTAACTTTTTTGAGTCCACAAAATAGAGCCTAACCATTGCATATTCATACATTAATCATGTTCTAAATCACCTAACATTCATAACATTAAACTCAATTAACTACTTAACCCCTAACTTTTGCATTGATATATCCCACACAATTTTGTCCAAGAAATCCAAATACGGATTCAGAATTTCAAAATTCCAATATCTCCTTCAGGTCTAGATAGAAACAAAAACAAGGCATACAACTTGTCAAAAATTCCTCTTTTCAATTCCAATGGTTCCAAAACTTTGATCTTATGTAACCCTACACAATTTTGCATTTTAAACCCATTAAAAATATCAAAATATTGAATTTATAATCACTATTCATAAGCATGAACAGTAATAGAGAAAGTTTGAAATCCTCCCTTTCTCAATTTCAATATTTTTAAGGTTCCAATCTTATTCAATCCTACATAAAATGATCATATAAATTCATTGGAAGCATTAGAACAATAAAATTCTATCTTCTTCCTCTATTTATGTCCTAGGCTGAAAGCTTTCGTAAATTGGGATTTCAAGGATTACACAGCTAATTCAAGCAATAACAAACAATCTAAGTCTATATAAGTTAATATTTTAGTGTTATACCTTGCTTTTCATCTTTCTTCATTTTTGTCCATAGTTGCACAGCACCATTACCAAGAGAATATCTCACATTTCTTTCATTAAAACTTAGGTTTTATTCTTCCAAAAATATACAAGCAAACTATGGAAGATTACATACCTTAAGCTCTTACTACCTTGGATCAAGGTGCCTTGAACTTTGTCTTAAAATTGCCTTGGATTAGGTAAGTTTTCATTTTGCAAGAATTTTCCCTTCGGCTTCACTTTGTCTCATATTTTTGTGAAAGAATGAGGGGGTATTTATAGTGAAATTTCAAAGGTTTAGGGACTAAATATCCCTCCTTCAACTAATTATTACAATGCATTAATCTTGAATCTTATTGGTTACTTCATTCCTTAATCTTCATTAACTTAATTCTTATATTATTTTAATAAATTCAAGCACATGTCCAAACTATTCTTCCTTGTTCTTGGCTTCCATGTAGCATTTTACACATGGAATGGGTCCCACAAAGGGTACCTCATATGCCACATAACCTTATCTTGCACCTTCCTTGAAATTTCCTTTAAAAATACCATAGAATATTCTTGGAAATTGGCTTGAGCTCCAAGATAATTCTCTTAGTATATTGGGCTATTGTACATGACACCATATTGACTAAAATTGAGTCAATTTACTAATTGTCATAAATCCCAAGGCACTTCCTATTATTTCTTAGATCAATATTCTTAAATTACCATAATTTTTCAGATAAATTATATATACTTCTTTTAATTGTTATGATATTTTTACAAATTCATTATAATATAAAATAAACTTCTTGCAAAATCTCATATTTTTGAGACTTAGAAGTATTAGAAAATGTGGCCTAGGGGCCAATCATTGTGTTATGAATATTATTGATTTATGAATTTATTAATTGTGTTATCATATTATTTCCATGTTTATTGTGATGACCATCCTTGGATAATTTATGATCTTGTCCTAAATGTCCCTGGTCGATCATCTATGTGGGAGCAGAGATGAAATAAGGCCAGTATAACTTTGAAGATGTATAGAGATATAAATCAAAGTCATAGGCACATGTAAGAGTACAAGGTATTGGATTGACCCGCTATGAGAGAGCTGCATGGGTTATGTCATAAGCTTCTCTCATATACAAACCATGTCACTATGCCCTTTGACCTAAGATCATCATGGATTCCTACATGACAAACGCTCAGCTTTGACCTAGTCAAAAGTCACTTTTGACCGAGTGATCATAAAGACTATGTTCGAGCTTAGTGGTTTTTCATGCGGAGGAATGTGAATGGTCAAGATGGAATTTGTCCCTCACATTCGTAAAGAGATATTACTGGGCCCCATGATGAGTGAGTCTGAGAAAAGTATGGCCATACTGTAATGGAAAGGTAGTTCTATTTCTATAGTCAGACTACTCAGGGATCGAGAAAGTAACGGTCAGGAATAGGAGGATAACATTATCCATGCCTCATCCATGACCGAAATATCACGTGACAGAAGGGACATGATATGGTTGTATAAAAGGTTACATCGTTTATCGATCCTCATATGATTTGGGTTGTCGTTATGTCTTGCTAGAGACCGCTTGCGACTTGTGGGCTAGTATAGCAAATGGCCCACTGCCAACTTTATATGGGCCTACAGGGTCACACACAAAATAGCCCAACACAAGTTATGATGTCCAGATTTATTGAATCTAAGACGTATCCTGATTCAATGAATGATCCAAGGTTAATGTATATATTTATTTATATTTATATTAGTATATATATAAATTCGTATATATACATTATATATAAGGGATATATAGGATTTAATTTATAAGGATAAATTAAATCTCTATCATGTTTAAATTTGAAATTCAAATTGATAGGATATCTCATATAAGAGATATTTACAAGATTTAATTTATAAGGATAAATTAAATCTCTATCACGTTTGAATTTGAAATTCAAGTTGATAGAATATCTCATATAATAGATATTTACAAGATTTAATTTATAAGGATAAATTAAATCTATATCACGTTTGAATTTGAAATTCAAATTGACATGATATCTCAAATTTGATTTATGAGAATAAATCAAATATTGTCCAGTCTTATCTTTATTTTAAATTAAATAAATAGGTGAATTAAATCTGTGGGACGGATTTAATACAAATATTATTTATTTAATTAGTTTCTTATCAAATTATACAATATGTGATATTGTATTAATTTCAGAATTAATATAGATTAATTCCAAAATCCAATTCGGTTGAGAAAAATGCAGAGCATCCTATATATCTGATTTTAGGAGCTACGTTTTTTTGAAACACACATAACACAAAAGGCTGAAGGAAATCTGAAAAAGGTTTTACAGATAAGAAACTGCTGAAGTAGAGACGAAGAGGATGAATTCTTGAGAGAGCCTTGGAGGGATAGGAGACACTAGCACGTTGTTCATGGTTGGCACGCTGTTCATATGGATATCAGTAGAGGAAGCTGACCTGAGGCATCGACTTCTTGTGATCAAAAAGAGAGCACGAGCCGTGGAGAGAAGCTGTGGATGTCTTCTTGCAATCCGAAAGAGATCACCAGCCGCGGAGAGAAGCTGTGGAAGTCACTGAGAAACACTGAGGGTAATGCTCCTTCCCACTTAACTTAAACACATAAGGTAGATCCTAGCAAGGAATGGAAAAAATTTTAAATTAATTTCTGCTGCGTGTCTTCCAATTCCTAATAAGAAGTCCTAGTAAAAGTTACATATGTTCTCTCTAAATACTTTATCGGTGTCTGATTTCACCTTAAATTCTCTAATTAATTAGACAAAAATACTTTTTGACTTCTATCACTTTCATAAATTTTGATATTAATTATAAGAATTTACTACAAAATCTTATCTGATACTGAGATTCAAAAGATATTGTATTAATCTTTAGACTTTAGAAATTAATATCAATTTATCAAGACTTTAAATCAAAATTCTGAGAGATATACCTAGCCCTAGAGCTGGGAAAATGGGCTTAGCCTGTGAGCTAAGCTAGTTTTCCCAAAAAAGGGGCTTGAATACCAGCCCATTTTGGGGTTGGCTGCTCAGCCTGCCAGCCTTTTTTTAAAATTATTAATATTATTATTTATTTTACTCAAATATTTCTTTGAATACTCTTATTATAGAATACTAGTAAAGATGATTACTTATTTGTTGATGTGTTTATATATTATAATTGATTAATATTATGTTAATGTTTATTTTTAGATTTATAGTTATAAAATTTGAGATTTTTATAAAAAAATAGGAATTTTTAAGAGTATAACATTAACAATTGTTTATTATACTAATATAACATTAGAAATCTTTTATTAGTATTTTTAAAGTTTAGAAATAATTTTTTAAAAATATTAAAAAATTTTAAAAAAATGGGGGGCGGGCTAAACGGTGCCAGCCCATATGGCCCGCCACTTTAGCGGGCTAGCCCATGGGTCCTATATTTCCAGCTCTATCTAGCCCAAATTATATTCTATATTTATTGGTAAAATTTGGAACTAAAACATTTTGAGACAATGTTAGGCCTTTTTTTGCTCAACTTTCCATAATTATCATTTTGCCCCTAAATTGTCAATTCAACTTTAGTTATTTTCTACCAAATTTAAAACTCCAACTTGGTACCTGAAATTTCAAAACTCTATTTAAGTCCATTTTTCTTTATAACTTTATCCTTCTCTCTTTCTTTGACTTAAACATTTTCTAATCATTAGCTTTATAACTCTATCAGTCTTATACACATAGGAAAAAATTGGTATATGACATTTCTACCTGTTTAAAATAAATTTTGTCCCCAAAATTTAATTAACCTTATTCAAATTATCTTTGATATATCTCCTATTTATATCATCTTCTACTTTTATGCTAAGGCTTGGGGTATCTATTACCTTGACATCTGTCGAAGTTCTCTTAATATTTGCAAGACTTTATATCCATTCATTGATGGACTACTCACTATACTAGTTCGACGAGTAGTGTCTATTTCTTTCATACATAATCTTCCAGAAATTTAGTATAATTCTAGTTCTCATTACATATTCTGAATCTTCCATTAAACTTTTCTTTCCGTATTTCAGAACACTCTTTGGCTTATGGCTTTGGTGGCTTCTAAGGAGAATCTTACTTTTAAGTCTTTCTAACTTCCTTCTAAAACAAAACTGTAACTTGAATCTTTTGTTTTAGATCTTCTCTACTTGGATATGATATAAGGGTTCTACTCCCTTACTTACATTTTCTAACTCTTTCTAACTTTTTGTAACTTTTCTCATCATATTTAAAATACTTTTTATCTAACTATCTATTTCTTTCTATTTCTTTCTATACAGTTTTTCTGTTTACAATTGATACAAGAAAATACTAGTGTCCCTTATTTTCTCATTACTGAGCACTTATACTATTCTTTGCTTATGTTATTATGTGCTCATGCTATTTTTTTCTTTCAATTCTAGCTAGCAATGCTCTATATTATTATTCGATAACATCTTTCTAATATTGTTACTCAACACTATATTTCCCAGTAGGTCACCCTTCTCTAGGCTACTCTAGTCTAAGCATCTTTTAGTTAAGCATGTTGATAAGTTAGGGCTGGTTACTATTCATATGGCTTTGAGCACTAACATACTCTTTCTCACAAAATTGTGTTTTAACTTTACTTTGCCTTATACCCTTTCTCTGGGTCTCTTTGGCCTTTAAGTCTCTTTATCCTCTACTTATACTTCTCTATTCTTAAGACATATCAGTTTCTTTGTTATATTCCTTTGGCATACTCCTACAATCTTTTTAATGCCATTACTCATATTTAAACTTTAGACACTATCTTCATTTTAGATAAACTAAGTCAAGTCTAGAGGCTAGCTATAGACACCATGGATACTCTCTCTTTATAAATTAGTCAACACCTTGTCCTTGGTGAATGTCTTATAAAAAAGCTAACAAGTTGTCATCTTCCTTTTCTTCATGAGTCATATTATCCTGTCCTTAGGCTAGGTTATTTCACGACTCAGAATCATTCATTATCATCCTTAACCTTTTTAGAAACTATTAGATTATGGGAAATCACTCCCTTATGAATCATGTTAGGATAAACTGTAATTCTTCTAAAAGACTTCAACTAATGAACTAGATTATAAGGTTAATTACTCCCTTTTATTTATAACTCATCAGTTAATTATCTAGCATTATGTTCTATAGTTGTCTTACTTATCAAGACTTCACTTAACCTCTCTCTTACTCAGGAGTGATTCCCAACTATCATTCTTTCTTGTGGCTTGTCACGTACTGTTGCATGTAGCTATCTGCAAATTGCTATCTATAATTTACTATCTGTAAATGTCATAGGCATTTGCTTTCTATTATGGTACTGTATATAACTTCTCATTTCATCCTATCTAAATCTGTGCTCTTATCTGAGGAGCAATTTGTATCAGATCTAACTCTTATTTGAAGAATGATCTTATCTAAATCTAGCTTTATTTGAGACCCATATGTTCCATATCAAACTCTTACATGAAAAGTGATCTAGAAGCAATTTCGTTACTATTGTCTATAACACTACCACTCTCTTAGTACTTGTTGTTACCCTACCATAAGAAATAGCCTTGAATACTATATTCATGATCTTGTAGAAATACCTAAGTAACCCAATCCTAATGTATATGACTGTCCCATTTACTCAGACTGTCTATTATCTTTGATACTTTATATTGCTTACCTATTTTAGGGTTCTCATCTAACTGAATCTCATCATTATCTTCTCTCAAACTCTTATCTCTATTTCTAACTTTAATCTAACTCTAATTGTGGTCCTAATTTCGATTCTATTATTACTCTTAATACTTGAAGATTAACTAACACTAACTACCTTATATATTTCTCTAATCATGTGGAGCAAGCATACAAGGTCTAGAGTAGCTCTATTATATTCATGTTGGACATTGCCGTTTAAATATGCATAAGTGTTATCACCTTAAACCAATAGGAGTAATTGCATTTTATAGTCATTACTGCTAACAAATGATTGTCGCCTGAACCATATATCGCATCTACTTAGCCATTGTTAACCCATAATCATTTATTTGGATTACCTCAGACACTTTCTTGCCTCTTCTCAAATTAGGGGAAAACTTTCTTCTGCATGTATAATCTCTTACTTATCGTATTATGTAAACATTCCATGCTTTAACACTTTAACTTACCCTCATGCTCATATCTATTTGACTGAGGAGAATGTTTCTCATAAAACTATTAAAGAAAAACTTTCCATATGAGAAAATTATTTCTGTCTTCATGGAGTAACTTCTATACTTTTTCTATAGTTGATTTTATCTCCTCCTTAGCAAATACTGACTATCTACTAGTCATAGTCTATTCTTGCCTATATTATAACTCCTTGATGACTTATCTCTGTAATCGTCATAAATCTACAACAGCTGCTGCTACGGTTATCATTATAATAATATCTCTTTTTTGTTCTTGGTGAACTTAAGTTGCTGGCATCCCATCTATAATCTATTGTTGTTACTCCTGCCATCTATAGTACTCTACACTGGGTTTACTGGTCCCTTCATGATGAGGTTTATCTGTTTCAAGAATGTTAGTTCTCTATCAATTTACTATCATGTATGTAGGAAAATTCTCGATCTAATACTTCTGAACCTTTTGTTTAGGAAAAACTAGGTTAACAAAGTCTTTCATAGTGTAGATCAACTCCTGACTATCCTACAAATGATTTATTTTTGAATCCTTCTTAAGATGGTTTTTTGTGTCCTATTGCCTCGTACATTTGGGTTACCTGCATCCCATACTAAACCTTTAGCTAATAAACTTTAGCGAGGTTGACACCTTTATTCCTATCATTCTCGTAGTGTCTAATCTCTATTTCTAGGGATTTTAGGTTCGCAAAATGATTCTATTTTACTCCCCAGCATTCTCTTAAACTAACTCTTGTACCTTAGCTTTCTTGATCCTGAATTAGTCAACCTCTTTGACTTTAAACTAGTTAGCTTCTATCTCTATCAATAGAAGAAATTACTCCCCACCTTTTTTCACTTAGTCGAGCCACATAGACCCCTGAGGTATTAGCTGACTAAGATTAGTCTGTTATAATTGCATCGTTGAAGACCATCTCACAAGGTTACAAGGGTAGGTATAAAGCAACATACCTATTTGAGGGTCATTGTCACTTTTAGTCTACCACACTAGCTCATTGTGACTAACATCCTATATGTACATTAATCACATCCCATAACTTGATTTGTTAAGACCTAACTTCTCCATGAAAATGAGTTGCTAACTAAACACCTTCCTGTTACAACTTAAACATATATACCTTCCTCTAAACCTTATCTTCCTAAGATTCCTTATATGAATCCTACTTTAAGTAGTGAACCAATAATTTAGAGAGGAGATCTTCTTGGTTCATTTAAGATTAAGATGTAAGTGGTACTGACTTTCTTACTAAGTACCCTAACCTTAACATAATGTTAACTATTTAGGTTTAGGGTATGGGAACTATCCTATCTGATATAAGAAACTTTGCTCAAATACCAAAAATGTAACAATTTTTTTTTGTACGTCTTAGGGATCAATCGTTAGTATTTAGAACCACTTAAATATCTATTGAAGTTTAATTACAAAATTTGGAATTTCCAAGCTTCACGGGTACTGTTCATATGGTAATTCCAGATTTAGAGACAAACTTCGATCTAGAAAAATCAAAATAAAGTGTTTTAAAAGGATACTCGAAGCTAACATATTGTAATTTAAAGGAAAAATAAGGTTTTAGACCAAATGTTCAACCAATCAGTACAGTTTAATAATCATCAAAGATCACTGTTTATTTGGTCAAAAATTCTAAAAAATAGTTTCTGGTCCCTAAATTTAAAAATTTCATTTTCTTTGTACAAACATCAAAATAAGGCATTCTTAGTCAAAAAATGAAGCTTCACATGTTAACTAAATGCTGATAAAATTTCATACATTTATTATTTTACATCACATCATGAATGTCATAGCCTCACTATAAGTTACAGTTCACATTGACAAATTTCAACATCTATACATACATATCAATCATTCTATCTATCTACTAAATGCTCGTTATGCATCTTCATCTTCCTCTATCAGTGATAACCTGTCGCTGTTGGGATAAGATAAAGGGGTGAGATTTTAGGGGAAATCTCAGTAGCAAATAGAAACCATATAATGCATACAACTACATGCTTAATGTTGATTTGTGTGTACTTATGATCATTCTTTCATAATGATATCCTACAGGCTTTTGTATCCCTTAATTATAACATAAGGCTATAGCAAAACAAATAGAGCATCACTTAATCATACATGCTTCACATAATCAAAGTAAGTAAATATCACATAAAATATCCCAGCAACATTAGTATACAAATAGGTAAGTTCACTAGCTTGTTACTTTACTTTCATTTACTTACTGCCTTGTCTCTTTTCCTTTCTAAGTGGATGCCTTTTTTGAGACCACAAAATACAGCTTATCCATTGCATATTCATGTTGGAAATTGTGCCTTAGGGGCCAATCATTGTCTTATGAACATTGTTGATTTATGAATTTATTAATTGTGTTATCATATTATTTGCATGTTTATTGTGATGACCATCCTTGGATAACTCATGATCTTATCCTAAATGTCCCTAGTCGGTTATCTATGTGGGAACAGAGATGAAATAAGACCAATATGACTTTGAAGATGTATATAGATATAAATCAAAGTCATAGGCACATGTAAGAGTATAAGGTGTTGGACCGACCCACTATAAGAGAGCTGCATGGGTTAAGTCATAAGCTTCTATCATATACAAACCATGTCACTATGCCCTTTGACCTAAGATCATCATGGATTCCTACATGACAAATGCTCAGCTTTGACCTAGTCAAAAGTCACTTTTGACCGAGTGATCATAAAGACTATGTTCGGGCTTAGTGGTTTTCCATGCGGAGGAATGTGAATGGTCAAGATGGAATTTTTCCCTCACATTTGTAGAGAGATATTACTGGGCCCCTTGATGAGTGAGTCTAAGAAATATATAGCCATACTGTAATGGAAAGGTAGTTCTATTTCTATAGTCAGACTACTCAGGGATCGAGAAAGTAACGGTCAGGAATAGGAGGATGACATTTTCCATGCCTCATCCATGACCAAATATTGTGTGACAAAAGGGACATGATATGGTTGTATAAAAGGTTATATCATTCATCAATCCTCATATGATTTGGGTAGTCGTGATGTCTTGCTAGAGACCGCTTGTGACTTGTGAGTAAGTATAGTAAATGGCCCACTACTAACTTCATATAGGCCTACAGGGTCACACACAAAATAGCCCAACATGAGCTATGATGTCCAGATTCATTGAATCTAAGACATGTCCAGATTGAATGAATGATCCAGGGTGGATGTATATATTTATATTCGTATATATATTATATATAAGAGATATTTACAAGATTTAATTTATAAGGATAAATTAAATCTCTATCACGCTTGAATTTAAAATTCAAATTGATTTGATATCTCATATAAGAGATATTTACAAGATTTAATTTATAAGGATAAAATTAAATCTTTATCACGTTTGCATTTGAAATTCAAATTGATTTGATATCTCAAATTTGATTTATGAGAATAAATCAAATGTAATTTCGTCTTATCTTTATTTTAAATTAAATAAATGGGTGAATTAAATCTGTGGGACGGATTTAATACAAATACTATTTATTTAATTAGTTTCTTATCAAATTATACAATATATGATATTGTATTAATTTCAGAATTAATATAAGATTAATTCCAAAAATCTAAGTCTGGGGTAACACGCATAGCATCCTATATATCTGATATTTAGGAGCTACAGTTGGGATAGAGAGGATGAATTCTTTAGTAAGCCCTGGAAGGACAGGAGGCGTTAGCACGTCGTTTGTGGTTGGAACGCTGTTCGTATGGATACCAGTAGAGGAAGCTGACCTGAGTCGTTGACTTCTTGCGATCGAAAAGAGATCACGAGCGACTGAGAGAAGCTGTGGACGTCGCAACCAGAAGCTGAGAAAGTCACGACTGAATACTGAGGGTAATACTTCTTTCCACTTGACTTAAACACATACGGTAGATCCTGGTAGGGAATGGAGAAATTTTCAAGTTAATTTCTGCTGTGTATCTTCCAATTCCTTACAGTGGTATCAGAGCCATGCTATTTTACGTTTAAGTTAGGCTTGATTATTGATTCATATGATATGTATTAGTCGTAGCCGATCATATGATAACATGCGTTTTATGTGTAACATATAAGGAATCCGTTTTATGTATGACATATAAGGAATCTGAAAGGGAATTGAAATTGGTAGTGCATGCATTTTGATTTGATCAATTAATATTGATGGGGTCTAAGAAAAATGAATTCAGATTCGTGATTATTTATGAAAGAAATTTTTGTTTTCTTAGGCCGCTGCAATGGACCCTGCCCGCTGACCGGCTAGCGGGACCGCCGTGGTTACCTGTTCATAGCGTAACATAACCATAACATATACTATTTTGTGAATGTTTTAGTTTTGAAATATTAATTGCCCTTCAATTAAATCTGAATATTGATTCTTGAATGTTTGGGTGTGGTGAACAATATGGCTCTAGATTACAAGTGTTGTAAATTTTAAATACGGCCTGCGTGTCGTGCCTTCCTCTATATACTCTTAATATACCTTCTCTTCTTATCTCACTCCCCTCGCATGTTAAAAGAGGTTTCTATATGTAATTTCCCTTTTCTTACTAGAGAGCTCCTCTCATTGGCTTGAGTGGACTTAGGATAGGTGAGCCATATTGTATCACGTTTAAATTATGTATCTTATGATTATATCAGCACATTCATATTACTTTTATGAGATACAAATTGAGAAATATGCATTCTTGTAAACCAGATAGTTAAATTAAGCCCTCTAAATGAAATCTTAAGTCATAATGCCATCAATTTATGAACACTTGTCAAAACCTCGATCGCTCAATTGTGGATTCTGCCAAAGTGGGTGCATTTGAGTTATCTTGGGGAGATAACCAAGAGTAATGATGCTACTCTCACATGTTTATTATTGTTTGACTTAATTGAGATTAACAAAACGATTTTGGGTCTCAAGGCATTAGATGGGATTAAAAACATGCTAGATCATTTGATGATAGAATCCCATGAATATCTAAGAGTTACATTTGATGTAATTGGTAAAGGTGTTACCTACCTAAATAACTTAATTTAAGCGTCTTGCCAAAGCAGACTTAAGTTTGAGCCAAATATGAATCTTTTAGCCCACTAACTATTACATTGAGGGTTGTTTATTTAGTGGGAGATTGCTAATTCAATTGCATATTTTAATTGTAGAATCATGATGACTAGTAATACTGCTACATTATCGCTGCGATCTATCCTTGAGAAGGACAAACTCAATGCAAAAAAATTTCTTAACTAGTTTAGGAACTTGAGAATTGTTCTCAAGCAGGAAAGAAAGGCACATGCCCTAGATCAACCCATTCCTGAGGAGACAGTAGCCAATGCTCCTAGAGCTTAGAGAGATGCTTACACGAAGCATAAGGAAGACTCTATCGATGTGGGATGCTTGATGCTACCTACAATGGTTCCGGAGCTCCAAAGAGATCTAGAACACATGGAGGCTTATGAGATGATTGTGTATCTCAGGGAAATATTCCAGCAACAGGCAAGGCAAGAGAGGTATGAGACCACTAAGGCCTTATATTCCTGCAAGATGGCTGAAGGTGTATCAGTCAATACTCATATCTTAAAGATGAAAGGGCACATTGATCACCTTGAGAGTCTTGGATTTCCCATGAGCCAGGAGTTAGCTACGAATTTGGTCTTGAACTCACTCATGGAAAGTTATGACCAGTTTGTCATGAACTACAACATGAACAACATGGAGAAATCTATTTCTGAACTGCATAGGATACTTAAAACTGCTGATCCGAGTCTTAATAAGAAGCCCAGTACTATTTTGATAGTTCAGAAAGGAAAGGGTATGAAAAAGAAAGGCAAAGGCAAGGGGAAGGGTCATGGCTCATTAGGTAAGACCAAAGAGTCAGGCAAGCCCGAAACCAAGCCTGCACCAAAGAAAGAAAAGCCTCCGAAGGAAGGAGTCTACTTCTTCTGCAATGAACCTGGTCATTGGAAGAGAAATTGCAAACTCTACCTCAAAGATCTAAAAAAGAACAAGAAGGATAGCGGGGCTATCGCTTCAGGTATTTATGTTATAGACATTCATCTTTCTACTTCTACCACATGGGTATTAGATACTGCATGTGGTTCTCATATTAGATACTGCAAGGGTTGCTGCATTAGCTGTAGGCACTTATGAATTAGTTCTACCCACTGGGCTTTTGTTAGTTTTGAACAATTGCTATTATGTTCCTGCTTTAAGTAGAAACATAGTTTCACTTTCTTATTTGGATAAGGAAGGTTTCACTTCCATTGCTGGGAATAGTAGATGTTCTATTTATCATAATAATATTTTCTATGCTCATGGTGATTTGCATGTTGATCATTACATATTAAATTTGGAATAACCCAATCATAAAAATATCTATAACATAATTGCCAAAAGGGTAAAACCAAACGATTTGAATCCGACATACCTCTGGCACTACCGTCTGGACCACATAAATGAGAAACGCATTTCCAAACTCCATCAAGATGGATTTCTCAACTCATTTGATTTTGAATCATATGACACTTGCGAGTCTTGCTTGTTAGGAAAGATGACAAAGTCATCCTTCACTGGGCACAGTGAGAGGGCCACTGATTTATTGGGCCTTATACATACAGATATGTGTGGACCGATAAACATAAATGCTAGAGGAGGTTATTTATACTTCATAACATTCATAGATGATTTTTGCAGATATGGGTACATCTATATGATAAAGCATAAATCTGAATCTTTTGAAATGTTCAAAATATTTCAAAATGAAGTACAAAACCAGCTTGGCAAAACAATTAAAGCCCTTCGATCTGATCGGGGTGGTGATTATTTGAGCCAACAGTTTATTGATCATCTTAGGAGTTGTGGGATAGTCTCACAATTGACTCCTTCAGGGACACCACAATGTAATGGCATTTTTGAATGGAGGAATCGAACACTATTAGATATGGTTCGATCTATGATGAGTCAAACAAATCATCCACCCTCCTTTTGGGGTCATGCCCTAGAGATAGCTGCATTCACACTCAATCGTGTTCCATCTAAGGCAATTGAAAAGACTCCGTATGAGATATAGACTGGGAGGACACCTAGTTTGTCTTTACTCAAGATTTGTGGATGCAAGGTCTATGTTAAGCAATAAGCCTCAGACAAATTATCACCCAAATTCTCAAAGTACATTTTTGTGGGATATCCTAAGGAAACCAAGAGATACTATGTCTACAACCCTGCTGATAACAAAGTGTTTATTGTCCGAAATGGTATCTTTCTCGAATGAGAATTTATCTCTAAAAGAACCAGTGGGAGAAAGGTACACCTCGAAGAAATTTGAGAGCCACAAGACACCACAAAACTGCAAATGGAAAATAAAGAAGACTCACAACAAGTTGTTGAGACTCCTCAAGTCACGCAAGGTCCACGAAAATCTAATAGGACACGACTTCAGCCTCAGAGATATGGATTTCTAATTTTAGATAGTCGTGATATGTTGCTCATTGAGCATAATGAGCTGACTACCTATCGAGAAGCTATAGTGGGACCAAACTCTGAAAAATGGCTTAATGCCATGAAGTCTGAGATGCAATCCACGTACGACAATCAGGTTTGGACCTTAGTCAACCCACCTGAAGGTGTAAAAATGGTCGGGTACAAGTGGGTTTTTAAGGAGAAAACTTACATGGATGGCAATGTAAATGTCTTCAAGGCACGACTGGTTACAAAAGGATTTACTCAAACTCATGGTGTAGACTATGATGAGACCTTTTCCCCAGTTGCAATGGCCAAATCAATCAGAATCCTCTTTGCCATAGCAGCATATTATGACTATGAAATATGGTAGATGGACATCAAGACATCCTTCCTTAATGGAAAGCTCCTTGAGGATGTGTACATGACACAACCTGAAGGGTTTGTGCGTTCTGAGGACTATAGTAAAGTGTGCAAGCTTCGAAGGTCCATTTATGGACTGAAGCAAGCCTCTCGGAGTTGGAATCATCATTTTGATGAAGTAGTCAAAGAGTTTGGATTTCTTCAAAACATTGATTAACCTTGTGTGTACAAGAAGGTTAGTGGGAGCACAATTGTGTTTTTGGTACTTTATGTCGATGACATCCTACTTATTGGAAATGACATTCCTACCTTGTAGATAGTCAAGTCTTGGTTAGGAAAGTCTTTTTCGATGAAAGACTTGGGTGAAGCCACCTACATCCTCGAAATCAGGATCTATAGAGATAGATCTAAAAGACTTCTAGGACTTAGTCAGAGTACATACATAGAAAAAATACTGCATAGGTTCAGTATGCATGAATTAAAGAGGGGTTTCATACCCATGTCTCATGGTATTCACCTCAGCAAAGATCTGTGTCCTAGTACCTCTGATCAGTGAGGTCACATGAGTAAAGTTCCATATGCCTCGGCCATAGGATCTATCATGTACACCATGTTATGTACTCGACCAGATGTCTCGTTTGCCTTAAGTATGACCAGTAGATATCAACAGGACCCTGGTGAGGGCCATTGGACTGCTGTCAAGAATATCCTTAAGCATTTAAGAAGGACTAAGGACTTATTCTTGGTCTATGGTGGATTGAATAACGAACTCTGTGTAACTGGTCACACAGATGCGAGTTTCCAAACTAAATAGGACGACCAAAAATTACAGTCTGGATATATATTCCTCCTCAATAATAGAGCAGTAAGATGGAGGAGCTCTAAGCAGAGCACTATAGCAGATTCTGTAACAGAAGTTAAGTATATAGCAGCATCTGATGCAGCTATGGAAGCCGTTTAGATCAGGAAGTTTATCACAGAACTAGGGGTGATACCTACTATCTCAGATCCAATAACTTTGCTCTGTGACAATAGCAGTGCCATTGCACAGGCCAAAGAGCCTAGGTCACATCAAAGGACCAAGCATATACTCAGGCGATTTTATCTCATCAGAGAAATCAATGATAGAGGTGATATAAAAATATGCAAAGTAGCAGGAGAAGATAATGTTGCTGATCCTCTAACAAAGCTGCTTGTACAGGCAAAGCATGAGCGTCATGTTAGGTCAATGGGAATTAGTCAAATTAATGATTGTACCTAGTGTACGTGGGAGGTTGTTGGAAATTGTACCCTAGGGCCAATCATTGTCTTATGAACATTGTAGATTTATGAATTTATTAATTGTGTTATCATATTATTTACATGTTTACTGTGATGACTATCCTTGGATAACTCATGATCTTATCCTAAATGTCCCTAGTCGGTTATCTATGTGGGAGTATAGATGAAATAAGATCAGTATGACTTTGAATATGTATAGAGATATAAATCAAAGTCATAGGAACATGTAAGAGTACAAGGTGTTGGACCGACCCGCTATAAGAGAGCTGCATAGGTTAAGTCATAAGCTTCTCGCCTATATAAACCATGTCACTATGCCCTTTGACCTGATATCATCATGGATTATATCATATCCCAATTTTTAGGCTTAGAAGTCCAGTATATAGCCTAAAAAAGGGATGCTACTAGACCCTATTGAGCAGAGGTCTCAATAAATAGAGAAAATGATGCTGATCAGTTGATGCAACATAGAGTTTTGATATGAGGTCCCGAAAGATTTATATTAATTTTTGAAGAGAAGGAAAATTAATACAGTATTCTCTGGACCTCAGAATTAGATGAAATGTGGTAGTGAATTCCTATAATTAATATAAGAATTTCTGAAACTGACAGAGCTTAAAAAGGAGTTCTGTAGAATTAACTGCAGAATTTACAGTGGATTAAAAGACCCGATAAATAGGTTTCGGGGGAATTTCTCAGGAATTGAGTCCATGAAGATAGGGGATCATACAGAGGGTCTAGAATGGCACCTTATAGGCCCAATGATATTTTCAGATAAATATGTGGGCCAGGGCTAATAAAGATCGAGAAAAATGAAGAATTACGAAAATGCCACTGAAGGTATGCCACTGTATTGTGTCATTAAGTCAGAGTCAGACAAAGGGCATTATGATTATTTAACTAAGGTTAGACAGTTAAGAAAAGGTATCTGGATAGTTGACCAAGGTCAAGGATACTCTGGTAAGGTATGAAAAGACAATAATGCCCCTAGAAGTACTAAAGAGGTAGTAAGGGCATTTTGGTAATTTACTAAGGATGTTCCTTGGGAACCGAGCCACTAGAGTGCTTGGGCTTGGTTAGAAACTCAAGATGATATTTAAAGGCCCAAAAACGTAGCCCAAGAGTAAAGTGGGCTCAAGAGGCATTAAAATATTATTTTAGTACTTTTTCAATAAAGTAAAGTGACCCGGTCCAAGATAGAACTGGGTAAAGTAATCTGAAATCATGAGGGGACATAAATGGGGCCCACAATGTGCCACATGGCATGATTACAGTAAAAGAGGAAAAGTAAAGGACACATGGCATGATTAGAGAAAAAGGAGAAAAAGCAAGAGGACACGTGGCACGATCTCAGCCGTCCATTCAGGGAAAAGACTCTGGAACTCTCTGGAAAGGCTGAGTCAGCTGGTGAGGTGTCCTAAGGGCCCCACATTTCGCCACATATACCCATGAGGTGTCCTAGATGATGTCATGAGTGGTGAGTCATCAGGGAGGGTGATATCATCGTGATGATGCAGGCAAAGCTTCTTGAGAAAGCAAGCAATCTGAGCCATTCATCGTGAATCAATCTGGACCATTCATTCCACCTCCTCTCACCTATAAATAGGCCACTCCCCTCCCATTTCAAGGCACACCACGGCCTAGCAAGGAAAAGGAAGAGAAAGAAGAGAGAAAGAGAGAAAGAGAGAAGGAAAGAAAGAAAGGAAGGAGTTATGGTGGAGCCAGGAGCAGTCTGAGGAGCCGAGGGACTAGGCAAAGCTTAGGAATGAGGTAAGAAAGTTATCTAGTCCCTACCCTAATAAAGTATAAGATTACTCTCAGTGGTTAGAATAGAGAAATATCTCTATTAATAAAGGTAGCTAAAGGTAGAGAGAAAGCCAGGGGAATATCGGAATAAGGATATCACCCCTAGTTAAGTATGAGTAAAATAGATCTATACTGATAGAGTAATAATGAAGATATTATTATGCTATGTATAGGCTTTGACCTATGGAAAGAATGAACCTTAGAGCAAAGGCTAAGAGCTAGAAGAAAAGCTACATGTCAGGTAGAAAACTAATCCTAAACTTGTATGCATTGAATGTATGCTTGATGTGCTATGTGTAACATCCTTACTTTTATATGTCTTAGGGACCATTCAGTAGCATTTAGAATCACTTACAAGACCTTGGAAGTCCATTAGCCAAATCTGGAATTTTACTCTTTCTCGGGTTACTGTTCATATGATATTATAGATTACGCAACGAACTTCAAAAAATCATAATTAATTCTAGAAAACTTGAAATGAGGTGTTTCAAAAAGATACATGAAGATAACATCTAAAAATTTAAGGGAAAAATAATTTCCAGACCAAATGACTCGCTAATTTATACAGTTTATTCGTTGAAGTTTACTGTTCATTTGGTCAAAAACTCTGGAAACAGATTCTGGTCCCTTACTTTGGAAATTCATTTCTCTTGATATACACATCCAAATGAAACGTTCCACCTATTGATGTAAATATCTGGATGTGTACTACATGCTCATAAAATTTTGTGAAATAATTCCTTCATTTGCTAGGTCAAATTGAAGCCACAACAAAACTGCTTCAGGACCTAGTTTTTTACCATTTCAGTTTCCTTTCTTTCACTTTCCATATTGTTCCAGCATACATAAATCATCTCTTTTGCTTTTTATGAATTTATATACATCATGGGGTTATACAATAATTGTTTCATACAATCTCATCACATAAATAGATACTTTACATGGCTTTGGCATACATGGAAAGTGCATACCATATGCTAACATCTTAAATACTTCACTTTTCTTTTTCCATACTTTAACTCTTCTCCATGCATACATTATCCATCATGCTTGACCTAAATTGGTTGGTTATGGGAGAGTGAGATTCTAGGGAATCTCAGTAGAAAACATTACAACTTAAATATGCAAGATGGATGCTAATGCATGATATGTAATTTCATTAACTTTCTTTGATTAGTGACATGCCATCATGCTATATACTTTTACATAAAGTTCATGGCCATGGAAACATGTTATTCACAATACATTCAACATCATTTATCATATCACAGCATCGTTCAAATAACATATACATGTCAACACATAAGCATACCACATCAAGCACATAAAGAGGTAAGTTCACTACCTTGCACTTAAGCTTTCCTCTTGATCTTTAGCATTTGCTTCCTAGCTTTCCAACCAATAAACCTTTATGCCAATCACTTCCCAACATGTTCTTGGATGTTTCATGGTCCTAAACACATTCATATTCATCACATAACTCATTAGGACTCATGAACTCCAACCATGTTCAAGACTAACTTTGTTACACTCTTTATTGTCATAACTTTCTGTAATTTTCACTAATCCACTTGACTCTTGAACCAATTGATGTCTTGACTTTACCCTACACAATTTCATCTTTTGAATCCATTTATGATCTTATAATCATGAAATTCCAGCTCCTTCATGGCCTGCCGTACAGAACTGAACATAAGCATACAATTCTTTCAAAAATTCTAATTTTGATTCTAATGCTTCCCATACTTGTTTCTCCACTTTACCCCACACAACTTTTCATTTTAAAACCATTGGAACCATCAAAATCATGAAATTTCAATCACTGTTCATGCGATTGAACAGTGATCATAAGGAATCTCAAAGACTACAACCTTGAGATTTTAATGTTTCCAAGGTTCAAAAGCTTTCCAATCCTACACAAAATCATCGTACAAACTCAATGGAAGCATTAAATCATTGAAATTCAATTTCCTTCCCTCATGAACAGTGCAGCCAAATAGGGCACACCATGGCAAAGTCAAGAATATCAATTTAATTGAACAACCAACCACTTAACTAGCTTGTTTAAGCTTCAATCATATGGTTCTAACTTTAATTTCTTCTTTCCCCTTTCCTTTAAGGTCTTTGGGCAGCAGCACCCCTTAGAGAAAACTCAAATTTTCTCCCATCAAAACCCAAAGTTCAAGCTCCCAAATCAAAGGAAAATAAGCTAGGAGAGATTGTTTACCTGTAATCTCTAGCTTGCTTGAAATTTGGAATCATGAATCTTCTTTGTCTTGGCTTGAGTTTTCATTTTGCAAGAGTTTCCCCAATTGTCCATGAAGCCACGGTTTGCTGCAGAATGAGGGGGTATTTATAGCCAAAATCCATGAAAAATGAATGGCCAAGATTGATTTGGTTACTATTTGATCTAAAGGCTCACATTTAACCTTGGATTTCACTTTTTCATAAAAGAATAATTATCACATCATGTGGGCCAGCTCAAGGGACACCTCAAGGGGTTATGTGGCATGCTCACCATACTAGGAAGCTTCTGGAAAAATTCTAGTCCAATCCGGTACCGATCGGAGCAATTTTACAACAACCAGACTGTTTTCTGTTCTGAATTTTTCTATAATATACCAGGATATGTATTCTATCCTAGAAATCAATGTCTAGGCTTCCCACACCATTGACATACTTGTACTGGCCACAACTTAATTACAAATCCCTTGGGAAATGACCAAAATACCCTTGGTGTCCTTTATTACACTATATTGACCCTAAGGGCATAATTGTCATTTTACCCCTCTTTATACTGCCTCAGGGTGTATCTGGGCTCAACTAATCATATTTATACCACATACCACGTTTTTAGCCTATCCCAGGTGACCAAAATGCCCTTCATCCATCTCTGGTACAATCTAGGCAAACAGGGGCATTTTTGTAATTTCGCACTTTTTCTGGACACTAGCCCCTTCTACTGATGGACTAGTACCCTAGGTTTTAGGCCCTTATTGGTGTCATCATGGGCCTATATATGAGGTCATCTGATCTCATTCTATCCAGGCTCATATACCGATAAGTTCCATTATCGGATCACGGGTGTTGTCAAACTCCCGTCAAAATTCACTAATATGTGAATAACTTTTTATACAGAACTTCTTATGGAGTTCTGTCATATTCATAACATCTGACACTGTAGGGCACACTTTCTTGTAATTCCCTCACTTATATATGATGTCCATGGAATCTGATAAAAATTTAGATAACTTTTAGACTATCAAATAATTTTCTGCTATCTAGAGCCCTAATAAAATTTCTGTATCATGCCAGATTAACCAGCATATCTTCCTCTATTTACTGATGGAATATGGGACTGAAAATCTTCCAGGCAGTTATAACCCTTTTCAGGCTGATCTTTCTATAATTACAGTTTTGCCCTTGAACTTTTCTCTTAATTACATTTATGTCCCTAACTTTTTGCATATTTACATTTAGGTCCCTAAACTTTTGGAAATTACTACTTTTGGCCTAACATTTATTTCTACTTTAACTTTTGGCCTTTAACCTTTTCCAATTTACGTTTAGGTCCTTCTCTTTCTTTAAGACTTATCTAACCTTTATTATTTCGTATGATCTTCATCATAATCCTTTTTAAACCTCTTTCCCCTATCAGTACTATACAGATAGGGAAAATTTAGGATATGATACTATGGCTTTGTTGAATTGTGTTGAACATGTGCTTATGTATGAAGCTTTATTCCTATGATTACTTTGTCCAATTGTATTTCATATCTAACATGGAAGCATGCACATTATGCAATGTTAACACTTTCACAAGCAAGCACAAGTATTCACATTAATGCTTGCATTGTTTAATGCTGTTTGCTACTGAGATTTCCCCAGAAATCTCACCCCTTCCATATCAATCCAATTATAGCAGGTCTTCTCAAGATGGAGGAGATAAAGATGCATGAAGAGATGTTAATTGCTTAGTATGATTGATATGTGATTCATGTATGTATAATTCCTGGAAATTGTTACTATGAACAGTAACTAGTGGTGAGGCAGTGACATTTGAGCTATAATTATAAATAGTAAATGATTGAATAAATGTATGATATTTTTCCAATAAATAGTAGACATTCCAAGCTTCAATTTTATATATTGAACGACTCATTTGGATGTCTACACATAAAGATATGATTTATCAAAGTTGGGACCAAAGATGCTGGAATCAGGGACAGGATGTTGGATGAACAGTGATTTCAAAATGTTGACCAACATTGACCTGGTCAAGTCATGGTCAATGAGTCATTTTCCCCTGAAAGAGCATCAAGCTATGTTCGTGTATCTTTTTGAACCACTCCATTCCAATTTTTATAGAATTAGTTATGATTTTTTGAAGTCAGGTCACTCCTCTGGAATTGGCACAATGAACAGTACTCGCTAAGAGTAAAATTCCAGATTGAGTAATTTGACTTCAACAGCCTTGGAAGTGGTTCCAGATGCTACTGTTTGGTCCCTAAGACATATGAAAGTGAGGGTGTTATAGATTCCTACATGACAAATGCTCAGCTTTGACCTAGTCAAAAGTCACTTTTGACCAAGTGATCATAAAGACTATGTTTGGGCTTAGTGGTTTTTCGTGCAGAGGAATGTGAATGATCAAGATGGAATTTGTCTCTCACATTCGTAAAGAGATATTACTGGGCCCCTTGACGAGTGAGTCTGAGAAATGTATGGCCATACTATAATGGAAATGTATGAGAATAAATCAAATGTAATTCCGTCTTATCTTTATTTTAAATTAAATAAATGGGTGAATTAAATCTGTGGGACAGATTTAATACAAACACTATTTATTTAATTAGTTTCTTATCAAAGTATACAATATATGATATTGTATTAATTTCATAATTAATATAAGATTAATTCCAAAAATCTAAGTCTGGGGTAACACACATAGCATCCTATATATATGATATTTAGGATCTACGGTTGGGATAGAAAAAAGGGTGAACGGGAATTCTCAAAAGGTTTGCAGATAAGAAACTGCCAAAATAGAGACGGAGAGGATGAATTCTTGAGTAAGTCCTAGAGGGACAGAAGGCGCTAGCATGTCGTTCGTAGTTGGAACGCTGTTCGTGTGGATACCAGTAGAGGAAGCCGACCTGAGTCGTCGACTTCTTGCGATTGAAAAGAGATCACGAGCCGCGGAGAGAAGCTGTGGACATCGCAACCAGAAGCTGAGAAAGTTGCGACTGAATACTGAGGGTAATACTTCTTTCCACTTGACTTAAACACATACGGTAGATCTTGGCAGGGAATGGAGAAATTTTTAAGTTAATTTCTGCTGCGTGTCTTCCAATTCCTTACAATTCATACATTCATCATGATCTAAATCACCTAACATTTATAACATTAAACTCAATTAACTACTTAACCCCTAACTTTGTGCATTGACTATATCGCACACAATTTTATCCAAGTAATCCAAATATGGATTTAGAATTTCAAAATTCCAATGTCTGCTTCAAGTCTAGACAGAAAAAGAAACAAGGCATACAGCTTGCCAAAAATTCCTCTTTTCAATTCCAATGCTTCAAAGACATTGAACTTACTTAACCCTACACAATTTTGCATTTAAACCCATTAGAAACTTTAAAATCATAAAATTATAATCACTATTCATACACATGAATAGTAACATATAAGGTTTAAAATCCTCCCTTTATCAATTTCAATATTTTCGAGGTTCCAATCTTATTTAATCATACGCAAAATCATCATATAAATTAATTGGAAGCATTAGAACAATGAAATTCAATCTTCTTCCTCCATTTATGTCCTAGGTAAAAATGTTACATAAATTGGGATTTCAAGGATTATACTATTAATTCAAACAATAACCAACAATCTAAGTCCATCTAAGTTAATTTTTCATGGTTCTACTTTGCTTTTCTTCTTTCTTCATTTCTATCTAGATTTGGATAGCACCATTGCAAACAGAATATCTCACTTTTATCCTTCCAAAACTCATACAAATAAACTAGGAAGGATTACATACCTTAAGCTCTAACAACCTTGGAATAAGTTGCCTTGAACTTACTCTTGGAATTTCTTGGATTAGGTGAGTTTTTATTTTACAAAAGTTTCCCCTTGGCTTCACTTTAGTTCTCAGTTTTGTGAATGAATGAGGGGTATTTTGTAACATCCTTACTTTTGTACGTCTTAGGATATTTTCTTCATGATTCATCATCCTTTTTCATTATTCACAAACCTGTAGGATTGGGTTTACATTAAAAGGAATGAGATTTTTGGGAAAATCTCATTAGCAAATATTACTAAACAATGCATACATTAATATAGATACTTGTGCTTGCTTGTGAAAGTGTTAACATTGTGTAATATGCATGCTTCTATGTAACGTATGAAATATAATTGGCCAAAGTAATCATAGCAATAGAGCTTCATACATAAGCACATATGCAACACAATTCAACAAAGTTATAGCACATTCAAGCATAGCATTCAATGCATACAAGTTTAGGATAAGTTTACTACCTCATATACTTGACTCTCTTTCACTTCACCTTGCTTCTTTCTTCTCACATCTCTTGGACATGTGGCTTCTTCTTTTGGAGCATACCAATCAATTCTTCACATCACATAATCATTCATTCATCACAATCTAACTTCCTTGAGCATTAAGTTCACTTTAACTAACATAACTCCCTCTTGCACATTAAGCTCATTTACTTTTCTTAATCTTAACTAATAGACTTGGCCTTTGAATCAATTGATATATTGACTTTACCCTACACAGTTTCATCTTTTCAATCCATTTATGAGCTTAGAATCATGAAATTCTAGCTCCTTCATGGCCTGCTGTATATTACCAAACATATGCACACAATTCTTTTAAAAATTCTCATTCTGATTCTAATACTTCCCATACTTGCTTCTCCACTTTACCCCAGACAACTTTTCATTTTAAAACAATTGAAAGCATCAAAATCATGAAATTCCAAGTACTATTCATGTGAGTGAATAGTACCGTGAAGAATTTGAAAAGCTATAATCTTGAAATTTCAAAGCTACCAAGGTTCAAAACCTTTCCAATCCCACACAAAATCATCATATAAATTCAATGGAAGCATTAAATCATTGAAATTCCATTTCCTTACATCATGAACAATACAGACTGAACAGGTTCACCCATGGCAAAGTCAAGAACATCAACTTGATTTAACAACTAATTATTTAACTAGCTTGTTTAAGCTTCAATCATAAATCTCTAACTTTAATTTCTTCTTTCTCCTTTCATCTTAATATTTTTTGAAAAGCACAACACCTTAGAGAGAACTCAAATTTTCTCCATGAAAATCCTAAGTTTAGCTAGGATAAATTGCTTACCTTTAATCTTTAGCTTGCTTGAACTTTGGTACCTTGAATCTTCTTTGTCTTGGCTTGAGTTTCAATTTTACAAAAGTTTCCCCAAGGTATCATGAGCTCATGGTTTTGGGCAGAATTTGGGGGGTATTAATAGAAAAATTCATGGAAAATCAATGGCCAATATTACTTTGTGCACTATTTGATTTAAAGGCTCACATTTAATCGTGGATTTAACTTTTTTCAAAAAGCTAACTGTGACATCATCCATGACATCACAAGGGATAACTCAACGGACACCTCATAGGGTATGTGGTGAAATTATCATGCAAGGAAGCCTCTAGAAAAAATCCAGTCTAATCTGGTACCAATCGGAGTAGTTTCACAACAACTAAACTTTTTTCTATTCCTAATTTTTTATAATATGCCAGGATATGTATTCTATCCTGGAAATCAATGTCTAGGTGTCTCATACCATTAAAATTGTTATACTGAGTATTTATCTGCCACCCATCCCTTAGAAAGACTAAAATACCCTTAGTGTCCTTTCTTGCACTATATTGACCCTAAGGGTAAAATCATCTTTTCACCATTCTTTGTATTGCCTCAGGGCCTATACTGACCCTAAATAATCATAATTAGGCTATATCACATGTTTTTAGCCTATTCCAGATGACTAAAATACCCTCCATCCATCTCTGGTACAATCTGGGCATCTAGGGGCATTTTCATAATTTTACACTTTTTCTAGACACTGGCCCCTTCTACTAATAAACTGATACCTTGGGTTTTAGGCCCTCCTTGGCATTATCATAGACCTATATATGGGTTCATCTGATCTCATCCTATCTAGGCTTACATACCGATAAGTTCTATTATCGGATCATCGGTGTTTTCAAACCCCCGTTAAAATTCTCTAATATAGGGATAACTTTTTATACAGAACTTCTTTCGAGGTTCTGTCAGATCCATGACATTTGACACTGTAAGACACGCATTCCTATAATTCCTCCAGTTATATCTGAAGTCCATAAAATTTGATAAAATTTTATATAACTTTCTGACTATCAAATGAATATCTGCTGTCTGGATCCCTAATAAAATTTTTGTATCATTCTAGATTGACCAGTGAAACTTCCTCTATTTATTGATGGAATATGGGACTGAAATACTTTTGGCCAGTTATAACCTTTTTCGGGCTAACCTTTTCATAATTACAATTTTGCGCTTGAACTTTTACTCAATTACATCTAAGTCCCTTAACTTTTGAAAATTATCACTTTTGGCCTAACTTTTGTTTCTACTTTAAGTTTTGTTTAGATCCCTTTCTTCCTTCAAGACTCATTTAACCTCTATTATTTCTTCTGATCATCGTCATAATCCTTTCCAAACCTCTTTCCTCTATCAGTATTATACAGATAGGGAAAAATTAGGATATAACATTTCTACCCCGTTAAAATAAATTTGGTCCTCAAAATTTACTTAGCACCTTAGTCAACAATCTTGGATAGATATTCTTTTTCACAGTTTATGACTAATGATTGGGGTATCTATTTATTATCTTTTATTTTGACATCTTAACGGAGTACATTTCATGTCCGTAGATCTTCATATCATTACTATGATCATTCCTTTATTATGAATCAACTCAATCAGAGTTTAACTCCAATTCATTCTATTACTTACTTTCTTGCTATGCATATATCTACATATGGACTTCTAACTATACTAAACTTGTGAGTAGTGTCCATTTATTTCATATTAATCTCTCTCATATACTACTATACTCTGGAGTTTCTGTTAATGATTCATCATACTTCTTAGAGCAATTACTTATTGCTCATCTGGGTATTTAGCGAAATTCTCTGAACATCCATAAAACTTTATCTCTTATTTTCATATCATCATACTTCTCATCATCTTTAATAACTTGTCATAATATAGAGAGAGGATTTATGTTAGAGAGAGGACTCATTTGTGTTGCTTCACTACTAAATAGGAGCACATAAGAGCATATAGGAGCACATACTCTAACATGCATAATGCTTGGCCAACATATTGCAGGACTACATTCCTGCCCATGAATGCAAAGCTCTAACATTGGAGCTCAAGCATTCCTTCTCTTAATATGCACAGCTCTAACACTCAGAGCTTGCACAGCTCTAACACTCAAAGCTTGCATTGCTCTAACATTCAGAGCTTTAGAATATTTTGTAAACATAACATAATGCCTGGCATTTCATGCAAGTAGTGAAAGCTCTCACTTGCTCCTTTATCTCTAACTTATCATTCAAACATCTTATCCCTTTCAAAAATAGAGCCTCTCAATCTGTTTATAAGGCTAGCTATAAAGCCACTTCATATCATACTTCTTAGTACATATTTCTTATAACATATCTCATTATGGACTTTTCATAGCATATCTCATTTCACATTTTTTCCATACCATAACATGGTATATCTGGTCAAATCTGGCTATATCATAGTTTATCTTGCTTTGTCATAATGTATTCTAAGATACAACATGTCAAACATTTTCTTTATTTTAGAACTTTTTTAGCTTTTAAGGGATTCTTTTAAATATTTCCTTTCAAATTCATTTCATTTGAACTTGATATAAGGGTTCTAGTCTCTTACTGTTCGTAACTCTTTTTAGCTTCTCATAGCTCTTTCTATCATTTTACATAACTCTGTGCATATATGCCAATTTCTATGGCATTTACACCTTTTCTATCACTTCCAAGGAGTTCACCCATCATTGGGCTACTCTTGCCTGAGCACGCTTAACTGAAATATGTAGATAAAAATATGAAGTACTAGTGCTAACAACCTCCAACCCTGGTACTTTACTATCTTAGACCCGTCTTATACTATCTCTTTTGGGTTTATCTGGCCTTCTAATCTCTTTGTCCTCATCTGGAGGATCTACTTACCTTTCATTCTTATTCTTTGTAATCTTATCATAAGGATCTCTTTATTCTCATTTGACCCTTTATCATATCTTATGAATATTCTTATAAATCCTTGGGATTTAGGACTAACAACTATAACTTTGATCACTTAGTTTCTGTTACGTGCAAGGAGATTGTGAGTTCAGTCCCTCATAGTAATAAGGCTATCTGAAACTAGCATCATGGGTACTCTCTCTGTTATGAGTTAACCAACTTGTGAAGCTTATATACCTTAACTTTTCCTTGGTATTCGTCCTTCCAAAGACATACTGTACTTATGGCTCAATACTTTCCTTCTCTAGGCTAGGTCTACTACGACCCTTGGGATCTACTGTAATTAACTGTAAGCCTCTTCAGGATCTAATTGTGACCCTGGAATTCTGTTCTCTGGGAGCCAAACTAGGATCTAACTGCAATCCTCTAGAATATACTATAATTCCATTGTACCGTATTCTCATCTCTAGAAGATATAAAATAACGAACAAAGTTACAAGGTTAATCACTTTCACATAGTTGTTAACTCAACAGATAATTCCCCAAAAATGATCACAGGAGCCAATATTATCTATTAGGACTTTACTCATTTCCTCTATCACTTAAGAATTTCTCAAATCATTCTCATCTTTTATAACTTTACTATATCCATTACTCTAGAGAGCTACACCGGCTCTACCATGCACATATTTATCATTATCTATCCATCTCATCAGAGGGACCTTACTCTATCTGAGTTATATTATCCCATCTCTTGCCTTTATTTCAAAAGCAATCTTACTCTATCACAAGAGCAATCTAGCTCTATTACAAAAATATTAACTTATATTACTTAGAAACTACTCTTTCTTAGAGCCATATCATCTTTCATAACTACTTCTCATTTCATTTCATATTCATAGCATATCACTCATATAACTTACCCCTACTGAAGGGATATATCTTGAGTGTCGTAATCATTTATCTGTAGATTCACTATTAATCCTCATCTTTATCCCATTGACTATCATTGTTTGATAATAAATTCTCTTTCTATTCTTTGGGAATTAACTGGCTAAATATTTTGTTCATCACTTTTCTATTGCTCTATCATCATCAGGTCAAATTATTTAATTGCATATCGTAGGATATGGGAGCAATAAATTTTTCAAAACTTTCTCATCATATCTACTCTACCCTACATGTAATATAAAGGGGAGTATTCATTCATCATAGCATACTCAACATGCATAATATGCAAGGAGATGTAATCATTTAAGCATTCTCTAACATGCGTGTCATCATATGACAACTGCAAGAAGATGCAACTTCTCATCATAACGTATGGCAACATAAGCCATATTACTATTACATAGTTTGCTCATATATCCCTTATACTCACATTACAATTAAACAGTTAACTAGGTAGACTTTAAAGTATTCTATCCCTTAATCACCTTAATCACTAAGTCCTGATCATTTATTCAGAATCTTGAATCATTTACTTGTTTCACTTAGGCTGTCACATCACCCTCTTGTTAGGGTATAAATTCAACCCTTATTTACTCTTTCTTACATAGGAATAGGGGAGTCACTTTATCTTTGAATCTGTGGCTATCTTACTAGACCATATTCATTCTTATCATAATATTTCTCATCGCCTATAAGACTTTAATGTATCTAACCTAAAGGACTTATACGTCCTTGGCCTCACCGTAATCTAGTGGTAATATATAACTGAGTCAGCTATTTCCTTTTAGCTAACTGAGGAAATGTCTGGCTCATATCTTTATACTATTTATACTTTTAAGTTTTCCCTTATCCTCCTGTACTACTAACAGGTGAGAAAATGTCTCTTATTAAGCCTCAAGGTTCATGTAGATGAACTCGGCTAATTATTCATCAAAGTGTTTCTCTTTCCTTTGCTCTAACCCTTAGCCTCACACTTACCTCTATCTAATTGAGAGAAATGATTCTTTTAAACTCTTCGAGAAAAACTTCTTAAGTGAGCAGATCATTCTCCATCTCGTATAGAGTAACTTCTATATTTCTCTATTATCTCTTAACTTTTTCTATCTATCAGTCTCAGTCTGCTCTTGACTGGACTATGATTTCTTTCTGGTCTACCTTTGAATCCTAACTAATTTAAGTCATATGGGACTCATTCATCATCCAGCACTATTACTTCTATTTTCTTGGGTAGCGCAATAGGTTACTATCCCTTCATGATGAGATCCCTCTATTTTGGGAACATTAACTTTCTATCTATTAGCCATCACGTCTTTAACCTTAAGACACATGCTAAGCTTATTTCTAGACAAGTCTCATTCTAACTTCTTATTATTCTATTCAATAGAGACTAGCTGCACAAAGTGTTTCATAATGTAGATCAACTCCTGATGATCATACGAAGGATCTACTTCTGAACCTCTTCTTAAACTGATCTTCTATATCTTAGTACTTTATACTATTTAACTTGCCTACACTATGTGCTAAACCTCTAACTGATAACCTTCAGTGAGGTCAGCATCTTTAGAGTCAATTAAGAGTTCATATTTCATGTCACCATAATATTTGTACATACATTACATTTATGTAAATTACATATTCAGGGTACATATAACTACTATACATATGAGTAATTACTTTACTTTATACTTTACATATTTATATTACCCCTCATCTCCTTCTACATTCTTTTATAGGAAATCATGGACTACACATACTTCTGCACACAGAAGTGGCACCCTTGTCTATCAGCTGGTGGATCATTAGCTATAAACTCACTTAGCTCTATGTGCCATGTCAGGGTATATGGCAGTACCTGACTTACTATCATCCCATGCCAGTCTGCTAGAGCAGTAACTTGATTTAGGTTAAGGCCCTCCACTATGTATCTATTTATCATACTTGCTACGATATTGAGGAACTATAGGTAAACTAACTACTCTTGATTTCTACTTCTATCCATCCCCTGACCTAAACTGAGTAATTCACTTTCCACAGCTTTCTTGAGATTGATACAGTCAGCATTATCTGTCTTTAACAAAGAAGGCTGGGGTTAACTAGGACCAGGAATATCACATTGATCTTTCTCTATAAAGTCACATATTCCTGGACTTTGGGAATGGACATGAACTGTCATAAACTTTGACTGGATGTCTGAATTAGGGGACTATGATCTATTACTCATAACAACTCTATCCTCAAACTTTGGTGGAGGAGAAATAATATCTAGTCTACCCATAATCTAGTACAAGTACTCAGCTTCCTCAGTCGTAATCTATCCTCTCATCAGAGGAATAGAGCTTATATCAGGGTTAGAGGGCACTCCAACAAACTCATACTGCGTAGAGTCATTAGACTCAACATCATCTGGTGTATAACTAGCTTCAGGATGAATCTCTACATGACCTTCATACTATAGGTTTGAGTATACAGAAATATCTATAGGACATTCTATTGTAGACTTTCCTAACTGATCCCCTATACTCTTGTCTAAACTCTCTTCGTTGCTGATGGATGATCAAAGTCTGGATATACACCATGTCTATACATCACTACTGCCCTGGGGTCTCCCTTACTAATTGAAGCCTCTGACTTAACTTTATAAAATATCCTATCTACTCCTGCAATATTTGCTTAATTAAGCAATGCTAACTATCCCAATAAATACCCTAACTTAACATAATACTTACCATTTAGAGTTAGGGTATGGAAACTATCTTATATTATACTAGAAACATATGCTCTGATGCCAAAATGTAACATCCTTACTTTTATATGTCTTAGGGACCATTCATTAGCATTTGAAACCACTTACAAGACCTTAGAAGTCCATTAGCCAAATCTTGAATTTTACTCTTTCTCGGGTTACTATTCATATGGTATTCTAGATTACGCAACAAACTTCAAAAAATCATACTTAATTCTAGAAAAATTGAAATGAAGTGGTTCAAAAAGCTACATGAAGATAACTTCTTGCAATTTAAGAGAAAAATAATTTCCAGACAAAATGATGTGTCAATCAATACAGTTTATTTTCCAAAGTTTATTGTACATTTGGTCAAAAATCCTGGAAACAGATTTTGGTCCCTTACTTTGGAAAATTAGTTCTCTTTGTAAAGGCATCCAAATAAAGCATTCTTGGTGTCAAAATGAAGCTTGGCATGTCATCTAAATGTTTGTAAAATTTCATATATTTATTCCATTATTTACTATTTTTCTTTACATTATGACCATCACTACTTACATTGGTCATACAACAACATTACACATAACAATTATTCACATAAATATATACTATCCAATCCCTAGCTTTTCTTCATGCTTCATCATCCTATTTCATCATTCATAACTTGTGAGATCGGGATTACATTGAAAGAAATGAGAGTTCTGGGGAAATCTCAGTAGCAAACATTACTAAACAATGCATACATTAATGTAGATACTTGTGCTTGCTTGTGAAAGAGTTAACATTGTGTAATGTGCATGCTTCCATGTAACATATGAAATACAATTAGCCAAAGTAATCATACCAACAGAGCTTCATACATAAGCACATATGCAATACAATTCAACAAAGCCATAGTACGTTCAAGCATAACATTCAATGCATACAAGTTTACGATAAGTTTACTATCTTATATACTTGATTTCTTTCACTTTATCTTGCTTCTTTCTTCTCACTTCTCTTGGATATGTGGCTGCCTATTTTGGAGCATATCAATCAATCCCTAACATCACATAACCATTCATCCATCATCATCTAATTTCCTTGAGCAGTAAACTCACTTGAACTAACATAACTTCTGCTTGAACATTAAGCTCACTTATTTTCCTTAATCTTAACTAATAGACTTGGCCTTTGAATCAATTGATGTCTTGACTTTACCCTACACAGTTTCATCTTTTGAATCCATCTATGAGCTTAGAATAATTAAATTCTAGCTCCTTCATAGCCTGCAGTACATAACTGAACATATGCATACAATTATTTCAAAAATTCTCATTTTGATTCTAATGCTTCCCATACTTGTTTCTCCACTTTACCCCACACAAATTTTCCTTTTAAAACCATTGAAAGCATCAAAATTATGAAATTCCAATCACTCTTCATGTGAATGATGAAAGGAATGGGAAGACACACAGCGAAAATTAACTTAAAAATTTTTCCATTCCTTTCCAGGATCTACCGTATGTGTTTAAGTCAAGTGGGAAGAAGCATTACCCTCAATGTTTCTCTGTGACTTCCACAGCTCCTCTCCGCGGCTGGTGATCTCCTTTCGATCACAAGAAGTCGACGGAGTGTTCCTCAGCGACCTCCACCACTTCTCTCCGCGGCTCGTGTTCTCTTTCTGATCGCAAGAAGTCGACGCCTCAGGTAGGCTCCCTCTACGAACGACGTGCTAGCATCTCCTGTCCCTCCAAGGCTTTCTCAACAATTCGCCCTCTCTGTCTCTATTTCAGCAGTTTCTTATCTGCAAACCTTTTACAGATTCCCTTTGGCCTTTTGTGTTATGTGTTGTTCAAAAAACGTAGCTCCTAAAATCAGATATATAGGATGCTTTATATTTTCCTCAACCGAATTAGATTTTGGAATTAATCTATATTAATTCCAAAATTAATACAATATCATATATTGTATGATTTAATAAGAAACTAATTAAATAAATAATGTTTATATTAAATTCGTCCCACAGATTTAATTTACCTATTTATTTAATTTAAAATAAAGATAAGACGGGACTATATTTGATTTATTCTCATAAATCAAATTTGAGATATCATGTCAATTTGAATTTCAAATTCAAACGTGATATAAATTAAATCTTGTAAATATCTCTTATATGAGATATTCTATCAATTTGAATTTTAAATTCAAACGTGATAGAGATTTAATTTATCCTGATAAATTAAATCTCGTAAATATCTCTTATATGAGATATTCTATCAATTTGAATTTCAAATTCAAACATGATAGAGATGTAATTTATCCTTATAAATTAAATCCTATATATTCCTTATATATAATGTATATATATGAATTTATATATATACGAATATAAATATAAATAAATATATACATTAACCTTGGATTATTCATTGAATCTAGACACGTCTTAGATTCAATGAATCTGAGCATCATAGCTCGTGTTGGGCTATTTTGTGTGTGACCCTGTAGGCCCATATGAAGTTGGTAGTGGGCTAATTGCTATACTGGCCCACAAGTCGCAAGCGGTCTCTAGCAAGACATAACGACTACCCAAATTATATAAGGATCGATAAACGATGTAACCTTTTATACAACCATATCATGTCCCTTCTGTCACGCGATATTTTGGTCATGGATGAGGCATGGATAATGTCATCCTCCTATTCCTGACCGTTACTTTCTCGATCCCTGAGTAGTCTGACTATAGAAATGGAACTACCTTTACATTACAGTATGGCATACATTTCTCAGACTCACTCATCGAGGGGCCCAGTAATATCTCTATGAATGTCAGGGACAAATCCCATCTTGACCATTCACATTCCTCCGCATGAAAAACCACTAAGCCCGAACATAGTCTTTATGATCACTCAGTCAAAAGTGACTTTTGACTAGATCAAAGCTGAGTGTTTGTCATGTAGGAATCCATGATGATCTCAGGTCAAAGGGCATAGTGACATGATTTGTATATGAGAGAAGCTTATGACATAACCCATGCAGCTCTCTCATAGCGGGTCGATCTAACACCTTGTACTCTTACATGAGCCTATGACTTTGATTTATATCTCTATACATCTTCAAAGTCATACTGGCCTTATTTCATCTCTGCTCCCACATAGATGACCGATCAGGGACATTTAGGATAAGATCATGAATAATCCAAGGATGGTCATCATAATAAACATGCAAATAATATGATAACACAATTAATAAATTCATAAATTAATAATGTTCATAAGATAATGATTGGCCCTTAGGGCACATTTTCCAACAAGTGAACAGTAACTGTGAAGAATTTCAAAAGCTACAATCTTGGAATTTCAATGCTTCCAAGGTTCAAAACCTTTCTAATCCTACACAAAATCATCATATAAATTCTATAGAAGCATTAAATTATTGAAATTCCATTTCCTTCCCTCATGAACAGTGCATACCGAACATGTTCCATTATGGCAAAGTCAAGAATATTAACTTGATTCAAAAATCAATCTCTTAACTAGCTTGTTTAAGCTTCAATCATATGTCTCTAACTTTAATTTCTTTTTTTCCCTTTCATCTAAGGTTTTTGGACAGCACAACACCTTAGAGAAAACTCAACTTTTCTCTCATGAAAACCCTAAGTTCAAGCTCCCAAATCAAAGGAAAATAAGCTAGGAGAGATTGCTTACATGTAATCTCTAGCTTGCTTGAACTTTCATACATTGAATCTTCTTTGTCTTGGCTTGAGTTTTCATTTTGCAAGAGTTTCCCCTAGGTTCCATGGCTCATGGTTTGGATGCAGATTTTAGGGGGTATTTATAGAAAAATCTTGGTGGAAATCAATGTCCAAGATTAGTTTGTGCACTATTTGATCTAATGGCTCAATTTAATCTTGGGTTTTCCTTTTTCAAAATGATAATTATGACATCATCGATGACATCATCAAGGGACAACTCAAGGGGACACCTCATGGGGTGATGTGGCACAATTCCAATGGGGGAAGAAGGTTTTAGAAAAGATCAAGTCCAATCCGGTACCGGCTCAGTCTGATTCCCTAAAAACTGACTGTTTTATAAATCTAATTTTTCTAAGATTCCATAATACACTTTTTGACCTTAAATCCAGTATCCGGATTCTTCCTACCATTGACATACTTGTACTGGCCACAACGTAATTACAGATCCCTTGGGAAATGACTGAAATGCCCTTGGTTCACTGTCTTATACTATATTAACTCTAAGGGCATAATCGTCATTTTATCCTCTTTGCACTGCCTCAGAGCATATATTGTCGCTGACTAAGCATAGTTATACTATCTTGGAATTTTTGGCCTATCTAGAATGACCAAAATGCCCTCCATCCATCATTGGTACAATCTGGGCATCTAGGGGTATTTTTGTAATTTCAAACTTTTCCTGGATTGCTCTGGACTCTGGCCTACTTAACTGTCCAGTCACCATGTTGGGCTCATGATGGCACCATTTGGGCCTTTATATGGACTCATTGCCTTTATTGCCCTTATGGCTTAATTTACAAGACATCTCTCCCGATCCTATTTATTGGGTATTTTATTTTCACCATAAAATCCCATAAGAATTCTACAAGATTCCTTTTATAACTCTATTAATTTTATAAATTATTATATTAAATATAGGAATTTCTTATAAAGTTTCATCTAAATCTAATGTCTGAAAAATATTGTAATAATTCTTCTGACTTCAAAAATTTATATCAATTAATCGTGATGTCAAATCAAAATTCTATGTTACATTAAACTGACTGGAATATTTTTGTCTATCTACTGGTAAAATTTGGGTCTTATCTTATTCCAGGCATTTTTGGCATGTTTTGGCTCAACTTTGTCATAATTATATTTAAGTCCCTGAACTTTTGAATAACTGCACTTAAGCTCCTGAACTTTTGGCTATTTACATTTAAGTCCCTTAACTTTTGAAAATTACACTTAAGGGCCTAACTTTTATTTCTACTTTCACTTTTTGCCTTTAACCTTTTATACTTTGCGTTTTAGTCTTTCTCTTCCCTTAAGACTCATCTAACCTTTATCTTTTCTTCTGATCTTCATCATAATCCTTTCCAAACCTCTTTCCCCTGTCAGTACTATACGGATAGGAAAAAATTAGGATATGACATTAAATAGAGGAATTGTATATAAAGAAAGAGAAAAAAAGAAAGAGAAAGAAAGAAAGATATAGTTAGATGAAAATTATTTCCTTATATCATTTCCAATAAGAGGAATTGTGAAGAGGAAAGAGATAGATAGATATAGAAGAAAGAGATAGATAGCTAAAAAAGTATTCTGATAGTTAACCAAAACCCCATAGTTTAGAGTATAGCAAAGTTTTAGACAATCTATCATGAAATAAATGGACACTACTCATAAGTCTAATATAGTGAGTTGTCCATAAGTATGAGAAGATAGATAGATGACAAATGGACAAGTAATAGAAAGAAGTAGACTTTGAGTCTAATTGAGTTGACCATGGTAAAAGAGAGTGTAGCAGAATGGAAAAAATATAAAGTTTTACGGATATTGAGAGCACTCCACTACATGCCAAGATAGAAGACTCAATTCCTAAAGATACCCTGAGCCTTAGTCATAAAGTAGAAAAGGCATATAAAGAGAAGACATATCCAAAGTTACTTGACTAAGGTACAAATTAAGTTTGAGGACGAAATTTATTTTAAGGGGGTAGAATTGTAACATTCTGATTTTTCTCTATTTGTATAAGACTAATAGAGAAAATAAATGTGAAAGGGATTGTGACAATAATCAAAAGAAAAGATGATGATTATATAAGTTTTAAGTTAGAAGAAGAAATTAAAGGTATTAAAGGTATAAAGGTATAAATTTTGTCATTTGGACAAAATTTAAACATAGAAAATTCAAGGAAAAAAGAAAAGGGACCTAAATAAAGTTTTGAAATTTTAGGTACCAAATTGGAGTTTTAAATGTCGAAGAAAGGGATTAAAGTGGAATTTGGCAAATTCAGGACAAAGTGTAATTTGGCAAATTCAGAACAAAGTGTAATTTTGCCAAATTCAAAGGGTAAAGTTGCAATTAGGGAAAGTTGAGTCAAAAATGGCCCAAAATGGTATAGAAATGTTATATTCCTAAATTTTATCAGTAAATAGAGAATAGAATTTGGGCTAAGTATATCTATCATAATTCTGATTTAAGGTTATGATAAATTAATATTAATTTTCAAAGTATGAAAATTAGTACAGTATCTTTTGGACTTTAGAATTAGATAAAATTTTGTAGTAAATTCTTATAATTAATATAAGAATTTAAAAATTAACAAAAATAAAAAAGGAGTCATGTAGAATTAATTATGTAATTTAAGGTGAAATAGGACATTAGATAAAAGATTTAAAGAAACACATAAAATTTTTATCAGGACTTTTAGGTCTAAAAAAATGAGACATTGTAAGAAATTCATTTTATATTAGAATTTTTTTTTTAAAAATGTTATAACATAAAAAGAATTATATATAATTTATCTCAAAAATCAAGGTGGTTTAAGGTATATGGTAAAAGAAGTGTCTTGGGATTTGTGTGAATTAGTGAATTGGACCCAAGGGATGCCTAATATGGCTCCAAGATAGAAGGCCCAATGATCCAAGTTAATGTCTTAGAGGCCAAGATAGTTTTTAGATATTTTATGATTTTTTAAAAGAAAGAAATCTAAGAAAAGCAAGAGATAAGGTGAGTTAGCTTTTGAGGTGTCCCAAGTGGGACCAACACCATATTAAAAATACCCCACTTGGAAGCTAAATGCAAGAAGGAAGAGTTTTGGTACATGATAGATTATAATAAAATAATATAAGAATTAAGTTAATGAAGATTAAGGTTAATTAAGCAAGAAAGCAACCAATAAGAGTTAAGATTAAGGTTATGTTAGTTAAAGGGAGGATAAAATGGTCCCAAGATGCCAAAGCTTTTGCTATAAACACCCCTTTGTCTTCACAATTTTGCACAATTAGAAGACCCTTGGGGAAACCACGCCAAAACGAAGAGAGAACTCAAAATAAGATCAAGGAGAAGCCACCCAAGCAAGTACATAAAGTAAGCAATCCTTCCTAGTTTATTTATAAGTGTTTTGGAAGGATAAAACCTATGTTTTAATGGTTGGAAGTTGATTTTTTCCCTTAGTATGCATGCCGGCCAAATTGTAAGAATAAAGAGGGAAGAGTTAAATGAAGTTAGAAGTGTGTAAATAACATTTAGATAAGTTAGTTTAGATGTTGATTATTGAATTTAATTTATATTCTTGACTTTGCATTATCTTGATGCTTTTGGCCTAGGGTTGTTTTAGACCAGTGAAGTGGAATTTCAATGATCAAATACTTCTATTGAATTTAAATGATGATTTTGTGTAGGATAGGAAATTTTGAAGGATTGAAATTGAAAAGGGAAATTTTGAAACCCTTTCTATTACTATTTTGTATATGTGAACAGTAATGAGAATTTCATAATTTTGATATGTCCAATGGATTTAAAATGAAAAGTTGTGTGGAATTAAGTGGAGAAACAAGTATTGGAAGCATTGGAGTCAAAATGGAAATTTTTGAAAGAAAGTACACTTATTTTTGGTTTTGTCCAGAATTTCATGAAAGATTTGGAATTTCATAATTTTAAGCTCATAAATAAATTCAGAAGGTTAAATTGTGTAGGGAAACGTCAATACATCAATTAATTTAAAGGTCAAACCAATTAATAAAGATTATAGAAAGATAGAGGCTTACGGGTTAATTAATTCAAACGCCAATGCCTATGTTGCTTGGATGTTTTATGTGATATTTGCTTACTTTGATTATGTGAAGTATGTATGATTAAATGATATTCTATTTCATTTTATGCTATGATCATATGTTATAATTATGGAAACATGGAAGCATGTAAAGTTATCATTATGCATGCATGATCAATAAGTGCACACATTAATATCAAGCATGTAATTGCATACATTATATTGTATCTGTTTGCTACTGAGATTTCTCCAAAAATCTCATCCCTTCCATTTCAATCCGATCATAGCATGTCTTCTTAAGATTGAGGAGATGAAGATGCATGAATAAAAGTTAAGAATTATTTAGCATAATTTATATGGAATTGTTTGTATCTTATGAAATGTATATATGTATAATTAGTTCTGAAATAGTTTTGAGCCATGAACTTTGAGCTATAATTAAAAGTAGTTATTATTGAATAAATGTATGATAAATTACAATTACTTAGTTAACATGTCAAGCTTTATTTTGACATAAAAAATACCTTATTTTGATGTATGTACAAAGAGAACGGAATTTTAAAAGTTAAGGACAATAAACTGTTTTTAGAAGTTTCGACCAAAATGGCTGGGATCTTTGACGCCAAGTCTGTATTTATTGGCTGAGAATTTTTTCTGGGAAGTATTTTTTCCCTTAATTTCATTATGTTAGATTCCTCTAGCCTTTTGAATCACTTCATTTACATTTTTCTAAAATTAATTATAATTTTTTTAAGTTTGTCGCCAAATATGGAAATGCCAAATGAACAGTAACTATGAAGCTTGGAAATTCCAGATTTTATAATCGAACTTCAGTAGATATTTAAGTGGTTCTAAATGCTATTGAATGGTCCATGAGACATACGAAAGTAAGTTGTTACAAGTATAAAAAGACTTTTCTTAAAATCTAAATAAAGTATTATATAATATTAGAGTAAGTAAAATGAGCCCTATTGTGTCAATACAAGTATTCTACACATAAATTAAAAGGAGAAGGCTATACAATTGATATAATTTTAATCAAACCTTTGAAGTCTTCTCTAATGTCTGAAGATGAGACTATCACCTGAAAAATGTTAATAACCATGGGGTGAGACAAACGTCTCGGTAATCAATAATTATACTCATCAAACATTCTAATATGTGCTCGTAAGGTGTCTAGTAGGACAATTAACAAAGTACAGTAGATATAAAATAACACATTATCATAATATAATCAAATGGATAAATCACCCCAGTTTCTCCAATCAAACCAACCGAACTGCCATATACCCGCCGAACAAACCATGGGCTAGTGATAATTGCCATATGACATGCCACTCAAAGAGCTAACTGGTCAAATATTGTGAATCGACCAAAATACACAAAGCACAAGATCAAACCATAGGTTAATTCACCCTCAAAAAATAGGTGTGGGTGTAGTCATCTGACTCATCAAAACAAAAATAATTGCACCCTATTAATATAGTATAAGGCACAACCCTATTATTCTTCTCGAGGAGCTTTTTATTGGAAGCCTAGCAAATAGGTGACAAAACCATTGAAAACCTGAGTGAAAGTAAAATGGGTTTTCAAGTTTGATTGATTTTTTATGTAATAAAATAAGGGTGCAATAAAATAAATATTTTTGTATTTTTGATTAAGATGGAAATTCAATGGATTGTGAACAAAATCTGTTATGAAAGACTCTTGATGATAGAGGGCTATCTATCTTTGCTCTTAATTTGATATAGGAGTTTTGAAATAACTAAGTTTCAAATAAAACCTCAATCAATCGATTGAGTCCATAGCATTAATAATTCTTAAACTCCTTTGATAACAACTAGTTTAAAAAATCTTGATGAACTGTTAAAAACCACTTAGTGTACAATTAATCAGATGATGAAAATGATCTCGAATGATCATCGATCGATGACTATAGATTTTAAGCAATTGAATTATTTAACAATGATCATTGATAATAGTCCAACTATCTTAAAATCAAAACTGAAATACTATATTAAAAATAAACATCTAAATCATTCGAAGTAAATTACAATTGTCTAATCTAAGAATAATAAATCAACATTCAATCCCTTGTTCATATAATGAAAACCCTAGATATAACAGCATCAAAACATGAAATAGGTGTAGATTAAAATAGAAAACTCCCTAGTGTAGTCCATGAGCTCAAGATATCATATCTATCACCAAGAGACTAAGAATTTAACCTATCATTTGAACCAACTGCATATCTCTTTGCTTTAGAAATAGGCATTTTCAAAAGAGTTCTTCTTGGGTACTATTCATGGTTACTGTTCATTTGGTAATCCAGAACATGTACCTAAATTTGAAAATTCATAATTAAATGTAGAAAAATCAAAATAGGGTGGTTCCAATTTCTTATGAAAGCTCTTTCATTCAAATTTAAATAAAAAGATGTAAAACTCAGGTTTCATTGTCCCTATGAAATCAGTTTATTCGTTGAAAAATACTGTTCATTTGGTAAATCTGGAAGTTCTAGTTTCTTGGCCTTAATGTCAAAAATTCATTTCTCTTTGGTTACTTGTCCAAATGAAATGTGTTACCTATGGATTTAAAGTTCCTTTAAAACCATAAATTTTCATTGAAACATTCATTCATTTACTATACGAAATTAATGATGGAACATCACTGTTTCCAATTGCTCACTTTATCTCAATTCCAGATTTTATCTACAACTTTGAAAAATCATAGTAAATTGAACACTTAACTAATTGAGGTGTTCTTGGTGTCCATTTAAATCTCTATTCTTAGCTATGATCATACCAACTTTCAAGTTCAAAATCGTTGGTTAAGTTGTGGTAATTGTCGTCATAAGGTTACCCCCTCATATTACAACCACGCCATATCATGCTAGATATCCCATCAAGTCATCATCATAGTGTCAAGTGATCAAAATAACTTATTACACAAGTTTAACCATCTATATTTACCCTTTTTACTTGAGATATTCCAGCACCTATAATATGGTTAAGCATATGGAAAGAATGAGATTTCATGGAAATCTCAATAGCAAGTCATACAAACTATAATATCATGCATGATTAATTAGATGCTAAACATGTTATCATGAGATGGGAGATATTTCATAATAATATAGAAGCAAACTCTAACATGCATATTGTCATGACATTAGTTGCAAGGAGTTGCAATCATTCATACTTCATCATCAACATGATGGCATAATCTTAAGCTCAACCAAACATCATAACTAACAAGCAAGCATACAATCAAGCAAACATGAAATTATAGTTAGGTATTCTTGCTACCTCTTAAGCTATCCATGACAAATTCTTCTTGAGATGGTTTCCTTCCCTCAGAAATGTCAAAACCTAGCCATTAAAAAGCAACATTAAGTGACAACTCAACTTCAAAACAATTCCAATACTAGGTTTTCACTAACTTCCATTTTTGTCCATTTAATGTTCCATACTTTCATCTTTATAAAATAAATTCTCATGGTTCATTTCCAAACAATTATTTATGTAGAGTCCAAATATGAAACCAGAATTTCCAAAATCAAACCATACCCTTGGCTACTGTATAGAACCGAAGTGCCACTAGATTTTTCCAAAAATTCACATTTTGATTCTAATGCTTCCAATACTTGTTTCCCTCATTTATCCCCACATAATTTTCCATTGTAAACTCAATGGAAGCATCAAAATCATGAAATTTTAACATATGATAGTGATTCATACAGTAGCAGCCAAGAACACAAAACCCTAACTACATGCATACTTGAATTTCAAAGCTTATACCACTTGATTCTAGCTTGTTTAAACTATCCATAACATAAAATTAATATTCTTATCACATATAAATAGAACTTCCAGAAGAACCCACAAGGGATATATGTCACAAAAACCTCTTAAAACTAAGAGCCAACTTGCTAGATTAAAGTCCAACAACAAGAGAGCTAATTACCTTACTTGTTGCTCCAAGTTGTAGGCTTCTTTCTTGCTTCAAAGAAAAATTTGGTAGAGGTTCCATAAGGTGCTCATGGATGCCACACAAGTCTGATTTGGTGGGTATCTATAGGCAAATTTTGGTGAAAATGGAATGCCAAGATTAGTTTGGTTACTATTCGATCTAATGGTCCATATCTTGCCTTCAACCAAACTTGCCCCATAAGCCTTGTAATGACACCATGAATGACCTCATTTAGGTATGTGTTTGGCTATAAAAAGGTATATATACTGATAGGAAAAATTTTGGTCAACTCCGGTACCGATCTGAACAGTTTCACAAAAACCAGACAGTTTTATGTTTCTAATTTTTATAATATTCCAGAATATGTATTCTACCATGAAACCCAGTGGCTAGGTTTTTCCTACTATTGACATTATTATATTGAGTATTTATCTGCCAACCATCCCTTGAAAAATGACCAAAATACCCTTATTGCACTTTCTTGCACTATATTAACCCTAAGGGCATAATCATCATTTCACACCTCTTTATGCTTCATCTGAGTATATACTGGCTCTAACTAATCATATTTATACTATCTTGGACATTTTTGATCTATCTAGAATGACCAAAATACCCTTCATCCATCTTTGGTACAATCTGGCCATATAGGGGTATTTTCATAATTTTACACTTTTTCGGGGTTGCTATAGACTCTAGCTCACTTAACTATCCAACCACCTCACTGGGCCTCTTGGGATGTCATTTGGGGCCTTAATATTGGTCCATTACCTTTATACCACAAATCCCAAGGAACCTCTCCTGACTGTATTTATCGGATATTTTATTACACTGTAAATTCCCGTAAGAATTCTACAAAATTTCTTTTCTGACTTTGTCAATATGATAAATTCTTATATTAAATATAGGAATTTATTGTAAAGTTTTATCTAATCTTGAGGTTAAAAAAATACTGTAATAATTTTTGCCGACTTTAGGAATTTATATCAATTAATCGGGACCTCAAATAAAAATATGTGTTACGTTAAACTGATTAGAATAATTTTGTCTATCTACTGGCAAAATTTGGGACTAAACTGCTTTTGAGCAATTTTTGTTCTCTTTTGGTTCAACTTTCTCATAATTACATATTTATCCCTCAACTTTTGATAAATTACATTTAGGTCCTTAAACTTTTGATAATTACACCTTTTGGCCCAACTTTTGTTTCTACTTTTAGTTTTGGCCTTAAACCTTTTCAAATTTTTGTCTAGGTCCTTGAACTTTCCTTAGTTACCAGTCCCTCTCTTTTCTTCCTTAATCTGATACAGTTTACTTCAAGAATCTCATGTCTATTACATATAAGCTGTACATATACATCATATAAGAAAATTGGGAATATGACATTTCTCTCCCCCTTAAAGTAAATTTCGTCCTCAAAATTTACATTACATATATACTAAGAAAATAACTCAGGATATGCCTCCTTCATTCTTTCCTCTGCTTCACATGTAGCTTCATTCTCAGTTAATCCTTTACAAACCACCTTAATTAATGAGATTTGTTTATTTCGCAACTGCTTGACCTTTTGATCCACAATTCGTACTGGTCTAACTTCATAGGTTATGTCATCTTGTAGTGTAACATCATTTTGTTCAGTCACGTGTGATGGGTCTGGAACATACTTCTTCAACTAGAAAACATGGAATACATCATGTATCTTACTGAGATTTAGAGGAAGAGCTAACTTGTAAGCCACAAATCTTATTCTTGTGAGGATCTGGAATGGCCTGATGTATCTTGGATGTAACTTCTTCACCTTGATTGATCATCCAACTCCTATAGTTAGAGTTAACTTAAGGAACACATGTTCTCCTTTTTAAAACTCTAATGGCTTCCTTCTGACATCAACATAACTTTTCTGTCTGCTTTGAGCTATTAGCAATCTTTTTCTAATCTTATCAATTTGTGCTACTACTTGATCTACTATATCAGGACCAAACATCCTTCTTTTGCTCAACTCTAACCAGCACAAGGGAGATATACACTTATGTCCATAAAGTGCTTTAAATGCGGCCATATGGATACTAGCTTGGTAACTATTATTATATACAAATTCTATTAATGGCATATGGACATCCCAACTCCCTTTGAAATCCAAAACACATGCTCTCAACATATCCTCTAGTGTAAGGATCATTCTCTTAGATTGACCATCTGTTTAAGGATGATAAGCTGTACTAAATCTGAGAGTATTGTCCATTTCTTTATGCAAAGCTCACCAAAAATTAGATGTGAATTGAGGATCTTTATCAGTTACAATACTACTTAGGACACTATTCAATCTAATAATCTCCTTGACATATAGCATTGCCAGTTTCTCAAGAGAATATTTCTTATTAATGGCAAGGAAATGAGCTAACTTTATCAATCGGTTAATTATTACCCATATAGCATCATACTTAGTGGAAGTCATGGGTCATCCTACAACAAAATTCATAGCAATACTATCCCATTTCCACCCAGGTATATCTAGTGGTTATAGTTTTCCTGCTGGCCTTTAGTTCTCAACCTTTACTTTCTGACATGTTAAGCACTTGGATACATATGCCACAACATCCTTCTTTAATCCAGGCCACAAAAATAGACTTTTAACATCATGATACATCTTGGTCATACCCGAATGTACTGTATACCAAGTTTTATATGCTTCATCTAAAATCTTCTCTTTTAATTCTATTGCATCTGGAATATAGGTCTTCCCCTAAACCGTAGTAATCCATCCTGGGAGATTTCAAAATTTTTAGTTTTTCCTCTCTCCAGCTTATTCTAAAAAATTGCTGCGAGCTTATCATACTTTTGAGCTTCTTTTGTCTCATCTTCAATGAAAGCTCTAACCTGCACTCCTTCATAAGGATTTTTTGCTACCTGCATCTGGTATAACATACTTCAATCTCTAACATCCTCTATCAATTTCAACTATTTGACTATTAGACTTGCCACCTACACTACTTTTCTACTTAATGCATTAGCTACAACATTTACTTTTCCTAGATGGTACTTAATTTGGAAATCATAATCCTTCAAAAATTCCATCTGTCTCATTTGTCTCATATTCAATTATTTTTGGTCTTGCAGATACTTTAGGCTTTTGTGGTTACAATACAATTCTATGGTAGCTCCATACAGATAGTATTTCCAGAGCTTGAAAGCATAAACCACCGCTGCAAGCTCCAAATCATGAGTATGATAATTTTCTTCATGTGACTTTAACTGCCGAGAAGCTTAGGCTACTACTTGACCCTGCTATATTAATACACATCTCAACCCTTGCTTACTATCATCAGTATAGACTATATAAGTCTAAGTTAGGTCTAGAATAATCAGTATGGGAGTCGTAGTTAATCTTTGTTTTAGTTCTTGAAAACTACCCTTGCACTTCTTGTCCCACTTAAATTGCTGGTTTTTTCTGGTCAACTTGGTTAATGGCAAAACAATTAGAGAAAAGTCCTTAATAAATCTTCTATAATACCCTGCTTGGCCCAAAAAACTTCTAATCTTTGTCACTATCCTTAGTTGTTTCCAGCTCAATACTGCTTCAACTTTGCTAGGATCAACAGTTGCCCCTTCATGGGATATGATATGACTGAGAAATTTGACTTCTTGAAGCCAAAACTAACATTTACTAAGTTTAGCATATAGTAGTTTTTCTTTAAGAGTACTAAGAACAATTATCAAATGCTTTTCATGCTCTTCTGTAGATTTGGAGTATACTAAAATATCATCAATGAATACCATAACAAATTGATCCATATAAGGCTTGAAGATTCTTTTCATATAATCCATAAAAATTGTAGGTGCATTCATTAGACCAAAGGGCATTACTAGAAATTCAAAATGACCTTAACAAGTCCTTAAAGCAGTCTTTGAAATGTCATTTGCTTTAATCCTGAGTTGGTGATAACCTAATCTCATATCAATCTTAGAGAATAAACTTGCTCTAGCTAACTGGTCTAACAGATCATCAATCCAAAAAAGAGGGTACTTATTCTTAATAGTAATCTTTTTCAACTCCCTATAATCAATACATAGCCTAAGACTACCATCCTTCTTCTTAACGAATAACACTGGAGTACCCTAGGGCAAAGCACTTGGTTAGATGGAACACTTCTCTAAAAGCTCCTCAATTTGCTTCTTTAATTCAATCAACTCATTGGGAGCCATACAACATGGGGCTTTAGACACTGGTATAGGTCTAGGTACAATGTCAATTGCGAACTCTACTTCTTGTTCTAGGGGTAATCCTTGAATCTCTTTTGGAAAAACTTTAGGAAAATCCTTAACTACTGGAATTGTCTCAATTCCCTCTTCTACTTCTATTTGACTCTTCTACAAAAACTTTAGAATTTAAATATTTGTGACTTGTGGATAAAGAACTAGAGTCTTGTTCTTGCAATCCAGCATCACATTATTAGCAAATAACAAGTTCAATCTAATTATGACATTGATCTCCTGGAAAGGCATGCATATTAAGTCTAGAGTAGTGTAACAATGTTCATACCGAATATCAGTATTTAGGCAAACATCATATGTGACTACTCTAGCATTTGTAAGGTTGTCACACATATGTCATAATGTAACTTGTTAACTATAAGGCCTATACATTTAGCACATTTATAGGAAAAAAAGGAATTACTTGCACCTAAATCAAACATAGTAATCACAGAGTGATTATTGAGATAGATTGTACCTTGTATCATCTCGGGTGACTTCTGAGCATCTTCCCTTGTCAGTGCGAACACTCAACCTTGAGTTTGTGGCCTTTGATCATTCACTGCTTGAGGACAATTTTTAGAAAAATGTCCAGGTTTCCCACATGTGTAACAGACATTCTGTCCCATCAAGCACAGCCTATCGCCATAATTCTTCCCACACTTATCACACACTCAGAATCTTGAGTCTCTATTGCCTGTATTACCTCGAAAGTTCCCTCGAGCAGGCCTTCCATTCTGCCACTACCTCTTCTTCTTTCTATAATAGCTACCACCACCGGCCATATCTTGACTCTAACTAGTCCTTTCAGGAACAATACTCCCTTTGCTCACTCGTTTCATTAACATTCGATGATTTAAACTATTTTTAATTATTCGACATGCCTCCACTATTTTGTTGAATTAGCTATATTGCTGAAGAGTAATCTTCTCTTTCAAAGTAACATTCAGCCCTCTAATAATCCTTTTTGTCATCTAGCGCTCATCATCTACTTGCCAAAGATAAGTGGAGTATTGGGAAAGACAAATAAACTTAGCCAGATATTCATCAAAATATTCCTTCTCTCCTTGCCCGAGTACAAGGAATTCAGTTTCTCGCTTGTCACGTACTGACTGGGGAAAATATTTCTCATAGAACTATTCAATAAATACTTCCCACGTAATAGGAATGTTTTTGGCTTGTAATAGTAGTTTAGTGTTCTTCCACCATCAGTCTGTATCCTTCTATAACTGATAAATAGCCATATGGGTTTTACTTTCACATGCACAGCCGAGCACTTTGAAGATCTTCTCTAACCAACTGATCCAATCATCCGTTCTTTGAACATCAAATGTCCCCTCAAACGTCGGAGGACTGTGCTTACAGAACTTGGTTATCTACTACTGAATACTTATAGAATAAACCACATGTCCAGTCTACCTAGGTGGCTCTATCGACTACTACACCATCTCTAGTTCTACATCAGCTACTTCTACAGGCTTTGGATGCCTTAAATTGCCTACTGCCTCTATTACTACTAATGTTATAGCAGCTTCTCTCTCTTGGACGCTTCATGCTTGCACTGTCGTATCTCCTCAATCATCTTTTGCTATTGCTCTAAATGTTCTAGAATTATCTGATTAATATCCCCAGGCTTTTGTGGTTCTCCTGAGGAAACAGTCCTTCTTGTTCGTACCATTTTATTTTACTATCTAAATAGGAGAGGAATATAATAATTAACATAATTTATATTTCATCCAAAACATGGCATACAACTAGTTTAGTAACATTACACAAATCTTTTATACATAACATAAGTACGTGTATAACATCATCATCATTCATAAGTACATAGACAACATTAGTATTCATAAGTACAACCATTACACTACACTTTCTTACAAGTGAATATGATGAACTCTTCTGTTGTATCCTTATTTTCAACCTTAATTGTACTCATTTGAAAGTCATTGGAACCAATTGCATAGTCTTTTTCTTTAGAAACATTCATTTTCAAAAGAATTGCTCTCGAGTACTGTTCATTTGGTAATTCTAGAACATGTATCCGACTTTAAAAATTCATAATTAAATGTAGACAAATTGAAATAGGTTGGTTACAATTTATAGTGAAAGCTCTTTCATATAAATATGAGGGAAAAATATAAAATTGAGATTCCATTGTACCAATAAAATCAGTTTATTCATTAAAAACACTGATCATTTGGTAAAATCTATAAGTTCCAGTTTCTTTGCCTTAACTTCAAAAATACATTTCTCTTTAGTTTCTTACCTAGATGAACCGTGTTACCTATGAATTTAAAGCTCTAGAAGTTCTGTTTAAGTTTATGAAATGTCAAAGAAAATCATTCATTTACTATATAAAATTCACGTTGGAAGGTCACTGCCTCCAGTTGCTTACTTTCTCTTGATCCCAGATTTTAACTTCAACTTAGAAAAATCGTAACAATTTGAATACTTAACCAATTGAGGTGTTCTTGATGTTCATTTAAAGCTATGTATCTTAGGTACTATCATGCCTAATTTTGGATTTAAACTCATTGGTTTAGGCATTATAATCATCATCACAAAGCGTCAGCCTCAAAACACAATTACAGGATTATACATCATACATCCCAATATATACTTCCATAGTGTCAAGTAACTCATGTAACTCATTATACAAGTTTAACCATGCATGTTTACCCTCTTTCCTTGGGAAGTTCGAGCACCTATGATATGGTTATGTGTATAGAAAGAATGAGATTTCATGGAAATCCTAATAGCAAGTTACACAAACCATAATATCATGCATGATTAATTGGATGCTTAACATGTTATCATGATATGGGAGCTACTTCATAATGGTACATAAGCAAACTCTAACATTCATATTGTCATGACATTAGTTGAAAGGAGTTGCAATCATTCATACTTCATCATCAACAATATGACACAATCTCATGCTCAACCAAACACCATAACTAATAAGCAAGCAAACATGAAACTATAGTTAGGTATTCTTTCTACCTCTTAGCTATCTTTGTCAAGGTCTTCTTGAGATGATTTCCTTCCTTCACAAATGTCAAAACCTAGCCATTACACAATAATATCAAGTTACAACTCAACTTGAATACAAAACCAAGACTAGGTTTTCACTAGCTCCCTTTCTTTCTGTACTTTATGTTTCATACTTGCATGTTTCCCAAATAAATTTTCATAGTTCATTTCCACATAATTTTGCTACTATTGACCGAAGTGAATGCCCTTATTTTTCAAAATTCACATTTTGATTCAAATACTTCTAATACTTGTCCTCCTACGTTATCCCCATACAAATTTCCATTTTAAACTCATTGGAAGCATCAAAATTATGAAATTCCAACATATGAATAGTGTCATGTACAATACCAGCCATTAACACAAAACCCTAACTTCATGTATACTTGAATTTCCAAGCTTATACCACTTGATTCTAGCTTGTTTAAACTTATCTAAACTATCCATAACATAAAGCTCATATTCTAACCATATATGGATAGCACTTCCAGTAGCAACCTCAAGGGAAATATGGCATAAAAACCCCTTAAAATCAAGAGCTAGCTTGCTAGAATAAAGCTCAAGATCAAGGGAGATGATTGCCTTGCTTGTTGCTTCAAGTTGTGTGCTTCTTTCTTGGTTGAATGGAAATTTTTCAAGAGCTTCCATATGGTTCTTCAAGCATTCAGAATGGGTATGAATTGATAAGCTTGAGTTAAAATGGAAGGCCATGATTGATTTGGTTACTATTTGATCTAATGGTCCATATTAATTTTTGCACAAACTTGCCCTAGAAGCCTTGCCTTTTGATGCCATGCATGACATCATTTAGGTCATGTTTGGCTAGAAAAAGTAAAATATACTAATAGAAAAAATTCCAGTCTGGTTTAGTACCGATCGGAGTAGTTTCACAAAAATCAAACTGTTTTATGTTCCAAATTTTTATAATATTCTAGGATATGTATTCTGTCCTAGAAACTAGTGTCTAGGTTACTCATACCATTTACATTGTTAGACTGAGTATTTATCTGCTATCCATCCCTTAGAAAATTACCAAAATACCGTTGGTATCATTTCTTGCACTATTTTAACCCTAAAGGCATAATTGTCATTTTACCCCTCTTTGTACTACCTCTGGGCATATATTGGCTCTAACTAATCATATTTATACCATATTACATAATTTTGGCCTATCCAGAATGATCAAAATGCCCTCCATCTATCACTGGTACAATATGGGCATCTAGGGGCATTTCCGTAATTTTTTACTTTTCCTGGACTACTCTGGACTCTATCCTACCTATCTGTCTATTCACCATATTAAGCTCATGATAGCGCCATTTAGGCCTTAACACAGGCTCATTGCCTTTATGTCCTTTATGGCACAAATCCCAAGACAACTCTTCTTATCATATTTATCAGATATTCTATTCCACTGTAAAATCCCGTAAGAATTCTACAGGATTCCTTTTCTAACTCTGTCATTTTTATAAATTCATATATTAAATATAAGAATTTACTATAAGATTTCATCTGATTATGAGGTCTAAAAAATACTGTACTAATTCCTTCTAACTTCAGGAATTTATATTAATTAATCGGGACCTCAAATCAAAAATTCTATGAATCCTTTAAATGATCGAAATAACTTTGTCAATCTACTGGTAAAATTTAGGTCTAATATGATTCTAAGTATTTTTGAGCATTTTTCAGTTCAACTTTCTCATAATTATATTTAGGTCCCTGACTTTTTGCTTATTTATATTTAGGTCCCTAAACTTTTGATAATTACCACTTATGCCCAACTTTTGTTTCAACTTCAACTTGTTGCCTTCAACCTTTTCTAATTTGTGTTTAGATCCCTAAAATTTCCTTAGTAAATAATCCTTTTCTTTCCTTTCTCAATCTGCTACTGTTTATTACAAAATCTCATACCATTATAGATAAACTATAAGTATACATCAAGTAAAAAAATTGGGGATATGACATCTTCTACCATAAAGATCTAATATGGAATGCTCTCATAGGGTTCTTCCTCAAAATATTGATCCAATCCCACTCTCCAAGTCTCAGTGAGGGGTAAGATATCATCCATAATATTGGTCCAATCTCTAAGGGTAAGAGTGTTTGGATCAAAAGCTTGATAAGCCTCCTATACTCTGGTTCTAAATCCATGTAAATTTTGTAGTCTTGTTCTACCTCCCTGACCAACGGTCGTCCTAGGTCATATAATTGCCTGACAAATTCCATAGCTTTCTCAAACCGTTACTCATTCATATTTCTTCCTGGTACTAGCTCTATACTCTGGTTATTGTCTAGGTGTATCACCACAATTAGTGTCTTTGATCTACTAGGACCTGGGAATCAGTCCAGGTGTATCATTAGGCCCTACTAAAGAGCTATATGATCTATCCAATTATGAGTCACTAGAATCTATAATATGTATTACTGGAGAGAGCCCATAGTCAGGATCATTCTCTATCATAAAGACTTCCTCTGAGTTCAACCCAGATTTATCTAACCCAGTTTCTGACCCAGTTTTAGGCTTAATCATCTTGGTCCTACAATAACTAACTTAGTGTCAATTATAAAAGTTTTCAATTATGTATTAGTCTATAACTAATATATTTAGAATATTTCTTAAGCCAAAATCCTTTACTCTGATACCAAAATACCGTATCCTTATTTTCAACCTCAATTATATTTAATTGAAAGTCATTTGAACCAATTACATATCCCTTTACTAGAGAAATAGGCATTTTCCAAAGAGTTATTCTCACGTACTGTTTATGGTTACTGTTCATATGGTATTCCAAAACATGTATCTAACTTTAAAAATTTATAATTAAATGTTGACAAATAGAAATAGGGTGGTTCTAATTTATAATAAAAGCTCTTTCATTTAACTTTGAAGAAAAAAATATAAAACAAAGGTTTCATTGTCCCAATGAAATCAGTTTATTCGTTGAAAAATACTGTTCATTTGGTAAATCTGGAAGTTTCAGTTTCTTTGCCTTAACTTCAAAAATTTATTTGTCTTTGTTTACTTATCCAAGTTAAATGTGTTACGTATTCTTTAAGCCGATAAAAGTTCATGGAAACATGCTTTCATTTACTATATGAAATTAATGATGGAAAGTCACTACCTCCAATTGCTAACTTTATCTAAATTCCAGATTTTATCTCCAAATTTGAAAAATCATAGTAAATCGAACACTTAACCAATTGGGGCATTCTTGGTGTCTATGTAAAGCTATGTATCTTAGGTATGATCAAAACAAATTTCAAGTTCAAAATCTTTGGTTAAGTCATGGTAATTGTCATCATAAGGTTATTGCCTCATATTACAACCAACACCATATCATGCTAGATATCCCATCAAGTCATCATCATAGTTTCAAGTGATCAAAATAACTTATTACACAAGTTCAACTATCTATATCTACCCTTTTTCTTTGAGATGTTCCAGCACCTATAACTTGGTTATGCATATGGAAAGAATGGGATTTCATGGAAATCGCAATAGCAAGTCATACAAACTATAATATCATGCACGATTAATTAGACGCTTAACATGTTATCATGAGATGGGAGCTGCTTCATAATAATACATAAGCAAACTCTAACATGTATATTGTCATGACATTAGTTGTAAGGAGTTGCAATCATTCATACTTGATCATCAACAACAAGCAAGCATTATACCACTTGATAGGTATTCTTGCAATCAAACAATCATTCATACTTCATCATCAACAACTACAAGCAATCATTCATACTTTAGCTCAACCAAACATTATAACTAACAAGCAAGCATACAATCAAGCAAACATGAAATTATAGTTAGGTATTCTTGCTACCTCTTAAGCTATCCATGACAAAGTCTTCTTGAGATGGTTTCCTTCCCTCACAAATGTCAAAACTTAGCCATTAAAAAGCAATATCAAGTTACAACTCAACTTCAAAACAATTCCAATACTAGGTTTTCACTAACTTCCATTTTTTTCCATTTAATGTTCCATACTTCCATCTTTCTAAAATAAATTCTCATGGTTCATTTCCAAACAATTATTTATTTAGAGTCCAAATATGAAACCAGAATTTCCAAAATAAAACCATACCCTTGGCTACTGTATAGAACCAAAGTGCCACTAGATTTTTCCAAAAAATCACATTTTGATTCCAATGCTTCCAATACTTGTTTCCCTCATTTATCCCCATACAATTTTCAATTTTAAACTCAATGGAAGTATCAAAATCATGAATTTTTAACATATGATAGTGATTCATATAGTAGCAGTTAAGAACATAAAATCCTAACTACATGCATACTTGAATTTCTAAGCTTATACCACTTGATTCTAGCTTGTTTAATCTTATCTAAACTATAACATCCTCCTTTTCTTACATCTTAGGGACTATTCAGTAGCATTTAGAACAACTTCTAGGTCGATTGAAGTCAAATCATACAATCTAGAATTTTACTCCCAGCGAGTACTATTCACTTGATGGAAGTATGGAACCTAAAATAGAAAAATAATGGAAGTTAATGAAAACCTAATCTTGGAATTGTTTTCAAGTTGAGTTGTAAGTTGATGTTACTTTGTAATGGCTAGATTTTGACATTTGTGAGGGAAGAAAATCATCTCAAGAAGACTTTGTCAAGGATAGCTCAAGAGGTAGCAAGAATACCTAACTATAATTTCATGTTTGCTTGATTCTATGCTTGCTCGTTAGTTATGATGTTTGGTTGAGCATGAGATTGCGCCATCATGTTGATGATAAAGTATGAATGATTGCAACTCCTTGAAATTTATGTCATGACAATATGCATGTTAGAGTTTGCTTATGTACCATTATGAAGTAGCTCACATCTCGTGATAACATGTTAAGCATCCAATTAATCATGTATGATATTATAGTTTGTATGACTTGCTATTGGGATTTTCATGTAATCTCATTCTTTCTATATGCATAATCATGTCATAGGTGCTGGAATCTCTCAAAAAAAAAAGGGTAAACATAGATGGTTGAATTTGTATAATAAATTATATTGGTTACTTGATACTGTGGAAGGATAGGATGGGATGCATAGTATATGATTAAGTAGTTGTATTTTGAGGCCATGGTAGTGTGATGATATTTATGATACCTTAAACAATTAGTTTGAACTTGAAATTTGGTATGATAATAGCTAAGATATAGAACTTTAAATGAACACCAAGAATGCCTAAATTGGTTAAATATTCGATTTATTATGATTTTTCTAAGTTGAAGTTAAAATTTGGAACTAAGATAAAGTGACCAACTGGAGGCAGTAACGTTCCGACGTTAATTTCATATGGTAAATGAATGAGTTTTTCTATAAAATTTTGTGAGCTTAAAGAAAATATTTGAAGATTCAAATCCATAGGTAACACGGTTCTTTGGATAAATAACGAAAGAGAAATGAATTTTTGAATTTAAGACAAAGAAACTAGAACTTCCAGATTTTACCAAATGTACAGTTTTTTTCAACGAATAAACTAATTCCATTGGAGAAATAAAACCTTAGTTTTATATTTGCCCTTCAAAGTTAAATGAAATAGCTTTCATTATAAATTGGAATCACCCTATTTCAAATTTTTTACATTTAATTATGAATTTTCAAAGTTAGGTACATGTTCTAGATTATCAAATGAACAGTAAACTATGAACAGTACCCGAGAAGCAATCTTTTGAAAATGCATCTTTCTAAGGCAAAAGGCTATGTAATTGGTATAAATGACTTCCAACTAAGTATAATTAAGGTTGAAAATAAGAATACGACATGTGACATACAATATGAAGAGATAGCAGCAATGTATTAAGGGAGAATGATAAGACACAAATTGTGTATGGTTGGTTTCTATGATATTTTCAAGGTCTTATTACAACTTTACCTTTCATTTGATGCCTATATATGTGCTTTTATGGTAATACATGATTGTGCTTGGCAATATGCTAACTAAAGGGTAAAATGGTAAATTAACTCTTCCAAACTGCATAAATATTGTTCTATATTGATTTAGACTTTTACAGTGAGCTTTAGTTTTAAGTCGCAGGCATTTTGGATGAGAACCAAGGAGTAATGTCAGCAGAAAAGAAATCACAAGACAAAGAAAATCATATCACGCTTCTGTGCTTTTTAGTCGCTAACAAAGTGTCCAAAGGTCGTGACCTAATTTCTTATAGGAAGTTCCCTGTATTTACAGGTCGTGACCAAAATATAGATCTAGTCATGACCAAAAGAGACAATCACTGAAGCTGCGTGATTTGGATTAGGTCATGAGGGAATAAAAGGAAGAGAAAGCTGTAGATGTAGGGGCTAGTTTTTGGACCTGATTAGGCTAATAAGCAGTACTCGAATCCTCTCTACACCTTGTCCATAACCTACACACTCATCTTCGGTCTTTCTGCACCTTTCTGCAGAATCTCACATCTCTACATCATTAATCTATCACCTCTTTTTGCTTTCTTCATGGCATCATATCTGGACAGCGATTGTGGCACAGTAGGAGTTATGAGAGGCTAAATCTTTAGTCTCTTGGTGATGGTTTGCATATCTTGAGCTCATGGACTACAGTGCACATGGGGATCTTTCTGTTTTAATCTCATCTTTCTTATGTTTTTATAATTCCTAAATCTAGAGTTTTGATTTTATGAGTAAGGATTGGATATCAATCAATTATGCTAAGATTAAATTTTATAATTAAATTTGGATGATTTGGATGTTGGTTTAATATGATTATTTCAGTTTCAATTTCTGGATAATTGGGTTTTTATTAACGATTGTTGCTAACTAATTTGATTGCTTGAAATCTATGGTCATCGATCGATGATCATTTGAGGGCATCTACATCATCTTATTTAACTTATACGCTAAGTGGCTTTTAACATATCATTAAGAGTTTTTAAATTAGCTTTGATCAAAGAAGTTTAAGGAATGTTAATGTTCTGGACTCAATCAATCAATTGAGGTTTCTTTTAAGATTTAGTGATTTTAAAATCCCATATCATATTAAGAGTAAGGATAGATAGTTTTTCGTCATTAAGAATCTGTCTCAACACATTCATTTCAAAATTCACTCACTTTTCAACTTAATCAAAAATACAAAAATATTTACTTTACTGCACTTTTATTTTATTGCTTCAAAAATCAATCAAACTCAAGAACCAAATTTTACTTTCACTCAGGTTTTCAATAGTTTTGTCACTAGTTTACTAGGTTTCCAATAAAAAGGTTTCTCGAGAAGAACGATAGGGTTGTGCCTTACATTACATTAATAAGGTACAAATAATTTTATTTTGATGTATAAGATGACGACAATCCGTGTAAATCAATGGTGCCGACCAAGTAATTGGTTCGTTAGCAATTAGTTGTCAATTTCATTATTTACTTGAGTCAGTTTTTGTTTGAATTTTAGTTTATTGTTTTTAATTGCATTGCACTTTGCATTTTTCTAAGTTTATGCAACAATAGTCTTTGTGAGTGTAAGTTGCCACCAAACATCACTTTCGTCGCGACCTTTTCTCTTTGTGATATTTGATCGCAACCACAACACATGAACTTTTATACTGTGAAACTTTTGTGTCTGAATTTGATTGCTTGCTTGGTTATTCTTGATTGTTCCTGTGTTGCATGTGTAGAAGAACTAAACCATTAATGTATTTTGAACTTGAAATTAAGAGACGACTTAGGAAACTCATGCAATTTCTAACTTATCTGTACGTAATGTTTGATACACGTAAAAATGTTTTTTTAGGGAAAAAAATGAGAAATATATCTACAAAAATATAGAATTGGTTTATTTCCTATTTTCTTTCTAAGAAACGTTTTCCTATCTATAAAACATTGCATCAAGGTTTTAAATTGAATTAAAGAGGCTAACTAAATATATCTTAGCTCTTGTAATTATCAGCAATCAGAGAAAGCATATTTACGTGTGATATGTATTTTGGGACTTGTACTATGATTCTGGCGTCTTTCATTCTCGACGAGAAAATCTGGACCCGTGACTTCTGGTGTCAAATATTATCATGGAACAGGAAAGTATATAGGTCCCCATCAAATCATATATTTCTCCTCTTTGGATCTGAAATTTATTTTGTTTCTAACTATAATACATATATTTTTATATTTATTATTTTTTTAAAAATTTTTTTATTGATACTCTTTCAATAATAATCAAGTGAGAGAAGAATGAATAGTATTAAAGAAGATAATTAGAATAAAAAATAATATTAATAGTTTAATTTTTTTTAATTTAATTAAATTAATTAAATAAGTTATATATTATATTTTTTAGTCAATTTTATTTATTATAAATTTTTTAGTTGAGTTAACTATTGGTGTTGCATAATAAAATTATTCACTCCCCATTATATTTTAAGGAAAAAAATTTCCATCTGATCCAAGAGCCTTCATTTGAGCCCAAGTTTTATAGGTTTGGGTCCAGTATTTAGAAGAACCATTGAGCAATGTTGGTTCGATTCAATGGTGGGTTAGATTACTTGGAGCACGGCCCGTATTCCTCTAATTAATTGAACATAGAAAAAAGTAAAAACAAAAAGCCCAAAATTATTTTTCGTTCTGAATTTATTTTTAAAAATATCTTAAGTAATATAAATATCCAGCTCCTCACATATGTTCAATTAATGTAAAATACTAGAATGACCTCATCTGTGGCAACAAGTACCACGTTTTATAATTTTGTTTATACAAGAGATGGAAAAACCAAAAGAAGTTAAACTACTAAGGAACTTATTCCTATCCGCTCGAAAGCTATTAAGTGTTGTAATTGTGCATAACATGTGTCAAGTATAGTATATCTAGAAAGACTTTCATTTACAAGCATATTTGCAACCAAGTTGGCTTCTCTTGATATAAACTGTAGTTTTAATTCATAATATTTTCACATGAAATCCCCAGTCTATACAATTAACAAGCTATCTCTTTGCATTGTATTATTTTTCTCAAAAATATCAATGAGATACTTAGCATCTGATTCAAGTATAACTTTATTATATCATTTGTCCTATGCACTTTGGAGCCTCTTAAAATAGCACATTCCTCTAAATTAGCTGCATTGTAGATTCCAATGAAATAGGTAAACCCATATATCTATTTGTTATTGTGGTCTCTTAATACCTCACCACATTTAGCTTTATTATTGGACATAGTCATGGCCCATTCACATTAAACTTGACCCAACCTAGAGGTAGTGGTTTCCAATTCAGATTCTCTGTTAAAGACATTGTAAATTAGCATTATCATTTACATGCACATACTTCTTCTACACTTGTAAAATAATCAACTCTAGTTGTTTAGGTTTCATGGCATCTGGATTAAAGACAGTCATATTTCTCCATAGTCAGAGCTTCTAAATAGCTACTCCTCAAATAAATTTGTAATTGTTCCCCATATAGCCCAATTGTCTCTTTAGGTGTAAAGCATACCAATCAGAAATTGAAATAGTAAAAAAAGTATAATAGTGCTGGGGTAATAATATTTTAAGCCAAATGCATCTTGTATAAATACAATCTCTCAAGATATATAATGTATCATCACTTCCCAAGTTATAACTCATACATACAACAGAAGTAGATGACCACTTGTTTCTCCAAATATTAATTCGTAGCCTATTGTTGACAGTTATCCACATAAAAACTCTAATTATCTTTGTACCTTACTATTTCCAAATGCCTTAATATACTAAACTATGAAAATTCAAGTTGTTTTCCAAGGTAATAGGAATTTCTTAATGTAAAAGCCCCTTTAATTTGCAATTGCATTCCAAGACATAAAATCTGGACCAGCATTAACCTTTGGCAGAATCATCATCAATGGCTTTTGAAAAATATTACTTGGAACAATGCCAGCCAATATTTGAATGTCTCATGATCTATCCACAACTCAATCTATAACTAGGGTTGCTTCCTCATCATTAGTTAGGGGTCTAAGACAAACTTCTCTAATTTCCATATCAGGAAACAAACAAAAAGTCCTCAAAAAATTATATCATCTCTCATATCTAATTGTCCACTTTATTCTTTTGTCAATTATATCTTGCTGCTCAAATTTAAATTTCCATAGAGTTAAGTCTCCTTTGTGAGATGTTAACAAATTATCTTTATTTCTTAACATGGATTTCTTCCATAAAACTTTAGCTCATAAACCTATAGAACCAAAAATTAAATTCCATGCAAATTTTGCATCAAAGGCCTTATTAAAACATGACAACCACTTAAACCCAAGTCTTATATTCAATTTTGGTTGAACTACCTGATTTCACCCAATACAATGAAAGTATGAGCATTTTGACTCTTCCCCCAAATAAAGTTTCTTTGAAGTCATTCTATTTCTTGATAGACAAACTTTGGGATATTTGCCACTTGCATTATATACAAAGGAATATAGCTTAATACCAATTTAGCTAATGCAATTCTACCTACTGTGGACAAGCTATTCTCCTTCCATGATGCAAGGTTGGACTTAACTCTATCAATAATATATTAAAAAGTTTATGTTTGTTTCCTCCTCTTATAAATTAGAAACCCCAGATATTTACCTATCTCTAAAGACACACCCATCCCAGTAACACTTTTAATCTCCCTACAAGATGCTAGATTCACCCCTTAGAGAGAAAAAAACTAAGGATTTATTCTTGCAAAAAAAAGCCCTGCGTAGCCCAATAAATATAGGGTAAGGCTTGGCATCGGGCTGCAAAATATAACCTCTGCTTTTTTCAAGCTGGGCACCGGATAGGGATTGCCCTGCCCTGCCCTGCCCTGCCCATGAGCACTCATTCTTTTATTTTTTTTACTTTCTCCCTAGATGCTACACTTGGAAGGGAGAATATGATAGCTATTGATGACTAAAAGGTCATTTTAAAAATATAAGTAATTAAATAAACATGTTGCGCCCTTTAATATTTATAACTATATTGATTTTTTCTTTCTCTTTAACTTTACTAATCATAATATGATTACATTATAAATTATAATTTTTTATTTTATTTTTTTAGATGCTTTATCCTTGTCAACATTTGAAAAATTGATACAAAGTTATAATTATAAATTACTTAGACTTCAAAGCCTTTTCTTTTATATGCAATGAATTTCAATACTTTAATTATTATATTTTTGTTGCCTTATTTTTAGTGGATTATAGATATTATTTAACTCTTAAAAATATCTGAATATAGTATTATTTTAGAAGTTTATAATTGCATTTTGTTTTCCACAACATGAGCATGGTATCACAACTTAGGTATGCCCAGCCCGCCCACTCCCAGCCCGCCCATGCTTAACCCAAAATAGTTAGAGATTTTATTGGGCAGAGCTGAGCATCAAGCTATAAAATATAGCCCATGCTTTCTTTGGGCAGAGCATCGGGCAGGGGGTTACCTTGCCCAGTCTGCCTATGAACACCCCTACATAGAGCACCACCCATCCTATTCTAGTTAGACTGATAAAATATATGACAAAAACTTTCACTCCTAGTGCCTTATAAGGTCTCATGGAGAAAAATGCACTTCTAATTTCCTCCATAGTGGGTACACTGCATAAATGAGAAAGCATAGAGCTCTCCGCCCTAGGAAATGAGCAATTAGTGTTCAATAAATAAGAGAACAAAGCCTCCTCATCATACAGAGTTTTAAAGAAATTAACAACAAAATTCTTTAATATTAAATCATCCTCTATCCACGTCTTCTATTCTCATCTCTTACAGTCAACACTCAAATTTGTCTTCATATGGTAATATCTTGTATTTTTATCACCCTTTATAACCCAGGTAATTCTAGCTTGCTGAAATTACTTAATTTCTTCTACTTTCAAAATTCCTTCCAATTTATCCTGTAGTTCCTTTTCAAGATTACAAAAGAATATTGAATGTGGATACGCAAGTGAATTTTGGATACCACCTAATCTGGCCATGAGTAGTTTCATTCTTTTCTCGGCTAACCTAAAAACTTCTCTATTCTACACAAGAATATCATAAGGCAATTTTTGCAAAGCTTAGTTTAGATTTACTCCTATATCCCATTTATTTGCAAGAAAATCTCTAAATTTCTAGCCTCTCCCCCAAACCTATCATCCCCATGAAATTGCAGAGACATATGATTATGATCAAAGTATTAAGTACATAGGAGTACCTTAAGGTAACATCCTGGCAATTGAAATAGCATTTGAGAAATTGTCAAAGCTCTATCTAGTCTCTCAAACAAATGAGAAAACCCAACAATTTTTAGACCTTCCAGGTGAATTTGGGTCCTTTGAATCCCATATCTATCATACTTCAAGCCATAATTCTTGCATTAAACCAATCAATTATGTTGTGATTGGAAATCGGATACCAACTTCTTTTTGAAGAAAAAATGATCATTAAAATCTCCTACTACTACCCAAGGGGTAGAAATAGAATAGGAGAGTGTAAGAATCACTTCCCATAGAATCTTTCGATAGCTTGAATGTGGAATAGCATGGACTATCGTGGCTTGAACGTAACTTCACTAGTAACAAGTATTCTAGATAAAAGTATTGCATGTCTTCCTCAAGCAAATTCACCTTGATAAAATTACTTTTTCATGTTGCCACCATACCTCTGATCTTCCTTCACTAGTAATAACTTTGACAGAAACAAAACCCGTTGTAAGAATGGATTGAAAACGCTTACTCTATCATACCTTGTCTCAGCTAATATAATTAAGTTGGGCTTAGGCCTATTGCACACTACCTTTAAATTTCTAAGAAGCCTATCATTACAAGCCCCCCTGTATTCAACATTGAACTAGGTCTCTGGCGCCACCATGTTATCACTGCTTCCACCCTCATTATAGTCACCATTATAGGATCCAAAGTTGTAAAATGAATTCTTGGATCTCCTAAATTGCCAATCGCCAGATCTCTTGGGTCTACTTCCTCAATCTGACTTCCCATATTAATATCTTAAACAATAAGTTCTTGGGCTAGTCCTGATCCATCCTACCATAAAGACTAATGCCGTTAACTCCTATGTCCGTTGTCACACTATCACTTCTATCCCCACTATAGTCTATCTCCTCATTAATTTCCTTTAATGTCAACATTGGTAATTCCCCACTCTTCATCTCTCTCCTCATCATTTCCCTTGTCTTCTCTCACTCATTGACCCGCCTTCTATCTACACGTTCAGTCTTTTTCCCTTGAACTCCCTCTATATCAATATGAAAATCAAAATTGCTTATAGTGATTGCCTTTTTCCTCCGTCCTGCTGCTCGTACTCTCCTGTCATTAATGTTTGTGGCACACTATCTGTTATGATTATGAATTTAATTAACGGTTATATGTATATTCTCTGTAGAATATTTCGAATGGGAAGTGTTAGCCGAATGGTTCAAGTGGCGAAGGAAAAAGAATTCGGCCAGCGTTCGAGTCGCAGCGAAAGCGGAGGTGTATGTTTTTTTCCTCAGGCGCGTGAAATTACCATTTTGCCCCTCTGTCTATTTCTCACTGAACCTCTGCCTTTCTTCATCATTTTCCTTCTTCTTTCCTGCGGGCCGCGAGTAGAGAAGGCAGGCTGCAGCGCGGGTAGGTGCGGGACGGCAGAAGCTCAGCGTGCGACGTGGGAGAAGAGTACACGGCACGGAAGCTTGGCTGGACGCCTTTAAGAAGCATTCCGCCGATCCTTTCCTTTCTGTCGTCAACGAGGCTGCGGTGACAGGGGAGTTTGGGTGGTGAACGCTGGAGTGCCGCGGATTCTGGAGTCGGGTTTTAGCGCCGGTAAGCACTCCTTCCGGTGGACCACATCCAAGGTGAGCGCCGTCGCCGTGTAGCTTCTGTCCGACGCCATTTTTGTGCTACTGTAGCAAATCCTCTGCTACTGTAGCAAGTCTGTGATTTCCAGTTCTGCCTTGTTTCTGCCGTGATTCTATTCGGGAAGTGAAGTGGTAAGCTCCTTGGTCCACATTCTATATGCAGTTCCATCTTTCCTCTTAAGCGGTTGCAGAGTGACCGAGCTCACTCATTTCTGTTCAGTGCCATCACCGCTGCTCTGTTTCAGGCCGTTACCGTGAGTGTTAGAGGGAGTGGATTGACGCTGTGCATTGTTTTTCTGATCAATCCCGAGGTTCTGCAGCTGGTGTTGGTGGGAAGGATGGTAAGTCTCACCCTTGTTCTTTATTTCTCTCCGCAACCGTAGTTGTTACTGTTTTTGCGGTGGATGTTGTTCTGGTTACTGGTTGCTTGTTCGGAAAGGTTGCTGTTACCGTGTGTATATCTTTGGATGCATGCCGGGTTGCTACTGCAGTGTGATATTTATATAAATGTTGTTATGCATCTATGGAGTGTGTGTGATCCGATGCACAGTGGGGTACTGAAATTGTCCGGCCAATGTGAAGGCAGGAAGGGTCTGTGTGTTTGCCGTTAAGTGTTGGTTCTGTTGATGGATTATTATTGGATGCATGAATTAAGCCTTTGACATTTTAGCTTGTTGGAAAATAATCATGAGTTAACCGAAGCAATATAAGGACTTTTGAGATAATTAAGTTGAATTAAAGGCATAAGTGATTGTTAAGGATTAGTGGCTAGGATATTGAATTTTCAAATTGAATGATTAATGGTGTTTTAGTGGTGGAAGTGACAAGTAGGGATGCTTATTATGGCCAAAGACTTTAAACAGAATGTAATATGCTATTTCTAAATATCAGGGGATTGAGTAGTGGCTTGGCAGCAAGTGTTTGGTGGGAAGAGTAGCGATTTAGGAACGTGGCAGGTGAGTGAATAACGTTCCCTACAAATTTATATTTTCAAATGCATTATTATTTCAAATGATGAATTTCAAATATGGATTTCGAAAAGCAAGTTTTACGAAATTATGGTTTAAATCATTAGATATGATTTTCTTTCGATTGATTTACAAAAGATTATGATTATGCATGAAAATGGATAAAGAGGCTTTAGAAAAAGATTTGACAGTGAACTGATGTTATTCATGAAATATTCCTACGTGAATTGCATATGTTTTTACAGTAACTAGATTTCGAATATTCATGCTGGGGTTTTAGAAATTCAAAGTAGTTTTTACCAATGATTATGGCATTGAAACGATTGAGATTATTTTATGTGAAAAGGACCCCACGCTTGATAGAAACATTTTAGGACGGAATACAGAATGCTGGTTGCTAACAGCAGTACTGTTAGTCCTTGGTGCACCTTGGTATTCGAGCTCGACAGTTTGTGGCATAGCCACCAGAATTATTTCGTGGGATTCGTTCTCGCGACAGTTTGTGGCCTTGAGCCACCAGAATTATTTCGTGGGATTTATTCTCGCGACAGTTTGTGGCATAGCCACCAGAATTATTTCGTGGGATTCGTTCTCGCGACAGTTAGTGGCTTCGAGCCACCAGAATGGTTAGTTACCCTCGTGGACTGTGTGTCCACGTCTATTTCCGTTCTGTTGAAGTCCTACAGAAAGATCATGGTTATGCAAAGTTTTTTTTTGAATCAGTTATGTGAAAGAGTTAGTTCATATGGTTATTTCCCCTGAAATACAAATGTTTATGAAAAGGTTTGCATTAGATTATGAAGAGTTAAGAAAATACATTTTTGAGATGATTATGCATTGTTTATTTTCTGCATTCTTATAAATCATGTTTTTGGGACGTTATTCACGAGTAGATTTTTGGCTTCAGATAGTGCAGGTGACCCTAATTCTCCAGCTGAGCGGTAAAGAGCCTTGCTGTTGATCCGAAGCTTCGTTTGATAAAGACTACTTTTGATGTAATTGCTTATTAAGAACTTTTATTATTTTGGAAAGGATAATGCTCTGCATGAACCTTAGAAAATGTTTGCATGAATTTGAAAAATGCTATGGAGAATTTAAAGGTTTTACTTAAAATGCTAGGCTTTCAGAATATGATGTATTTATATTCTGTGCCGGTCACGGTCCAAAAATAGGGACGTGACAGTTTGGTATCAGAGCAAAAAGTTTTTCTATGGTTAAGCAGAGCAGAGATACTTCGGTGGGGTCTCAATTATCGTTATGAACCCGGGCATAACTATAGTTGTGGCATCTCTGAAGATCTCTAAAAGAAATTCAAAAGTGGTGTTTTTCCTATGATTTCAGAAACGAACTTATAAACTGAATATTTTCTATGTTTTATAAATAGTTAAATGCCGCCTAGATGACTGCAGTCTAGAGGGAGCTCTAGGGCTTCGGATCAAGGCTCTGCTCAGCGAAGTGATGTGCCTCCTCGAGGTCGAGGACAGGGTCGTAGGGGTGCTAGGGTTCGGGGAGGTCGACCCCTTAGACCTCTTCAGGAAATTCTATCTGAGGCAGAACCATCTCATCCACAGTCTCCTGAGATCTCTACGTCCTCTAGGCATGAGACTCAGGTAGAGACACCCCAGGTTATAGCGGAAGAATCCATCGCAGTCAGGCTATCAGAGTTTATAAAGTTGGATCCTCTGAAGTTCTCAGGGTTTGATTCTCGAGAGGAACCCATTGAGTTTCTGGAAGGAATTGAGAAGAGATGCCGGGCTTTGAGATGCTTAGATGTGCAATACGTGGAGTTTGCCTTGTTTCGACTTGAGGGGATTGCGAATGCGTGGAGTAAGACGGTACCAGGATTTCAGGGGGATAGAGTAGCATTATTGTCATGGGCAGATTTTAAGGATCTTTTCCTGAAGCGCTTTCTTCCCCAGAGCAAGAAGGATGCTAGAGTTAAAGAATTTCTTCTGTTGAAGTGTACTTCTGGGATGTCTGTGGCTGAGTATGACAGAAGATTTACAGAACTTTCATCGTATGCATCTACTTTGATTTCGTCGGAGAGGGATAGAATCGGCAGGTTTATTCAGGGATTACCGATACATATTCATGATGCTGTGGCCCCGATGCTGAATCATTTTGCTTCTTATGCTGATGTGGTTGACTGTGCTTTGAGAATTGAGTTGAGGCACATTGAAGAAGAAGGGGTTTCTAAGAAGCAGAAGATGGGGAGCGAAAGGTTCCAAGGATCTTCATTTAAGGGTAACCGCCCTCAGGGCCAACCCTCGTCAGCTGATATGCGGCCAGCGCCCAGATCTTATAGATCTTCTGTGGGCATTCCTGATTCAGGACTGAAGTTTGGAGGTACTAGACCTCAGTCTGGGGGGAGCCAGACTAGTTATTCCAGGCCTACCTGTAATATGTGTGGGAAGCACCATTCAGGGGTTTGTCTGAAGTCCTTGGGGGTGTGTTATAGTTGTGGACAGCCGGGTCACATGAAGAAAGAGTGTCCGTTTGCTCAATCAACCTCGAGTTATGGATCAGCTAGACCTTCTCCCCACCCTTCTACTTTTGCAGCTCCGTCTGTGGGAGCAACTTCTGCTTCTATGGGTAGAGGTACATCAGGATGACCTCCAAAGAAGAGAGCACAACCTTCAGGCCAAGGTCAAGCTAGGGTTTACGCAATGACAAGGCAAGATGCTCGGGCTTCTAATGCTGTGGTCACAGGTATTATCTCTATATGTTCTCAAAAGGCTTATGCATTGTTTGACCCTGGTTCGACACACTCTTATATTTCAAAATATTTTGCTAAGATGATGGATAAGAATTCAGTTAGACTTGATTGTCCGTTCACTGTGGCTACCCCTGTTGGGGAATCTTTGTCAGTTTCACAAGTGTACAAATCTTGTGAAGTGTCTGTTGAGGGTAGAGAAAGTTTTATCGATTTGATGATACTTGATATGATAGACTTTGATGTCATAATGGGCATGGATTGGTTAGCTTCATGCTATGCTACGGTGGATTGTCACCTGAAAGTGGTAAAGTTTAACTTTCCGGGTGAAACTTCGTTTGTGTTGTTTGGAAACGAAGTTGATAAGCCAACAAACTTAATCTCTGCTTTAAAAGCCCAGCAAATGTTGGCTAAAGGTTGTCAGGGATTTTTGGCGGTAATCCAAGATGGTGACAGGCCTACTGTCAGCTTAGACCAAATTCCAATTGTTCAGGAATTTCCTGATGTTTTTCCGGAGGAATTGCCGGGATTACCCCCAGATCGAGAGATAGAATTTAGTATTGACGTCATTCCTGGTACGCAGCCAATTTCTATTCCGCCCTATAGAATGGCGCCGTCTGAGTTAAGGGAATTAAAAAGTCAGTTGCAAGAATTGCTAGATAAGGGGTTCGTACGACCTAGTACTTCTCCTTGGGGTGCACCAGTGTTATTTGTCAAGAAAAAGGATGGATCGATGAGATTGTGCATTGATTATCGAGAGCTTAACAAGGTGACAGTAAAGAACAAGTACCCATTGCCGCGCATCGATGATTTGTTTGATCAGTTGCAAGGAGCGCAGTACTTTTCAAAAGTAGACCTGCGATCAGGGTATCATCAGTTGAAGATTAAGAAGGAAGATATTCCAAAAACAGCATTTAGGACTCGTTATGGTCATTATGAATTCTTAGTAATGTCCTTTGGGTTGACAAATGCTCCTGCGGCATTCATGGATTTGATGAATCGAGTATTCAGAGAATTCCTGGATAAGTTTGTGATCGTGTTCATTGATGATATCCTGGTTTATTCTAAGAGTGAGGAAGAGCATGAACATCAGTTGCGGATAGTGTTGCAGAGATTGAGAGAACATCAGCTCTATGCTAAACTTTCCAAGTGTGAGTTTTGGTTAACTGAGGTCACTTTCTTGGGGCATGTGGTGTCGAGGGATGGCATCCAAGTTGATCCTAGTAAGGTTGAGGCAGTTAAAAGTTGGCCACGACCTACTACGGTAACTGAGATTCGAAGTTTCTTAGGACTTGCAGGATACTATCGCCGTTTTGTGCAGGATTTTTCAAGAATAGCAGCTCCGATGACAAGGCTAACCCAAAAGAATGTGAAGTTCGTGTGGGATGAGAAATGCGAGGCAAGTTTTCAAAAGTTAAAAGAATCTTTGACCTCTGCTCCAGTGCTAAGTTTACCTTCAGGAGTTGGTGGGTATACAGTGTATTGTGATGCTTCTCGGATTGGGCTAGGCTGTGTGTTAATGCAAGATGGTCGAGTTATTGCCTATGCCTCTAGAAAGCTTAAGTTGCATGAGCAGAATTATCCAACTCATGATTTAGAGATGGCTGCGGTGGTGTTTGCTTTAAAGATTTGGAGACATTATCTGTACGGAGAAACCTGTAAGATTTTCACAGATCACAAAAGCCTTAAGTACATCTTTGAACAGAAGGATTTGAATCTCAGGCAGAGAAGGTGGATGGAGTTGTTAAAGGATTATGATTGTACGATTCTGTACCATCCGGGAAAAGCAAATGTTGTGGCTGATGCTTTAAGCAGGAAGTCTATGAATAGTTTAGCACACATAAAGATGGAGAGAAGACCGTTGGTACAGGAGATTCATAAAGTTGAACAAGAGGGAGTCATATTTGAAATTGCTGATAAGGGAGTATTTTTGGCTCATTTGCAGGCTCATTCCTCATTATGTGATCAGATTAAGGAAGCTCAGTATTCAGACCCGAAGTTGTGCGAGTTGAGGGATTCAGTTAAAGACAGAAGTAATTCAGAATTTATGATTGATCAGGAAGGTGTTTTGAGGTTCGAGGGTAGAATTTGTGTGCCACAAGTTCAGGAGTTGAGAAGGCTAATTCTTGAAGAAGCTCATCATTCTGCCTATACTATCCACCCTGGTATAACTAAGATGTACCAAGATTTGAAACAGTTGTTTTAGTGGCATGGTATGAAGAATGATGTGGCGAATTTTGTTGCACATTGTTTAGTGTGCCAACAAGTTAAGGCGGAACATCAGAAGCCGGCAGGACCGTTACAACGGTTGGAGATACCTGAATGGAAGTGGGAAAACATAACTATGGATTTTATCGTGGGGTTACCCCGTACTGCTAGAGGTTTTGATTCTATTTGGGTAATTGTTGATAGATTGACCAAGTCTGCTCATTTTCTACCAGTGAAGACGACGTACAGTGCAGCTAGATACGCTAAGATTTACATTGAGGAGATCTTGCGGTTACACGGAGTACCAGTGTCTATTATTTCAGATAGAGGGCCCCAGTTTACTTCTCAATTTTGGAAATCATTTCAGAAAGCTTTGGGCACTCGATTGAATCTTAGCACTGCTTTTCATCCTCAGACTGATGGACAGTCGGAGAGGACAATCCAGATAGTTGAGGATATGTTGAGGTCCTGTGTCATAGATTTTGACGGAAGTTGGGACAAACATTTACCATTGGTAGAATTTGCCTATAATAACAGTTATCAATCAAGTATTCAAATGGCACCATTTGAGGCGTTGTACGGGAGGCAGTGTAGATCTCCAATTGGATGGTTCGAAGTTGGAGACGGAATGATATTAGGGCCTGATTTGGTTCAAGATGCTAAAGAAAAGGTGAAGGTGATTCAACAAAGGTTGTTGGCGGCTCAAAGTCGACAGAAATCTTATGCAGATCATCGTCGTAGGGAATTAGAGTTCATGGCCGGAGATAAAGTGTTTTTAAGAGTGTCACCAATGAAAGGGGTTATGAGATTTGGTAAAAAGGGTAAGTTAAGTCCGAGGTTTATCGGCCCCTTTGAGATTTTGGATAAAGTAGGTGCAGTAGCTTATCGATTAGCTTTACCACCAGAGCTATCAGGGATACATCCGGTGTTTCATGTATCGATGTTGCGAAAGTACTTGTATGATCCATCTCATGTCGTTGAATATCAAGAGGTTCAGGTGAATGAAGATTTGTCATATGATGAATATCCGTTAGCTATTATTGATCGACAAGTAAAGAAGTTGCGGTCGAAGGAGATTCCTTCGGTGAAAGTGTTATGGCGAAACCACTCAGAGGAAGAAGCTACTTGGGAGTTAGAGAGTGAGATGCGAATCAAATACCCGCAATTATTTCAAACTTAGGTGTGTATATTTTCAAATTCGGAGGACCGAATTTCTTAAGAGGGGAAGAATGTTATGATTATGAATTTAATTAATGGTTATATGTATATTCTCTGTAGAATATTTCGAATGGGAAGTGTTAGCCGAATGGTTCAAGTGGCGAAGGAAAAAGAATTCGGCCAGCGTTCGAGTCGCAGCGAAAGCGGAGGTGTATGTTTTTTTCCTCAGGCGCGTGAAATTACCATTTTGCCCCTCTGTCTATTTCTCACCGAACCTCTGCCTTTCTTCATCATTTTCCTTCTTCTTTCCTGCGGGCCGCGAGCAGAGAAGGCAGGTTGCAGCGCGGGTAGGTGCGGGACGGCAGAAGCTCAGCGTGCGGCGTGGGAGAAGAGTACACGGCACGGAAGCTTGGCTGGACGCCTTTAAGAAGCATTCCGCCGATCCTTTCCTTTCTGTCGTCAACGAGGCTGCGGTGACAGGGGAGTTTGGGTGGTGAACGCTGGAGTGCCGCGGATTCTGGAGTCGGGTTTTAGCGCCGGTAAGCACTCCTTCCGGTGGACCACATCCAAGGTGAGCGCCGTCGCCGTGTAGCTTCTGTCCGACGCCATTTTCGTGCTACTGTAGCAAATCCTCTGCTACTGTAGTAAGTCTGTGATTTCCAGTTCCGCCTTGTTTCTGCCGTGATTCCATTCAGGAAGTGAAGTGGTAAGCTCCTTGGTCCACATTCTATATGCAGTTCCATCTTTCCTCTTAAGCGGTTGCAGAGTGACCGAGCTCACTCATTTCTGTTCAGTGCCGTCACCGCTGCTCTGTTTCAGGCCGTTGCCGTGAGTGTTAGAGGGAGTGGATTGACGCTGTGCATTGTTTTTCTGATCAATCCCGAGGTTCTGCAGCTGGTGTTGGTGGGAAGGATGGTAAGTCTCACCCTTGTTCTTTATTTCTCTCCGCAACCGTAGCTGTTACTGTTTTTGCGGTGGATGTTGTTCTGGTTACTGGTTGCTTGTTCGGAAAGGTTGCTGTTACCGTGTGTATATCTTTGGATGCATGCCGGGTTGCTACTGCAGTGTGATATTTATATAAATGTTGTTATGCATCTATGGAGTGTGTGTGATCCGATGCACAGTGGGGTACTGAAATTGTCCGGCCAATGTGAAGGCAGGAAGGGTCTGTGTGTTTGCCGTTAAGTGTTGGTTCTGTTGATGGATTATTATTGGATGCATGAATTAAGCCTTTGACATTTTAGCTTGTTGGAAAATAATCATGAGTTAACCGAAGCAATATAAGGACTTTTGAGATAATTAAGTTGAATTAAAGGCATAAGTGATTGTTAAGGATTAGTGGCTGGGATATTGAATTTTCAAATTGAATGATTAATGGTGTTTTAGTGGTGGAAGTGACAAGTAGGGATGCTTATTATGGCCAAAGACTTTAAACAGAATGTAATATGCTATTTCTAAATATCAGGGGATTGAGTAGTGGCTTGGCAGCAAGTGTTTGGTGGGAAGAGTAGCGATTTAGGAACGTGGCAGGTGAGTGAATAACGTTCCCTACAAATTTACATTTTCAAATGCATTATTATTTCAAATGATGAATTTCAAATATGGATTTCGAAAAGCAAGTTTTACGAAATTATGGTTTAAATCATTAGATATGATTTTCTTTCGATTGATTTACAAAAGATTATGATTATGCATGAAAATGGATAAAGAGGCTTTAGAAAAAGATTTGACAGTGAACTGATGTTATTCATGAAATATTCCTACGTGAATTGCATATGTTTTTACAGTAACTAGATTTCAAATGTTCATGCTGGGGTTTTAGAAATTCAAAGTAGTTTTTACCAATGATTATGGCATTGAAACGATTGAGATTATTTTATGTGAAAAGGACCCCATGCATGATAGAAACGTTTTAGGACGGAATACAGAACGCTGGTTGCTAACAGCAGTACTGTTAGTCCTTGGTGCACCTTGGTATTCGAGCTCGACAGTTTGTGGCATAGCCACCAGAATTATTTCGTGGGATTCGTTCTCGCGACAGTTTGTGGCCTTGAGCCACCAGAATTATTTCGTGGGATTTATTCTCGCGACAGTTTGTGGCATAGCCACCAGAATTATTTTGTGGGATTCGTTCTCGCGACAGTTAGTGGCTTCGAGCCACCAGAATGGTTAGTTACCCTCGTGGACTGTGTGTCCACGTCTGTTTCCGTTCTGTTGAAGTCCTACAGAAAGATCATGGTTATGCAAAGTTTTTTTTTGAATCAGTTATGTGAAACAGTTAGTTCATATGGTTATTTCCCCTGAAATGCAAATGTTTATGAAAAGGTTTGCATTAGATTATGAAGAGTTAAGAAAATACATTTTTGAGATGATTATGCATTGTTTATTTTCCGCATTCTTATAAATCATGTTTTTGGGACGTTATTCACGAGTAGATTTTTGGCTTCAGATAGTGCAGGTGACCCTAATTCTCCAGCTGAGCGGTAAAGAGCCTTGCTGTTGATCCGAAGCTTCATTTGATAAAGACTACTTTTGATGTAATTGCTTATTAAGAACTTTTATTATTTTGGAAAGGATAATGCTCTGCATGAACCTTAGAAAATGTTTGCATGAATTTGAAAAATGCTATGGAGAATTTAAAGGTTTTACTTAAAATGCTAGGCTTTCGGAATATGATGTATTTATATTCTGTGCCGGTCACGGTCCAAAAATAGGGACGTGACACTATCATTTCCATTCTCCTTTCATCCCATGTCACCATCTCATTCCTCCCTCGTGTGCTCTGCCATGTTAGCTAGTACTCCAAACCTCAACCTTATATTTTTTGGTTACCTTAGCTCACCCCTATTTTCCTTGGTTTTTTGCTATCGCGAGACTTCTACACCACCCGTCATTGTCCTTTGATATTCATAGAAGTCTTATCATTATTCACTATTTATAACTGATGCTCATTACCAAGGCATAATGCTATTGGGTGCAATGACACGGGGGATTCTAGTTTAAGATGAGATTTTGATGGTTTAATTCGTGGAAGTGAGATTCAATTGGAAATATGACCCCTTAAATCCCCAAGGGGTGTTTATTTATGGCGGTGATCAACCACAATATTATTTCACGCTTTTTTCTTGCCTTTATTTGTTCTTAATTCCATTGATCAATTGAAAATTCTTTAATTGATGCAATTTGATAGTACTATACTATATAGTGCAAGTCCTAATTATACCCTTCTTAATTATATAGCATAAGATGTTTCAGACATTTTTCATCAGATTAAAAAAAGTTATTATATTTCTTTATTTCTTTAAGAACATCTCAATTTTCTAATTGTACCCTTGTTCTTTTTCCTTCTTCCAATCCTGAGTATACCCTTATGCTTCATAATGCATTCTCAAGTTACAAGACAACCAGTAACATCATTTTGACCTTTTTCATTAGTCACCTTATAATTTAGATCAGCTTTTATTTTTATTTTTAGAAGGCATATAAGGAACTGTAATCAAGTATATAACAACAATTTCTTATATGAAATTGACTTTTGAGAATTTGTAACATTAAATTACTACTAAATGAATCATTTTTTTAATTACCACACAAATTCGAGAGATGAAAAGTTAATTGTCTCCCCATTTCCAATAAGTTAATGGCTTCAAAACTAATATAATTGTGAATTGACTTATATCAGTAGTAAATTAATTCAGATATATTTCACTGGAAAGAAAATACATTTTACATGTTTAGAATATCCAAATACTATGAATTTTGTATATATTATATGTAGTAAGTATATTCATTGGTATTTGATTAATCTATTTAATTTAATATTGGAAAGTGAAAGTTTCTGAAGCCATCAATTTTTCAAAAAGATCAAATACCAATGTATCATTACTATTGGTGAACTTGGAAGCAATCCAAAAGCTTGTAGAGTAAGAGACGTACAAGTCTCTGAAGATTCCATAATTTTCAAATGGTTCCAATTAGTCAGTTTTAATTTATTCAGTTTTAGATATCCTTAATTAAGAGCCTTAATGTTTTTATTTATCCAGTCTTAAATATCCTTTGGCAGCTGCTTACATATATTAATTAATAACTTCATTTTCTATTTTTGTGGCTATGGTTCTATAACTCACATCTCTTCGACTTATCCAATCTATTAAATATTATCGTAAGTCAAAGAAAGGCATGGATTTGAATTTTTCTTAAATTAGTGAAAAAATAGATAATTAATATAAATGCTGACGTTATTATTTAATTTAGTCATCCGTTCACCTTCATGGATAATAAATAAGAAAAATTATTTCGAGAAAAAAAGTCAAGATGTTGTGTTCATCTTTAATTCGAGGCTGCAACTTCACGAGTCATATAAGGCCAAATAAGAAAAAATGAAGAAGATGGCTATAATAAGTAGCACAAGTTAGAAGAAATAATACCCTTATCTAATCCTACTTAATCATCTTATTAAATATATATTACTAAATATAACAAAACAAAAAGAAAAAGAAATTGAAGAGCAACGATCAAATCAGGCGGCAGTTTTAATTGAATTAATTATTCAAAGGCACATTGGATCAGAAGATGTATATATTTAATAATTGTCATTGTCCTTTCACTCATCAACGTTTCACCAAACATTATGAATAGGTTTTGATGATCTTAATGCATGATTTAATTTGATTCCTTTCTTCTAAGTTAGGTTAATATAATATAAACATGTATGAGCTCGTTAGTTAATTATTTACGTTTGATAATTATTATTAATTACAATAAAATAGATCGACCAAATTCTGATGACCTCATATATAGGCCCATGATGATGCCAAGAAAGGCCCAAAACCTAGGGTACCAGTCCATTAGTAGAAGGGGCCAGTGTCCAGAAAAAGTATAAAATTACAAAAATACCCCTAGATGAAGGGCATGTTGGTCACTTGGGACAGGTTAAAAATGTGGCACATGGTATAAATATGATTAGTTGAGCCCAGATACACCCTGAGGCAGTATAAAGAGGGGTAAAATGATGATTATGCCCTTAGGGTTAATATAGTGTAAGAAAGGACACCAAAGGTATTTTGGTCATTTCCCAATGAATGGATGGAAGATAAACACTCAGTATAACCATGTCAAGGGTATGATAAGCCTAGACATTGATTTCCAGTACAGAATACATATCCTGGTATATTATAAAAAATTTGAAACAGAAAACAGTCCGGTTGTTGTGAAACTGCTCTGATCGGTACCGGATTTGACTGGAATTTTTGCATAAGCTTCCTTACACTATGAGCACGCCACCTAGCCCTCTTAGATGTCCCATGAGCTATCCCACATGATGTCATAATTATTCTTTTATGAAAAAGTAAAGTCCAAGTTTAAATGTGAGCCTTTAGATCAAATAGTAACCAAATCAATCTTGGCCATTGATTTTTCTTGAATTTTGGCTATAAATACCCCCTCATTCTGCCCAAAACTTTGGCCTTGTGATACCTTGGGAAAACTCTTGCAAAATGAAAACTCAAGCCAAGGCAAAGAAGATTCAAGGTTCCAAAGTTTAAGCATGCTAGAGATTAAAGCTAAGCAATCTATCCTAGCTTATTTTCCTTTTATTTGGGATCTTGAACTTAGGTTTTTCATAGGAGAAAATTTGAGTTTTCTCTAAGGGGTTGTTCTGTCCAACAACCTTAGATGAAAGGGGAAAGAAGAAATTAAAAGTTAGAAACATATGATTGAAGCTTAAACAAGTTAATTAAGAGATTGGTGGTTGAATCAAGTTGATATTCTTGACTTTGCCTTAATGGAACCTGTTCAGTATGCACTTTTCATGAGGGAAGGAAATGGAATTTCAATGATTTAATGCTTCCATTGAATTTAGATGATGATTTTGTGTAGGATTGGAAAGGTTTAGAACATTGAAAGCATTGAAATTTCGAGATTGGAATTTTTGAAATCCTTCTCTGTTACTGTTTACTCGCATGAACAGTGATTGGAATTTCATGATTTTGATGCTTCCAATGGTTTTAAAATAAAAAGTTGTGTGGGATAAAGTAGAGAAACAAGTTTGGGAAGCATTGGAATCAAAATGAGATTTTTTGAAAGAATTAAGTGCAGTTTCGGTTCTGTACAGCATGTGATGAAGGAGCTGGAATTTCATGATTCTAAGATCATAAATGGATTCAAAAGATGAAATTGTGTAGGGTAAAGTCAAGGCATCAATTCATTCAAAGACCAAGTCCATTGGTTAAGATTAAGGAAAGTTAATGAGATTAATGTTCAATAAAAAGTTATGTTAGTTAAAGTGAGCTTAATGCTCAAGGAAGTTAGATTGTGATGAATGAATGATTATGTGATGTTAGGAATTGATTGGTATGCTCCAAGAGAGGCAGCCACATGTTCAAGAAAAGTGAGAAGAAGGTAGCAAGTTAAGGTGAAAGAAAGTCAAGTGTTCAAGGTAGTAAACTAATCCTAAACTTGTATGCATTGAATGTTATGCTTGATTGTGCTATGGCTTGATTGAATTGTGTTGCCTATGTGCTTATATATGAAGCTCTATTTATATGTTTACTCTGGCCAATTGTATTTCATATGTAACATGGAAGCATGCACATGACACAATAGTAACACTTTCACAAGCAAGCACAAGTATTTACATTAATGCATGCATTGTTTAGTACCGTTTGCTACTGAGATTTTCCCTTTCCATGTAATCCCAATTCCACAGGTTTATGAATGATGAAAGAGGATGATGGAGCATGAAGAAAAGCTAGGGATTGGATAGTATATATGTTATGAGAATGTGTAAGGTTGCTATATGACTAATGTAAGCTGTGATGGTCATGATGAAATGAAAAATAGTAAATGATAGAATAAATGTATAAAATTTTACAGACATTGATATGACATGCCAAGCTTCGTTTTGACACCAAGAATGCTTTATTTGGATGTCTGTACAAAGAGAAATGATTTTCCAAAATATGGGACCAGAATATGTTTCTAGGATTTTTGACCAAATGGACAGTAAATTTTGGTGAATAAACTGTATTAATTGGGTAATCATTTGGTCTGGAAATTATTTTTCTCTTAAATTTCAAGATGTTATCTTCATGTAGCTTTTTGAACCACTTCATTTCGAGTTTTCTAGAATTAGTTATGAGCTTTTGAAGTTCATTGCGAAATCTGGAATACCATACAAACAATAACCCGAGAAAGAATAAAATTCCAGATTTGGTTAATGGACTTCCAAGGTCATGTAAGTAATTCAAAATGCTACTGAATTGTCCCTGATTAATATGATAATTTATTACAGTATTTTTTGAATCTTAGAATCAGATGAAAATCTATAGTAAATTCCTATAATTAATATGATAATTTATAAAATTGACAGAGTGAGAAAAGGAATCATGTAGAATTCTTACAGGATTTTACAGTTTAATAAAATACCCGATAAAAACTATCAGGAGAGGTTCCTTGTGAATTGTGCCATAAAGGAAATGAATCCATATCAAGGCCCAAAATGGTGTCCCAGAGGCCTAGTGAGGTGGATGGACGATTGAGTGGGCCAGAGTTTAGAGCAGCCTAGAAAAGTGTGAAATTATGAAAATACCCCTATGTAGCCAGATTGTACCAGAGAGGGATAGAGGACATTTTGGTCATCTGGATAGGTGAAAAATGTCCCAGCAAGTGCAGGGATGATTAGTTAGAGCCAGTATATACTCTGATACAGTATAAAGAGGTGTGAAATGACAATTATACCCCTAGGGTCATTATAATGCTAGACAATGAACCAAGGGCATTTTAGTCATTTGTCAAGAGATTTGTAATTAAGTTTTGACCCAGTACAAGAGTGTCAATGGTAGGAAGAGTCTGGATACTGGATTTAAGGTTAGAAAGCATAATATGGAATCTCAAAAAAATTAGATTAAGAAAACAGTCTGATTTTTGAGGAATCAGACTAAGCTGGTACTGGATTGGACTGAAATTTTTCTAGAAGCTTCCTCCCCTTGGAATTTTGTCACCAAGCCCTATGAAGTGTCCCTTGATGATGTTATGGATGATGTCATAATTATCTTTTTAAAAAAGTTAAATCCAAGTGTAAATGTGAGCAATTAGATCAAATAGTGCACAAACTAATATGGCTATTAATTTTCCATGAGATTTTTCTATAAATACCCCCATAAATCTTAACCAAATTGTGGAGCATGAAACCTTGGGGAAACTCATGCAAAATGAAAACTCAAGGCAAGACAAAGAAGATTCAAGGTACCAAAGTTCAAGCAAGCTAGAGAATAAAGGTAAGCAATCGATCCTAACTTATTTTTCTTTGATTTGGGAGCTTGAACTTAGGGTTTTCATGGACAAAAGTTGCGTTTTCTCTAAGGTGTTGTGCTGTCCAAAAACCTTAGATGAAAGGAGAAAGAAGAAATTAAAGTTAGAGTTATATGATTGAAACTTAAACAAGCTAGTTAAATGAGTGGTTGTTGAATCAAGTTGATATTCTTGACTTTACCATGATTTAACCATTTTGGTTTGCACTTTTCATGATTGAAGGAAATGGAATTTCAATGATCTAATGCTTCCATTGAATTTATATGATGATTTTGTGTAGGATTTGATAGGTTTTGAACCTTGCAAGCACTGGAATTCTAAGTTATAATTATTGAGATTATTCTCTATTACTGTTTACTCACATGAATAGTGATTGAAATTTTAAGATTTTGATGCTTCCAATTGTTTTAAAATGAAAAGTTGTGTGGGATAAAGTGGATAAACAAGTATGGGAAGCATTAGAATCAAAATGGGAATTTTTGCAAGAAAAGAGGGTGTTATGTAATTCTATATAGAACAGTGCAAAGGAGCTAGAATTTCATGATTCTAAGCTCAAAAATGGATTCAAAATATGAAATTGTGTAGGGTAAAGTCAAGACATCAATTAGTTCAAAGGCCAAGTTAATTAGTGAAGACTAGAGAAAGTTATGTTAGTAAACAATTTATCAAGGTTAGTCTTGAACATTGTTGAAGTTCATGGTTCTAATGAATTATGCGATTAATATGAATATGTTTAGGACCTTGAAACATCTAAGAAGATATGGGAAGTGATTGACCAAAAGGCTTCATGGTTGGAAAGCTAGGGAACAAATGCAAAAGATCAGGAGAAAAGCTTAAGTGCAAGGTAATGGACTTACCTCTTTATGTGCTTTATGTGGTATGCTTATGTGTTGACATGTATATGATATTTGAATGATGTTGTGACATAATAAATGATGTTGAATTTGTTGTGAATAATATGTTTTCCATGGCCATGGACTTTTATGCAAAAGTATGTAGCATGATGGCATGTCACTGATCAAAGAAATTTTAATGAAATTACATATCATGCATTAGCATCCATCTTGCATATTTAAGTGGTAATATTTGCTACTGAGATTCCATAGAATCTCACCCTCCCATAACCAACAATAATAGGTTATTCAAGATGGAAGAATCATGCTTGGCACATGAGCTAAGGAATGGAAGAGTAAGAGTAGACAAGTGATGGCATGCATGCATGTTAGCCTTTTTTGTAATGTTATGTAATATCCATTATATGTAAAGAAAATGTATGAAAGAATTATGGCATAACCCCATGATGTATATGAATGCATGAAAGGCAAAAGAAATGGTTTATGCATGCTAGAACAATTATTGAAAGTGAAAGAAAGGAAACTGAAATGGTAAAAATGTAGGTCCTAAAGCAGTTGTGTTGTGGCTTCAGTTTGACCTAGCAAATGAAGGAATTAATCCATGAAGTTTTATGAGCATGTAGTACACATCGATATATTTAAAATCATAGATAATACTCCTCATTTAGATGTGTATACCAAGAGAAATGAATTTCCAAAGTTAAGAGACATAATCTAGAATTTCCAGAATTTGCCATATGAACAGTAAAAAGTAATGATTTAACTGTATCAATTGGAAAATTAAATTTCCAGATTTATATTTTTACCTTTAAGAACAATTAAAGAGCTTTAATTAGAAATTTGGATCACCTCCATATGATGTTTTTACAATTAGGTATGAATTTTTAAAGTTCGACTATAAATCTGGAAATCACCAAATAAACCATACCCGAGAAGTAAGTTTTAAAATTTTAATTTTTGGACTAATGTAATGCTTCCGCTAATCAAATATGATTCTAAATACGTATTTTGAGGTGGTGAAAGTAGGATGTTTCATTTTGGTATCAGGCGAAAAGGTTATGGTATTGGTACAGAATAAAGTTTTAGCACGCACAGAGGTTCTGGTGCAAGATAAACTTGCTCAGATTAGGAAATATAGTATATAGCGGTTACCTAAGGCCCAATTGAGATTAAGGTTAGTATTAGGTTACTTGTTCACAGTCCAACTAAGATTATAGATTAGTGATTCATGTTCTAGGGAAATGGAACATTAAGGCTTAATAATATATACCTTCTCACTTGTTAGTGACCCAGGAGGATAAGGGAAAATTTAAAAGTATGAATGGCATAGAGATATGAGCCAGACCCTTCCTCAGTTAGCTAAAAGAAAACAACCAACTCAGTTATGGATTATAGTTAGATTACAGTGAGGCCAAGGACACAGAAGTCTTATAGGCGATTAGAGATGTTATGGTAGAATGAATATAGCCTAGTTAAGGTGCAATGTCCTAACATGATAACTATCTTAGATTCCTGAATTGATAAATAGGATCTTGGAGATGTAAGCTAAAGATCAATAGCCTCAAAAATTTCTTGAGGATTAGTAGAAAGAGATGATAAGAGATATAATATGAGTTTTTAGAGTGAACTCTAACCCTGATATAAGTTCTATTCCTCCGATGAGAGGATAAATTACGGCTGAGGAAGCTGAGTACTGGTACTGGATTATAGGTAGACTAGATATTATTCCTCCTCTACAAGAGTTTAAGGATAGATTAGCTATGAGTAATATACAATAGTCCCTTAATCTATAGATCCAATCAGAGACTATGATAGTCCCTATCCATGTTTATCTACAGTTCTTCAATGCTGTAGCAGGGATGATAAACAGATAAACAAGAGAGGGCATTTGACCTGAATCAGGTCTATACTCTAGAAGATTGACATGAGATGGTAGTAAGTCAGATACTGCCATATACCCCTCATGGCACATAGAGATAAATGAGTTTTGGCAAATGATCTACCAACTGATCTACAGGGGTGGCACTTCTGTATGTAGAAATATTTATAATCCACTATTCCCTAGAAAAGAATGTAAAAGGGATGAGGGCTAATGTAAATAGTGTAAAGTAATTACATAGATGTGTGATGGTTATGATATACCCCGAATTTGAAAATTGACATGTATGTAATATATGTGCAAATGTTATTGTGATATGAAATGTGAGTTGTGATGTGATATAATAAGATGATACTTGGTTGAATATCTATGTGAATATATTCCCAATTTAATATGATTATGATATATAGATATGAATAAGTTTCAATTAACTCAATTCATCAAAGTCAAGAATTTTAGAAGTGAATATTTAGAAAAAGTTATGGCCAGGTCGCGATGTGAATTAGTTTAGGTCGCGACTAGAGGTTCCAGAGAAGTTAAGTCGCGATGAGTTAAGCCACAAGTCGCGACAAATATTCACAGAAGCTTTTGGTCATGACAAGTAAAGACCGTTAGTCATGATAGGAAGCTCCAGAGCTATCACCATAGGTCACGACTAATGAATAAGTAGATCAGGTCATGACAGAACATGACTTATGGTTGCAATTGAAGAATACCAAGCTGTTAATGTTGGAAATCGTGCCCTAGGGGCCAATCATTGTCTTATGAACATTATTGATTTATGAATTTATTAATTGAGTTATCATATTATTTGCATGTTTACTATGATGACCATCCTTGGATAATTCATGATATTATCCTAAATGTCCCTGGTCGATCATCTATGTGGGAGCACAGATGAAATAAGACCAGTATGACTTTGAAGATGTATAGAGATATAAATCAAAGTCATAAGCACATGTAAGAGTACAGGGTGTTGGACCGACCCGCTATGAGAGAACTGCATGGGTAACGTCATAAGCTTCTCTCATATACAAACCATGTCAATATGCCCTTTGACCTGAGATCATCATGGATTCCTACATGACAAAACGCTCAGCTTTGACCTAGTCAAAAGTCACTTTTGACCGAGTGATCATAAAGACTATGTTCGGGCTTAGTGGTTTTTCATGCAGAGGAATGTGAATGGTCAAGATGGAATTTGTCCCTCACATTCGTGGAGAGATATTACTGGGCCCCTCGATGAGTGAGTCTGAGAAATGTATGGCCATACTGTAATGGAAAGGTAGTTCCATTTCTATAGTCAGACTACTCAGGGATCGAGAAAGTAACGGTCGGGAATAGGAGGATGACATTATCCATGCCTCATCCATGACCAAAATATCGTGTGACAGAAGGGACATGATATGGTTGTATAAAAGGTTACATCGTTTATCGATCCTCATATGATTTGGGTAGTTGTTATGTCTTGCTAGAGACCGCTTGCGACTTGTGGGCTAGTATAGCAAATGGCCCACTGCCAACTTCATATGGGCCTACAGGGTCGCACACAAAATAGCCCAACACGAGCTATGATGTCCAGATTCATTGAATCTAAGACATGTCCAGATTCAATGAAAGATCCAGGTGAATGTATATATATATTTATTTATATTTATATTCGTATATATATAAATTCGTATATATATATATATATTATATATATGAGATATATGAGATTTAATTTATAAGGATAAATTAAATCCCTATCATGTTTGAATTCGAAATTCAAATTGATAGGATATCTCATATAAGAGATATTTATAAGATTTAATTTATAAGGATAAATTAAATCTCTATCACGTTTGAAATTCGAAATTCAAATTGATAGGATATCTCATATAAGAGATATTTATAAGATTTAATTTATAAGGATAAATTAAATCTCTATCACGTTTGAAATTCGAAATTCAAATTGATAGGATATCTCATATAAGAGATATTTATAAGATTTAATTTATAAGGATAAATTAAATCTATATCACGTTTGAAATTCGAAATTTAAATTGATAGGATATCTCAAATTTGATTTATGGGAATAAATCAAATATAACTCAGTCTCATCTTTATTTAAAGTTAAATAAATAAGTAATTAAATCTGTGGGACGGATTCAATATTATTTTATTTAATTAGTTTCTTATAAAATTATACAATATATGATATTGTATCAATTCGGAATTAATATAAGATTAACTCCAACATCCAATTAGGTCAAGTGGAAAAACGCATAGCATCCTCTATATCTGATTGGAGGAGCTACGTTTGAAAATAACACAGAACACAAAAGACCGAACGGAATCTGCAAAAGGTTTGCAGACAAGAAACTGCCGAAATAGAGACGGAGACTTGTGAAAGCCTTGGAGGGACAGGAGACGCTAGCACGTCGTTCGTGGTTGGAACGCTGTTCGTGTGGATACCAGTAGAGGAAGCCGACCTGAGGCGTCGACTTCTTGTGATCGGAAAGAGACCACCGTCCGCGGAGAGAATCTGTGAAGGTCGCTGAGGAACACTCCGTCGATTTCTTGCGATCAGAAAGAGATCACCACCCACGTAGAGAAGCTGTGAAATTCGCTGAGCAACACTAAGGGTAATGATTCTTTCCACTTGACTTAAACACATACGGCAGATCCTGGCAAGGAATGGAAAATTTTTAAAGTTTAATTCCGCTGCGTGTCTTCCAATTCCTTACAGTTAAGTCATGATGAGCAAGTGGAGATGGTCCTGACTAAAGTTTATAGAGAATATGAGTCGCCACTAGTTATTACTCAGGTCACAACTAGAATGCACAAAGACTTGATGACAAGAATAGAGATGATGACCTCATTGAAGTTTAGCAGTTAGAGGTTAACACAGTGTGCAGGCAACCAAACAGTGGTACTAAGATACAGAAGATCAGTTTAAAAAAATTCAAAAGTAGATCCTCCATATGATCACCAGGAGTTGATATATGTTACAAAAGAATGTGTTCAGTAGTCTTTACTGAACAAAATAATAAGAAGTTAGAATGAGACTTGCCTAAGAATGAGCCTAATACATGGCTTAAGATTAAAGATGTGAGGATTAATAGATACAAAGTTTCTATTACCATAACAGAGGGATATCATCAGAAAGAGACAGTATCCTAGCAGACCTAGTGTAGAGCACCCTAGAGAACAAAAGTAATAGTACTAGATGATGAATGAGATCCATGTGACTTAAGTTAGTTAGGACTAGAGATAGACTAGAAAAGAACCACAGTCTAGTCTAGAGTATACTGAGACAGATAGACATAAAGAGTTTAGAGATAGTAGAAAGATGCAGAAGTTACTCTATATAAGTGTTGGAAAATGTGCCCTAGGGGCCAATCATTGTCTTATGAATATTATTGATTTATGAATTTATTAATTGTGTTATCATATTATTTGCATGTTTATTGTGATGACCATCCTTGGATAATTCATGATCTTATCCTAAATGTCCCTGGTCGGTCATCTATGTGGGAGTAGAGATGAAATAAGGCCAGTATGACTTTGAAGATGTATAGAGATATAAATCAAAGTCATAGGAACATGTAAGAGTATAAGGTGTTGGACTGACCCGCTATGAAAGAGCTACATGGGTTACGTCATAAGCTTCTCTCATATACAAACCATGTCACTATGCCCTTTGACTTGAGATCATCATGGATTCCTACATGACAAACACTAAGCTTTGACCTAGTCAAAAGTCACTTTTGACCGAGTGATCATAAAGACTATGTTTGGGCTTAGTGGTTTTTTATGCGGAGGAATGTGAATGGTCAAGATGGAATTTGTTCCTCACATTCATAGAGAGATATTACTGGGCCCCTCGATGAGCGAGTATGAGAAATGTATGGCCATACTGTAATGGAAAGGTAGTTCCATTTCTATAGTCAGACTACTCAGGGATCGAGAAAGTAACGATCAGGAATAGGAGGATGACATTATCCATACCTCATCTATGACCAAAATATCGCGTGACATAAGGGACATGATATGGTTGTATAAAAGGTTACATCGTTTATCGATTCTCATATGATTTGGGTAGTCATTATGTCTTGCTAGAGACCGCTTGTGACTTGTGGGCCAGTATAGCAAATGGCCTACTGCCAACTTCATATGGGCCTACAGGGTCGCACACAAAATAGCCCAACACGAGCTATGATGTCCAGATTCATTGAATCTAAGATGTGTCCAGATTCAATGAATGATCCAAGGTTGATGTATATATTTATTTATATTTATATTCGTATATATATATAAATTCGTATATATACATTATATATAAGGGATATATAGGATTTAATTTATAAAGATAGATTAAATCTCTATCATGTTTGAATTTGAAATTCAAATTGATAGGATATCTCATATAAGAGATATTTATAATATTTAATTTATAAGGATAAATTAAATATCTATCACGTTTGAATTTGAAATTCAAATTGATAGAATATCTTATATAAGAGATATTTACAAGATTTAATTTATGTCTATCACGTTTGAATTTGAAATTCAAATTGATAGAATATCTCATATAAGAGATATTTACAAGATTTAATTTATAAGGATAAATTAAATCTCTATCACGTTTGAATTTGAAATTCAAATTGACATGATATCTCAAATTTGATTTATGAGAATAAATCAAATATAGTCCATTCTTATCTTTATTTTAAATTAAATAAATAGGTGAATTAAATCTATGGGACAGATTTAATATAAACATTATTTATTTAATTAGTTTCTTATCAAATTATACAATATATGATATTGTATTAATTTCAGAATTAATATAGATTAATTCCAAAATCCAATTCGGTTGAGAAAAATGCAAAGCATCCTATATATCTGATTTTATGAGTTACGTTTTTTGAACAACACATAACACAAAGGCCGAAGGGAATCTACAAAAGGTTTGCAAATAAGAAACTGCTAAAGTAGAGATGGAGAGGACGAATTCTTGAGAGAACCTTGGAGGGACAGGAGACGCTAGCACATCGTTCGTGGTTGGAACGCTGTTCGTGTGGATACTAGTAGAGGAAGCTGACTTGAGGAGTCGACTTCTTGTGATCAGAAAGAGAGCACGAGCCGCGGAGAGAAGCTGTGGACATCTTTTTGCGATCGAAAAGAGATCACCAGCCTCGGAGAGAAGCTGTGGAAGTCACTGAGAAACACTGAGGGTAATGCTTCTTCCCACTTGACTTAAACACATACGGTAGATCCTTACAAGGAATAGAAAAATTTTTAAATTAATTTCCGCTGCGTGTCTTCCAATTCCTTACAATAAGATGGAGATTGATCCGCTCACTTTAGAAGTTTTTATCGAATAGTTTACCAGAGGTATTCCTCTCAGTTAGATAGAGATTAGCGTGAGGCTAAGGGTTGAAGCAGAGAAAGAGAAATCCTTTGATGAATACTTAGCTGAGTTCATCCACATGAACCTTGAGAGTCGAATGACTGAGAAGTTAGTTCACGGATTGAATTTTGTGTTATAAAGAAAGAGTTTGTCTCAAGTAGTTGTAGAAATTCAACAGAGCAGTAGATGTATGTGAAATAAGAAAAGAAGTTTGTGGTATTTAAAGAGAAAAAGGTAACCAAAGTTAAAAAGATAAAGTGACTCCCCTATTCCCTATGTAAGAAAGTGTAATGAAGGGTTAAGTCTATACCCTAGTAAGAGGGTAATGTGACAACCTAAGTTAGATAAATAGTTACTTCAAGATCTGACAATGATTTGACAATAATATGATAGAGGAAAGAATGCTTTAAAAGATTACCAAGTTAATTGTTTAATTGTAGTATGCATATAAGGGATGGCTGAGCAAATTAGGTAATGATGATATGGCTTATGTTGCCATGAGTTATGATGAGAAGTTGCATATCCTTACAGTTTCATATGATGATATGTATATTAGAGAATGCTTAAATGATTGCACCCCCTTGTATATTATGCATGTTGGAGTATGCTATGTTGAATGAATACCGTCTTCCATATTTCATTAAGGGTAAAGTATATATGATGAGAAAATTATGTTGCTCCCGTACCATATGATATGCAATTAGATAATTCAACTTGGTAATGATAAAGCAATGGAGAAGTAATAAATGAGATTAAAGATGAATGCTAGTGGTAAATCTATGTACATATAATTATAGTACTCAGGACATATCCCTTCAGTAGGGATAAGATACATGAATAATGTGCTATAAACATGAAATGAAATGAGACACAGTTATGAAAGATGATGTAGCTCTGAGAGGGAGCAGCGTCTATGTAATAGAAGTTAATGTTCTCATAATAGAGCTAGATTGCTCTTGCGATATAATCATATTGCTCTTGAGATAAAGCCAAGAGAATGAACAAATTATGATAGATATGTGCATGGTAGATCCTGTGTAGCTCTCTGCAGTAATGGACATAGTAAAGTTATGAAAGATGGGAATGATATGAGAAATTCCTGAGTGATAGAAGAAATGAGTAAAGTCCTGTGATCATTTTTAGGGAATTATCTATTGAGTTAACAACTATGTGGAAGTGACTAACCTTGTAACTTTGTCTGTTGGTTTATGTCTTCTAGAGATGAGAATACAGTACAGCAAAATTGCAGTAAATTTCAGAGGATTGTAATTACATCCTAGTATCACTCACAGAGAATAGAATATCAGGGTCACAGTTAGATCCTGAAAAGGCTTACAGTTGATCGCAGTAGATTCCAAGGGTCGCAGTAGACCAAGCATAGAGAAAGAAAGTAATGAACCATAAGTAAAGTATTTCTTTGGAAGGATGAATACTAAGAAAAAGGTTAAGGTATAGAAGCTTCACAAGTTGGTTAACTCATAACAGAGAGATTACCCATGATGTTAACTTTAGATAGCCTTATTACTATTAGGGATTGAACTCAGAATCTTCGTACACACAACAGGAACTAAGTGATCAAAATTAAAGTTATTAATCCTTAATACCAAGGATTATGAGAATATCTTATAAGATATGAAAAGGGGTCAAATAAGAATAAAGAGATCCCTATGATGAGATTACAGAGAATAAAAATGAGAGACAAATAGATCCTCTAGATGAGGATAAAGAGATCAGAAGGCCAGATAGTCCCAGGAGAGATAGTATAAGAAGGGTCTAAGATAGTAAAATATTAGGATTGGAGCCTGATAGCACCAGTGCTTTAGATTTATATATGTACTTTTTAGTCAAGCGTGCTTAGGCAATAGTAACCCAATGATGGGTGACCCCCTGGGAAGTGATGAAAAGGGGTGTAAATGCCACAGAAGTTTGGCATATATGCATAGAGTTATATAAAATGATAGAAAGAACTATGAAAAGTTAGAAAGAGGTTATAAACAATAAGAGACTAGAACCCTTATGTTAAGTCCAAAAGAAATGGATTTGAAAGGAAATATTTAGAAGAGATTTCTTAAAAGCTAGTAAAGTTATAAGTTAGAGAGAATGTTTAACCTATGATATCTCATAATACGTTATGACAAGACAATATTGGCCATGATATAGCCAGATTTGGCCAGATATGCCATGATATGTATAACATCCTCCTTTTCATACATCTTAGGGACCAAACAGTAGCATCTGGAACCACTTCCAAGGCTGTTGAAGTCAAATTACTCAATCTGGAATTTTACTCTTAGTGAGACTGTTCACTGTGCGAATTCCAGAAGAGTGACCTGACTTCGAACAATCATAACTAATTCTATAAAAATTGAAATGGAGTGTTTCAAATTGATACACGAATCTAATGTAATTATATTTCATGAAAAAATGACTTGTTGACCATGACTTGACCAGGTCAACGTTGGTCAACGTCTGAAGTTTACTGTTCCTCCAGCATCCTGTCCCTGATTCCAGCATTCTGGTCCCAACTTTGATAAATCATATCTTTACATGTAGACATCCAAATAATACGTTCTATATATCAAATCGAAGCTTAGCATGTATACTATTTATTGGAAAAATATCATACATTTATTCAATCATTTACTATTTATAATTACAGTTCAAATGTCACTGCCTCCATCACGAGTTACTGTTCATAGTGATAATTTCCAGCAATTATACATACATGAATCACATATCAATCATGCTATGCAATTAACATCTCTTCATGCATATTTATGTCCTCCATCTTGAGAAGACCTACTGTAATTGGATTGATATGGAAGAGGGTGAGGTTTTTGGGGAAATCTCAATAGCAAACAACACCAAACAATGCATGCATTAATGTGAATACTTGTGCTTGCTTGTGAAAGTGTTAATATTGCATAATGTGCATGCTTCCATGTTACATATGAAATACAATTGGAAAAAGTAATCATAGGAATAGAGCTTCATACATAAGCACATATTCACACAATTCAACAAAGCCATAGCACATCAAGCATAACATTCAATGCATACAAGTTTAGGATAAGTTTACTACCTGGCATATAGCCTTCCTCTAGCTTTTAGCCTTTTCTCTAAGATTCCTTCTTTTCATAGGTCAAAGCCTATACATAGCATAATAATATCTTCATTATTAGTCTATCAACATAGCTCTACTTAATTCATGCTTAACTAGGGGTGATATCTTTATTCCGACATTCCCCTAGCTTTCTCTTTACCTTTAGCTACCTTTATTAATAGAGAGATTTCTCTATTCTAACCACTAAGAGCAATTCTCTACTTTATTAGAGCAGGGACTAGATAACTTTCTTACCTCATTCCTATGCTTTGCCCAGTCTCTCGGCTCCTCAAACTGCTCCTGGCTCCACCAAAACTCCTTCCTTCTTTCTCTTCCTTCCTTTCTTTCTCTCTTTCTCTCTTCTCTCTTATTTCTCTTCTTTTGGCTTGCTTTGGCCGTGGTAATGAAGTGAAGGGGAGCTGGCTATTTATAGGTAAGTGGAGGTGAAATGAATGGTCTAGATTAATTCGTGATGAATGGCTCAGATTGCTTGCTTCCTCAAGAAGCTTTGCCTGCATCATCACGATGACATCACCCTCCCTGATGACTCACCACTCATGACATCATCTAGGACACCTCAAGAGACACCTCAGGGGTATATGTGGCAAAATGTGGGGTCCTTGGGACACCTCACTAGCTGACTCAGCCTTTCTAGAGAGTTCCAGAGTCTTTTCCCTGAATGGACGACCGAAATCGTGCCATGTGTCCTCTTGCTTTTTCTCCTTTTTCTATAATCATGCCATGTGTCCTTTGCTTTTCTTCTTTTACTATAATCATGCCATGTAGCATATTATGGGCCTCATTTATGTCCTCTCATAATTCCAGATCACTTTACCCAGTTATATCTTGGACCGAGTCACTTTACTTTATTGAAAAAGTACTAAAATAATATTTTAATGCCTCTTGGGCCCACATTGCTCTTGGGATACGTTTTTGGGCCTTGGATTGTCATCTTGGGTTTCTAACCAAGCCCAAATACTCTGGTGGCTCGGTTCCTAAGGAACATCCTTAGTAAATTATCAAAATGCCCTTAATACCTCTTTAGTACTTATACGAGCACTATTATATTTCTATATCTTACCATAGTATCTCTTGACCCTGGTTAGCTATCCAGATACCCTTTCTTTAATATCTAACCTTAGTCAAATGATCATAATGCCCTTCGTTTGACTCTAACTTAATGACACAACATAGTGGCATACCTTCAGTGGTATTTTCGTAATTCTTTATTTTTCTCGGTCTTTATTAGCCCTAGTCCATATATTTATCTAAAAATATCATTGGGTCTATAAGGTGCCATTCTGGACCCTCTGTATGATCCCCTATCTTCATGGATTCAATTCCCGAGAAATTCCCCTGAAACCTATTTATTGGGTCTTTTAATCCATTGTAAATTCTGTAGTAAATTCTACAAAACTACTTTTTGAGCTCTATCAGTTCCAAAAATTCTTATATTAATTATAGGAATTTACTGCCATATTTCATCTAATTCTGAGGTCCAAAGAATACTGTATTAATTTTCCTTATTTTTAGAAATTAATATAAATCTTTCGGGACCTCATATCAAAACTCTGTGTTGCGTCAAACTGATCAACATAATTTTCTCTATTTACTGAGACTTTTACTCAACAGGGCCTGGTAGTATCTCTTTTTCAGGCTATATATTGGGCTTCTAGGCCTAAAAATTAGGATATGACAATACGGCATGAAAAGTACATAATGAGATACATTATGAGAAATATGTATCAGGAAGTAAATATGAAGTGGCTTTATAGCTAGCTTTGTAAATAGATAGAGAGGCTCCCTTTTTTGAAAGGGATAAGATGTTTAAAGGTTATGTTACAGATGAAGTAGCAAGTGAGAGCTTTCACTCATTGCATAAAATGTCAAGCATTATGTTAGTTTGTAAGATATGTTAAAGATCCGAGTGTTAGAGCTGTGCAAGCTCTGAGTGTAGAGCTGTACATATTAAAGAAAAGGAATGCTTGAGCTCTGAGTGTTAGAGCTATGCATTCATAGGCAGGTATGTAGTCCTGCGATATGTAGGCCAAGCATTATGCATGTGCTCCTATCTAGGAGTAAAGTAAAGAAAGAAAGAATAATAACATAAATCCTCTATCTATATTATGATGAGTTATCAAAGATAATAAGAAGAAAAAAAGTATGGTGGTACAAAAATAAGATATAAAGCTTTGTGGATGTTAAGAGAATTCCAGTAGATACTCAAATGGGTAATAAGTGATTACACTAAAAAATATGAAGAGTATTTGATAGAAACTCCATAATACAACAACATTTGAGATAGCTTGATATGAAAGAAATGGACATTACTCACAAGTCCAGTGTGCTAAGAAGTTTGTAACGTCTCAAATTTTCCCTATTTGTATAAGCTGATAGAGGAAAGAGATTATGAAGGGATTGGAATGGTAACCAAAAGAAAAGATAATGATTAATATAAGCTTTTAGCAAAGAAAAAAAGAAAGGAACTAAAGTGAAGATTCTAAAAGTTCCATGGTGCAAAATGGAAGTAGACCAAGCTTTGGGTCATTATGTGTAATTATGAAAAGTTGAGGGCCTAAAGTGCAATTTTTAAAAGTTCAAGGGCAAAATGGTAATTATAAAAAGTTGAGCCAAAAAAGGCTAAAAACTAGTTAGAAACATTTTAGTCCTAAATTTTACCATAAAATAGAGAAAGTTATTCTTATCAGTTTAACGCAGCATAAAATTTTGATTCGAGGTCCCGATAAATTGATATGAATTTCTAAAGTCTGGAGATTAGTGTAGTATCTTGTGGACCTCAAAATCAAATGAAACTTGGTAGAAAATTCTTATAAATAATATAAGAATTTATGAAACTGACAGAGCTCAAAAAGGAGTCTTGTAGAATTAATTATAAAATTTACGGTGAAATTAGACACCAATAAAGGATTTGAAGATGTATAAACTTTTATTAGGACTTTTGGGTCTCAAAAAATTATGAGACTTTGTGAGAAATTCATTTTATATTATAATAAATTTATAAAAATGTTATAACCATTAAAAGAGGTGTCTAACATTTATTTTAAAAATCACAGTTATTTAAAAATATCAGTATAAGGAAAGTGTCTTGGAATTTGTGCCAATTAGCTATTGGACCTAAAAGAGGTCCAATATGGCATCCTAGACAAGCCCAATAAGTCCAAGATTAAGTCTTAGAGCTTAAGTCAATTTTGGATATTTTATGCATTTTTAAATAGAAAAATCAAGAGAAAATGAAGAGGCTTCAAGAGAAAGCCAAGGGTTGCACATGGTGGGACCCATACACCATGTGCAATACACCACATGGAAGCAAGAATAAGGAAGAAGAGTGTGGACATGTGCTAAAATGAAATAAAATAATATAAGAATTAACCTAATGGTGATTAAAGTTAACTAATCCAGAAACCAACCAATCAAATTCAAGATTAAGGAGTTATAATAATTAGTTGAAGGAGGGATATTCTTGTCCCAAGATGCCAAAGTTTTGGCTATAAATACCCTTATATTTCATTGCAAAATCGTGGCCTCTTGGTTCCCTTGGAGAAAATCTTGTCATTTGAAAACTCAACCAAGATAAAGGCAATTCAAGGCACTTAGAGACCAAGGTAGTCAAGGCATAAGGTATGCAATCCTTCCTAGTTTATTTAGATGTGTTTTGGAAGGGTAAAACCTAGGTTTTAGTGGTTGGAAATTCCATTAAACCTAGACTATGCTTGCTGTCCAAATATGGATAGAAATAAAGAAAGAAGAAAAGCAAGATAGAATCAAGTAGAAGACAATTAGATAAGCTAGTTGGATGATTAGTTATTTAATTTAGTTGATATTCTTGACTTTGCTCTTGCTTGAGGCCTTTTGACCAAGGCTGTTCTGGATAGGAGAAGATGAAATTTCAATGATCTAATGCTTCCATTGAATTTAAAAGATGATTTTGTGTAGGATTTGGTAATTTTGGAACCTTGGAAGCATTCGAATTCAAAGTTATAATTTTCAAGTGTTCTCTATTACTGTTCACACACATGAACAGTGATTGGAATTTCATGATTTTGATGCTTTCAATGGTTTTAAAATGAAAAATTATGTGGAGGAAAATAGATAAACAAGTATTGGAAGCATTATAATTAAAATGAGAATTTTTAAAAGAAAAAGAGAAGCTTTTTGGTACTGTCTAGAACAGGTTATAGTTGCTAGAATTTGGCCATTTAGAGCTCATAAATTGATTTAGAAGGCCAAATTGTGTAGGGTAAAGTCAAGACTTCAATTGATTCAAAGACCAAAGTAATTAACAAATATTTAAGAAAGTTACTTTAGTAGATAAAGTTTAATGTTCAAGGAAGTTGGATTGTAATGAGTTAATGATAATACAATGTTAGCATTTGGTTTGTGAGCTCAAAGAGGTCAGTCACATCTCAAGGAAAAGTAGGAAGCAAGAGGTAAAGGAAAAGGATGAGGAAAGCAAGGAGTATGAGGTAGTGAACTTACCTACTTGTATGCTTATGTTGCTTGGATGCTTTATGTGATGTTTACTTACTTTGATGATGTGAAGCATTTATGATTAAGTAATGCTCTATTTTTTTTATTCTATGGCCATATGTTATAATTAAGATACGTGGAAGCATGTAATCAATATGCAAGCATGATCACTAAGTACACACATAGTAACATCAAGCATATAGTTGCATACATTGTATGGTTTTTGTTTACTACTGAGATTTCTCCTAAAATCTCACCCCTACATGTCATCCCCACACCAACAGGTTCATCAAAGATGGAAGAAGATGAAGATGCAAGAAGAGGAGTTAGGGGATAAATGACATGTTTAAGTGTAATTTTATGTTATAACTTATGTAATGTATGCTTAGAGGCAGTACATTTGTAGCTATTTATAAAAATAGTAAATGATCAAATAAATGTATGATATTTTAGAGGTATTTAGTTAAAATGTCAAACTTTGTTTTGACACCAATAATGCCTTATTCTGATATCTATACAAAGAGAACAAAATTTTTAAAGTTTGAGACTAGGAACTATTTTTCCAAAAATTTGACCAGATGAACAGTAAACTTTGACATCATAGTTGACTTAGTTAACTGATCAATTGGTCCAAGAAAGTATTTTTTCCTTAAATTTTAAGATGTTAGCTTCATGTAGTTTTTTGAACCACTCTATTTCAATTTTTCTAGAATTATTTATGATTTTTTGAAGTTTATCGCTTAATCTGGAATTGACATATGAATAGTACTTATAAAGAGTGAAAATCCAAATTTTGTAATTGAAGTTCAATGAACTTGTAAATGGTTCTAAATGCTACTGAATGGTCCCTAAGACCTAAAAAAAATAAGATGTTACATTTTTGGCATCAGAGTAAAGTTTCTGGCATCAGATAGGATAATTCCTAGACCCTAAACCTAACTAGTTAACATTATGTTAAAGTTAGGGCACTTAGTGAGAAGTTGATATCAATTAAGTCTAAATCTTAAGTGGACCAAGAAGATCCCCTCTCTAGATGATTGGTTCATTGCTTAAAGAATGATTCAGATAAGGAACCTTAATGTCTTGAGAATGATATGTCCAAGTCACGATGGATAGGTATTTAGGTTGCGACTAGTATTCACAGAGAAGTTAGGACTTGGGTCGCGATGAACATATACGGAGGAGTTCAGGTAGCAATGTAGAGAGACCATCGGCTATGAAGGGAGAACACATAGCTGTCTGGTCATGATGAGAAGATTGAGATGGTCGCAACGAAAGTTCGCACAGAACGTGAGTCATGATTAGCCAATACTTAGGTTGCGACAAGGATACATAGAGAATGTTACATAGCAAGCTACTATGATGGACAAAGTAACGGTAGCTTGGTATTACTCAGCCAATACCTCTGAGTTCTCATGTTTCTTAACACGATATGGTTGGACTTAGTGGCACAGTGACAGGGAGCAATTCCTTCTACTGACAAAGACAGAAGTTGACCAGTCTAAGGTCAAGAAAGTTGACCTGTTCAAGATAAAGAAAACTAAGATACAAGAGTTAGTTTAAGATAACACTAGGAGAACAAAACATAATTGTTTCATGAAATTAAAATCCTTATTGTCATATCCTAAATTTTTCCCTTTCTGTATAGTACTGATAGTGGAAAGAGGTTTAGGAAGGATTATGACAAAGATCAGAAGAAATGATAAAGGTTAGATAAGTCTTAAAGAAAGAGAAGGACCTAAACGCAAATTGGAAAAGGTTAAAGGCCAAAAGTTAAAGTAGAAACAAGATTTGGGCCAAAAGTGGTAATTTTCAAAAAGTTTAGGGACCTAAATGTAAATATCAAAAAAGTTAGGGACATAAATGTAATTAAGCAAAAAGTCAGGGACATAAATGTAATTAAGCAAAAAGTCAGGGACATATATGTAATTATGAAAAAGTTCAACTAGAAAAGGTTTATAACTACCTGTAAGTATTTCAATCCCACATTCTATTAGTAAATAGAGGAAGTCATGCTGGGTAATCTGGCATGATACAGAAATTTTATTAGGACTCCAGACAGCAGATATTTATCTGATAGTCTAAAAGTTATCTGAAATTTTATCAGATTTCATGGACTTCAGATATAGGTGGGCAAATTACAGAAAAGTGTGCCCTACAGTGTTAGATGTCCTGGATCTGACAAAACTCCAGAAGAAGTTCTGTATAAAAAGTTATTCACATATCAGTGAATTTTGACGGGAGTTTGTTAACACCCGTTATCCGATAATGGAACTTATCGGTATGTAAACTTGGATAGAATGAGATCAGATGACCTCATATATAGGCCCATAATGACGCCAAGGAAGGCTAAAAACCCAGGGTACCAGTCTATCAGTAGAAGGGGCCAGTGCCAGAAAAAGTGCGAAATTATGAAAATACCACTGGATGCCCAGATTATACCAGAGATGGATGAAGGGCATTTTGGTCATCTGGGATAGGCTAAAAACGTGACACATGGTATAAATATGATTAGTTGAGCCCAGATACACCCTGAGACAGTATAAAGAGGGGTAAAATGACGATTATGCCCTTATGGTCAATATAGTGCAATAAAGAACACCAAGGGTATTTTGGTCATTTCCCAAGGGATCTGTAATTATGTTGTGATTAGTACAAGTATGTAAATGGTGTGGGAAGCCTAGACATTGATTTCTAGGACATAATACATATTCTGGTATATTATAGAAAAATTCAGAACAGAAAACAGTCCGGTTGTTGTGAAACTGCTCCGATCGGTATCGGATTGGACTGAAATTTTTCTAGAAGCTTGCTGGCATAGTGAGCACGCCACATAACCCCTTGAGGTGTCCCATGAGATGTCCCACATGATGTCATAATTATTATTTTATGAAAAAGTTAAATCTAAGATTAAATGTGGGCCTTTAGATCAAATAGTAACCAAATCAATCTTGGCCATTCAATTTTCTTGTATTTTGGCTATAAATACCCCCTCATTCTGCAGAAAACCGTGGCTTCATGGACCCTTGGGGAAATTCTTGCAAAATGAAAACTCAAGGAAAGACAAAGAAGATTCAAGGTTCCAAAGTTCAAGCAAGCTAGAGATTAAAGGTAAGCAATCTCTCCTAGCTTATTTTCCTTTGATTTGGGAGCTTGAACTTAGGGTTTTCATGGGGAAAAGTTGAGTTTTCTCTAAGTGGAGGTGCTGTCCAAAATCCATAGATGAAAGGGGAAAGAAGAAATTAAAGTTAGAAACTTATAATTGCTGCTTAAACAAGCTAGTTAAGTGGTTGGTTGTTGAATCAAATTGATATTCTTGACTTTGCCATAGTGTGCCCTGTTCGGTCTGCACTGTTCATGAGGGAAGGAAATTGAATTTCAATGATTTAATGCTTCCATTGAGTTTGTATGATGATTTTGTGTAGGATTGGAAAGGTTTTGAACCTTGAAAACATTAAAATCTCAAGGTTGTAGTCTTTGAGATTTCTTACAGTTACTGTTCATTCACATGAACAGTGATTGGAATTTCATGATTTTGATGGTTCCAATGGTTTTAAAATGAAAAGTTGTGTGGGGTAAAGTGGAGAAACAAGTATGAGAAGTATTAGAATCAAAATGAGAATTTTTGAAAGAATTGTATGCTTATGTTCAGTTTTGTACAGCAGGCCATGAAGGTGGAACGTTTCATTTGGATATGTATATCAAGAGAAATGAATTTCCAAAATCAGGGACCAGAAACTGTTTCCAGAGTTTTTGACCAAATGAACACTAAACTTCAACGAATAAACTGTATCAATTGGCTAATCATTTGGTCTAGAAATTATTTTTCCCTTAAATTTAAAGATGTTATGTTCATGTATCTTTTTGAACCACTTCATTTCGAGTTTTCTAGAATTAATTATGATTTTTTGAAGTTCGTTGCGTAATCTGGAATACGATATGAACAGTAACCCAAGAAAGAGTAAAATTCCAGATTTGGCTAATGGACTTCCAAGGTTTTGTAAGTGGTTCTAAATGCTACTGAATGGTCCCTAAGATGTATGAAAGTAAGGATGTTACATTTTGGTATCAGAGCATAGGATTCTGGCTTAAGAAATGCTCTGAATAGATTATTTATGGATTGATATGAGATTATACCCAGCCCTAACCCTAAACAGTAAGTATTTTGTTAAGTTAGGGTATGTTATGGGATGGTTAACATCGCTTAATTAAGCAAATGTTGTGGGAATATATATGAGATTCCATAAGATTAAGTCAGAGGCTTCAGTTAATAAGGAAGACTCCAGACCAATAGTGATATATGAAGATGATATATATCCACATCCCTTAAACAATTAAGAAAGTCCATATGAAAGTTTAGGGGATCAGCCAGGAAAATCTACAGTGGAATGTCCCATAGACGTTTCTGTAGACTTAAGCCTGCAGTCTGGAGGTCATGTAGAGATTCAGCCTGAAGCCCAATATGCACCAATTGATGTTGAGTCTAGTGACTCTATATGGTATAAGTTTGTTGGAATGCCCTCTAACCCTGATATAAGCTTTATCCCTCTTATGAGATGATAGATTACGGCTGAGGAAGCTGAGTACTGGTACTGGATTATGGGTAGACCATATATTATTCCTCCTCTACCAGAGTTTGAGGATTGATTTAAGATAATTAAGATATAACAATCCCCTAATTCAAATATCCAGTCAGAGTTTATGATAGTTCTTGTCCATTCCCAAAGTCCAAGAATATGTGACTTTATAAAGAGAGATCAGTGTGATGTTCCTGGTTCTAGTCAACTCCAGCCTTCTTTGTTAAAGATAGTTAGTGTTGACCATATTGGTCTGAAGAAAGCTGCGGAGAATGACTTACTCAGTCTAGGTCAAGGTATGGACAAAAGTAGAGATTAAGATCAGTTAGTTATTTACAGTTTCTCAATGTCATAGCAGGAATGATAAATAGACATCCAGTAGAGGGCATTAACCTAATATCCTTTAGAGGATTGGTATGAGATGATAGTAAGTCAAGAGTCATGAGACTAAAGATGCCAACCTTACTGAAGTCTATCAGTTAGAGGTTTAGCATAGAGTATAGGCAAGTTAAACAGTACGAAGCACTAAGATATAGAAGATTAGTTTAAGAGGTTTAAGAGTAGATCCTCTGTATGATCATCAGGAGTTGATCTACAGTATGAAAGACTTTATGCAGCTAGTCTTTACGGAAAACAATAATGAGAAGTTAGAATGAGACTTGCCTAAGAATAATCTAATACATGGCCTAAGGTTAAAGTTGTGATGGATAATAGATAGAAAGTTAATGTTCCTAATACAGAGGGATTCCATCATGAAGAGACAGTAACCTAGCACATCTAGGGTAAAGCACCTAGAGAATAGAAATAATAATGTTAAGTGATGAATGAGATCCAAGTGACCTGAATTGGTCAGGATCTAGAGGAAGACCAGAAAAGAATCACAATCTAGTCCAGAGTAGATTGAAATTGATAGACAGAAAGAGTTAAGAGATACAGAGAGGCACAAAAGTTACTCCATATGAGATGGAGAATTATCCGCTCACTTGAGAAGTTTTTCTCAAAAAGTTTAAAAGAAGTATTCCTCTCAATTAGAGAGAGGTGAGCATGAAGTTAAGGGTTAGAGTTAAAGGAAGAGAACTTTTTTGATGGATACTTAATCGAGTTCATTCATATGAACCTTGAGGTTTAATAAGAGATACTTTCTCGCCTGTTAGTAATCCAGGAGGATAAGAGAAACATAAAAGTACAAATGGCATAAAGATAGGAGCCAAACCTTCCTCAGTTAGCTAAAAGAGAATAGCTGACTCAGTTATGGATTGTTGTGAGGCCAAGGACACATAAATCCTTCAGGCTAGAGACATAGAAATCTTACAGGCAATAAGGGATGATATAATAGAATAAATATGGCCTAGTAAGGTAGCCATAGATTCAAAGATGAAGTGACTCCCCTATTCCTTATGTAAGAAAGAGTAAATAAGGGTTGAGTCTATACCCTAATAAGAGGGTAAATTGGCAACCTAAGTGAAACAAGTAAATGATTTAGGTTCCTGAATAAATGATCAGAACCTAGTGATTAAGGTAATGAAGGAACAGAATACTTTAAAGTCTACTTGGTTAATTATTTAATTGCAATGTGAGTATAAGGGATGGTTGAGCAGATGTATGTGATAGTGGTATAGCTTATGTTGCCATAAGTTATAATAAGAAATTGCATCTCATTGTAATTGTCATATGATGACACACATGTTAGAGAATGTTTAAAGGATTGCATCTCCTTGCATATTATACAAGTTAAGTATGCTATGATAAATGAATACTCCCCTTTACATTACATGCAGGGTAAAGTATACCAGATGAGAAAGTTATGTTGCTCCCATGACCTATGACATGCAATTAAATAATTCAACTTAGCAATAATGAAGCAATAGTAAAGTGTTAAACTATAAAGTTAGCTACTTGATTCTCAGAAGATAGAAAGAGAATTTATGATTAGACTATGATAGTCAATGGGATAGAGAATGAGATAAAATGTGAAGATTAGTAGTGAGCCTACAGATAAATGATTATGATACTCAGGACATATCCCTTTAGTAGGGATAAGATAGATGAAAGGAAATGAGACGCAGTTATGAAAGATGATATGGCTATAAGAAAGAGCAGTTTTTAAGTAATATAAGTTAATGTTTTTGCAATAGAGCTAGATTGCTCTTGCAATAGAGTAAAGTCCCTCTGATGAGATGAATAAATAGATGATGATAGATATGTGCATGGTAGAGCCTATGTGGCTCTTTGCAGTGATGGATCTAGTAAGTTATAAAGTATGAGAATTATATGAGAAGTTCCTGAGTGATAGAGAAAATGAGTGAAGTCTTGATAGATAATATTGGCTTCTGTGACCATTTTTGGTGAATTATTTGTGGAGTTAACAACTATGTGAAAGTGACTAACCTTGTAACTTTGTCCGTTAGTTTAGGTCTTCCAGAGATGAGAATACAGTATAACAAAATCCAGTAGATTCTGGAGGATTGCCGTTAGATCCTAGTATGGCTCATAGGGTCGTAGTTAGATCCTAAAAGGCTTACGGTTGATCACAGTAGATCCCGAGGGTCACAGTAGACCAAGCCTAGAGTAAGAAAATAATGAGCCATAAGTACAATATTTCTTTAGAAGGACGAATACTAAGGAAAAGTTAAGGTATAGAAGCTTCACAAGTTGATTAACTCATAATAGAGAGAGTACCCATGATGCTAGTTTCAGATAGCCTTATTACTATCAGGGACTGAACTCAAAATTTCCTTACACGTATCAGGAACTAAGTGATCTAAGTTAAAGCTGTTAATGCTGAGTCCCAAGGATTTATGGGAATATTATGTAATATATAAGAAGAGATCCTTATGATAAGATTACAGAAAATAAGAGACAAGTAAATCCTCCAGATGAGGATAAAGAGATTAGAAGGCCAGATAGACCCAAAAGAGATAGTATAAGATGGGTCTAAAATAATAAAGTACCAGGGTTGAAGCATATAAGCACCAGTGCTTCAGATTTTTATCTGCACATTTTAGTTAAGCGTGCTCAGGTAAGCGTAATTCAATGATGGGTGACCCCCTGGGAAGTGATGGAAAAGTGTGTAAATGCCATTGAAATTGGCATATGTGCACAGAGCTATGTAAAATGATAGAAAGAGCTATGAAAAGCTAGAAAGGGTTATGAATAATAAGAGACTATAACCCTTATGTCAAGTCCAAATGAAATAGATTTGAAAGATGAACTATGATATAGCCAGATTTGGCCAGAGATGCCATGATATGACATAAAAGATAGGCCTTGAGAAGCGGCTGTATAGCTAGCTTTGTAAACAGATAGAGAGGCTTCCGTTCTAGAAATGATAAGATGTTTGAATGATGAGCTACATGTGAAAGAGCAAATGAGAGCTTTCACTCCTTGCATAGAATGTCAGGCCTTATGTTACATTACATTATGTGATGTTTACAGAATATGCTAAAGCTCTGAATGTTAGAGCTGTGTAAGCTCCGAGTGTTAGAGCTGTGCATATTAAGAGAAGGAATGCTTGAGCTCCAATGTTAGAGCTTTGCATTCATGAGCAGGTATGTAGTCTTGTAACACGTTAGCCAGTCGTTATGCATGTTAGAGTATGTGCTCCTATATGCTCCTATATGCTCCTATGTGCTCCTATTTAGTAGTAGAGCAATGAAAGAAAGAATAATGATATAAGTCCTCTCTCTGTATTATGATGAGTTATTAAAGATGATAAGAATGCATGATGACATAGGAATGAGAGTTAAAGTGTGCGGATACTCAGAGAATTTCGCTAGATACTCAGATGAGAAAGAAGTAGTTGCACTAAAAAGTATGATGAATAGTTAGTAGAAGCTCCAGAATATAGCAGTATTCGAGGGAGTTTGACATGAAAGAAATGGACGCTACTCACAAGTCCAGTATAGTGAGGAGTCCATATGTAGATAAATGCGTAGCAAGAAAGTAATAGAATTAACTAGAGTTCAACTCTTATTGAGTTGATTCAGAATAAGAGAAAGTGATAATAGCAAAGATATGAAGAATTGCGGATATGAAAAGTACTCCGCTAAGATGTCAAGATAAAAGATAAGAGATAGATACCCCAATCCTTAGTCAAAAAGAAGACAAGGATGTCTATCTAAGATTACTGACTAAGGTGCTAAGTAAATTTCAAGGACGAAATTTATTTTAAAGGGGGTAGAAATGTCATATCCTAAATTTTTCCCTATCTGTATAGTACTGATAGTGGAAAGAGGTTTAGGAAGGATTATGACAAAGATCAGAAGAAATGATAAAGGTTAGATAAGTCTTAAAGAAAGAGAAGGACCTAAACGCAAATTGAAAAAGGTTAAAGGCCAAAAGTTAAAGTAGAAACAAGATTTGGGCCAAAAGTGGTAATTTCCAAAAAGTTTAGGGACCTAAATATAAATATCCAAAAAGTTAGGGACATAAATCTAATTAAGCAAAAAGTCAGGGATATAAATGTAATTATGGAAAAGTTCAGCCAGAAAAGGTTTATAACTGCCTGTAAGTATTTCAGTCCCACATTCCATCAGTAAATAGAGGAAGTCATGCTGGGTAATCTGGCATGATCCAGAAATTTTATTAGGACTCCAGACAGCAGATATTTATCTGATAGTCTAAAAGTTATCTGAAATTTTATCAGATTTCATGGACTTCAGATATAGGTGGGCAAATTACAGAAAAGTGTGCCCTACAGTGTTAGATGTCCTGGATCTGACAGAACTCCAGAAGAAGTTCTGTATAAAAAGTTATTCACATATCAGTGAATTTTGACGGGAGTTTGTTAACACCCGTGATCCGATAATGGAACTTATCGGTATGTAAGCCTGGATAGAATGAGATCATATGACCTCATATATAGGCCCATAATGACGCCAAGGAAGGCCCAAAACCCAGGGTACCAGTCTATCAGTAGAAGGGGCCAGTGCCAGAAAAAGTGCGAAATTATGAAAATGCCCCTGGATGCGCAGATTGTACCAGAGATGGATGAAGGGCATTTTGGTCATCTGGGACAGGCTAAAAACGTGACACATGGTATAAATATGATTAGTTGAGCCCAGATACACCCTGAGACAGTATAAAGAGGGGTAAAATGACGATTATGCCCTTATGGTCAATATAGTGCAAGAAAGGACACCAAGGATATTTTGGTCATTTCCCAAGGGATCTGTAATTAAGTTGTGATCAGTACAAGTATTTAAATGGTATGGGAAGCCTAGAAATTGATTTCTAGGACATAATACATATCCTGGTATATTATAGAAAAATTCAGAACAGAAAACAGTCCGGTTGTTGTGAAACTGCTCCAATCGGTACCAGATTGGATTAGAATTTTTCCAGAAGCTTCCTGGCATGGTGAGCACTCCACATAACCCTTTGAGGTGTCCCATGAGCAGTCCCACATGATGTCAATTATTATTTTATGAAAAAGTTAAATCCAAAATTAAAAGTGGGCCTTTAGATCAAATAGTAACCAAATCAATCTTGGCCATTCATTTTTCTTGGATTTTGGCTATAAATACCCTCTCATTCTGCAGCAAACCGTGGCTTCATGGACCCTTGGGGAAACTCTTGCAAAATGAAAACTCAAGCAAAGACAAAGAAGATTCAAGGTTCCAAAGTTCAAGCAAGCTAGAGATTAAAGGTAAGCAATCTCTCCTAGCTTATTTTCCTTTGATTTGGGAGCTTGAACTTAGGGTTTTCATGGGGAAAAGTTGAGTTTTCTCTAAGTGGAGGTGCTGTCCAAAATCCATAGATGAAAGGGGAAAGAAGAAATTAAAGTTAGAAACTTATAATTGATGCTTAAACAAGCTAGTTAAGTGGTTGGTTGTTGAATCAAATTGATATTCTTGACTTTGCCATGGTGTGCCCTGTTCGGTCTGCACTGTTCATGAGGGAAGGAAATTGAATTTCAATGATTTAATGCTTCCATTGAGTTTGTATGATGATTTTGTGTAGGATTGGAAAGGTTTTGAACCTTGGAAACATTAAAATCTCAAGGTTGTAGTCTTTGAGATTCCTTACCGTTACTGTTCACTCACATGAACAGTGATTTGAATTTCATGATTTTGATGGTTCCAATGGTTTTAAAATGAAAAGTTGTGTGGGGTAAAGTGGAGAAACAAGTATGGGAAGCATTAGAATCAAAATGAGAATTTTTGAAAGAATTGTGTGCTTATGTTCAGTTTTGTACAGCAGGCCATGAAGGAGCTGGAATTTCATGATTCTAAGCTCATAAATGAGTTCAAAAGATGAAATTGTGTAGGGTAAAGTCAAGACATCAAATGATTCAAGAGCCAAGTGGATTAGTGAATATTAGGGAAAGTTATGACAATAAAGAGTGTAACAAAGTTAGTCTTGAATATGGTTGGAGTTCATCAGTCCTAATGAGTTATGTGATGAATATGAATGTGTTTAGGATCATGAAACATCCAAGAAGATATTGGGAAGTGATGGACATAAATGCTTCATGGTTGGAAAGCTAGGGAGCAAGGGCTAAGGTCAAGAGGAAAGCTTAAGTGCAAGGTAGTGAACTTACCTCTTTATGTGCTTGATGTGGTATGCTTATGTGTTGACATGTATATGTTATTTGAATGATATTGTGACATGATAAATGATGTTGAATGTGTTATGAATAACATGTTTCCATGGCCATGCACTTTATGTAAAAGTTTGTAGCATGATGGCATGTCACTAATCGAAGAAAGTTAATGAAATTACATATCATGCATTAGCATCCATCTTGCATATTTAAGTGGTAATGTTTGCTACTGAGATTCCCTAGAATCTCACTCTCCCATAACCAACCAATTTAGGTCAAGCATGAAGAAAAGGTGTGCAGGGAGAAGAGCTAAAGAATGGAAGAAAGGAAGTGAAGTATTGAGATTTTAGAATATACTATAAATTGTCTATGTATGTAAATGCCATGTAAGGTGTCCATTTATGTGATGAAACTATTGTAATACTTATGGCATATGTACATGATGTATATGAATGTTAAGAAGCTTATTTGATGGCTTGAGCATGCTGAAACAATTATTGGAAAGGAAAGAAAATAAACTGAAATGGTAAAAACGTAGGTCCTTAAGCAATTTTGTTGTGGCTTCAGTTTGACCTAGCAAATGAAGGAATTAGTTCACGAAATTTTATGATCATGTAGCACACATTCAGAGCTTTAAATGCATAGGTGGAACGTTTCATTTGGATGTGTATATCAAGAGAAATGAATTTCCAAAATCAGGGACTAGAAACTGTTTCCAGAGTTTTTGACCAAATGAACACTAAACTTCAACGAATAAACTGTATCAATTGGCTAATCATTTGGTCTAGAAATTATTTTTCCCTTAAATTTAAAGATTTTATGTTCATGTATCTTTTTGAACCACTTCATTTCGAGTTTTCTAGAATTAATTATGATTTTTTGAAGTTCATTGCGTAATCTGGAATACCATATGAACAGTAACCCGAGAAAGAGTAAAATTTCAGATTTGGCTAATGGACTTCCAAGGTTTTGTAAGTGGTTCTAAATGCTACTGAATGGTCCCTAAGACGTATGAAAGTAAGGATGTTACACTTATAAATTGAGATTAGACATTAAGGGAACGATGAGAACAAAGGCACCAACCTTGCTGAAGTTTATCAGTTAGAGGTTTAGAATGAGGTATAGGCAACCCAGATGTGTGAGGCCTAGAACACAGAAGACCAACTCAATAAGGCATTCATAAGTATATCCTCTATAAGATAGTCAAGAGTTGGTCTACTATATTAAATGCTTTGTTAAGTTAGTCTTTCCTGAATAGAAGTTTCAGAAGTATGAAACCGAGATAGAGAGCTAATAGAGAAACCTCAATATGAAGGGACCTATAGATTAGTGTAGGGCACTCTAGATAACAACAAGGGTAACAGTAGCAGATGATAGATGGGGTTCTGATAACTCAAGTTCTCCATGAACAAGAAAGGGATGTTACTGTCACAACAGCTATAACAGTAACTGTTGTTGATTTACGTCAATTAGAGAGAGAAGTCATCAAGGAGTTACAATCTAAGCGGGAATAGACCTGGATTAGCAGATAGTTAGGATCTACTAAGGAAGAAGATAGTATCCAACTATAGAAAGACAGAAGTACTTCATGAAGACATAAATGATCTTCTCACCTGGGAAGTTTTTCTTAAGTAAATTCTCCTCAGTCAGATATAGATGAGCGTGAGGCTAAGTTAAAATGTTAAAGTAGGGAAACTGGAACCCTCTGATAGATACTTAGTCTAGTTCATCCTCATGAAAAGTGAGAGTTAAATGACTGAGAAGTTAACTCACAAATTGAATTCTGTGGTGCAAGAAAGAAATTTTCTCAAGTAATTGTAGAAGTTCAATAAAGCTATAGAGGCAACCAGGATTATAAAGAGAAGCTTGTTGTCACATACTTACTTTTAACCTTAATTATACTCCATTAGCAGTGATTGGAACCAATTACATGATTACTTGCTTTGTAAACATCCATTTCCAAAAGAATTGGTCTCAGGTACTGTTTACTTTTACTGTTCATTTGGTAATTATAGAATATGTACCCTACTTTGAAAATCCATAATTAATTGTAAAAAAATCAAAATAATGTGGTTCTAATTTATAATGAAAGATATTTCATAGATATTATAAGGAAAAATATTAAACTGAGGTTTTCTTGTCCAAATAAAATCAGTTTTTTTGTTGGAAATCACTATTCAATTGATAAAATCTGGAAGTTCCAGTTTCTTTGTCTTAAATTCAAAAATTTATTTCTCTTTGGTTACTTATCTAAATAAACTGTGTTACCTATGGATTTGAATCTATGGATGTGTTCTTTAAGCTCATAAAGATTCATAGAAAAACTCATTCATTTGATTATAAAATCATCACGTAAGCAATGCTCCCTCTAAACGCTTACTTTATCTCAATTCCATATTTTAACTTCAACATGGAAAAAATCATAACAATTCGAATTCTTAACCAAATGAGGAATTCTTGGTGTTCACTTAAAGCTCTGTATCTTAAATATAATCATACCAAGTTTCAAACTAAAACTCATTGGTTTAGATGTTATAACCATCATCACAAAGCACCAGCCTCAAAACATAGATACATAATCATACACCATGAATACTAGCATATTATCCCATAGTTCCTTGTAAGTAATGTAACTTATTATACAAACTCATCCATCTATGTTTACCCTTTTACCATGTGAAGATCCAGTACCTATAACATGGTTATACATATGGAAGGAATGAGATTTCATGGAAATCCCAATAGCAAGTTACACAAACCATAATATCATGCATGATTAATTGCATGCTTAACATGTTATCATGAGATGGGAGCTACTTCATAATGGTACATAACCAAATTCTAACATGCATATTTTCATGATATAACTTGCAAGGAGTTGCAATCCTTCATACTTCATCATAGACATGATGACATAATCTCAAGCTCAACCAAGCACGATAATCAACAAGCAAGCAAACAATTAAACAAACATGAAATATAGTTAGGTATCCTTGCTACCTCTTAGCTATCTTGGTCAAGATCTTCTTGGGATGATTTCATTCCTTCACAAATGTCAAAACTTAACCATTACAAAATAATATCAAGTTACAATTCAACTTGAAACCAAATCCAAGATTAGATTTTCACTAACTTCCTTTCTTTCTCTCTTTTATGTTTTATACTTCAATCTTTCCAAAATAAGTTCATAGTTCATTTCCAAATAATTTTTCATGTAGAATCCAAATATGAAACTAGAATTTCTAAAATCAAATTACACCATAAAGCTACTAATCATACCAAAGCATATGCCCTTGTTTTCCAAAAAATCACATTTTGATTCCAATGCTTCCAATACTTGTTCTCTTACTTTATCGCCGCGTAATTTTCTATTTTAAACTCATTGGAAGCATAAAAATCATGAAATTCCATCATATGAATAGTGTCATGTACAGTACCAGCAAGAACACAAAACCCTAAATCCAAACATACTTGAATTCCCATGCTTATACCACTTGATTCTAGCTTGTTTAACCTTGTCTAAACTATCCACAACATAAAACTCACATTTTAACCATATATGAGCAGCACTTCTAGAAGCAACCATAAGGGAAATATAGCATGAAAACCCCTTAAAACCATGAGCTAACTTGCTAGAACAAAGCTCAAGATAAAGGGAGATGATTACCTTGCTTGTTACTTCACTTTGGTTGCTTCTTTCTTGGTTGAATAGAAATTTTGCAAGAGTTTCCCTATTGTTCACCATGTATACTGAAATTGATCTGATTAGGGGGTATTTATAGATGAACTTGAGGTGAAATGGATGGCCAAGATTGATTTGGTTACTATTTAATCTAATGGTCCATAATCAATCTTGCACAAGCTTGCCCTAGAAGCCTCCCCTTTTGATGCCATGCATGAAATCATTTAGGGTCATGTTTCACTGAAAAAGGTGAAACATACTGATAGGAAAAATTCCAGTCTAGTTTGGTACCGATCGGAGCAGTTTCATAAAAATCGGACTGTTTTCTATTCCTAATTTTTATAATATTCCAAAATATGTATTCTGTCATGGAAATCAATGTCTAGGTTTCTCATACATTAACAATGTTATACTGAGTATTTATCTGCCATCCATCCCTTAAGAAATGACCAAAATACCCTTGGTGTCCTTTCTTGCACTATATTAACCCTAAGGGTATAATTGTCATTACACCCCATTTTGTATTGCCTCATGCATATACTGGCTCTAACTAATCATACTTATACCATATGCCACCTTTTAGCCAATCCCAGATGACCAAAATGCCCTCCTTCCATCACTGGTACAATATGGCATCTAGGGACATTTTTATAATTTCATACTTTTCCTGGACACTGGCCCCTTCTACTGATGAACTGGTACCCTAGGTTTTGGGCCCTCCTTGGAGCCAGCATAGGCCCATTTATGAGGCTATCTGAGTTCATTCTATCTAAGCTTATTTACTGCTAAGTTCCATAATCGAATAACAGGTATTCTCAAACTCCCGTTAAAATTCACTAAAATGGGGATAACTTTTCTTATAGAGCTCCTTCCAGGGTCTTGTTAGATTCATGACATCTATTGTCATGAAACACACCTTCTTGTAACTTGTCCCCTTATATCTGAAGTCCATGAGATCTAATAAAATTTTAGATAACTTTTAAACTATTATATAAATATCCACTATCTAGAACTCTAATAAATTTTCTGTAAGGGGTGTACATAGGCAGGACTAGGCAGGGAAGCCCCCTGACCAGTACCCTGCCTAAAAAATTCATTCCTGGCCCTGCCTTGTAAAAGCCCAAACAATTTTGGGCTGGGCATGGGCAAGCTGAGCATGCCCAAGTCGCGATGTCATGCTCATGTTGTGAAAAAAATATGCAATTATGAACTTCTAAAATAATACCATATTCATGTGTTTTTAAGAGTTAAATAATATCTATAATCCACTAAGAATAAGACAACAAAGATAATAATTAAAATCTTGAGATCCATTGCATATAAAAAATAAGAGTTGAAATTTAAGTAGTTTGTAATTATAACTTTGTATCAATCTCCCCAATATTGACAAAGATAAAACATCTAAAAAAATAAAATAAATAATTATAATTTGTAATGTAATCATATGATAATTAACAAAGTTAAAAAAAGAAGTAAAATTAGTATAGTTATAAATATTAAAAGATACAACTTACCTACTTAATTGCTTATATTTCTAAAATTACCTTCTAGTCACCAGTAGTTATCATATTCTCTCTTCTAAAATAGAGAAAAAAATAAAAAAAAAATAAAAGAAAGGGTGCTCATGGGCAGGGCAGGGCAGCCCTTATGCCCAGTGTCCAGCCCTAAAAATGCATGGGCTATATTTTACAGCCCGATGCCCAGCCTTGCCCTATATTTATCGGGCTAGACAGGGTATTTTTATGCGGGCTGGGCAAGGCATACCGGGCTATGAGCTTGTGTGCACAGCCCTATTTTCTGTATTATGATAGATTAACCATCTTATCTTCCTCTATTTACTGATGAAGTGTGGGACTGAAATACTTCCAGACAGTGTTAAGCCTTTTCTGCTTGACCTTTTCCATAATTACATTTAGGTCCCTGACTTTTTGAATATTTATATTTACGTCTCTAAGCTTTTAGAAATTACTACTTTTGGCCCAATATTTATTTCTACCTTAACTTTTAGTCTTTAATCTTTTCCACTTTGCATTTAGGTCCCTATTTTTTCCTTAGTTTATAATCCCTTTCTTTCCTTTCTTAATCTGATACAGTTTATTCCAAGAATTTCATATCTATTACAGATAAACTGTACAGTTACATCAAGTAAGAAAATTGAGGATATGACATTTCTCTCCCCTTTAAAATAAACTTCATCCTTGAAATTTACATTACATATACTAAGCAAATAGTTCAGGATATGCTTCTCTTATCCTTTCCTCTGCTTCCTAGGTAGCTTGATTCTTTGTTCATCCCTTGTAGACCACCTTAACTAGAGAAATCTGCTTATTTCACAACTGCTTGATCTTTCTATCTACAATATGCACTGGTCTGACTTCATAAGTCAGGTCATCTCGTAGTGCAATATCATCCTGCTCAATCACATGTGATAGATCTAGAATATACTTCTTTAACTGGGAAACATAGAACACATCATGAATCTTACTGAGATGTGGAGGAAGAGCTAACTTATAAGCCACTGATCATACTCTTGAGAGGATATGAAATGGCCCAATATATCTAGGATGCAGCTTCTTCACTCTAATCGATCGTCTAACTCCTGTCGTTAGAGTCAACTTAAGGAATACATGGTTTCCTTCTTCAAACTCTAACGGCTTCTTTCAAACATCAGCATAATTCTTCTGTCTGCTTTGAGCCATCAGCAATCTCTTTCTAATCTTATCGATCTGTGCTGCTGTCTAGTTTACTATATCAAGACCAAATATCCTTCTTTCATTCAACTCCACCCAGCACAAGCGATATCTATACTTTTATCTATAAAGTGCTTCAAACAGAGCCACCTAAATGCTAGCCTGATAACTGTTGTTATAGGTAAAATCTATCAATGGCAGATAGACATCCAAACTCCCTTTGAAATCCAAGACACAAGCTCTCAACATATCCTCAAGCGTTTAGGTCATTCTCTCAAATTGACTGTCTGTCTGAGGATGGTAAGCTGTACTGAATCTGGGAGTAGTGTCCATTTCTTTATGTAAAGCTCATCAAAAGTTTGACATAAATTGAGGATCTCTATCAAATATAATACTACTGGGAATACCATATAGTCTAACAATATCCTTTACATATAGTTTTGCTAGCTTTTACAGAGAATCTTTCTTGTTGATTGCCAGGAAATGAGCTGACTTCATTAACCGATCAATTACTACCCATATAGCATCATGCTTAGCACAAGTTATGGGCAGTCCTTCAACAAAATCCATGGCAATACTGTCCTATTTCCACTCAGGTATTTCTAGAGGTTATAATTTCCCTGCTGGCCTCTAGTGCTCATCTTTCACCTTTTGACATGTTAGGCACTTGGATACATAAGCCATAACATCCTTCTTCAATCTAGGCCACCAAAATACACCTTTAACATCATGATACATCTTGGTCATACCTGGATGTATTGTATACTTGCTTTTATGTGTCTCATCTAGGATCTTTTCTCTCAATCCCATTGCATTGGGAATATATGGCCGTCCCCTAAATTGTAGCAACCCATCTTGAGACACATCAAAATTCATAGTTTCCCATCTTTCCAGCTTGTTCTTGAAAATTGCTGTAAGTTTTTCCTGCTCCTGAGCTTCTTTTATTTCATCCTTAATGAAGACTTTAATCTACATTCCTCCATAAGAACTTTCTGCTGTCTGCATTTGATACAAAGGACTCCAGTCTTGAACATCTTCTATCAATTCTAGCTCTTTAATCATAAGATTTGCCACTTGTACCACCTTTCTACTTAAAGCATCGGCTACCACATTGGCTTTTCCTATATGGTATTTGATCTAGAAATCATAATCTTTTAGAAATTCCATCTATCTTCGCTGCCTCAAGTTCAATTCTTTCTAATCTTACAGGTACTTTAGGCTCTTGTGGTAGTAGTACAACTCTATAGTAGCTCTATACAGATAATGTCTCCATATCTTGAGAGCATGAACTACAGTTGAAAGCTCTAGATCATGAGTAAGATAGTTCTCTTCATATGGCTTTAACTGCTAAGAAGTATAAGCTACCACTCGTCCCTGCTGCATCAGCACACATCCTAACCCCTTCTTATTAGCATCAATGTACACTACATAAGTCTGAGTTGGGTATGGAATAATCAGCACAAGAGTCATGGTTAATCTCTGCTTTAGTTCATGAAAACTAGCCTCACACTTCTCATCCCATTTAAACTGCCAATTATTTCTTGTCAGCTTAGTTAATGGTAGAGCAATTCAAGAAAAGTCCTTAATAAATCTTCTATAATACACTGCTAAACCCAAAAAACTTCTAATCTCCATCACTGTGCTTGGTTGTTTCAAGCTTAACACTGTTTCAACTTTGCTAGGATCTACAGTTACCCCTTCGTGGGATATGTCATAACTGAGCAATTTGATTTCTTGCAGCTAAAACTCATATTTACTAAGCTTAGCATAGAGTCGTTTCTCTTTAAGAGTAATAAGAACAATTGTCATATCCCAATTTTTAAGCCTAGAAGCCTAGTACGTAGCCTAAAAAAGGTATTCTACCAGGCCCTATTGAGCAGAAGTCCTAGAAGTTACATATGATGTTTAGGTACTAAACTGCAAGTAAGTGAAAGTTCAAGGACTAAATTGTAAATAGTGAAAGTCCCTAGGGCCATAATGGTCATTTTAGAAAAGAAAGGGATGTTTCTTGGGAATTAAGCCACTAGAGTGCTTGATAGCATTCTAAGGGTATAAAAACGTAGCCCAAGAGGGATGTGGGCCCAAGTAGCATTAAAATATTAGTTTAGTAATTTTTCAATAAAGTAAAGTTACCCAGTCAAAGATATAACTGGGGAAAGTGATTAGATAATGCTTTAAACTCATCCAGAGCCATGAGGTGGCATAAAAGGTATCCTCATGGGACCCACAAGGCACCACATATCATGAGTCTAGAAAAAGAAGAAAAAGCTAAGGACATGTGGCACGATCTCAGCTGTTCATTCCAGGTAAAGACTCTGGAATTCTCTGGAAGCGCTGAGTCAGCTAGTGAGGTATCCCAAGGGCCCCTATTTTATGCCACATAGCATGTGAGGTGTCCCATGGATGATGTCACATTGATGAGTCATTAAAGATGATGATGTCATCATGATAATGCAGCCAATACTTCTTAAAGAAACTAAGCGATCTGAGCCATTAATCGCGATTCAATCTGAGCCATCCATTCCACCTCCACTCAACTATAAATACCCCCACCCCCTTCAAGGAACTCCACGGCCAAGCAAAGGAAACAAGAGAAAGAAGAGAGAAAAAGAGAAAGAGAGAAAGAAAGGAAGGAAGGAGTTATGGTGGAGCTAGGAGAAATCTAAGAAGCTTAAGGACTTGGCCAGCTTAGGAATAAGGCTCTGACCTATGGAAAGAAGGAACCTTAGAGCAAAGGTTAAGGACTAGAGGAAAGGTTCTATGTCAGGTAGTAAACTTACCTACTAGTATGCTTATATTGCTTGGATGTTTTATGTGATGTTTACTTACCTTGAAAATGTGAAGCATGTATGATTAAGTAATGCTCTATTACTTTTTATGCTATGACTATATGTTATAATTAAGGGACATGGAAGCATGCAAGTTATCATTATGTAAGCATGATCATTAAGTGCACACATAGTAATATCAATCATATAGTTGCATACATGGTATGGTTTCCATTTACTACTGAGATTTCTCCAGAAAGCTACCCTTTCCATATCAATCCAATTACAGCATGTCTTCTCAAGATGGATGAGATAAAGATATATGAAGACAAGTAATTTATTATTTAGTATGATTGATATGTGATTGATGTATATAATGTTGATTACTAGAAATTGTCACTATAAATAGTAACTCATGAGGAGGCAATGACATTTGAGCTAAAGAAGTAATAGTAAACGGTTGAATAAATGTATGATATTTTTCTAGTAAATAGTAGACATGCCAACATTCAATTTGATATATAGAACATCTCATTTGGATGTCTACACATGGAGATATGATTTTTCAAAGTTGGGACCAGAAATGCTGGAATCAAGGGAAGACGCTTAATGAACAGTAAAATTTGAACGTTGACTGGTGTTGACTTGGTCAAGGAGTGGTCAGCAACTTATTTTTCCCTAAAACAACATTAAGTTAGCTTTATGTAGTAATTTGAACCACTTTATTTTGAGTTTTCTAGATTTAGGTATGATTCAGGTCACTCCTCTGGAATTTACATAGCGAACAGTGCTCAGGAGAGTAAAATTATAGATTGTGTAATTTGACTTCAATGACCTTAGAAACGGTTCTAGATACTATTGTTTGATCCCTAAGACATAAGAAAAGAAGGATATTTCATTTTGGTATCAGAGTAAAGTGTTTTAGCTCAGAGCATAAGATTCTGGCACAGAACAGAAGGTTATGGCTTAGTGATACTCTGGTTTAGTTAGACTAACCCCTTAAATAAGTTAGAAATTTGAACTAAAAAGGTTCCCTCCCTAGTATGAGATATGGGGATGGTGTTCACTACTTAGAGAATGATTCAGATAAGAGACAGTGACACCCAGATAAATGGAACGATACCATATACCTTACAGCTTTATGAGGTAGTCTTTAAGGAAATAACTACGATAAACTAGTCTTAGTCAGCTGTTATCGCCGAGGTCTCATGTTTCTTAGCACGATGTGGCTGGACTAAGTAGGATAATGTCTAAGAAGCAGTTTCCTCTATTAATAGAAGTTGATCAAGGAAAGCTACAATAGTAGCTTGACATATCATTATGTGGCCAGACGTCACAGTGATGGTGATAATAAAAGTACCAACCTCATTGATGTTCATGAACTAGAGGATTAGTATAAAGTGTGATCAAGCCAAATAATACAAAGTATTAAGATATGAAATATTAGTTTAAGATGATGTTCAGAAGTAGATCCTCCATATGAGTAGATCTACATTACAAAATAATTTGTTTAGCTAGTGTTTACTAAACAAAAGGATTGAAAGTTAGAATGAGACTTGTTCAGGAATGATCCTAGCACATGGCCTAAAATTAGAGATAAGATGGTTAATAGATAGAGAGCTGATGTTCCCAAGATAGAGGGATTACATCATGAAAGGATAGTAATCTAATAGACCTATGGTAGAGTACCCTAGAGAACATAAGTAATAGTAGTAGATGATGAATGAGATTCATACGACATAAGTTTGTCAGGATTAAGAAAAAGAAGTTTAAAGAGAGAAAGGTATCCACAATTTCAAAGATAAAGAGACTCCCCAATTTAAGAAAGAGTAATAAGCAAGAGTAAGATAAAATAATGAATGGTTGAGTCTATACCCTAGTAAGAGGGTAATGTGGGAACCTAAGTTAAATGAGTAGTTATTTTAGGTTCCTAAATGAATGCTTGGGATCTAGCAGATAAAGAGAGAAAGGTAGCCACAATTTCAAAGATAAAGAGACTCCCCAATTTAAGAAAGAGTAATAAGCAAGAGTAAGATAAAATAATGAATGGTTGAGTCTATACCCTAGTAAGAGGGTAATGTGGCAACCTAAGTTAAATGAGTAGTTATTTTAGGTTCCTAAATGAATGCTTGGGATCTAGCAGATAATGGGATAGAGGAAAGAATGATTTAAAGTTTACTTAGTTAATTGATCAATTGTAATGTATGTATGATGGATGGTTGAGCAAATTTATATGGCTTATGTTGCCATGAGTTATGATGAGGAGTTATATCTCCTTACAGTTGTCATATGATGACATGCATGTTAGAGTATGCTATGAATACTCCCCTCATGCAGTACATACAGGGTAGAGTTTAACATGAGGAAGTTATGTTGCTCCCATACTATACGACATGCAATAAGAATGTACCCATGATGATATATAGTTTCAGTAAGTAGGACAATTGTTACAGTGTGATGGGGTTACTCTGGTATTTCTACAGACTTGTGAATACAATACTGAGGGCCATTTCTTATGTTAAGTGTCATATCCTAATTTTTCCCTATCCGTATAGTAGTGATAGAGGAAAGAGGTTTTGAAAGGATTATAACGAAGATCAGAAGAAATAATAAAGGTTAGATAAGTCTTGAAGAAAGATAAGGACCTAAACGAAAATTGGAAAAGGTTAAAGCTAAAAGTTAAAGTAGAAATAAATGTTGGGCCAAAAGTGATAATTTTCAAAAGTTTAGGGACCTAAATATAATTAAGTAAAAAGTCAGGGACCTAAATATAATTATGAAATACTTGAGCCAAAACAGGCTAAAAATGCCCAGAATCAGATCAGACTCAAATTTTACTAGTAGATAGACAAAATTATTCCGGTCAGTTTAACGCAGCACAGAATTTTGATTTGAGGTCCTCATTAATTGATATAAATTTATGAAGTCAGAAGAATTATTACAGTATTCTTCAGACATTAGAATCAGATGGGATATTATAGGAAATTCCCATATTTAATATAAGAATTTATAAATTTGACAGAGTTAGAAAAGGAATCCAGTAAAAGCCTTATGGGATTTTACGGTGAAATAAAATACTAGATAAATATGATCGGGTGTGATTTATTGTGAATTATTCTATAAAGGGCATGAAGGCAATAATCCCATAATAAGGCCCAAATGGCACCATCATGAGCCTATTAAGGTGACTGGACAGTTAAGTGGGCTAGAGACCAGAGCAGTCCAGGAAAAGTGTGAAATTACGAAAATGCCCCTGAGGCCCATACTGTACTAGTAGTGGATGGAGGTTATTTTGGTCCCTCTATACAATCTAGAAACATGTCATATAGCATAAAGAGGATTATTTAGAGCCCATATACATCTTGAGACAGTATAAAGAGGAGTGAAATGACAATTTTGCCCTTAGGGTTAGTACAGTGCAGGAAAGGACAACAAGGGTATTTTGGTCATTTCCCAAGGGATGGATGGCAGATAAATATTTAGTATATCATTTTTAATGGTATGATAAGCCTAGATATTAATTTCTAGGACATAATGCATATCCTGGTATATTATAAAAAAATTTAGAACATAAAACAGTTCGGTTATTGTGAAACTGCTCTGATCGGTACGGGATTGGACTAGAATTTTTCCAGAACATTCTTTACATGGGCAGCACGCTACATAATACTGTGTAACATCCTTACTTTTATGAATTTTAAGGACCAATCAGTAGCATTTAGAACCACTTATAAGACCTTAGAAGTCCATTAACTAAATCTGGAATTTTACTCTTTCTCGGGTTATTGCTCCTATGGTATTCCAGATTATGTAACAAATTTCAAGAAATCATAATTAATTCTAACAAAATCAAAATGAAGTGGTTCAAAAAGTTACATGACGATAACATCTTAAAATTTAAGGTAAAAATAATTTCCAAACTAAATAAGTAGCCAATTAACACAATTTATTCATTAAAGTTTACTATTCATTTGGTCAAAAACTCTGGAAACAGTTCTAGTCCCTTATTTTGGAAATTCGTTTCTCTTGTTATACACATTCAAATGACACGTTATACCTATGAATTTAAAGCTCTGGATGTGTGCTACACACTCATAAAATTTCGTGAACTAATGCCTTCATTTGCCAGGTCAAACTGAAGCCACAACAAAATTGCTTCAAGACCTACGTTTTTACCATTTCAGCTTCTTTTCTTTCATTTCCAATAATTTTTTCAGCATGCACAAGCGATCAAATAAGCTTCTCAACATTCATATACATCATGTACATATTCCATAAGTATTACAATAGTTTCATCATATAAATGGACACCTTACATGGCATTTACATACATGGACAATTTATAGTATATGCTAAAATCTCAATACTTCACTTCCTTTCTTCTATTCTTTAGCACTTCTCCATTCATACTTTTTCTTCATGCTTGACCTACATTGGTTGGTTATGGGAGAATGAGATTCTAGGGAATCTCAGTAGCAAACATTACAACTTAAATATGCAAGATGGATGCTGATGCATGATATGTAATATCATTAAACTTTCTTTCATTAGTGACATGCTATCATGCTATATACTTTTGCATAAAGTTCATGGCCATGGAAAACATATGATTCACAATACATTCAACATCATTTATCATGTCACAACATCATTCAAACATCATGCACATGTCAACACATAAGCATACCACATCAAGCACATAAAGAGGTAAGTTCACTACCTTGCACTTAAGCTTTCTTCTTGATCTTTTGTACTTGCTCCCAGCTTCCCAACCATGAAGCCTTTATGTCAATCACTTCCCAACATCTTATTGGATGTTTCAAGGTCCTAAACACATTCATATTCATCACATAATTTACTAGGACTCATGAACTCCAACCATGTTCAAGACTAACTTTGTTACACTCTTTAATGTCCTAACTTTCTCTAATCTTCACTAATCCACTTGGCTCTTGAACCAATTGATGTCTTGACTTTAACCTACACAATTTCATCTTTTGAATCAATTTATGACCTTAGAATAATGAAATTCCAGCTCCTTCATGGCCTGTTGTATAGAACTGAACATAAGCATACAATTCTTTCAAAAAATCTCATTTTGATTCTAATGCTTCCCATACTTGTTTCTCCACTTTACCACACACAACTTTTCATTTTAAAAATATTGGAACCATCAAAATCATGAAATTCCAATCACTGTTCATGTGAGTGAACAGTAACCCTGAAGGATTTCAAAAACTATAACCTAGAGATTTTAATGTTTCCAAGGTTCAAAACCTTTCCAATACTACACAAAATCATCATATAATCTCAATGGAAGCATTAAATTATTGAAATTCCATTTCCTTCCCTCATGAACAGTGAATACCAAATATGGCACACCATGGCAAAGTCAAGAATATCAATTTGATTCAACAACCAACCACTTAACTAGCTTGTTTAAGCTTCAATCATATGGTTCTAACTTTAATTTCTTCTTTCCCCTTTCATCTAAGGTTTTGGGCAGAACCACCCCTTAGAGAAAACTCAACTTTTCTCCCATGAAAACCCTAAGTTCAAGCTCCCAAATTAAAGGAAAATAAGCTAGAAGAGATTGCTTACCTTTAATCTTTAGCTTGCTTGAACTTTGGAACCTTGAATCTTCTTTATCTTGGCTTGAATTTTTATTTTTCAAGTTTCACCATGGGTCCATGAGCTTAGGGTTTGGATGCAGAATGGAGGGGTATTTATAGAAAAATCTTGGTGGAAATCAATGGCCAAGATTGATTTGATTACTATTTGATCTAAAGGCCCACATTTAATCTTGGATTTAACATTTTCTAACAAGAATAATTATAACATCACGTGGGACAGCTCAAGGGACACCTCATGGGGGTATGTGGCCTGCTCATAGTATAAGGAAGCTTCTAGAAAAATTCTAGTCTAATCCGGTACCAATCAGAGCAGTTTCACAACAACCAGACTGTTTTCTGTTCCTAATTTTTTTATAATATTCCAGGATATGTATTCTATCCTGAAAATCAATATCTAGGCTTCTTGTACCCTTGACATGGTTATACTGAGTATTAATCTACCATCTATTCGTTGGGAAATGACTAAAAGACCCTTGGTGTCCTTTCTTACACTGTACTAACTTTAAGGGCATAATTGTCCTTTCACCCCTCTTTGTACTGCCTTAAGACATATACTAGCTCTAACTAATCACATTTATAATATATGCCACATTTTTTCCCTGTCTCAAATGACCAAAATGCCCTCCATCTATCATTAGTACAATTTGGACATCTAAGGGTATTTTCGTAATTTCTACCTTTTGTGGACCCTGGTCCCTTCTACTGATGAACTGGTACCTTGGGTTTTGGGCCCTCTTTGGCATCATCATGGGCCTATATATGAGGTCATTTGATCTCATTATATCCAGGCTCACATACCAATAAGTTCTATTATCAGATCACTCGTGTTATCAAACTCCCTTCAAAATTTACTATTATAGGAATAACTTTTTACACAGGACTTATTTCGGGGTTCTGTCAGATTCATAACATCTGATACTGTAAGGAACACTTTCCTGTAATTCCCCCACTTATATCTGATGTCCATGGAATCTGATAAAAATTCAGATAACTTTTATACTATCAGATAATTTTCTGTTGTCTAGAACCCTAATAAAATTTTTGTATCATGCCAGATTAACCAGCGTAACTTCCTCTATTTACTAATGGAATATGGGACTAAAATACTTCCGGGCTGATCTTTCTATAATTACAATTTTGCCCTTGAACTTTTTACTTAATTACATTTAAGTCTCTTAACTTTAAGAAATTACCACTTTTGGCCCAAATATTGTTTTTCTACTTTCACGTTTTGCCTTTAACCTTTTCTACTTTTCATTTTAGTCCTTCTCTTCCTTAAAGAATCATCTAACCCTTATTATTTCTTCTGATGTTCGTCATGATCCTTTCTAATCCTCTTCCACTATCAGTACTATACAGATAGGAAAAAATTAGGATATGACATTTCTAGCCCCCGTAAAAAATATTTTGTCCTCGAAATTTACTTAGCACCTTAGTCAATAATCTTGGATAGGTATCCTTATCCTCTTTATGACTAAGAATTAGGGTATCTATCTCTTAAAATAAATATCTTAGCGGAGTACTTTTCATATCCGTAATTCTTCATATCATTACGATGATCATTCTTCTATTTTGAATCAACTCAATCAGAGTTGAACTCCTATTCATTCTATTATGTACTTTCTTGCTATGCATCTATCTATATATGGACTTTTCACCATACTAAACTTGTGAGTAGTATCCATTTCTTTCATATTAAATTCTCTCGAATATTGCTATATTTGGGAGTTTTGTTAATGATTCATCATACTTCTTAGAGCAAACATTTATGACTCATTTGAGTATCTAGCAGAATTCTCTGAATATCTGCACACTTTAACTCTCATTCTTATGTCATCATGCTTTCTTATCATTTTTAATAACTCATCATAATACAGAGAGATGACTTATATTATTATTCTTTCTTTCATTGCTCTACTGCTAAATAGGAGCACATAGGAGCACATACTCTAACATGCATAATGCTTGGCTCGCATCCTGTAGGACTACATACCTGCTCATGAATATAAAGCTCTAACATCGGAGCTCAAGCATTCCTTCTCTTAATATGCATAGCTCTAACACTCGGAGCTTGCACATCTCTAACACTTAGAGCTTGCACTGCTCTAACATTCAGAGCTTTAGCATATTCTATAAATATCACATAACATAATGACTGGCATTTCATGCAAGGAGTGAAAGCTCTCATTTGCTCTTTTATCTGTAATATAACATTTGAACATCTTATATTTTTCAAAAATAGAGCCTCTCAATCTGTTTACAAGGCTAGCTATAAAGCCACTTCATATCGTACTTCTCAATACATATTTCTTATTTCATATCTTATTACATACTTTTCATAATGTATCTCATTTCATATCTTACGTAATATTACCATAAATCCTTGGGACTTAGGATTAACAACTTTAACTCTGATCACTGAGTTCTTGTTATGTGTAAGAAGATTCTGAGTCAGTCCCTAATAGTAATAAGGCTATCTGAAACTAACATCATGGGTACTCTCTCTGTCATGAGTTACCCAACTTGTAAAGCTTCTATACCTTAACTTTTCATTAGTATTCATCCTTCCAAAGAAATATTATACTTATGGTTCATCACTTTCTTGCTCTAGGCCTAGTCTACTGTGACCCTCAGGATCTACTGCGATCAACCATAAGCCTTTTCAGGATCTAACTGTGACCCTGTGAGCCATACTAGGATCTAACTGTAATCCTCTAGAATCTACTACGATTCCATTATACTGTATTCTCATCTCTAGAAGACCTAAACCAATGGACAAAGTTACAAGGTTAGTCACTTCCACATAGTTGTTAACTCAATAGATAATTCCCCAAAAATGATCACAGAAGCCAATATTATCTATCAAGACTTTACTCATTTCCCTATCACTCAGGAATTTCTCATATCATTATCATGTTTTTCATAGCACATCACTCATATACCTTACCCCTACTGAAGGGATATATCCTGAGTATCATAATCATTTATCTGTAGATTCACTATGAATCCTCATCTTTACTCCCATTCTCTATCCCATTGACTATCATAGTCTGATCATAAATCCTCTTTCTATCTTCTAAGAATCAGGTAGCTAACTTTCTAGTTTAGCACTTTGTTATTGCTTCATCCTTGCTAAGTTGAATTATTTAATTGCATGTCGTAGGGTATAGGAGCAACATAACTTTCTCATCTGGTATACTTTACCTAATACGTATTGTGTAAAGGGAGTATTCATTTAGCATAGCATACTCAACATGCATAATCTATAGGGAGATGCAATCATTTAAGCATTCTCTAACATGCGTGTCATCATATGACAACTACAAGTATATGTAAATTCTCATCATAACTTATGGCAACATAAGCCATATCATTTGCTCAACCATCCCTTATACTCACATTCCAATTAAACAATTAACTAGGAAGGCTTTAAAACATTATGTTCCTTTATTACCTTAACTGCGAGGTCCTTATCATATATTCAGGTACCTGAGTCATTTACTTGTTTCACTTAGGCTACCACATTACCCTCTTACTAGGGTATAGACTTAACCCTTCTTTACTCTTTCTTACGTAAGGAATAGGGGAGTCACTTTATCTTTAAACCTGTGGCTACCTCACTAAGTCATCTTCATTCTATCATATTATCTCTTAACGCCTGTAAGACTTCTGTGTCTCTAAACTGAAGGACTTATGTATCCTTGGCCTCACTATAATCTATCTGTAATCCATAACTGAGTCAGCTGTCTTCTTTCAGCTAACTGAGGAAAGGTTTGGCTCATATCTTTATGCCATTTAAACTTTTAAGTTTTCCCTTATCTTCCTGGATTACTAACAGGCGAGAATGTATCTCTTATTAAGCCTCAAGGTTCATATGAATGAACTGGTTAAGTATCCATTAAAAGAGTTCTCTTTCCTTAGCTCTAACCCTAAGCCTCACGCTCACCTCTCTCTCTAATTGAGAGGAATGCTTCTTTTAAACTCTTTGAAAAAAACTTCTCAAGTGAGCTAATAACTCTCCATCTCATATAGAGTAGCTTCTGTGTCTCTCTATATCATCCTTAACTCTTTTTGTCCGTCAGTCTTAGTCTACTCTGGACTAGACTGTGATTCTTTTCTGGTATGTCTCTAGATCCTGACCAATTCAGGTCACTTGGATCTCATTCATCACTTAACATTACTATTTCTATTCTCTAGGGCAAAGCGTTAGGTTACTATCTCTTCATGATAGAATCCCTCTGTATTAGGAACATTAACTTTCTATCTGTTAACCATCACATATTTATCCTTGAGCCATATATTAGATCATTCTTAGGCAAGTCTCATTCTAACTTCTCATTATTATTTTCCATAAAGACTAGCTGCATAAAGTCTTTCGTACTGTAGATCAACTCCTGATGATCATATGGAGGATGTACTGTTGCACCTCTTCTTAAACTATTCTTCTGTATCTTAGTACTTTGTACTGTTTAACTTGCCTATACTATGTACTAAACCTCTAACTGATAGACTTCAGTGAGGTTGGCATCTTTACTCTCATGACACTTGACTTACTATCATCTCATACTAGTCCTCTAAAGTATATTAGGTTAATGCCCTCTACTGGATGTATGTTTATCATTCCTATTACGGCATTGAATAACTACAGATAACTAACTGTTCTTAATCTCTACTTCTGTCCATCCTTTGACCTAGAATGAGTAATTCATTCTCAGCTTTCTTCAGACCAATATGGTTCATGCTATCTATCTTTAACAAAGAAGGCTGGAATTGACTAGGACTAGGAATATCACATTGATCTTTCTTTATGAAGTCACATATTCCTAGACTTTGGGAATGGACAGGAATGGTCATAGACTCTGACTGGATGTCTGAATTAGGGGACTGTTATCTATTACTCATAACAACTTTATCCTCAAACTCTGGTAGAGCAGGAATAATATCTAGTCTACCCATAATCCAATGCCAGTACTCAACTTCCTCAGCCGTAATCTGTCCTCTCATCGGAGGAATAGAACTTATGTCAGGGTTAGAGGGCACTCCAATGTACTCATACTATGTACAGTCACTAGACCCAACATCAACTGGTGTATATTAGGCTTCAGGCTGTATCTCTACATGACCTCCAGACTGTAGGTTTGAGTCTACAAAAACATCTATGGATACTCCACTGTAGACTTTCCTGACTGATCCCCTAAACTTTCCTCAGTATTTTCTTCACTGTGCAAGGGATTATCAGAGTTTGGATGTACACCATGTCTATATATCACTACTGGCTTGGGGTCTCCCTTATTAACTGAAGCCTCTGACTTAACCTTATGAAATCCTATATTTATTCTTGCACTATTTGCTTGATTAAGCAATGCTAACTATCGCATAACATACCCTAACTTAACCAAATACTCACTATTTAGGGTTAGGGTCTGGGCATAATCTCATATTAGTCCATAATTAATCTATTTAGAGTATTACTTAAGCCATAATCCTTTGTTCTGATACCAAAATATAACATCCTTACTTTTATACATTTTAGGGACCAATCAGTAGCATTTAGAACTACTTACAAGACCTTGGAAGTCCATTAGCCAAATCTGGAATTTTAGTTTTTGTCAGGTTACTATTCATATGGTATTCCAGATTACGCAATCAACTTCAAAAAATCATAATTAATTCTAGAAAAATTGAAATGAAGTGGTTCAAAAAGTTACATGAAGATAACATCTTAAAATTTAAGGGACAAATGATTTCCAGACTAAGTAACTAGCCAACTAACACAGTTTATTCGTTAAAGTTTACTGTTCATTTGGTCAAAAACTCTGGAAACAGATTCTAGTCCCTTATTTTGGAAATTCATTTCTCTTATTATACACATCTAAATGACACGTTCTACCTATAAATTTAACACTCTGGATGTGTGCTACATGCTCATAAAAGTTTGTGAACTAACTTCATTTGCTAGGTCAAACTGAAGCCACAACAAAACTGCTTCATGACCTACGTTTTTACCATTTCAGCTTCTTTTCTTTCATTTCCAATAATTTTTTCAGCATGCACAAGCGATCAAATAAGCTTCTCAACATTCATATACATCATGTACATATTCCATAAGTATTACAATAGTTTCATCACATAAATGGACACCTTACATGGCATTTACAAACATGGACAATTTATAGTATATGTTAAAGTCTCAATACTTCACTTCCTTGCTTCTATTCTTTAGCACTTCTCCATGCATACCTTTTCTTCATGCTTGACCTAAATTGGTTGGTTATAGGAGAATGAGATTTTAGAGAATCTCAGTAGCAAACATTACCACTTAAATATGCAAGATGGATGCTAATGCATGATATGTAATTTCATTAAACTTTCTTTCATTAGTGACATGCTATCATGCTATATACTTTTGCATAAAGTTCATGGCCATGGAAAACATATGATTCACAATACATTAAACATCATTTATCATGTCACAACATCATTCAAACATCATGTACATTTCAACACATAAGCATACCACATCAAGCACATAAAGAGGTAAGTTCACTACCTTGCACTTGAGCTTTCTTCTTGATCTTTTGCACTTGCTCCCTAGCTTCCCAACCATGAAGCCTTTATGTCAATCACTTCCCAACATCTTATTGGATGTTTCAAGGTCCTAAACACATTCATATTCATCACATAATTCATTAGGACTCATGAACTCTAACCATGTTCAAGACTAACTTTGTTACACTCTTTATTGTCCTAACTTTCTCTGATCTTCACTAATCCACTTGGCTCTTGAACCAATTGATGTCTTGACTTTACCCTACACAATTTCATATTTTGAATCCATTTATGAGCTTAGAATCATGAAATTACAGCTCCTTCATGGCCTGCTATACAGAACTGAACATAAGCATACAACTCTTTCAAAAATTCTCATTTTGATTGTAATGCTTCCCATACTTGTTATCCGCTTTACCCCACACAAATTTTCATTTTAAAACCATTGGAACCATCAAAATCATGAACTTCCAATCACTGTTCATGTGAGTGAACAGTAATTGTTAAGGATTTCAAAAATTACAACCTTGATATTTTAATATTTCCAAGGATCAAAACATTTCCAATCCTACACAAAATCATCATATAATCTCAATGGAAGCATTAAATCATTGAAATTCCATTTCCTTCCCTCATGAACAGTGAAGATCGAATAGGGCACACCATGGCAAAGTCAAGAATATCAAATTGATTCAACAACTAACCACTTAACTAGCTTGTTTAAGCTTCAATCATATGGTTCTAACTTTAATTTCTTCTTTCCCCTTTCATCTAAGGTGTTGGGCAGCACCACCACTTAGAGAAAACTCAACTTTTCTCCCATGAAAACCCTAAGTTCAAGCTCCCAAATCAAAGGAAAATAAGCTAGAAGAGATTACTTACCTTTATTCTCTAGCTTGCTTGAACTTTGGAATCTTGAATATTCTTTATCTTGGCTTGAGTTTTCATTTTGCAAGAGTTTCCCCAAGGGTCCATGACCTTACAGTTTGGCTACAGAATGGAGGGGTATTTATAGAAAAATCTTGGTGGAATTCAATGGCCAAGATTGATTTGGTTACTATTTGATCTAAAGGCCCACATTTAATCTTGAATTTAACTTTTTCTATAAAGAATAATTATGACATCATTGTAAGGAATTGGAACACACACAGTAGAAATTAACTTAAAATTTTTCCATTCCTTGCCAAGATCTACTGTATGTGTTTAAGTCAAGTGGAAAGAAGTATTACCCTCAGTATTCAGTCGTGACTTTCTCAGCTTCTGGTTGCGACATCCACAGCTTCTCTCCACGGCTCGTGATCTCTTTTCAATCGCAAGAAGTCGATGACTCAGGTCAGCTTCCTCTACTAGTATCCACACGAACAGCGTTCCAACCACGAACTATGTGCTAGGACCTCCTATCCCTCCAGGGCTTACTCAAGAATTCGTCCTTTCTGTCTCTATTTTGGCAGTTTCTTATCTGCAAACCTTTTGCGAATTTCTGTTCACCCATTTTTTTGTCCTAATCGTAACTCCTAAATATCAGATATATAGGATGATATATGGTAGGATTTGGAAGACACGTAACAGAAATTAACTTAAAAATTTCTCCATTCCCTGCTAGGATCTACCGTATGTGTTTAAGTCAAGTGGAAAGAAGTATTACCCTCAGTATTCAGTCGTGACTTTCTCAGCTTCTGGTTATGACGTCCACAGCTTCTCTCTATGGCTCGTGATCTCTTTTTGATAGAAAGAAGTCGATGACTCAGGTCAGCTTCCTCTACTGGTATCCACACGAATAACGTTCCAACCACGAACGACGTGCTAACGCCTCCTGTCCCTCCAGGGCTTACTCAAGAATTTGTCATCTCCATCTCTATTTCAGTAGTTTCTTATCTACAAACCTTTTACGGATTCCCGTTCAATCTCTATCACGTTTGAATTTTAAATTTAAACGTGATAGAGATTTAATTTATCCTTATAAATTAAATCTTGTAAATATCTCTTATATATAATATATATATGAATTTATATATATACGAATATAAATATAAATAAATATATACATCCACCCTGGATCATTCATTGAATCTGGACATGTCTTAGATTCAATGAATATGGACATCATAGCTTATGTTAGGCTATTTTGTGTGCGACCCTGTAGGCCCATACGAAGTTGGCAGTGGGCCATTTACTATACTGACTCACAAGTTGCAAGCGGTCTCTAGCAAGACATCACGACTACCTAAATCATATGAGAATCGATGAACGATGTAACCTTTTATACAACCATATCATGTCCCTTTTGTCACACGATATTTTGGTCATGGATGAGGCATGGAGAATGTCATCCTCTTATTCCTGACCGTTACTTTCTCGATCCCTGAGTAGTCTGACTATAGAAATGGAACTAACTTTCCATTACAGTTTGGCCATACATTTCTCATACTCACTCATCGAGGGGCCCAGTAATATCTCTCTATGAATGTGAGGGACAAATTCCATCTTGACCATTCACATTCCTTCGCACGGAAAACCACTAAGCCTTAACATAGTCTCTATGATCACTCGGTCAAAAGTGACTTTTGACTAGGTCAAAGCTGAGCATTTGTCATGTAGGAATCTATGATGATCTCAGGTCAAAGGGCATAGTGACATGGTTTGTATATGAGAGAAGCTTATGACTTAACCCATGTAGCTCTCTCATAGCGGGTCAATCTAACACCTTGTACTCTTACATGTGCCTATGACTTTAATTTATATCTCTATACATCTTCAAAGTCATGCTGGTCTTATTTCATCTCTGCACCCGCATAAATGACCGACCAGGGATATTTAGGATAAGATCATGAGTTATCCAAGGATGGTCATCACAGTAAATATGCAAATAATATGATAACACAATTAATAAATTCATAAATCAACAATGTTCAAAAGACAATGATTGGCCCCTAGGGCATAATTTTCAACAACCTCCCACTTGTACTAGGTACAATCATTAATTTGACTAATTCCCATTGACCTAACATGACATTCATGCTTTGCCTACACAAGAGGCTTTGTTAGAGGACCAACAACATTATCTTCTCCTGCTACTTTGCATATTTTTATATCACCTCTATCGTTGATTTCTCTGATGAGATGAAATCGCCTGAGTATATGCTTGGTCCTTTAATGTGACCTAGGCTCATTGGCCTGTGCAATAGCACCGCTATTGTCACAGAGAAAAGTTATTGGATATGAGATGGTAGGTATCACCCCTAGTTCTGTGATAAACTTCCTGATCCAAATGACTTCCTTAGCTGCATAAGATGCTGCTATATACTCAGCTTCCATTGCATAATATGCTACAGTGCCCTACTTAGAGCTCTTCCAGCTTACTGCTCTATTATTGAGGAGGAATATATATATAGGTTGTGATTTTTAGTCATCCTGGTCAGTTTGGAAACTCGCATCTGTGTTACCAGTTACACAAAGTTCGTCATCCAATCCACCATAGACAAAAAATAAGTCCTTAGTCCTTCTTAAGTACTTAAGGATATTCTTGACAATAGTCCAATGGCCCTCACCAGGGTCCTGTTGATATCTGCTAGTCATACTTAAGGCAAACGAGACATTGAGTTGAGTACATAACATGGCGTACATGATAGATCCTATGGCCGAGGCATATGAAACTTTACTCATGCGACCTCGCTGATTAGATGTACTATGACATAGATCTTTACTGAGCTGAATACCATAAGATATGGGTTTGAAACCCCTATTTGATTCGTGCATATTGAACCTATGCAGTATTTTGTCTATGTGTGTACTATGGCTGAGTCCTAGAAGTCTTTTAGATCTATCTCTATAGATCCTAATTCCTAGGATGTAGGTGGCTTCACCCAAGTCTTTCATCGAGAAAGACTTTCCTAACCAAGACTTGACAATCTATAAGGTAGGAATGTCATTTCCAATAAGTAGGATGTCATCAACATAGAGTACCAAAAACACAACTGTGCTCCCACTAACCTTCTTGTACACACAAAGTTCATCAATATTTTAAAGAAATCCAAACTCTTTGACTACTTCATCAAAATGATGATTCCAACTCTAAGAAGCTTGCTTTAGTCCATAAATGGACCTTTAAAGCTTGCACACTTTACCAGAGTCCTCGGAACGCACAAACCCTTCAGGTTGTGTCATGTACACATCCTCAAGGAGCTTTCCATTAAGGAAGGCTATCTTGACATCCATCTGCCATATTTCATAGTCATAATATGCTGCAATGGCAAAGAGGATTCTGCTTGATTTGGCCATTACAACTGGGGAAAAGGTCTCATCATAGTCCACACCATGAGTTTGAGTAAATCCTTTTGCAACCAGTCGTGCCTTGAAGTCATTTACATTGCCATCCATGTCAATTTTCTCCTTAAAAACCCACTTGCACCTGACAGTTTTTACACCTTCAGGTGGGTCGACTAAGGTCCAAACCTGATTGTCGTACATGGATTACATCTCAGACTTCATGGCATTAAGCCATTTTTCAGAGTTTGGTCCCACTATAGCTTCTCAATAGGTAGTCGACTCATTATGCTCAATGAGCAACACATCACGACTGCCAAAAATCATAAATCCATATCTCTGAGCCTGAAGTCGTGTCCTATTAGATTTTCATGGACCTTGTGTGACTTGAGGAGTCTCAACAACTTGTTGTGAGTCTTCTTTATTTTCCATCTGCAGTTTTATGGTGTCTTATAGTTCTTGAACTTCTTCGAGGTATACCTTTCTCCTACTGGTTCTTTTAGAGATAAATTCTCGTTTGAGAAAGATACCATTTCTGACAACAAACACTTTGTTATCAACAAGATACCATTTCTGACAACAAACACTTTGTTATCAACAAGGTTGTAGACATAGAAAGATACCATTTCTCGTTTGTTACTTAACATAGACCTCACATCCCCAAATCTTGAGGAAAGATAAACTAGGTGTCCTCCCAGTCCATATCTCATATGGAGTCTTTTCAATTGCCTTAGATGGAACACGATTGAGTGTGAACGCAGCTGTATCTAGGGTATGGCCCCAAAAGGAGGGTAGAAGATCTGTTTGACTCATCATAGATCAAACCATATATAATAGTGTTAGATTTCTCCATTCAGAAACGCCATTCCATTATGGTGTCACTAGAGGAGTCAATTATGAGACTATCCCACAACTCCTAAGATGATCAATGAACTGTTGGCTCAAATATTCACCACGCTGATCAGATCGAAGGGCTTTAATTGTTTTGCCAAGCTGATTTTGTACTTCATTTTAAAATATTTTGAACATTTCAAGAGATTGAGATTTATACTTTATCAGATAGATGTACCCATATCTGCTAAAATCATCTATGAATGTTATGAAGTACGAAAAACTTTCTCTGGCATTTGTGTTCATCGGTCCACACACATCTGTATGTATGATGCCCAATAAATCAGTGGCCCTCTCACTGTGCCCAGTGAAAGGTGACTTTGTCAGCTTTCCTAACAAGCAAGACTCGCAAGTGTCATATGATTCAAAATCAAATGAGTTGAGAAATCCATCTTGATGGAGTTTGGAAATGCGTTTCTCATTTATGTGACCCAGACGACAGTGCCAGAGGTATGTCAGATTCAAATCATTTGGTTTGACCCTTTTGGCAGTTATGTTATAGATATTTCCATGATTGGGTTATTCCAAATTTAATATGTAATGATCAACATGCAAATCACCATGAGCATAGAAAACATCATTATGATAAATAGAACATCTACTATTCCCAGTAATGGAAGTGAAACCTTCCTTATCCAAATAAGAAAGTGAAACTATGTTACTACTTAAAGCAGGAACATAATAGCAATTGTTCAAAACTAACAAAAGCCCAGTGGGTAGAACTAATTCATAAGTGTCTATAGTTAATGCAGCAACCCTTGCTCTGTTTCCAACTCCTAGGTCAACTTCACCCTTTTTTAGCTTCCTACTGTCCTTTTGTCCCTGCACATTTGTACAAATGTGAGAACCATATGCAGTATCTAATACCCATATGGTGGAAGTAGAAAGATGAATGTCTATAACATAAATACCTGAAGCGATAGCCCCGCTATCCTTCTTGTTCTTTTTCAGATCTTCGAGGTAGAGTTTACAATTCCTTTTCCAATGACTAGGTTCATTACAAAAGAAGCATACTCCTTTCTTCATAGGCTTTGCCTTTTTCAGTGCAGGCTTGGTTTTGGGCTTGCCTGACTCTTTGGTCTTACCTGTTAAGCCATGACCCTTCCCTTTACCTTTGCCTTTATTTTTCATACCCTTTCCTTTCTAAACCATCAAAATAGTACTGGGCTTCTTCTTAAGTCTAAGCTTAGTAGTTTTAAGCATCCCATACAGTTCAGAAATAGATTTATCCATGTTGTTCATATTGTAGTTCATGACAAACTGGTAATAACTTTCCAGGAATGAGTTGAAGACCAAATCCGTAGCTAACTCCTGGCTCATGGGAAATCCAAGCCTCTCAAGGTGATCAATGTACCCTTTCATCTTTAAGGCATGAGTACTGACTAATGCACCTTCAGCTATCTTGTAGGAATATAAGGCCTTAGTGGTCTTATACCTCTCTTGTCGGCCTGTTGCTAGAACATTTTCTTGAGGTGCACAATCATCTCATAAGCCTCCATGTGTTCTAGATCTTTTTAGAGCTCCCGAACCATGATGGCTAGCATCAAGCATCCCACATCGACAGAGTCTTCCTTATGCTTCATGTAAGCATCTCTCTGAACTCTAGGAGCATTGGCTGCTGGCTCCTCAAGAATGGGTTGATCTAGGACATGTGCCTTTCTTTCCTACTTGAGAACAATTCTCAAGTTCCTAAACCAGTCAAGAAAGTTTGTCCCATTGAGTTTGTCCTTCTCAAGGATAGATCACAGCGATAATGTAGCAGTATTACTAGTCGTCATGATTATACAATTAAAATATGCAATTAAATTAGCAATCTCCCACTAAATAAACAACCCTCAATGCAATAGTTAGTGGGCTAAGATCAATATTTGGCTCAAACTTAAGTTTGCTTTGGCAGGATGCTTAAATTAAGTTATTTAGGTAGGTAACACCTTTACCAATTACATCAAATATAACTCTTAGATGTTCATGGGATTCTATCATCATATGATCTAGCATGTTTTTAATCCCATCTAATGCCTTGAGACCCAAAACCATTTTGTTAATCTCAATTAAGTCAAACAATAATAAACATGTGAGAGTAGCATCATTACTCTTGGTTATCTCCCCAAGATAACTCAAATACACCTACTTTGGCGGAGTCCACAATTAAGCGATCGAGGTTTTGACAAGTGTTCAAAAATTGACAGCATTATGACTTAAGATTTCATTTAGAGGGCTTAATTTAACTATCTGGTTTATAAGAAGGCATATTTCTCAGTTTGTATCACATACAAGTAATATGCATGTGCTGATATAATCATAAGATGCATAATTTAAATGTGATACAATATTGCTCACCTATCCTAAGTCTACTCAAGCCAATGAGAGGAGCTCACTAGTAAGAAAAGGGAAATTACATATAGAAATCTCTTTTAACATTCGAGGGGAGTGAGATGAGAAGAGAAGGTACATTAAGAGTATATAGAGGAAGGCACGACACGTAAGCCGTATTTAAAAATTATAACACTTGCAATCTAGAGCCATATTATTTACCATACCCAAACATTCAAGAATCAATATTTAGATTTAATTGAAAGGCAATTAATGTTTCAAAACTAAAACATTCACAAAACAGTATATGTTATGGTTATGTTATGCTACGAACAGGTAGCCACGGCGGTCCCGCTAGCCAGTTAGCGGGCGGGGTCTGGGATAGCGGCCCGAGAATTCTTTTTTATTTCACAAAATAATCACGAATCTGAATTCATTTTTCTTAGACCCCATCAATATTAATTGATCAAATCAAAACGCATGCACCACCGATTTCAATTCCCTTTCAGATTCCATATATGTTATACATAAAAAGGATTCCTTATATGTCACACATAAAACACATGTTATCATATGATCGGCTATGACTAACATATATCATATGAATCAACAATTAAGCCTAAATAAAACACAAAACGACATGCCTCTGATACCACTATAAGGAATTGGAAGACACGCAGTAGAAATTAACTTAAAATTTTTCCATTCCCTGCCAGGATCTACCGTATGTGTTTAAGTCAAGTGGAAAGAAGTATTACCCTCAGTATTCAGTCGCGACTTTCTCAGCTTCTGGTTGTGATGTCCACAGCTTCTCTCCGTGGCTCGTGATCTCTTTTTGATCGTAAGAAGTCGACGAGTCAGGTTAGCTTCCTCTACTGGTATCCACACGAACAACATTCCAACCATGAATGACATGCTAGCGCCTCCTGTCCCTCCAGGTCTTACTCAAGAATTCATCCTCTCCGTGTCTATTTCGGTAGTTTCTTATCTGCAAACCTTTTGCGAATTCCTGTTCACCCATTTTTCTGTCCCAACCATAGCTCCTAAATATCAGATATATAGGATGCTATGCGTGTTACCCCAGACTTGAATTTTTGGAATTAATCTTATATTAATTCTAAAATTAATACAATATCATATATTGTATAATTTGATAAGAAACTAATTAAATAAATAGTGTTTGTATTAAATCCGTCCCACAGATTTAATTCACCCATTTATTTAATTTAAAATAAAGATAAGACAGAATTACATTTGATTTATTCTCATAAATCAAATTTGAGATATCAAATCAATTTGAATTTCAAATTCAAATGTGATAGAGATTTAATTTTATCCTTATAAATTAAATCTTGTAAATATCTCTTATATGAGATATCATGTCAATTTTAATTTAAAATTCAAACGTGATAGAGATTTAATTTATCGTTATAAATTAAATCTTGTAAATATCTCTTATATATATAATATATATACAAATTTATATATATACGAATATAAATATAAATAAATATATACATCCACCCTGGATCATTCATTGAATCTGAACATGTCTTAGATTCAATGAATCTGGACATCATAGCTCATGTTGGGCTATTTTGTGTGCGACCCTATAAGCCCATATGAAGTTGGCAGTGGGTCATTTACTATACTGACTCATAAGTCGCAAGCGGTCTCTAGCAAGACATCATGACTACACAAATCATATAAGGATTGATGAATGATGTAACCTTTTATACAACAATATCATGTCCCTTTTATCACACGATATTTTGGTCATAGATGAGGCGTGGAGAATGTCATCCTCCTATTCTTGACCGTTACTTTCTCGATCCCTGAGTAGTGTGACTATAGAAATAGAAGTACCTTTCCATTATAGTATGGCCATACATTTCTCATACTCACTCATCGAGGGCCCCAGTAATATCTCTCTACAAATATGAGGGACAAATTCCATCTTGACCATTCACATTCCTCCGCATGGAAAACCACTAACCCCGAACATAGTCATTATGATCACTCGATCAAAAGTGACTTTTGACTAGGTCAAAGATGAGCATCTTTCATGTAGGAATCCATGATGATCTTAGGTTAAAGGGCATAGTGACATGGTTTCTATATGAGAGAAGCTTATGACTTAACCCATGCAGCTCTCTCATAGTGGGTCGGTCCAACACCTTGTACTCTTACATGTGACTATGACTTTGATTTATATCTCTATACATCTTCAAAGTCATACTGGTCTTATTTTATCTCTGCTCCCACATAGATAACCAACCAGGGATATTTAGGATAAGATCATGAGTTATCCAAGGATGGTAATCACAGTAAACATGCAAATAATATGATAACACAATTAATAAATTCATAAATTAACAATATTCATAAGATAATGATTGGCCCCTAGGGCACAATTTCCAACAAGCATGTGAGATAGCTCAAGAGACACCTCATGGAGGGTATGTGGAATGTCCATAGTGTAAGGAAGCATCTGGAAAAATTCCAGTCCCATCCGGTATCGATCGGAGCAGTTTCACAACAACTGGACTGTTTTCTGTTCTTAATTTTTTTATAATATTCAGGATATGTATTCTATCTTGAAAATCAATGTCTAAGCTTCTCATACCCTTGACATGGTTATACTGAGTATTTATTTGGTATCCATTCCTTGGGAAATGACAAAATACCTTTGGTGTCCTTTCTTACACTGTACTGACCCTAAGGGTATAATTGTCATTTCACCCCTCTTTGTACTGCCTTATGGCATATACTAGCTCAACTAATCACATTTATACTATATGCCACATTTTTTGCCTATCCCAGATGACCAAAATGCCCTCCATCCATCACTAGTACAATCTGGGCATCAAGGGGCATTTTCATAATTTCGCACATTTTCTGGATACTGGCCCCTTCTACTGATGAGCTAGCACCCTGGGTTTTGGGCCCTCTTTGGCATCATCATGGGCCTATATATGAGGTTATATGATCTCATTATATTTAGGCTCACATACCGATGAGTTACATTATCGGATCACGAGTGTTATCAAACTCCCGTCAAAATTCATTGTTATGGGAATAATTTTTCATACAGGACTTCTTTTGGGGTTCTGTCAGATTCATAACATCTGACACTGTAGGGCACACTTTCCTATAATTCCCCCACTTATATCTGATGTCAGTGGAATCTGATAAAAAATCAGATAACTTTTATACTATCCGATAATTTTTTGCTGTCTAGAGCCCTAATAAAATTTCTGTATCATGCTAGATTAACTAGCGTAACTTCCTATATTTGCTGATGGAATGTGGGACTGAAAAACTTCTGAGCAGTTATAACCCTTTCTAGGCTGATCTTTCTATAATTACAATTTTGCACTTGAACTTTTTACTTAATTACATTTAAGTCCCTTAACTTTTAGAAATTACCACTTTTGGCCCAAATATTGTTTCTACTTTCACTTTTTGCCTTTAACCTTTTCTACTTTTCATTTTAGTCCTTCTCTTCCTTAAAGAATCATCTAACCCTTATTATTTCTTTTGATCTTCGTCATGATCCTTTATAATCCTCTTTCCGCTATCAGTACTATATGGATAGGGAAAAATTAGGATATGACATGCTACCTTTTTAATTAATATAATATTTAATGGATTAATGGCCATTAATCGATTAACTAATGGATTGATGCTTTATAATCAAATAACTAATTGATTAACTTCTTCTTTTAACTTCGTTTCATTTCAAAATCATTTTCATTACTCCAAAAGAAAATTTTCACAACATTACTTAACTTTATTCTCTTTTTCTCTTTTGACATCATTAAAACATCTACATACTAACATTCTCTCCCTTTTTGATGATGACAAAACTTAAGTGAATGTGAAGTTAAGTTAAGTTAAGTTGTAGTTAAATTTAACTCAAAATAAGACAAGATACAATAATATCATGAATATTCTATTAAAGCATAAAGAGTTTTACAATGGATTTAGAAGCACAAAACAACATACAATCAAATCATAGGTAGAAAAAAATACAATCAGTCAACAAACTCCATAGAGGATTCCTTTTCCTTTCCACTCTCTGCCTTTTTGACATCATTCAAAAGGGTTGGGGCTAATGAGGAAGGGATAACTAAGGGAAGCTGGGGTAGTAGCAGGTATGAAGCTAAGACAATTGGTGGTAGAGGTATAATTAAAGCTAAGGTATATGAAGGAGGGGATGAAAACTCATAAACTATGGTAGTAAAAGGCACTGTGTAACATCCTTACTTTTATACATCTTAGGAAACATTCAGTAGCATTTGGAACAACTTACAAGACCTTGGAACTCCATTAGCCAAATCTGGAATTTTACTCTTTCTCGTGTTACTGTTCATATAGTATTCCAGATTACGTAACAAACTTTGAAAAATCATAATTAATTATAGAAAACTCGAAATGAAGTGGTTCAAAAAGTTACATGAATATAAAATCTTCAAATTTAAGGGAAAAATAATTTCCAGGCCACATGATTAGCCAATTAATATAGTTTATTCGTTAACATTTACTGTTCATTTGATCAAAAACTCTAAAAACAGATTCTGGTCCCTTATTTTGGAAACTCATTTCTCTTGATATACACATCCAATTGAAACGTTCTACCTATACATTTAAACCTCTAGATGTGTAATATATTCTCATAAAATTTCACGAATTAATTCCTTCATTTGCTAGGTCAAACTGAAGCCACAACAAAATTGCTCTAGGACCTACGTTTTTACCATTTCATTTTCCTTCCTTTACTTTCAATAATTGTTTCAGCATACATAAGCTATCAAATAAGCTTCTTAATATTCATATACATCATCTACATATGCCATAAGTATTTCAAGTAGTTTCATCACATAAATAGATACTTTACATGGCTTTGACATATATGGAAAGTGCATAGCATATGCTAACATCTTAAATACTTCACTTTTCTTCTTCCATGCTTTAGCTCTTCTCCATGCATACATTATCCATCATGCTTGACCTAAATTGTTTGGTTATGGGAGAGTGCGATTCTAGGGAGTCTCAATAGCAAATATTACCACTTAAATATGCAAGATGGATGCTAATGACATGCCATCATGCTATATACTTTTACATAAAGTGTATGGCCATGGATACATGTTATTCACAATACATTCAACATCATTCATCATGTCACAACATCATTCAAATAACATATACATGTCAACACATAAGCATACCACATCAAGCACATAAAGAGGTAAGTTCACTACCTTGCACTTAAGCTTTCCTCTTGATCTTTAGCCCTTGCTCCCTAGCTTCCCAACCATGAAGCCTTTATGTTCATCACTAGCCAACACTTTCTTGGATGTTTCATGGTCCTAAACACATTCATATTCATCACATAACTCATTATGACTCATGAACTCCAACCATGTTTAAGACTAACATTGTTACACTCTTTATTGATATAACTTTCTATAATCTTCACTAATCCACTTGGCTCTTGAACCAATTGATGTATTGACTTTACCCTACACAATTTCATCTTTTGAATCCATTTATGAGCTTAGAATCATGAAATTTCAGCTCCTTCATGGCCTACTAAACAGAACTGAACATACGCATACAACTCTTTCAAAAATTCTCATTTTGATTCTATTGCTTCCCATACTTGTTTCTCCACTTTACCCCACACAACTTTTCATTTTAAAATCATTGGAACCATAAAAATCATGAAATTCCAATCACTGTTCATGAAAGTGAACAGTACTATAAGGAATCTCAACGACTACACCCTTGAGATTTTAATGTTTCCAAGGTTCAAAACCTTTCCAATCCTAAACAAAATCATCATATAAACTTAATAGAAGCATTAAATCATTAAAATTCCATTTCCTTCCCTCATAAACAGTGCATAATGAACAGGGCACACTATGGCAAAGTCAAGAATATCAACTTGATTCAACAGCTAATCACTTAACTAGCTTGTTTAAGCTTCAATCATAAGTTTCTAATTTTAATTTCTTCTTTCCCCTTTCATCTATGGTTATTGGGAAGCACTTCCCCTAGGAGAAAAATCAACTTTTTCCCCATGAAAACCCTAAGTTCAAGCTCCCAAATCAAAGAAAAATAAGCTAGGAGAGATTGCTTACCTTTAATCTCTAGCTTGCTTGAACTTTGGTACCTTGAATCTTCTTTTTCTTGGCTTGAGTTTTCATTTTACAAGAGTTTCCACAAGGGTTGAGAAGCCACAGTTTGTATGCAGATTTGAGGGGGTATTTATAGAACAATCTTGGTGGAAATCAATAGCCAAGATTGATTTGGTTACTATTTGATCCAAGAGCTCACATTTAATCTTGGATTTTACTTTTTCATAAAGCAAATTGTGACATCATCATGACATCACAAGGGACACCTCAAGGGACACTTCATGTGCTTATGTGTCAAAATTATCATGGTAGGAAGGTTATGGAAAAATTCCAGTCTAATCCGGTACCGATCAGAGCAGTTTCCCAGCAACCAGACTATTTTCTATTCCTAATTTTTTATAATATATTAGGATATGTATTCTGTCCTAGGAATCAATGTCTAGGCTTCTCACACCATTGACATACTTGTACTAAGACACAACTTAATTACAGATCCCTTGGGAAATGACTAAAATACCCTTGATGTCCTTTCTTGTACTATATTGACCCTATAGGCATAGTTGTTATTTCACCCATTTTTGCACTGCTTCAGGGCATATACTAGCTCAAATAATCATATTTATACCATGTTCCATGTTTTTAGCTTGTCCCAGATGACCAAAATGCCCTTCATCCATCTCTGGTACAATCTGGGCATCTAGGGATATTTTTGTAATTTTGCACATTTTCTGAACACTGGCCCCTTCTACTAATGAACTGGTAACCTGGGTTTTGGGCCCTCCTTGGTGTTATCATGGTCCTATATATGAGGTCATATGATCTTATTCTATCTAGGCTCACATACCAATAAGTTCCATTATCGGATCACGGGTGTTATTAAACTCCCATCAAAATTCACTGTTGTGGGAATAACTTTATAGGACTTCTTCCGGGGTTCTGTCAGATCCATAACATCTGACACTGTAGGGCACACTTTCCTATAATTGCCCCACTTATATCTGATGCCCATAGAATTTGATAAAATTTCAGATAACTTTTAGACTATCGGATAATTTTCTACTATCTGGTGCCCTAATAAAATTTATGTATCATGCTAGATTGACCAGCATATCTTCCTCTATTTACTGATAGAATGTGGGACTGAAAAACTTCCGGGCAGTTATAACCTTTTTCGGGCTGATCTTTCTATAATTACAATTTTGCCCTTGAACTTTTATCTTAATTACATTTATGTCCCTAACTTTTTGCATATTTACATTAGGTCCCTAAACTTTTAAAAATTACCACTTTTGGCCCAACTTTTGTTTCTACTTTAACTTTTGGCCGTTAAACTTTTCCAATTTTTGGTTAGGTCCATTTCTTCCTTCAAGACTCATTTAACCTTTATCATTTCTTTTGATCTTCGTCATAATCCTTTCCAAACCTCTTTTCACTATTAGTATTATACAGATAGGGAAAATTTAGGATATGACACAGTGAGGTAGGCAAGTTAGGTTGAGAAGCTCTTCTTTAGTAAAAGAGGGTCCCATGCTATGGATGTATGCCAATATGAGGTTCTTAACATTAGATACTTCTTCATGAATATGAGCCTATCGTACAGATAAAACCTAGTGTCACTATCTGACCTTTTCCTTGAAAGCTTGAAAATCCTGTATATGAGCTTCGAGTACAACCTAAATTTTATAGATTTGTCTCTCCTAAGCTAAGTCAGCTTTCTTCTTAGAAGCTGAGTCTACTCACTAACTCTATAAACTTTGTCTGAAGGTACCTCTAAATAGATACTAACAAAAAGGATGAAGCAGTAGAAACTTGTGGTCCAGCAGAGGAATGACCTTCATCCTAAGGGAGTGAAGCAATGGCAGAGGGTTGCTTAGCCAGAAGAGCCCTAGGAACATTGCCCTTCTTGGCATCATGTGGTTGCTTGATCTTCATCTTATTTAGCTATGTCATCTCAAAGGCATTGATCTCTTCCTTCTTCCTTCCCTCCATATGATGAATGTTGTAATACTTGAGGATGAAGGAGACAAACTATGCGAAAGACATCAGAGTAGTCTTTATCCTCTTCAGGCAAAAATCCCTCTTTTGGTTATAGATGAAAGTGCCTAGGTTGAGCTTTTCCCTGCTGATGATCCTTGCTAGAGTGATATTGTAAAATCCTTAATTTTATATGTCTTAGGGACCAAATGATAGTATCTGGAACTACTTCTAAGGCTATTAAAGTCAAATTACTCAATCTGAAATTTTACTCTTAGTGAGTACTGTTCACTTTATAAATTCCAGTGGAGTAACCTGACTTTGAAAAATCATAACTAATTCTAAAAAAATTAAAATGGAGTGGTTCAAATTGCTACACGAATCTAACTTAATGCTCTCTGTTGACCATGCCTTGACCATGTCAACATCAGCAAACATCAGAAGTTTACTATTCATTATGTGTTTTCCCCTAATTACAGCATTTTGGTCCCAACATTTACACTATCCAATCACTAGCTTCTCTCCATGATTCTTCAATCCTCTTCTAACATACCTATGGGATTGGGATTACATGGAAGGGGATGAGATTTTTGGGGAAATCTCAGTAGCAAATGGAAACCATACAATGTATGCAACTATATGCTTGATATTATTATGTGTATACTTAATGATCATGCTTGCATCATGATAACATACATACTTCCATATTACTTAATTATAACATATGGACATAGTATAAAAAGAAACAGAGCATTACTTAATCATGCATGCCTCACATCATCAAGGTAAGAAAATATCACATAAAACATCTAAGCAGTATAAGCATACAAGTAGGTAAGTTTACTATCTGGCATGAAGCCTTTCTTTCTAGCTCTTAGCCTTATCTTTAAGGTCCCTTCTTTTCATAAGTTAGAGCCTATACATAGCATAATAATATCTTTATTATTATCCAGTATAGCTCTACTTAACTTATGCTTAACTTTGGGGTAATATCCTTAATCTGACATTCCCTTTTCTTTCTATCTATCTATAGCTAATCTTATTAATAGAGATATTTCTCTATTCTAACCATTAAGAACAATCCTCTACTTTATTAGATCTAGGACTAGAATAACTTACTTACCTCATTCCTAAGTTTTGCTCAGTCCCTAAGCTCCTTATATTGCTCTTGGCTCCACCAGAACTCCTTCCTTTCTTTCTCTCTTTCTCTCGTCTTTCTCTTATTTTACCTTGCTTGGCCATGGGAATGAAGTGAGGGGGAAGGGTCTATTTATAGGTGAGTGGAGGTGGAATGAATGGCTCAGATCGAATCGCGATGAATAGCCCAGATCGCTTAGCTTCCTCAAGAAGCTTTGCCTGCATCATCACGATGACATCATCCTCCTTGATGACTCACCAATATGACATCATCCAAGGACACCTCAGGGGGTATGTGGCACAATGGTGGGGCCCTTGGGATACCTCACCAGCTGTCTCAACCTCTATAGAGAATTCCATAGCCTTTTCTTGGAATGAACTGACAAGATTATGCCACGTGTCATTTTTACTTTTTCTCCTTTTTCTAATCTCATGACATGTGTCATTAACTTTTCTTCTTTTCCTGTAATAATGCAATGTGGCACCTTGTGGGTCCCATTAGGACATCTTTCATGCCACCTCATGGTCTAAAGTCATATCTGATCACTTTTCCTATTTCTATCCTTAACTGGGTAACTTTACATTATGGAAAAGCACTAAAATATTATTTTAATGTCTCTTAAACCCCATAATCCTTGGGCCTACATTTTTGGGCTCTTGGATTGCTATCTTGGGTTTCTAACCAAGCTCAACCACTCTAGTGGCTCAATTCCCAAAGAAACACCTCTTACTTTTCCATTATGCCCACAGGAATTTTCACTATTTTCCCTAAATTTTCACTTTCTTACAGTTTAGTCCCTAAATATCATTTGTATGCTTTTGGGACTCCTGCATAATAAGACCTAGTAGCCTTCCTTTTTTAGGGTACATATTGGGCTTCCAAGCCTAAAAATTAGGATATGACAGATGTAGTCTTGCTGGTTCATATAGCTAAAGCTCAAGAACTTGAAGATCATATACCAGGAGTAGATCATGTAATGAATGATGTGGTAGTGATCACACATCTGTCATGGGGTAAAAGTTATGGATATTGGGTAAAGCTTTTTGGTCTAAAGCAGGATCTGATATGCCTTTACCTTATCTACAGGCTTCATGATTTTAGAGAGAGGGGCTCCAATCTGATGATTATTTACACTAAAATCTAGCTTGATTTCTCTACCCCTGAGCTTAATGTCAAAATTCTACAAACATATTTTCAAATGTAAAGAGAAGGTTGAGAAAGCTTATTAAGAATTTTGCTTGATGTATTGATTCATTTTCATTTCCCTCTAAGAGCAGCATCTAGTATTCACAGTGGTCATTTCCTCTACTATCTCAGTCTTGATACGCCATTGTAATTCATTAAGGTATTTCCATATTCTCCTACCATAAATCCTAATTTATTTAGTTCTTAGAGAATGGTTAGTACCATTCTTCTAAAATAATTGTGAAAACACACCATGATAGCTCATCATCAAAACATATAGATTTTTATTGAACAAAACTAAGTGAGTAATAATAAAAAAATATTGAGCTTGTAAAAACATGAACATATTTATAGGATATAAAGCTCTCACAAACTAATGCTTTATTTTAAATTTAAATATGCATTTTCAATAATGAAAAATTGACTTCTTAAACATAAAAAGAATCAAATGATTAAAGGAAAATATTAAGCATAAATTGAATAACATATCTAGAAATTTAAAAATTTGCTTTCAAATGTATTAGTCTCTAATCGTTGATGTCTTCACATTTCAAGAAACATATGTCTTCACAGTTAAATTTAAGACTTGATGTAGAGATTTTTAAAAAACACTTTCTTTTCATATAAGAATATATGTATATATATTTTTTTTATTGTAACTCTAAATTATATTTGAAAAACACATGCACATATTTACTATAATCCATTTAGCAATCAAAATATATTCTAATCAAATATTTGCTAATGGAATTTAAATAAGAACAAGTATCTATTACCTTGATATGAATTTAATAATGACCAGGTTAGGTAGAGATATATTTCACCATTATTACTCTTGTTCCATCGCATAATTGATTTATGGGCTGCTTACTGATTCTTCAGATTTGTAGGATTCAATGCCACCAAAATAAAAAATTTGTTTCCTCATGATGTAGCTTTCTCTTTGTGTAGTCATATTCCTGAGCTAGAGGTTTTTCTTTCCTACAATATCAATCTTTTTCTTTTGTGGTATCTATCTTTCTTGGATCATATCAGGAGTATATAAATATAAATTGAAAGCAAACGCAATGTTCATTTATAAAGATACAGAAGTAAACTTTGAAGACATGTTAAACAATATAATATGTAGAGTTTACCATTGTATCTTTACCTAAGAAGGATTGCCTTTGCATACCCAATGTATCTTTTGATTACCCATTGTAGCTTTTGATTGCTTCTGACCAATGCTTGCTATGGCTTCTCAACTAATTTAAACTTTGAAGCTTGAGAGATCCTTCTTCTTCTTTCCTCCTCAAGATAGTTGAATAGTACTCTGTGATAGTCCATTCTTGAGGCAGAACTTACTCCTTTGGCTTTTCTATATTGCTTCTTATTAATTCCCTTTAGTATACCATCAACAGATGATCTGTGAGGTCTCCTGGGTGGTATAACTTTTATTAATGCACGAGAGACTCTTGGATGCCCATTTCTCTTTATATCGTGTACAATCTTCTTATAGATATTATGCAAATTTGAACCTTCATAAGGACACTTTGGTAGCTACTTAACTCTGGTTCCTTGAACATTAATTTTGAACCTTGATTGTCCTTTAGGATCCTAAACAAAATTATCTTTTATATGTGGATTTCTTATCAGAAGATATGTGTGAGAAATATGACCTTTTTACCACAATAATTGCATATAATAGGTTGATATACTTTTGTATCTCATTTACAAATATTGTGTTGGTCGAGTAGAGAAAGTTTAAAATCATTGTTAAAATTATTTTCTTTCTTTCATTCATTCTATTAAAATTCTTTTGATGTAAAGCACTTTTACTTTTTTAAACAGCATAAATGATCTATTGAAAAATCATGTCATGAAAAATTTTGAAACTAATTTTCTTAAATTTACAAGAGGAATCAAAATTGTTTACCATTGACAATTTCTAAGCTTCGTAGATAATTTCTCAAATTCCTACAAAGTGAGCTCTTCTTCCTCTTGATGCTCTATGTTGACAGATTCATGAAAGTCAATTTGAATATATCCTTCAATATTTTCTATTTTTATTTGTTCATCAGTAGAGATTTTATCAATATCAAGTTTTGATGAACTGTTAACAATTTCAACACATATGTCAAGGTAGTAAGCAATTTCAAGTGTATTTTAAATTTCTCTGACATTAGAGCAATGTTTGATTTTCAAGTAATCTTTTTTCAAAAATAGGATTATACAAAATTTTCATTGCTCTATGATTTAGAGAAAATAAGTTCTTTTCAATATCACTCTAATCCTTTCTCGGTTTAAAATCAAATTAATTTGAAAGGATTTTCCTCATATAAAAATCAAGAGTTTTTAAAAATATTTCATAATTCTAGTGTCCTGAGCAATATCATTAATTTTTATTAGTCCCATAACACATTCTTAACATTTTTCTTGTCCAAATGGGTCCCTCGTTTATTACCATCATTTTTTATTGATGGTAAAATATATGGAAACCAATTTAATTCCTAATATCTAACCTTACTTGGAAACTAATTTCTAGGGTTTCAAAATTAATAAAAGACTTCTATCAACTACATTACGTTATATTAATTCTAGGAAATATGCATACTTTTTCTTGGAATTAATTTATCCATTTATATACTTATTTAGGTTTTTTTTAAAATAAAATTCATAGTTAGCTTAACTTGCATTTAAATTTCTCTAAAATATAACTAGGGTAATTTTGAAAAAAACCACTTGTATAAACAATAAGACCTAGATATGCAATGACCCATACATGTGCTTGTTGTTCTCTGTAACATCCTTACTTTCATATGTCTTAGGGACCATTCAGTAGCATTTAGAACCACTTACAATACCTTAGAAGTCCATTAGCCAAATCTAGAATTTTACTCTTTATTGGGTTACTGTTCATATGGTATTCCAAATTACCCAATGAACTTCAAAAAATCATAATTAATTCTATAAAACTCAAAATGTAGTGGTTCAAAAAGATATGAGAAGATAACATCTTCCACTTTAAGGAAAAAATAATTTCCAGATCAAATGATTAGCCAGTCAATACAGTTTATTTGCCAAATTTACTGTTAATTTGGTAAAAAATTGTGGAAACAGATTCTATTCCCTTAATTTGGAAATTCATTTCTCTTCATATACACATCTAAATGAAATGTTATTCCTATTCACTTAAATCTTTTGATGTATACTACAAGCTCATAAAATTTCATGAAATAATTCCTTCATTTACTAGGTCAAACTGAAGCCACAACAAAACTGCTTTAGGACCTACGTTTTTACTATTTTAGTTTCCTTTCTTTTACTTTCAATAATTGTTCTAGCATACATGAATAATCTCTTTTGCCTTGTATGAATTCATATACATCATGGGGTTATACAATAATTGTTTCATACAATCTCATCACATGAATAGATGCTTTACATGGCTTTGACATACATGAAAAGTGCATAGCATATGCTAACATCTTAAATACTTCACTTTTCTTCTTCCATGCTTTAGCTCATCTCCATGCATACATTATCCATCATGCTTGACCTAAATTGGTTGGTTATGGGAGAGTGAGATTCTAGGGAATCTCAGTAGCAAATATTACCACTTAAATATGCAAGATGGATGCTAATGCATGATGTATAATTTCATTAAACTTTCTTTTATTAGTGACATGTCATCATGCTATATACTCTTACATAAAGTGCATAGCCACGGAAAACATAATATTAACAATACATTAAGCATCATTTATCATATCACAACATCATTCAAATATCATATACATGTCAATACATAAGCATACCACATCAAGCACATAAAGAGGTAAGTTCACTACCTTGCACTTAAGTTTTCCTCTTGATCTTTAGCCCTTGCTCCCAAGCTTCCCAACCATGAAGCCTTTATGTCCATCACTACCCAACATCTTCTTGGATGTTTCATGGTCCTAAACAAATTCATATTCATTACATAACTCATTAGGACACATAAACTCCAACCATGTTCAAGACTAACTTTGTTACACTCTTTATTGTCATAACTTTCTCTACTTTTCACTAATCCACTTAGCTCTTGAACCAATTCATGTCTTGACTTTACCCTACACAATTTCATCTTTTGAATCCATTTACAAGCTTAGAATCATGAAATTCTAGCTCCTTCATGGCCTGCTGTACAGAACTGAACATAAGCATACAATTCTTTCAAAAATTCTCATTTTGATTCTAATGCTTCCCATACTTGTTTCTCCTCTTTACCCAACACAACTTTTCATTTTAAAACCATTAGAACCATCAAAATCATGAAATTCCACTCACTGTTCAAAATCATGAATTAGTAACCTTGAGATTTTAATGTTTCCAAGGTTCAAAACCTTTCCAATCCAACACAAAATCATCATATAAACTCAATAGAAGCATTAAATCAATGAAATTCCATTTCTTTCTCTAATGAACAGTACATAGCAAACATATATACTCCTAGCAAAGTCAAGAATATCAACTTGATTCAACAACCAAACACTTAACTAGCTTGTTTAGGCTTCAATCATATGTTTCTAACTTTAATTTCTTATTTCCCCTTTCATCTAAGGTTTTTGGACAGCAAAACACCTTATAGGAAAATTAAATTTTCCCCATGAAAGCCCTAAGTTCAAAGGAAAATAAGCTAGGAGAGATTGCTTACCTTTAATCTCTAGCTTGCTTGAACTTTGGTACCTTGAATCTTCTTTGCCTTGGCTTGAGTTTTCATTTTGCAAGAGTTTCCCCAAGGGTCCATGAACTTATGGTTTGCTGAAGAAATGAAGGGGATATTTATAGAAAAATCTTGGTGGAAATCAATGGCCAAGATTGATTTGGTTACTATTTGATCTAAAGGCCCACATTTAACCTTGGATTTAACTTTTTCCAAAAATAATAATTATGACATCATGTGGGACAGCTCAAGGGGTTAGGTGGCAAAATTCTAATGGGGGAACCTTCTAGAAAAATTCCAGTCCAATCCGGTACCGATCTGAGCAGTTTCACAACAACCGGACTGTTTTCTGTTTCTAATTTTTTTATAATATACTAGGATATGTATTATGTCCTGGAAATCAATGTCTAGCCTCCTCATACCATTGAAAATGATATACTAAATATTCATCTGCCATCCATCCCTTGAGAAATGACCAAAATACCCTTAGTGTCCTTTCTTGCACTGTACCAACCCTAAGGGCATAATTGTCATTTCACACCTCTTTATACTGCCTCAAGGTGTATCTGAGCTCTAAATAATCCTCTTTATAATATATGACATATTTTTGGCCTATCTAGAGTGACCAAACAACCCTCCATCCATCACTGGTATAGTGTGGGCATCTAGGGGCATTTTCATAATTTCGTACTTTTCCTAGACCATTATAGACTCTGGCCCACTTAAATGTCTAGTCATCACATTAGGCCTAATATGGTGCCATTTGGGCCTTGGTTTGGGCTCATTCCCTTTATGCCTTTTATGGCACAAATTCTAATAAACCTCACCTGATCCTATTTATCAGGTATTTTATTTCACCGTAAAATCCCGTAAGACTTCTATATGATTCCTTTTTTTACTCTATCAATTTTATAAATTCTTACATTAAATATAAGAATTTCCTATAAAGTTTCATATGATTCTGCTGTCTGAAAAGTACTGTAATAATTCTTCTGACTTCAAGTATTTATACCAATTAATCGGGACCTCAAATCAAAATTTCGTGTTGCATTAAACTGACCAGAATAATTGTCTGTCTATTGGTCAAATTTGAGTCTGATATGATTTTGGGCATTTTTTGCCTATTTTGGCTCAACTGTTCCATAATTACATTTAGGTCCCTGAACTTTTGCATAATTGCACTTAGGCCCCTGAACTTTTGGCTATTTGCATTCAAGTCCCTTAACTTTTTAAAATTACACTTAAGGGCCCAACTTTTGTTTCTACTTTCACTTTTTGCCTTTAACCTTGTCTACTTTCGTTTTAGTCCTTCTCTCCCTTAAAGAATCATCTAACCTTTATTATTTATTCTGATCTTCGTCATAATCCTTTCCAAACCTCTTTCCACTATCAGTACTATACAGATAGGGAAAATTAGGGTATGACATTCTCTATTGTAGAAGTTTGTCATTCTCGCCTTTAAAGCTCACCAAAGAATAAGACCTAGATCTTTGATGGTGGGTTTTTTTTGTTTCTTTCTTTCAGGGTTTTGTTTAAATATATTTCTATTCACTTTTGACTAGATAAGTCAAAGGAATTATGACAACGTTTATGTGATGTTTTAAATTAGTAACAACATTTCTAGGTTTTTATATCATTCATTTATGGGTTATATTTAAATATATTTCTGTTTGCTTTTGAGCTGGTAACCCCAAACTGTGACAATATTTTTGTGATGTCTTCAATTAGGTGACGACGTTTATGGGTTTTCGTTTATGTGTATATATCTGAGTTTTTGTTTCTTTCTTCCTCTTTTTATTACCTATTTACATTTTATAGGTACATATTCTTCTTCATCACTCTCATTCTCCTTCAAATTTGTGACGAAGAAGGAAATAATTTTGCTGCTTTAATAAGGAAACTGATTTAGAAGCTTCTTTGATTTGAACCCAGAGTTTTTTAATTATGGATTTTTTTACAGTACTTTTTAAACTGGTTGTATGGAATAACCGTTTTAAAAAAGGTGATTTTCTACCCTGGTCGTATACAATCGGTGTAAAATATCAGAGTTTCTACACTAGACCAAGGTCCAGGTAGAAACCTATTTCCACTTATTTATAAAGCCTATTTTATAGCAGTGAGTTATAAAGCTAAATGTGTTAAATTGCAATTAATAAAAGTTTCAAGGGTATAATAGTCATTTTGAAAAAGAAAGGGACTAAAGTGAAACTCTAAAAGTTCCATGGTGCAAAATATAATTAGGTACAAGTTGTGGGCTATTAAGTGTAATTATAAAAAGTTGAGGGACTAAAGTACAATTTTCAAGAATTCAGGGGTAAAATGGTAATTATGGAAAGTTGAGCCAAAAAATGCCCAAAATTGCCCAAAAATATTTTGATCCCAAATTTTACAAATAAATAGAGGATGAAATTTAGGTCAGACATATTTCTTAAAATTATAATTTTAGTTCATGATAAATTGATATTAATTTTTAAAGTCTATAAATTATTATAGTATCTTTTAGACCTTAGAATCTTATGAAATTTTGTAGTAAATTCTTATAATTAATATAAGAATTTATGAAATTAACAAAGTTCATAAAGGAGTTTTGTAGAATTAATATGAGAGTTTAAGGTGAAATCAAACCCCGATAAAGGATTTATAGAACATGTATATATTATAATAATTTTCTTTTATCAGGACTTTTGAGAATGTTGGAACAATTAAAAGAAACATTTCTAAAAATGTTAGAACAATTAAAAGAAACATGTAGAATTTATCTTATAAATTAGGGTAATTTAAGATTATCAGTTTAAGAAATAATGGGGAGTGCCTTGGGAATTGTGCCAATTAGTAAGTGGACTCAAGAAGAAGCCTAATATGGTGTTACATTAAGAGCCCAAAGGGCTAAGATATTTGACTTGGAGCTCAAGCCAATTTTCAAGGGAATTTTCAAGGATGATGCAAGATAAGGTTATGTGGCATATGAGGTGTCCCTTGTGGAACCCACTCTATGTGCAAAATGCCAAATGGAAGCCAAGAACAAGGAAGAAAAGTTTGGGCATGTGCTTGAATTTATTAAAATAATATAAGAATTAAGTTAATAAAGATTAAGGAATTAAGTAATGAAATTTAAGATTAAGGCATTGTAATAATTAGTTGAAGGAAGGATATTTTAGTCCCTTGAGCCTTGAAAATTCATTATATATACCCCCATGCTGTCCAAAACCATGTAGAAGATGAAGCTTTAGGAAAATTCTTGCAAAATGAAAACTCTACTAATCCAAGGCAATTCCAAGAGCAAGTTCAAGGGGCTTTGGTCCAAGATAGCAAGAGTTTAAGGTAAGCAATCCTTCCTAGTTTATGTATACATGTTTTGGAAGGATAAACATAAGTTTTGATAGAAGAAAAATGAGATATTTTCTTGGTAATGGTGCTGTCCAAATCTGGACAGAAATGAAGAAAGAAGAAATTAAAGCTACAATTATATGATTAATGCTTAGATAAGTTAGTTTACAAGATTGGTTATTCAAGTAAGTTGATACCATGGATGAAAACTTTCATCCTACACTATTTTGGATAGAGAGATATAGAATTTCAATGATCGAATGCATCCATTGAATTTAGAAGATGATTTTGTGTAAGATTGGATTGGTTTGGAACCTTAGAAACATTGGAATTGAAAAGTGAATTTGAAGTCTTCTCTATTACTATTCACACATATGAACAGTGATTTGAATTCCATGATTTTGATTCTCCCAATGGTTTTAAAATGAATAATTGTGTGGGACAAAAGTAGAGAAACAAGTACTGTAAGCATTGGAATGAAAATGAGAATATTTGAAAGAACAAAGAATTTTGTTCTTCTGTCCATAATAGTGTACAGCTATTAGAATTTGGAATTTTGAGTTCATAAATATCTTTAGAAGGACAAATTGTGTGGGGTTAAGTTAAGATGTCAATTGATTTAAAGATCAAGCTAATTAATAAAGATTAAGGAAAGTTACTTTAGTACATCAAATTCAATGTTCAAGGAAGTTAGATTGTAATGAATGATGATAATGTAATGTTTGAATTTGGTTTGTACGTTCAAAGAGGGCAGCCACACATCAATGAGAAGTAAGAAGCAAGAGGTAAAGAGAAAGGATAAGGAAAGCAAAGAGTTAGAGGTAGTGAACTTACCTACTTATATGCTTACTCACTTTAATTTTGTGAAGCATGTATGATTAAGTGATGCTCTATTTCATTTTATGCTATGACCATATTTTATAATTAAGGGACATAGAAGCATGTAAGTTATCATTATGCAAGCATAATCATTAAGTGCACACATAGTAACATCAAGCATGTAGTTGCATATATTGTATGGTTTACGTTTGCTACTGAAATTTCCCCCAAAATCTCAACCCCTCTATGTGAACACCATAGCAAGAACTTCACATGAAGGTGAAGATGAAGATGCATGAAGAGTTAGGGATTAGATGCATGCTTGAAATGTCAATGTATGTAAAGTTAGTTGCTAAAGCTTGTCATTGTAAACAATAATTCATGAGGAGGCAGTGACGTGAGATGTAATTAAAAAAGTATACATTGGAATAAATATATGAAATTTTATTGAGTTTTATTTAACATGTCAAGCTTCATTTTCACACTAAGAAGGCCTTATTCTGACATCTATATAAGAGAACAAACTTTTCAAAGTTAGGGGCTAGAAAATGTTTTCCATAAATATTGACTAAATAAACAATAAATTTGACATTAGAGTTGACTTAGTTGACTTGTCAATTGGTCTAAGGAATTATTTTTTCTTTAAATTTAAATAAGTAAGCTTTGAGTATCCTTTTGAATCTCTTCATTTTGATTTTTTTAGAATTAACTATGATTTTTCAAAGTTTGTTACTTAATCTGGAAATGCCACATGAATAGTACTCATGAACATGGAAATTCCAGATTTTGAGAATAAACTTCAATGTGCTTGTAAGTGATTCTAAATGCTACTGAATGGTCTCTAAGATGTATAAAAGTAAGGTATTAAAAATCTAGAAGATGAAATTGTGTAGGATTGTATCAAAGGACAAGAGTTAGAAGTATTAAAATCAAAAGTGGAATTTTTTGACAAATTTATTGTACTTTTTAGTTTCTATCCAGATTTAAGGAAGGAGATTGATTTTTATGATTTTGATTATATATTTGGATTCCTTGGTTAAAATTGTGTGGGAAATTTCCAAGGCACAAATTAATTTAAAGGATAAGGCAATTAACCGAAAATAGATAAAGTTAAGGACTTGCGGTTCAGAAATTTAATCAAGTTTAAAACTTGATTGAATATAACTATAATGTTTACATTATTTTACTATGATTAGGCTTTGATATTTGTGAAAAGAGGACTAAAAGGAAAAAAGGAAAGAGTAAAGAAAAGCTATCCATCAGGTAGTAAACTCATCTAACTTGATGCTTGATTGCTTAAGTGTTCTATTTGTTGCTTGCTTGGTTTTATTATGTGAATCATGCATAATTGAGTGAAGCTCTATTTTTTATGCTATGACCATATTTTGTAAGTAAGAGATATGGAAGCATGTAAATATATCATTATGCTAGCCTGATCATTATAAGCTTACCCATTATCTTGTATACATTGTGTGGTATTGTTTGCTAATAAGATTTCTCCCAAAATCCCACCCCTTCCCATGACATGTCAATCACAGTAGGACATTCCCACAAAGGAGATAGAGCTAAATGAAGAGAAATTGGTTTTGGATGGCTTGTATTTAAGTGACTTTTGTTAAAACTTTAAATGTGTAAATATTATGGATGCTACATTATATATTTACTGGCAGAAACCTTGTAGCTACTTGGAAAAATAATAAATGTTTGAATAAGTATATAAAATTTGGTATGTTAATAGTAATCTTGTTCAGGTTTTTTTGACATATAGTACGTCTTATTTGGACATTTATGCATGGAGAAACAAATTTTCCAAGTTAGTGGACCAAATCTGCAAACAAGGAAAACAAACCAAATGAACAGTGATTTTAACATTCAACATGTATTAATTGGCTAAGAGTTTGGTTAGAATTATATTTTTATATTAAATAGGCATAAGTTAACTTCGTGTAGCAGCTTGAACCACTTCAATTGGATTTTTATAGAATTAATTGTGAATTTTAAAATATAATATGAAGTTTTTAGTCGTGACGAATCAAAGGTTTTGGTTGCAACTAATGAACTCAGAGTGTTTAGTTGCAATGAAAAAAGGGTATTGGTTGGGATGAATGGACACATAAAGAAATTTTGAAATTTTATTTTTCCAACTTTAAGGGGTTTTAAAGTTGTTCCAGATGCTATTGTTTAGTCCTTAAAGTGTGTGAGAATTGGGTATTACATTTTTGTATTAGAGTAAAAGGTTCTAGCATAGGTGTTAGTTTAGAAATTGCTCTGATTTAGTTAGTTTATCCTCCTTAGACAAGGTAGTTACTTACTTAAGTTAGTTTTGCAGGAGTTGATGATGACAATCCATTGGCAAAGTTCTGAACCTTTAGTGAACTAGGACTATTCCCTCTCTAGATATTTATGCAAGGATGCTCGGTATATTAATGATGAGGAAGACTTATAGAACCTCTGGTTTCCATCAAAAGAGGAAGATTCCTTAGAGACATATCCTAGATAGTCTACCCTATAATGGTCAAGGCAAGCCTCTATAGGTTCAAACATGTAAGTATATCCATTTAGAGAGCCAGTAGACGTGATGCCTATCTCTGTAGCTTCCCTTGATACTGTCAAGTCAGGATATTGTCTACAACCATATTATAGTATTCCTTATACAATGTACAAAGACAAGTACAATATTATATAATTAGAGCCTTTTATGTCTAGAGGAGCTAGTTCATGATGATGAGATTTTCTTAAACCGGGTTATGGTAAATCTAAGGTACTAACCTTGGTATCTAGTATTATCCCTAACTTATCATTTGAACCCTAGTCTGTTTGACTTTATTGACTTTCACTAGTTCAATATTCTTGGTTTGAGTATACCATAAGCTCTAATGTCTTAAGTACCTGAGTCTAATTAGGCACGATCGAGTAGGAAAAAGATTGGGGAACACTTTATTTATCATAAGGAAAATGATATTGACTGGTCAGGAATCAAGAAAGCTGTGGAAGGTGAGTTGCAAGAGTTGGGCAGAGGTACAGTAAGGAGTTATAACCAAGACCAAGTAGTTTACCTAGAGTTCCTGGATGCACAATCAAGACTTTGTATTGATTACAACAACCTAGGTATCAACCTTTATAAAGTTTATACTTTAGAAGAATTGTATGAGCTATTCGTAAGTCAGATACTACCGTTCACTATGACATGACAATTAGGCTTGAGGGAGTACTTCAAGCATGACCCTCCATTTGACATCGAAGAATGGATTTATATTATGAAGCAGTATGTATAGCTAGTTATTCATGAGAAAAGGGCCTAAGTTAAAGGCCAAGGCTTACCTAAGGATATAATCATAATATAACTTAGGGTGCTTGATTTGTGTTTTGAGATGATGATTTATGTTTGATGCATATGTATGTACTTGACATGTGACTTTGGCTTATATATGTCTAAGTACTGGTATATGTATATATGCTTTTGTTAGTAAATGAAATAGAAAGTTTTTATATGTACATATGATTTATGTTTCACATAATTATAGACTACGAACAAGATGGTCACTACATGTAAAAATGTTAGATCCAAAATTGTAGAACCTCATAATGACAGGACTAGCAACTAAGTCCTACGCAGATTATCTTGGATAGACTAAAGGACCAACAACAAGTAATGGATGAGATATGGCCTACTTAAGTATAAGATTGATAGAGGAAAGATGTTCAGAAAGGATCATGATGATGATTGGAAGAAGAAATTATGATTATAAAAGGTTTAAGTTAGAAAAGGAAAGGAAATAAGGGAGTTTTGAGATTTGAAGTAACAAACTAGAATTTCAAAAAGTGTGGTAAAGGACTAAAATAGAATTAAGTCAAATTTAGGGACTAAAATAGAATTAAGTCAAATTTAGGGACTAAAGTATATTTTACAAAATTGTAATTATGAGAAAACTGAAATTGTCCAAAAATATTTCAGTCCCAAATTTTATTAGGAAATAAAGGAAGTGATTCTTTTTGAAATCTTGTTCATCAAAATTTTGATTTGAGCTACTGAAAAAATGATATTAATTTTTGAATTTTGGAAAATTTTACAAGACCTTCTAGACCTCAGAATTAGATGAAATTTCACAAGAAATTCTTATACTAACTATAAGAAATTTTTGAACTGAAAAAAATGAAAAAAGGAGCTCTAGAGAATTTATAATGGAATTTAAGGTGAAATAGGGACTTAATAAATATTGTAAGGGAAATTCATTGGGAATTGAGCCATCAGAGCAGTTAGACTTGATCAGAGACCCAAGTTGATGTCACAAGAGGCCCAAAAATGTGTCCCAATAGTTGTGTGGGCTCAAGTACAATTAGAATAATATTTTAGTAAAGTGCATTTACCCGGTTGAAGTTATACTGGGAAATTGATTAGATAAAAGGATTTTTGTCATTAAATTTGTAGACAATATTTCCATAACAAGAAATATCATTGGAACACGCAAATTAATGGATTAAAGGACAATATAATAATTAAGAAGAAATCCATTTATACGGTACATGATTGTACAAAATTGGATATAATACACTGGAAAACTTTAGAGTTATCCAGGAGCATGAGATGGCATCATGGGACCCACCAAAATGCTACTTGTCCCTTATCTTGGATGAGAAGAAATTTCCAAGAAAGCATAGCCACACCAGTGTGTAAAGAGAAAGCGCGATCTTGGCTTTTTACTATAAAGAAGACACTAGAGGCTTCTAGAAGCGGTGACTCACCATATTGGGTGTCCCTGTGGGACCCACACAAGGTGCCACCTAGCATGATGACATAAGGGAGATGGTGTCATCTAGGTGATGTAAGCTTAACTTAGCAAGGAAGTACTTATTTGAGTCGTCCGTCATGATTCGATCTGGATTGTCCAATCCATTTCACTTACACTATAAATACCCCCACCCTTCCCTCTAGGTATTAATATAAATCAATGAGAAAATGCCTAAGAAAGAGAAAGAGAAAGGAAGAAAAAGGAGGAGGTCTGACCTAACTAGGATCAATCCAAGAAGTTTAAAGACTCAGTAAGCTTAGGATTGAGGTAAGTAACTAATATAGTACTTGCTCTAATAAATTATAGTATTGTTCTTATGGATTTAATAGTTATAAATATGGAATTCCTTTTGTTAGAATGGTTGTTTCACCCAAGAGGGAGGTGAATTGGGCGATTTTAAAAAATTTGAAAAATTTAAATAAATTTAAAGATAAGTTTAGAAAGATGTTACCTATTGCAGCAGTGAGATAAAGGAAGTAGATGAAGGAGAAGTTGAACACTGATAATTGATACTGGTTCGACCCAATCCACTTGGCCTACATCTAATCCATAGAGTTTCTCTGAGTATTCCACTATCTTCCAAGATTACTCAGGCTCTTGGCACCTCAGTACATCAACATGAGATTTTGCTCACTCCCCTTTATAACCCATAAGATAACACCAGTGAGAATCCCTCTTACTCCTATTTACACCCGTAAGGTTGCAAACACTCAAGAATCCACTTGAGTAAATTAGAGAGTGACTTATACAAATGAAACTCTCTCAGAAAAGTGAATTTTGATATACACTTAAGCTCACAAGTTTTTAAGTTTCTTTCTTCTAAGAATGTGTATGCTCTGAACCAAATAAGAGAAATAGAGTATAACGAATATAATCACAAAGTATGATCAAAATGTATATTAACCAATTATTGTATTGTCATACATCCTCCCAACTTCTTCAGCTTTCTCACTTTGGCTTCTTCTTTTATACTTTGTTCTTCAAAAATCAGTTGAAGTAGCCATTGAGATAGTTATTATTGCTAAGCTGTGTATTTGGCTCTTGAGTTGATCTCTTGTTAATCTTAATTCAACTTGTAAATAATATTTAAACATGCTTTAGTAAAGATATATAATCAGTGTAAGCATATAGCAAATGTTTCAAAATGATTTAGAATTAAAATCAAAATCTGATTTAGTCTAGTTTTAAACTCTTTTCACAAAATGACTTGACTTATCGAAGAATACCCTTATTAAAAAGGTTTTTGATAAATTGCTAAAGAACTACATTTGAAATAGTTAAAATCTTATAAGCAATTCCTTGATAATCAGTCATATTAAAAAGGACCTCGATAAATCTTCAATACATTGTCAAGAGGTAGTTCATGATTTATCGAATAGTTCTTTGATAAATGTCCTTGTTGAATAAACTCTTTGAAAAATATTCTTTCAAACTTATCAACATATTTTACAATATGTTAATAAATCTTTGAAAAATATTCTTTCAAACTTATCAATATATTTTATAATATGTTATTTATTGAAGTGTTCTTCGATAAATATGCTCTTTGAACATCTTATTAATAAATGTTGAAGAACTTTATTTTCAAATACACTTTCATATTCTTTTATCCTTTAATCCTTTCATAAATAATACATATATAGAAATTAATAAGACCTTTTACTAACTCTGATCAAGATTATTATTTAGCACAATAGGAAAAATTCACAAGATCATAAGATTATTCATTAATTCTTAAGAATGTCAACAACTAGAGCAAATCATAGCACATAATTTTCCATCAATTAAGATCAGGCTATAAATTCACAAAGATCATTCATTCAATAAAATTCAAGTAATTCATAAGCTCGACAAATATATTCACAAACCAATAAGATAATTCAAGATAATTCATTTTAAGCTTAATGATGACAATTAATTTGATTGATATTTTATTGATAAGAGAATACTGAATTATCATGTGAATCTTTCATGAATAATCTTATCTCCATAAATTCAATTTTAATTAAACAATAGATGATTCAAATTGATAAATTAAAATTATAAGCATTGAATCATCATTAAAATATTTCAAACAACCAAATCACTATTATAATAAAGAAATCAGGAGTACAGTAATTTGAATTTGAAATACTTCATCTTTTCTTTCTTCCAGTTGATCTTATAAATTTGTAACTAAAGAGTCCAAATATCAAATTGACAAGAAAGTAATTAGATCACTCTCATATATCATTTATTAGAAAGAAGCTGAGTGATCATAATAAACTTATAACATTCTCAAATCATCATATTTTAAACTTGTAAAACTTTATATTCTCTGATCATAAGTTTTTCTAAATCATGTTTAAACAAATAAAATAATATTATATCAAAAGTAAATAGCAAAATAGTAGAGATAATCTATCAGTGCTTTTGAAAAACTTCTCTTATTTATCGAATAGTTATTCGATAAATCTCCTTATCAAATAGTCATTCGATAATTGAGTCTTTGAAAATAGAATAATTTTTTTCAAAATTAGATATGATTGATCAAAGACCATATTGATAAATACTTTGTTCTATCAATGCTTTGATAAATCCTTTTATAAAATATTTTTCCAAACTGAGTCTTTACAAAACTTATTGAAAGCCTATTCGATAAATCTACTTAAGACCAAGAATTTAGGACTTTCATAAAACAAATTTCATTGATTTATCGAAGTCTTTATCGATAAGAAACCTTATAGAATAGGTCATCAATAAATACTTTTTAGAAATTATATTTTCCTTCAAAAGTTCTTTCTCATTTATTGAATAATTATCGAATAATTACCACTGGTATAAAATATGCATTTTAAAGCCCTATTTTTAAGTCGATCCTTGTGGAGACAGTTTCAAAAAATGATCAGTGATGTTTTTGTAAATAAGATGACATAGTTACACTAGATGTACACTAACCGGTGTAAAATATAATTACTACACTGGATATTAATATCAATAGATGTAGATTAGCTGCGTCATATTCTGACTCTTCAGTTTCTTATCTATACTTTCCTGCTTCTTTTCTTTAACTTCTTTAGACCTTGCACAGAAGCTTTAGAACAAATTAGGGGTGGCATTTTTGTAAATAAGATGAAATATTGACTCCATATTTACGTTGAACCGATGTAAAATATATATAACTGGTATTAAATATACTTTCTACTTTGACTCTTCAGTTTCCTGTCTATGCTTTCTATCACATCCTTTTTTTTTAACCTCAATTATACTCTATTAGAAGTTATTGAAACCAATTACATGATCATTTGCTTTCAAAACATCCATTTTAAAAATAATTGCTCTCAGGATTGTTCACTTTTACTGTTTATTTGGTAATTCCAGAACATGTACCCAATTTTGAAAATTCATAAATAATTGTAGCAAAGTTGAAATAATGTGGTTCCAATTCCTACTGGAAGATCTTTCATAGATATTTGAAGAAAAAAATATGAAAATGAGGTTTTCTTGTCCACATGAATCAGTTTATTCGTTAAAAATTACTGTTCATTTGATAAAATATGGAAGATCCAGTTTCTTTGCCTTAAATTCAAAAATTAATTTCTCTTTTGTTACTTAGCCAAACGAACCGTGTTACTTGTGGATTTGAACCTCTAGACGTCCTCTTTAAGGGCAAAAAAATTCATAGAAAAACTCATTCATTTGTTATATGAAATCATCATGTGAACGTCGCTTCCTCTAAATGCTTACTTCATCTCAATTCCAGATTTTAACTTCAAATTAGAAAAATCATAACAAATCGAATTCTTATTCAATTGAGGAGTTCTTGGTGTCCATTTAAAGCTCTATATCTTATCTATTATTATACTGAATTTCAAGTTAAAAATTGGTGACTAAGGCATCCTAATCATCATCACACCATCATGGCCTTGGAATAGAAATTTCAGGATCATACAACATTCATCCATACATGCTTTCATATGCCTCCATAATGTCAAGTAACTCATGTAATTTATTATACAAACTCATCCATCTATATTTACCCTCTTTCCTTGTGAAGTTCCAGCACCTATGACATGATCATGCATATGGAAGGAATGAGATTTCATGGAAATCCCAATAGCCAGTTACACAAACCATAATATCATGCATGATTAATTGGATGCTTAACATCTTATCATGAGATGGGAGCTACTTCATAATGGTTTATAAGAAAACTCTAACATTCATATTGTCATGAAATAACTTGTAAGGATTTACAGTCATTCATATCTCATCATCAACATGATGACACATTATCATGCTCAACTAAACACCATAATCAACAAGCAAGCAAACAAATAAGCATACATGAAACTATAGTTAGGTATTCTTACTACCTCTTAGCTATCCTTGTCAAAGTCTTCTTGGGATGATTTCCTTCCTTCACAAATGTCAAAACCTAGCCATTATAAAGTAATATCAAGTTACAATTCATCTTAAAACCAAATCCAAGTGTACGCCCTTGTTATTTCTCATAGTTTATTTCCACATAATTTTTCATGTAGAATCTAAATATGAAATCATAATTTCTAAAATCAAAACACATCAAAATGTCTTGCCCTTCATCGAAGTGTATGCCCTTGTTTTCCAAAATTCACATTTTGATTCCAATGCTTCCAATACTTGTTCTCCTACTTTATCCCCACACAATTTTCCATTTTAATCTCATTGTATGCATTAAAATAATGAAATTCCATAATATGAACAGTGTCATGTATAGTACCAGCAAGAACACAAAACCCTAATTCCAAATATACTTGAATTTCCAAGCTTATACCACTTGATTCTAGCTTGTTTAAGCTTATCTAAACTATCCATAACATAAGACTCATATTCTAACCATATATGAGCAGAACTTCCACCAGAAACCATAAGGAAAATATAGCATAAAAACCCCTTAAAACCATGAGCTAACTTGCTAGAACAAAGCTGAAGATCAAGGGAGATGATTACCTTGATTGTTGCTTCACTTTGTGTTCTTCTTTCTTGTTTTAACTAAAATTTTTGTAAGAGTTTCCCAATGGTTCACTATGCATGCCAAAGCCATCTGAATAGGGGTTATTTATAGATGAATTTGGGTTAAAATGGATGGTCAAGATTGATTTGTGCACTATTTGATAAGGGCTCACATTTAATCTTAGATTTAACTTTTTTCAAAAAGGAGAATTATGACATCACAAGGTAAAACTCAAGGAACACCTCATGGGGTTATCTGGCACAATTCTCAGGGAAGGAAGCCTCTGGAAAAATTCTAGTCCAATCCGGTACTGACTCGGTCTGATTCCCCAAAAACTAGACTACTTTCTGTTCCTAATTTTTATAATATTCCAAGATATGTATTATGTCCTAGAAATCCATGTCTAGGTTTCTTATACCATTGAAAATGTTAGACTGGGTATATATCTACTATCCATCCCTTCAGAAATGACCAAAATACCCTTGGTGTCTTTTCTTGCACTAATTAACCTTAAGGGCATAATTGTCATTTCACCCCTTATTGTACTACCTCAGGGCATATACTAACTCTGACTAATCATATTTATACAATATTCCACATTTTTAGCCTATCCCATGTGACCAAAAAGCCCTCCATACATTTCTGGTACAATCTGAGCATCTAGGGGCATTTTCGTAATTTCACACTTTTTCTGGACACTGGCTCCTTCTATTGATGAATTGGTACCCTGGGTTTTGGGCCCTCCTTGGCATCATCTTGGTCCTATATATAAGGTCATCTAATCTCATTCCATCTAGACTTACATACTGCTAAATTACATAATCGGATTACGGGTGTTCTCAAACTCCCATAAAAATTCACCAATATGGGGATAATTTTCCCTACATAGCTCCTTCTGGGGTTCTGTCAGATTCATGACATTTGATGTCATGAACCACACCTTCTTGTAACTTGTCCCCTTATATCTGAAGTCCATGAGATATGATAAAATTTTATATAACTTTCAGACTATCGGATAAATATCCACTATCTAGGACCTTAATAAAATTTCTGTGCTATGCTAGATTAACCAGCTTAACTTCCTCTATTTACTGATAAAATATGGGACTAAAATACTTCCAGGCAATCTTGACCCTTTTTTGGCTGACCTTTTCCATAATTACATTTTGGTCCCTGACTTTTTCTTAATTACATTTAGGTCCCTAAACTTTTGGAAATTATCACTTTTGGCCCAACTTTTGTTTCTACTTAAACTTTTGGCCTTTAACCTTTTCTAATTTACATTTAGATCCCTAAAATTTCTCTAGTTCATAGTCCTTTTCTTTCCTTTTTCAATCCGGTGCAGTTTACTCCAAGAATTTCATATCTATTACAGATAAACTGTACAGTTACATCGGATAAGAAAATTGGGGATATGACATTTCTCTCCCCCTTAAAATAAATGTTGTCCTCAAAATTTACAATACATATACACCAAAGAAATAGTTCAGGGTATGATTCTTAAATTCTTTCCTCTATTTCCCAGGTAGCTTCATTATCTGTTAATCCCTTTCAGACCACCTTAACTAAAGAGATCTGTTTATTTCACAACTGCTTGACCTTTCGATCTACAATCTGTACTGGTTCAATTTTATAAGTCAAGTCATGTCATAGTGCAATATCATCCTGCTCAATCACATGTGATGCATCTGGACTTTAACTGGGAAACATAGAACACATTATGGATCTTACTCAGATGTGGAGGAAGAGCTAACTTATAAGCCACTAATCCTATTCTTGCGAGGATCTAAAATGGCCCATTGTACCTAGGATTCAGCTTCTTTACTTTGATCTCTCGTCTGGCTCCTGTCATTAGAGTCAACTTAAGGAATACATGCTCTCCTTCTTTAAACTCTAACGACTTCCTTCTAATATTAGCATAACTCTTCTGTCTATTTTTAGCTGTCAGTAATCTCTTTTTGATCTTATTGATATGTTCTGCTATCTGGTCTACTATATCAGGACTAAACATCATCTTTTTGCTCAACTCCACCCAGCATAAGGGAGATCTACACTTTCATCCATAAAGTGCTTCAAACAGAGCCATCTTAATACTAGCCTAATAACTGTTGTTATAGGCAAACTCTATTAATGGTAGATGGACATAACAACTCCCTTTGAAATCCAATACACATGATCTCAACATATCCTCTAGAGTTTGGATCATTATCTTAGATTGACCATCTATCTTAGGATGATAAGCTATACTAAATCTGAGAGTAGTGTCCATTTCCTTATGTAAAGCTCACCAAAAATTTGACATAAATTGAGGATATCTGTTAGATATAATACTACTAGGAATACCATGTAGTATAACTGTCAGGAATTGGAAGACACGCAGCGGAAATTAATTTCAAAATTTTTCCATTCCTTGCCAGGATCTACTGTATGTGTTTAAGTCAAGTGGGAAGAAGTATTACCCTTAGTGTGCCTCAGCGACTTCCACAGCTTTCGGTCATGACGTTTACAGCTTTTCTTTGTGGCTCGTGCTCCCTTTCTGATCACAAGAAGTCGACGACTCAGGTCGGCTTCCTCTACTGGTATCCACACGAACAGCGTTCCAACCACGAATGACATGCTAGCGTCTTTTGTCCCTCCAGGGCTTTCTCAAGAGTTCATCCTCTCCGTCTCTATTTCGGCAGTTTCTTATCTGCAAACCTTTTACAAAGTCCCCTTCGACCTTTCTGTGTTCTATATGTTTCTCTGTATAAAACGCAGCTCCTAGAATCAGATATATAGGATGCTATGCGTTTTTCCTCTCTCAACCGAATTGGATTTTTGGAGTTAATCTTATATTAATTCCAAAATTAATACAATATCATATATTGTATAATTTTATAAGAAACTAATTAAATAAATAATATCAAATCCGTCCAACAGATTTAATTACCCATTTATTTAATTTTAAATAAAGATAAGACTAAACTATATTTGATTTATTCTCATAAATCAAATTTGAGATATCCTATCAATTTGAATTTCAAATTCAAACATGATAGGGATTTAATTTATCCTTATAAATTAAATCTTATAAATATCTCTTATATGAGATATCCTATCAATTTGAATTTCGAATTTCAAACATGATAGAGATTTAATTTATCCTTATAAATTAAATCTTATAAATATCTCTTATATGAGATATCCTATCAATTTCAATTTCGAATTTCAAACGTGATAGAGATTTAATTTATCCTTATAAATTAAATCTCATATATCTCATATATACATATAATGTATATATACGAATTTATATATATATATACGAACATAAATATAAATAAATATATATACATCTATCCTGGATCATTCATTGAATCTGGACATGTCTTAGATTCAATGAATCTGGACATCATAGCTCGTGTTGGGTTATTTTGTGTGCGACCCTGTAGGCCAATTTGAATTTGGCAGTGGGCCATTTGCTATACTAGCCCACAAGTCTCAAGCGGTCTCTAGCAAGACATAACGACTACCCAAATCATATGAGGATCGATAAACGATGTAACCTTTTATACAACCATATCATGTCCCTTCTGTCACGCGATATTTTAGTCATGGATGAGGCATGGATAATGTCATCCTCCTATTCCTGACCGTTACTTTCTCGATTCCTGAGTAGTCTGACTATAGAAATGAAACTACCTTTCCATTACAGTATGGCCATACATTTCTCAGACTCACTCATCGAGGGGCCCAGTAATATCTCTCTACGAATGTGAGGGATAAATTCCATCTTGACCATTCACATTCCTCCGCATGAAAAACCACTAAGGCCGAACATAGTCTTTATGATGACTCGGTCAAAAGTGACTTTTGACTAGGTCAAAGCTGAGCGTTTTGTCATGTAGGAATCCATGATGATCTCAGGTCAAAGGGCGTATTGACATGGCTTGTATATGAGAGAAGCTTATGACGTTACCTATGCAGTTCTCTCATAGCGGGTCGATCCAGCACCTTGTACTCTTACATGTGCTTATGACTTTGATTTATATCTCTATACATCTTCAAAGTCATACTGGTCTTATTTCATCTGTGCTCCCGCATAGATGATCGACCAGGGACATTTAGGATAATATCATGAATTATCCAAGGATGGTCATCATAGTAAACATGCAAATAATATGATAACTCAATTAATAAATTCATAAATCAATAATGTTCATAAGACAATGATTGGCCCCTGGGGCATGATTTCCAACAATAACAATATCCTTTATATACAGTTTTGTCAGCTTCTCAAGAGAATCTCTCTTGTTGATTGCCAAAAAATGAGCCAACTTCATTAATCAGTCAATTACTACCCATATAGCATCATGCTTAGTAGGAGTCATGGGTAGTCTCCTAACAAAATCTATGGCAATGTTGTCCCATTTCTACTTGGGTATCTCTAGTGGTTATAACTTCCCTACTAGCCTTTGGTGCTCAACTTTTACCTTCTCACATGTTAAGCATTTTGCCACACAAGTTATAACATCCTTCTTCAATCCAGGCCACCAAAATAGACCTTTAACATCATGGTACATCTTGGTCATACCTGGATGTACTGTATACTTGCTTTTATGTGCCTCATCTAGGATCTTCTCTCTCAATCCCATTACATCAAGATTGTATGGTCGTCCCCTAAATAGTAACAATCCATCCTGGAAGACATCAAAATTCTCAATTTCCCCTTTTTTTTAGCTTATTTTTGAAAATCTCTGTGACCTTATCTTGCTCCTGAGCTTCTTTAATCCCATCCGCAATAAAAGCTTTAATCTGTTTTCCTCTATAAGAACTTTTTGCTGTCTATATTTGATACAAAGGACTCTAGTCTCGGACATCTTTTATTAATTCTAGCTCTTTAATCATGAGATTTGCTACCTACACTACCTTTCTGCTTAAGGCATCGGCTACTACATTAGCTTTTCCTAGATGGTACTTGATCTAAAAATCATAATCCTTCAGAAATTCCATTCATCTCAGCTGCCTCATGTTCAATTCTTTCTGATCTTCTAGGTACTTCAGGCTTTTGTGGTCACAGTACAGCTCTATGTTAGCTCTATATAGATAATGTCTCTATATCTTGAGAGCATAAACTACCGCTGCAAGCTCCAGATCATGAGTGGGATAGTTCTCTTAATATGGCTTTAACTGTTGAGAAACATAGGCTACCACTCGTCCCTATTGCATCAGTATATATCCCAACCCCTACTTGCAAGCATTAGTGTAGACTATATGAGTTCGAGTTGGGTCTAGAAAAATCAGCACATGAGTCATGGTTAATCTCTACTTTAGTTCATGAAAACTAGTCTCACATTTCTCATCCCACTTGAACTACTGATTTGTTCTAGTTAGCTTAGTTAACGGTAGAGCAATTCGAGAAAAGTCCTTAATAAATCTTCTGTAATACCCCACTAAGCCTAAAAAGTTTCTGATCTCCATCACTATCCTTAGTTGTTCCCAGCTTAGCACTGCTTTAACTTTGCTAGGATCTACATATACCCCTTCATGGGAAATGACATGATCGAGAAATTTGACTTCTTGTAGCCAAAACTCACATTTACTAAGCTTAGCATAGAGTCATTTCTCTTTAAGAGTACTAATAATAATTCTCAAATACTCTTCATGCTCTGCAGAAGATTTGGAGTACACTAAGATATCATCATTGAAGACCACAATGAACTGATCTAAATAAGGCCTGAAGATCTTGTTCATATAATCCATGAAAATTGCAGGTGCATCCGTCAGACTAAAGGGCATTACCAGAAATTTGAAATGACCATAATGAGTCCTAAACGCAGTCTTTGAAATATTGTATGCTTTGATTATGAGTTGGTGATAACCTGATCTCATATCAATCTTAGAGAATAAGCTTGCTTTAACCAACTATTCAAGTAAATCATCAATTCAAGGAAGAGGGTACTTATTCTTAACTATAATCTTATTTAACTCCCGATAGTCAATGCACAATCTGAGACTGCCATCCTTCTTCTTGATGAATAATACTGGAGCACCCCACGGAGAAACACTGGGTCAAATGAAACCTTTCTCCAGAAGCTCCTCAATCTGCTTCTTCAGCTTAACTATTTCATTAGGAGCCATACTATCTGGGGCTTTAGATACTGGTCCAGCTTTAGGTACAATATCAATGGCAAACTCTACTCTCTCTGGAGGAAATCCTTGAATCTCTTTTGGAAACACTTTAGGAAATTCCTTGACTATATGAATTGCTTCAATTCCTTCTTCTACTTATGCTTGAATAGAAAAGAATACCATATATCCCTGACATCCTTTTCATAGACATTTATCTGCTTAAGCCTCCATCAGGAAATTTAGTTTCACTTCTGGATTCACATTTGGAGCTTCTGGACAAAGAACTAGAGTTTTATTCTTATAATCCAGCATTACATTATTGGTAGACAACCAATTCAATCCAATTATAACTCAATCTTGTGAAAGGGCTTACATATTAGGTCTAGAGTAGTGCAACAACACTCATATCGAATGATACTATTTAGGCAGACATCTGATATAACTACCTTAGCATTTATGGAAGTTGTCACACATATAGCATAATGTAATTTACTAATTGTAAGGTCTAATCGCTTAGCACATTCATAAGAAACAAAGGAATGACTTGTACCAGAATCAAACAAAGCAATCATAAAATGATTATTAAGATAGATGATACCTTGGATCATCTCGAGTGATCTATGTGTATCGTCCCTTGTTAATACGAATACTCTCCCTTGAGTTCGTGGCCTCTGATCATTAGTTGCCTGGGGACAATTCTTGAAAAAATATCCAGGCTTCCCACATGTGTAACAGATATTGTACCCTATCAAGCACAGTCTATCTCTTTAACTTTTTCACGTACTTGTCACATGTTCTGAACCTCGGGTCTCTATTATTTGTATTGCCCATATAATTTCCTCTGTTTGGCTTTCAGTTTTGCTACAACTATCTTTTCCTTTTCCTGTTATAGCCATTGCCACTGGCTGTATTTCTATTCAGACTAGTTATTCCAAGAGCAGCAGTCTCTCTACTTATTGGTCTCATCAGCATCCGATAATTTAGGCTGTTCTTAATAATCCTGCAGGCCTATACTACCTTATTGAACTAGTTGTATTGTTGGGGAGTCATCTTATCTTTTAGAGTAGCTTTAATCTCCTTATAATGCTCTCCATCATTTAATGTTCATCATCCACCTGTCGTAAATAAGTGGAATACTGAGAAAGACGAATGAACTTTGCCAAGTACTCATCAAAAGATTATTTCTCTCCTTGCCTCAATACCAGGAATTCTGCTTCTCTTTTGTCCCGTACTGACTAGGGGAAATACTTCTCATAAAATTGCTCAAAGAACACTTCCCATATGATAGGAATATGTCTACCTTATAACACTAGCTCAGTGTTCTTCCACCATCAATTAGCATCTCTTTCTAGTTGGTATATTGCCATATGTGCTTTACTCTCAAACGGATAACCTAGTACTTTAAAAATCTTCTCTAGTCTGTTAATCCAGTATTTCACTTTGTGTACATCAAATGTCCCCTCAAACATTAGAGGACTATGCTTACAGAATTTAGCATCCACTATTAAATGCCAGTAGGACCTGCTGTCTGTTAAACCATCTCTGGTTCTATATTAGTTGTACCAATAGATTCTGGTTGCCATAGGTTCTCTACTGCTTATGCTATAACCGCTGCTATGGTAGCATCCCTTTCCTGTTCGCTCCTCGCCTGAGTAGTTCTTACTTTCTCAATCAGTTTCTGTTACTATTCTAGTCATTCTAAGATCAGCTGGTTAATGTCTCTAGCATTTTGGTGTTCACCCTGAAGAACTAGCTCTTCTTGTTCTTACTATTTTGTTTTACTACGGTAATAGAAAAGGAATACTATAATTAACATAATTCATATTTCATTCAAAATATAGCATACAATAAGTTTTGTAGCATTACATAGAATTTTCATTTAACATACATACATGCACAATATCATCACTAGTTATAAGTACATAAATTACAGTAGCATTCTTAGGTATAGCTATTACATTATGTCTTTTCGTAATGGATTCTAATGAACTCCACTATTATATAGATCAAATCATGAATATCCTCAAAGGGTTCCTCTTCAAAGGACTGATCTAGACCTTTTCTCCATGTTGCTATAAGAGGCAACATATCATCTATGATATTAACCCAAGCTTCTAGATTAAGGGTATTTGGGTCATAAGCTCGATAGGCCTCTATGACCCTTGCTATGAAATCCATGTAAACTTTATAGCCTTGATCTACTTCTCTTACCAGCATTCTTCCTATATCATACAGTTGTCTCACTAGCTCCATAGCTTTCTTGAAGTATTATTCCTCCATATCCTCTCTGGGGGTTAGCTCTACAACCTGATGATTATTCAAACGTATTTCTACCATTAGCTTCTTAGTTCTACTGGGACCTGGGATATCTGTAAGGTCTAGTTTGTGACTAGGTCCAAGTATGTCAACTGTATAATTGGGTCTAGGTTCCTCAACTGGTTCAGGTACTTGACTTGGATCAGGGATATTTATCTCAGTAGCCTGTCCAGGTATAGGTTAGAGAGTTCTCACAACATAGGAGTACCCCTCCTTAACTTGTTCTTCCTGAGGATCACTCATTTCTATATCATCCATCTGATCTAAATCTCCCTCTCTATTAGGGTCAGTTGCCTTAGGAGGACCACATTAATAGGTGGGGCTAGAATAGGTTCCCCATCTGATGACTCATCTATCCCATTTGATCCAACTGAGAAGCTAACTAACCTGCCCAGTTCTGATTCACTATTAGAATCCAAGATGTTGATCACTGGGGGAAGTCCAAACTCAAGATCATGTATCAAAGTATCTACTTCTTCTGAGTTTAACCTTGATCTATCTGGACTAAGTACTTCTAGTATAGGGTCCCTTTGGTTTACTGTAATCTCTAAAGTCCTAGACTCAGTCATCTTTATCCTGCAATAATTAACTTAGTGTCAATTATGCAGATGTTTACTAATGTATCAGTCTATACATAATCTAATCAGAGCATTCCAGAGCCATAATCCTTTGCTCCATGACCAAAATGTCACATCTTTATTTTTAACCTCAAGTATACTCCATTAGAAGTTATTGAAACCAATTATATGATCATTTGCTTTGGAGACATCCATTTTAAAAAGAATTGCTCTCGAGTACTGTTCACTTTTACTATTCATTTGGTAATTCTATAACATGTACCCAAATTTGAAAATTCATAATTAATTGTAGAAAAATTGAAATATTGTGCTTCAAATTCCTAGTGGAATCTCTTTCATATATCTTTGAAGGAAAATATGAAACTGAGGTTTCTTGTCCACATGAAATCAGTTTATTCGTTAAAAATTACTGTTCATTTGGTAAAATCTGGAAGATCCAGTTTCTTTACCTTAAATTTAAAAATTAATTTCTTTTTGGTTACTTATCCAAATGAACTGTGTTACCTATGGATTTGAAGCTCTAGATGTCCTCTTTAAGCACACAAAATTGTATAGAAAAAATGTTCATTTGTTATATGAAATCATCGTATGAACGTCGCTGCCTCTAAATGCTTACTTCATCTCAATTACAGATTGTAACTTCAACTTAGAAACATCATAACAAATCGAATTCTTAACCAATTGAGGCATTCTTGGTGCCCATTTAAAGCTCTGTATCTTAGCTCTTATTATGAGAAATTTCAAGTTATAAATTGGTGACTAAGGCATCCCAACCATCGTCACGCCATCACAGCCTCAGAATAGAAATTTCAGGATCATACAACATTCATCCATACATGCTATCATATGCTTCCATAATGTCGAGTCATGTAATTTATTATACAAACTCATCCATCTATGTTTACCCTCTTTCCTTGGGAAGTTCCAGCACCTATGACATGGTTATGCATATGGAAGGAAGGAGATTTCATGGAAATCCCAATAGCAAGGTACACAAACCATAATATCATGCATGATTAATTGGATGCTTAACATGTTATCATGAGATAGGAGCTACTTCATAATGGTACATAAGAAAACTCTAACATGCATATTGTCATGACATAACTTGCAAGGAGTTGCAATCATTCATATCTCATCATCAACATGATGACACATTCTCATGCTCAACCAAACATCATAATCAACAAGCAAGCAATCAAATAAGCATACATGAAACTATAGTTAGGTAATCTTACTACCTCTTAGCTATCCTTGTCAAAGTCTTCTTGGGAGAATTTCCTTCCTTCACAAATGTCAAAACCTAGCCATTAAAAAGTAATATCAAGCTACAATTCAACTTGAAACCAAATCCAAGGCTAGTTTTTCTTTAACTTGCTTTCTTTCTCCCTTTTATGTTTCATACTTCCATCTCTCTAAAATAAATTATCATAGTTCATTTTCACATAATTTTTCATGCAAAATCCAAATATGAAATCTGAATTTCTAAAATCAAAACACATCAAAATGTCCTGGCCTTGACCGAAGTGTATGCCCTTGTTTTCCAAAATTCATATTTTGATTCCAATGCTTCCAATACTTGTTCTCCTACTTTATCCACACACAATTTTCCATTTTAAACTCATTAGAAGCATTAAAATCTTGAAATTCCATAATATGAATAGTGTCACACATAATACCAGCAAGAACACAAAACCCTAATTCCAAACATACTTGAATTTCTAAGCTTATACCACTTGATTCTAGCTTGTTTAAGCTTATCTAAACTATCTATAACATAAGAATCATATTCTAACCATATATGAGCAGAACTTCCAGCAGCCATAAGGCAAATAGTGTAAAACCCCCTTAAAACCATGAGCTAACTTGCTAGAACAAAGCTCAAGATTAAGGGAAATAATTACCTTGATTGTTGCTTCACTTTGTGTTCTTCTTTCTTGGTTGAATGGAGATTTTCCAAGAGTTTCCCTAGAGTTCACCATGTATGCTGAAGATATCTGAATAGGGGGTATTTATAGATGAATTTAGCTTGAAATGGATGGCCAAGATTGATTTATGCACTACTTGATCTAAGGGCTCACATTTAATCTTGAATTTAACATTTTCCAAAAAGGAGAATTATGACATCACAAGGAACAAATCAAGGGACACCACATGGGGGTATGAGGCATAATTCTCATGGGGAGGAAGCCTCTGAAAAAATTCTAGTCCAATCTGGTACCGACTTGGTCCGATTCACCAAAAATTAGAGTACTTTCTGTTCCTAATTTTTATAATATTCCAAGATATGTATTCTGTCCTAGAAATTGATGTCTAGGTTTCTTATACCATTAAAAATGTTAGACTGAGTATTTATCTACCATTCATCCCTTGGGAAATGACCAAAATACCCTTGGTGTCCTTTCTTGTACTATATTAACCCTAAGGGCATAATTATCATTTCACCCCTTATTGTACTACCTCAAGGCATATACTAGCTTTAACGAATTATATTTATACTATATGAAATATTTTTAGGCTATCCCAGATGACCAAATGCCTTCCATCTATCTCTGGTACAATCTAAGTATCCAGGGGCATTTTGTAATTTCACACATTTTATAGACACTGACCCCTTCTATAGATGAACTGGTACCCTGGGTTTTGGGCCCTCCTTGATGTCATCTTGGGCCTATATATGAGTTCATCTGATCTCATTCTATCTAGGCTTACATACTGATAAATTTCATAATCGGATCACTGGTGTTCACAAACTCCTGTCAAAATTGACTAATATAGGGGTAATTTTCCCTACAAAGATCCTTCTAGGGTTTTATTAGATTCATGACATTTGATGTTAAGGAGAACACCTTCCTGTAACTTGTTCCCTTATATCTGAAGTCCATGAGATATGATAAAATTTTAGATAACTTTCAGACTATCAGATAAATATCCACTATCTGGGACCTTAATAAAATTTTCGTGTTATGCTAGATTAACCTGCTGAACTTCCTCTATTTATTAATGAAATATGGGACTAAAATACTTCCAGATAGTCTTAAGCCTTTTCTGGCTGACCTTTTCCATAATTACATTTAGGTCCCTAACTTTTTGCTTAATAACACTTGGTCCCTAAACTTTTAGAAATTATCACTTTTGGCCCAACTTTTGTTTCTACTTTAACTTTTGGCCTTTAACCTTTTCTAATTTATGTTTAGGTCCCTAAAATTTCCCTAGTTCATAATTCCTTTCTTTCCTTTCTCAATCCAATACAGTTTACTCCAAGAATTTCATATCTATTACAGATAAACTGTATAGTTACATCGGATAATTGCATTATAGAAGGCCAATTGCATTTTTCAATATTTTTTTTTTGAAATTGTTCTTATTCTATGTATACTATTCCTATGATCAGTACTTTTTGTCTCAACACTTTATTTCTATTTTATTTTCTTTTCTTCTCTTTGAAGACTCCAATGGCGTTTTCCTCATGACACCTCCTTCTCTGCCGTACAAAAGAAACATAGACAATTTTGAAGACAAACATCCTGACCCTCACCCTGTAGTTTCTTCTCCTCCTTTCCTAGTTGCCACTCTGATGGAACGCCTTGGGGAACTCATCATGCGCTTCAATTCCATGGAGGACTCAATGGAAGAATTGTCTTAGAAAGTTACTAGGATAGAAGATAGTTTCAGAGCTTTCTGCTCAAAAGTTCACCTGCATAAATAGTATGATAGCTTGTATCATCCTATTGATCCAACTAACTTTAACAAATCCCATACCTCTGAGTCTGTTGAAGAGAGAAAGCCTGCAACCTTTATCTGCCCCTCTATTTTATTTTTTGTACTTAATGAATAAAAGAAAGAATATATTATATATTCTTATAGATATTGTTTTGCAAATTTCATACTTTTGATGTAAAGTTATTAGTAAAGCTGAATGAATGAAGTTTCTTGTTATGATGACATGTTGTTCTTTTATTTTTTTCAAAAACAGAAAAATGCAACATATTGAAATCGGATATGTCAATGTCAGGTGTATAATATAATGACCGATTTAGATCAAGTTATTTCTATACCGATCTTCCACTTTATCTAATGTAGAGTTGTTCAATTTATATAATTTTACACTGGTACAAAAGTAACCAGTGTAGAATATAATGTCCAATTTAGAAAAAAGTTATCTCTACACTGACGTTGCATTTTATCCGGTGTAAATTTGCTTATGAAATACACTTTAATTTAATAGAAAGCCCCTTCGCGCCACCCATCTGTCATTTTCACTTGTTCCCATTTGAAAGTTTTCTCTACCCTTCACAGCTGGTAAGTTTTGTTTTAAACTCCTTGTCTCGAGAATTGAAGATTTTTGCACTACTATCAATACCTTTTACCTTTATTTATGCTGGATTCATTGCTGTCATTTACTTATTTTATTTAGTGAGTTCTTCCACTTGTGCATGGTATATTCTCTCCCATAATTAGCTATAAGATAGGTTTTTAATTTTATATTTTCCTAGTTTGTTAGTCTTTCACGAATATGGATCATAGTTGGATAAATGCTAAACGAACAAGTATTGAGTATATTGAGGGGTAAAGGAGTTTTTTCATTTTGCTAAACAAAATAATGATAATAATAATGGAAGGTTTAATTGTTCTTGTGTGAGTTGTTTAAATGAGAGGAAACAAAGTCCTACAAGTATGTACACTAATTTGTGAGGGCTTTTGCAAGAGTTACATAGTATGGGTATCACATAGTAAAAATGTGGGAAGGTCGAGTGCATCTAAACAATTTGAATAGACCTTTCATGCTGACACGGATACTGATAATCAGATAGAGGACATTATTCATTATATTGGAAAAGATACTTTTATATGGTCACATGTATATGGTACTATGTGTAAGGAATTGAAAGACACGCAGCGAAAATTATCTTAAAAATTTTTCATTCCTTGCCAGGATCTACCGTATGTGTTTAAGTCAAGTGGGAAGAAGCATTACCCTCAGTGTGTCTCAGTGACTTCCACAGCTTTCGGTCACGATGTTCACAGCTTCTCTCTGCGGCTCGTGCTCCCTTTCTGATCACAAGAAGTTGATGACTCAGGTCGGCTTCCTCTACTGGTATCCACACGAACAGCTTTTCAACCACGAACGACGTGCTAGCGTCTCTTGTCCCTCCAGGGCTTTCTCAAGAGTTCGTCCTCTCCGTCTCTATTTCGGCAGTTTCTTATCTGCAAACCTTTTGCAGAGTCCCCTTCGGCCTTTCTGTGTTCTATGTGTGTGTCTATTCCAAAACGTAGCTCCTAATATTAGATATATAGGATGCTCTGCGTTTTCCCAAACCGAAAAGGATTTTAGGAGTTAATCTTATATTAATTTCGAAAATAATACAATATCATATATTGTATAATTTTATAAGAAACTAATTAAATAAATAATATTAAATCCATCCCACATATTTAATTACCTATTTATTTAACTTTAAATAAAGATGAGACTGAACTATATTTGATTTATTCTCATAAAATAAATTTAAGATATCCTATCAATTTGAATTTCAAATTCAAACATGATAGGGATTTAATTTATCCTTAAAATTAAATCTTATAAATATCTCTTATATGAGATATCCTATCAATTTGAATTTCGAATTCAAACATGATAGAGATTTAATTTATCCTTATAAATTAAATCTTATAAATATCTCTTATATGAGATATCCTATCAATTTGAATTTCGAATTCAAACGTCATAGAGATTTAATTTATCCTTATAAATTAAATCTTATAAATATCTCTTATATGAGATATCCTATCAATTTGAATTTCGAATTCAAACGTGATAGGGATTTAATTTATCCTTATAAATTAAATCTCATATATCTCATATATATAATATATATATACGAATTTATATATATACGAATATAAATATAAATAAATATATATACATTCACCTGGATCATTCATTGAATCTGGACATGTCTTAGATTCAATGAATCTGGACATCATAGCTCGTGTTGGGCTATTTTGTGTGCGACCCTGTAGGCCCATATGAAGTTGGCAGTGGGCCATTTGCTATACTAGCCCACAAGTCGCAAGCGGTCTCTAGCAAGACATAACGACTACCCAAATCATATGAGGATCGATAAACGATGTAACCTTTTATACAACCATATCATGTCCCTTCTGTCACGCGATATTTTGGTCATGGATGAGGCATGGATAATGTCATCCTCCTATTCCCGACCGTTACTTTCTCGATCCCTAAGTAGTCTGACTATAGAAATGGAACTATCTTTCCATTACAGTATGGCCATACATTTATCAGACTCACTCATCGAGGGGCCCAGTAATATCTCTCCACGAATGTGAGGGACAAATTCCATCTTGACCATTCACATTCCTCCGCATGAAAAACCACTAAGGCCGAACATAGTCTTTATGATGACTCGGTCAAAAGTGACTTTTGACTAGGTCAAAGCTGAGCGTTTTGTCATGTAGGAATCCATGATGATCTCAGGTCACATGGCGTATTGACATGGTTTGTATATGAGAGAAGCTTATGACGTTACCCATGCAGTTCTCTCATAGCGGGTCGGTCCAGCACCTTGTACTCTTACATGTGCTTATGACTTTGATTTATATCTCTATACATCTTCAAAGTCATACTGGTCTTATTTCATCTGTGCTCCCACATAGATGATCGACTAGGGACATTTAGGATAATATCATAAATTATCCAAGGATGGTTATCATAGTAAACATGCAAATAATATGATAACTCAATTAATAAATTCATAAATCAATAATGTTCATAAGACAATGATTGGCTCCTAGGGCACGATTTCCAACAACCTCCCACTTGCACTAGGTACAATCATTAATTTGACTAATTCCCATTGACCTAACATGACGCTCATGCTTTGCCTGCACAAGCGGCTTTGTTAGAGGATCAGCAACATTATCTTCTCCTGCTACTTTACATATTTTTATATCACCTCTATCGTTGATTTCTCTGATGAGATGAAATCGCCTGAGTATATGCTTGGTCCTTTGATGTGACCTAGGCTCTTTGGCCTGTGCAATAGCACTGCTATTGTTACAGAGCAAAGTTATTGGATCTGAGATGGTAGGTATCCTCCCTAGTTCTGTGATGAACTTCTTGATCCAAACGGCTTCCTTAGCTGCATCAGATGCTGCTATATACTCAGCTTCCATTGCAGAATCTGCTACAGTGCCCTGCTTAGAGCTCTTCTAGCTTACTGCTCCATTATTGAGGAGGAATATGTATCCAGACTGCGATTTTTGGTCATCTTGGTCAGTTTGGAAACTCGCATCTGTGTAACCAGTTACACAGAGCTCATCATCCAATCCACCATAGACCAAGAATAAGTCCTTAGTCCTTCTTAAGTACTTAAGGATATTCTTGACAGCAGTCCAATGGCCCTCACCAGGGTCCTGTTGGTATCTGCTAGCCATACTTAAGGCAAACGAGACATCCGGTTGAGTACATAACATGGCGTACATGATAGATCCTATAGCCGAGGTATATGGAACCTTACTCATGCGACCTCACTGATCAGATGTACTAGGACACAGATCTTTGCTGAGGTGAGTACCATGAGACATGGGTATGAAACCCCTCTTTGATTCGTGCATACTGAACCTATGCAGTATTTTGTCTATGTATGTACTCTGACTGAGTCCTAGAAGTCTTTTAGATCTATCTCTATAGATCCTGATTCCTAGGATGTAGGTGGCTTCACCCAAGTCTTTCATCGAGAAAGACTTTCCTAACCAAGACTTGACAATCTGCAAGGTAGGAATGTCATTCCCAATAAGTAGGATGTCATCGACATAGAGTACCAAAAACACAACTGTGCTCCCACTAACCTTCTTGTACACACAAGGTTCATCAATGTTTTGAAGAAATCCAAACTCTTTGATTACTTCATCAAAACGATGATTCCAACTCTGAGAGGCTTGCTTTAGTCCATAAATGGACTTTTGAAGCTTGCACACTTTACCAGAGTCCTCGAAACGCACAAACCCTTCAGGTTGTGTCATGTACACATCCTCAAGGAGCTTTCCATTAAGGAAGGCTGTCTTGACGTCCATCTGCCATATTTCATAGTCATAATATGCTGCAATAGCAAAGAGGATTCTGATTGATTTGGCCATTGCTACTGGGGAAAAGGTCTCATCATAGTCCGCACCATGAGTTTGAGTAAAACCTTTTGTAACCAGTCGTGCCTTGAAGACATTTACATTGCCATCCATGTCAGTTTTCTCTTTGAAAACCCACTTGCACCCGACGGTTTTTACACCTTCAGGCGGGTCGACTAAGGTCCAAACCTGATTGTCGTACATGGATTGCATCTCAGACTTCATGGCACTAAGCCATTTTTCAGAGTTTGGTCCCACTATAACTTCTCGATAGGTAGTCAGCTCATTATGCTCAATGAGCAACACATCACGACTATCAGAAATCAGAAATCCATATCTCTGAGGCTGAAGTCGTATCCTATTAGATTTACGTGGACCTTGCGTGACTTGAGGAGTCTCAACAACTTGTTGTGAGTCTTCTCTATTTTCCATCTGCAGTTCTGTGGTGTCTTGTATCTCTCGAACTTCTTCGAGTTATACCTTACTCCCACTGGTTCTTTTAGAGATAAATTCTCGTTCAAGAAAGATACCATTTCTGACAACAAACACTTTGTTATCAGCAGGGTTGTAGACGTAATATCCCTTGGTTTCCTTAGGATATCCCACAAAAAGGCATTTTGAGGATTTGGGCGCTAATTTGTCTGAGGTTTGTTGCTTAACATAGACCTCGCATCCCTAAATCTTGAGGAAAGACAAACTAGGCGTCCTCCCAGTCCATATCTCATATGGAGTCTTTTCTATTGCCTTAGATGGAACACGATTGAGTGTGAACGCAGCTGTCTCTAGGGCATGGCCCCAAAAGGAGGGCGAAAGATCTGTTAGACTCATCATGGATTGAACCATATCTAATAGTGTTCGATTCCTCCGTTCAGAAACGCCATTCCATTGTGGTGTCCCTGGAGGAGTCAATTGTGAGAGTATCCCATAACTCCTAAGATGATCTACGAACTCTTGGCTCAAATATTCACCACCCCGATCAGATCGAAGGGCTTTAATTGTTTTGCCAAGCTGGTTTTGTACTTCATTTTGAAATATTTTGAACTTTTCAAAAGATTCAGATTTATGTTTTATCAGATAGATGTACCCATATCTGCTGAAATCATCTATAAATGTTATAAAGTACGAATAACCTCCTCTGGCATTTGTGTTCATCGGTCCACACATATCTGTATGTATGAGGCCCAATAAATCAGTGGCCCTCTCACTGTGCCCAGTGAAAGGTGACTTTGTCATCTTTCCTAACAAGCAAGACTCGCAAGTGTCATATGATTCAAAATCAAATGAGTTTAGAAATCCATCTTGATGGAGTTTGAAAATGCGTTTCTCATTTATGTGGCCCAGACGACAGTGCCAGAGGTATGTGGGATTCAAATCGTTTGGTTTGACCCTTTTAGCGGTTATGTTATAGATATTTCCATGATTGGGTTGTTCCAAATTTAATATGTAATGATCAACATGCAAATCACCATGAGCATAGAAAACATCATTACGATAAATAGAACATCTACTATTCCCAGTAATGGAAGTGAAACCTTCCTTATCCAAATAAGAAAGTGAAATAATGTTACTACTTAAAGCAGGAACATAATAGCAATTGTTCAAAACTAACAAAAGCCCAGTGGGCAGAACTAATTCATAAGTGCCTACAGCTAACGCAGCAACCCTTGCTCTGTTTCCAACTCGTAGGTCAACCTCGCCCTTTTTCAGCTTCCTACTGTCCTTTAGTCCCTGCATATTTGTACAAATGTGAGAACCACATGCAGTATCTAATACCCATGAGGTGGAAGTAGAAAGATGAATGTCTATAACATAAATACCTGAAGCGATAGCCCCGCTATCCTTCTTGTTCTTTTTCAGATCTTGGAGGTAGAGTTTGCAATTCCTCTTCCAATGACCCGGTTCATTGCAGAAGAAGCAGACTCCTTCCTTCGGAGGCTTTGCCTTCTTTGGTGCAGGCTTGGTTTCGGGCTTGCCTGACTTTTTGGTCTTACTTGATGAGCCATGACCCTTCCCCTTGCCTTTGCCTTTCTTTTTCGTACCCTTTCCTTTCTGAACCATCAAAACACTACTGGGTTTCTTCTTAAGACTCGGCTCAGCAGTTTTAAGCATCCCATGCAGTTCAAAAATAGATTTCTCCATGTTGTTCATGTTGTAGTTCATGACAAACTGGTCATAACTTTCCGGGAGTGAGTTCAAGATCAAATCCGTAGCTAACTCCTGGCTCATGGGAAATCCAAGCCTTTCAAGGTGATCAATGTACCCTTTCATCTTTAAGACATGAGTACTAACTGATGCACCTTCAGCCATCTTGCAGGAATGTAAGGCCTTAGTGGTCTCATACCTCTCTTGCCTTGCCTGTTGCTGGAACATTTCCTTGAGATGCACAATCATCTCATAAGCCTCCATGTGTTCGAGATCTCTTTGGAGCTCTGGAACCATGGTGGCTAGCATTAAGCATCCCACATCGACAGAGTCTTCCTTATGCTTCGTGTAAGCATCTCTCTGAGCTCTAGGAGCATTGGCCGCTGGCTCCTCAGGAATGGGTTGATCTAGCACATGCGCCTTTCTTTCCTGCTTGAGAACAATTCTCAAGTTCCTAAACCAGTCAAGAAAGTTTGTCCCATTGAGTTTGTCCTTCTCAAGGACAGATCGCAGCGATAATGTAGCAGTATTACTAGTCATCATGATTCTACAATTAAAATATGCAATTCAATTAGCAATCTCCCACTAAATAAACAACCCTCAATGCAATAGTTAGTGGGCTAAGATCCATATTTGGCTCAAACTTAAGTCCGCTTTGGCAGGACGCTTAAATTAAGTTATTTAGGTAGGTAACACCTTTACCAATTACATCAAATATAACTCTTAGATGTTTATGGGATTCTATCATCATATGATCTGTCATGTTTTTAATCCCATCTAATGCCTTGAGACCCAAAACCGTTTTGTTAATCTCAATTAAGTCAAACAATAATAAACATGTGAGAGTAGCACCATTACTCTTGCTTATATCCCCAAGATAACTCAAAAGCACCCACTTTGGTGGAGTCCACAATTGGGCGATCAAGGTTTTGACAAGTGTTCATAAATTGACAGCATTATGACTTAAGATTTCTTTTAGAGGGCCTAATTTAACTATCTGGTTTATAAAACGCATGTTTCTCAGTTCGTATCTCATACAAGTAATATGCATGCGCTGATATAATCATAATATGCATAATCTAAACGTGATACAATATGGCTCACCTATCCTAAGTCCCCTCAAGCCAATGAGAGGAGCTCTCTAGTAAGAAAAGAGAAATTACATATAGAAACCTCTTTTAACATTCGAGGGGAGTGAGATGAGAGGAGAAGGTACATTAAGAGTATATAGAGGAAGGCACGACACGCAGGCCGTATTTAAAAATTACAACACTTGCAATCTAGAGCCATATTGTTCACCATACCCAAACATTCAAGAATCAATATTCAGATCTAATCGAAGGGCAATTAATGTTTCAAATCTAAAACATTCACAAAGTAACATATGTTACGGTTATGTTGCGCTACGAATAGGTAGCTACGGCGGTCCCGCTACGAACAGGTAGTAACATTCAAGAAATTTTTTTTTGTTTTTGTTTCATAAATAATCACGAATCTAACTTCGGTTTTCACAAATAATCACAAATTCGAATTCGGTTTTCTTAGACCCCATCTATGCGAATTGATCAAATCAAAAAGCATCACCACCGATTTCAATTTCCTTTTAGATTCCTTTTATGTCATACACAACACGGATTCCATATATGTCACACATACAACGCTTATTATATGATCGGCTACTACTAACATATATCATATAAATCAACAATCAAGCCTAACTTAAACACAAAACGGCATGGCTCTGATACCACTGTAAGGAATTGAAAGACACGCAGCGAAAATTATCTTAAAAATTTTTCATTCCTTGCCAGGATCTACCGTATGTGTTTAAGTCAAGTGGGAAGAAGCATTACCCTCAGTGTGTCTCAGCGACTTCCACAGCTTTCGGTCACGACGTTCACAGCTTCTCTCTGCGGCTCGTGCTCCCTTTCTGATCACAAGAAGTCGACGACTCAGGTCGGCTTCCTCTACTGGTATCCACACGAACAGCTTTTCAACCACGAACGACGTGCTAGCGTCTTTTGTCCCTCCAGGGCTTTCTCAAGAGTTCGTCCTCTCCATCTCTATTTCGGCAGTTTCTTATCTGCAAACCTTTTACAGAGTCCCCTTCGGCCTTTCTGTGTTCTATGTGTGTGTCTGTTCCAAAACGTAGCTCCTAATATTAGATATATAGGATGCTCTGCGTTTTCCCTAACCGAAAAGGATTTTAGGAGTTAATCTTATATTAATTCCGAAAATAATACAATATCATATATTGTATAATTTTATAAGAAACTAATTAAATAAATAATATTAAATCCGTCCCACAGATTTAATTACCTATTTATTTAACTTTAAATAAAGATGAGACTGGACTATATTTGATTTATTCTCATAAAACGAATTTGAGATATCCTATCAATTTGAATTTCAAATTCAAACATGATAGGGATTTAATTTATCCTTAAAATTAAATCTTATAAATATCTCTTATATGAGATATCCTATCAATTTGAATTTCGAATTCAAATGTGATAGAGATTTAATTTTTCCTTATAAATTAAATCTTATAAATATCTCTTATATGAGATATCCTATCAATTTGAATTTTGAATTCAAACGTCATAGGGATTTAATTTATCCTTATAAATTAAATCTCATATATCTCATATATATAATATATATATACGAATTTATATATATACGAATATAAATATAAATAAATATATATACATTCACCTGGATCATTCATTGAATCTGGACATGTCTTAGATTCAATGAATCTGGACATCATAGCTCGTGTTGGGCTATTTTGTGTGCGACCCTGTAGGCCCATATGAAGTTGGCAGTGGGCCATTTGCTATACTAGCCCACAAGTCGCAAGCGGTCTCTAGCAAGACATAACGACTACCCAAATCATATGAGGATCGATAAACGATGTAACCTTTTATACAACCATATCATGTTCCTTCTGTCACGCGATATTTTGGTCATGGATGAGGCATGGATAATGTCATCCTCCTATTCCCGACCGTTACTTTCTCGATCCCTGAGTAGTCTGACTATAGAAATGGAACTACCTTTCCATTACAGTATGGCCATACATTTCTCAGACTCACTCATCGAGGGGCCCAGTAATATCTCTCCACGAATGTGAGGGACAAATTCCATCTTGACCATTCACATTCCTCCGCATGAAAAACCACTAGGGCCGAACATAGTCTTTATGATGACTCGGTCAAAAGTGACTTTTGACTAGGTCAAAGCTGAGCGTTTTGTCATGTAGGAATCCATGATGATCTTAGGTCAAAGGGCGTATTGACATGGTTTGTATATAAGAGAAGCTTATGACGTTACCCATGCAGTTCTCTCATAGCGGGTCGGTCCAGCACCTTGTACTCTTACATGTTCTTATGACTTTGATTTATATCTCTATACATCTTCAAAGTCATACTGGTCTTATTTCATCTGTGCTCCCGCATAGATGATCGACCAGGGACATTTAGGATAATATCATGAATTATCCAAGGATGGTTATCATAGTAAACATGCAAATAATATGATAACTCAATTAATAAATTCATAAATCAATAATGTTCATAAGACAATGATTGGCCCCTAGGGCACGATTTCCAATACTATGTGCAATGATGCAAAAAAACTTCTATACCCAGGGAGCAGAAAATATAACCTGTTAAATGCGATGTTGAGATTGGTAAGTATGAAAGTATGACATGGGTGGAGTAATAAAAGTTGTTGCAAGACATGTTTCTAGAAGAAAATGTGTTACCTAAATGCTACTATGATGCTAAGAAAATAATATGTCCTTTTGGCATGCAGTATAGAAAGATTCATGCATGCCCAAATAATTGCATATTGTACAGGAAAGATTTTAAAGATGAGGAGAAATGTCAAATATGTAAAACACCATGGTACATATCAAATAAGTCTCCTACAAAAGGTATTATGGTATATTCCAATTATACCAAGGTTCAAGCGGCTTTTTCCTAATGAAGATGATGAAAAAATGTTATGGCATGCGATTGAAAGGATTTGTGATGGAAAGCTTTATCATCCGGCTGATTCTTTGCAATGGAAGAAGATTGATTACTTATTTCCCAAGTTTAGCAAGGAACAATGAAACCTAAGGCTTGCACTCAGTACAAATGGCATAAAGCCTTATGGTAGCCTTAGTAGTTTCATGGCCTATCCTCTTAGTCATTAACAACCTAGCTCCCTTGTTATATACGAGATGCAAGTATGTAATGTTGTCTATATTGATCTGGGGACCAAAACAACTAAGAAATGACATAGACATTTACCTAATACCCTTGATTGAAGATTTGGAGAAGCTGTGGGAAGGTGTGGATGTTTTTATGCTATTAAGAAGAAGGTATTTAATATGTAGGCCATGATCTTTTGTACAATTAATGACTTTCCTGCATACAAAAATTTTTTAGGGTATAGTGTTAAGGGCATAAAGCATATCCCATTTATAAGGAAAATATTTACTACTATCAACTTTATCATGGAAGAAAGGCAGACTACCTAGGTTATAGAAGATTTCTAAGACAAACCCACCCATATCGTGGACTGAAGAAAAAAAATTTTGCCAAGCAAGAATTTGAAAATGCTCTGGAGCCATTGACTGGAGAAAAAGTTTATTTAAAAGTGAAAGACATCAATATTACATTTGGTAAGACTACCAAGAGAAGTGAGAAAAATATATAGAAAGAAATATCTGTCTTCTTTGAGCTTCTATATTGGCAACATCTTCAGGTAAGGAACTGTATTGATGTCATGCATCTGGAGAAAAATGTGGGTGACATCATTGTTGAAACACTTCTTAAACTACATGGTAGTTTGAAATATGCTTTAATGGCAAGATTATATTTGCAAGAAATAGGAATACGTGAGGATTTACATCTAATACCAGATGGTGAGGGGAGTTATTATGTTCAAGAGATTAATATTTTGTCCAAGGATGAGAGAAGAAGTATTTGTGAATGTTTACAAGGAATTAAAGTTCTGTCTAGGTACTCATCTAATCTTAAGAAGATTGTGTCAATTAAAGATTTGAAATTAGTAGGCTAAAAGTTTCATGATTGTCATGTCTTGATGCAACAATTACTCCAAGTAGCTGTTTGAGGAATCCTTTAAGATCATTCAAGACACATTGTAACTTGACTTTGCTTCTTCTTCAATGTTGTATGTGGCGAAGTCTTTGAGACTAAAAAGTTGGATGAAATTGAGCACGAGGGTTATTTCATTTTGTGTCAACTTGAAAAATTATTTCTTCCAGGCTTTTTTGACATTATGGTACACCTAATCGTTCATCCAGTATGAAAGATAAAACTGTGTGTCTCTATATACTTATAATAGATATACCCATTTGAAAGATACATGAAAATCCTTAAAGGGTACATGAAGAATCCAAATCTACCCAAGGCATCCATGTTGAAAAATATGTTTCTAAAGAAGCTATGGATTTTTGTCAACACTACCTGTCTAAAGTAAGACTTACCGGTCTTGCTAAACCCCATGTCAAACAAGGATCAACGCGGAATATCAGTAAAGAGTGTTGGTCATAATGAATTATAGCAAATACACGTACACAGCTTGAATAACATTGATGAAGTTCAAGACTATATAGCTATTCATAAAGAGCTTGTATAATTTAAATGTAACAAAATTCATGTAAGCCGAGTGTTTGCATTAACTGTAGGTACATGCAAGCTGAGTTAGTTTCTAAGGGCAATAAGGTCAGTTCATATTCCTATGCCATTTTAGATTTATTCAAAAGGGACCTCCCAATCTTCAAGACTTCAATACATTTCAAGGAGGCTTGGTGAAACTAATATTGATTGTTTCTTTGTACCATATATGTAGGAGTAAGAATAATAATACTTCAATTTTTTTCATACTAGGTTTGTATTTGATTAATGCTAATAATCAATATTGTTTAATTATTTTCTAGACAATCATTGGCAATTGATCAACTATGTAAGCGTACTTATAAAATTTTTTTATGCTCCCTCCACTACAAGCCATTAGTTGATGCCAAGAAGACTAAGAACATGTTAGTTTTCTTCTTTATAGAACAATGGTATTTGTAATAAATTAAATATGTTATTTGTAATAAAATGGTTACCAAGTTCATAACTTTGGTCACAAGCCATCATCTTGTCAAATAGGACTGACCTAACTGAGGAGGGAATTGTGTTTTTGATGATTTCATATATTTCTTTTCAATTTAATAAATCTTAGTAATACGTTAATTTCTTTTATTTTAATTTGATATTTTAGATGTTTGATGAATCTGACCTATTTCTTGTACAAGATATTGAGGACCTGCGCAATATTTGGGCTAAGTTTTTTGTTCAAATAATTCCTTCTGAATAGTATTTGTCATTACCAGAATACATTTTTTATTTTTCTATTTAAATTGTTGTATATTTTTATTGAATCTTATTAAATCAATAATGTAATGAGCAATTGAAGATTTGTCTCTACCATCTTGAACTTTGTCCCTGCTACTGTCTCTTTGAAGGGGATAGGGTTAATGAAATATTGAAGGGATCACTTTTTAAAAATACATTTAAACGAGACAAAGAATACCAGCAAGTGTAGAAACAACATATATGTAAATATTATGACATTTATACTAGTTGTCTTTTTGGTGAGGTGTAGATAATTTATTAATCTACACCACGTGTAAATATGACATACTGGACTATAATTTTTTATATAAGTATTTCTACTTTTCTTGAGCCAAACATAGCCTTAAATGATGTCATGGATGATGTCAAGGATGATGTCATTAATGAGGCTTCTAGGGCAAGTTTGATGGAAGGTGGATTATGGACCATTAGATCAAATAGTAACTAAACTAATCTTGGCCTTCCATTTCAACCCAACTTTTTTTATAAATACCCCCATATTCAGACTTGTTCGGTAGCTTATAACCATAAGAATTTATTTTTCAAAGATAAAAGTAGAAGTCATAAAGTATACAAAGAATGGAATCTAGTTAGAACTGTTATATCCCAATTATTAGGCCTATAAGCCTAGTATGTAGGCTGAAAAAAGGAAGGCTACTAGACCCTGTTACACAGGAGTCCCAGAAGTATACAGATGATGTTCAGGGACTAAACTGTAAGAAAGTGAAAATTTAGGGAAAATAGTGAAAGTCCCTATGGGCATAAAGAAGAAGTAAGAGGTGTTTCTTAGGAACTGAGACACCAGAGTGCTTGGGCTTAGTTAGAAACCCAAGATAGAAATCCAAGAGCCCAAAAACGCAGGCCCAAAGATTATGGAGTTTAATAGGCATTAAAGTAATATTTTAGTGCTTTTCAATAAAGTAAAGTGACCCAGTCAATGATAGAACTAGAGAAAGTGATCTGGAATCATGAGGTGGCATAAAAGGGACCCACAATGTGCCACATGGCATTATTATAGGAAAAGAAGAAAAGTTAAGGACACATGTCATGAGATTAGAAAAAGGAGAAAAAGTAAATAGGAGATATGGCACAATCTCGGCCGTTCATTCTAGGAAAATACTCTAGAATTCTCTAGAGAGGCTGAGTCAGCTGGTGAGGTGTCCTAAGGGACCTACTAATTGCGCCACATATCCCTTGAGGTGTCCTTGGATGATGTCATATTGGTGAGTCATCAAGGAGGATGATGTCATCGTAATGATGGAGGCAAAGCTTCTTGAAGAAGCTAAGCAATCTGGGCCATTCATCATGATTCGATCTGATCCATCCATTCCACCTCCCTCCACCTATAAATAGGCCACTCCCCCTCACTTTATTGCCATGTCCAAGCAAGGCAAGACAAGAGAAATAAGAGAGAAAGAGAGAGAAAGAAAGGAAAGAAAGGAAGGAGTTCTGGTGGAGTCAGGAGCAGTCTTAGGAGCTTAGGGACTAGGCAGAGCTTAGGAATAAGGTAAGTAAGTTATCTAGTCCCTGCTCTAATAAACTAGAGGATTGCTCTTAGTGTTTAAAATAGAGAAATATCTCTATTGATAAGGTTAGCTATAGATAGAAAGAATGGGGAATGTCGGATTAAGGATATTACCCCAAAGTTAAGCATGAGTTAAGTAGAGCTATATTGGATCATAATAAATATATTATTAGGCTATGTATAGGCTCTGACTTATGGAAATAAGGAACCTTAGAGACAAGGCTAAGAGTTGGAAGGAAAGGCTACACGCCAGGTAGTAAACTTACCTACTTGTATGCTTATACTGCTTAGATGTTTTATGTGCTGTTTTGTTACCTTGATGATGTGAGGCATGTATGATTAACTAATACCCTATTTCTTTTTATACTATGGCCATATGTTACAATCAAGTAACATGGAAGCATGTATGTTAGCATGATGCAAGCATGATCATTAAGTACACATATAGTAACATCAAGCATATAGTTACATACATTGTATGGTTTTCATTTGCTACTAAGATTTCTCCAAAAATCTCACCCCCTTCCATGTAATCCCAATCCCACAGGTATGTTAGAAGAGGACTAAAGAAGCATGAAGAAAAGTCAGAGATTGGATAGCGTAAATGTTGGTACCAAAGTCCTGAAATTAGGGGAAAATACAGATGAATAGTAAATATCAGACATTTACTGACGTTGACATGGTCAAGGCGTGGCCAACAAGTTATTTGTATCTGAAAGAGCATTAAGTTAGCTTCATGTAGCAATTTGAACCACTCTATTTTGATTTTTCTAAAATTAGTTATGATTTTTCGAAGTCAGGTCCACTCAACTGGAATTTACATAGTGAACAGTACTCGTTAAGAGTAAAATTCCAGATTAAGTAATTTGACTTCAATAGCCTTAAAAGTGGTTCTATATGCTACTGTTTGGTCCTTAAGACGTATGAAAAGGAGGATGTTTCAAGAACCTAGTCTTGGAGTTGTTTTGAAGTTAAGTTGTAACTTGATGTTACTTTGTAATGGCTAAGTTTTGATATTTGTGTGGAAAGAAGACCACTTCAACAAGAGTTTCTAGATTTACCAAATGAACAATATTTTTCAATGAATAAACTTATTTCATGCAGACAATGAAACCTCATTTTTATATTTTGCCTTCAAAGTTCAATAAAAGAGCTTTCATTAGAAATTGGAACCACTCTATTTTAATTTTTCTATATTTAATTATAATTTTTAAAGTTAGGTATGTATTATGGATTACCAAATGAACAGTCCCAATGAATAGTACTTGAGAAGCATTTTTTTTGAAAAATCATGTTTTTAAAAGCAAAGAGGTATTTAATTGATTCAAATTACTTCCAGTTAAGTATAACTAAGGGAGAAAATAAGGATACAATATTTTGGTATCAGATTAAAGAATTATAGCCTAGAAAATGGTCTGAATAGATTAGTTATAGACAAAAATATAATTGAAAATTTTTATAATTGACACTAAGTTAGTTGTTGCAAGATAAAGATGACCAAACATAGGACCGGATCAGAAACCACAGTTAATCAAGGAGACCCTATGCTAGAGGTTTTTAGTTCATAAAAGTGTATTTTAAACTAGGAAGAGGAGTTTATGATGGAGAATGATGATGATTATTGGCTTCCTCTAATGATACATGTACCAGATTCTAATGACTCTAAGTTAGATAGATCTTATAGTTCATCTATTGGGTCAAATGATATTGATAAAGCATATGAGGAACCTATCCCATTTCTCCTTTACATGTTATACCTCAAGATATACCCCTAGCTATGTCAGACCCTAAGCTAGAGATGGATAAGAGGGGTACAACATATCCTCAGCCTTAGCCACTACAATCTAATGAATGAATTCCCAGGTTATAGGTACCATAGATCCTCCATTTAGATAATCTATTAACACATATATACTAGTACCTAGTCAATTACCAAATCAGACAAATATTCCTGGTCCTAGTAAACCAAAAGTAGTATACCCTTAGAAATCCATAACATATAACTAGAGCCTGCAAAATCAATGTAGAACTTTTGGTTAAAGAGATAGACCAAGATTTTATAGTTAGAGTCAGTAAAGCTTAGTTGGCTTTTGATCCAAATACCCTTATCTTAGAGGATTGGACTAATATCATGGATGATATTTTGCTTACCACAGAGACTTGGAGAGTAGGGTTAGATCATTATTTTAATAAAGAACCATATGATAGTATACCAGAGTAGTTCTTCATGATAGAAGAGTTTATCAGAACAACTTTTAAGAAAGAATAGTGTAATGTGATACTTATGAATGATAAGATTATGTATGTACATAAGTGATGTATAACAGATATGTATAACAATGTGTGTGCATGATGTTACCAAACTTGTTAATGAATAAAGTACAAGGTATGTTATTTATCTTATTTCCTCTCATATCTAGATAGTAAAACAAAATGGTATGAACAAGAAGAACTATTCCATTCAAAGAACCTCAAAATCCTATAGATATTAATCAGTTAATTTTGGAATGTTTAGAGCAACAACAAAAGATGATAGAGGAAATGAGAGTAGCTCAAGCTCAAAGTGACAAAGAAAGAGATACTACTATAGCAGTAGCATTAGCAACATTTATGGATAATTTATGATAGTTAGAACCTACAGGAGCAGTTAATGTGGAATCGGAAGTTGTGTAGCATCCAGTATAGCTACTTAGGCAAGCTAAGTTTGTTGTGGATCCTATTGGTATCCAGCAGATGATGACAAAATTTTGCAAGCATAATCCTCCAACATTTGTAGGGACATTTTATGCTCAATGGCAGAGAACTGGATCAGTAAATTGGAAAAGCTTTTTAAGGTGCTTGATTGTCTATCTGAAAGTAAGGCTTAGATGGCCATTTATTAACTGGAAAAAGATGCAGACCAGTGGTGGAAGAACACTAAGCTATTACTATAGATAAGGAACATTCCTATTACATGGGAAGTGTTTCTTAATTATATGAGAAATATTTTCCTCAGTCAATATGTGATAAAAAGGAAGCTAAATTCCTTGTGCTAAGGCAATGAGAGAAGGAGCCATTTGATGAGTATCTAGATAAATTTATTGAAAATAGCTTGAATCATTAAACATTATTTAAGCAAGTAGGCAAAAGAACTATTACTCCTGAAAGGACCAGTCAAAGCCACAATGTTAATGGTGGTAGTGGCTCTAAGAAGAGAAAAAGGCAATGGTAGATTAAAAGGCCCAATTGAGGAAACTTTCAAGGAAATGTTGGCAACTGGGAATCAAGGTTCTGAATATGTGATAAGTGCGGAAAGAATCATGGTGACAGGTTGTCTTTGATGGGACATAATGTTATACTTGAGGAAAATCTGAATATTTCTCTAAGGATTGTCCTCAAGTAGTGAGTAATCAAAGCCCATAAACTCAAGGTCGAGTGTTAATACTTACACATGAAGATGCTCAGAAGTCACCCGAGATGATTCAAGGTACAATTTATTTCAATAATCACTCTATGATTTCTATATTTGATTGGGTGCAAGTTATTCCTTTGTTTCTTATGAATGTGTTGAATGCCTAGGCCTTATAATTAGTAAGTTGCATTATATTATATGTATGATATGAAATATCCTACTCTTACCACCTCAGAGTACAAATTTAGAAGCGTATTTGATTAGCAGACGCATTACATTATCCCAAAAATTAAAATTTTAAAACTTACTTCTTGAGTACTATTCATTTGGTGATTTTCAGATTTACAGTCCAACTTTAAAAATTCATAACTAATTGTAGAAAAATCATATAGAGGTCATCCAAATTTCTAATTGAATATCTTTCATATCTCTTTAGGGAAAAATATAAATCTGGACATTTACTTTGACAATTGATACAGTTAAATCGTTACTTTTTACTGTTCATATGGCAAATTCTGGAATTTCCAGAGTCTGTCTCTTGAATTTGGAAATTAATTTCTCTTGATATACACATCCAAATGAAGCATGTTACCTATGAATTTAAATATCTAGATGTTTACTTCATTCTTATAAAATTTTGTAGATTAATTCCTTCCTTTGCTAGGTCAAATTGAAGCCACAACAAAATTGCTTTAGGACCTACATTTTTACCATTTCAGTTTCCTTTTTTTCACTTTCAATAATTGTTCCAGCATGCATAAACCATCTCTTTTGCCTTTCATGCATTCATATACATCATGGGGTTATTCCATAATTCTTTTATGCATTTTCTTTACATATAATGGATATTACATAACATTACATAAAAAGGCTAAAATACATGCATGCTATTACTTGTTTACTCTTCCTCTTCAATTCCTTAGCTCATGTACTAAACATGATTCTTCCATCAAGCATAACCTATTATGGTTGGTTATGGGAGGGTGAGATCCTAGGGAATCTCATTAGCAAACATTACCACTTAACTATACAAGATGGATGCTAATGCATTATATGTAATTTCATTAAACTTTCTTTAATTAGTGATATGCCAACATGCTATATACTTTTGCACAAAAGTGAATGATCATGGAAAACATATTATTCACACAACATTCAACATCATTTATCATGTCACAACATCATTCAAATATCATATACATGTCAACACATAAGCATACCACATCAAGAACATAAAGAGGTAAGTCCACTACCTTGCACTTAAGCTTTTCTCTTGATCTTTTGCACTTGCTCCCTAGCTTTCCAACCATGAAGCCTTTCGGCCAATCACTTCCCAACATCTTTTTGGATGTTTCAAGGTCTGAAACATATTCATATTCATCACATAATTCACTAGGACCATGAACTCCAACAATGTTCAAGACTATCCTTGATAAATTCTTAACTTTTTGTTAACATAACTTTCTCTAGTCTTCACTAATTAACTTCGCCCTTGAACCAATTGATGTTTTGATTTTGCCCTTCACAATTTCATCTTTTGAATCCATTTATGAGCTTAGAACCATGAAATTCCCGCTCCTATGCACTGTTATATATAGAATTGCATAACACCATATTTTCTTTCAGAAATTCCCATTTTGATTCTAATGCTTCCTATGCATGTTTCTCCACTTTATCCCACTCAAATTTTTATTTAAAACCATTGGAAACATCAAAATCATGAAATTCCAATCACTATTCATGTGAGTGAATAGTAATAGTGAAGAACTTCAAAAACTATAACTTAGAATTCCAATGCTTCCAAGTTTCAAAACCTATCCAATACTACACAAAATCATCATATAAATTTAATGGAAGCATTAGATCAAATTCCATCTCCTTCTGTCATTAACAGTGTAAACCAAAATGGTTCAACCATAGCAAAGTCAAGAATATCAACTTGATTCAACAACCAATCACTTAACTAGCTTATTTAAGCTTCAATCACATATCTCAAACTTTAATTTATTCTTTTTCCTTTCACTTAAGGTTTTTGAATAGCACAACACCTTAGGGAAAATTCAACTTTCTTCCATGAAAATCTTAAGTTCAAGCTCCCAAATCAAAGGAAAATAAGCTATGATAGATTGCTTACCTTTAATCTCTAGCTTGCTTGAACTTTGGTACCTTGAATCTTCTATGTCTTGGCTTGAGTTTTCATTTTGTAAGAGATTCCCCAAGTTTCTCTGCTCCACATTTTGCTTTAGATTTGTGGACTAGGTTAAAACTTAATGACAGATCCCTTGGCAAATGATTGAAATGCCCATGGTTCACAGTCTTGCACTATATTAACCCTAGGGGCATAATTGTTATTTTACACCTCTTTACTTCTTATCAGGGCATATACTAACACTGAGTAATCACTCATGTAATTTCTTGGATGTTTTTGACTTGTACAAATGATCAAAATGCCCTTCATCTAACTCTAACTCAATGACACGACACAGTGGCATACCTTTAGTGGTATTTTTATAATTTTATATTTTTCCTAATCTTTATTAGCCCTGGCACACATACTTATCTAAAAATATCATTGCGCCTATAAGGTGCCATTTTTGTCCTTCAACATCATATTAAATGTTATCTGATTATGAGGTCTAGAGGATACTGTATTAATTTTGTCATATCCTGGTTTTTTCCCTATCGGCATACTACTGATAGTGGAAAAAGGTTTGGAAAGGATTATGACGAAGAACAGAAGAAATGATAAAGGTTAGATGATTCTTTAAGGAAGATAAGGACTAAAATGAAAAGTAGAAAAGGTTAAAGGCCAAAAGTTAAAGTAGAAACAAAAGTTAGGCCAAAAGTAGTAATTTTGAAAAGTTAAGGGACTTAAATGTAATTAAGTAAAAAGTTTAAGGGCAAAATTGTAATTATGGAAAGGTCAGCCCGAAAACGGTTATAATTATCCAAAAGTTTTTCAGTCCCACATTCCATCAGTAAATAGAGGAAGATATGCTGGTTAATCTGGCATGATACAGAAATTTTATTAGGGCTCCAGATAGCAAAAAATTATCTAATAGTCTAAAAGTTATCTAATTTTTTATCAGATTCCATGGATATCAGATATAAGTGGGGGAATTATAAGAAAGTGTGTCCTACAGTGTCAGATGTTATGAATCTAACAGAACCCCAGAAGTAGTCCTGTATAAAAAGTTATTCCCATAATAGTGAATTTTGACGGGAGTTTGATAACACTCGTGATCTGATAATGGAACTTATTAGTATGTGAGCCTGGATAGAATGAGATCAGATGACCTCACATATAGGCCCATCATGACGCCAAGGAGGGCCCAAAACCCAGGGTACCAGTTCATCAGTAGAAGGGGCCAGCGTCCAGAAAAAGTGCAAATTTACGAAACTACCCCTGGATGCCCATACTGTACCAGTGATGGATAGAGGGCATTTTGGTCATTCTAGATAGGCCAAAAATGTGTCATATAGTATAAAACGGATTATTTAGAACACAGATACACCCTAAGGTAGTATGAAGAGGTGTAAAATAACGATTTTACCCTTAGGGTTAGTACAGTGTAAGAAAGGACACCAAGGGTATTTTGGTCATTTTGCCAAGGATGGATGACAGATAAATATTTAGTATATCATTGTAAATGGTAGCAGAAGCCTAGATATTGATTTTTAGGATAGAATACATATCCTAGTATATTATAAAAAATTCAGAACAGAAAACAGTCGGTTGTTATGAAACTGCTCCGATCGGTACTAGATTGGACTAGAATTTTTCTAGAAGTTTCCTTACATGGACAGAACATCACCTAGCCCTCTTAGGTGTCCCATGAGCTGTCCCACATGATGTCATAATTATTCTTTTTAGAAAAAGTTAAATCCAAGATTAAATGTGAACCCTTGGATCAAATAGTAACCAAATCAATCTTGGCCATCCATTTCAACCCAAATTTTTCTATAAATACCCCCTCATTTCAGACCATGTGTGGTAGCCTTGAGAACCACAGGGAAACTCTTGCAAAATTTTCACTAAACCAAGAAAGAAGCACACAACTTGAAGCAAGAAGCAAGGTAATCATCCCCTTGATCTTGAGCTTTGTTCTAGCAAGTTAGGTTTTAAGGGGTTTTTTGTTGGAAATCGTGCCCTAGGGGCCAATCATTGTCTTATGAACATTATTGATTTATGAATTTATTAATTGAGTTATCATATTATTTGCATGTTTACTATGATGACCATCCTTGGATAATTCATGATATTATCCTAAATGTCCCTGGTCGATCATCTATGTGGGAGCACAGATGAAATAAGACCAGTATGACTTTGAAGATGTATAGAGATATAAATCAAAGTCATAAGCACATGTAAGAGTACAGGGTGTTGGACCGACCCGCTATGAGAGAACTGCATGGGTAACGTCATAAGCTTCTCTCATATACAAACCATGTCAATATGCCCTTTGACCTGAGATCATCATGGATTCCTACATGACAAAACGCTCAGCTTTGACCTAGTCAAAAGTCACTTTTGACCGAGTGATCATAAAGACTATGTTCGGGCTTAGTGGTTTTTCATGCGGAGGAATGTGAATGGTCAAGATGGAATTTGTCCCTCACATTCGTAGAGAGATATTACTGGGCCCCTCGATGAGTGAGTCTGAGAAATGTATGGCCATACTGTAATGGAAAGGTAGTTCCATTTCTATAGTCAGACTACTCAGGGATCGAGAAAGTAACGGTCAAGAATATGAGAATGACATTATCCATGCCTCATCCATGACCAAAATATCGCGTGACAGAAGGGACATGATATGGTTGTATAAAAGGTTACATCGTTTATCGATCCTCATATGATTTGGGTAGTTGTTATGTCTTGCTAGAGACCGCTTGCGACTTGTGGGCTAGTATAGCAAATGGCCCACTGCCAACTTCATATGGGCCTACAGGGTCGCACACAAAATAGCCCAACACGAGCTATGATGTCCAGATTCATTGAATCTAAGACATGTCTAGTTTCAATGAATGATCCAGGGTGGATATATATATTTATTTATATTTATATTCGTATATATATAAATTCGTATATATATTATATATATGAGATATATGAGATTTAATTTATAAGGATAAATTAAATCTCTATCACGTTTGAAATTCGAAATTCAAATTGATAGGATATCTCATATAAGAGATATTTATAAGATTTAATTTATAAGGATAAATTAAATCTCTATCACGTTTGAAATTCGAAATTCAAATTGATAGGATATCTCATATAAGAGATATTTATAAGATTTAATTTATAAGGATAAATTAAATCCCTATCACGTTTGAATTTGAAATTCAAATTGATAGGATATCTCAAATTTGATTTATGGGAATAAATCAAATATAACTCAGTCTCATCTTTATTTAAAGTTAAATAAATAGGTAATTAAATCTGTGGGACGGATTTAATATTATTTTATTTAATTAGTTTCTTATAAAATTATACAATATATGATATTGTATCAATTCGGAATTAATATAAGATTAACTCCAAAATCCAATTAGGTTAAGTGGAAAAACGCATAGCATCCTCTATATCTGATTGGAGGAGCTACGTTTGAAGATAATACAGAACACAAAAGGCCGAACGGAATCTGCAAAAGGTTTGCAGACAAGAAACTGCCGAAATAGAGACGGAGACTTGTGAAAGCCTTGGAGAGACAGGAGACGCTAGCATGTCGTTCGTGGTTGGAACGCTGTTCGTGTGAATACCAGTAGAGGAAGCCGACCTGAGGCGTCGACTTCTTGTGATCGGAAAGAGACCACCGTCCGCGGAGAGAATCTGTGAAGGTCGCTGAGGAACACTTCATTGATTTCTTGCAATCAGAAAGAGATCACCACCCACGTAGAGAAGCTGTGAAATTCGCTGAGCAACACTAAGGGTAATGATTCTTTCCACTTGACTTAAACACATACGGCAGATCCTGGCAAGGAATGGAAAATTTTTAAAGTTTATTTCCGCTGCGTGTCTTCCAATTCCTTACATTTTTGTGCTATATTTTCCTTATGGTTGCTGCTAGAAGTGTTGCTCATATATGGTTAAAATATGAGTTTTATGTTATGGATAGTTTAGACAAGCTTAAACAAGCGAGAATAAAGTGGTATAAGCTTGGGAATTCAAGTATGTTTGGATTTAGGGTTTTGTGTTCTTGCTGGTACTGTACATGGTACTGTTCATATGATGGAATGTCATGATTTTGATACTTCCAATGAGTTTAAAATGGAAAATTGTGTAGGGATAAAGTAGGAGAACCAGTATTGAAAGCATTGGAATCAAAATGTGAATTTTTGGAAAAAAGGACATCCATTTTGGTTTGGTAATATAGCAATTGGTATGTTTTGATTTTGGAAATTCTGATTTTATATTTGGATTATAAATGAAAAATTATGTGGAAATGAACCATGAGAATTTATTTTGGAAAGGTAGAAGTACGAAACATAAAGTAGAGAAAGAAAGGGAGCTAATGAAAACCTAAAGTACGAAACATAAAGTTGAATTGTAACTTGGTATTATTTTGTAATGACTAGGTTTTGACATTTGTGAAGGAAGGAAATCATCCCAAGAAGGTCTTGACCAAGATAGCTAAGAGGTAGCAAAGATACCTAACTATAACCCATGTTTGTTTAATTGTTTTGCTTGCTTGTTGACTATGATGTTTGGTTGAGCTTGAGCTTATGTCATCATGTTATGATGAAGTATGAATGATTGCAACTCCTTGAAAGTTATGTCATGATAATATGCATGTTAAAGTTTGCTTATGTATCATTATGTAGTAGCTCCCATCACATGATAACATGTTAAGCATTCAATTATTTATGCATGATATTATAGTTTGTGTAACTCGCTATTGGGATTTCTATGAAATCTCATTCCTTCAACATGCATAACTATTTTTTAGGTGTTGGATCCTCTCAAGGGAAGAGAGTAAATATTGATGATTAAGTTTGTATAATAAGTTATATGACTCACATGACACTATGGGATGATATGCTAGCATGCATGGTGAATGTTTCTGTAACTCTGCTGTGAGGCCGTGGTGATGTGACGATGATTTTGATGTGTAAATCAACGATTTTTAGTCTAAAATTTGGCGTGAGGGTATCTAAGATATAGAGATTTAAATGGATACCAAGAACGCCTTAATTGGATAAGTAACCGAATTGTTATGATTTTCCAAATTTGGAACTAAAATGTGGAATTGAGATAAAGTAAATTATTAGAGACAGTGACGTTCACGTGATGATTTTATATATCAAATGAATGAATTCTTCTATGAAATTTGGTGATATTAAATAGGACATATAGATATTTAATTCCATAGGTAACATAGTTCATTTAGATAAGTAACCAAAGAGAAATGATTTTTCAAAATTATGGCAAAGAAACTAAAACTTCTAGATTTTACCAAATGAACAATGATTTTTAACCAATAAACTGATTTTGTGTCAACAAGATAACCTCAATTTCATATTTTTTCCTCAAAGATTTATGAAAGATCTTTCATTATAAATTGGAATCACATTATTTCAAATTTTCTACAATTAATTATGAACTTTTAAAGTAGGGTACATGTTCTAGAATTACCAAATGAACAGTAAAAGTGAATAGTACCTGAGAGCAAATATTGTAAAAATGGATGTTTTCAAAGCAAATGATCATGTAATTAGTTCCAATCACTTCTAATGGAGTATAATTGAGGTTAAAAGTAAGGATGTGACAAATTTCCCTTTCTTTAAAAATTAATATAAATTTGTTGGGACCTCATCAAAATTCTGTGTTGCGTCAAACTGATTAAAATAATTTTTTCTATTTACTGAAAAAATTTGGGACCAATGTTATTATGGGCATTTTTAGGCCTTTTTCTGCTCAACTTTTAATAATTACTATTGTGTCCCATAACTTTTAAAAATACACTTTAGGCCCTCAACTTTTTATAATTACACTTAATAGCCTAAAGCTTTTGTCTACTTTCATTTTTCTACCATGAAACCTTTAAATTTTTCATTTTAGTCCCTCTCTTTCTTCAAGACTCATCTAATCTTTGTTATTCCTTCTGACCATCATCATAATCCTTTCCAAACCTCTTTCCACTATCAATATTATATAGAAAAGGAAAAATTAGGATGACATGATAACTCCTACAAATGCTAGAGTAGTTATATATGATGTCTGCCAAAATAGTGTTATTTGATACTAACATTGTTACACTACTATAAACTTAATATGTATGCCTTTCCGGGAGATTGATGTCATAATTGGATTAAATTGGTTATCTTCTAATAATATGATGTTGGACTGTAAGAACAAGACCTTAGTTCTTTATCCAAAGGCAACGAATTTAAGTTCAGAAGTAAGGCTAAATTTTATAGTAGTGGCTCAAGTAGATAAAAGTTTGCGAAAAGGATATCAAGGGTATATTATATTCTTTTATGTTCAAACAAAAGTAGAAGGGATTGAAGGGATTCCAATGGTCAAGGAATTTCCTAAAGTTTTTATAAAGGAGATTCAGTGATTACCTCCTAAACGTGAAGTGGAGTTTACAATTGATATTGTACCTAGATCTAGACCAGTATCCAAGGCCCTATACCATATAGCCCCTAATGAGATCATGGTGTTAAAGAAGCATATTGTGGAACTTTTAAAGAAGGGTTTTATCTAACCCAGTGTCTCACCATGGGATGCTCTAATGTTATTTGTTAAGAAGAAGGATGGCAATCAAAGATTATGTATTGATTATAGGGAGTTGAATAAGATTACTGTTAAGAATAAGTACCCTCTTCCCAAAATTGATGACCTACTAGATCAGTTGGCTAGAGAAAGTTTATTCTCTAAGATTAGTTTAAGATATGGCTACCATCAACTTAGGATCAAATTAGATGATATTTCAAAGACTGCTTTTAGGACTCATTATGGCCACTTTGAATTTCTTGTGATGCCTTCTGGTATGATAAATGCACCAACAATTTTCATGGATTATATGAACAGAATCTTCAGGCCTTACCTAGATTAATTTGTTATGGTCTTCATTGATGATATCCTGGTGTACTCCAAATCTACTGAAGAGCATGAAAGGCACTTGAAAATTGTCCTTAGTATTCTTAAAGAAAAACAACTCTATGTTAAGATTAATAAATGTGAGTTTTGGCTTCAAGAAGTCAAATTTCTCAGTCCCATGAAAGGCTACCAGTAAAACCTAGCAAAGTTGAAGCAGTATTAAGCTGGGAGCAGTTAAGGACAGTGACAAATATTAGAAGTTTTCTAGGCTTAGCAGGGTATTATAGAAGATTTATTAAGGATTTTTCTCGAATTGCTTTAATGTTGACTAAGTTGACCAGAAAGAATCAACTGTTCAAGTGGGATGAGAAGTGCGAGGCTAGTTTTCAAGAATTGAAATATAAGTTAGCCACTACTCCTGTGCTGATTATTCAAGATTCCACCTATACTAGCAGGGGTTGGGATGTGTGTTAATGAAGCAAAGTAAAGTAGTAGCCAATGCTTCTTGACAGTTAAATCCGCATGAAGAGAATTATCCCACTTATGATCTGGAGCTTACAACAGTAGACTATGCTCTCAAGATTTGGAGACATTCTTTATATAGAACTACTATAGAATTGTACTGTGACCATAAGAGTCAGAAGTATATACATAAAAAAAAAAGAATTGAATATGAGACAACATAGATTGATGGAATTTCTGAAAGATTATAATTTCCAAATTAAATACCATCCAGGAAAGTCAAATGTTGGAGCTAATTCCTGAAGCAGGAAAGTTATAACGTCTAGATATTCCTGAGTTGAAATAGGATAGCATTGAAATGTATTTTGTTGAAAGACTACCCATGACACCAGTTAAGCATGATGCAATATGGGTAGTAATTGATTAATTACAAAGTCAACTCATTTTCTAGCCATAAATAAGAAAGATCCTCCGAAAAGTTGGCGAGGCTGTATATTAAAGAGATTGTTAGACTATGTAACATCCTTACTTTTATACATCTTAGGGACTATTCAGTAGCATTTAGAACCACTTACAAGACCTTGGAAGTCCATTAGGCAAATTTGGAATTTTATTCTTTCTCAGGTTACTGTTCATATGGTATTCCAAATTACACAATAAACTTCAAAAAATTATAATTAATTCTGGAAAACTCAAAATGAAGTGGTTCAAAAATATATGCGAAGATAACATCTTGAAATTTAAGGAAAAAATAATTTCCAGACCAAATAATTAGGCAATTGATACAGTTTATTCATTGAAGTTTACTGTTTATTTGGTCAAAAACTCTGGAAACAGATTCTGGTCCCTTACTTTGGAAATTCATTTCTCTTCATATACACATCCAAATGAAATGTTATACCTATGAAATTAAATATATGGATGTTTACTACATGCTCATAAAATTTTGTGAAATAATTCCTTCATTTGCTAGGTCAAACTGAAGCCACCACAAAACTGCTTCAGGACCTACGTTTTTACCATTTCAGTTTCCTTTCTTTTAGTTTCAATAATTGTTCTAGCATACATGAATTATCTCTTTTGCCTTGTATGAATTCATATACATCATGGGGTTATACAATAATTGTTTCATACAATCTCATCACATGAATAGATGCTTTACATGTCTTTGACATATATGGAAAGTGCATAGCATATGTTAATATCTTAAATACTTCACTTTTCTTCTTCCATGCTTTAGCTCTTCTCCATGCATACATTATCCATCATGCTTGACCTAAATTGGTTGGTTATGGGAGAGTGAGATTCTAGGGAATCTCAGTAGCAAACATTATCACTTAAATATGCAAGATGGATGCTAATGCATGATATGTAATTTCATTAAACTTTCTTTGATTAGTGACATGCCATCATGTTATATACTTTCACATAAAGTGCAGGGCCATGGAAAACATGTTATTCACAATACATTCAACATCATTTATCATGTCACAACATCATTCAAATATCATATACATGTCAACACATAAGCATACCACATCAAGCATATAAAGAGATAAGTTCACTACCTTGCACTTAAGCTTTTCTCTTGATCTTTTGCACTTGCTCCCTAGCTTCCCAACCATGAAGCCTTTATGTCAATCACTTCCCAACATGTGCTTGGATGTTTCATGATCCTAAACACATTCATATTCTTCACATAACTCATTAGGACTCATGAACACCAACCATGTTCATGACTAACTTTGTTACACTCTTTATTGTCATAACTTTCTCTAATTTTTACTAATCCACTTGGCTCTTGAACCAATTGATGTCTTGACTTTACCCTATACAATTTCATCTTTTGAATCCATTTATAAACTTAGAATCATGAAATTTCAGCTCCTTCATGGCCTGCTGTATAGAACCGAACATAAGAATACAATTCTTTCAAAAATTCTCATTTGATTCTAATGCTTCCCATCCTTGTTTCTCCACTTTACCCCACACAACTTTTCATTTCAAAACCATTGGAACCATCAAAATCATGAAATTCCAATTATTGTTCATGTGAGTGAACAGTACCGTAAGGAATCGCAAAGACTACAACCTTGAGATTTTAATGTTTCCAAAGTTCAAAACCTTTCCAATCCTACACAAAATCATCATATAAACTCAATGGAAGCATTAAATCATTGAAATTCCATTTCCTTCCCTTATGAAAAGTGCATACCAAATAGGGCACACCATGGCAAAGTCAAGAATATCAATTTGATTCAATAACCAACCACTTAACTAGCTTGTTTAAGCTTCAATCATATGGTTCTAACTTTAATTTCTTCTTTCCCCTTTCCTTTAAGGTCTTTGGGCAGCACCTCCCCTTAGAGAAAAATCAACTTTTCCCCCATCAAAACCCTAGGTTCAAGCTCCCAAATCAAAGGAAAATAGGCTAGGAGAGATTGCTTACCTTTAATCTCTAGCTTGCTTGAACTTTGGAACCTTGACTCTTCTTTGTCTTGGCTTGAGTTTCCATTTTGCAAGAGTTTTCCCAAGGGTGCATGCTCACGGTTTTCTGTAGAATTGAGGGGGTACTTATAGAAAAATTCCATGGAAAATAAATGGCCAATATCACTTTGTACACTATTTGATCTAATGGCTCATATTTGTTCTTACCTCAAGCTTACTCTCCAAGACAACTTGAGATAAATCCACATGATAAAAATCTTCTCCACCCTTTGTCTTGGATGCCAAGTGTGTGGGTGTCCGGGTCCCACCATGTGCAAACCATAATTTTTATTTTATCCCTTTTTTTTCTTTTTAAAAATTCAAAAATTATTCATTATTAGACTTGGGCTCCAAGACAACTCTTGGGACTTATTGGTCTGCCTTAGGACTAAATTTTGGGATGCCATAGGCCTTCCTTGTGTCCAATAGCTAATTGGCGCAAATCCCAAGGTATTTTCCTTATACCAATATTCTTAAAATATCCTGATTTTGAAATAAATGCTAGACACCTATTTTAATATTTCTAACATTTTTAAAAATTCATTCTAACATAAAATGAATTCCATGTAAAGTCTCATAATTTTCTGAGACCCAGAAGTTCTGATAAAACTTCCCTACTTTTCCTTTAACCCTTTATCGGTATCCAATTTTACTTTAATTTCCAAAAGGGCATTATCATCTTTTTAAACATCATCAGAGTATTTACTAGCTCTAATTAATCATCTTTATACTATCTTACATATTTTTGGCCTGTCCAGAATGACCAAAAGGCCCTTTAACCATCACTGGTATGTTGTGGGCATTTAGGGGTATTTTCGTCACACTATTCCTAGACTACTCTGAACTCTGGCCCACATAACTGTCTCACTACTTTATTGGGCTCACTATGGCCCTATTTGGGCCTTGATATGGGATCATTAGCCTCATTACCTTTATGGTATAAATCCCAATAAATCTCATCCGATCCTATTTATCGAGTATTTTATTTCACCGTAAAATCCCGTAAGACTTCTATAGGATTCCTTTTCTGACTCTGTCAATTTTACAAATTCTTAAATTAAATATAGGAATTTTCTATAAAGTTTCATCTGATTCTGCTGTCTAAAAATTACTGTAATAACTCTTATGACTTCATAAATTTATATCAATTAATCGGGACCTCAAATCAAAATTCTGTGTTGTGTTAAACTGACTGGAATATTTTGTCTATCTACTTGTAAAATTTGGGTCTTATCTGATTCTGGGCATTTTTGGCTTAACTTTTTCATAATTACATTTAGGTCCTTGAACTTTTGAATAATTGTACTTTGGCCCCTGAACTTTTAGTGATTTGCATTTTAGCCCCTTAACTTTTGAAAATTACACTTAAGGGCCTAACTTTTATTTCTACCTTCATCTTTGCTTTCAACCTTTTCTAATTTTGGTTTGTCCTTCTCTTTCTTCATGACTTATTTAACCTTTATCATTTTTTCTAATCTTCGTCATAATCCTTTCTAAACCTCTTTCTACTATTAGTACTATACGGATAGAGAAAAATTAGGATATGACATACTACATGGTGTCCCCAGTAGTATCACATCTAATAGAGACCCTAGATTTATATTTAATTTATGGAGAGCTTTGTACAAAGAAATAGGTACTACTCTCAGGTTTAATACAACTTATCATCCTCAAACGGATGGTCAGTCTAAGAAAATAATCTGGACACTAGAAGATATGCCAAGAGTTTGTGTTTTAGATTTTAAAGGAAGTTGGGATGTTTATTTGCTATTAATAGAATTTGCTTATAACAATATTTATCATACTAGTATTCAGATGGCCCCATTTGAAGTACTCTATCGATGTAAATATAGATCTCTATTATACTGGTTAGAGTTGAGTGAAAGAACAATGCTTGGTCCTAATATAGTAGATCAAATTGTAGCACATATTGATATGATCAAAAAAAGATTGTTGACAGCTCAAAGTAGGCAGAAAAGTTATGCTGATGTAAGAAGAAAACTATTGGAGTTTAAAGAAGGGGAACATATGTTTCTTAAGTTGACTCCAACCACAGGAGCTGGGTGATAAATCAAGGTGAAGAAGCTGTAACCCAGATACATAGGACCATTCTAGATTCTCTCAAAGATAGGGTCAGTGTCTTATAAGTTAGCTTTTCCCCTAAATCTCAGTAAGATACATTATGTATTTCATGTTTCCTAATTGAAGAGTATGTTCCAGACTCTTCACATGTGAGTGAACAAGATGATATCATGCTATGAGATGAACTGACCTATAAAGTTGGACCAGTACGAGTTATTGATCAAAAGGTTAAGAAGCTACGAAATAAATAAATTCTGTTAGTTAAAGTGGTATAGAAAGGATTAACTGAGAATGAAGCTACATGGGATGGAGAAAAAAGAATGAAAGAGATGTACCCTGGGTTATTTTGTTAGTATGTATAGATTGTAAATTTAGAGAACAAAATTTATTTTAAGGGGAAGAGAAATGCCATAACCCTAATTTTCTTATCTGATATGTATATACAACTTGTACATGATATACATGAGATTATTTAAGAAAAATATTACAATTCAAGGAAGGAAAGTCATTAAATTCAAAATGATACAAAGTTCAAGGACCTAAGTGAAATTTAGAAAAGTTTATGGGCCAAAATAAAAAGTAGAGAAAAAATTGGGTCAATAGGTGTAATTTCAAAAAGTTTGAGGACCTAAATATAATTAAGTAAAAATTTAAGGAGTAAAATCATAATTATTAGTAAGTTGTGCCAGTAAAGACCCATAATTACCTCAAAATGCTGTAGTCCCAAATTTTACTAGATAATAGGAAATGGAAATTGGGTCAGGCATTTTTTAAAAAAAAAATTATTTGAGGCCCAGATAATTTATATTAATGTTTAAATTTTGGAGATTATTACATGACCTTCTAGATTTCTTAATCAGATGAAATTTGGCAGTAAATTCCCATAATTAATATAGAAATTTATAAAACTAACAGAGCTCAAAAAGGAGTTATATAGAATTATTAGTGGAATTTATAGTAGAATTATATATCTGATAAATACTTTTAAGTGATGTTTATTGGGAATTGAGCTATAAAGGCAGTGGACCCATATAGAGACCCAAAATGGTGTCTAAAAGGTTTAATAAGATATTTGAATAGTCAAATAGGTTAGTGTCCAAAGGAACCCAGAAAAAATATGAAATTACAAAAATGCCAATGTGTTGTAATAATGAAGAAGAGATGGATGGAGGGTATTTTGGACAGGTCAAAAATATCCAATCAAGTATAGGGGTGATTAATCAGAGTCAGTATATGCCCTGATAAGAAGTAAAGAGGTATGAAATGACAATTATGCCCCTAAGGTTAATATAGTGTAATAAAGTGCAGTAAGGGTATTTTTGTCATTTCTCAAGGGATGGTTAGCAGATAAATACTTAGTCTAACAATATCAATGGTAATAAAAACCAAAACATTGGGTTTCATGACATAATATAGATTTTGGAATATTATAAATATTGGGAAGGTAAATAATTTGGTTTTTGTGAAACTGCTTATAAATACCTACTATATTCAGATCATTTTGGAATCTTAGAAACCTTAGGGGACCTCTGCCAAAATTTACTTTAAATCAAGAAAGAAGCATACATCTTGGAGCAACAAGAAAGGTAACTAATTCCTTTAATCTTGGACTTTGTTCTAGCAAATTTGCTCTTGGTTTTAAGAGGTTTTTATGGAATTTCTCCCTTGATGTTATTGCTGGACATGCTATTCATATGTGATGGAAATATAAGTTTTATGTTATGGATAGTTTAGACAAGTTTAAACAAGCTAGAATCAAGAGTTATGGGCTTGGAAATTCAAGTATACATGTAGTAAGGATTTTATGTTCTTGGCTGCCACTATACAAGTCACTATTCATATGTTAGAATTTTATAATTTTGATGCTTCCAATGGGTCAAAAAAATAGAAAATTATGTGGGGATAAGGTAGAGAAACAAGTAGTAGGAGCATTGGAATCAAAATAAGAAATTTTGGAAAATAAATGAGACATTTCAGTCTGTACAGCAGCCAAGGAAGTATTTTGATTTTGAAAAATATGATTTCATATTTGGATTCTACATGAACAATTGTGTGGAAATGAACCATAAGAATATATTTTAAGAAGATGGAAGTATAAGTCATAAAGTAGAAAAAGAATGGAATATAGTTAGAACCTAGTCTTGGAGTTGTTTTGAAGTTGAGTTGTAACTTGATGTTACTTTGTAATGGCTAAGTTTTGACATTTGCATGGAAAGAAGACCACCTCAAGAAGAGTTTGTCAAGAATAACCCAATAGGTAATAAGAATACCTAATTATAATTTTATGTTTGTTTGATTATATGATTTCTTGTTAGTTATGATGTTTGGTTGAGCTTAAGAAGATACTATGATGATGATGATGATGATGATGAAGTATGAATAATTGCATCTAATGTCATGACAATATGCATGTTAGAGTTTTCTTATGTATGATTATGAAGTAGCTCCTATCTCATGATAACATGTTAGGCATTTAATCAATCATGCATGATATTATAGTTTGTATGACTTGCTATTGAGATTTCCATGAAATCTCATTCTTTCCATATGCATAACCATGTTTTAGGTGCTGTAACCTCCCAAGAAAAAATTGTAAATGTGGATGTTTGAACTTGTATAATAAGTTATGTTAACTAATTGACATTATGGGATGATATGATGGGATGCATGGTACATTACAGTGTGTTTGTATTATGAGGCAGTAACCTTATAATGGTACATTATAGCATATTTGTATTATGATGGGATGCATAGTAACCTTGTGGCAGTAACCTTAGCATGAACATAGATAAGATACAAAGCTTTACATGGACACCAAGAACGCGTCAATTGGTTAAGGTTTCAATTTTTTATGATTTTTCAAAATTGAAGATCAAAACTAGAATGGGATAAAATGAGCATCTAGAGGCAGTAAGATTCAAGCGCTAATTTCACTTAGTAAATGAACAAATTTTTCTACAAAATTTTACGAACTTAAAGAGCACATCTTGGGCTTTAAACTATAGGTAATACGTTTCATTTGGATAAGTAAGCAAGGAGAAATGAATTTTTGAAGATAATGCAAAGAAATTGGGACTTCCAGATTTACCACATGAATAGTATTTTTCAATGAATAAACTGATGTCAAGTGGACAATGAAACCTTCATTTTATATTTTGACTTCAAAGTTCAATAAAAGAGCTTTCACTAGAAATTGGAAGCACTCCATTTTTTATTTTTCTAAATTTAATTATGAATTTTCAAAGTTAGGTATGTATTCTAGATTAGAAAATGAATAGTACCAGTGAATAGTACCCTGATAAACTTTTTTTTTTGAAAATTCATGTTTATAAAGTGAAAAGGTGTTTAGTTGATTCAAGTTCCTTTTGATTAAGTATAACTGAGGGAGAAAATAAGGATATGACACATATACTTGCATAAATTGTTATGGTATCATTTACTACTAAGATTTCCCTTGAAATCTCACTCTTACCTTTTCCCCAAACATAGTAGGCCCATCTCTAGTGAAGATAAGGCCAATTAAAGATGTCTAGTTACCTAGAGCTTGTTTATTTGTTGGTCTATATTGTAAATAAACAATACAATATGCAATATATATTTACGCATGAACAATACCTCTTCTATGAATCATCTTTTTGTGACTCTACTTAAAAATAGTAAATAGATGAATAAATCTATGATATTTTACCAGTAAATAGTATACATACCGAGATTCGATTTGATATATAGAACACCTTATTTGGTTGTCTACATGTTCAGATATAATTTTTCAAATTTGTGACCAAAATGCTAGAATCAGGAGAATGATGTTGGATGAACAGTAAACTTTGGATATTGACTAGCATTGACTCGATCAAGGTTTGGTTAATGACTTATTTTTTTTTGGAAGAATATAACAGTACCTGAGAAGGGTAAAACTCTAGATTGAGAAATTTGACTTCAATAGACTTATAAGTGGTTCCCGATGCTACTATTTGGTCTCGAGATATAGGAAAGAAAGGTGTTGCATTTTTTGTAACAAGCATAAGATTCTAGCATAGAACATAAGATTCTAGTTTAGTGATGCTCTAGTTTAACTAGTTTACCCTTCCTAAACAAGTTAAAAGAACTTGATCAAGTAGATAGTACAGGTGTAAAGATGATACCTAAAATTGAAAGTCTAAATTCTTGGTGAACAAAGAGATTCCCTCCCGATAATAAGATGTGAGGATGATGGTTCACTACTTATAGTATGATTTAGACAAGGAATATTAAGAGGCAATTGTTTTAGTCAACCAATACTTATGAGGTCTCATGTTAATTTACACAATGTGGCTGGACTAAGCAAGACAATATTTGGGGAGTAGTTCCTTCTATTGACAAAGATAGAAGTGACCAGTCCAAGATTAATAAAACTGTAGAAGCTAAGCTGCTAGGGGTGGCTTAGTGTATGATAAGGGAACAAATCAGAATTATTCTATGTACCTAAGAATAGCAACCAGATGTTGCAATGTCGAAGAGGATGAGAGTACTAACCTCACAAAAGTTCATTGGCTAGAGGATTGGCATAAGATGTGATCGAACAAGATAGTATGATGCACTTAGACACAAATGATCAATTTAAGGAAATGGTCAATAGTATATCCTCTATTGATATTTAGGAATAGATCTACACTAAGAAAGACTTTGTTATGATAGTCTTTCCTGAATGAAAGGATTAGAAGTTAGACCAAGGCTTGCCTAGGGACATGCTTGGTATATGGATTAAGGCTAGAGACATGATGGTTAATAGATGGAGAGTGATATTCCCAAAATGGAGGAACCCCATCACAAGGAAACTGATAACCTAGTAGACCCAGTGTAAAACATTCCTGATAGGTTGGAGTCATATCAGTAAATAATAAATGAGATAAGAGGAACTCAAGCTCGTTAGAAATAAGAAGATAATTCCATCGCAGCAGCAGTAGCATCATTTGTTACTAACGTCTGACATCCAAGAAGGAGTTACAATCTGATCAAAAACAAACTAGGAATGGCATAATATCAGGTCTGCTGAGGAGTAAGATAGTATCCAGTTATGGATTATACAATTGTGTAAGTGTAACATCCTAATTTTAATTATGAACATTTGAGTAACATTAGAATATAATTTATTAAGTAACTTAAGGTTTAGAGTACTTCAAATACATTATTTCATATATAGAATTATAAAGTTAAGAAATAATAAAATAAGATCTTAAATTGAAGGCAATATGTATTTATTTATATTTATATTGAGTTAAATTCAATGGGATTATTTTATGGTAATTGGCAACTATTATATAGCTATTTGAGTGTAAAGAATTTATCCAATTTATATTATCATATAAATAAAGCTTAATTATTTAAATATTTAGATAATCTTAATAACTGATAATTAATTAAGAAAATTGATTTAGACAATATTCAATATTGAGATAAGGTTTAAGAGTAGTTAGATTTGTTTTTAACTTTTAACAATTAAAATATATAGAGAGAGAAAAACAAAATAAAAATGAAAGAAACAAAAGAAGGAATTGAAGAAAAAGAAAGAGAGAAGAAAAAAAAAAAGAAAAAGATATATAGGGTTCAGGAAAAGGAAAGAAAATAAAAAATAAAATAGAAAGAAAAATGAAAGAGAAGGTGAAAAAGAAAAGAAAATAAAAAAATATTGATATATATTATAATGGTGTGGGACCCACACCATTATTTATACCATATACTCCTCCCTCGCCCTCCCGACTCCATTTCTTTCTTCTTCCTTCGTCTTTTCTCTTCTCCAGTCACTGGCAGTAGCACTTCCTTCGTCCATAGAAAATTTTAGATATTTTTAGAGCTTCATTCTTGCTCCTAATATCTTCCAACTATAATAATTAGTTCCCAAATATTTCTCTACTAAATGAGAGCTCTTCTAAAATATAATTATTTTTAGGAGCAAAGTAATTATGAGGATTAAGGCTTAGAACAAGTGTGAAGTTTCAATAATTGAGAACAATAGAATTGTAGATGTAAGTGAATACTCGCATTTAATCGGTTTAATTTTTTTCTATTTCCATTATTTAAGTGATTTAGAGTTAGGGTTTAAATATTAGAGAGTAAAGATTATTTAATATGAAAATTTTATTGATTTAATTTGAGTTTAATGATTGGGTTATGTTTATTGGAGGTATAATTGATATTTAATCAGTTTAGATTGAGACTATAGCTTGTAAATTGAAAATGGATATTTTTGTTACAACCCTAAATTAGAGAAATTTGGGATTTTGATCAAATTGAATTAATTATGGGTTAATTGATGGTGTAAATGAGTTATTAAAATCTAGGAATGATGTGATTTAATATTAAAATAAATATTTGGATATTGTGAGTGAGATTTATAATTAGAGGTAAAAATTGGGAACTATGAACTTATATAATTAAATTGATTATTTGTTTAGCAATTTGATAAGTGATAAAATACAAGGTTTAGTATAATGAGTGTTAATTATAAGTTAAGAGATTTGAGGATTTTGTTAATTGAAGGATTTAGTGCTTAATTTAAGTAAATTAAAGTTAGACTTTGATTATAAATTATGAATTATGCTTTTTGAGGTTGATTATGAAATTTGAGCAGTAGAAATTGTGGGTGGAGCTTTAAGGGTTGTAAATTTAGGGTTTTTAGATTGTTTGAGGAGTTTGATATTAAATACAAATTTATGAGTAGAATAAAGTTAAGACAATATAGATTATCATTAAAATTATAATTTCGTAAATGGATGTGTAATTGGGATAGAGAAATTAAGTTATGATATTGAATTAATAATTTTTAAATAAAATAAAATTAAAAGAGAAATGTGAGTATTTATTAAAAAGTATACATTATGTCAAATTAACAACTTATTAATGCTCATTTATACAAATGTTGTATATTGACTAGTAAATTGTGAACTAAACACGGGGCTCCTCATTTATGGTACTTTCATTAGATTTTGCAAGAGGTAACCACTTTACACTCATTGTGTGCTAATATAATGCTTGTGAGTTATTTGATATATATAAACCTAATGATGATGATATGTTATTTTGAGAAAACTTTTATTGCTGATTTTATTGAAAATGGTATTGTGGGACTTAATGGAAAGTTTAAATGGAGATTAAAAACTTGTTATATCTTGAGTTTGAATTTGAAGAAAGTTATTATTTTGAAAAAAACTATTGTGATATGTATTTATATTATTGATAATCGAGCTATTGAGATTTTGATTATTATAAATATATTGTGAATTATGCATCGGGGATTGATGATGATAGAGTTATATTTCTACCATGTGGTATAGCCTTCAATGGAGCTTGATGGTTAGTTTTTATGCCACCAGCTTACTGGGGGCCTGTGACACCCCTTCAGGTTATCGAGGGGGAATGAACCCATGGTCCAATCTTATGCTATTTGCATTTTTGTCGATCCATAACACTTAACCGATTAGCTTTTTGAGTAGCCAGCCATATGATGTTATCACTAGCCCATGGATTTGGTCGATGTGTATAAGGCTATTTGGTTGGCTTGATAGGAGGAACTGGGGTAGTATTTCTATTTGATCATATAATGATAATGTATTATTTTCTATCTCGTGTATTTTATTAATTGTCCCACTTGATATATCATGAGCACATGTTAGTATGCATGATGAGTGGGATTATTAGTTACTGAGATGTTTGTCTCAGCCCATGGTTATTAACATTTTTCAGATGATTCGAAGACCTCAGGGGAATGCTATAGAGGTTTAGTTAGTGCTATATCAATTATATAGCCTCTTCATTTGAATTTATGTGTAGAATACTTTTATATTACCACAGTAGGCTCATTTTGCATACTCTGATATAATGAGATACTTTACTTTGATTTGATACTGGGAATACGTGCTGGTAGTGGGCTTGAGGCCATAGGTTGTTGCTTGTGATTTGTTGATTGCAGATCCACTTTCAGAATGTGTAAGATTGGGAATTTAATTATAAATGGGTATTATATAGGTTCTTAGTTATGAAGCTCTTATATCTATAATAGTATCCTTATATAAGTTTTACCCATTTTTATCATGGATAACCTTTTCAAATAAGTTGAACTCTTTTAACCACGATAGTGCTTCAGAGTGGTTTTGTCTTTTCTATCATGATTAACTCTTTAGAAGTAAGTTTTATGTATCTAGCAATGATAAATTTTAAATTATTAACAAAACTTATTTCTATCATGATTAGTTTATAACTAATTTTGGTAAAAATTATTTAAAGGGGTTTATTATTGGTATTAAAAGAATAATTTTACACTAAGGACATAAATTACCTACAGGTAAAGAATAACCTGCTCACCTAGGAAGTTTTTCTCGAGCAGTTTCACGAGAGTTATGTTTCATCAATCAATGAGGGATGAATATGAGGTTAAGTTTAACTGTTAAGACAGGGGAAGAGGAACCCTTTGATGAATACTTAACTAAGTTCATCCACATGAATGATGAGAGATGTACAATTGAGCAAATGACTTGCGGATTGAATTTTGTACTACAAGAAAGAATTCTTCCCAGGTAGTTACAAAGGTTTAACAAAGTGGTAGAGGCATGCAAGATTACAAAGAGAAGCTTGTGAAGCCTAGAAAGGGTAAAGGCCATAAATTTAGCAGTAGATTGAGAAAATAAGAGTTAATAAAATAAGAGGTACAAACATGCAATTAGAGCTTAATAAATGCAAGACATGTGGTAGATGTAACATCCTAAATTTCCCTATTTGTATAAGACTCATAGAGGAAAAAGATTATGAAGAGATTGTGATGATAATCAGAAGAAAAGATAACGATTTGATAAAATTTAAGTTAAAGAAAGAGAGAAGGTATAAAGTTATAAAGAGAGATAAACTAAACTACATATAGTAAAAGTTTAGGGACTAAATTGTAAATATTAGAAAGTTCAAGTACCTAAATTGTATTTTGAGAATTCAAGTACCAAATTGGAATTTTAAATTTGGTTGAAAGGGACTAAAATAAAATTTGGCAATTTCAGGGAATAAAGTGCAATTTTGCCAACTTCAGGGGCAAAAGTATAATTATAAAAAGTTAAGCTAGAAAATGCCCAAAATTGCCCAGAAATATTTTAGTCTTAAATTTTACTAGAAAAAAGAAAATAGAATTTAGGCCAATCATATCTCTTAGAATTTTAATTTAAGGTCCCGATAAATTGATATTAATTTTTAAAGTTTGGAAATTGGTACAGTATCTTCCAGACCTCAGGATGAGATGAAATTTTGTAGTAAGGTCTTATAATTAATATAAGAATTTATGAAATTGACAGAGCTCAAAAATGTGTTATGTAGAATTAATTAGAGAATTTAAGGTTAAATCAGACACTAATAAAGGATTTAGAGAAAACGTATGGAATTTTTATCAGGACTTTTGAGTCTCAAAAAAATTATGAGACTTTGCAAGAAATTTATTTCATATTAGAATGAATTTATAAAAATGTCAAAACCCTTAAAAGAAGTGTATAGAATTTATCTAAAAAATTAGGGTTATTTAAAAGTATTAGTATAAGGAAAGTGCCTTGGGATTTGTGCCAATTAGCAATTGTACCCAAGAAAGGCCCAATATAGCATCAAGGTAAAGCCCAAGTTAGTTTATATGAGCACAAATTGGTCTTTAGATATTTTATGAAAAAATAAAATCTAATAAAGTTAAGAGATAAGCCTAAGTGGTACATGGTAGGACCCCACATGTGCAAGGCACCACATGGCAACCAAAAACAAGGCACAAGAGTTTTAAAATGTGATAAAATTTATTAGAATAATGTAAGAATTAAGCTAATTATGATTAAGGATAATTAATCAAGCAAGCAACCATTTAAATTCAAGATGAAGCGGTTGTAATAAGTAAGAAAAGAAGAGATAATCTTGTCCCAAGGTGGGCAAATTTTAGCTATAAATACCCCCTAACATGCATAAAACCATGGCCTCTTGGAAGACAAGGAAAAACTCTTGTGGTTTGAGAACTCTAACCATTCCAAGGCAATACAAGCAGGAATGTCAAGGGGCTTTGAAACAAGGTAGCTAAGGCATAAGATAAGGAATCTTCCTAGCTTATATATATATGTTTTGGAAGAGAAACCTAGGTTTTAATGGTTAGAAAATGGATTTATCCCTTGATCCTCTTGCTGACCGAAATTCATAAACAAAGAAGGAAAAGGAAGATTAAGTTAGAACTATGTAAATGACATCTAAATAAACTATTTTGGATAGTTGGTTATTGAGTTAGATTTAAATTATTTATGTTGCAAACCATGGAGGACCTTCGGCCAAGGGCATAACTGAAAGGAGGAGTTTGAATTTCAATGATCTAATGCTTCTATTAAATTCAAATAATGATTTTGTGTAGGATTGAATAAGTTTGGAAATTTGGAAGCATTAGAATTGGAAAATGGAATTTTAAAACCCTCTATATACAATTCATATGCATGGACAGTGATAAGAATTTCATGATTTTGATGCTTCTAATAGTTTTAAAATGAAAAATTGTGTGAGATTAAGTAGAGAAACAATTAGTGGAAGCATTGGAATCAAAATAATAATTTTTGGAATAATTATGTGTACTTTATCGATTTTGTCCTATAGGGTAAGTATGAGCTAGAATTTTGTAATTCTAAGCTTATAAATGCATTTAGAAGGAAAATTTGTGTAGGGTAAAGTCAACACACAAATTAATTCAAAGGAAAAGTAAATTAACCACAAACAAAGAAAGTTAGGGGTTAAGTAGTTAATTAAGTTTAATGTTCATGAATGTTAGGTAATATGGTTATGATGAATAAATTTTTCTGAAATATTTAGGATTTGACTTGTGTTCTCAAAAAAGGCAGCCACACATCAAGGAGAAGTGAGAAAAGAAAAGGGTAAAGAAAAGTCAAGTAATCAAGGTAAGCTTACCTAAACTTGTATGTGTTGATAGTATGGATGATTATGTTATGGCTTTGTTGATTGATGCTATTCATATGTATCAATTATAGCTATGTGCTATGATTACTTTGGCTATTTGTATTTCATATGTTACATAGAAGCATGCACAATACATTATGTTAACATAATAAAAAAAAGCACATGTTCCAAGCATTAATGCATATATTATTTAGTATTATTTACTACTGAAATTTCACCCTTTTCCATAATATAAACATCATAACAGGAATTTTACATGAGGAAGAAGATGAAAATACATGAAGAAGAGATATGAATTAGTTACATGATTTATGTGTATTTGTATGTAAAGTTAATAGTTGGAATTTGTCACTGTAAAATCCCAAATTTTTCCTATTTGTATAAGACTAATAGAAGAAAGAGGTTATGAAGGGATTGTGATGGTAATAAGAAGAAAACATAATGATTAGAAAAGTTTTAAGCTAAAGAAATAGAGAATGTATAAAGTTCCAAGGGCATAATGGTCATTTTGAAAAATAAAGAGACTAAAGCAAAAACCGTAAAAGTTCCATGGTAAAAATGGAAGTAGACTCTAGTTATAGGCTATTAAGTGTAATTATGAAATGTTGAGAGACTAAAGTGCAATTTTCAATAGTTTAGGGGCTAAGCAGTAATTATGGAAAGTTCAACAAAAAAAATGCTCAAAATTGCCTAAAAATATTTTATCTCAAATTTTACCAATAAAGAGATAATATAATTTGGGCTAGGCATATCTCTCAAAATTTTCCTTTAACGTGCTGATAAATTGATATTAATTTTTGAAGTTTGAAGATTAGTACAGTATCTTCTAGATCTTAAAATTAGATAAAATTTTATAGTAAACTCTTATAATTAATATAAGAGTTTATAAAACTAAAAAAAAGCTAAAAAGTGAGTTATGTATAGTGAATTATGAAATGTAAGGTGAAATCATATACCGACAAAAGGATTTAGAGAAAACATATGATTTGTTATCAGGACTGTTGGATCTCATAAAATTATAAGACTTTCTAGGAAATTCATTTTAAATTAGAATGAATTTCTAAAAACTTATGAATTATTAAAAGAGGTGTCTAGAATTTATATCAAAATTAGGATAATTTAAGGATATCGGTGTAGGAAATTAAAAGGAAATGCTTTGGGATTTGTTCCAACTAGCAAGTGGGACCCAATTTTGGTTCAACATGGTGTAAAGTAAAGTCCAAAATACTAAGAGTTTTTTTAGAAGCTAAATGAAATTTTTACACTATTTTATGAATTAAAGAAAGAAAGGAAATTTCAAGGAAGTGCATATGGCATAAGGTGGCATTGTTTGGTGTCTTGTGGAGCCCACATACCCTCGACATGGTACCAAGGCAAGGAAGAAAGGGTTATTCCATGTGCTCAATTATATTAAAATAATATAATAATTAACCTAATTGTGATTAAGGTTAATTAATCTAAAAACCAACTAATCAAATTTAAGACTAAGCCATTGTAATAATTAGGAAAATAGGGGTTATTTTGGACCTGTGCCAAAGATTTTGCTATAAATACCCCTTATTCTTCATCAAACCTGTGGTGTAACATCCTTACTTTCATACGTCTTAAAAGTTTAAAATGATGAGGGACTAAAATGAAAAGTTTAAAAGTTCTTTGGTGTAAAAAAATTAAAGTGGAAATAAACTTTGGGCCATTAAGCGTAATTATGAAAAATTGGAGGCCTAAAGTGTAATTTTCAAAAGTTCAAGGGCAAAATGGTAATTATGAGAAAGTTGAGCCAAAAAATGCCCAAAAATGCCTAGAATCATATTAGTCCCAAATTTTCCCAGTAAATAGAGAAAATTATTCTAATCAGTTTGATGCAATATAGAATTTTGATGTGAGGTCCCGAAAAATTTATATTAATTCCTGAAGAAAGAGAAATTAATACAGTATCATCTGGACCTTAGAATCAGATAAAATTTGGAAATAAATTCTTATAATTAATATAAGAATTTATGAAACTAACATAGCTCAGAAAGGAATTCTATACAATTTATTATAGAATTTACGGTAGATTAAAACACCCGATAAATATGTTTCTGGGGAATTTCGCGAAAGTTTAGCCCATGAAGTTAGTGGCCCATGTAGAGGGCCCAATATGGCATCTTATAGGACTAGTAATATTTTCAGATAAGTATGTTGGTCAGGGCTAATAAAGATTGGAAAAATATAAAATTATGAAAATGCCACTAAGTGTGCCAGTGTGTTGTGTTAATAAGCTAGAGATAAATGAAGGGTATTTTGGTTATTTGACTAAGGTTAGATGATCGAGGAGAATTCCCATGATAGTTGACTAAATCCAGGGAACTTTGATAATGTATGAAAAGACGATAATGCCCTTTGAGAAATTAAAGTGAAATCATACTCCGATAAAGGGTCTTGACGAAATATTGGAAAATTTTATCAGGACTTATGGGTCTCAAAAAATTATGAAACTTTGTAAGGGATTTATTTTATATTAGAATGAATTTTTAAAAATCTTATTTTAAAAGATGTGTTTAGCATTTATTTCAAAATCAGGATATTTTAAGGATATCGGTATAAGAAAAGTGCCTTGGGATTTGTGCCAATTAGCTATTTGATCCAATGAAGGCCTAGGGAAGTCTAAAATGTTTTCCTAGGATAGCCCAATAAGTCTCAAAAGTTGTCTTGGAGCCCAAATCCAATAATAAATAATTTTTTAATTTTTAAAAAAGAAAAGAAAAAGGAATAAAGTGAGAATTAGGGTTTGCACATTATGGGACCCACAAGACCTCACACATGGTATCCAAGACAAGGGGAAGAGAAGATTTTTGTCATGTGATCTTATCTCAAGTTGGTTTGATGAGTAAGTTTAATGTAAGAGCAATTATGAGCTATAAGATCAAATAGTGCAGAAAGTAATCTTGGCCATTCATTTTCCATGGAATTTTTCTACAAATACCCCCACTATTTCTGCTCAAAATTGTGGCTTTGGAACCCTTGGGGTGCTTCAAAAACTCCAACTTAAGCCAAGACAAAGAAGATTCAAAGTACTAAAGTTCAAACTAGCAAGAGATTAAGGTAAGTGATATATCCTAGCTTATTTTTCCTTTGATTTGGGAGCTTGAACTTAGGGTTTTCATGGAAGAAAGTTGAGTTTTCTCTAAGATATATGTGCTGCCCAAAACCTTATATGAAAGGAGAAAGAAGAAATTAAAGTTAGGGTTATGTGATTTAAGCTTAAACAAGCTAGTTAGGAGATTGGTTGTTGAATCAAGTTGATATTCTTGACTTTGCCATTATTGAAACATTTTGGATTCCATTGTACAGGATAGAATCAGATAGAATTCCAATGATTTAATGCTTCCATTGAATTTATATGACGATTTTGTGGAGGATTGGATAGGTTTTGAACATTGAAAACATTGGAATTGAAAGTTATAATTATTGGAATTCTTCTCTGTTACTGTTTGCTCCCCTAAATAGTGATTGGAATTCATGATTTTGATGATTTTAATGGTTTTAAAATGAAAATTTGTGTGGGATAAAGTAGAGAAACAAGTATGGGAAGCATTGGAATCAAAATGAGAATTTTTGAAAGAATTATATACATGTTTTTGGTTCTGTCCAGTAGGTGATGAATGAGCTATAATTTTTTTATTCTAAGTTCATAAATGGATTCAAAAGATGAAATTGTGTAGGGTAAAGTCAAGACATCAATTGATTCAAAGACCAACTCCATTAGTTAAGATTAAGGAAAGTTAATGTAGTTAAATGAGCTCAATGTTCAAGGGAAAGTTAGATTGTAATGAATGGATGATTATATGATGTTAGGATTTGATTGTGGACTCCAATGAGGTATCCACATATCCAAGATAAGTAAGAAGAGATAGGCAAGGTTAAAGTGAAAGAAATCAAGCAAGTGAGGTAGTAAACTTATCCTAAACTTGTATGTATTGAATGTTATGCTTAGTTGTGCTATGGCTTTGTTGAATTGTGTTGCACATGTATTTATGATTGAAGCTCTATTTCTATGATTACTTTGGCCAATTTTATTTCATATGTTACATGGAAGCATGCATATTACACAATGTTAACACTTTCACAAGCAAGCACAAATATTTATATTAATGCATGCGTTGTTTAGTATCGTTCACTACTAAGATTTCCCCATAAATCTCACTCTCTCCATGTAATCCCAATCCTAACAGGTTGATGAATGATGATAGAGGATGATGAAGCATGAATAGAAGCTAGGGATTAGATAGTATAAATGTTATGTGAAGAATCGTTATATGTAATGTTGCTATATGACCAATATAAGTAGTGATGGCCATGATGTAATGAAAATTAGTAAATGATGAGATAAATGTATCAAATTTTATAGACATTAACATGTCAAGCTTTGTTTTGACATCAAGAATGACTTATTTTGATGTATGTACAAGGAAAACTGATTTTTCAATGTAAGGGACCAGAATCTATTTTCAGAATTTTTGACAAAATAAACAGTAATCTTTGACAAATAAACTGTATTAATTGACTAATCATTTGTTCTAAAAATTATTTTTCCCTTAAAATTTAGTATGTTATCTTCAATTAGCCTTTTGAACCACTTCATTTTGAGTTTTCTATAATTAATTATGATTTTTTGAAGTTTGTCACTTAATCTGGAATACCATATGAACAATAACTTGAGAAGAGTAAAATTTCAGATTTAGCTAATGGACTTCCAAGGTCTTGTAAGTAGTTCTAAATGCTACTAAATGGTTCCTTAAATATACGAAAGTAAGGATGTTTCAGTAGGCGGCAAGATAGAGAATCTAAACAAGCTGGATAAGAGCGGTTTTAGGAAATATACAAAGGATGTGAAGGGAACACCACCTAAATTTGTTAGTTCTATATACCAGCGACAGTTGGGAAAGTTCAAGTTTAAAGGGGGAAAATTCAAGACAAGGTTGGATGGACTTCATTATGAAGTCAGAGTGCATGATCTTAGGTTGCTAAAATGAAGGGAGAAGGCAATGGGGGAGACTTCCTGATCACACAGCCATGCCCCAAAATCTCATGAGTTCCCACTATCGTCTTGAGGCCACGTTATCCCTTTCCTATCTCTTACTTTTTACAAGTCTTCTTAATGTGCTATATGTTTGACATGTTGGTTCAATGATTGGAATGGGATGAACCAGTAGAAGTAGTAGTTAATCTTTCTACTTGATGATTCAATAGGATAGTATTTCATCTTAGTTTATTTCTATTTTTGAATAATACCCCTATGTTGCCCATGTGCTATTTCTTTAGTGATAGTTATCTGAGTTGTGACACACTCAATTGCATGCTATAGTTTACCCATCCTATCATCTTTGTTTATTTTTGTATTGCGATGTATGATTTGAATATGACTGTATGCTTCATTGTTGAATTTGCATTGAGTTGTGTGTTTGTTCATTATGGGAGAAATCTATTCTGCTGATAGTGAGGACACTGTCAAGTTTAAGCGTGGGGAGATGTTATTGTTTCTATGCTGATTAATGCAAATGCTTCGATTAATCCAATCTTTCATCATAAATTTTTTTATTTTTGATTTTAATGAATGATGAATTGCTAAAAATTTTATCCCTACTTTAAACTATTTTGTGGTTAGCCAAAAAGGTTTAAGTGTAAAAGATGATTTGAGCTTTAAAAAGCATTAAGTAGTAGTCTCTATGGTTTTTTGTCGCAACCTATGCGTTGTATGGTCACTACCTGACATGGAATTTTGGACATAATATGCTCTCTATGTAATGTTATCACGACTGATCATTCCTGGTCACGACTATCTATTGTAAGTTTAGGGTAAACACTCACTGTGAAATTTGGTCATGACCTTCACTACTTTAAATCACGACCTGACTGTGAAAATGTCTATTTACCTTTTATTTGCTTTATGAAATGCTATATAGAAGGATTTCTTTTAAGCTACAAAAGTTTTTATAAATGATTTATTGCCCTCTTATTTTCAATCTTTTGCATGAAATAGTTTATAGAAACTATTGTCGCACTTAAATTTTTGGAAAAGGAAACTGAATTGGAAACACTCAAGTTTTTACTGTTAAATTTGGAATTATTATTACATGATTCTGGGTGATTACTTTGTAACTCTTAATCCATCATTCTAGAGAGTTTTCAATTGTGATAAGTGTTTTAATGACTAGTGAATGATGAACATTGTTTGAGACCTTAGCTTATGAGCAATTTGTATGAAAACCTTAGTTGGAAGGATTCTCAGCTTAAATTTCTATATTGAGTGGTTATTCAATTGGTTAAATCCTCTAGAACTTGTCTTGACTCTGAGTTGAAAATTACTTGAACATTTATGTTATTAAAGATGATAGAGGCATTCATTTCTAAACCCTTTGAGCCCGTCATTGTTCTTTGTCCATGATAGAAAGTTATATATCCATAAACATCTTTTTGAAATAAACTTTTTATTCATGTCAGAAAATCATTATTATTGTGATATTGTATTACATCTTTTTATATACAAGGTGTTAAAAAAGGGAAAAATTATATTACACTAACAATAAAAGAAAAAGAACGAAAAAAGAGATAGTGCAAGAAAAATTGAAAAAGAAAGAAAATAGAAATGAATGAGGTACTATTATCAACCCTTATTAGCACAATTATGACCTTTATACCTCAGAAGATATGAATTCATGCTATATATTTATTATTTAATACATACGGTACTTTCTATCTTTCATATTCAATTTCACGTGGCCTATCTCCATCATTACACCCCTAAAAGACCTCTTGATTCTTTGCATAAGTATTGTATAGTTGATGAGATTTATAGCCATTACAAGCATATGGTAGGATGTTTTTCAATTTGAATCTGAGTGAAAGAACCCTAATAACGAGAGGACATAGAGAGCTAAATACTTACATCCTTAGAGAGAATCTATTGTGCTCATATAGTTTAGGTTGATTTCAATTAGTAGTTGATTACCTGGCATTGCTCATATTATCACCTTTGTATTCCCAAAAGATGGTGCATTGTCTTGGGTTTTACTATGGATTATGTTATTACCTCAGATTTAATAGCTTTGACTTAGGTGTACTTCATGTCTTTATCCAGGAGTACAAAGGTTCAAGTAAAGGGGAATTGATAGAACACAAATCGTGTAGGGTTTTTGTAATATTTTTAGGGTCTTATTACGACTTTACCATTTATTTTATGCCTGTATCAATGCTTTTGTGGTAACACATTGTGCTTGGCAATATGCTAATTAAGGGTAAAACTACATAAATATTATTCTCTACTGATTTGGACTTTTATAGTGAGTTTTGATGTTGAAATGTAGGTATTTTGGGGGAGAACCAAGGACTAATATGAGCAAAAAAGAAATCACAAGACAAAGAAAATCAGATCAACCTCTGTGCTTTTTAGTCATGACCAAAATGTCCACAGGTCGAGACATCATTTCTTCTGGGAAGTTTCTATGTGTTTACAGGTAGTGACCAAAACATGGATTTGGTCCCGCCTAAAAGAGATAATCGCTGAAGCTACGCATTTTAGATTAGGTCAAGCAGGAATAAAATGGAGCTAAAGCTGTAGATGTCAAGGGAGGCTAGTTTTTTAACTGATTAGGCAAAGAAGCAGTATTCAAATCCTCTCTACACCTTATTTACAATCTACACACTCATCTTCCATCTTTCTATACCTTTCCACATAATATCATATCTTTACACCATTAATCCATCACCTTTTTCTATTTTCTTCATGGCATCATATCAGGTTATCGATTGCAGTACAGTAAGAGTCATGAGAGGCTAAATCCTTAGTCTCTTGGTGATGGATCTAGTATCTTGAGCTCGTGGACTACACTAGAGAGTTTCCTATTTTAATCTATACCTATTTCATGTTTTGATGCTTCTAGATCTAGGGTTTTCATTATATAACAAAGGGATTGAATGTCAATTGATTATTCTTATATTAGACAACTGTAATTTACTTAAGATGATTTGGATGTTGATTTTTAATATAGTATTTTAGTTTCGATTTTAAGATAGTTGGACTATTATCAATGACCGTTGTTTAATAATTCAATTGCTTGAAATCTATGGCCATTGATCGATGATCATTCGAGGGCATTTTCATCATCTGATTTAATTGCACAATAAGTGTTTTTTAACAATTCATTAAGAGTTTTTAAACTAGCTTTGATGAAAGGAGTTTAAGAATTATTAATGCTCTAGACTTAATCGATCGATTGAGGTTTTATTTAACACTTAGTGATTTCAAAATTCCTATATCAAATTAAGAGCAAGGATAGATAGCCTCCACCATTAAGAGTCTTTCATAACAAATTTCTATCACAATCTACTGAATTTCCATCTTAATAAAAAATACAAAAATATTTACTTTACTACGCCTTATTTTATTGCATAAAAAATAATCAAACCCCAAAACCCATTTTACTTTCACTCAGGTTTTCAATAGTTTTGTTACCTATTTACTAGGTTTCCAATAAAAAACTCCTCGAGAAGAACGATAAGGTTGTGCCTTATACTACATTAATAGGGTGCAATTATTATTTTTTATGAGTCGGACGCTGACAATCCATGCTCTAAATCCTGGACCTCACATACCCTCCACATGGCGACAAGGCAAGGAATAAAGGGTTATTCCATTTGCTCAATTATATTAAAATAATATAATAATTAACCTAATTGTGATTAAGGTAATTAGTCCAAAAACCAACCAATCAAATATAAGACTAAGCCATTGTAATAATTAGGAAAAGAGGGGTTATTTTGGACCTAAAGTGCCAAAGATTTTGCTATAAATACCCCTATTCTTCATCAAACCTGTGGTGTAACATCCTTACTTTCATACGTCTTAGGGACCATTCAATAGCATTTAGAATCACTTACAAGACCTTGGAAGTCCATTAGCCAAATATGGAATTTTACTTTTTCTCGGGTTACTGTTCATATGACATTCCAGATTAAGCAATGAACTTCAAAAAATCATAATTAATTCTAGAAAAATCAAAATGTAGTGGTTCAAAAAGATACATGAAGCTATGAAATTTATGGGAAAAATAATTTCCAGACCAAATTATTATCCAATTAGTATAGTTTATTCAGCAGTTTACTGTTCATTTGGTCAAAAATTCTGGAAATAGATTCTAGTCCCTTAATTTGGAAAATCATTTCTCTTGATATACACATCAAAATGACACATTCTACCTATGAATTTAAAGCTCTTAATGTGTGCTACATGCTCATAAGCTTTTGTGAACTAATTCCTTCATTTGCTAGGTCAAACTAAAGCCACAACAAAACTGCTTTAAGACCTACGTTTTTACCATTTCAGTTTCTTTTCTTTTATTTCCAATAATTGTTTCAGCATGCACAAGCCATCACTTCTCCATGCATACCTTTTCTTCATGCTTGACCTAAATTGGTTGGTTATGGGAGAGTGATATTCTAGGGAATCTCAGTAGCAAATATTACCACTTAAATATGCAAGATGGATGCTAATGCATGATATGTAAGTTCATTAAACTCTCTTTGATTAGTGACATGCTATCATGCTATGTACTTTTGCATAAAATGCATGGCCATGGAAAACATGTTCTTCACAATACATTCAACATCATTTATCATGTCACAACATCATTCAACTATCACATACAGGTCAACACATAAGCATACCACATCAAGCACATAAAGAGGTAAGTTCACTACCTTGCACTTAATCTTTCCTCTTGATCTTTTGCACTTGTTCCCAACATGTTCTTGGATGTTTCAAGCTCCTAAACACATTCATATTCATCACATAACTCATTAGGACTCATGAACTCCAACCATGTTCAAAACTAACTTTGTTATACTCTTTATTGTCATAACTTTCTCTAATCTTCACTAATCCACTTAGCTCTTGAACCAATTGATGTCTTGACTTTACCCTACACAATTTTATTTTTTGAATCCATTTATGAGCTTATAATCATGAAATTCCATCTCCTTCATGGCCTGCTGTAAAGATTTGAACTTAAGCATACAATTCTTTCAAAAATTCTCATTTTGATTCTAATGCTTCCCATACTTGTTTCTCCACTTTACCCCACATAACCTTTGATTTTAAAACCATCGGAACCATCAAAATCATGAAATTTCAATCACTGTTCATGCAAGTGAACAGTAATCATAAGGAATCTCAAAGACTACAACCTTGAGATTTTAATGTTTTCAAGGTTCAAAACCTTTCCAATCCCACACAAAATCATCATATAAACTCAATGGAAGCATTAAATCATTGAAATTCCATTTTCTTCCCTCATGAACAGTTCATACCGAATAGGGCACACCATGGCAAAGTCAAGAATATCAATTTGATTCAACAACCAACCACTTAACTAGCTTATTTAAGCTTTAATCCCATGTTTCTAACTTTAATTTCTTCTTTCCCCTTTCAACTAAGGTTTTTGGGAAGCACTTCCCCTTAGAGAAAACTCAACTTTTTTCCCATGAAAACTATAAGTTCTAGCTCCCAAATCAAAGAAAAATAAGCTAGGAGAGATTACTTACCTTAATCTCTAGCTTACTTGAACTTTGGAACCTTGAATCTTCTTTATCTTGGCTTGAGTTTTCATTTTGCAAGAGTTTCCCCAAGGGTCCATGAGCTTATGGTTTGGCTGCAGAATGGAGGGGTATTTATAGAAAAATCTTGGTGGAAATCAATGGCCAATATTGATTTGGTTACTATTTGATCTAAAAAGGCCCACATTTAATCTTGGATTTAACTTTTTCAAAATGGTAATTATGACATCATCATGGCATCATAAAGGACAGCTCAAGGACACTTCATGGGCTTATATGTAAGGTCAGCTAATCTCATTATATCTAGGCTCATATGCCGATAAGTTCTATTATCGGATCCCGGCTATTATCAAACTCCCGTCAAACTTCACTAATATGTGAATAACTTTTTATACAAAACTTCTTCTGGAGTTATGTCAGATCCAGGACATCTGACACTGTAAGGCACACTTTTCTGTAATTTGCCCACTTATATCTAAAGTTTATGAAATATGATAAAATTTTAGATAACTGTTAGACTATCAGATAAATATCTGCTATCTGAAGCCTTAATAAAATTTCTATATCATGTCAGATTAACCAGCATATCTTCCTCTATTTACTGATGGAATATGGGACTAAAATACTTTTGGGCAGTTCTAACCCTTTCATGGTTGATCTTTCTATAATTATAATTTTACCCTTGAACTTTTTACTTAGTTACATTTAAGTCCCTTAACTTTTGAAAATTATCACTTTTTGCCCAACTTTTGTTTCTACTATAACTTTTTGCCTTTAACCTTTTCTATTTTTCATTTTACTCCTTTTCTTCCTTAAAGAATCATCTAACCTTTATTATTTCTTTCGTTCTTTGTCATAATCTTTTCCAAACCTCTTTCTACTAACAGTACTATATGGATAGGAAAAAATTAGGATATGACACGTGGCACTTGGAACCAATGGGGAACCTCTTGCCAAATGAAAGTTCAATCATTCCAAAGCTATTTCAAGTAGAGATCTGAGCACTTTGATCCAACATAGCTAAGGCATAAGGTAAACAATCCTTCATAGTTTACTTATAAGTGTTTTGGAAGGAAGAAACTTAGGTTTTAATTCTTAGAAACTTCATTCTTCCCTTGGTAACCTTGTTGTCCAATGTCACATCCTTACTTTTAACCTCAATTATACTCCATTAGAAGTTATTGGAACCAATTACATGATCATTTTCTTAGAAAACACCCATTTCTAAAATAATTGCTCTCAGGTACGATTCACTTTTACTGTTCATATGGTAATTCCAGAACATGTACTCTACTTTGAAAATTCATAATTAATTGTAGAAAAATTGAAATAATGTGGTTCCAATTTCTAATGAAATATCTTTCATAGATGTTTGAGAGAAAAATATGAAACTGATGTTTTCTTTTCCAAATGAAATAAATTTATTCGTTGAATATTACTGTTCATTTGGTAAAATCTGGAAGTTCCAGTTTCTCTATCTTAACTTAAAAAATTCATTTCTCTTTGGTTACTTATCCAAATGAACCATGTTGCCTATGGATTTGAAGCTCTGGATGTTTTATTTAAGGTAAAAAAAATTAGTATAAAAACTCGTTTATTTGCTATATAAAATCAACATGTGAATGTCGTTCGCTCTAATCACTAACTTTATCTCAATTCTAGATTTTGGTTCCAACTTTGGAAAATCATAACAATTCGGATACTTATCCAATTAAGGCGTTCTTGGTGTCCATTTAATACTCTGTATCTTAGCTAATATCATACCAAACTTTAGACAAAAAATCGTTTGTTTAGGCATCATAATCATCATCAAATCAACACAGCTACATAACATAGTTACAGAAACTTACACCCTGCATACTAGCATATCATCCTATAGTGTCATGTAAGTCATGTAACTTATTATACAAACTTAATCATCAACATATACTCTCTTCCCTTGAGAGGATCCAGCACCTAAAACATAGTTATGCATGTGGAAGGAATGAGATTTCATGAAAATCCCAATAACAAGTTACACAAACTATAATATCATGCATGAATAATTGGATGCTTAACATGTTATCATGAGATGGGAGCTACTTCATAATGGTACATAAGAAAACTCTAACATGCATATTGTCATGACATAACTTGCAAGGAGTTGCAATCATTCATACTTCATCATAGACATGATGACATAAGCTCAAGCTCAGCCAAACACTATAATCAACAAGCAAGCAAACATGAAATATAGTTAGGTATTCTTGCTACCTCTTAGCTATTATTGTCAAGGTCTTATTGAGGTGGTTTCCTTCCTTCACAAATATCAAAACCTAGCCATTACAAAGTAATATCAAGTTACAACTCAACTTGAAACCAAATCTAAGGCTAGGTTTTCACTAACTCCCTTTCTTTCTCTACTTTATGTTTCATACTTCCACCTTTCCAAAATAACTTCTCATAGTTCATTTTCACATAATTTTTCATGTAGAATCCAAATATGAAACTAGAATTTCCAAAATCAAATCAAACAACATGCTATAGTACCAAACCGAATCCATGCTCTTGTTTTCCAAAAATTCACATTTTAATTCCAATGCTTCCAATACTTGTTCTCCTACTTTATCCCCACACAATTTTCCATTTTAAGCTCATTGAAAGCATCAAAATCATGAAATTCCATCATATGAACAGTGCATGTACAGTACCATCAAGAACACAAAACCCTAAATTCAAACATACTTGAATTCCCAAGCTTATACCACTCGATTCTAGCTTGTTTAAGCTTATCTAAACTATCCATAATATAAAACTCATATTTTAACCATATATGAGCAGCACTTCCAGAAGCAAAGATAAGGGAAATATAACATGAAAACCCCTTAAAACCATGAGCTAGCTTACTAGAAAAAAGCTCAAGATCAAGGGAGATGATTACCTTGATTGTTGATTCACTTTGTGTGCTTTTTTCTTGGTTGAATGGAAATTTTGCAAGAGTTTCCCTATGGTTCACCATGCATACCGAAGCCATCTGAATAGGGGGTATTTATAGAGAAATTTGGGTTGAAATGGATGGCTAAGATTGATTTGTGCACTATTTGATCTAAGGGCTCACATTTAATCTTGAATTTAACTTTTTTTAAAAAGAATAATTATGACATCATGTGGGACTGCTCAAGGGACACCTCATAGGGGTATGTGTCACCATTTTCATGCAACGAAGCTTCTGGAAAAATTTTAGTCTAATCCGGTATCAATCGAAGCAATTTTACAACAACTGGACTGTTTTCTATTCCTAATTTTTATAATATATCAGGATATGTATTCTATCCTGGACATCAATGTCTAGGCTTCTCATACCATTGAAAATGATATACTGAATATCTATCTGCCATCCATCCCTTGAGAAATGGCCAAAATACCCTTGGTGTCCTTTCTTGCACTATGTTAGCCCTAAGGGCATAATTGTCATTTTACCCCTCTTTACACTCAGGGCATATACTGGCTCTAACTAATCATATTTATACTATGTCCCACATTTTTGGCCTATCTAGAATGATCATAATGACCTCCATCCTTCATTGGTACAATATGGGCATCTAGGGGCACTTTTTGTAATTTCTCACTTTTCCTGAACTACTCTGATCTCTAGCCCACTTAACTGTCCAGTCACCTTAATGGGCTCATGATGGCACCATTTGGGCTTTGATATGGGCTCATTTCCTGTATTGCCTTTATGGCCCAATTCACAATACAACTCTCCCGATCCTATTTATCGGGTATTTTGTTTCACTATAAAATCCCGTATGGATTCTACAAGATTCTTTTTCTGACTCTGTCAATTTTATAAATTCTTATATTAAATATATGAATTTTATATAAAGTTTCATCTAATTCTAAAGTCTAAAAAATACTGCAATAATTCATTCTGACTTCAAGAATTTATATCAATTAATCGGGAACTCAAATCAAAATTCTGCGTTGTGTTAAACTAACCAAAATATATTTGTCTATCTACTGGTAAAATTTGGGTTTGATTTGATTTCAGGCATTTTTGGCCTGTTTTGTCTCAACTTTTCCGTATTTATATTTAGGTCCCTCAACTTTTGAATAATTACACTTTAGTCCCTAAACTTTTTTATTAATTGCATTTAGGTCCCTCCTTTTTCTTCTACTTTAACTTTTTTCCTTCAAGCTTTTCAATTTTCGTTTAGGTCCCTGTTCTTTCCTTTGTTATTAATCCTTCTCTTTCCTTTCACAATTTGATACAGTTTATTCCAAGAATCTCATATCCATTACAGATAAACTGTACAGTTACATCAAGCAAGAAAATTGGGGATATGACATCTGTAATATCCTGGTTTTTTCCTATCAGTATACTACTGATAGTGGAAAAAGGTTTGGAAAGGATTATGAAGAAGAATATAAGAAATAATAAAGGTTAGATGATTCTTTAAGGAAGAGAAGGACTAAAATGAAAAGTAGAAAATGTTAAAGGTAAAAAGTGAAAGTAAAAACAAAAGTTGAGCCCTTAAGTGTAATTTTCAAAAGTTAAGGGACTTGAATGCAAATAGCTAAAAGTTCAGGGGCCTAAGTGTAATTATGTAAAAGTTTAGGGACCTAAATGTAATTATGGAAAAGTTGAGCCAAAACAGGCCAAAAATGCCTGGAATCAGATCAGACTCAAATTTTACCAGTAGATAGACAAAATTATTCCGGTAAGTTTAACGCTATACAGAATTTTGATTTGAGGTCCCGATTAATTGATATAAATTCTTAAAGTCCTAAGAATTATTACAGTATTTTTTAGACAGTAGAATCAGATGAAACTTTATAGAAAATTCCTATATTTAATGTAAGAATTTATAAAATTGACAGAGTCAAAAAAGGAATCCTGTAGAAGTCTTATAGGATTTTACGGTGAAATAAAATATCCGATAAATAGGATCTGGTGAGATTTATTGGGATTTGTGCCATAAAGGTAATAAAGGCAATGAGCCCAAAATAAGGCCCAAATGGCACCATATTAGGCCCAATGTGATGATTGGACAGTTAAGTGGGCCAGAGTCCAGAGTAGTCCAAGAAAAGTGAGAAATTACAAAAATACCCCTAGATGCCCATACTATACCAATGATGGATGGAGGGAATTTTGGTCACTCTAGACAGGCCAAAAAAGTGTTATATATTATAAAGAGGATTATTTAGAGGCCAGATACACCCGGAGGCAGTATAAAGAGGTGTGAAATGATGATTTTGCCCTTAGCGTTAGTACAATGCAAGAAAGGATACCAAGGTTATTTTGGTCATTTCCCAAGGGATGGATGGCAGATAAATCTTTAGTATATCATTGTCAATGGTATGATAAGCCTAGACATTAAATTCTAGGACATAATACATATCATAGAATATTATAAAAAAATTAGAAATAGAAAATAGTCTGGTTGTTCTGAAACTGCTCTGATCGATACCGGATTGGACTGAAATTTTTCTAGAAGCTTCCTAGCATGGTATGCACGCCACATACCCCCATAAGGTGTCCCTTAAGCTGTCCCACATGATGTCATCATTATTCTTTTTAAAAAAAGTTAAATCCAAGATTAAATGTGCGCCTTTAAATCAAATAGTAACCAAATCAATCTTGGCCATTCATTTTTCATGAATTTTGGCTATAAATACCCCCTTAATTCTGCAGCAAAACTGTGGCTTCATGGACCCTTGGGAAACTCTTGCAAAATAAAAATTCAAGCCAAGACAAACAAGATTGAAGGTTCCAAAGTTCAAGCAAGCTAGAGATTATAGGTAAGCAATCTCTCCTAGCTTATTTTCCTTTGATTTGGGAGCTTGAACTTAGGGTTATCATGGGAAAAAGTTGAGTTTTCTCTAAGGGTTGGTGCTGCCCAAAAACCTTAGATGAAAGGGGAAAGAAGAAATTAAAGTTTGAAACATACAATTGAAGCTTAAACAAGCTAGTTAAGTGATTGGTTGTTGAATCAAGTTGATATTCTTGACTTTACCAAGAGTGAATCTGTTTGGTCTGCACTGTTCATGAGGGAAAGAAATGGAATTTTAATGACTTAATGCTTCCATTGAATTTATATGATGATTTTGTGTAGGATTGGAAAGGTTTTGAACCTTGGAAACATTAAAATTTCAAGGTTGTAGTTTTTGAAATCCTTCACGATTACTGTTCACTCACATGAACAGTGATTGAAATTTCATGATTTTCCTAGTTCAAATGGTTTTAAAATGAAAAGTTGTGTGGGTTAAAGTGGAGAAACAAGTATAGGAAGCATTAGAATAAAAATAAGAATTTTTGAAAGAATTGTATGCTTATATTCAGTTCTATACAGCAGGCCATGAAGGAGCTGGAATTTCATGATTCTAAGCTCATAAATGGACTCAAAAAATGAAATTATGTAGGGTAAGGTCAAGACATCAATTGGTTCAAGAGTCAAGTGGATTAGTGAAGTTTAGAGAAAGTTATGATACTAAATAATGTAATAAAGTAGACTTGAACATTGTTAGAGTTCATGGGTCCTAATGAATTATGTGATGAATATGAATGTGTTTTGGACCTTGAAACATCTAAGAAGATGTTGGGAAGTGATTGACATAAAGGCTTCATGTCATATCCTAATTTTTAGGCTTAGAAGCCCAATAAATAGCCTAAAAAAGGGATGCTACTAGACCCTATTGAGCAGAGGTCTCAGTAAATAGAGAAAAGTATGCTGATTAGTTTGATGCAACACAAAGTTTTAATATGAGGTCCTGAAAGATTTCTATTAATTTCAAAAGAGAAGGAAAATTAATATAGTATTCTCTAAATCTCAGAATCAGATGAAATATGGCAGTAAATTCCTATAATTAATATAAGAATTTCTAAAACTGTCAGAGCTCAAAAAGAAGTTCTGTAGAATTTACTACATCATTTACAATTGATTAAAAGACCTGATAAATAGGTTTAAGGGGAATTTCTTGAGAATTGAGCCCATGAAGATAGGGGACCATACAGAGGGTCTATAATGGCACCTTATAGGCCCAATGATATTTTCAAATAAGTATGTGGGCTAGGGCTAATAAAGACCGAGAAAAATGAAGAATTACGAAAATACCACTGAAGGTATGCCACTGTGTTGTGTCATTAAGTCAGAGTCAGACAAAAGGTGTTATGATTATTTAACTAAGGTTATACAGTTAAGAAAGGGTATCTGGATAGTTGATAGGGTCAAGATATACTCTGGTAAGGTATGAAAAGACAATAGTGCCCCTATAAGTACTAAATAGGTAGTAAGGGTATTTTGATAATTTACTAAAGATGTTCCTTGGGAACCGAGCCACCAGAGTGCTTGGGCTTGGTTAGAAACCCAAGATAACAATCCAAGGCCCAAAAACGTAGTCGAAGAGTAATATGGGCCCGAGAGGCATTAAAATACTATTTTAGTGCTTTTTTAATAAAGTAAAGTAACCCGGTCCAAGATAGAAATGGGTAAAGTGATCTGGAATCATGAGATGGCATAAATGGGGCCTACAAGGCACCACATGGCATGATTACAGTAAAAGAAGAAAAGCAAAGGACACATGGCATGATTATAGAAAAAGGAGAAAAAGCAAGAGGACACGTGGCACGATGTCGGCAGTCTATTCAAGGAAAAGACTCTGGAACTCTCTCAAAGGGTTGAGTCAGCTGGTGAGGTGTCCTAAGGGCCCCACCATTGTGCCACATATACCCCTAAGGTTTCCCTTGAGGTGTCCTAGATGATGTCATGAGTGGTGAGTCATTCATTGCGAATCAATCTGGACCATTCATTCCACCTCCTCTCACCTATAAATAGGCCACTCCCCTCCCATTTCAAGGCAAACCATAGATCTAGCAAGAAAAGGAAGAGAAAGAAGAGAGAAAGAGAGGAAGAAAGAAAGAAAGGAAAGAGTTCTGGTAGAGCAAGGAGTAGTCTAAGGAGCCGAGGGACTAGGCAAAGCTTAGGAATGAGGTAAGAAAGTTATCTAGTCCCTGATCTAATAAAGTAGAGGATTGCACTTAGTAGTTAGAATAGAGAAATATCTCTATTAATAAAGGTAGCTAAAGGTAGAAAGAAATATAGGGGAATGTCAGATTAAGGATATTACCCCTAGTTAAGCATGAGTTAAGTAGAGCTATACTGGATAATAATAAAGATATTATTATGCTATGTATAGGATCTAACATATGAAAAGAAGGGACCTTAGAGACAAGGCTAGGAGCTGGAAGGAAAGGCTACACGCCAGGTAGTAGACTTACCTACTTGTATGCTTATACTGCTTAGATGTTTTATGTGATGTTTTCTTACCTTGATGATCTGAGGCATGTATGATTAAGTAATGCTCTATTTCTTTTTATACTATGGCCATATGTTATAATCAAGTAATATGGAATCATGTATGTTATCATGATGCAAGCAAGATCATTAAGTACACACATAGTAACATCAAGCATATAGTTGCATACATTGTATGGTTACCGTTTGCTACTAAGATTTCCCCAGAAATCTCATCCCCTTCCATGTAATCCCAATCCCACAGGTATGTTTAAAGAGGACTGAAGAATCATAGAGAGGACCTAGGGATTGGATAGTGCAGAGGTTATGCAAAGATGGGACCAAAGTGCTGGAATCAGGGAAAAACGCTGGAGGAACAGTAAAATTCAACGTTGACTGACATGGACCTGGTCAAGGTGTGGTCAACAAGATATTTTTCCCTAAAAGAACATTAAGTTAGCTTCGAGTATCAATTTTAACCATTCCATTTTGATTTTTTTAGAATTAGTTATGATTTTTTGAAGTCAGGTTACTCCGCTAGAATTTACATAGTGAATAGTACTCAATGGGAGTGAAATTCTAGATTTTATGATTTGACTTCAATGGCCCGAAAAGTGGTTCTAAATGCTAATGAATAGTGCCTAAGATGTAAGAAAAGGAGGATGTTATAATTTGGTATCAGAACATAAGATTCTGGCATAGAACAAAAGGTTTTGGCTCAGTGATGCTCTGGAGTAGATAGACTAACCCCTTAAAACAAGTTAGAGATGTGAACTACAGAGGTTTCCTCCCTAGTATGAGATATGGGGATGGTGTTCACTATCTAGAGAATGATTTGAACAAGAGATAGTGACACGTAAATAGATAGAATAGTACCCCATAACTTACAGCGGTACGGGGTAATCTTAAAAGAAGTGGCTAGTCTTAGTCAGCCGTTACCGCTAAGGTCTTGTGTTTCTTAGCATGATATGGCTGGACTAAGCAAGATAACATCTGGGGAGCAGTTTCCTCTGTGAATAGAGATAGAAGCTGACCAGTCCCAGGTCAAGGAAAACTGTCAGACGTTATAGTAACAATGATAATGAAGGTACCAACCTGGTTGAAATTAATCAACTAGAGGATTGGTATAAAGCATAATCAAGCCAGATAATATAAAGTAAGGAGATATGAAAGGTTAGACGATGTTCAGAAGTAGATCCTCTATGTGAGTAGATCTCCATTACGAAAGAATTTGTTCAGCTAGTGTTTCCTGAACAAAAGAATGAGGCTTGCCTAGGAATAATCCTAGCACATGACCTAAAGTTAGAGACGAGATGGGCCACTAATGTCCCCAAGATAGAGGAACCACAGTCTAGTCTAGAGTAGATTAAGACTGATAAAGAGAAAGGTAGCCACAGTTTTAAAGATAAAGTGACTATCCTGTGCCCTATGTAAGAAAGGGTAATGAAGGATTGAGTATATACTCTAGTATGAGGGTAATGTGGCAGCCTAAGTCAAATAAATAGTTATTTCCAATTCCTAAATGAATGTTTAGGATCCAGACAATATGATCAGACAATGATAGGCAATGAGATTAAGTTGATGATTAATAGTGAATCTACAGATGCATGATTACGATACTCAGGATATATCCCTTCAGTAAGGGTAAGGAATATGAGTGATATCAAATGAAATAAGAAGCATTTATGTAAGATGGTGTTGTTGGAAATTGTGCCCTAGGGGCCAATCATTGTCTTATGAACATTATTGATTTATGAATTTATTAATTGAGTTATCATATTATTTGCATGTTTACTATGATGACCATCCTTGGATAATTCATGATATTATCCTAAATGTCCCTGGTCGATCATCTTTGCGGGAGCACAGATGAAATAAGACCAGTATGACTTTGAAGATGTATAGAGATATAAATCAAAGTCATAAGCACATGTAAGAGTACAAGGTGCTGGACCGACCCGCTATGAGAGAACTGTATGGGTAACGTCATAAGCTTCTCTCATATACAAACCATGTCAATACGCCCTTTGACCTGAGATCATCATGGATTCCTACATGACAAAACGCTCAGCTTTGACCTAGTCAAAAGTCACTTTTGACCGAGTGATCATAAAGACTATGTTCGGCCTTAGTGGTTTTTCATGAGGAGGAATGTGAATGGTCAAGATGGAATTTGTCCCTTACATTCGTAGAGAGATATTACTCGGCCCCTTGATGAGTGAGTCTGAGAAATGTATGGCCATACTGTAATGGAAAGGTAGTTCCATTTCTATAGTCAGACTACTCAGGGATCGAGAAAGTAACGGTCAGGAATAGGAGGATGACATTATCCATGCCTCATCCATGACCAAAATATCGCGTGACAGAAGGGACATGATATGGTTGTATAAAAGGTTACATCGTTTATTGATCCTCATATGATTTGGGTAGTCGTTATGTCTTGCTAGAGACCGCTTGCGACTTATGGGCTAGTATAGCAAATGGCCCACTGCCAACTTCATATGGGCCTACAGGGTCGCACACAAAATAGCCCAACACGAGCTATGATGTCCAGATTCATTGAATCTAAGACATGTTCAGATTCAATGAATGATCCAGGATAGATGTATATATATTTATTTATATTTATATTCGTATATATATATAAATTCGTATATATACATTATATGTATATATGAGATTTAATTTATAAGGATAAATTAAATCTTTATCACGTTTGAAATTCAAAATTCAAATTGATAGGATATCTCATATAAGAGATATTTATAAGATTTAATTTATAAGGATAAATTAAATCTCTATCATGTTTGAAATTTGAAATTCAAATTGATAGGATATCTCATATAAGAGATATTTATAAGATTTAATTTATAAGGATAAATTAAATCTCTATCACGTTTGAAATTTGAAATTCAAATTGATAGGATATCTCAATTAAATCTATATGATAGATGTAACATCCTTACTTTTATACGTCTTAGGGACCATTCAGTAGCATTTAGAACCACTTACAAGACCTTGGAAGTCCATTAACCAAATCTGGAATTTTACTCTTTCTCGAATTACTGTTCATGTGGTATTCCAGATTACTCAACGAACTTCAAAAAATCATAACTAATTCTAGAAAACTCGAAATGAAGTGGTTCAAAAATCTAAGTGCAGATAACATCTTGAAATTTAAGGGAAAAATAATTTCCAGACCAAATGATTAGCCAATTGATACAGTTTATTCGTTGAATTTTACTGTTTATTTGGTCAAAAACTCTGGAAACAGATTCTGGTCCCTTATTTTGGAGAATCATTTCTCTTGATATACACATCCAAATGAAACTTTATACCTATGCACTTAAAGATATGGATGTGTACTACATGATCATAAAATTTCTTGAACTAATTCCTTCATTTGCTAGGTCAAACTGAAGCCACAACAAAACTGCTTTAGGACCTACGTTTTTACCATTTCAGTTTCTTTTCTTTCATTTCCAATAGTTGTTTCAGCATGCTCAAGCCATCAAATAAGCTTCTTAACATTCATATACATCATGTACCTATGCCATAAGTATTACAATAGTTTCATCACATAAATGAACATCTTACATGGCATTTACATACATAGACAATTTATAGTATATGCTAAAATCTCAATACTTCACTTCCTTTCTTCCATTCTTTAACGCTTCTCCATGCATACCTTTTCTTCATGCTTGACCTAAATTGGTTGGTTATGGGAGAGTGAGATTCTAGGGAATCTCAGTAGCAAACATTACCACTTAAATATGCAAGATGGATGCAAATGCATGATATGTAATTTCATTAACTTTCTTTGATTAGTGATATGCTATCATGCTATATACTTTTACATAAAGTGCATGGCCATGGAAAACATGTTATTCACAATACATTGAACATCATTAATCATGTCACAGCATCATTCAAACATCACATACATGTCAACACATAAGCATACCACATCAAGCACATAAAGAGATAAGTTCACTACCTTGCACTTAAGCTTTCCTCTTGATCTTTAGCATTTGCTTCCTAGCTTTCCAACCAATAAACCTTTATGCCAATCACTTCCCAACATGTTCTTGGATGATTCAAGGTCCTAAACACATTCATATTCATCACATAATTCATTAGGACTCATGAACTCCAACCATGTTCAAGATTAACTTTGTTACACTCTTTATTGTCATAACTTTCCCTAATATTTACTAATCCACTTGGCTCTTGAATCAATTGATGTCTTGAATTTACCCTACACAATTTCATGTTTTGAACTCATTTATGAGCTTAGAATCATAAAATTCCAGCTCCTTCATGGCATGCTGTACAGAATTGAACATAAGCACACAATTCTTTTAAAAATTCTCATTTTGATTCTAATGCTTCCCATACTTGTTTCTCCACTTTACCCCACACAACTTTTAATTTTAAAACCATTGGAACCATCAAAATCATGAAATTCCAATCACTGTTCATGTGAGTGAACAGTAACCGTAAGGAATCTCAAATACTACAACCTTGAGATTTTAATGTTTCCAAGGTTCAAAACCTTTCCAATCCTACACAAAATCATCATACAAACTCAATGGAAGCATTAAATCATTGAAATTCAATTTCCTTCCCTCATGAACAGTGCAGACCAAACAGGGCACACCATGGCAAAGTCAAGAATATCAATTTGATTCAACAACCAACCACTTAACTAGCTTGTTTAAGCTTCAATCATATAGTTCTAACTTTAATTTCTTCTTTCCCCTTTCCTTTAAGGTCTTTGGGCAGCAGCACCCCTTAGAAAAAACTCAACTTTTCTCCCATCAAAACCCTAAGTTCAAGCTCCCAAATCAAAGGAAAATAAGCTAGGAGAGATTGCTTACCTTTAATCTCTAGCTTGCTTGAACTTTGGAACCTTGAATCTTCTTTGTATTGGCTTGAGTTTCCATTTTGCAAGAGTTTCCCCAAGGGTCCATGAACCTACAGTTTGCTGCAGAATGAGGGGGTATTTATAGCCAAAATCCAAGAAAAATGAATGGCCAAGATTGATTTGGTTACTATTTGATCTAAAGGCCCACATTTAATCTTGGATTTAACTTTTTCATAAAATAATAATTATGACATCATGTGGGACAGCTTAAGGGACACCTCAAGGGTTTAGGTGGCGTGCTTATAGTGTAAGGAACCTTCTGGAGAAATTTCAGTCCAATCCAGTACCGATCAGTGCAGTTTCACAACAACCGGACTGTGTTCTGTTCCTAATTTTTTATAATATACCAGGATATGTATTCTATCCTGGAAATTAATGTATGGGCTTCTCATACCATTGAAAATGCTAGATTGAGTATTTATCTGCCATCCATCCCTTAGAAAATGACCAAAATACCCTTGGTGTCCTTTCTTACACTGTACTGACCCTAAGGGCATAATTATCATTTCACCCCTTCTTGTACTGCCTCAGGGCATATATTGGCTCAACTAATCATATTTATACTATGTCCCACATTTTTGGCCTATCCAGAATGACCAAAATGACCTCCATCCATCACTGGTACAGTATGGGCATCCAGGGGTATTTCTGTAATTTCGCACTTATCCTGGACTGCTCTGTACTCTGGCCCACTTAACTGTCTAGTCATCACATTGGGCCTACTATGGCGCCATTTGGGCCTTGGTTTGGGCTTATTGCCTTTATGCCCTTTTATGGCACAAATCCCAAGACACCTCTCCTGATCCTATTTATCGGGTATTCTATTTTACCATAAAATCCCGTAAGAATTCTACAGGATTTCTTTTCTGACTCTGTCAGTTTGATAAATTCATATATTAAATATAAGAATTTACAGTAAAGTTTCATCTGATTCTGAGATATGAAAAATACTGCAATAATTCCTGCTGACTTTAGGAATTTATATCAATTAATCAGGACCTCAAATCAAAATTCTGTGTTGCGTTAAACTGACCGAAATAATTATGTTTATCTACTGGTAAAATTTGAGTCTGATCTGATTCTGACCATTTTTGGCCTGTTTTGGCTCAACTTTTCTATAATTACATTTGGGTCCTTGACTTTTTACTTAATTATATTTAGGTCCCTAAACTTTTAGAAATTACCACTTTGGGCCCAAATCTTGTTTCTACTTTAACTTTTGGCCTTTAACATTTTCTACTTTGCGTTTTAGTCCTTCTCCTTCTTCAGTACTCATATAACCTTTATCATTCCTTCTTATCTTCATCATAATCCTTTCTAAACCTCTTTCCACTATCAGTACTATACAGATAGGGAAAAATTAGGATATGATAATAGATATGTGTATAGTAGAGCCTGTGTAGCTCTTTACAGTAAAGGATATAGTAGAGCTATGAACGATGAGAATGGTATGAGAAGTTCTTGAGTGATAGAGGAAATGAGTAAAGTCCTGATAGATAATATTGGCTTATGTGATTATTTTAGGGAAATTATTAACCTTGTAACTTTGTCCGTTGGTTTAAGTCTTCCAGAGATAAGAATACAGTACAACAGAATCGCAATAGATTCTGGAGGATTGCAGTTAGATCCTAGTATGGCTCCCAGAGAATAGAATTCCAAGGTCACAGTTAGATCCTGAAGAGGCTTACAGTTGATCGCAGTAGATCATGAGGGTCATAGTAGACCTAGCCTAGAGAGAGAAAGTATTGAGCCATAAGTACATTATGTCTTTGGAAGGATGAATACCAAGGCAAAGTTAAGGTACAAAAGCTTCACAAGTTAGTTAGCTCATAACAGAGAGAGTACCCATGATGTTAGATAACCTTATTACTATCAGGGACTAAACTCAAAATCTCCTTACACATACAGGAACTAAGTGATCAAAATTAAAGTTATTAATCCTGAGTACCAAGGAGTTATGAGCAAATCTCATAAGATATGAGGAAGGGTCAAACAAAGAGATCCTTACGATAAGAATAAAAGACAGATAGATCCTCCAAGTAAGATGGGTCTAAGATAGTAGAGTATCAGGGTTAGAGCCTGTGAGCATCTGTGTTTCAAATTTATATTGGCACATTTCAGTTAAGCGTGCTCAGGCAAGAGTAGCCCAATGATGGGTGACCCCCTGAAAAGTGATAAAAGAGGTATGAATGCCACAAGAGGTTGGCATATGTACACAGAAATGTGTAAAAAGATAGAAAGAGCTATAGAAAGTTAGAAAGGGTTATGAACAAAAAGAGAATATAACCCTTATATCAAGTCCAAATAAAATGGATTTGAAAGATGAACTATGATGAAGCCAGATTTGGCTAGATATGCCATGTTACGGCATGAAAGATAGGAAAAGTATGTGTTAAGAAGTACACTATGAAGTGGCTTTATAATTAGCCCTATATATAGATTGAGAGGCTCCATTTTTTGAAAGGAAAAAGATGTTTGAATGATGAGTTACGTGTGAAAGAGCAAATGAGAGCTTTCACTCCTTCCATGAAATGCCAGGCATTATGTTATATTATATTATGTTATGCTAAAGCTCTGAATGTTATAGCAGTGCAAGCTCTATGTAATAGAGCTGTGTAAACTCTGAGTGTTAGAGCTGTGCATATTAAGAGAAGTAATGCTTGATCTCCGCTGTGAGAGCTATGTATTCATGAGCAGGTATGTAGTCCTGCAGCATGCTGGCCGGGCATTATGCATGTTAGAGTATGTGCTCCTATATGCTCCTATATGCTATTATGTGCTCCTGTTTAGCAGAAGAGCAACAAAAGAAAGAATAATGATATAAGTCCTCTCTCTGTATTATGATGAGTTAGCAAAAATGATAAAAGCATATGATGATATGAGAATGAGAGATGAAGTTTTGTGGATATTTAGAGAATTTCGCTGAATACTCAGATGAGTAATAAGTGACTGCACTAAGAATCATGATGAGTAGTCAACAAAAACTCCAGAATATAGGAGTATATGAGAAAGTTTAGTATGAAAGAAAGGGACATTCTCCTCAAAGTTTAGTATGAATAGAGATTTAGCCCTGAAATTTATTTTAAGGGGAGGAGAAATGTCATATCCCAATCTTTAGGCTTAGAAGCCCAGTATATAGCCTAAAAAGGGATACTACTAGACCCTATTGAGCAGAGGTCTTAGTAAATAGAGAAAAGTATGCTGATCAGTTTGATACAATACAAAGTTTTGATATGAGGTCCCAAAAGATTTATATTAATTTCTAAAGAGAAGGAAAATTAATATAGTATTCTCTAGACCTCAGAATTAGATGAAATGTGGCAGTAAATTCCTATAATTAATATAAGAATTTATGAAACTGACAGAGTTCAAAAAGGAGTTCTGTAGAATTTACTACAAAATTTACAGTGGATTAAAAGACCTGATAAATAGGTTTAAGGGGAATTTCTCGGGAATTGAGCCCATGAAGATAGGGGATCATACAGAGGGTCCATAATGGCATCTTATAGGCCCAATGATATTTTCAGATAAGTATGTGGACCAGGGCTAATAAAGACCGAGAAAAATGAAGAATTATGAAAATGCCACTGAAGGTATGCCACTGTGTTGTGTCATTAAGTCAGAGTCAGACAAAGGGCGTTGTGATTATTTAACTAAGGTTATAGAGTTAAGAAAGGGTATCTGGATAGTTGACCAGGGTCAAAAGATACTCTGGTAAGGTATGAAAAGATAATAGTGCCCCTATAAGTACTAAAGATGTAGTAAGGGTATTTTGGTAATTTATGAAGGATGTTCCTTAGGAATCGAGCCACCAAAGTGCTTGGGCTTGGTTAGAAACCCAAGATAACAATCCTAGGCCCAAAAACGTAGCCCAAGAGTAATGTGGGTCCGAGAGGCATTAAAATACTATTTTAGTGCTTTTTCAATAAAGTAAAGTGACCCGGTCCAAGATAGAACTGGGTAAAGTGATTTGGAATTATGAGATGGCATAAATGGGGCCCACAAGGCATCACATGTCATGATTACAGTAAAAGAAGAAAAGCAAAGGACACATGGCATGATTATAGAAAAAGGAGAAAAAGCAAGAGGACACGTGGCACGTTCTCGGCCGTCCATTCAGGGAAAAGACTCTGGAACTCTCTCGAAGGGCTGAGTCAGCTGGTGAGGTGTCCCAAGGGCCCCACCATTGTGCCACATATACCCCTGAGGTGTCCCTTGAGGTGTCCTAAATGATGTCATGAGTGGTGAGTCATCAGGGAGGGTGATGTAATTGTGATGATGGAGGCAAAACTTCTTGAGGAAGCAAGCAATCTGAGCCATTCATCGCGAATCAATATGGACCATTTATTCCACCTCCTCACACCTATAAATAGGCCACTTCCCTCCCATTTCAAGGCACACCATGGATCTAGCAAGAAAGGAAGAGAAAGAAGAGAGAAAGAGAGGAAGAAAGAAAGAAAGGAAAGAAAGGAAAGAGTTCTGGTGGAGCCAGGAGCTGTCTAAGGAGCCGAGGGTCTAGGCAAAGCTTAGGAATGGGGTAAGAAAGTTATCTAATCCCTGCTCTAACAAAGTAGAGGATTTCTCTTAGTAGTTAGAATAGAGAAATATCTCTATTAATAAAGGTAGCTAAAGGTAGAAAGAAAGACGGGGGAATGTTTGATTGAGGATATCACCCCTAGTTAAGCATGAGTTAAGTAGAGCTATACTTGATAATAATAAAGATATTATTCTGCTATGTATAGTCTCTAACATATGAAAAGAAGGGACCTTAGAGACAAGGCTAGGAGTTGGAAGGAAAGGCTACACGCCAGGTAGTAGACTTACCTACTTGTATGCTTATACTGCTTGGATGTTTTATGTGATGTTTTCTTACCTTGATGATGTGAGGCATGTATGATTAAGTAATGCTCTGTTTCTTTTTATACTATGGCCATATTTTATAATTAAGTAACATAGAAGCATGTATGTTATCATGATGAAAGCATGATCATTAAGTACACACATTGTAACATCAAGCATACAGTTGCAAACATTGTATGGTTACCGTTTGCTACTGACGTTTCCCTAGAAATCTTATCCCCTTCCATGTAATCCCAATTCCACAGGTATGTTTAAAGAGGACTGAAGAATCATAGAGAGGAGCTAGGGATTGGATAGTGCAGAGGTTATGCAAAGATGGGACCAAAGTGCTGGAATCAGGGAAAAATGCTGAAGGAACAGTAAAATTCGGACATTGACTGACATGGACTTGGTCAAGGAGTGGTCAACAAGATATTTTTCCCTGAAAGAACACTTAGTTATCTTCGAGTAGCAATTTGAACCACTCCATTTTGATTTTTCTAGAATTATTTATGATTTTTTGAAGTCAGGTCACTCCGCTGGAATTTACACAGTGAATGGTACTCGCTGGGAGTAAAATTCCAGATTGTATGATTTGACTTCAATGGCCCTAAAAGTGGTTCCAAATGCTACTGAATGTTCCCTAAGATATAAGAAAAGGAGGATGTTATGCTTCATGGTTGGAAAGCCAGGGAGCAAGTGCTAAAGATCAAGAGGAAAGCTTAAGTGTAAGGTAGTGAACTTACTTCTTTATATGCTTGATGTGGTATGCTTATGTGTTGACATGTATGTGATATTTGAATGATGTTGTGACATGATAAATGATGTTGAATGTATTGTGAATAACATGTTTTCCATGGCCATGCATTTTATGTAAGAGTATATAGCATGATGACATGTCACTAATCAAATAAATTTTAATGAAATTACATATTATGCATTAGCATCCATCTTGCATATTTAATTGGTAATGTTTGCTACTGAGATTCCCTAGAATCTCACTCTCCCATAACCAACCAATTTAGGTCAAGCATTATGGATAATGTATGCACTGAGAAGAGCTAAAGCATGGAAGAAGAAAAGTGAAGTATTTAAGATGTTAGCATATGCTATGCACTTTCCATATATGTCAAAGCCATGTAAAGCATCTATTTATGTGATGAGTTTGTATGAAACAATTATTGTATAACCCCATGATGTATATGAATTCATACAAGGCAAAAGATATGATTCATGTATGCTAGAACAATTATTGAAAATAAAAGAAAGGAAACTGGAATAGTAAAAACTTAGGTCCTAAAGCAGTTTTGTTGTGGCTTCCGTTTGACCTAGCAAATGAAGGAATTATTTCACAAAATTTTATGAGCATGTAGTACACATATAGAGCTTTAAGTTCATAGGAAGAACGTTTCATTTGGAAGTATATATCAAGAGAAATGAATTTCCAAAGTAAGGGACCAGAATCTGTCTCCAGAGTTTTTGACCAAATGAACAGTAAACTTCAACGAATAAACTGTATAAATTGGCTAATCATTTGGTTTGGAAATTATTTTTTCCTTAAAGTACAAGATGTTATCTTCACGTAGCTTTTTGAATCACTCCACTTTGAGTTTTCTAGAATTAATTATTATTTTTTGAAGTTCTTTGTGTAATCTGGAATACCATATAAACAGTAACCTGAGAAAGAGTAAAATTCCAGATTTGGCTAATGGACTTCCAAGGTCTTGTAAGTGGTTCTAAATTCTATTGAATGGTCCCTAACCAGGTAACATTACTTTATGGAAAAGCACTAAAATATTATTTTAATGTCTCTTAAATTCCATAATCCTTGGGCCTACATTTTTGGGCTCTTGGATTGCTATCTTGGGTTTCTAACCAAGCCCAAACACTTTAGTGGCTTAGTTCCTACGAAACGCCTCTTACTTTTCCATTATGCCCATAGGGACTTCTACTATTTTCCCTAAATTTTTACTTTCTTGCAGTTTATTCCCTAACCATCATTTGTATGCTTCTGGGACTCCTGCATAATAGGGCCTAGTAGCCTACCTTTTTCAGGCTACATACTGGGCTTTCAGGCCTAAAACTTGGGATATGACATTTATGAATGATGAAAGGGGATGATGAAGCATGAAGAAAAGCTAGGGATTGGATAGTATATATATGTTATGTGAAGAATTGTTATGTGTAATGTTGCCGTATGACCAATATAAGTAGTGATGGTCATGATGTAATGAAAAATAGTAAATGATAGAATAAATGTATGAAATTTTACAGACATTTAGATGACATTCCAAGCTTCATTTTGACACTAAGAAAGCCTTATTTTGATGACTGTACAAAGAGTACTAATTTTCCAAAGTAAGGGACCAGAATTTATTTCCATAATTTTTGACCAAATGAACAGTAATCTGTGGCGAATAAACTATATTAATTAGCGAGTCATTTGGTCTAGAAATTATTTTTTCCTTAAAGTTCAAGATGTTATATTCACGTATCTTTTCGAACTACTTCATTTTAATTTGTCTAGAATTAATTATGATTTTTTGAAGTTTGTTGTATAATCTAAAATACCAGATGAACAGTAACCCGAGAAAGAGTAAAATTCCATATTTGGCTAATGGACTTCCTGTTGGAAAATGTGCCCTAGGGGCCAATCATTTTCTTATAAACATTATTGATTTATGAGTTTATCAATTATGTTATCATATTATTTACATGTTTACTATGATGACCATCCTTGGATAATTCATGATCTTATCCTAAATGTCCCTGGTCGGTCATCTGTGCGGGAGCAGAGATGAAATAAGACCAGTATGACTTTAAAGATGTATAGAGATATAAATCAAAGTCATAGGCACATGTAAGAGTACAAGGTGTTGAACCGACCCACTATGAGAGAGTTGCATGGGTTATGTCATAAGCTTCTCTCATATACAAACCATGTCACTATGCCCTTTGACCTGAGATCATCATGGATTCCTACATGACAAACGCTCAGATTTGACCTAGTTAAAAGTCACTTTTGACCGAGTGATCATAAAGACTATGTTCGGGCTTAGTGGTTTTTCATGCGGAGGAATGTGAATGGTCAAGATGGAATTTGTCCCTCACATTCGTAGAGAGATATTACTGGGCCCCTTAATGAGTGAGTCTGATAAATGTATGGCCATACTGTAATGGAAAGGTAGTTCCATTTCTATAGTCAGACTACTCAGGGATCGAGAAAGTAATAGTCAGGAATAGGAGGATGACATTATCCATGCCTCATCCATGACTAAAATATTGCGTGACAGAAGGGACATGATATGGTTGTATAAAAGGTTACATCGTTTATCGATCCTCATATGATTTGGGTTGTCGTTATGTCTTGCTAGAGACCGCTTGCGACTTGTGGGCCAGTATAGCAAATGGCCCACTGCCAACTTCATATGGGCTTATAGGGTCGCACACAAAATAGCCCAACACGAGATATGATGTCTAGATTCATTGAATCTAAGACGTGTCTAGATTCAATGAATGATCCAGGGTTGATGTATATATTTATTTATATTTATATTCGTATATATATAAATTCGTATATATATATTATATATAAGGGATATATAGGATTTAATTTATATGGATAAATTAAATCTCTATCACGTTTGAATTTGAAATTCAAATTGATAGGATATCTCATATAAGAGATATTTACAAGATTTAATTTATAAGGATAAATTAAATCTCTATCACGTTTGAATTTGAAATTCAAATTGATAGGATATCTCAAATTTGATTTATGAGAATAAATCAAATATAATCCAATCTTATCTTTATTTAAATTAAATAAATAGGTGAATTAAATCTGTAGGACGGATTTAATATAAACATTATTTATTTAATTAGTTTCTTATCAAATTATACAATATGTGATATTGTATTAATTTTAGAATTAATATAGATTAATTCCAAGATCCAATTCGGTTGAGAAAAATGCAGAGCATCCTATATATCTAATTTTAGGAGCTACGGTTTTTTCAGCACACAACACACAACACAAAAGGCCGAACAGAATCTGCAAAAGGTTTGCAGATAAGAAACTACTGAAGTAGAGACGGAGTAGACGAATTATTGAGAGAGCCTTAGAGGGACAGTAGACGCTAGCACGTCGTTCGTGGTTGGAATGCTGTTCGTGTGAATACTAGTAGAGGAAGCTGACCTGAGGCGTCGACTTCTTGCAATCAGAAAGAGAGCACGAGCCGCGGAGATCATCTTCTTGAGATCGAAAAGAGATCACCAGTCGCGGAGAGAAGCTGTGGAAGTCGCTGAGGAACACCAAGGGTAATGCTTCTTTCCACTTGACTTAAACACATACGGTAGATCCTGGCAAGGAATGGGAAAAAAAATTTTAAATTAATTTCTGCTGCGTGTCTTCCAATTCCTTTCACTTCTAAGGTCTTGTAGTGGTTCCAAATGTTATTGAATGGTCCCTAAGACGTATAAAAGTAAGGATGCTACACTGAAAGAGTACCAAGGAAGTTTATTTTGATATGTCCAATGAGTCCATAAGGCAAAACTGTATAGGATTGAGCCAAGGGACAAAGAATTAAAAGCATTATTATCAAAAGTGAAATTTTTAAAACATAACCCTTGCTACCATAGTTTTGTTCTGACTAGTTCACCAATCAAGAGTTAGAATTTGTTAATTATAACTTCATATTTAGATTCCTTAGGCAAAATTGTGTGGGATATGGTCAAGGCACAATATAATTCAAAGGGTGAAACGATTAACCAAAATTAAAGAAAGATAGTTATTGGTTTAGAAAGTTAATAACAACTTGGAAAGAGATTATGATAAGTATGTTATTATGTTATGTTAGAACTGGATAATTGTGATAAAGAATATCACAAATAGAAGACAATGATGAAAGGAAAAGAGTAAGGAAAAGCAAGGAATAGAAGTAGTGAACTCACCTAACTTGTATGTTTTACTTACTTGGATGTTTGTGTGTTTGATGCTTACTTTGATTATGTGAGCATGTATGATTGAGTTATGGTCTACTTCTTTTTATATAATGGACATATGTTATAATTTAAGGAACATGGAAGCATATAGAGATATCATTATACAAGCATGATCATTAGGTACACAAATGTTAACATCAAGCATATAGTTGCAAACATTGTATGGTTTCCATTTGCCACTAAGATTTCCCTATAAATCTCACCCCTTCATGTCATCCCAACACCAACAGGTTCTTCAAAGATGGAAGAAGATGGAGATTCAAAGAGAGGAGTTAGGGGATAGATGGCATGATTGTTTGTAATTTATATTATGTTATGACGTATGTGATGTGTGCATGTATTATATGCTTAAATAAGTAGTAAAGATGTAGCTATTTATGAAATAGTAACTGATCAAATAAAGTATGATATTTACCAGTAATTAGTTAACATGTAAAACTTCGTTTTGACATTAAGTATGCCTTATTCTGATGTCTACATAGAGAGAACAGAATTTTCAAATTTAGGCACCTGAATCTATTTTTATAATTTTTGACAAAATAAATAGTAAATTTTGACGTCATAGTTGACTTATTAACTGGTCAATTGGTCCAAGGATTGTTTTCCTTAAATTTCAAAATGTTATCTTCGTGTAGCTTTTAAAACTGCTTTATTTTGATTTTGCTGGAATTAATTATGATTTTTTGAAATTCATCACTGAATCTAGAAATATCATATGAACAGTAACTCATTAGAGTGAAATTCTAAATTTAGCTAATGAACTTCAAAGATCATGTAAGTAATTCTAAATGCTACCAAATGGTCCATAAGAGGTAGAAAAGTACGATGTTACATTTTTGTATCATAGTAAAGTTTCTGGCATCAGATAAGATAATTCCCATACCCTAAACCTTAGTAGTAAACATTATTTTAAGGTTAGGATACTTAGTGAGAAGTTAATATCAGTTAGTCTAAATCTTAGGTAAACTAAGAAAATCCCTTCCTTATGATTTGTTCACTGCTTAAATAAGGATTCATATAAGGAACCTGAGGAAGAGAATGTTTAGAGAAAGGTATGTTTAAGTCATGAAAAAAAAGTGTTTAGGCTGCAACTTATTTATACAGAGAAGTTGGATCACAAAAAATATTCACAGAGTATGTTAGTCACGATGAGCTAGTGTGAGACAAAAAATATACTCTAGCCTCGCAAGCTTGTGAGACAATCTTCAAAGGTGCATTTATAGTAGATTGGTCTTAGTCAACAAATAACTCTGAGTCTCATGTTTCTTAACACGATGTGCCTGGACTAAGGGGAACAATGACAAAGAGTAGTTCCTTCTACTAGCAGAGATAGAAGTTGACCAGTCAAAGAAGTCGACTGGTCCAAGATCAAGAAAGCTATGATACAAGAGTTAGTTCAAGATAACATTAGGGGAGCAAAATGGAATCGTTCCATGAACCTAAAATCCCTAGAAATAAAGATTAGACACTATAGTAATGATGAGAACAAAGTTTCCAACCTCGCTAAAATTTATCAGCTAGAGGTTTATTATGGGGTATAGGTAAGCCAAATGTATGAGGTGCTAGGACATATAAGACCAGCTTAAAAAGGTGTTCGAAATAGATCCTCTATAAGATAGTCAGTAGTTGATCTACATTATGGAAGACTTCATGCCTATTTGGCACCTCGATTTGAAAAGTCCTTTCGGGAAAAACCTGGATTTGAGAAAATTTTAAACAAACAGGCATATTTGTTTTGAAGTAATTTTGCCCAAAACTATGGTTTAGAACCATGGTTATGAATAAGCTACTGAAACTAGATTTTGGAACAGTAAAATAACTTATGGACTCTCTAATTACTATCTTACCCCTACTTTTTCTTACTCTCTCTCCTCTCTCCTCTCTTGTCTACTATCTCTCCTCTCTCCTCTCTCCTACTTTTAATCAAATCATACCCTTTTTGGTAATTTATCAATATGAAAAGTGATTCTACTACTAATCATCCAAACATCTCCATTTTCAAAATCTATTCTTCCCAAAATCTATTATCTAAAATATGTTCTTCCCATAATCTATTCTCTAAAAGCTAATCTAAGCATGCCCTTCGTCAAGATAGTCTTTTATGAATAGAAGGCTCTAAATTATGAGATTGAGACAGAGAGCTAATGTTCCCAAAACAGGGAAACCTTATCACGAAGGGACCCATAGACAAGTGTAGGGAACTCTAGATAGTAGGAGTAATAGTAGCATATGATAGATGGGATCTTTACAACTTAAGTTCATCAGGAACAAGAAAGAGTTGTTATTATCACAAAAAGTCATAGCAGCAACTGTTGTAGATTTATAGTGTTTAGGGAGAGAAGTCATCAAGGAGTTACAGTACATGTAGGAACAAACTAGGACTAGCTAAGGGTCAGGATCTGCTAAGGAAGAAGATAATATCCAACTATAGAAAAGTATAGAAGTTACTCTATGAAGACAGAAATGATCTTCTTACCTGGAAATATTTTCTTGAGAAGTTTTATGAGAAGCATTCCCTTTAGTCAAATAGAGATTAGGGTTAGGCTAAGTTAAAATGTTAAAGCAGGCTAAAAGGAACCCTTTGATAGATACTTAGCTAAGTTCATCCACTTACACAGTGAAAGTTAATTGACTGAGAAGTTAACTCACATATTGAATTTTTTGCTGTAAGAAAAAAATTTTCCAGGCAGTTGTAGAGGTTCAACGAAGTAGTAGAGGTAAGTAAGATTACATAGAGAACGTTGTGATGTTTTCGATAAGGATATTCCAAAGGGCCTTTACTTTTTAGAAGAGGTAATAAGAAGTAGTTAAGATGTATAAGAGTAGTAAGCTAGGAGATACAGATATGCAATAAGAGCCTAATATATATGAGAACTATGGTAAAGACCACAGGAATGGGCTTTGATTGACAGGTCGAGGAAGTTGCTACAGACGTGGCAAGCTAGACATTTTTCTGGGAATATTTGCAGAATATGACAGGTAAGAGATTTCATATGTAGAAGAAAGTTTTACCCTGATATGAGAAAAGGAAAGAAAGTCAGCTGAGGTTGAAACATCCTCATTTTTATACATCTTATGGACCAAATGGTAGCATCTGGAACCACTTTTAAGGCTATTGAAGTCAAATTACTCAATATGGAATTTTACTCTTAACGAGTACTGTTCACTGTGTAGATTCTAGAGGAGTGACCTAACTTTTAAAAATCATAACTAATTCTATAAAAATTGAAACCGAGTGGTTCAAATTGCTACACGAAGCTAACTTAATTCTCTTCAGGGAAAAATAAATTGTTGATCATGGCTTGACTAGGTCAATGTTAGCCAACATCCAAAGTTTACTGTTTATCCTATGTTTTTCCCTGATTCCAGCATTTTGGTCCCAACATTTGCACCATCAAATCCCCAGCTTCTCTTCATGCTTGTTCAATCCTTCCTCATCTTTAACCTATGGGATTGGGATTACATGGAAGGGGATGAGATTTATGGGGAAATCTCCATAGCAAACAGAAACCATACAATGTATGCAACTATATGCTTGATATTACTATGTGTGTACTTAATGATCTTTCTTGTACCATGATAACATACATCTTCCATGTTACTTAATTATAACATATGGCCATAGTATAAAAACAAATAGAGCATTACTGAATCATTCATGCTTCACATCATCAAGGTAAGAAAACATCACATAAAACATCCAAGCAGTATAAGCATACAAGTAGGTAAGTTTACTACCTGGTTTGTAGCCTCTTCCTCTAGCTCTTAACCTTGTCTCTAAGGTCTCTTAACCTTATCTTCTCTATTCCTCAGGCATACTTCTACAAAACTTTTTGAATATCAGTACTCAGACTTGAACTTAACTCCATCGAAGTTTAGTATGTATATAATATAGGCTATAACTAAGTTTTCTAGATGAGTTAATCAACTCATGAAGCTCCTTACCTTAACTTCGTCTTTGGTACTCATCTTTCCAGAGATATACTGTACTATTCTCATTTCTTCATGACTCCTTACTTTCCTTGGTCTAGGTCTAACTGTGACCTTAGGATCTAACTACGATCAATCGTAAGCCTATTCAGAATCTAACTACGACTCTAAAGCTATTAGGATCTAACTGCACCCTCCAAAATCCTCTGTGATTCTGTTGTACTGTATCATCATCTCTAAAAGATCTAATCCAACAGACTAAATTATAAGGTTAACTGCTTCCACTGTTGATAACTCAATAAAAGTTTTAAAATACATTCAGTAGCCCATATTATTTACCCAGACTTTACTTATTTTCCCTCTTACTTAGGAGTTCCTTCTCATCTTTCTTACTCTATTGTGGCTTACCAATTATGGTCTAACCACCTGCTATTGCATTATGTTGCTATGGCCTTATCATAACTTCTTATTTAAATATGTGCTCTAACTGTGAGCCATTTAAACTGTGCTCTAACTGTGAGCAATTTGTATTAGATCTAACACTTATCTGAAGAGCGATCTAAACTCTGCTAAATCTAGCTCTATCTAAGAGCCATCTATTTCATATCTAACTCTTATCTGAAGAGTGATATGAGAACAATCTCTTTATTGCTATCTCTTGCTCTTTATGTATACCACTTCTTTTGATAGAGTACTTACTGTAACCCTAACATAAGAAATTGCCCTAAGTACTGTATTCACAAGTCTGTAGAAATACTTGAGTAACCCCAATCATACTGTAATAAATATCCCACTTACTGAGACTGTCTACCATTCTAGAAATATTCTTATTACATGTCGTATGGTATGGGAGCAACATAAGTTTCTCATCATAAACTCTACCCTGCATGTACTGCATGAGGGGAGTATTTATAGCATACTCTAACATGCGTGTCATCATATGACAACTGCAAGTAGATGTAACTATCCATCATAACTCATGGCAATATAAGCTATATCATCACATAAATTTGCTCGACCATCTATCATACGTACACTGCAATTGAACATTCTTTCCTCTATCACCTTATCTTCCAGATCCCAAACATTCATTTAGGAATCTGAAATAACTACTCATTTAACTTAGGCTACCACATTACCTTCTTACCAGGGTATAGACTCAATCCTTCATTACTTTATCTTACTCTTTCTCATTACTCTTTCTTAAATTGGGGAGTCTCTTTATCTTTGAAACCGTGGCTACCTTTCTCTCTTTATACATTATAAACTTCTTTTTCTTGATCCTGACGAACTTATGTCTTATGCATATCATTCATCATCTACTACTTATGTTCTCTAGGGTACTCTACCCTAGGTCTGCTAGATTACTATTCTTTCATGATGTGGTCCCATTATCTTGGGAATATCGGCTATCTGTCTATTAACAATCTCGTTTCCAACTTTAGGCCATGTGCTAGGATTATTCCTAGGCAAGTCTTCAATCTGACTTTAATTCTTTCGTAATGTAGATCTACTCACATAGAGGATCAACTTCTAAATATTGTCTTAACTAATCTTTCATATCTCCTTACTTTATACTATCTGGCTTAATTATGTTTTGTACCAATCCTCTAGTAGATTAACTTCAACCAGGTTGGTACCTTCATTATCATCGCCACTGTAATGTCTGGTAGCTTCCCTTAACCTGAGACTGGTCAGCTTCTGTCTCTATCCATAGAGAAAATTGCTTCCCAGATGTTATCCTACTTAGTCTAGCCATATCGTGCTAAGAAACACGAGACCTTAGCGGTAATGGCTCACTAAGACTAACTACTTCCTTGAAGATTACCCTGTACCGCTGTAAGGTATGGGGTACTGTCTTATCTATTTGGATGTTATTATCTCTTAGTAGTGAACAGCATCCGCATATCGTCTACTAGGGGAGTAGGGGAGAATCTCTTAGTTCAAATGTCTAACTATACCAGAGTATCACTGAGCCCAAACTTTCTGTTCTGTGCCAAACCTTTTGTTCTGTACTAGAACCCTCTCGATTATGTACCAGAACCTTCGACTTTGATCCAGAATCCTCTACTCTGATACCAAAATGAAACATCCTCATTTTCATACATCTTAGGGACCAAATGGTAGCATCTAAAACCACTTCTAAGGCTATTGAAGTCAAATTACTCAATCTGAAATTTTACTCTTAGCGAATACTGTTCACTATGTAGATTCTAGAGGAGTGATCTGACTTTGAAAAATCATAACTAATTCTAGAAAAATTGAAATAGAGTGGTTCAAATTGCTACACTAAGATAACTTAATGCTCTTTCAGGAAAAAATAACTTGTTGACCACACCTTGACCAGGTAAACATCAATCAATGTCTAAAGTTTACTGTTCATCCTACGTTTTTCCCTGATTCCAACATTTTGGTCCCAACATTTGCACTATCCAATCCCCAGCTTCTCTTCATACTTGTTCAATCCTTCCTCATCTTTAACCTGTGGGATTGGGATTACATGGAAGGGGATGAGATTTCTAGGGAAATCTCAGTAGCAAGCATAAACCATACAATGTATGCAACTATATGCTTGATGTTACTATGTGTGTACTTAATGATCATGCTTGCATCATGATAACATACATGCTTCCATGTTACTTAATTATAACATATTGCCATTGTATGAAAAGAAATAGAGCATTACTGAATCATACATGCTTCACATCATCAAGGTAAGAAAATATCACATAAAACATCCAAGTAAGCATACAAGTAGGTAAGTTTACTACCTGGTGAAAGCCTCTTCCTCTAGCTCTTAACCTTTTCTCTAAGGTCCCTTCTTTTTATCAGTCAGAACCTATACATAGCATAATGATATCTTTATTATTATCCAGTAGAGCTTTACTTAACTCATGCTTAACTAGGGGTAATATCCTTAATCTTACATTACCATAACTTTCTTTCTATCTATGGCTATCTTTTTTAATAGAGATATTTCTCTATTCTAACCATTAAGAGAAATTATCTACTTTATTAGAGCAGGGACTAGATAACTTACTTTATTCCTAAGCTTTGCCCAGTCCCTAAGCTTCTTGGACTGCTCTTGGCTCCACCAGAACTCCTCCTTTCTTTCTCTTCCTTCCTTCCTTTCTCTCTTTCTCTTTTCTCTCTTCTTTCTCCTCTTTCTCTTGCTTTAAGGTCCAGATAAATTGATATGAATTTTTAAAGATTGGGAAATTAGTATAGTATCTTTTGGACTTTAGAATCAGATAAAACCAACAGAACTGACAGTAAATTTCTTGAGATACTATACTATTCTCATTTCTTCATGGATCATTACTTTCCTTAGGCTAGGTCTAACTGCAACCTCAGGATCTAACTGCGATCAACTGTAAGCCTCTTAAGAATCTAACTGTGACTCTGAAGCTGTTAGGATCTAACTGTGACCCTTGAGCCATGCTAGGATCTAACTGCAACCCTCTAGAATCCTCTGTGATTCTAGTGTACTCTATCATCATCTATGAAAGATCTCAAACTAACAGACTAAGTTATAAGGTTAACTGCTTCAACTTGTTGATAACTCAATCAAATTTTAAAATACATTTAGTAGCCCATACTATTTACTAAGACTTTACTTATTTTCTCTCTTACTCAGGAGTTCCTTCTCATCTTTTTACTCTATTGTGGCTTACCAATTATGGTCTAACTACCTGCCATTGCATTTAGTTGCTATGGCCTCATCATAACTTCTCATTTAAATCTATGCTCTAATCGCGAGCCATTTGAACTATGCTCTAACTGCGAGCAATCTGTATCAGATCTAACTCTTATCTGAATAGTGATATGAACTCATCTGAATCTAGCTCTATCTAAGAGCCATCTATTTTATATCCAACTCTTATCTGAAGAGTGATATAAAAATAATTTATTTACTGTTACCTTTTGTTCTTTCTATAAACCATAGAGTTATAATACTACCACTTTCTTGGTACTTGCTGTAACCCTAACATAAGAAATGGCCATAAGTATTGTATTCACAAGTCTATAGAAATACTTGAGTAGCCCCAATCATACTATAACAATTGTCCTACTTACTGAGATTGTCTCTCATCCTGGGTATATTCTTATTGCATGTCATATGGTGTGGGAGCAACATAACTTTCTCATCTTGTATACTCTACCCTGTATGTAATGCGTGAAGGGAGTATTCATTTATCATAGCATACTCTTATATGTGTGTCATCATATAACAACTGCAAGAAGATGCAACTATTCATCATACCATATGGCAACATAAGCCAAATTATCATCACATAAATTTGCTTAACCATCCATCATACACTGCAATTGAACAATTAACGAAGTAATCCTTTAAAGCATTCTTTCCTCTACCACATTATCTGCCAGATCCCAAACATTTATTTAGGAACCTGAAATAACTACTCATTTAACTAGGCTGCCATATTACCTTCTTACTAGGGTATAGACTCAACCCTTCATTACTTTATCTTACTCTTGCTCATTACTCTTTCTTAAATTGGGAAGTCTCTTTATCTTTGAAACTGTGGCTACCTTTCTCTCTTTAAACTTCTTTTTCTTGATCTTGATGAACTTATTTCATATAGATCTCATTCATTATCTACTACTATTACTTATGTTCTCTAGGGTACTATACCCTAGGTCTGTTAGATTACTATTCTTTCATGATGTAATCCCTCTGTATTGGGAACATCAGCTCTCTATCTATAAACCATCTTGTCTCTAACTTTAGGCCATGTACTAGGATCATTCCTGAACAAGTCTTGTTCTAACTTTTTGTTTAGAAAGCACTAGCTGAACAAATTATTTTATAATGTAGATCTACTCACATAGAGGATCTACTTCTGAACATTATATTAAACTAATCTTTCATATCTCAATACGTTGTACTATATGGTGTCACATCCTTACTTTTAACCTTAATTATACTCTATTAGAAGTGATTAGAACCGATTACATGATCGTTTTCTTTGAAAACATTCATTTCTAAAAGAATTGCTCTCCGGTACTGTTTACTTTTACTGTTCATTTGGTAATTCCAAAACATGTACCCTACTTTAAAAATTCATAATTAATTATAGAAAAATCAAAATAATGTGGTTTGAATTTCTAATGAAAAATTTTTCATAGATCTTTGAGGGAAAAATATGAAACTGAAGTTCCATTGTCTTAATGAAATCAGTTTAGTTGTTGAAAAACACTGTTCATTTGGTAAAGTTTGGAAGTTCCAGTTTCTTTGCCTTAATTTCAAAAATTCATTTCTCTTTGGTTACTTATCTAAATGAACTTTGTTACCTATGGATTTGAATCTCTAGATGTCCTATTTAAGCTCATAAAATTTCATAGAAAACCTCATTCATTTGATATATGAAATCATTGTGTAAACGTCACTGCCTCTCAGCACTCATTTTATCTCAATTCCAGATCTTACTTCCAATTTTGGAAAATCATAACAATTCGGATACTTATCCAAATGAGGTTTTCTTGGTGTTAATTTAAAGCTATGTATCTTAAATTAAACCATACCATGTTTTAGACTAAAACATGTTGGTTTAGACAATATAACCATCATCACAAAGCATCAGCCTCAAAACATAGTTACAGAAACATACACTATACATACTAGCATATCACCCTATGGTGTCATGTAAGTCATGTAACTTATTATACAAACTTAATCATCAACATTTACTCTCTTCCCTTGAAAGGATCCAGCACCTAAAACATAGTTATGTATGTGGAAGGAATAAGATTTCATGGAAATCCTAATAGCAAGTTACACAAACTATAATATCATGCATGAATAATTGGATGCTTAATATGTTATCATGAGATGGGAGCTACTTCATAATGGTACATAAGAAAACTCTAACATGCATATTGTCATGACATAACATGCCAGAAGTTACAATCATTCATACTTCATCATAACATGATGACATAAGCTCAAGCTCAACCAAACACCATAATCAACAAGCAAGCAAAACAATTAAACAAACATGAGTTATAGTTAGGTATCCTTGCTACCTCTTAGTTATCCTTGTCAAGGTCTTCTTGAGGTGCTTTCCTTCCTTAAAAAATGTCAAGACCTATCCATTACACAATAATATTAAGTTACAACTCAACTCGAATACAAAACCAAGCTAGGTTTTCACTAGCCCCCTTTCATTCTCTACTCATGTTTCTTACTTCCATCTTTCCAAAATAAATTCTCATGGTTTATTTCCACATAATTTTTCATGTAGAATTCAAATATGAAACTAGAATTTTGAAAATCAAAACACTTCAGTTGCTAAAATACCTAACTGAAGTGAAGCCCTTGATTCCCAAAAATTCACATTTTTATTCCAATGCTTCCAATACTTGTTCTCCTGCTTTATCCCCATACAATTTTCAATTTAAAACTCATTGGAAGCATCAAAATCATGAAATTCCATTATATGAATAGTACCACATACAGTACCAGCAAGAACACAAAACCCTAAATCCAAACATACTTGAATTTCCAAGCTTATACCACTTGATTCTATCTTATTTAAGCTTGTCTAAACTATCCATAACATAAAACTCATATTTTAACCACATATGAGGAGCACTTATAGTAGTAACCATAAGGGAAATATAGCATGAAAACCCCTTAAAACCATGAGCTAGCTTATTAGAATGAAGTGCAAGATCAAGGGAGATGATTACCTTGACTGTTGCTTCACTTTGTGTGCTTCTTTCTTGGTTGAGTGGAAATTTTACAAGAGTTTCCCCATGCTTCCAAGGGCTTCCAAATAGGTCTGAAATGAGGGGGTATTTATAGAGAAATTTGGGTGAAAATGGATGACCAAGATTGATTTGTATTTTATTTGATCCAAGGGCTCACATTTAATTTTGAATTTAACTTTTTCTAAAACGAATATTCATCACATCATATAGGCAAGCTCATGGGACATCTAAGAGGGGTATGTGGCATGCTGTACATGTAAGGAAGCCTCTAAAAAAATTCTAGTCCAAGTCGATACCAATCAGAGTAGTTTCACAATAACCGAATTGTGTTCTATTCCTAATTTTTTTATAATATACCAAGATATATATTCTGTCTTGGAAATTAATTTTTAGGCTTCTCATACCATTGACAATGATATACTGAAGATTTATCTGCCATCTATCCCTTAGAAAATGACCAAAATACCCTTGGTATCCTTTCTTGCACTTTACTAACCATAAGGGCATAATTATCATTTCACCCCTCTTTGTACTTCCTTAGGGCATATACTGGCTCAACTAATCATATTTATTCCATGTGTCACATTTTTAGCCTATCCTAGATTACCAAAATACTCTCCATCTATCTCTAGTACAATCTGGGCATCCAGGGACATTTTCATAATTTTGTACCTTTTTTGGACACTGACCCTTTCTACTGATGAACTGGTACCCTGGGTTTTGGGCCCTCCTTGGCGACATCATGGGCCTATATATGAGGTCATCTAATCTTATTCTATCTAGGCTCACATACCGATAAGTTCTATTATGGGATTATGGGTGTTATCAAACTCCCGTCAAAATTCATTGTTATGGGAATAACTTTTTATACAGGACTTCTTCCGGGGTTTTATCAGATCCAGAACATCTGACATTGTAGGGCATACTTTTCTATAATTCGTCTGCTTATATCTGAAGTCCATGAAATCTAATAAAATTTTAGATAACTTTTAGACTATCAGATAAATATCTGCTGTTTGGAGCCCTAATAAAATTTATGTATCATGTCAGATTAACCAGCATATCTTCCTCTATTTACTGATAGAATATGGGACTGAAATACTTCTGGGCAGTTCTAACCCTTTCTGGGCTGATCTTTCTATAATTACAATTTTGCCCTTGAACTTTTTACTTAATTACATTTAAGTGCATTAACTTTTAGAAATTACCACTTTTGCCCCAAATCTTGTTTCTACTTTAACTTTTGGCCTTTAACCCATTTTACTTTGCATTTAGTCCTTCTCTTTCTTCAATACTCATATAACCTTTATCATTTCTTCTGATCTTCATCATGATCCTTTCTAAACCTCTTTCCAATATCAGTATTATACAAATAGGGAAAATTAGGATATGACATCTGACTTGATCACTTTATACCAATACTCTAGCTAATAAACTTCAACAAGATGGGTACCATCATTATCATTATCACTATAACGTCTGGCCACATAATGAGCTACTATTGCAGCTTCCCTTGACCTTAGACTGGTCATCTTCTATCTCTATTAATAGAGGAAACTGCTCCCCAGACGTTATCTTGCTTAATCCAGCCACATCGTGTTAACAAACATGAGACATCGGTGGTAACGGTGACTAAGACTAGTTTATTATAGTCATTTCCTTGAAGACTACCTAGTAAGGCCGTAAGGTATGGGGTATTGCTTTATTTATCTAGATGTCATTATCTTCTGTCTGAATCATTCTCTAAGTAGTAAACACTATCCCCATATCTCATACAAGGGAGAGAACCTCTTTAGTTTAATTTTCTAACTTGTTCAAGGGGTTAGTCTAACTAGAGCATCACTGAGCCAGAACCTTCTGTTTTGTCCCATAATCTTATGTTATATGCTAAAACCCTTTGCTCTATACTAGAACCCTCTCGATTCGGTACCAGAACCTTATGATCTGATAATAAAATGTAAAATCCTAATTTTCTTATGTCTTAGGGACCAAACAATAGCATTTGCAACCTCTTTTAATGTTTTTGAAGTCAAATTACACAATCTAAAATTTTACTCTAGCGAATATTGTTCACTATGCAAATTCTAGAGAAGTGACCTGACTTCAAAAAATCATAACTAATTATAGAAAAATTGACATGAAGTGGTTCAAATTGCTACCCAAAGCTAACTTAATGCTCGTTCAGGGAAAAATAACTCATTGACCACGCCTTCACTAAGTCATTGTCGATCAATGTTCTAATTTTACTATTTATCTAGCGTCCTTCCCCTAATTCTAGTATTTCTGATCCCAACTTTGAAAAATCATATCTCCATGTGTAGACATCCAAATGATGCATTCTATATATCAAATCAAAGCTTGGTATGTCTACTATTTACTGGTAAAATATCATACACAATCATTTACTATCTTTAATTATAGCTTAAAGGTCACAACCTCTCCATAAGCTACTGTTCATAGTGCCCAATTCCAACAATCAATATTACATACATATATTAATCACATATAAATCATGCTACATAATTCTTAACTTCTCTTCATACATCTTCATCTCCTCCATCTCGAGAAGACTTGTTGTAATTGGATTGATATGGAAGGGGTGAGATTTCTGGGGAAATCTCAGTAGCAAACGGTACTAAATAATGCATACATTAATGTGAATACTTGTGCTTGCTTGTGACAATGTTAACATTGTGTAATGTGCATGCTTCCATGTAACATATGAAATACAATTGGCTAAAGTAATCGTAGGAATAGAGCTTCATACATAAGCACATATGCAACACCATTCAACAAAGCCATAGCACAATTAAGTATAACATTCGATGCATACAAGTTTAGGATAAGTTTACTACTTGACATATAGCCTTACCTCTAGCTCTTAGCCTTTGCTATAAGGTTCCTTATTTTCATAGTTTAGAGCCTATACATAGCATAGTAATATCTTCATTATTATCCTATCTAGTATGGCTATTCTTAACTCATATTTATCTTTAAGTAATACCCTTAATATGACAATCCCCTAACTCTCTTTCTCTTTTTCTCTCTTCTTTCTCTTCCTTGCCTTAGAGTCGAATGGAAGGGGAGTGCCTATTTATAGGTGAAAGGAGGTGGAATGGATGATCTAGATTGAATTGCGATGAATAGCCCATATTACTTAGCTTCCTCAAGAAGCCTTACTAACATCATCATATATGACTTATAAAAATGACATCATACATGGGACACCTCACATGCTAGGTGGCATAAAGATGGGGTCCTTGGGATACCTCACCAGCTCACACAGTGCTTCTAGAGAATTCCAAAGTCTTTTCCTGTAATGAACGGCTGAGATCATGCCACGTGTCCTTAGCATTTTCTCCTTTTTCTAGACTTATGACATGTGGCACCTTATGGGTCACATGAGGACACCTTTTATGCCACCTCATGGTTCTAGATGAGTCTAAAGCTTTATCTGATCACTTTCCCCAGTTCTTTCTTTGACTGGGTAACTTTACTTTATAGAAAAAGTACTAAACTAATATTTTAATGCCACTTGGGCCCACATCCCTCTTAGGCTACGTTTTTTGACCCTTGGAATGTTATCTTGGCCTCTAATCAAGCTCAGCACTATGGTGGCTCAATTCCTAAGAAACATCCCTTTTTTTTCCAAAATAACTATTAGGGCCCAGGGACTTTCACTATTTACAATTTAGTTCCTGGACTTTCACTTTCTTACAATTTAGTCCTTAAACATCATATGGAACTTCTGCTTAATAGAGCCTAGTAGTATACCTTATTCAGGCTACCCACTAGGCTTCTATGCCTAAATATCAGGATATGACATATAAGTCATTCCTTTGTTTCTTATGAATGTGCTAAATGACTAAGCCTAATGATTACCAAGTTGCATCATGCTATATGTGTTATAACCCTTACAAATGCTCTAATAGTTATATCTGATGTTTTCCTAAATAGTGTTGTTCGTTATGAATATTGTTACACTACTCTAGATTTAATATGTATGCCTTTTCAAGAAATTTTTGTCATAATTTGATTAAACTGGTTATCTTCTAATAACGTGATGCTAGATTGTAAGAATAAGGCCCTAGTTCTTTGTCTAAGGGCAACAGATGTAAGTCTATAAGTAAGGCTAAATTGGATGATAGAGGCTTAGGCAGATAAATGCTTATAAAAAGGATGTCAAGGGTATATGGTCTTTTTTCTATTCAGGCAGAAATAGAAGAAGGGGTTAAGGAGATTTTAGTTGTCAAGGAATTTCCTAAAGTTTTTCTGAAGGAGATTCATGGATTACCTCCTAAATGAGAAATGGAGTTTGAAATCAATATCATACTTGGAGCTAGACTAGTATCCAAAGCCCTATATCATATGCCCCTAATAAGATGATGGAGTTAAAGAAGCAGATTGAAGAGCTTTTAGAGAAGGGTTTCATTCGACCCAATATTTTACCAAGGGGTGCTCCAGTATTATTTGTTAAGAAGAAGGATGACAGTCTAAGATTGTGTATTGACTATAAGGAGTTGAATAAGATTACTATTAAGAATAAGTACCCTCTTCCTAGAATTGATGACCTGCTATATCAGTTGGCTGGAGCAAGTTTATTCTCTAAGATTGATTTGAGATCTGGCTATCATCAACTCAGGATTAAATCATATGATATTTCAAAGATCGCTTTCAAGACTTGTTATGGTCATTTTGAATTTCTTATGATGCCTTTTGGTTTGACGAATGCACCTACAATTTGTATGAATTACATGAACTGAATCTTCAGGCCCTATTTACATGAATTTGTTGTGGTCTTCATTGATGATATTTTTGTGTACTCTAAATCTACTGAAGAGCATGAAAGGCATTTGAGAATTGTCCTTAGCATTCTTAAAGAAAAATAGCTTTATGTTAAGCTTAGTAAATGTGAGTTTTGGCTTCAAGAAGTTAAATTTCTCGGTTGTGTCATATCCCATGAAGGGGTAGTTGTAGATCCTAGTAAAGTTGAAGCAGTATTAAGCTGGGAGCAACCAAAGATAATGACAGAGATTAGAAGTTTTTTGGGCTTAGTAGGGTATTATGGAAGATTTATGAAGGATTTTTCTCATCTTGCCTTGTTATTAACCAAGTTAATAAGAAAGAATCAGCCTTTCAAGTGGGATGAGAAGTGTGAGGGTAGTTTTCAAAAATTAAAATAGAAGTTAACCGCTACTCCAGTGCTGATTATTCCAAATTCCACCTAGACCTATGTGGTCTATACTGATGCTAATAAATAGGGGATATGATGTGTGTTAATGCAGTAATGTAGAGTGGTAGCGTACACTTCTTGACAGTTGAAGCCACATGAAGAAAATTATCCCACTCATGATCTAGAGCTTGCAGTGATTGTCTATGCTCTTAAGATTTAAAGGCATTATTTGTGTGGAGCCACTATAAAGTTGTATTGTGATCACAAAAGTCTGAAGTATCTGTATGACCAAAAAGAATTGAATATAAGACAACGTAGATGGATGGAATTGCTAAAAGATTATGATTTTCATATTAAATACTATCCAAGAAAGGCAAATATTGTAGCTGATGCTTTAAGCAGAAAAGTGGTGCAGGTGACAAGTCTGATGATCAAAGAATTGAAGTTAGTAGAAGATGTCAGAGATTGGAGTCTGTTATATCAAGTGCATATCGTAGAGAATCCTTATGGAGGAGTATAGGTGAGAGCTTTTATTGAATATGAGATAAAAGAAGCTCAAAAGTATGATAAGCTCGTATCAATTTTTATAGATAAGTTGGAGAGACGAGAAACTAAAAATTTTGAGATCTCTCAAGATGGATTGCTACAATTTAGGGGAAGACCGCATATTCCTAACGCCATGGGATTAAGAGAGAAAATTTTAGATGAAGCAAATAAAAGCCGATATGCAGTACATGGGATTACTGAACTTAGTTTTCCTTAAACGAAGATGGAGTCCATGTTCAAGTCTGAGTATTAATATTCAAAAGTTTTATAGAAGTATGCTTGAGGAATAGAGAAGAGAACCTCATATATTTTGAGAATAGAAAAGCATGAGTAGATAGATCCTTCAGATAAGGATAAAGAGATTAAAAGGCTAGCGAGACCTAGAGAAGAGGGTATAAGATAGAGTAAAAATAGAATACAGTTCTATGATAAAGAATATTATAGGGCATAAAGCTATAAGAAAAGTAGCCTAGCCCTAACCCAGTAGAACGTTTAGCTAAAAGTTACTCAGGTAAGGTAGCCCAATGATGGGTGAACGCCTGGGAATTAATGAGAAAAGGTGTAAATGCAACAAAAGTTTGGCATAGATACATGAAGTTATGTAAGATAGTCAGAAAAGTTAAGAATAGCTAGAAAATTCAAGGAAGTATTATGAAAAGAAAGGGACATTCTCCTCAGAGAAACTCTTCATCAAAGTATGAATAGAGATTTAACCCTGAAATTTTGAGGACGAAATTTATTTTAAGGGGAGGAGAAATGTCATATCTCAATTTTTAGGCCTAGAAGCCTAATATGTAGCCTGAAAAAGGTATGCTACCAGGCCTTGTTGAGTAGAAGTCCCAGAAGTATACAAATGATGTTTAGGGACTAAACTGTAAATAATGAGAGTTCAGAGACTAAATCGTAAATAGTGAAAGTCCATGGGGGCATTTTGGTAATTTACTAAGGGATATTTCTTGGGAACTGAGCCACCAGAGTGCTTGGGCTTGGTTGGAAACCCAAGATGATAATCCAAGGGTCCAAAAATGTGGCCCAATGATTATGGGGGTTTAAGTGATGCTAAAATAATAGTTTAGTACTTTTTCATAAAATAAAGTTACCCGGTTAAGGATAAAATTGGGAAAAGTGATCAGATAAAGCTTTAGACCATGAGGTGGCATAAATGGTGTCCTCATGGGACCCACAAGGTGCCACATTGCATGATTCTAGGAAAAGAAGTAAAGCTAAGGACACATGGCATGATTATAGGAAAAGGAGAAAAAGCAAAAGGACACATGGCACAATCTCAGCCGTTCATTCTGGGAAAAGACTCTGGAATTCTCTGGAAAGGCTGAATTTGACTTGTCTCAGAAGGCCTAGTGAAGTGAATAATTAAACACAACAATTAAATTTCCAAGTACCTAGTTTTTAAGGGAATTCTAATTATGATTTGCAAAGATATTGGACAGCTCTATCATACCAATGAAAAGTAATAAAGCTCTCTCTCAACTCCAGCTTCTGGGGCCTATTTCTTGCTGTATATGCCATTATGCCCCCCAAATCCTAACTTATTAGTGATTACTACTGCAATATAGTCGCTAAAGTTATCAATTATATTAATTAAGGCCTACTTGTGTTAATTACTTTTCTCCTTTGCTTTATGCTGTTACTACAAGTACTTGTTTATGAATCTAACCATTGCTGATTTGTGAGGTTGGGAAACAAAGTGCATATATTGATCCTAATAGTGGATGGTAATTCCTGCTTCTTCTTCTTTTTTGTGAAAAATAAACAGAGCTTCGGGGTTTTGTTTAGTTTGCTATGCAAGATTAGTGGATTGAGCTTTGAAATGACGTCATTTCCCTAACAACCATTTTTAAGAAAATGTGGAAATTCCAGGATTGGATACCTTTCTCTACCAGCTTTAATATGTTGATTTAGCCTCACTAATTAGGATTAATTTAATATGCCCTCATTCTCTATGGATGCAGGGTTTATTGCTACATCATTTACCAACATTCAGCTAAGACCAACTATATTAAACACTATGTTAGCAGGAGGTTTTGTTACTGCACATTAGTTACCACTTCTTAGATACAAACTGATGAACATGGGACAGAAGGTTTAGGAAACAAACATTTTTTGGTAGGTAACCTTAAGCTTATATGCTCAAAACCTCTGTTTATAGTTTTAATATGTAATATACTATTATCTTCTTGTCGATACTTACATGCATATCAAAAGCATATTCTCTATTTTTTTCAAAACCTTGGGGAAAATAATACTACGCGAAAGAGAGATAATGCAAGAGATAAAGCAATTGGTCGCTGTTCAGACTTCAGAGATTGGTCTTGGTGAAGCTATATTTAGTAAGGCAAGCAAGAGAGAACATGGAAACTGTTTGGGACATTTTATGAATGTGAAGAAAGGCAAAAGGGCTCAAATTAATTAGTTTCCTTTTGGTTTATATATGTTGAGTTTGATGATGCAAGTACACTACCATTTTTAGCTTTTTCCCACTAGATTCTATACATTATCCCAGTTTATGCGCTCGCGTACACATTGTGAGGAAGCAAATTTACAATCTGATGAAGCCAAACCAAAATTCAAATGCTGTGATATAGTTTGGCGAGAGAAGGAAAAAATATCAGACTTAATTATATATGTTACTATTTCTCTTATATCATCATCCATTTGGCTCGTCTTTAATTACTTGTCCTTTCCCAAAATCTTATCCTTATCTCATTAAAAAAACTGTGTAATATAGTAAGATCAGATCCAAGATATCAAATCTTGAATCTGCCGTGGTCGAGGTGTAAAGTTCCATTCATACATAAGTTAATTGCAAGTGTCATCAGCTGAACTCTGTAGAAAAGTTGAATGACACCTACTTTACAGTTTTCAAAGATGAAAGTAAATTCTGTAAGAACAATCAGACTACACGCCTGAAAGGGAGCTGTGTACACTGTGCTAATAGTAAAAACCATCAACAATGAGGATAAGCTTAAGAACTTGTCCCACCCTTCACATAAATCTGCTGTCTGCGAGAAAAGGAAAACAGAGACGAGGGCAATGTCTGTGAGAAGCGAGAATGAGACTACAGATATGGTGAGGCGATCAAGATTCACGGAGATTAATTGATAGTCGGTGCCTTAGCTGGAGAAAATAATAAACCCTAAGCGAGCAAGTGAGTAATGAGGCCAATGTCTGCGACTGTGAGAAGCCGAGATCCCTGATGTGTAAACCCTTCACATCGCTGATGTGTAATTGTGTATGTAATTTTACTTAACACCGGGCCGGGTCAACTGGGCAGGGCAGCACCCCCTTCCTGGCGCCTGGGTGGGTGCACTGGGCCATGGGCATCTTGCACACCCCTACCTAAGATGTATGAAAATAAGGATGTTTAAGCTTTTATTGAAGATGAGATAAAATAAGCTCAAAAGTATGATAAGCTCGCAGCAATTTTTACAGATAAGTTGGAGAAAGGGGAAACTAAAAATTTTGATATCTCTCAAGATGGAATGTTATGGTTTAAGGGAAGAACGTATATTCTTAATGCCATGGGATTAAAAGAGAAAATTTTAGATGAAGCACATAAAAGCTGATATGCAGTACATCTAGGTATGACCAAGATGTATCATGATGTTAAAAGTTTATTTTGGTGACATGGATTAAAGAAGGATGTTGTGGCTTATGTGTCAAAATGCTTGACATGTCAGAAAGTAAAAGTTGAGTATCAAAGGCCAGTAGAAAAATTGCAACCACTAGATGTACCTAAGAGGAAATGGGACAGTATTGCAATGGATTTGGTAGAAGGACTACCCATGACACCTATTAAGCGTGATGCAATATTGGTAGTAATTGATCGATTGATAAAGTTAGCTCATTTCTTGGCAATAAATAAAAGAGATTCTCTAGAAAAGTTGGCAAAATTGTATATCAAAGAGATTGTTAGACTTCATGGTGTTCTAAGTAGTATTGTGTTTGATAGAGACCCTAGATTCACAAGTTTAGTATAGCTTATCATACTCAAACGGATGGGCAGTCTGAGAGAACAATCCAGACACTAGAAGATATACTAAGAGCTTGTGTTTTAGATTTCAAAGGAAGTTAGGATATCCATTTACCATTAATAGAATTTGCTTATAACAATAGTTATCAGACTAGTATTCAAATGGCCCCATTTAAAGCACTTTACAGACGTAAATGTAGATCTTTGTTATGTTGGTTAGAGTTAAGTGAGAGAATAATGTTTAGTCCTAATATAGTAGATCAAATGACAACACAATTTGACATGATTAGAAAAGATTATTAACGGTTCAAAGTAGATAGAAAAGTTATACTGATATCAGAAGAAAACCATTGGATTTTAAAGAAGGAGAACATGTGTTTCTTAAGTTGGCGAGATTAATTTGAAATCGTCTGACTCTCGTAGTTGGAGTGGTTTGAGAGAATTTGAAATGGTCCGATGGTCAGTGGCTTATAAGTTAGCTCTTCCCCCAAATCTCAGCCAAATATATGATGTATTTCATGTTTCCTAATTAAAAAAGTATGTTCCAGGCTTATCACATGTGCTTGAACAAGATGATATCATGCTACGAGATGACTTGATTTATGAAGTTAGACCAGTATGAATTATTGATCGAAAGGTGAAGCAACTATGAAATAAACAAATTTCATTAATCATAGTAGTTTGAAAGGATTAACTAAGAATGAAGCCACATGGGAAGCAGAGGAAAGAATGAAGGAGATATATCCTGAATTATTTCCTTAATATGTATATATTGTAAATTTCAAGAATAAAATTTATTTTAAGGGGGAGAGAAATATCATATCCCTGATTTTCTTATCTGGTATATATGTACAGTTTGTATGTAATAAATATGAGATTCTTTAAGGAAAGTGTAGAAATTTATGGAAGGAAAGGGATTGAAGTGTAAATAATAGAAAGTTTAAGGACCTAAATGGAACTTTTAAAAGTTCTATGGCCAAAATAGAAAGTAGAGAAAAATTTGGGCCATTAAGTGCAATTTCAAAAAGTTTTGGGACCTAAATGTAACTAAGCAAAAGTTCAAGGGGCAAAATCATAATTATGAGAAAGTTGTACCAGAAAAGGCCCATAACTGCCCATAAATGTTGTATTCCCAAATTTTACTAGTAAATAGAGAATAGAAATTGGGCCAGACATATTTTTCAGAATTTTGATCTAAGTCCCCAGATAATTGATAATTTTTAAATTCTAAAGATAATTGCAGATCCTTATAAATCTCCTAACTAGATGAAATTTGGTAGTAAATTTCCATAATTAATATAGAAATTTATAAAATTAACAGAGCTAAAAAATAAGTTCTATAGAAATTTTAATAGAATTTACAGTATAATTAGATGCCTGATAAATACTTTCGGGTAAGGTTTTTGAGAATTGAGCTATAAATATATTGGACCCACATAGAGGCCCAAAATGGCATCCAAAAGGCCGAATAAGATATTTGACATTCAAATAGGCTATGTCCAGATGAACCTGTCAAAATACAAAATTACGAAAATTCCCCTATGTTATAATAATGAACAAGAGATGGATAGAGGGCATTTTGGTCATTTTGGATAGGTCAAAGATGTCCAATGTCACATCCTTACTTTTAACCTCAATTATACTCCATCAGAAGTGATTGGTGTCATGTCATAATTATCCCTATTTGTATAATACTGATAGTGGAAAGAGGTTTAGAAAGGATTATGATGAAGATCAGAAGAAATAATAAAGGTTAGATGAGTAATAAAGAAAGAGAAAGACCTAAACACAAAGTAGAAAAGGTTAAAGGCCAAAAGTTAAAGTAGAAACAAGATTTGGGCTAAAAGTGGTAATTTCTAAAAGTTAAGGGACTTGAATGTAATTAAGTAAAAAGTTCAAGGGTAAAATTGTAATTATAGAAATATCAGCCCAGAAAGGTTTAGAACTACTTGAAAGTATTTCAGTCTATATTCTATCAGTAAATAGAGGAATATATGCTAGTTAATCTAACATGATACAGAATATTAATTAGGGCTCCAGACAGCAGATATTTATCTGATAGTCTAAAAGTTATCTAAAATTTTATCAGATTTTATGGACTTCAGATATAAGTGGGTAAATTACAGGAAAGTGTGCCATACAGTGTTAGATATCCTGGATCTAACAGAACTCTGGAACAAGCTCTGTATAAGAAGTTATTCATATATGAATGAATTTTGGTGGGAGTGTGATAACACCCGTGATCTGATAATGGAACTTATTGATATGTAAGCCTATATAGAATGAGAGCAGATGATCTCATATATAGGCCCATGATGACACCAAGGAGGTCCCAAAACCCAGGGTACCAGTTCATCAGTAGAAGAGGCCAGTGTTCAGAAAAGGTGTGAAATTATGAAAATGCCCCTAGAAGCCCAGATTGTGCTAGAGATGGATAGAGGATATTTTGGTCATCTAGGATAGGCTAAAAATGTGGTACATGGAATAAATATGATTAGTTGAGCCAGTATATGCCCTGAGGTAGTGTAAAGGGGGGTGAAATGACAATTATACCCTTAGGGTTAAAGTACAATGCAAGAAATGACACCAAGGGTATTTTGGTCATTTTCCAAGGGATGGATGGTATATAAATCTTTAGTATATCATTGTCAATGGTATGAGAAGCCTAGACATTAATTTCCAAGATAGAATACATATCCTGGTATATTATAAAAAATTAGGAACAAAACACAGTCCGATTGTTGTGAAATTGCTCCGATCAGTACCAAATTAGACTGAAATTTTTCTAGAAGCTTCCTTACATGGACAGCAGACACATACCCCCATAAGGTGTCCCTTTAGCTATCCCACATGATGTCATAATTATTATTTTTGGAAAAAGTTAAATTCAAGATTAAATGTGGGCCTTTAGATTAAATAGTATACAAATCAATCTTGGCCATACATTTTCATCCAAATTTCTCTATAAATACCCCCTCACTTCAGACCTATTCAGTAGCCCTTGGAACCATAGGGAAACTCTTGCAAAATTTCCACTCAACCAAGAAAGAAGCACACAACTTGAAGCAAGAAGCAAAGTAATCATCTCCCTTGATCTTGAGCTTTGTTCTAGCAAGTTAGCTCTTAGTTTTAAGGGATTTTTGTGGTCTATTTCCCTTATGGTTTCTGCTATAAGTTCTGTCCATATAGGGTTGGAATATGAGTTTATGTTATGGATAGTTTAGACAAGCTTAAACAAGCTAGAATCAAGTGGTATAAGCTTGGGAATTCAAGCATGTTTGGATTTAGGGTTTTGTGTTCTTGCTGGTACTATGCATGACACTATTCATATGATTGAATTTCTTAATTTTGATGCTTCCAATGAGTTTAAAATGAAAAATTGTGTGGGGATAAAGTAAGAGTATAAATATTGGAAGCATTGGAATCAAAATGTGAATTTTTGGAAATCAAGGGCTTCACTTCAGTTTGGTACTGTAGCAACTGAAGTGTTTTGATTTTGGAAATTATAGTTTCATATTTGGATTCTGCATGAAAAATTATGTGGAAATGAACCATGAGAATTTATTTTGGAAAGATGGAAATAAGAAACATGAAGTAGGGAAAGAAAGGGTGGTAGTGAAAACCTAGTCTTGGTTTTGTATTCAAGTTGAGTTGTAACTGTTAGAAATTGTGCCCTAAGGGACAATCATTGTCTTACAAATATTGTTGATTTATGAATTTATTAATTGTGTTATCATATTATTTGCATATTTACTGTGATGACCATCCTTGGATAACTCATGATCTTATCCTAAATATCCCAAGTCGATCATCTATACGGGAACAGAGATGAAATAAGACCAATATGACTTTGAAGATGTTTAGAGATATAAATCAAAGTCATAGGCACATGTAAGAGTACAAGGTGTTGGACCGACCCGCTATGAGAGAGCTGCATGGGTTAAGTCATAAGCTTCTCTCATATACAAACCATATCACTATGCCCTTTAACCTGAGATCATCATGGATTCCTACATGACAAATACTTAGCTTTTACCTAGTCAAAAGTCACTTTTGACTTAGTGATCATAAAGACTATGTTCGGGCTTAGTGATTTTCTGTGCGGAGGAATGTGAATGGTCAAGATAGAATTTGTCCCTCACATTCATAGAGAGATATTCCTAGGACCCTCGATGAGTGAGTCTGAGAAATATATGGCCATACTATAATGGAAAGATAGTTCTATTTTTATAGTCAGACTACTCAGGGATCGAGAAAGTAACAGTCAGGAATAGGAGGATGACATTCTCTATGCCTCATCCATGACCAAAATATCGTGTGACAAAAGGGACATGATATGGTTGTATAAAATGTTACATCGTTCATTGGTCCTCATATGATTTGGGTAGTCGTGATGACTTGTTAGAGACCGCTTGTGACTTGTGATTTAGTATAGTAAATGGCCCACTGCAAACTTCATATGGGCTTATAGGGTCGCACACAAAATAGCCCAACACGAGCTATGATGTCCAGATTCATTGAATCTAAGACATGTCTAGATTCAATGAATGATCCAGGGTGGATGTATATATTTATTTATATTTATATTCGCATATATATATATATTATATATAAGAGATATTTACAAGATTTAATTTATAAGGATAAATTAAATCTCTATCACGTTTGAATTTAAAATTTAAATTGATATGATATCTCATATATGAGATATTTACAAGATTTAATTTATAAGGATAAAATTAAATCTCTATCACGTTTGAATTTGAAATTCAAATTGATATGATATCTCAAATTTGATTTATGAGAATAAATCAAATGTAATTTCGTCTTATCTTTATTTTAAATTAAATAAATGGGTGAATTAAATATGTGGGACGGATTTAATATAAACATTATTTATTCAATTAGTTTCTTATCAAATTATACAATATATGATATTATATTAATTTGAGCATTAAAATAAGATTAATTCCAAAAATCCAAGTCTGGGGTAACACGCATAGCATCCTATATATCTGATATTTAGGAGCTACGGTTGGGACAGAAAAAAAGGGTGAATGGGAATTCGCAAAAAGTTTACAGATAAGAAACTGATGAAATAGAGATGGAGAGGATGAATTCTTGAGTAAGCCTTGGAGGAACAGGAGGCGCTAGCACACCGTTCGTGGTTAGAACACTGTTCGTGTGGATACCAGTAGAGAAAGCTGACCTGAGTCATTGACTTCTTGCGATCGAGAAGAGATCACGAGCCACGAAGAGAAGCTGTGGATGTCGCAACCAGAAGCTGAGAAAGTCACAATTGAATACTGAGGGTAATACTTCTTTCCACTTGATTTAAACACATACGGTAGATCCTGGCAGGGAATGGAAAAAATTTTAAGTTAATTTCTGCTGCGTGTCTTCCAATTCCTTACAGTGGTATCAGAGCCATGCCATTTTGTGTTTAAGTTAGGCTTAATTGTTGATTCATATGATATGTGTTAGTCCTAGCTAATCATATGATAACATGTGTTTTATGTGTGACATATAAGGAATCCGTTTTATGTGTGACATATAAGGAATCTGAAAGGGAATTGAAATCGGTGGTGCATGCGTTTTGATTTGATCAATTAATATTCATGGGGTCTAAGAAAAATGAATTTAGATTCATGATTATTTATAAAATAATTTTTTTTCTCAGGCCGCTGCCTCAGACCCCGCCCGCTAACCGGCTAGCGGGACCGCTACCCACTAACCGGATAGCAGGATCGCTGTGGCTACCTGTTCGTAGCGCAATATAACCGTAACATATACTATTTTGTGAATGTTTTAGTTTTGAAACATTAATTGCCCTTCAATTAAATCTGAATATTTATTCTTGAATGTATGGGTATGGTTAACAATATGGCTCTAGATTGCAAGTGTTGTAATTTTTAAATATGGCCTGGGTGTCGTGCCTTCCTCTATATACTCTTAATGTACCTTCTCTTCTCATCTCACTCCCCTCGAATGTTAAAAGAGGTTTCTATATGTAATTTCCCTTTTCTTACTAGAGAGCTCCTCTCATTAGCTTGAGTGGACTTAGGATAGGTGAGCCATATTGTATCACGTTTAAAGTATGCATCTTATGATTATATCAGCATATGCATATTACTTGTATGAGATACAAACTGAGAAACATGCATTCTTATAAACCAGATAGTTAAATTAAGCCCTCTAAATCAAATCTTAAGTCATAATGCCATCAATTTATGAACACTTGTCAAAACCTCGATCGCTCAATTGTGGACTCTGGCAAAGTGGGTGCATTTGAGTTATCTTAGGGAGATAACCAAGAGTAATGGTGCTACTCTCACATGTTTATTATTGTTTGACTTAATTGAGATTAACAAAACGGTTTTGGGTCTCAAGGCATTAGATGGGATTAAAAATATGCTAAATTATATGATGATAAAATCCCATGAACATTTAAGAGTTATATTTGATGTAATTGGTAAAGGTGTTACCTACCTAAATAACTTAATTTAAGCATCATGTCAAAGCGGACTTAAGTTTAAGGGTTATTTATTTAGTGGGAGATTGCTAATTCAATTGCATATTTTAATTGTAGAATCATGATGACTAGTAATACTGCTACATTATCGGTGCAATCTGTCCTTGAGAAGGACAAACTTTCTTGACTGATTTAGGAACTTGAGAATTGTTCTCAAGTAGGAAAGAAAGACACATGTCCTATATCAACCCATTCCTGAGGAGCCAGCAGCCAATGCTCCTAGAGCTCAGAGAGATGCTTACAGGAAGCATAAGGAAGACTCTGTCGATATGGGAAGCTTGAGCTAGCCACCATGGTTCTAGAGCTCCAAAGAGATATAGAACACATGGAGGCTTATGAGATGATTGTGCATCTCAAGGAAATGTTCCAGCAACAGGCAAGGCAAAAGAGGTATGAGTCCACTAAGGCCTTATATTCCTGCAAGATGGCTGAAGGTGCATCAGTCAGTACTCATGTCTTAAAGATGAAAGGGTACATTGATCACCTTGAGAGGCTTGGATTTCTTATGAGCCAGGAGTTAGCTACATATTTGGTCTTGAACTCACTCCCAGAAAGTTATGACCAGTTTGTCATGAACTATAACATGAACAACATGGAGAAATCTATTTCTGAACTGCATGGGATACTTAAAACTGCTGAGCTGAGTCTTAAGAAGCCCAATACTGTTTTGATGGTTCAGTAAGGAAAGGGTATGAAAAAGAAAGGCAAAGGCAAGGAGAAGGATCATGGCTCATCAAGTAAGACCAAAGAGTTAGGCAAGCCCGAAACCAAGCTTGCACCAAAGAAGGCAAAGCCTCCGAAGGAAGGAGTCTGCTTCTTCTGCAATGAACTTGGTCATTGGAAGAGGAATTGTAAACTCTACCTCGAAGATCTGAAAAAGAACAAGAAGGATAGTGGGGCTATCACTTCAGATATTTATGTTATAGACATTCATCTTTCTACTTCCACCATATGGGTATTACATACTGCATGTGGTTCTCATATTTGTACAAATGTGCAGGGACTAAAAGACAGTAGGAAGCTAAAAAAGGGTGAAGTTGACCTATGAGTTGAAAACAGAGCAAGGGTTGCTGCGTTAACTGTAGGCACTTATGAATTAGTTCTGCCCACGGGGCTTTTGTTAGTTTTGAACAATTGCTATTATGTTCCTACTTTAAGTAGTAACATAGTTTCACTTTCTTATTTGGATAAGGAAGGTTTCACTTCCATTGCTGGGAATAGTAGATGTTCTATTTATCGTAGTGATGTTTTCTATGCTCATGGTGATTTGCATGTTGATCATTACATATTAAATTTGGAACAACCCAATCATGAAAATATCTATAACATAACCGCCAAAAGGGTTAAACCAAACGATTTGAATCTGACATACCTCTGGCACTGTCGTCTGGGCCACATAAATGAGAAACGCATTTCCAAACTCCATCAAGATGGATTTCTCAACTCATTTGATTTTGAATCATATGACACTCGCGAGTCTTGCTTGTTAGGAAAGATGACAAAGTCACCTTTCACTGGGCACAGTGAGAGGGCCACTGATTTATTGGGCCTCATACATACACATGTGTGTAGACTGATGAACATAAATGCCAGAGGAGGTTATTCATACTTCATAACATTCATAGATGATTTTAGCAGATATGGGTACATCTATCTGATAAAGCATAAATCTGAATCTTTTGAAATGTTCAAAATATTTCAAAATGAAGTACAAAACTAGCTTGACAAAACAATTAAAGCCTTTCGATCTGATCGGGGTGGTCAATATTTGAGCCAATAGTTAATTGATCATCTTAGGAGTTGTAGGATAGTCTCACAATTGACTCCTCTAGGAGCACCACAATGGAATGGCATTTTTGAATGGAGGAATCATACACTATTAGATATTGTTCGATCTATGATGAGTCAAACAGATCTTTCACCCTCCTTTTAGGGCCATGCCCTAGAGACAGCTGCGTTCACACTCAATCGTGTTCCATCTAAGGCAATTGAAAAGACTCCGTATGAGATATGGATTGGGAGGACACCTAGTTTGTCTTTTCTCAAGATTTGGGGATGCGAGGTCTATGTTAAGCAACAAGCCTCAGACAAATTAGTGCCCAAATTCTCAAAGTACCTTTTTGTGGGATATCCTAAGGAAACCAAGGGATATTATATCTATAACCCTACTGATAACAAAGTGTTTGTTGTCAGAAATAGTATCTTTCTTGAATGAGAATTTATCTCTAAAAGAACCAGTGGGAGAAAGGTACACCTCGAAGAAGTTTGAGAGCCACAAGACACCACAAAATTGTAGATAGAAAATAAAGAAGACTCACAACAAGTTGTTGAGACTCCTCAAGTCACGCAAGGTCCACGAAAATCTAATAGGACATGACTTCAGCCTTAGAGATATGGATTTCTGATTTCTAACAGTCATGATGTATTGCTCATTAAGCATAATGAGCCGACTACTTATCGAGAAGCTATAGTGGGACCAAACTCTAAAAAATGGCTTAATGCCATAAAGTCTGAGATGCAATCCATGTACAACAATCAGGTTTGGATCTTAGTCGACCCACCTGAAGGTGTAAAAATTATCGGGTACAAGTGAGCTTTTAAGGAGAAAACTGACATGGATGGCAATGTAAATGTCTTCAAGGCACGACTGGTTGCAAAAGGATTTACTCAAACTCATGGTATGGACTATGATGAGACCTTTTCCCCAGTTGCAATGGCCAAATCAATCATAATCATCTTTGCCATAGCAGCATATTATGACTATGAAATATGGCAGATGGACGTCAAGAAAACCTTCCTTAATGGAAAGCTCTTTAAGGATGTGTACATGACACAACCTAAAGGGTTTGTGCGTTCTGAGGACTCTGGGAAAGTGTGCTTTAAAGTCTGCAAGCTTCAAAGGTCTATTTATGGACTAAAGCAAGCCTCTCAGAGTTGGAATCATTATTTTGATGAAGTAGTCAAAGAGTTTGGATTTCTTAAAAACCTTGATGAACCTTGTGTGTACAAGAAGGTTAGTGGGAGCGCAGTTGTGTTTTTGGTACTCTATGTCAATGACATCCTACTTATTGGAAATGACATTCCTACTTTGCAGATTATCAAGTCTTAGTTAGGAAAGTCTTTCTCGATGAAAGACTTGGGTGAAGCCACCTACATCCTAGGAATCAGGATCTATAGAGATAGATCTAAAAGACTTATAGGACTCAGCCATAGTACATACATAGACAAAATACTGCATAAGTTCAGTATGCACGAATCAAAGAGGGGTTTCATACCCATGTCTCATGGTATTCACCTCAGCAAAGATCTGTGTCCTAGTACATCTAATCAGCGATGTCGCATGAGTAAAGTTCCATATGCCTCGGTCATAGGATCTATCATGTATGCCATGTTATGTACTCGACCAGATATCTCATTTGCTTTAAGTATGACTAGCAGATATCAATAGGACCCTGGTGAGGGCTATTGGACTACTGTTAAGAATATCCTTAAGTACTTACTTAAGAAGGACTAAGGACTTATTTTTTATCTGTGGTGGATTAGATGACGAACTCTATGTAACTGGTTACATAGATGTGAGTTTCTAAACTGACCAGGATGACCAAAAATCGCAATCTGAATATATATTCCTCCTCAATAATGGAGCAGTAAGCTGGAAGAGCTCTAAGTAGGGCACTATAGCAGATTCTGCAATGGAAGCTAAGTATATAGCAGCATCTAATGTAGTTAAGGAAGCCATTTGGATCAGGAAGTTCATCACGGAACTAGGGGTGATACCTACCATCTCAGATCCAATAACTTTACTCTGTGACAATAGTGGTGCCATTGCACAGGCCAAAGAGCCTAGGTCACATCAAAGGACTAAGCATATACTCAGGCGATTTTATCTCATTAGAGAAATCAATCATAGAGGTGATATAAAAATATGCAAAGTAGCAGGAGAAGATAATATTGCTGATCCTCTAACAAAGCTGCTTGTGCAGGCAAAGCATAAGCGTCATGTTAGGTCAATGGGAATTAGTCAAATTAATGATTGTACCTAGTGCAAGTGGGAGGTTGTTAGAAATTATGCCCTAGGGGCCAATCATTATCTTATGAATATTGTTGATTTATGAATTTATTAATTGTGTTATCATATTATTTGCATGTTTACTGTGATAACCATCCTTGGATAACTCATGATCTTATCATAAATATCCCTGGTCAGTCATCTATGCAGGAGCAAAGATGAAATAAGAGTAGTATAACTTTGAAGATGTATAGAGATATAAATCAAAGTCATAGGCACATGTAAGAGTACAAGGTGTTGGACCGACCAGTTATGAGAGAGCTGCATGGGTTAAGTCATAAGCTTCTCTCATATACAAATCATGTCACTATGCCCTTTGACCTGAGATCATCATGGATTCCTACATGACAAATGCTTAGCTTTTACCTAGTCAAAAGTCACTTTTGACTGAGTGATCATAAAGACTATGTTCGGGTTTAGTGATTTTCTGTGCGGAGGAATGTGAATGGTCAAGATGAAATTTGTCCCTCATATTCATAGAGACATTACTGGGCCCCTCGATGAGTGAGTCTGACAAATGTATGGCCATACTGTAATAGAAAGGTAGTTCCATTTCTATAGTCAGACTACTCAGGGATCAAGAAAGTAATAGTCAGAAATAGGAGGATGACATTCTCGATGCCTCATCCATGACCAAAATATCGTGTGACAAAAGGGACATGATATGGTTGTATAAAAGGTTACATCGTTCATCGATCCTCATATGATTTGGGTAGTCATGATGGCTTGCTAGAGACCGCTTACGACTTGTGAGTCAGTATAGTAAATGACCCACTGCCAACTTCATATGGGCCTACAGGGTCACACACAAAATAGCCCAACACGAGCTGTGATGTCTGGATTCATTAAATCTAAGACATGTCCAGATTCAATGAATGATCCAGGGTGGATGTATATATTTATTTATATTTATATTCGTATATATATAAATTCATATATATATTATATATAAGAGATATTTATAAGATTTAATTTATAAGGATAAATTAAATCTCTATCACGTTTGAATTTGAAATTCAAATTGATATGATATCTCAAATTTGATTTATGAAAATAAATCAAATGTAATTCCGTGTTATCTTTATTTTAAATTAAATAAATGGGTGAATTAAATCTGTGGGACGAATTTAATACAAACACTATTTATGTAATTAGTTTCTTATCAAATTATACAATATATGATATTGTATTGATTTCATAATTAAAATAAGATTAATTCCAAAAATCCAAGTCTGGGGTAACACGCATAGCATCCTATATATCTGATATTTAGAAGCTACAGTTCGGACAGAAAAAAAAGGGTGAACGGTAATTCGTAAAAGGTTTGTAGATAAGAAACTGTCAAAATAGAGACGGAGAGGACGAATTCTTGTGTAAGTCCTGGAGGGACAGAAGGCGCTAGCAAGTCGTTCGTAGTTGGAATGCTGTTCATGTGGATACCAGTAGAGGAAACTGACCCGAGTCGTCGACTTCTTGTGATCAAAAAGAGATCATGAGTCGCAGAGTGAAGCTGTGGACATCGTAACCAGAAGCTTAGAAAGTCGCGACTGAATACTGAGGGTAATACTTCTTTCCACTTGACTTAAACACATACAGTACATCCTTGCAGGGAATGGAAAACTTTTTAAGTTAATTTCTGCTGCGTGTCTTCCAATTCCTTACAGTAACTTGATATTATTGTGTAATGACTAGATTTTGACATTTGTGAAGGAAGGAAAGCACCTCAAGAAGACCTTGACAAGGATAACTAAGAGGTAACAAGAATACCTAACTATAACTCATGTTTGTTTAATTGTTTGCTTGCTTGTTGATTATGGTGTTTGGTTGAGCTTGAGCTTATGTCATCATGTTATGATGAAGTATGAATGATTACAACTCCTTGCAATTTATGTCATGACAATATGCATGTTAGAGTTTGCTTATATATCATTATGAAGTAGCTCCATCTCATGATAACATGTTAAGCATCCAATTATTCTTGCATGATATTATAGTTTGTGTAACTTGCTATTAGGATTTCTGTGAAATCTTATTCCTTCCACATGCATAACTATATTTTAAGTGCTGCATCCTCTCAAGGTAAGAGAGTAAATGTTGGTGATTAAGTTTGTATAATAAGTTACATGACTTACATGACACTATAAGGTGATATGCTATAATGTATGGTGTATGTTTCTGTAACTATATTTTGAGGCTAATGCTTTGTGATGATGGTTATAACATCTAAACCAATGAGTTTTAGTCTGAAACTTGGCATGATTAATGTTAAGATACATAACTTTAAATGAACACCAAGAACTCCTCATTTAGATAAGTATCCGAATTGTTACGATTTTCCAAAGTTTGAAGTAAGATCTGGAATTGAGATAAAAAGAGTACTGAGAGGCAGTGACGTTCACGCAATGATTTCATATATCAAATGAATGAGTTTTCTATGAAATTTTATGAGATTAAAGAGGACATCTTCAAATCCATAGGTAACTTAGTTCATTTGGATAAGTAACCAAAGAGAAATGAATTTTTGAAGTTAAGCAAAGAAACTGGAACTTTTAGATTTTACCAAATGAACAGTGATTTTAACCAATAAACTGATTTTATGTGGACAAGAAAACCTCAGTTTCATATTTTTTCCGCAAAGATCTATGAAAGAGCTTTCATTAGAAATTAGAACCACATTACTTCAATTTTTCTACAATTAATTATAAATTTTCAAAGTAGGGTATATGTTCTAGAATTACCAAATGAACAGTAAAAGTTAACAGTACTCAGAGCAATTCTTTTGGAAATGAATATTTTCAAAGCAAATGATCATGTAATTAGTTCCAATCACTTCTAATGGAGTATAATTGAGGTTAAAAGTAAGGATGTGATAATTGGAACCAATTACATGATCATTTGCCTTGAAAACATTCTTGTCCAAAAGAATTACTCTCGAGTACTATTCATTTTTACTGTTCATTTGGTAATTCCAGAACATGTACCCTACTTTGAAAATTCATAATTAATTATATAAAAATATAAATAATGTAATTATAATTTATAATGAAATCCCTTTCATAGATGTTTGAGGGAAAAATATGAAACTGAGGTTTTATTGTCCAAATAAAATGAGTTTATTGGTTAAAAAGCACTGTTCATTTAGTAGAATCTGGAAGTTTCAGTTTCTTTGTCTTAAATTTAGAAATTCATTTTTCTTTGGTTAGTTATCCAAATGAACTGTGTTACCTATTGATTTGAAGCTCTAGATGTCCTCTTTAAACTCATAAAATTTCATAGAAAAATGCGTTCATTTGATATATGAAATCATTGCGTGAACGTTGCTGCCTCTCAGCACTCGTTTTATCTCAATTCCAGATCTTACTTCCAACTTTGGAAAATCATAACAATTCAGATAATTAAACAAATAATACTTTCTTAGTATTTATTTAAATATCTATATCTTAAATTTAATATTGCCAAATTTTAGACTAAAACTCGTTGATTTAGGTGTCAAAATCATCGTCATATCACCACTACCTCAGAACAGGGTTATAAAAACATACACCATGCATACTAGCATATCATCCCATAGTGTCATGTAACTCATGTAGCTTATTATACAAACTTAATCATTAACATTTACTCTCTTCCCTTGAGAGGATCCAGCACCTAAAACATAGTTATGCATGTGGAAGGAATGAGATTTTATAGTAATCCCAATAGCAAGCTACACAAACTATAATATCACGCATGAATAATTGGATGCTTAATATGTTATCATGAGATGGGAGCTACTTCATAATGGTACACAAGAAAAATATAATATGCATATTATGATGACATAACTTGCAAGGAGTTGCAATTATTCATACTTCATCATAACATGATGACATAAGCTCAAGCTCAACCAAACACTATAATCAACAAATAAGCAAAACAGTTAAACAAACATGAGTTATAGTTTGGTATCCTTGCTACCTCTTAGCTATCTTGGTCAAGACCTTCTTGGAATAATTTCCTTCCTTCACAAATTTCAAAACCTAGCCATTACACAATAATATCAAGTTACAACTCAACTTGAACACAAACCAAGACTAGGTTTTCACTAGCTCCCTTTCTTTCTCTACTTTATGTATCTTACTTCCATCTTTCCAAATTAAATTGTCTTGGTTCATTTCCACATAATTTTTCATGTAGAATCCAAATATGAAATCATAATTTCCAAAATCAAATCATATCACTTGCTACAGTACCAAACCGAAGTGAAGCCCTTGATTCCCAAAAATTCACATTTTGATTCCAATGCTTCCAATACTTGTTCTCCTACTTTATCCCCACACAATTTTCCATTTTAAACTCATTGGAAGAATCAAAATTATGAAATTCCATCATATGAACAGTGCCACATACAGTACCAATAAGAACACAAAACCCTATATCCAAACATACTTGTATTCCTAAGCTTAAACACTTGATCCTTGCTTGTTTAAGCTTATCTAAATTATCTATAACATAAAAGTCATATTTTAACCATATATGAGCAGCACTTTCAGCAGCAACCATAAGGGAAATATAGCAAAAAAAACCCCTTAAAACCATGAGCTAAACTACTAGAACAAAGCTCAAGATCAAGGGAGACGATTACCTTGATTGCTACTTCACTTTGTGTGCTTCTTTCTTGGTTGAATGGAAATTTTTCAAGAGTTTCCCTATGGTTTACCATGCATGCCAAAGTGATCTAAATAGGGGGTATTTATAGAGAAATTTGGGTTGGAATGGATGGCCAAGATTGATTTGGTTACTATTTGATCCGAGGGATCACATTTAATCTTGGATTTAACTTTTTCTAAAAAGAATAATTATGACATCATGTGGGACAGATCATGGGACACCTGATAGGGGTATGTGGTGTGATTTCCATTTAAGGAAGCTTCTGAAAAAATTTTAGTCCAATCTGGTATCGACAGAGTAGTTTCACAACAACAAGACTGTGTTCTGTTCCTAATTTTTTATAATATACCAGGATATGTATTATGTCCTGAAAATCAATGTCTAGGCTTCTAATACCATTGACAATGTTAGACTGAGTATTTATCTATATCTATCCCTTGGAAAATAACCAAAATACCCTTGGTATCCTTTCTTGCACTGTACCAACCCTAAGGGCATAATTGTCATTTTACCCCTCTTTACACTTTCTTATGGCATATAATGGCTCTAACTAATCATATTTATACTATGTGCCACATTTTTGGTATATTTAGAATGACTAAAATGACCTCCATCTATCACTGGTATAGTACGGGTATCTAGGGGCATTTTTATAATTTCACACTTTTCCTGAACTGCTCTGGTCTCTGGCCCACTTAACTGTGCAACCACCTTAATGGGATCATGATTGCACCATTTGGGCCTCAGTATGGGCTTATTACCTATATTGCCTTTATGGCCCAATTCATAATACAACTCTCCTGATCCTATTTATCGGGTATTTTATTTCACTGTAAAATCCCGTATGGCTTCTACATGATTTCTTTTCTGACTCTGTCAATTTTATAAATTCTTATATTAAATGTATGAATTTTCTATAAGGCCTTATCTGATTCTAAGAGATGAAAAATACTGTAATAATTCCTTCTGACTTCATGAATTTATATCAATTAATCAGGATATCAGATCAAAATTCTGTGTTGCGTTAAACTGACCGAAATATTTTTGTCTATCTACTGGTAAAATGTGGATCTGATATGATTTTGGACATTTTTGGCCTATTTTGGCTCAATTTTTTCATATTTACATTTAGGTCCCTCAACTTTTGAATAATTGCACTTTAGTCCCTAAACTTTTCATTAATTACATTTAGGTCCCTCCTTTTTCTTCTACTTTCACTTTTTACCTTTAAACTTTTCAATTTTCATTTAGGTCCCTATTATTTCCTTAGTTATTAATCCTTCCCTTTTCTCTCTCAACTTGATACAATTTATTTCAAGAATCTTATATCTATTGCAGATAAATTGTGTACACATATCAGATAAGAAAATTGGGGATATGACATCCAAGTAAGTACAAGGATGATTAGTTAGAGTCAGTATATGCCCTGATAAAGTACAAAGAGGTGTGAAATGACAATTATGCCCTTATAGTTAATATAGGGCAAGAAAGTGCACTAAGTGTATTTTGGTCATTTCTCAAGGGATGATTGGTAGATAAATACTCAGTGTAACAATGTTAATGGTAGGAAAAACCTAAACACTAGTTCTCAGGACAAAATACATATTCTAGAAAATTATAAAAATTGGGAACAGGAAACAGTCTAGATCTTGTGAAATGCCTAGATCGGCACTAGACTAGACTGTAATTTTTTCTATCAGTATTTATACTTTTCTTTAGCCAAACACAACCCTAAATGATGTAATGGATGATATCATTAATGATGCTTGTAGGGAAAGTTTGATGGAAGGTTGATTATGGACATTAGATCAAATAGTAACAAACTAATCTTGGCCTTCCATTTTTACCGAATTTTATCTATAAATACCCATCAATTCCATACCTGTTAGGCAGTTTAGAAGCCTTGGGGAACCCCTGCCAAAATTCACTTTGAAGCAACAAAGAAGCATACATATTAGAGCAACAAGAAATGTAACTAGTTCCTTTGATCTTGGACTTTGTTCTAGCAAGTTTGCTCTTATATTTAAGAGGTTTTTATGGCACTTTCCCTTTGATGTTGCTGCTAGTTATGCTATTCATATGTGGTGGGAATATGAATTTTATGTTATGGATAGTTTACACAAGCTTAAACAAGCTAGAATCAAGTGGTATTAGCTTGGAAATTCAAGTATACATGTAATTAGGGTTTTGTGTTCTTGGTTGCCACTGTACGAATCACTACTCATATGTTAGAATTTCATGATTTTGATGATTCCAATGGGTTTCTAATGGAAAATTATGTTGGTTTATATCCTCATCCTCAATGACTAAAGTAGTAAAACAAGTAGTGGAAGCATTGGAATCATAATAAGAATTTTTGGAAAACAAGTGGAGGCATTTTGGTTCTATACAGTAGCAAAGAATGTGGTTTGATTTTGGAAAATATGATTTTATATTTGGATTCAACATAAAAAATTATGTGGAATAAACCATGAGAATGTATTTTATAAAGATGGAAGCATAAGTCATAAAGTAGACAAAGAATGGAATCTAGTTAGAACCTTGTCTTAGAATTGTTTTGAAGTTGAGTTGTAACTTGATGTTACTTTGTAATGGCTAGGTTTTGAGATTTGTGAGGGAAGAATACCATCTCAAGAAGAGTTTACCAAGGATAACTTACGAGGCAGGAAGAATACCTAACTATAATTTCATGTTTGTTTGATTGTATGCTTGATTGTTAGTTATGATGTTTGGTTGAGCTTAAGATGATACTTTAATGATGATGATGAGGTATATGAATGAATGCAACTCCTTGCAACTAATGTCATGACAATATACATGTTAGAGTTTGCTTATGTTTGAAGAAGTAGTTCCCATCTCATGTTTAAATGTGGATGTTTGAATTTGTGTAATAAGTTATGCTTACTACTTGGCACTATGAGATGACTTGATGGGATACCTAGCATATTATAGTGTGTTGGTATTATGAGGCAGTAACCTTATGATGGTAATTAGGATGACTTAAACAATGAGTTTAGATGCAAACTTTTGTACACAAATAGCTAAGATACAGAGCTTTAAATGGACACCAAAAACTTCTCAATTGGTTAAGTTTTCGATTTAATATGATTTTTTTAAGTTGGAGGTAAAATCTGGAATTGAGATAAAGGTAGTGACTGGAGGTAGTGACATTTAATCACTAATTTTACATAGTAAATGAATGAATTTCTCTACAAAATTTTACAGACTTAAAAAAAACATCTGGAACTTTAAATCCATAGGTAACACGTTTCAGTTGGACAAGTAACTAAGGAGAAATGAATTTTTGTATATAAGGCAAAGAAGCTGGAACTTCAAAATTTACTAAATAAATAGTATTTTTCAACGAATAAATTTATTTCAATTGGATAATGAAACCTCAATTTTATATTTGTCCTTCAAAGTTGAATGAAAGAGCTTCCATGAAAAATTGGAACCACTCCATTTTGATTTTTATATATTTAATTATGAATTTTGAAAATTGGGAATGTATTTAGGATTACAAAATGAATAGTACCCGAGAAGCATTCTCTTAAAAATTCAAATTTCTAAAGCAAAGAGAGATGTATTTGGTTCAAATTACTTCCAATTGAGTATAATTGAGGTTAAAAATAAGGATACGATGCAACCCTATCATTCTTCTTAAGGATCCCTTTTTATTGGAATTCTAGCAAATCAGTGACAAAACTTTTGAAAACCTTAGTGAAAGTAAAATGGGTTTTAGGTTTGATTGATTTTTTGATGCAATAAAATAAGTGTGCAATAAAGTAAATATCTTTTTATTTTTGATTAAGATGGAAAATGAGTGGATTGTGAAAGAAATATGTTAAGAAAGACTCTTAAATATAGAAACCTATTTATCCTTTCTCTTAATTTCATATCGGAATTTTAAAATCACTAAGTCTTTAAATAAAATGCCAATCGATCAATTGAGTCCAGAACATTAACATTCCTTAAACTCTTTTGATCTAAGATAGCTCAAGAACTATTAATGGACTATTAAAAACCACTTATTGTGTAATTAAATTAGATGATAAAAATGCCCTCAAATGATCATCGAACGATGACCACAGATTTCAAGCAATCAAATTAGTTAGCAACAATCGTTAGTAATACCCCAATTATCCAGAAATCAATTTGAAATATTCATATTAAAATCAACATTCAAATTATCAAAATTCAATTATAAAACTTAATCTAAGAATAATATGTCAATATTCAATCCCTACTCACACAATAAAAACCCTAGATCTAGGAATTCCAAAACATGAAAAAGGTAGAGATTAAAGCAGAAAACTCCCCAGTGCAGTGCAATCCATGAGCTCAAGATATGCGATCCATCACCAAGAGACTAAAGATTTAGCCTCTCATGACTCCTACTGTGCTATAATCACTGCTTAGATATGATGCCACTAAGAAAGCAGAAAAACATTTATGGAAAGATGAATGATGAAAGATATGTGTGTAGGCTGTAGAGAAAGTGTTGAGAGAATGATTGAGTACTGGTTCTTAGCTTTATCAGGTAAAAACTAGTCTCCATTTGTGTTTATGGCTTCCCACTACTTTTAATGCTAGAATGGCCTAATAAAAAATGGGCAGCTTCCCTAGTTGTTTTCTTTGGTTGCGACCAGATCCTATTTTTGGTCACGACTTGTAAATGTAGGAAAACTTCCCACAAGAAATGACGTCGTAACCTGTAGACACTTTGGTCATACCTAAAGGGCACAGAAGCTACCTTTCTTGATTTTGTTGTATTTTCTTTTCTGCTCACATTAGTCCTTGGTTCTCCTCCAAAATACCTGTAATTCAACATTAAACCTCACTATAAAAGTCCAACTATTTAATAAAGAATGACATATATGCAGTTTGAAGAAGTTAATTTGCCATTTTACCCTTAGATAAGCATATTGCCAAACACAATCATGTATTACCACAAAAACACAATTGTAGGCATAAAATGAATGGTAAAGTTGTCACAAAAATCTTAAAATGTCACAGAAACCATACACAGTTTGTGTCTTATCCATTCCTCCATACTTGAACCTTTGTACTCCTAAGCAAAGAAATGAAGTACACCTAAGTTAATGCTATTAAATCAGAGGTAACAACATAATCCATAGTTACACCTTAAAACAATTAATGCATTATCTTTTTGGGAATGCAAGAGTGATAATATGAGCAATGCCAAGTAATCAACTATTAAATAAAATCAACCTTAAGTATATGAGTGCAATAGATTCTCTATGAGGGTGTAAGTGTTTAGCTCTCTATATCCTCTCATTGTTAGGGTTCTTTCACTCATATTCAAATTGGAAAACATCCTACCATATGCTTGTAATGGCTCTAAACCTCATCAACTGTATAACACTTATGCAAATAATAAAGAGGTCTTTTAAGGGTGAAATGATGGAGATAGGCCACATGGAATAGAATATGAAGGATATAATGCATTTAATAATGAATATATAGCATGAATTCATGTATTCAGACATGTAAAGGTGGTAATTGTGCTAAAAGGAGTTGATAATAGTGCATCATTCATTTCTCTTTTCCTTCTTTATTTTTTCTTACACTATCTCTTTTTTTATTTGGCACCTTATACATAGAAAATGTAGCACAACATCACAATAATTACTTTTTTTTCTTTTTGACATGAATAAAAATGATGTTATAGCATATATGACTTTCTATAAAAAATGATGGAAAGAAAAAGTGATGGGCTCAAAGGGGTGACTGCATATATAATATGTTCAGGCTTGTGTTTAGGAAAAAATAGTTTAGAAATGAATGTCTCTATCATATTCAATAACATAAATGCGAGTAATTTTTAACTCAGAGCTAAGACAAGTTCTAGAGGATATAAACAAATTGAATAATCACTCAATATAGAAATTTAGGCCCAGAATCCTTCCTACTAAGGCTTTCATATAAATTGCTCATAAGCTAAGGTCTCAACCAATGTTCATCATTCACTAGGCATTAAAACACTTATCACAATTGAAAACCTTCTTAAATGATAAATTAAAAGTTCCAAAGTAATCACTCATAATCATGAATAATCCCAAATCTAACAGTAAAAACTTAAGTGTTTCCCATTCAATTTCAATTTTAAAAAAATCAAGTGTGACAATGGTTTCTATAAACTATTTATGCAAAAGGTTAAAAATAAGAGGGCAAAGAATCATTTATAAAACCTTAGTAGCTCAAGAGAAATCCTTCTATACAGCATTGCAGAAAGCAAAGAGAAGGTAAGTGGATATTTTCACACTCAGGTCATGACTTAAAGCGGTGGAGGTGGTGACCAAATTTTACAGTGAGTGCTTGTTCTGAACTTACAACAACTACTCATGACCAGGAAAGATTAAGTCACAACCCAAATAAGTAGAGAGATATTGTCATGACCTAATGCACTTGTGTCATGACTTATTTTCATATAGAGCATATTAAGTCTAAAATTCCATATCAGTCGCGACCATACAACACATAGGTCATGACGAAAGACCATAGAGACTACCACTTGATAGTTTTCAAGCCCCAAAACATCTTTGACACTAAAACCTTTTTAGCTATCTGCAAAAGAGTTTAACTTGGGGATCTAATTATTAGCAATTCATCATACATTAAGATCAAAAACAAAAAATTTTGTGATAAAATATTGGATTAATCGAAGAATTTTACATTAAATTAGCACAGAAACAAGAACATCTCCCCCACACTTAAACTTGATAGTGTCCTCACTGTCAAAAGAGCTGTATAAACAAAATCAAGATAGAGAAACAAAGAAAATCAAGGTATATATATTGAACAGGAGCAATAACCATAATGATAGGTTAATCATCAACATCCCTCTCAATTCAAAGAAATATACAAAAAACATAGCTTCTAGACTATGTATCCCCTACTTTGTGCCTTTAATAACATGGTCTTGCTCATTCATTCTAGTAGCTACACCTCTATCTTCTCTAGCATCTGTAGTTCTTGGCCTTGAAGATTCACCCGGTCCCTCTTGAAAGAAGGCATAGGTAGGAATATTGCTCTTGAAGAATGCCTCTTCAAATGCTGGAGGCAAAGCTATATTAAGGGACTGAGCAATCTTAAGAACCAAAGGATCATTAAACTATTATCTTATAAGTTCTTGGTTCATAATGATTGCTCTATGCTCCTACACCTGTGAAGTGACTTCAAGCAATTAATAAGATATTACTGCAAGCTAGTCATACAAGTTAGAGTCTCCCTCAGTAGCTTCCTCCTTAATGGGCTCTCCCTCCAAATTCCCCTCAACTACCCTCTTCCCTCTCTTTACACTCCTTAACTCACCAGCTTTCTTATTAGCCTTCAAAACATTATAATATTTGGTGGTAGAAAGTTCAAGGAAATAGTCATTTTTTAGGGTAGGGACGGTGAACTTACACAAATTAGTAAGAAATAAGGGAAAAAAAGGAGAGCTATTGCAGAATTTATACAATGGTAAATGGAGTTATATATAATATGGGTGAGATCAACTGGTTGCTGTGTCATTAACAAATAAAGTAGAATGGCTCTTTCCTCATTAATATTTGAAATGTGAGCTTAAGGAATCACATCATAAGTCATAAAATTAAGTCAAATTCTCTCTTAATCATTCATGATCTTCCTCTCTAAATATCTCTTCTAACCCCAAAAAGTCTATTCTACTTCTTCCCCTCCTAAGATGGCCAAAATAGAATCCCAAGGGACCTTATCTAAATGATTTTTCAAATAATGAAATCGACATTTAGATAGAGTAGAAAGTTTACAAAAGGCTTTAATGTCAAAATCATCAATGAAATTTTTTTTATTTTGAAATTCAATCCCAAAAGATTCCTCTAAAGCAGATGTAATGTAGAATTCCATCACTAAAGTAACATTAACCTTAGATCTCTTTTTCAATAATTCCTTAAACCCTTGCTCTAAGGCTAACTTATAAAAGTCAAAATCCTCTGTTACTGGAAATTCTTTTTCTTGTACCATGCCTCTGTTGTTGAACATGGCTTATGTTGTCTTCCAGTCTAACTTAGTAGGGGCTCTTGATGAAGATCTTTTACTCATAGAGGCATTCTTTGTTTGAACCATCTTTGATTTCTATAGGAAAAGAGTGGGATAGTTTGAATATTCAGTCAAAAGAGAAATAAACAATTGCTAGGGCGTAGAAATTAATACACATAAGTTGATGCCAGAGGAAAAAAGAACAAAAATGCTTCAAGAACATAGAGAATGGTACTGGAAGGAGAGAAACAGAAATGTAGAGCAATCTGAAATGGAAGAAACAAGGTAGAAGAACATTGTGAAAGAGAGAAAATTGAAGTAGAAGATAGGCGCACAACAGTTAGGGTTATGGGGTATGTGGGCCAGGGAAGTTTAAAAGGGCTAAGGACCAAAACGCAAAGCTAAATACTTTAACAAGGTCGTGACAAAAAATGTTTCAAGTCACGACCAAAGTACTTAGAGAGTTCTTGTCGCTACTATAATGTGCATAAGTCATGACCCAACTACACAGAGAGGTGTTGTCGCAACTTCAATTCTCTCACATCGTGACTAAAAACACAGAGAGCTAACTTCTTCCCAAAACCATATTAGTCACAACTGTATGATATATAATCATGACCAGTTTACAATACCAAACTATCTTCTTCTTCTCCCAAATGACCCTACCCATTTCCATAGTAAATCAATCACAAAACTCAATGCAATTTTAACAATGAAGCTCACAGTCACATTCAAATCATTCATCGTAGTACAAGGAAAGTAAAGATGACAAGATGGGTAAGCTAAAATCATGCATGCGTGTGTGGATGGAAAGATAATTGAACAAAAAGTAAGTCACTGAGGAATTTTATTCAAAAACCCTAAGAAACAATAAACAAATAAATTAACTACTACTTCTACTGGTTTATCCCTTTCCAATCACCAAACTATCATATGAAACAAGATATTAGCAAATTATAATAGCATATGAAAAGTAGGATAAAGGAAAGGGACGACCTGACCTCACGATGGTTATGGGAACTCATATAATTTTGAGAGATGACTGTTTGATTGAAGAATCTTCCCTATCGCTTTTTCTCTCCACTCTAGCATCCCAAAATCATATACTTTGACCACATTGCAAAATCCATCCAAGCTTGCCTTGAATTTTTCCTATTTAAACTTGAACTTGCCCAACTGTGGTTGGTATATATTAACAACAAACTTAGGTAGTGTTCCCTTTATATCCTTTGTATATTCTACTTCTTCAAGTGCTACACACAGTTGAGGTTGGTATAATACTACAACATACTTAGGATCACTCTGCTTTGATTAATTCAGACTCTCGATCATGCTTTCAATCTCCTCAAATATTACACCAAGCTTAAGTTGGTCTACTACTATAACATAGTTGAGATAAGTCTCTTTCATTCATGCATCATTATTTGAGATCAAATCATTTAAAATCCTAAAGTTTGAGAGGTAATTATTAAATGTGAGTGAGGATAAGTAGAGTCAGAACATATTGGACCTTTAAATAAATCAGCTGAATATGGAATTGAAAGAATTTAAAATTCACTGGTAATGTTTGCCATTTCTAGTCATGACCTCTCAGGCTTATCTTTAACTTCTCTTTGTGACTCAAACTGATAGTGAGTGTCTCTCAAATATTTGGTAACAATATAGTCATGACTTGGAATCATAGAGAGACTGCTTCTCAGCAACATGATATTCTGTTATGACTTTATCATCCTCACGTCACGACTAGACGTCTTATGAGTTTTTGGTCGTCACAAAACAATCATCATGTTGCGAGTTTATTGCACAAAGTCTCCCTCAGCAAGTTTATTTATAGTCATGACTTAGAGGTCTTTACGTCGTAACTTGGGATCACATAAGCTCGACCCCTGATTGTTTGTTCTACTTCCAACTTTCACAATGTCTTGTATTCATGTAAAATCACTTATAAATTCCTTTACAAAAACATTATCACTAGAGAATGATGAAATTGTATCAAAATTAGATGGGCATGAGAAGTCTTTAGAAGATGAAAGCATGCTATTTACATCAAAACAATTAAAACATGATGCATTACCTTCACAAGAGCAAGGGAAAGAATAAATAGAGGAAAGAGATTCAAAATAGTTATCATAAGCACTCAAAGATGAATTTGAATCCACATGCTCTTGAAATGTTTCATGGAACTTTTAGGAATCATCCCTAGTTTTTTCAATAGCATAATCAATGGCATTTAACCCAGCTAAAGCAGAATTATCAAAAGGATATTTCATTGCTTTGTTCATATTGAAAGTTACTACATGTCCTCTAACCTCTATTGTAATGGAACTATCCTTCATACTAATTATTGTCTTAGAAGTTTGGATGAAAGGTTTGCCTAGGATCAAAGTACTCTCATTTACTAGCTTATTAGACATATCCAGAACATAGACATCAGTTGGGAACACTAAATCCTTAACCTGCACTAGAATATCCTCAAGAATTTCCTTTGGATACCTAATTGATCTATCAGCTCATTGGAGCACTACACTTGTATCTCTAAGATTATTAATACCTAAGGCTAAGTATATTGACCAAGGCATTACATCAATGGTAGCCTCTAGATCTAATAACGCTCCCTTAATATGAACTTTGTCTATAGTGCATAGGATTGTTTAAGATCCCGGGTCTTGACACTTAACTGGTAATTCAGCCTTAAAAAGTGATGACACATTATCACTACCTAAATTCTCTCAAGAGGCCTAACCTTTTTCTGATCAGCACATAATATTCTTTTAAAAATTTAGCATACTTAGGTTTTCTTTTGAGGAATTCAACTATAGGAATATTTATTTTAATTTTACTAAAAAGATTGTAAGCATCTTTTGGAAATTTAGGGTCAATCATTTTGTTTCTAGCAAAGTAAGCTTTAGGAAAAGGAAGATAGGCTCCTTGCTTGTTCGACTCCGCCTCCTTCTCTGCTTGTTTCCACCTGTATGTTGAACTTGGTATTATCACTTCCTCTTCTTGCTTCTCTTATATTTCCTCTTGTGAGTTTTCCTGTTGGATTGCTTTCTTAATCATAAGCTGATGTTCTTTCTCACTTTCTAATTTCCCAATTTTTATGTTATATCCTAAATTTTCCCTATCTGTATAGTACTGATAGTGGAAAGAGGCTTACAAAGGATTATGATGAAGGTTAAACGAAATAATAAAGGTTAGATAAGTCTTAAAGAAAGAGAAGGACCTAAACGCAAATTGAAACAGTTTAAAGGCTAAAAGTTAAAGTAGAAATAAATGTTGGGCCAAAAGTGGTAATTTCCAAAAGTGTATGGACCTAAATGTAATTAAGCAAAAAGGCACAGACATAAATGTAATTATGGAAAAGTTCAGCTATAAAAGGCTTAAAACTGCCTGTAAGTATTTTAGTCCCATATTCCATCAGTAAATAGAGGAAGTCATGCTGGGTAATCTGGCATGATACATAAATTTTATTAGGGCTTCAGATAGCAGAAAATTATCTAATAGTCTAAAAGTTATCTGAATTTTTATTAGATTCTACGGACATCAGATATATATGGGGGAATTATAGGAAAGTGTGCCTTACAGTGTTAGATGTTATGAATCTGACAGAACTCCAGAAGAAGTTCTGTATAAAAAGTTATTTACATATTAATGAATTTTAACGGGAGTTTGATAACACCCGTGATCCGATAATAGAACTTATCGGTATGTGAGCCTAGATGAAATGAGACTAAATGACCTCACATATAGGCCCATGATGACACCAAGAAGGGCCCAAAATCTAGGGTACCAGTCCATTAGTAGAAGGGGCTAGTGTCCAAAAACAGTGTGAAATTATGAAAATGCCCCTGGATGCCCAGATTGTACCAGAGATGGATGAAGGGCATTTTGGTCACCTGGGACAGGCTAAAAATGTGGTACATAGTATAAATATGATTAGTTGAGCCCAGATACACCTTGAGACAGTATAAAGAAGGGTAAAATGATGATTATGCCCTTAGGGTCAATATAGTGTGAGAAAGGACACCAAGGGTATTTTGGTCATTTCCTAAGGAATGGATGGCAGATAAATACTTAGTATAACCATGTCAAGGGTATGAGAAGCCTAGACATTGATTTCTAGGACATAATACATATCCTGGTATATTATAGAAAAATTCAGAACAGAAAACAGTCAGGTTGTTGTGAAACTGCTCTGATCGGTACCGGATTGGACTAGAATTTTTCCAAAAGCTTCCTGGCATGGTGATCATGCCACATAACCCCTTGAGGTGTCCCTTGAGATGTCCCACATGATGACATAATTATTCTTTTATGAAATGGTAAAATCCAAGATTAAATGTGAGCCTTTAGATCAAATAGTAACCAAATCAATCTTGGCCATTCATTTTTCATGGATTTTGGCTATAAATACCCCCTCATTCTGAAGCAAACTGTGGCTTCATGGACCCTTGGGAAAACTCTTGCAAAATGAAAATTCAAGCCAAGACAAAGAAGATTCAAGGTTCCAAAGTTTAAGCAAGTTAGAGATTAAAGGTACGCAATCTCTCCTAGCTTATTTTCCTTTGATTTGTGAGCTTGAACTTGTAAGGGATTGGAAGACACGCAGTGGAAATTAATTTAAAAATTTTTTCATTCCTTGCCAGGATCTACCGTATGTGTTTATGCCAAGTGGGAAGAAGTATTACCCTTAGTGTGCCTCAGCGACTTCCACAGCTTTCGGTCACGACATTCACAGCTTCTCTCTGTGGCTCGTGCTCCCTTTCTGATCACAAGAAGTCGACGACTCAGGTCAGCTTCCTCTACTGGTATCCACATGAACAGCGTGCCAACCACGAACGACGTGCTAGCGTCTCTTGTCCCTCCAGGGCTTTCTCAAGAGTTCGTCCTCTCCGTCTCTATTTCAACAGTTTCTTATCTGCAAACCTTTTGCAGAGTTCCCTTTGGCCTTTCTATGTTCTATATGTTTCTCTGTGTAAAACGCAGCTCCTAAAATCATATATATAGGATGCTATGCATTTTTCTCTGTCAACCGAATTGGATTTTAGAGTTAATCTTATATTAATTCCAAAATTAATACAATATCATATATTGTATAATTTTATAAGAAACTAATTAAATAAATAATATCAAATTCGTCCCACAGATTTAATTACCCATTTATTTAATTTTAAATAAAGATGAAACTGAACTATATTTGATTTATTCTCATAAATCAAATTTGAGATATCCTATCAATTTGAATTTCAAATTTCAAACGTGATAGAGATTTAATTTATCCTTATAAATTAAATCTTATAAATATCTCTTATATGAGATATCCTATCAATTTGAATTTCGAATTTCAAACATGATAGAGATTTAATTTATCCTTATAAATTAAATCTTATAAATATCTCTTATATGAGATATCCTATCAATTTGAATTTCGAATTTCAAACGTGATAGAGATTTAATTTATCCTTATAAATTAAATCTCATATATACATATAATGTATATATACGAATTTATATATATATATACGAATATAAATATAAATATATATACATCTATCCTGGATCATTCATTGAATCTGGACATGTCTTAGATTTAATGAATCTGGACATCATAGCTCGTGTTGGGCTATTTTGTGTGCGACCCTGTAGGCCCATATGAAGTTGACAGTGGGCCATTTGCTATACTAGCCCACAAGTCGCAAGCGATCTCTAGCAAGACATAATGACTACCCAAATCATATGAGGATCGATAAACGATGTAACCTTTTATACAACCATATCATGTCCCTTCTGTCACGCGATATTTTGGTCATGGATGAGGCATGGATAATGTCATCCTCCTATTCCTGACCGTTACTTTCTCGATCCCTGAGTAGTCTGACTATAGAAATGGAACTACCTTTCCATTACAGTATGGCCATACATTTCTCAGACTCACTCATCGAGGGGCCCAGTAATATCTCTCTACGAATGTGAGGGACAAATTCCATCTTGACCATTCACATTCCTCCGCATGAAAAACCACTAAGGCTGAACATAGTCTATATGATCACTCGGTCAAAAGTGACTTTTGACTAGGTCAAAGCTGAGCATTTTGTCATGTAGGAATCCATGATGATCTCAGGTCAAAGGGCGTATTGACATGGTTTGTATATGAGAGAAGCTTATGACGTTACCCATGCAGTTCTCTCATAGCGGGTGGTCCAGCACCTTGTACTCTTACATGTGCTTATGACTTTGATTTATATCTCTATACATCTTCAAAGTCATACTGGTCTTATTTCATCTGTGCTCCCGCATAGATGATCGACCAGGGACATTTAGGATAATATCATGAATTATCCAAGGATGGTTATCATAGTAAACATGAAAATAATATGATAACTCAATTAATAAATTCATAAATCAATAATGTTCATAAGACAATGATTGGCCCCTAGGGCACGATTTCCAACAGAACTTAGGGTTTTAATGGGAGAAAAGTTGAGTTTTCTCTAAGGGGTGGTGCTGCCCAAAGACCTTAAAGGAAAGGGGAAAGAAGAAATTAAAGTTACAACCATATGATTGAAGCTTTAACAAGCTAGTTAAGTGGTTGGTTGTTGAATCAAATTGATATTCTTGACTTTGCCATGGTGTGACCTATTCAGTCTGCACTGTTCATGAGGGAAGAAAATTGAATTTCAATGATTTAATGTTTCCATTGAGTTTGTATGATGATTTTGTGTAGGATTGGAAAGGTTTTGAACCTTGAAAACATTAAAATCTCAAGGTTGTAGTCTTTGAGATTCCTTACAGTCACTGTTCACTCGCGTGAACAGTGATTGGAATTTCATGATTTTGATGGTTCCAATGGTTTTAAAATGAAAAGTTGTGTGGGGTAAAGTGGAGAAACAAGTATAGGAAGCATTAGAATCAAAATGAGAATTTTTGAAAGAATTGTATGCTTATGTTAAGTTCTGTACAGAAGGCCATGAAGGAGCTGGAATTTCATGATTCTAAGCTCATTAATGGATTCAAAAGATGAAATTGTGTAGGGTAAAGTCAAGACATCAATTGGTTCAAGAGCCAAGTGGATTAGTGAAAATTAGAGAAAGTTATGACAATAAAGAGTGTAACAAAGTTAGTCTTGAACATGGTTAGAGTTCATGAGTCCTAATGAGTTATGTGATGAATATGAATGTGTTTAGGAACATGAAACATCCAAGAAGATGTTGGGAAGTGATGGACATAAAGGCTTCATGGTTGGAAAGCTAGGGAGCAAGGGCTAAAGGTTAAGAGAAAAACTTAAGTGCAAGGTAGTGAACTTACCTCTTTATGTGCTTGATGTGGTATGCTTATGTGTTGACATGTATATGTTATTTGAATGATGTTGTGACATGATAAATGATGTTGAATGTATTGTGAATAACATGTTTCCATGGCCATGCACTTTATGTAAAAGTATATAGCATGATGGCATGTCACTAATCAAAGAAAGTTAATAAAATTACATATCACGCATTAGCATCCATCTTGCATATTTAAGTAGTAATGTTTGCTATTGAGATTACCTAGAATCTCACTCTCCCATAATCAACCAATTTAGGCCAAACATGATGGATAATGTATGCATGGAGAAGAGCTAAAGCATGAAGAATAAAAGTGAAGTATTTAAGATGTTAGCATATGCTATGCACTTTCCATGTATGTTAAAGCCATGTAAAGCATCTATTTATGTAATGAGATTGTATGAAACAATTATTGTATAACTCCATGATGTATATAAATTCAGAAAAAGCAAAAGAGATGATTTATGTATGCTGGAACAATTATGAAAAGTGAAAGAAAGGAAACTGAAATGGTAAAAACGTAGGTCCTAAAGCAGTTTTGTTGTGGCTTCAGTTTGACCTAGCAAATGAAGGAATTATTTCAAGAAATTTTATGAGCATGTAGTACACATCCAGAGCTTTAAGTTCATAGGTAGAATGTTTCATTTGGATGTGTATATCAAGAGAAATGAATTTCTAAAATAAGGGACCAGAATCTGTTTCCAGAGTTTTGACCAAATGAACAGTAACTTTCAACGAATAAACTGTATCAATTGGCTAATCATTTGGTCTGGAAATTATTTTTCCCTTAAATTTAAAGATGTTATCTTCATGTAGATTTTTGAACCACTTCACTTTGAGTTTTCTAGAATTAATTATGATTTTTTGAAGTTCATTGCGTAATCTAGAATACCATATGAACAGTAACCAGAGAAAGAGTAAAATTCCAGATTTGGCTAATGGACTTCCAAGGTCTTGTAAGTGATTCTAAATGCTACTGAATGGTCCCTAAGACGTATAAAAGTAAGGATGTTACATTTTATCTGTGACAATGATATATTTTTAGCTTTAAGGTCTTTCATTTCCTCCTTTGGTGCATCATCTTCCTTAAAGTGCACTTTTCTCCTACTTCTGAGGGATATAGCATTCAAACCCCTCGGATTAATAACAGTATTTAAAGGTATACTATGATTGCTTTTTGTTTAAATATTGTCATATCCTACTTTTTTCTATGTATAATACAGATGGTGGTGATGAATAGAAAGGGAAAATAATGCTTAAACAAAGGTATAAAGATGAGGGATTAAAATAAAATATCTAAAAGTTCTATGGTGCAAAGTGTAAAGTAGACAAACGCTTTGGGTCATTAAGTGATTATTGAAAATTGAGCCAAAAAATGCCCAAAAAGTGCCTGGAAACAAATTAGTCCCAAATTTTCCCAGTAAATAAAAAAAATTATTTTAATCAGTTAGACGCAATACAGAATTTTGATTTGAGGTCCTAAAAATATTATATTAATTTATGAAGAAAGAAAAATTAATACAGTATCCTCTGTACCTCAGAATTAGATGAAATTTGGCAATAAATTATTATAATTAATATGAGAATTTATGAAACTAATAGAGCACAAAAAGGAGTTATGTAGAATTTATTATGGAATTTATAGTGGATTAAAACACTTGATAAATATGTTTTAGGGAAATTTCTCGAGAGTTGAGCCTATGAAGGTAGTGGATCATGTAGAAGGCCCAAAATGATGCCTTATAGGCCCAATAATATTTTAAGATAAGTATGTAGGCCAAGGTAAATAAAGACTGAGAAAAATATAAAATTACAAAAATGTCACTAAGTGTGCCAATATGTTGTGTCAATGAGCCAGAGATAAAGGAAGGGTATTTTGGTAATTTGACCAAGGTTAGATAGTCAAGGAGAGTTCTCAGAATAGTTCACCAAGATCAGGGAATACTTTGATGATGTGTCAAAAAATGATAATTCCCTTTGAGAAATTAAAGTGAAATCGGGCCTCCAATAAAGGATCTCGAGGAAATATAGGAAATTTTTATCAGGACTTATGGATCTCAGAAAATTATGAGACTTTGCATGGCATTTATTTTATATTATAATGAATTTCTAAAAATTTTAAAACCATTAAAAGAGGTGTCTATCATTTATTTCAAAATGAGGATATTTTAATGATATCGGTATAAGGAAAGTGCACTATAATTTGTGCCAATTAGCTATTGGACCCAAGGAAGGCCTAGGGCAGCCTAATAAGTCCCAAAAATTTTCTTTTAGTCAAAGTCTAATAATGAATAATTTATGAATTTTTAAAAAAGAAAAGAAAAAGGAATAAAGTGAGAATTAGGGTTTGCACATGATAGGACCCACAAGACTTCACACATGGCATCTAAGGCAAGGGGAAGAAAATATTTTTGTCATGTGATCTTATCTCAAATTGGTTTATTGGGCAAGTTTGATGTAAGAGCAATTATGAGCCATTAGATCAAATAGTACACGATATTGGCTATTCATTTTCTATAGCAATCTATCCTAACTTATGGAAGAAAATTGAGAGCTTGAACTTAGGGTTTTTATGGAAGAAAATTGAGTTTTCTTTAAGGTGTATATGTTGTCCAAAAATCCTAGATGAAAGGAGAAAAAAGAAATTAAAGTTAGAGTATGTGATTAAAGCTTAAACAAGTTAGTTAGATGTTTGGTTGTTGAATCAAGTTGATATTCTTGACTTGGCCATTGAAGATGTATTTCAGTCTACACTATGAAATTTCAATGATTTAATGCTTCCACTCAATTTATATGATGATTTTGTGTAGGATTGGATAGGTTTTGATCCTTGAAAGCATTGGAATTGAAAGTTATAATTCTTGGAATTCTTCTCTGTTACTGTTCGCTCATATGAACAGTGATTGAAATTCATGATTTTGATTATTCCAATGTTTTTAAAATAAAAGGTTTTGTGTGATAAAGTAAAGAAACAAGTTTGGGAAGCATTAGAATTAAAATGAGAATTTTTGGAAGAACTGTGTGTGTTTTGTAAATCTGTTCAGAATAGTGCATAGGAGCTAGAATTTCATGATTCTAAGATCATAAATGGATTCAAAAGATGAAATTGTGAAGGATAAACTCAAGACATTAATTGATTCAAAGGCCAAGTCCATTAGTTAAGATTAAGGAAAGTTAATGTAGTTAAATGAGATTAATGTTCAAAAGAAAGTTAGATTGTAATGGATGGATGATTATGTGATGTTACGAATTGATTATGGACTCCAAAGAGGCAGCCACACATCCAAGAGAAGTAAGAAGAAAGAAGTAAAGCAAAATTAAAGTAAGAAGAAAGTCAAGTATATGAGGTAATAAACTTATCCTAAACTTGTATATATTGAATGTTATGCTTGGTTGTGTTATGGCTTGGTTGAATTGTGTCACATATATGTTTATGATTGAAGCTCTATTTCTATGATTACATTGGCCAATTGTACTTCATATGTTAAATAGAAGCATGCACATTACACAATGTTAACACTTTCACAAGTAAGCATAAGTATTTACATCAATGCATGCATTATTTAGTACTATTTGCTACTGAGATTTTCCTAAACATCTCACCCCTCCATATAATCCCAATCCCACAGGTTTGTTAATGATAAAAGATGATGAAGAAGCATGAAGAGAAGTTAGCGATTGGATAATGTAAATGTTATATGATGAATGCATAAATTGTTGCAAGTAATGATGTTATATGAAATGTTTAAGTCAAGAAGCTCATGATGTAATAAAAATAACAAATGATGAGATAAATGTGTAAAATTTTATAGACATTTAGTTAACATGCCAAGCTTCATTTTGACTCTAAGAATATTTTATTTCAATGTTTGTACAAAGAGATCAAATTTTCCAAATTTAGGGACTAGAAACTGTTTTCAGGATTTTTGACCAATTAAACAGTAATATTTGATGATTAAACTGTATTAATGGACTAAGAATTTTTTCTGAAAATTATTTTTTAATTAAATTTAAAGATGTTATCTTCATGTACCTTTTTGAACCACTTCATTTCAATTTTTCTAAAATTAATTATGATTTTTCCAAGTTCGTCGTTGATTATGGAATACCATATGAACAGTAACTTGAGAAGAGTAAAAATTTTAGATTTACCTAATGGACTTCCAAGGTATTGTGACTGATTCTAAATGCTACTGAACGATCCTTAAGATATACGAAAGGAAGGATGTTTCAAATATCACTCACTGTATTGAAAAGTTGAGTTAAATGACTTGTAATATCAGCATTCTTATAACTTAATTCATAAAGTTTTCCTGTGTATATTTGCATTATCATTATGCATACTTTGAAGAATTGAAGCTATAGAGGTAAATTGACCATCATTCTCTTTTAGCTTGTTATCTATATTAGTCATTCTACCATCCATATTGTTCACTTGTGTAGCCATACTCTTCAATAATTCAGAAGTTTCATTTGGTCTTGATGCTGCTAAGGCATTAGGTTTAGCAGGAACCATGGACCTTGCATTACTTTGGTAATTGCTTGATGAAGTACCACTACCTTGGATTAGTTTGGCCTATTTTCCTCACTCCCTACCTAAAATTTGGGTGGTCTCTCCAACAAGGATGTATGTATTAGAGTATTGATCTCTGATGAGGGTAGATTGTCATGATCTGATCTATCAAAATAAAGTTAATTGCACCTAATATAATATAGTATAGGGTACAACCATATCATTTTTTTTGGTGAGCCTTTTATTTGGAAACCTAGCTGATTAGATGTAAAAATCAATGAGAAACTTGAGCAGGTAAAATAAAATGGTTTTTGGGGTTTTAGGGATTGATGCAATAAAAGTAGGGTACAAAAAAGTAAATATTTAAGATGAAAACGAGTTGGTTTAGTTGTAAAATATGTTATGAAAGACTCTTGATGATGAAAACGTATATATCCTTGCTTTCACATTTAAAACTGGAGTTTATAAGCGACTAAATCTTAAAGAAAACCTCAATCAATCAATTGAGCCCAGAACCCTAATTTTCCTTAAACCCTTTGATCAAAGATGGTTTAAGAACTATTAGCAAACTGTCAGACATAACTTAGCGTGTAAATTGAATTGGATGATGAAAATGCCCTCGATTGGTCATCGATTGAAAACCCTAGATTTCAAGCAATTGAATTAGTTAACAATGATCGTTGATAATAACCTAACTTTCTTAAAATCGAAACTGAAAGATTCTATTAAAAAGCAAATGTTCAAATCATCCAAATTCGATTACAAAGTCAAATATGAGAATGATCAATTCATATTCAAAACTTGCTCATAAAACGAAAACCTTAGGTCTATCAGCAATCATAACATGAGAAGATACAAATTAGAATAGAAGAAACTCCCTGTTTTAGTCCATGAGCTCAAGATATCTGATTCATCATCAAGAGACTAAATATTTAGCCTCTCATGACTCCTACTGTACTACAATTGTTGTTTAGATGAGATGCCTTAAAGAAACAAGGAGAAGATGATAGATTGTTTGTGTAGAGAGGTGGAGAAATCTGTGGACAGGTATAAAATGATGGAAGATGTGGAGAAATTGATCAGAGTGTTAGAGTATTGCTTCTTAGCCTAATCAGGTCAAAATCTAGCCTCCCTGTTGACAGCAGCTTTCCTGTCCTTTTATTTCTACATGACCTAATTCAAAATGAGCAGTTTCATCGATTTTGTATTTTAGTTGCTACCAGATCCATGTTTTGGTTGCGACCTATAAACATAGAGAGGCTTCCAGAAGAATCAAGGTCGCGACTAGCGGGCTCTTTGGTCGCAACTAAAAGCTGCAGGAGCATGATTTCACTGTCATTATGTAACATCCTAATTTTCTTACATCTTAGGGACCAAAAGGTAGTATCTGGAACTACTCTTAATGTCATTGAAGTCAAATTACATAATCTGGAATTTTACTCTACCAAGTACTGTTCACTGTGCAAATTCCAGATAAGTGACATGACTTCAAAAAATCATAATTAAATCTAGAAAAATTGAAATGAAGTGGTTCAAATTGCTACACAAATATAACTTAATTCTCTTTCAGGGAAAATAACTTGTTGACCATGCCTTGACCTAGTCAATATCAGTCAATGCTCAAAGTTTTTTGTTCATCCAGTATCCTTCCTTGATTCCAGTATTTTGGCCCCAACTTTGGAAAATCATATCTCCACTTGTAGAAATCCAAATGAGACATTCTATATATTAAATTGAAGCTTGATATGTCTACTAATTAATGGTAAAATATCATACATTTATTTAACCATTTACTATTTTTAATTACAACTCAAATTTCACTATCTCCCTATGAGTTAGTGTTCATAGTGACAATTTCTAGCAACTAATTATACATACATCAATCACATATCAATCATGCTAAATAATTATTAACTTCTTTTCATGCATCTTTATCTCCTCCATCTTGATAAGACCTGCTGTAATTGAATTGATATGGAAAGGGTGAGATTTCAGGGGAAATCTCAGTAGCAAACGGAAACCATACAATGTATACAACTATTTGCTTGATGTTACTATGTGTGCACTTAATGATCATGCTTGTAAAATGATAACTTACATGCTTCCATGTCCCTTAATTATAACATATGGCCATAGCATAAAAAAAATAGAGCATTACTTAATGATACATGCTTCATATCATCAAAGTAAGTAAACATCACATAAAACATCCAAGCAACATAAGCATACAAGTAGGTAAGTTTACTACGTGATGTGTAGCTTTTCCTCTAGCTCATATCCTTTGCTCTAAGATTCCTTCTTTTTATAGGTCAGAGCCTATACATAGCATAATAATATCTTAATTATTATCCTATCCAGTATAGCTCTACTTAACTCATGCTGAAATTGAGGTAATATCCTTAATCTGACAATCCTCTAACTTTCTTTATATCCACGACTAACCTTATTAAGAGAGAAATTTCTCTACTCTAACTATTAATTTCATAATAAAAATCCTCTAATTTATTAGATTAGGGACTAGAATAAATTACTTACCGTATTCCTAAACTTGCCAAGTCCCTAAACTCCTTGTATTGCTCATAACTCCTCCATAACTCCTCATTTCTTCTTCCTTCCTTTTTCTTCCTTTATTTCTTTCTCTTTTTCTCTCTTATTTCTCTTTATTTTCCTTGCATGGCCATGAATGAAATGGAAGGGGGTGGGGTATTTATAAGTGGAGGGAGGTGGAATGGATGACTCAGATAGAATCGCGATGAATGGCTCAGATCGCTTAGCTTTCTCAAGAAGCTCCGCCTGCATCATCACAATGACATCATCATCCTATATGACTCATACAAAATAACATCATCAATAGAAACCTCACGTGCTTAGGTGGCATAATAGTAGGGCCCTTGAGACACCTCACCAATTTACTCAATGTTTCTAGATAATTCTATAGTCTTTTCCCAGAATAAATGGCTGAGATCATGCCATGTGTCCTTAGCTTTTTCTTCTTTCCCTAGACTCATCCCATATGGTACCTTGTGGGTCTCATGAGGACACCTTTCATGCCACCTCATGATTCTGGATAAGTCTAAAGCTCTATCTGATCACTTTCCCTAATTCTATCTTTAACCGGGTAACTTTACTTTATGAAAAAGTATTAAACTACTACTTTAATGCCACTTAAACCTAGCATAATCATTAGGCCACATTTTTTGACCCTTGGAATGCTATCTTGGCCCCTAATCAAGTTTAAGCACTCTAGTGGCTCTATTCCCAAGATACATCCCTTAGCAAATTACCAAAATACCCTTAGTTTCTCTTTAATAATTCTAGGGCATTATTATCCTTTCACACTTTACCAGAGTATTTTCTGGCCCTGATCAATTATTCAGATAACCTTCCTTGACTAGTTAACCCTAGTCAAATGACCAAAATACCCTACACTCATTTTTTAATTATTTTATAACATAAGGGCATTTTCGTCATTTCGCACTTTTTCTGTATATTTCTAGGCACTAACCTCTTTAACTGATAAATTGATATCATAGGACTGGGCCTCACTTGGCATCATCATAGGCCTCTCTGTAACATCATATGAGCTTATTCAGTCATAACTTGCTTACTGCTAAATTTCATAATTAGATCTCAGGCGTTTACAAACTCTAGTTAAAATTCACTAAAACGTGAATAACTTTTCATATATAACTCCTTTTAGGGTTCTGTCAGATCCATGACATATGGGGTCATAGGGCACACCTTCCTATAAATTTTCACTTATATCTGAGGTCCATAGGTCTGATAAAAATTTTATATAATTTTCAAACTATCAGATAAATATCGGCTATCTTGAACTCTAATAAAATTTCTGTATCATGCTAGATTAACCAGCATAACTTTCTCTATCTATTGATGAATTTTAGGACTGAAATGCTTCTGGGCAGTTCTAAAGCTTTTCTAGCTGAACTTTCTATAATTATAATTTTGCCCTTGGAAACATTTAGAAATTACACTGTAGTCCCTCAATTTTTCATAATTACACTTAATGGCCAATAACTTGTATCTACTTTTATTTTTAGCCTTAGGACTTTTAGATCTAGTCCCTCTCTTTCTTCAAAATGACCATTATGCCCAGGGACTTTCACTATTTACAATTTAGTCCCTGATCTTTCACTTTCTTGCAGTTTAGTCCTTAAACATCATATGTATACTTATGGGACTTCTACTCCACAGGGCCTAGTAGCCTACTGATGAGCTCATCGTACTGTCATGGTCTGATCTATCAAAATAAAGTTATTGCACCCAATATAATATAGTATAAGGCACAATCCTATCGTTCTTCTCGAGGAGCCTTTTATGTAGAAATCTAGTAGATTAGATGTCAAGATCAATGAAAAACCTGAGCAGGGGGTAAAATAGTTTTTGGGTTTTAGTGATTGATGCAATTAAAGTAGGGTACAAAAAATTACATATTTTTGGATTTTTGTTTACAGTGAAAATGAGTTGGTTAAGTTGAGAAATATACTATGAAAGACTCTTGATCATGAAAACATATATATCCTTGCTCTCATGTTTAAAATTGGAGTTTAGAAATCACTAAGTCTCAAAGAAAACCTCAATTGATCGATTGAGTCAGAATCCTAATTTTCCTTAAACCCCTTTGATCAAAGCTGGTTTAAGAACTATTAGTGAACTGTCGTAAACCACTGAGCGTGTAACTTGAATTTAGATGATAAAAACGTCCTCAAATGGTTATCGATCGAAAACCCTAGATTTCAAGCAATGAATTAATTAACAACAATCACTAGTAATAACCCACTCTCTTAAAATAAAAACTGAAATATTCTATTAAAAGCAAATGTTCAAATCATCCGAATCCAGTTACAAAATCTAATCTGATGAAAAATCAATCGATATTCAAAACTTGCTCATATGATGAAAACCCTAGATCTAGTAGCAATCATAACATGAGAAGATGCAAATTATAACAGAAGAAACTCCCCATTTGAGTCCATGGGCTCAAGATATCTGATTCATCACCAATAGGCTAAAGGTTTAGCCTCTCATGACTCCTGTTGCACTACAATCACTGTTTAGTTGAGACGTCATGAAAAAAAGTGAGAAGATGGTAGGTTGATGGTGTAGAGAGGTGGAGAAGTCTATGGAGAGGTGTAGAATGTTGATAGAGGTAGAGAAGGTGAGCAGAGAGCGTAAGAGTACTGCTTCTCAGCCTAATCAGGTCCAAAAACTAGCCTCCTTTGATGGCAGAATTCTTCCTCATTTTATTTCTAATAACCTAATTAAAAATACGTAGTTTCAGTTATTTCGCATTTTAGTTACGACCATATCCATGTTTTGGTTGCGACCTGTAAACACAGAGAATATTCCAGAAGAATCAAGGTCACGACAGGTGGACTATTTGGTCATGACTAAAATGTGCACGAGCGTGGTTTAACTTTTATTAGCTTGTGATTTCTTTCCTGGTCCTTGCCCTCTTCCAAAATACCCGCAATCCTAAATAAAAGCTCACTGTAAAAGTCTAAATCAGTAAATAACATAATACATGAAGTTTGGAAGAGTTAATTTACCTTTTTACCCTTTTATTAACACATTGCCACTGACAATCATGTATTACTATAGAAGTACAATTTAAGGCATAAAAGAATGATAAAGTTGTTATAAAGCTCTAAAAAGTATCACATAAACCATATACAAAATGTGTCTTATCACCTACCTCTTTCAGGCTACTTATTGGGCTTCTAGGCCTAAAAATCAGGATATGACACATTGACTTGTGATTTCTTTCTTGGTCCTTGCTTTCTTTTTTAAATACCTATAATCCAACATAAAAGCTCACTGTAAAAGTACAAATCAGTAAATAATAGAATACATGCAGTTTGGAAGAGTTAATTTACCATTTTACCCTTTACTTAGCACATTACCACGCACAATCATGTATTACCACAAAAGTACAATTTAAGGTATAAAATGAATGGTAAAGTTGTTATAAAGCTCTTAAAAATGTCATAGAAACCATATACAAAATGTATCTTATCGATTCCCCCACACTTGAACCTTTATACTCCTAGGCAAAGAAATGAATCATATCTAGAATAACACTATAAAATTCCAAGATAACAACATAATCCATAGTGTAGCCTGAAAACAAATAATTCATCATATTTTGGGAATGCAAATGTGATAATGTGAGTAATGCCAAGCAATCAACTACTAAGTGAAATCAACCTTAACTATATGAGCGCAATAGATCCTCTCAAAGGCTGTAAGTGTTTAGCTCTCTATTTTCTCTCATTGTTAGGGTTCTTTCACTCATATTCAAATCAAAAAACACCCTACCATATGGTTGTAATGGCTTTAAATCTTAGCAACTATATAACACTTATGCAATGAATCAAGAGGTCTTTTAAGGTTGAAATGCTGGAGATAGGCCACATGGAATGGAATATGAAGAATACAAAGTACTATATGCATTCAACAATGAAAATGTATCATGGATTCATGTCTCTAGGGATGTAGTCGTGGTAATTGTACTAATAAGAGTTAATAAAGGTGCCCTCTTATCTTTTCTTTTTTTTATTTTCTTTTTCTTGCACTCTCTTCTTTTTTTTAGTGCAATATGCTTCTTTCCTCTTCTTTTATTTGGCACCTCATTCACGGAAGCTGCAGCACAATAACACAATAATAATGATTTTTTTACATGAATAAAAATTTTATTTCAAAATGATGTTTATGCATATATGACTTTCTATAAGGATGATGAAAAGAAAAAATGATGGGCTCAAGAGGGGGTGACTAAGGATGTAATATATAGTGGATTTGTTTTGGGATAAAAGGGTTTAGGAAGAATACCTCTATCATGTTCAATTCATAAATGCGCAAGTAATTCTAAACTCAGAGCCAATACAAGTTCTAGAGGATATAAACCAATTAAATAATCGCTCAATATAGAATTTAAGGTCAAGAATCATTCCAACAAAGGTTTTGATCTAGATTACTCACAAGCTAAAGTCTCAAACATGTTCATCATTCACTAGGTATTAAAACACTTATCACAACTAAAAACCTTCTAAAATGATAATTTAAAAGTTTTAATGTAATCACTTAGAACTATGTGATAATCCAAATGTAATAGCTAAAGCTTAGGTGTTTTCAAATTCAATTTCCAAGATTTTCCAAAAAAAAATCAAGTGAGGCAGTAGTTTATAGGAGCTAAAAAGATTTTGAAATAAGGGAACACAATCAGTCATTTGTGAAAGAATCTCAATAGTTCAAAAGGGATCCTTCTATATAGCTTTGCACAAGGTAAAGAGAAGGTAATTGGACATTTTTCAAACATAGGTCACGACATAAACAGTGAAGGTCGTGACTACTTGTCACTAGGATGAATGCTTTGGATTTTCAAAATGTTTAGTCGCGACATCAGAATGTATCTTGCACGATGCAAATACACAGAGAGGAACTTATGTCATGACACAAATCAACAGAGAGTTATTGTCGAGACCAATATGTACATAGGTCACGGCCGTAGTTCACAGAGAGCATGTCAAGTCCAAATTTCATTATAGGTCACGACCAAAAAGCACATATGTCATGACAAGTTTTCATAGAGACTACCGAGTGATAATTGTCAAAGTCCCAAAACTTTTTTCATGCTAAAACCTTTCCAGTTATCAACACAGTTTAAAATGGGATCCAATTTTCAGTAATTCATCACATATTAAGATGAAAAACAAAAAACTTTTATGATGAAAGATTGGATTAATCAAAGAATGTCATATTGGATAGCACTATACAAAGACATCTCCCCCACACTTAGACTTGATAGTGTCCTCACTGTCAACATAACTAAAGCAAAAAAGATCATAATCACTCTGCAAAGTCAATCAAATCTAGCTTCAAAATAGTGGGTAGCCTAATCACTCAGTGCAAATTAATAGTTTGGCACATAGTCACATTCAGGTCATGTAAAGCAATATGAGTAAGGCAGAGATGACAGGATGGGTAAGTTAAGATCTTACATGTGAGTGTGTAAGTTCCACATAGACCAATCAATGAGTAAACGATATATGGACTGCAATGGGTTGTTGTTCAAAATAGAAAGACACTTAGAATAAATATAAATAAATAGAAAATGAAAATATCCTACTAAAACATCCCCTTCCTATCCTAAAACCAATATATCAAACATATTGTAGAAGAAAACTTGTAAAGGAAGGAGATAGGAAAGGGACAACCTGACCTCAAGGAGGTAGTGGGAAATCATAAAACTTTGAGAGATGGCTGTTTAATTGGAAGGTTTTCCCCGTTGCCCTCTCTTTCCACTTCAGCATTCCAGAATCATGCATCTTATACTGAGATTCGTCCAAGTTCATCTTGAATTATCCCTTTATAAACTTGAACTTATCCCACTATGGTTGGCATGTCACAGCAACATACTTGGAAAATTTTTCCTTTGTCTCCTTTGTACATTCCCTGCAGTTGCTCTTCTCTAGCTTGTGTAGCTCCTCCAATTTATTATCTGCTCCCCCAAGTGTCACACCAAGCTGAGGTTGGTCTACGACTATAACCTACTTGGGATCATTCTTTTCCATACTTACATTATTATTAGAGATTAAGTCTTTCAAAAACCTTAAGGTATAAGATGTAATTTTGGAATGAGAATACAGGTGAGAAGAGTTAGAATGTATTGGCACTTTAACCAAAATAGTGGAGTGTGGAACCGAAGGAGTTTGGAGTTCCCTAGTTGCATCTAGCATTTTTGGTCATGACCTTTTAGCTTCTCGTCGTGACTCCAGTTGGCAGGGTGTGTCTTTAGAAGTTGTTGTACCAAACTATTCATCTTTTAGTCACGACTTTGGGTCATAGAAAGGCTCTCCCTCAACATATTGGTGTTTAGTCATGGCATCTTTATCTTCATGTCACGACTGATAGTCTCTAGAGTTTTATGTCGTGACCTTAAAACTATTTAGTCATGACTCAGCTTCACAGTGTGTATCATATTGATGCTCAATCTTGACATGAAGGTCATTTAATTGCAACCTTTGGTCACAAAAACTTGACCCTTTTTCAATTGTTGCACTTCCAGATTCTAGAATATTTTAGCAAGATCACTCAATAAACCTTTTACAAATGCATTATCTCTATCATTTTCATGTAAACTTAGTTCATTTTCATCCATAGTCTCTACAACAGTATAATCAATGGCATTCAAAGCAGTAAAAGTAGAATTATCAGGAGGAAATTTTATTGATTCATTCATGTTGAAGGTTACCACATGCTCTCCAACTTCTAATGTGATAGAACTATGCTTCATACTAATGATGGTCTTAAAAGTTTGGAGGAAAGGTTGGCCTAGGATCAGAGTGTTATCATTTACTAATTCATTAAACATGTTCAAAACATAAAAATCAGCTGGAACACTAAGTCCTTAACTGTACTAGAATATCATCAAGGATTCCCTTAGGATTCCTAATGGACCTATCAGCTAACTGGAGTACTACGCTTGTGTCTCTAAGATTGTTGATACCTAAGGCTTGATATACTGACCAAGGCACTACATTAATGGCTACCCCTAGATCTAGTAATGCTCACTTAATAGGAACATTACCTATAGTGCATGGGATTATGTAACATCTTGGGTATTAGCACTTAACAGGTAGTTCAACCTTAAATAGTGATGACACATTAGCACTCACCTAGATTCTCTAAAGAGGCCTAAACTTCTTTTTATCATTACACAGTTCTTTAAAAAATTTTGCATATTTAAGGTTTCTCTTGAGGAACTCAACCAAAGGGACATTTATTTCTAACTTGTTGAATAGATTATAAGCATCTTTTACAAAAGTAGAGTAAATTTTTTTCTTTCCAGCAAAGTAAGAGTTAGGAAAAGGGAGATCTTTTATACTAATCTCCTTATCTTTGTGCATAGAGGCTCCTTGCTTGCTTAACTCTGACTTCTTCTCAGGTTGCTTTCCTTTGTAGACTGGACTTGGGCTGTTACTTCTTCTTCTTATAGCTCTTATATCTCCACTTGGGCTTGTGAGTTCTCCTCTTAGGTTGGCTTCTGTCATATCCCAATTTTTAGGCCTAAAAGCCTAGTTTATAGCCTGAAAGAGGTAGGCTACTAGACCATATTATGCAGGAGTCCTAGAAGTATACAAATAATGCTTAGGGACTAAACTATAAGAAAATGAAAATTCAGGGAAAATAGCGAAAGTCCCTGTGGGCATAATGGAAAAGTAAGTGTTTCTTGGGAACCGGGCCACCAGAGTGTTTAAGCTTGGTTAAAAACCCAAGATAGCAATACAAAGCCCAAAAATGTAGGCCCAATAGTTATGGAAGTTTAAGAGACATTAAAACAATATTTTAGTGATTTTCCATAAAGTAAAGTTACCCGGTTAAGGATAGAACTAGGAAAAGTGATCAGATATGACTTTAGACCATGAGGTGGTATGAAAGGTGTCCTCATAGGACCCACAAGGCACCACATGGCATTATTATAGGAAAAGAAGAAAAATTAAGGACGCATGTCATGAGATTAGAAAAAGGATAAAAAGTAAAAAGGACACATGGCACAATCTCAGCCGTTCATTCCAAGAAAAGGCTATAGAATTCTCTGGAGAGGTTGAGTTAGCTGGTGAGGCATCCAAAGGGCCCCACCATTTGCGCCACATACCCCTTAAGGTATCCCCTTAGGTGTCCTTAGATGATGTCGTGTTTATGGGTCATCAAGGAGGATGATGTCATCGTGATGATGCAGGCGAAGCTTCTTGAGGAAACTAAGCGATCTGAGCCATTCATCACAATTTGATTTGAGCCATTCATTCCACCTCCACTCACCTATAAATAGGCCCTTCCCTTTCAAGCAAATCCAAGGCCAAGAGCAAAAGAAAGAAGAGAAAGAAGAGAGAAAGAGAAAGAAAGGAAGGAGTTCTGGCAATGCCAGGAGTAGTCTAAGGAGTTTAGGGACTAGGCAAAGCTTAGGAATGAGATAAGTAAGTTATCTAGTCCCTGCTCTAATAAAGTAGATGATTACTCTTAGTAGTTATAATAGAGAAATATCTCTATTAATAAAGTTAGCTATAGATAAAAAGAAAGTTAGGGGAATGTCAGATTAAGGATATTACCCCAAGTTAAGCATGAGTTAAGTAGAGCTATACTGGATAATAATAAAGATATTATTATGCTATGTATAGGCTCTAACTTATGAAAAGAAGGGATCTTAGAGACAAGGCTAAAGGCTAGAAGGAAAGGCTACACGCCAGGTAGTAAACTTACCTACTTATATGTTTATATTGCTTGGATGTTTTATGTGATGGTTACTTACCTTGATGATGTGAGGCATGTATGATTAAGTAATGCTACGTTTCTTTTTATGCTATGGCCATATGTTATAATTAAGTAACATGGAAGCATGTATGTTATCATGATGCAAGCATGATCATTAAGTACACACATAGTAACATCAAGCATATAGTTGCATACATTGTATGGTTTCTGTTTGCTACTGAGATTTCCCTAGAAATCTCACCCCCTTCTATGAAATCCTAATCCCACAGGTATGTTAGAAGAGGATTGAAGAGGCATGAAGAGAAGTTGGGGATTGGATAGTGCAAATGTTGGGACCAAAATGCTGGAATCAGGGAAAAACGTTGGATAAACAGTAAAGTTTGAACATTTGCTGACGTTGACCTGGTCAAGGCATGGTCAACGAGTTATGTTTCTATGGAAGAGCATTAATTTAGCTTCATCTAGTAATTTGAATCACTTCATTTCAATTTTTCTAGAATTAGTTATGATTTTTGAAGTCAGGTCACTCCACTAGAATTTGCACGGTGAATAGTACTTGCTAAGAGTAAAATTCCAGATTGAGTAATTTGACTTCAATGACTTTAGAAGTGATTCCAAATGCTATTATTTGGTCCCTAAGACATAAGAAAATGAGGATGTTACAGCTTCTTTATTATAAGATGATGTTCTTTAGCACTTTTAGATTTCCCAAATTGCACCTATAGCAGAGATGAGTTCTCAAATTTAGCATATTCTACATCCTGCTTTAGTGTATCATTTTCCTTAACATGCACCTTTCTGCCACTTCTGAGTGATATAGCATTTAGACCCCTCATATTAATGATAGTATTCGAAGGTATGCTGCCACTGCTCTTTCCCTGAATGCCACTCACTGTATTAGAGACTTGAGTTAAGTGACTTGTAATATCTATATTCTTGGAACTTAACTCCTCAAGTTTCCTGTGTACATCAGCATTATCCTTCTGCATACTTTAAAGGATTGAATTTATGGAGGTGAATTGAATATCATTCTCTTTGAGCTTATTGTCTATATTGGTTATTTACCATCCATGTTGTTCATCTGCGGAGCCATACTCTTCAACAACTAAGAAGTCTCATCTAGCCTTGATGCTAATAAGTTATTATGATGAGTTACAACTATAGACCTTCCATTATTTTGGTAGTTACTTGAGGAAGCACCTCCTCCTTGGAATTGGGTTAGGCTATTTTCCCCACCCCACCTAAAATTTGGTGGCCTATCTAACTAGGGTTGTGTGTGTTAGAGTATAGGTCTCTCTTCTAGTATTGATTGTCTCTCCCTTGATATATTACTGCCACTTCTTCATATTGTCTGTCATATGTACTAGAAGCATGCATTATAGAACCAAATAATTCATACCATATAACTAAGACTTATGAGGTATCCATTGCATGAACTTGTTTTGTTGAATGCAGCTCTCTTTCAATCAGATTCATCCTCTTCTCCATTATGTTTCCCATAGTTGCTATTTCTGCTAAGACCTCTTTTGAATTACCCAAAGAAGATGTGGGCATTCTCCTTGGATCCCCTGTCTGATGGTCTTCATTGGCCATTTTTTAGAATAACTCCTAACTTACTTGTGGAGTCTTATCTCTCAAGGATCTATTTGCTATAGCATCCAAGGAAACCTGATTGTGAGGAAGTAGACCATCAAAGAAAATGTCTACTAAATCAGCCTTGGTCATGTTGTGGTGAAGGCATCAAGCCAACAGGTTAAGAAACCTCGTCTAATACTCATGTAAAGATTCTCCATCCTATTGTAGAATATTATTGATCTCCTTCTTCATTCAAGTGGTCTTTAAAGCTAGGAAAAACTATTCAAGATACATTGACTACAGTTGATCCCATGTAAGAGTGGAGCAATGAGTTGGCAAATTTTATAGTCACTCATTGCCCTTCCCTTCCAAGGTAAAATGGAAAAACCTCCTTAAGACGTCATCCAGTGCAGTCATTAGAGGCTTAATTGAAGAACATATCATATGCATGGTTTGTAAGTGCCTGTGTAGACATTCTCCTACAAAATCATAAAATTTAAGTAAGGCTACAATCAAATAATTCACATGCGAATGATTAATTTCCCTTACACTTCTATTATTTTCTACATGCATTGGTATTTCATTTTCTCCATTCCTATTAGGTCCATTATGATTAATATCATCCTTATTCGGTTTAGTTTCAGACTCTAGAATACTAGAGGAGAAACTAGATTTTGCTTCTTTTTCTCTAGATTCCCTAAATTCGCTCTTTAGTTTCCTAAGTCTTCTATCAATTTCAAGTTCAAAAGGCACTAATGGTTCAACTCTTTTACGTATGTAATGCAGAAACAATAAAGATGCAATCTGTTAGAGTCAGTCATGGAAGTTGCACAGTAGAAAATTTGTAGTTAGTCATGACTAAAGCACATTTTAGTCCTGACCCAATATCACAGAGAGAAGTAGTCGCGACTGAAGGTTTTAAATGCCACGACTAGTTTTTCGTAGAGTAGTCAAATTTTACAGGGAAGTGATAAGGTCACGACACAATTGGTGTTTGGTCATGACTTAAAGTCACAGAGACTAATTGTCACGACGCAAGTGAGTTTAGGTTGTGACTCACAGTCACAGAGACTGATTTTGTAGAAACTTAGAAAAATGCAGAATACAAAGCAATTTAAAAACTGCTAAAAACTAAAATGCAATCAAAAACAAGAAAAATGACTCCGGTAGTAATGAAATTGACAAGCAATTACTAGGAAGCTAATCACTTTGGTCCCTAACAACGGTGCCATTGATCGGGGTAGATTGTCGTGGTCTGATCCATCAAAATAAAGTTAATTGCACCTAATATAATATAGTATAAGGCACAACCTTATCATTCTTCTCGAGGAGCCTTTTATTTGGAAACTTAGTAGATTGGATGTCAAAATCAATGAGAAACTTGAGCAGGGATAAAATATTTTTGGGATTTTAGAGATTGATGCAATAAAAGTAGGGTGCAAAAAAGTAATTTTTTTAGATTTTTAAGATGAAAATGAGTTGGTTTAGTTGAGAAATATCTTATAAAAGACTCTTGATGATGAAAACGTATCTATCATTGCTCTCACGTCTAAAATTTGAGTTTAGAAGCCATTAAGTCTCAAAGAAAACCTCAATCGATCGATTGAGTCTAGAACCTTAATTTTCCTTAAACCCCTTTGATCAAGATAGTTTAAGAACTATTAGTGATCTATCAGAAATCTCTTAGCGTGTAAGTTGAATTGGATGATGAAAACGCCCTCGATTGGTCATCGATCAAAACCCCATATTTCAAGCAATTGAATTCGTAAACAACGATCACTGATAATAACACAACTTTCTTAAAATCAAAACTGAAATATTCTATTAAAAAGCAAACGTTCAAATCATCCGAATTCAATTACAAAGTCTAATATGAGAATGATCAATCGATATTGAAAACTTGCTCATAAAATGAAAAACCCTAGATCTAGCAGCAATTATAATATGAGAAGATGCAAATTAGAATGGAAGAAACTCCCCATTTTAGTCCATGAACTCAAGATATCTGATTCATTATCAAGAGACTAAATATTTAGCCTCTCATAACTCCTGCTATACTACAATCGTTGTTCAGATGAGATGCCATGAATAAACAATGAGAAGATAGTAGATTGATAGTGTAAAGAGGTGGAGAAATCTGTGGACAAGTGTAGAACAATGGAAGATATGGCGAAAGTGATCAGAGAGTGCTAGAGTACTGCTTCTTAGCCTAATCTGGTCAAAAACCAGCCTCCTTATTGACGGTAGCCTTTATCTCCTTTTATTTCTGCATGACCTAATTCAAAATGCGCAGTTTAGCGATTTCATATTTTAGTCGTGACCAGATCTATGTTTTGGTCATGACTTGTAAACACAGAGAGGCTTCCAGAACAATCAAGGTCATGACCAGCGGACTTTTTGGTTGTGACTAAAAGCTGCAGAAGCGTGATTTCACTCTCATTGACTTGTGATTTCTTTCTTGGTCCTTGTTATCTTCTAAAATACCTGCAATCTAACATAAAAGCTCACTATAAAAGTTCAAATTAGTAAATAACATAATATATGCAGTTTGGAAGAGTTAATGTATGATTTTACCCTTTAATTAGCATATTGCCACGTACAATCATGTATTACCGCAAAAGTACAATTTAAGGCATAAAATGAATGGTAAAGTTGTTATAAAGCTCTTAAACATGTCACAAAAACCATATACAAAATGTGTCTTATCAGTTTCTCTTATGGTATTGATTATCTCTCCCTTGGTATATTGCTACTACTTCTTCATACTGTCTTTCACATGTACGGTAGCATGCATCATTCACCTACATAACTCATACCTTGTAACTAATGCTTGTGAGGTTTCCACTTCATGAACTTTCTTTGTAGAATGTAGCTCTCTTTCAAGTAAAGTCATTCTCTTCTCTATTAGGTTTCCTAAAGCTGCTATTTTTGCTAAAATATCTTTTGAATTACCTAAAGATGATGTAATCATTCTTCTTATATCCTCACTCTAATTATCTTCATTAGCCTTTTTTGGAATAACTCCTAACTTACTTGTGGAGCTTTATCTCTCAAAGATCCATTTGCTGTTACATTTAAATACACCTTATTATGAGGAAGTAGACTATCAAAGAAAATGTCTACTAGATCAACCTTTGTCATATTATGATGTGGACATAGAACTATCAAGTTGATAAATCTCATCTAATATTCATGTAATGACTCTTTATCCTGTTACATAATGTTTGTAATCTCCTTCTTCATCCAAGTTGTCTTAGAGGCCAGGAAGAACTGTTCTAAATATGTTGACTTCAACTGATCCAATGTAAGAGTGGAGAAATGAGTTAGTAGATTATATAACTACTTCTTAGCCTTCCCTTCCATATTAAAATGGAAACACCTCCATACAACATCATCTAATGCAGTTGTTGGAGGCTTTATTGAAGAGTATATCATATGCATGGTTTGTAAGTGACGATGTAGACATTCTCCTGTAAAACTATGAAATTTAGGTAAGGCTGCTATCAGAGCTCTTTTAATTTCAAAATTGGCCTCTTCAGTGTAAAAACTATAAGGACCATAATTCACATTCGAATGATTTATTTCCCTCATACTTCTATTATCTTTTACATTCATTGGTATTTCATTTTCTCCTTGTCTATTATCTCCATTATGATTAATCTCAGCCATATTAGAAATTTCTAATGGAATCTCTAAATTAAGTTCAATTTTAGATCTCGAAACACTAGAGGATGAACTAGATTATGCTAATTTTTCCTCTTTTCTAAATTCTTTCCTTAGTTTTCTAAGTTGTCTCTCAATTTTAAAATAAAAAGGCACTAATGGTTCAGTTCTTCTACACATGCAACATAGGAACAATCAAGAATAACCAAGCAAGCAATCAAAATCAGACACAAAAATTTCATAGCAAAAAAGTTCAACTAGTTGTGATACAAGGGTGTTAAGGTCACAACCCAATTACATAGAGAGTAAAAGTTCCTAAAAATAGATTTTAAATCATGACTAAAATGTGGTTTGGTAGTGATAGAATATCACAAAGGGTAAATCTTTCAAAATAGTCATGACCAAAGGTTGTAACTATCACAACTTGAGTTCACAGATAGTAATCAAGTACCACAGAAAAGCAATATGGTCGTGGCCCAATCATATATGGTCATGACTCAATGGTACAGAGTACAAATTTGTAAAAACTTAAAAAAAATAGAATGCTGTGTAATGAAAACAACAAAAACTAAAATTCAAACGTGAAAAATGACTCGGCTAAATAATGAAATTGACATCCAATTGCAAAGGAAACAACTACTTGGCTCCCTCGCAATGGTGCCATTAACTAGATGCTCAGATTGTCATCGTCCAATCTTTTAAAACAAAACTAATTGTACCTTATTAATATAGTATAAGGTATAACCCTATCGTTCTTCTCAAGGAGCCCTTTTTATTTGAATCATATCAAATCGGTGATAAAACTATTGAAAACCTGAGTGAAAGTAAAATAGGTTTTGGGTTTGATTGATTTTTGATGCAATAAAATAAAGGTGTAATAAAGTAAATATTTTTGTATTTTTGATTAAGATTTAAAATGAGTGGATTATGAAAGAAATATGTGAAGAAAGACTCTTGATATCATAATTTTAAAATCACTAAATCTTAAATAAAAGCTCAATCGATCGATTGAGTATAGAACATTAACATTATTTAAACTCCTTTGATCAAAGCTAGCTCAAGAGCTATTAATTCCTGTTAAAAACTACTTAGTGTGTAATTAAATCAGATGATGAAAATGCCCTCAAATGATCATCGATAGATGACCATAGATTTCAAGCAATTGAATTAGTTAGCACCAATCGTTGATAACAACCTAATTATCCATAAATCAAAACTGAAATATTCATATTAAAATTAACATTCAAATCATCTAAATTCAATTACAAACCTAATATGCGAATAATCGATCGATATTCAGTCTCTACTCATACAATGAAAACCCTAAATCTAGGAATTCCAAAATATGAAAAATATGGAGATTAAAACAGAAAACTCCCTAGTACAGTATAATCCATGAGCTCAAAATATGCGATCTATTACCAAGAGACTAAAGATTTAGCCTCTCATGACTACTATTGTACTACAATCAATGCTCAGATATGATTCCAATAGAAAATCAAAAATATGGTGATGGAAAGATGAATGATGGAATATATGTGTGTAGGTTATAGAGAAAGTGTTGAGAGAATGATTGAGTACTGGTTCTTAGCCGTATTAGGTAAAAACCAGCCTCCCTTTATGTTTGTGGCTTCCCTATCCTTTTAATGCCATAATGACCTAATAAAAAATGTGTAGCTTCATTGATTGTCTTCTTTGGTTACTACCAAATCCTACTTTTGGTCGCGACCTGTGAATGCAGGAAAACTTTCTAAAAGAAATGAGGTCGCGACTTGTGAACACTTTAGTCACAACTAAAGGGCACAGAAGTTGCCTTCCTATATTTTCTTGTGATTTCTTTTTGCTCACATTAGTCCTTGGTTCTTCTCCAAAATACCTATAATTCAACATCAAAGCTCACTATAAAAGTCTAACCAGTTACTAAAGAATGATATAGATGCAGTTTAAAGGAGTTAATTTACCATTTGACCCTTAGATCAGCATATTACCAAACACAATCATGTATTACCACAAAAGCATAATTACAAGCATAAAATAAATGGTAAAATTGTCACAAAATCCTTATATGTTATAGAAACCATACACAATTTGTGTCCTATCATGTGTGAAAAGATGATAATGCCCTAGAGATATTAAAGTAAATAAAGAAGAATCAAGGGGCATTTTAGTAATTTGTCAAGGTACCAGTAATTAATTTTAGACCCTAACAGAGAATGTCAATGGTCAAAAGAATTTGGATACTGGATTTAAGATTAAAAATTATATTATAAAATCTTAGAAAAATTAAATTTAGAAAACAGTATGGTTTTTGAAAAATTGGACTGAGCCAGTACCAGATTGGACTATAATTTTTCTAGATACTTCTTTCCCTTAGAATTTTATCACATGTAGATATTAGGTATCCCTAGATGATGTCATGGATGAGGTCATCAAAATTTGGAGGGCACAAAGTGCAAGGTGGATTATGGACCATTGAATCAAATAGCAACCAAAGCAAACCTAGCCATCCATTTGCATTGCTTCAAGTTTATGAATATACCTTCCCATTTTTTACACAAACTGTGAGCATAAAAGAGACCTTGGGAAGTGCTTTTCAAGTGAAAAAACAAGCCAAGACAAGAGGAAACCCAAGGAACCCAAGTCAAGTTAGTTAGGAATTAAGGTAAGTGATATATTCTAGCTTATTTTTCTTCAATTCAAGAGCTTGATCTTGGGATTTTAATGGAATAAAAGTGAGATATTTCCTATTTTATGTTGCTTTTCATAAAAATACAATATTTTGAAAAAAATAAATTAAATTTAGAGACGTGAAATTAAGACTTAGCCAAGCTTAGATTAATGGTTATTTCTTGAATTAATTGTGTAGCTTCCATTTTCCCACTTTGTGAGACCTTTTGACCTGTGTTGTACAATACCAAGGAAGTTGATTTTGATTATTTTGATGCTTCCAATGAGTCCATAAAGAGAAATTGTATAGGATTGAGCCAAGGGACAAGAGTTAAAAGCATTAAAATCAAAAGTGAAATTTTTTAAAAAGAACCCTTGCTACCATGGTTCTGTTCTGACCAGTACAACATGGAGGAGTTAGAATTTGTTAATTTTAACTTCATATTTTGATTCCTTGGGCAAAATTGTGAGGGATATGGTCAAGGTACAATATAATTCAAAGGGTAGAATAATTAACCAAAATTAAAGGAAGATAGAGTTATTGGTTTAGAAAGTTGAGACCAACTTGGAAATAGATTATGATAAGTATATTATTATGTTATGTTAGGCCTAGATAATTGTGATAAAGAGGATCACAAAGCAAAGACAATGATAAAAGGAAAAGAGTAAGGAAAAGCAAGGAATAGAGGTAGTAAAGCCTAAATTGTATGTTTTACTTGCTTGGATATTTATGTGTTTGATGCTTACTTTGATTATGTTAAGCATGTATGATTGAGTTATACTATGTATCTTTTTATACAATATCCATATCTTATAATTTAAGGAACATGGAAGCATATAGAGATATATTATGCAAGCATGATCATTAAGTACACACATGTTAACATCAATCATATAGTTGCATACATTGTATATTTCCATTTGCTACTAAGATTTCCCCAGAAATCTCACCCCAACACCAACAGTTCTTCAAAGATGGAAGAGATGAAGATGTAAGAAGAGGAGTTAGGGGATAGATGACATGATTGATTGTAATTTATGTTATGTTATGACCTATGTGATGTATGCATGTAATGTATGCTTAAAAAACAGTATAGATATAGCTATTTATAAAAATAGTAAATGATCAAACAAATGTATGATATTGTATTAGTAATTAGTTAACATATCAAGGTTCATTCTGACAGTAATTATGCCTTACTCTGATGTCAATGTTGAGAACAAAATTTTCAAAGTTGGGGACCAAAATATGTTTTCAGAATTTTTGACGAAATGAATAGTAAACTTTGACGTTAGAGTTTACTCATTTTATTGGTCAATTGGTCCAAAGAATTATTTTTCCCCTAAATTTCAAGATGTTAGCTTCGTGTAGCTTTTTGAACTACTTTATTTATATTTTTTATAAATAATTATGATTTTTTAAGTTCAACATTGAATATAGAAATGTCATATGAATAGTAACTCGTTAGAGTAAAATTCTAAATTTAGCTAATAGATCGCAAAGGTCATGTAAGTTGTTATAAAAGCTACTAAATAATGGTTCCTAAGATGTAGAAAAGTAAGGTGTTATATTAAGCCTTGCATGGTGATAAGACACATTTTTTATACGGTTATGCCTTAAATTGTACTTTTATGGTAATACATGATTGTGCATGGCAATGTGCTAAAAAAGGGTAAAATGGTAAATTAACTCTCATAAACTACATATATTCTATTATTTACTTATTTAGACTTTTACAATGATCTCTTATTTTGGATTATAGGTATTTTGGAAGATAGCAAGGACCAGGAAAGAAATCACAAGCCAATAAAAGTAAAACCACGATCCTACACATTTTAGTCAGGACTAAAGAGTCCACCGGTCACGACCTTGATTCTTCTGGAATGTTCTCTATGTTTACAGGTCATGACCAAAACATGGATCTGGTCATGACTAATATGCGAAATCACTGAAGCTGGGCATTTTAAATTAGGTTATGTAGAAATAAAAGAGGAAGGAAGGCTGCCATTAGAGGAGGCTGATTTTTGGACCTGATTAGGCTAAGAAGCAGTACTCTCAGCTTGATGATCATCTTCTCCACCCCTACCATCATTCTACACCTTTTCATAGATTTCTTTACCTCTTCACGCCATCAACCTATAACCTTCTCACTGTTTCTTTATGACGTCTTAATTGAACAGTGATTGTAGTACAATAGGAATCATGAGAGGCTAACCCTTTAGCCTCTTGGTGATAAACCAGATATCTTGAGCTGATGGACTTAAACAGAGAGTTTCTTTTGTTCTAATTGCATCTTCTCATCTTATGATTGCTACTAGATTTAGGGTTTTCATCTTATGAGTAAGTTTTGAATTTCAATTGATTTTTTATCAGATTAGATTTTGTAACTGGATTCGGATGATTTGAATGTTTGCTTTTAATAGAATATTTCAATTTCGATTTTGAGAGAATGGGTTATTACCAGCGATCGTTGTTAATTAATTCATTATATTAAATCTAGGGTTTTCGATCGACAACCGTTTGAGGGCTCATCATCTAAATTCAATTTACACACTAAATGGTTTACAACAGTTCACTAATAGTTCTTAGACTAACTTTGATCAAAGGGGTTTAAGGAAAATTAGGGTTATAGACTCAATTGATCGATTGAGATTTTCTTTGGGACTTAGTAATTTCTAAACTCTAATTTTAACGTGAGAGCAAGGATAGATATATTTTCATCTTCAAGTGTTTGTCATAGCATATTTCTTAATTCAACCAACTCATTTTCATCATAAACAAAAATCTAAAAATATCTATTTTTTTGCACCCTACTTATATTACATCAATCGCCAAAAACCATTTTATCCCTGCTCAGGTTTTTTGTTGATTTTCACATCCAATCTACTAGGTTTCACATAAAAGGTTCTTCGAGAAGAACGATAGGGTTATGCCTTATATTACATTATATTCGGTGCAACAAACTTAATTTTGATAGGTCAGACCACGACAGTCCGAGCCTCTAATCACATGGACTTCGTGTAAAGAATATAGTCTAAGTTGACCTCTATATTACATAGAGATTAATTTAGTAAATAATTTGAGCTCTAATGACAGGTGACATCAACCATCATGGCTACAATTCCTTTCATGATAAGTACCTTCCACTTGCTAAATTCGACGTCTTTTATTAGATATATTGGCAAATGAAAAATTCCCCTATTTCTCTTATACAATTGGCCAAAGCATAAATGAAGATCAATCTTCCATCCAGTTCGATGAGCATTAGAAGTGTAACAGCGAGAAAAAATAAGATACCTTATAAGCTGACTTCTTAATTATGAATTTTCTTAAGGATTTGCATTAAAGAAATTGAAAATCTTGAGTAATTTTTTCCTATTTTCCAAGTTAAACTTTTCATTCCTTCAAAGAGTTGCACTCCCCTTAAAGGAGGATTACATAATCCATCATACATCATACATACACATTATAAAGTATATATATGTCTACAAGCTTCCTTTAGCTTAAACAAAATATGTACAACTCCTCTAGCTACTCTAGCTCCCACCTTCTCTACTCTATCTATCTTCGCCCCTTGCCCTCAAGCCATTTGCCTTTGCTGTATGTCATGAAAGAAAAAGGGTTAAATATACAATCATTCATGCAAATATGCATAATTCAGGACAACATGCTAAATAAGCCATGTAAACTCTCTAGCCAACATAAAATGTTGACAACTATCATGTACGTACATATACCTGAAACAATACTCTCTCAGCAATTGCCAGTCATTCTAGTACTATTTCCTAAGTACAATATAGCTCTTGAGAGCAACTAGTCATCTCAATTTACCTCCTTTTTTTGGTTCCCTTTTACTAGGTCTCTAAGTTGGCTTAGTCAAATATCAAAACCTATACAATTATTTATGCAAGATTTATTAATACTTAAACCTTAGTACCAAAACACTTACATAATAAACTTTCTTCATAACCCAAACTAACCTCCTTAATCTTCCATTTAATTTCTCTCTTTTAACCTTTAGAGTTTAGAAAAGTCTAACCCTTTATTATGATCTTGAATGTTTAGACCTTTTGAAAGAATTAGATTATGCTCCTTTACAAAAGAATTCAGTACTCTAATTCTTTATTTCTCTCTCAGGCTATATAACTCTTTGGAAGGTCTCTATGACTGTTTGTCATGACCAAAGGAAGGTTGTTGTGACTAATATGAGGAATCTCTCATACCAATTTTCTGATATTGTTTGTTACGACTACAAAATGTCTACTTTATGACAAATGAAGGAAACTTATCTGACCATACTATGTCATAGTTAGTCATAACTAGAAGAAGCCTATGTCATAATGAACAAGAGAAACTCTCTTTGACCTAGCTTTCTGTGATTGTTCATTGCGGCTAGGAGAAACCTATGTCAAGATAAACCAAAAGAACTTCTCTGATTAAGCTCTCTATTTTCTGAGTTTTACTTATACAAGAATATGCATATTGTCGCTATTATATGAATTAGAATCCAAGATGGGTTGAGCACTCAAGACTCAGTTTTCATAGCTTTATTAAACTATTTTGAAACCTTGAGATTTGATTTTAGAGAGTGCAAAGTCATAACTCAGAGATAACAAAGCTATGATTTCTATAACCTCCAATTCAAATCTATCATGGCACATGCAATAACCCATCTCCATAATGATTTATGTTAGATTTTATGTCAAGAAGCTAAATGCTTAACTTCCTCTACTTAATCAGCTCTTATCCTCTCCCAACTCCATCTTTAATGAGATCCTTGAATTCAATATGCAGAAAACAGAGGTGTTGTAGGTAGAAGAAGATGAAGAAGGATTACCTTAGACGACAGACACTCTCGCACTAGCACCCTGCCTCTCTTCCTCCTCCAACAACCTCTACTTGGTGTCTCTAAAATAGAAGAAATGTGGGAGACAAGAATGAAATGAAAAATGAGAAGGAAGGAAGACAGCCAGAATGAAATGAAGGAGGGGCAATAAGTCGAATAGGGGAAGGAGGGAGTGACAATTGGCCATTGAAGTGGAAAGAGTTGGCAGCTGGAAAGTGAAGGCAAGAGGTAAGGACAAGTGGTACGAAAAAGAATATCAAAGTGACATGTTCAAATGAAGGCTGAGATGTTGCCATCAGAGTAAGCAATGTGGAATCTCTGTTATAAATTTTTCTGCGACTGTTCGTCATAGCAAGAGGAAACCTACGTCATGACAAATATAACGTACCTTCAGAAATTTCCTTAATTTTCCCAAAATTTGTACCTTTAAAACTTTTTAATTTCAGAGAAGTATTATTGACCATGATAATACCTTATAAATCCCTTCTGTCAACATTTGGAATGTTACAAAAAACATCATATTTAACACATGACCAATATGCAAACAATAAGGACATATTCGTCCAATATGCTTTAACACAATCGACATATTCAATCTAACTACTAAGCATGGGAAAGCTACTAAGATAAAACAAATTGACACCTTAGTCTTAAAGACAGGCTTGAAGGCGCAAACGATAGCAATTCAAAAGATTCTGTTCATCATAGCAAATGAATTTTCTAAATCTCCTACCAATGCAACATGTTGTCTCCTCATTGTAGTCTTTTAAAGGTAATCCATGAATTTGAACCCACATTGGTAAGTGAGTGACATAAAAAGTAGACAAGGAGAAATTTGGCTTCCATGAAATTAGAATAATAAAATAACCTTGCAACATCCCGTGAAAGCATATAATTTAACATCCTGTGAAAGCATATAATTTAAGTCCTCCTTAGTATGAAAGTGAAGTATAAAGGAGTTATTGAAATGTTCTACTCCTGAAATCAACTTTTCTAGTGAAGCTTAATCAAAGATTCTAATTTATAAGCATGGAGCTTATGACTATCCACAACTTTGGCATGAACAAAATGATCCATGAAGAAAGAAAGACGGTCGCTACCTGCGAGGGGGATAACATGGTGTTAATGTCCACAAAGTCAGATCCCTATTCTCAAAATAAAAGGCCAATGAACGAATATGGAAAATGAGAAACCCAATAAAATCCCACTAGAATTTGCTAGAATATAACAATGAAAACAACAGTAGCATCAAAGTGATATAGAATGACTCTCCAATTAAAAGCCGATCATCTTTCAAACTCACAAAAAGGGAGAGACAATAAATAAATCCATTAAACACGAGATATAAAGTTTACAAAATGCGTTGCAGGAGAAGGAGCCTTAGACAAGGAGCAGAGGATCGAGAAAAGTTGAGCAACAGTTACAGCAAACATTGAATTAACGACAATGAGGAGATGATGTAGATTGGAGGATAGAATTTGGAGACTACAAACAGAAAATTAAAAAGACAAAGCTCTCCCACTACGTTAATAATGAAATAAGATTTGCATACCATGGTTATAAATAATCCTTTGTTGAGAATAGATACATATTCTATTTTTTGGTTGAGATCAACGACATAATCTGATTTTTTTTAAAAATGAATAGAGATGACACCCATACAAGTAGTATAGTAGACGTTGAAACTTGAATAAAGCCACAGCTGAAGCCAATTAATAACTGGAGAAAAATAATCCAAACTGAGATCTTTATGCTCAAATCAGAGAGAGAGGAACGTGCAAAGAGATGAGATGAACAATAGCGAGAAGCGGTGACTACTGGAGAGAGATATGAGAGCTCTCCCTTCGTTAATTTGTTTTTGATGATAAAGCTACAACAGAAGCCAATTAATCACCTGAAAAATACAATCCAAACTAAAATCCTTTTGCTTATAACAGATTGAGGAACATGTAGAGGTGAGAGATGAACAACAGTGAGAAGCGGCGACTATCGTAAATACAGACAAGAGCTCTATGTTCCTCCCCTTTTTGTTATCCCTATGATAAAGCTTGTTAACACGTTAAATGTAATATAAAACTAGAAATTTGCCTTGTTAATGTATTTTGCTAGTATTAAGTATGGAGGCTAACACATTAAGTGAGAAAATTATGTGAAAGCAATCTTTTGAAAACTACAACGCGTAATACTTTCAAAAAGTATTGTGAAAACAAGAATCGAACATCACACATTGAGTAGAGTGGTTAACTCATTAAGTACAATGCAAAATTCAAACACAGGATTTGTTAATATGCTCGTTAACATGTTAGGAATCAAGATTAACATGTTAAATGAAAGTGTACATAAAGTTAGTTTTGACACTAAGGCTCTTAGTTAATGTGCTAGGGAGTTAAAGATAGCATGTTAAGAATATTTTAGGGGCAAACATTGAACAATGAAAGTTGTTTAACATGTTCTAGGTATAGAGGTTAACGCATTATGTGTTTTCTAGAGAGAGAAGCTTGTTTCAAGATAATAATGGATAATGCACTAAGTATAAGTGGAAGACTTAACACATTAAGTAGAAGCTCAAACAAAAGAAATGAGCTGTAAAAAAATGGCTAACACGTTAAGTAACATTTGCAGTTCAATGTTTGATCTAATTCTGAAAACATTGCATATGGGTCCGTAGATTCACTATTAATCCTCATCTTTATCCCATTGACTATCATTGTCTAATCATAAATTCTCTTTCTATTCTTGGGGAATTAACTGGCTAACTATTTTGTTCATCACTTTTCTATTGCTCTATCATCATCAGGTTAAATTATTTAATTGCATCTCGTAGGATATGGAAGCAATAAATTTTTCAAAACTTTATCATCATATCTACTCTACCCTGCATGTAATGTAAAGGGGAGTATTCATTCATCATAGCATACTCAACATGCATAATATATATGTCATCATATGCATAATATGGAAGCATAATATGCAAGGAGATGCAATCATTTAAGCATTCTCTAACATGCTTGTCTTCATATGACAATTGCAAGGAGATGCAACTTCTCATCATAACTTATAACAACATAAACCATATCACTATTACATAGTTTGCTCAACCATCCCTTATACTCACATTGCAATTAAACAATTAACTAGGTATATTTTAAAGTATTCTATCCCTTAATCACCTTAATCACTAGGTCCTGATCATTTATTCATAATCTTGAATCACTTACCTGTTTTACTTAGGCTGCCACATCACCCTCTTATTAGGGTATAGACTCAACCCTTCTTTACTCTTTCTTATATAGGAATAAGGGAGTCACTTTATCTTGGAATCTGTAGCTATCTTACTAGGCCATATTCATTCTTATCATAACATTTCTCATCATCTGTAAGACTTCTATGTCTCTAACCTAAAGGACTTCTGCTTCCTTGGTCTCACTGTAATCTAGCGGTAATCTATAACTGAATAAGCTATTTCCTTTCAGCTAACTGAGGAAAGGTTTGGCTCATATCTTTATATTATTTATAGTTTCAAGTTTTCCCTTATCCTCCTGAACTACTAACAAGCGAGAAAATGTCTCTTATTAAGCCTCAAGGTTCATGTAGATGAACTCGGCTAATTATTCATCAAAGAGTTTGTCTTTCCTTTGCTCTAACCCTTAGCCTAAAGCACACCTCTATCTAATTAAGAGAAATGATTCTTTTAAACTCTTCGAGAAAAACTTCTTAAGTGAGCAGATCACTCTCCAACTCGTATGGAGTAACTTCTGTATCTCTCTGTATTTCTCTATTATCTCTTAACCTTTTATGTCTGTCTGTCTCAGTCTACTCTTGATTAGACTATGATTCCTTTCTGGTCTGTCTCTTGGTCTTTACTAATTTAAGTCATATGGACTTATTCATCATCCAGCACTATTACTTCTATTTTATGGGGTAGCGTAATAGGTTACTATCCTATCGTGATGGGATCCCTATATTTTGGGAACATTAACTTTCTATCTATTAGCCATCACATCTTTAACCTTAAGCCGCATGCTAGGCTTATTTCTAGACAAGTCTCATTCTAATTTCTTATTATTCTGTTCAATAGAGACTAGATGCACAAAGTGTTTATTAATTTAGATCAACTCCTGATGATCATACGGAGGATCTACTTCTGAACCTCTTCTTAAACTGATATTCTGTATCTTAATATTTTGTACTGTTTAACTTGCCTGCACTCTGTGCTAAACCTCTAACTAATAACCTTTAGTGAGGTCAACATCTTCAGAGTCAATTAAGACTATTCATGTCTATACATCATAATCACATAAAAGGGGAATATATTCACATACATGTTCAACCAACAATCATTTCATTATATCACACAAAAGTTCATATTTCATGTCACCATAACATTTGTATATACATTACATTTATGTCAATTACATATTTGGGGTACATTATAACTACTATACATCTGAGTAATTACTTTACTTTACACTTTACATATTTACATTACCCCTTATCTCCTTCTACTTTCTTTTATAGGAAATCATGGACTGCACATACATCTGCACACAGAAGTGGCACCCTTGTCTATCAGCTGGTAAATCATTAGCCATAAACTCACTTAACTTTATGTGCCATGTCAGGGCATATAGCAGTACCTGACTTACTATCATCCCATGCCAGTCTGCTAGAACATAAACTTAATTTAGGTTAAGGCCCTCCACTATGTATCTGTTTATCATCCTTGCTACAGCATTGAGGAACTGTAGGTAAACAATTGCTCTTGATTTCTACTTCTATCTATCCCCTGACCTAAACTGAGTAATTCACTTTCCACAACTTTCTTGATACTGATACAACCAGCATTATCTATCTTTAACAAAGAAGGATGGGGTTGACTAGGACCAGGAACATCATGCTGATCTTTCTCTATAAAGTCACATATTCCTGGACTTTGGGAATAGACAGGAACTGTCATAAACTCTGACTGGATGTCTGAATTAGGGGATTGTGATCTATTACTCATAACAACTCTATCCTCAAACTCTAGTGGATGAGTAATAATATATGGTCTACCCATAATCCAGTACTAATACTCAGCTTCCTCAACAATAATCTGTCCTCTTATCCGAGGAATAGAGCTTATATCAGGGTTAGAGGGCACTCCAACAAACTCATACTGTGTAGTCACTAGACTCAACATCATCTGGTGTATAACTGGCTTTAGGATGAATCCCTACATGACCTCCAGACTGTAGGTGTGAGTCTACAAAAGTATCTATAGGACATTCTACTGTAGATTTTCCTAACCGATCCCCTATACTCTCATATGAACTATCTTCATTGTCTGAGGGATCATCAAAGTCTAGATATACACCATGTCCATACATCACTACTGCCCTGGGGTCTTCCTTACTAATTGAAGCCTCTGACTTAACTTTATAAAATATCATATCTACTCCTGCAATATTTGCTTAATTAAGCAATACTAACTATCCCAATAAATACCCTAACTTAACATAATACTTACGATTTAGAGTTAGTGTCTAGGAACTATCTTATATCACGCTATAAACTTCTGCTCTGATACTAAAATATAATATTCTTACTTTTATACATCTTAGAAACCATTCAGTAGCATTTGGAACCACTTACAAGACCTTGGAAGTCCATTAGTTAAATCTGGAATTTTACACTTTCTCGGGTTACTGTTCATATGGTATTCCAGATTACGCAATAAAATTCAAAAAATCATAATTAATTCTAGAAAAATTAAAATGAAGTGGTTCAAAAAGTTACCTGAAGATAACATCTTGAAATTTAAGGGAAAAATAATTTTCAGACCAAATAATGCATCAATCAATATAGTTTATTCGCCAAAATTTACTGTTCATTTGGTCAAAAATCCTAAAAACAGATTCTGGTCCCTTATTTTGGAAATTTAGTTCTCTTTGTACAAAAATCCAAATAAAGCATTCTTAGTGTCAAAACGAATCTTGGCATGTCATCTAAATGTCTATAAAAGTTCATATATTTATTCCATCATTTATTATTTTTTTTACATTATGACCATCACTACTTACATTGGTCATACAGCAACATTATACAAAACAATTCTTCACATAACATATATACTATCTAATCCCTAATTTTTCTTCATGCTTCATCATCCTCTTTAATCATTCATAAAATTGTTAGATCGGGATTACATGGAAAGGAATGAGATTTTTGGGAAATCTCAGTAGAAAACATTACTAAACAATGCATACATTGTGTAATGTGCATGCTTCCATATAACATATAAAATACAATTGGCTGAAGTAATCATACCAATAGAGCTTCATACATAAGAACATATGCAACACAATTCAACAAAGCCATAGCACATTCAAGCATAGCATTCAATGTATACAAGTTTAGGATAAGTTTACCACTTCATATACTTGATTTCTTTCACTTTATCTTACTTATTTCTTCTCACTTCTATTGGATATGTGGCTGCATATTTTGTAGCATATCAATCAATCCCTAACATCACATAACCATTCATCCATCATCATCTAATTTCTTTCAACATTAAACTCACTTTAACTAACATAACTTCCTCTTGAACATTAAACTCACTTATTTTCCTTAATCTTAACTAATGAACTTGGCCTTTAAATCAATTGATGTCTTGATTTTAACCTACACAATTTCATCTTTTGAATCCATCTATGAGTTTAGAATAATGAAATTCTAGCTCCTTTATGGCCTGCTGTACAGAACTGAACATATGCATACAATTCTTTCAAAAAATCTCATTTTGATTCTAATGCTTTTCATACTTGTTTCTCCACTTTACCCCACACAACTTTTCATTTTAAAACCATTGGAAGCATCAAAATTATGAAATTCCAATTACTATTCATGTGAGTGAGCAATACCATGAAGAATTTCAAAAGCTATTATAATCTTGGAATTTCAAAGTTTCCAAGGTTCAAAACCTTTCCAGTCCTACACAAAATCATCATATAAATACAATGGAAGCATTAAATCTTTGAAATTACATTTTCTTCCCTCATGAAAAGTGTATATCAAACAGGTTCCTATGGCAAAGCCAAGAATATCAACTTGATTCAACAACCCATCTCTTAAATAGCTTGTTTAAGCTCCAATCATATGTCTCTAACTTTAATTTCTTCTTTTCCCTTTCATCTAAGATTTTTGGATAGCACAACACCTTAGAGAAAAATCAACTTTTCACCCATGAAAACTCTAAGCTCAAGCTCCCAAATCAACAGAAACTAACCTAGGAGAAATTGCTTACCTTTAATCTCTAGCTTGCTTGAACTTTGGTACCTTGAATTTTATGTCTTGGCTTGAGTTTTCATTTTGCAATAGTTTCCCCTAGGTTCTATGGCTCACAGTTTTGATGCAGATTTAAAGGGGTATTTATAGAAAAATCTTGGTGGAAATCAATGTTAAAGATTATTTTGTGTACTATTTGATCTAATTGCTCACATTTAATCTTGGGTTTTCCTTTTTCAAAAAGATAATTATGACATCATCAGGGGATAACTCAAGGGGACACCTCATGGGGTGATGTGGCGCAATTCCAATAGGGGAAGAAGGTTCTAAAAAAAATCCAATCCAATCCGGTACCGACTCGGTCCAATTCCCTAAAAATCGGACTATTTTATAAATCTAATTTTTCTGAGATTCCATAATACACTTTTTGACCTTAAATCCAGTATTCAGATTCTTTCTACCATTAACATACTTGTACTGGCCACAACTTAATTACAGATCCCTTCAAAAATGACTGAAATGTCCTTGGTTCACTATCTTTAATTATATTAACCCTAAGGGCATAATCATCAGTTTACCCCTATTTGCACCACCTCAGCGCATATACTGGCTCTAACTAATTATATTTATAATATCTTAGACTTTTTGTCCTATCCAGAATGACTAAATTTCCATCCATCCATCAGTGGTACAATCTGGGCATCTAGGGGTATTTCTGTAATTTCGCATTTTTCCTGGATTGCTCTAGACTCTGGCCCACTTCACTGTCCAGTCACCATGTTGGGCTCATGATGGCGCCATTTGGGCCTTTATATGGGCTCATTGCCTTTATTGCCCTTATGGCCTAATTCACAAAAAATATTTCTCGATCCTATTTATCGGGTATTTTATTTTATTGTAAAATCCCATAAGAATTCTACAGGATTCCTTTTCTAACTCTATCAATTTTATAAATTCTTATATTAAATATAGAAATTTCCTATAAAGTTTCATATGATTATGATGTTTGAAAAATACTGTAACAATTCTTATGACTTCAAAAATTTATATCAATTAATCGGGACCTCAAATCAAAATTCTAGTATGCGTTAAACTAACCAGAATATTTTCGTCTATCTACTGGTAAAATTTAGGTCTTATCTGATTTTGAGCATTTTTAGCCTTTTTTGGCTCAGTTTTCTCATAATTACATTTAGGTACTTGAACTTTTGAATAATTGCACTTAAGCCCCTGAACTTTTGGCTATTTGCATCAAAGTCCCTTAACTTTTAAAAATTACACTTAAGGGCCCAACTTTTGCTTCTACTTTCACTTTTTGCCTTTAACCTTTTCTACTTTCCGTTTTAATCCTTCTCTTCCTTTAAAACTCATCTAACATTTATCTTTTCTTCTGAACTTCGTCATAATCCTTTACAAACCTCTTTCCACTGTCAATACTATATGGATAAAGAAAAATTAAGATATGACAATGCACGATTACAAGCAAGGTTGGCAAAGCTCAAAGGAAGAAATGTTGTCTATCAGGACATCAAGACAACATGAGCCAAATGCCACCCACACGCACTCACCTATAACCTATCATAGTACTAAAGGGAGTTATTGCATTGTTGGGCCAGCGTTAGAGGATCATGTAGATCCAAAAGCTAAACCTTATGATCTATATGTGAAGAATCCTCTTAGACGGTTAGTGGCACATAGTTCCATCCATAAGTTAGGGATAATTGTCCACAACATCCAAATTCAGGATGATCAATTAAGGGTAACAGTTAAAGATGTGGTAATTGAAGATGCTCCTGTCCCAATTACCACTTATGAGATGAAGACAGTGAGTCAAGTAAAAGAAACTTTCATATTATGGTAAAAGCATCTTGCTTCAGATCATATAGTGTCATCCCCGAGCCAACTTCCAAATCCTCCCCATTAGCTAGATCCACCTCCCACTTTAAGTGACATGCAATGTGTGATCCTGTTGGCATTTGATAGAATGTTCAATTTGGATTTGTTGTCTATGGATTCATTTTTGGGCAACGTGGAGGCATTGGCCTTTCTTGACTATATAGATGAGGCATTTCTTATAACTCAAAAGGATCAACTGATTGTCGCGTTCATCCAAGTGTTTTTTATGTAAGTCTAATTTATATAAGTATATATAATAAAAATTTTCAACTCTTATAACTAATATTGTGTTTGCATTAATTGTAGGTACATGCAATCTAAGTTAGTTAGTTTCCAAGCGCAAACAAGGTAAGTTTGGATTCCTATGCCCAATTCAAATTTATGCAAAATGGACTTCTCAAGTTTTAAGACTTCAATACATTTTCAGGAGGCTCGGTAAAAGTGATATTGATTGTTTCTTGACCCCATATATGCATGAATAAGAATAATAATATTTAATTTTATTTCATACTACTTTTGTATTTGTTTAATGATAACGCTCATTCTTTTTTAATTTCTACATCAACCATTGGCAATTGGTCATCCTATATAAGCACAATTATAAAATTGTCTTCTTATGCTCTCTATTACAAGCCATCAGGTGATGTCAAGAAGATTTGAACTCGTGAGTTTTCTTCTACATAAAATGGTTTTTGTAATAAATGGGTTATTAACTTTATAACTTTGGTCATAGGGTTATGAGAACTTTTGCAATTGTAAAAGGTCTTTAACGTGCCAATAAGGTGAAGGACCATGAATGGATCATACCAAAAGTAATAAAAGCAGTAAGTGTTAAACTCCACATTTTGATGATTACAAATAATTTTGATCATGTTATTATTACAGAGTCGAAAGCAACCCAGAGAAAACAACTTGTACAGCATATACATAATTAGACACATGGGCAATATTATCGTATCAAATAGGACTTACTTGACTGAGGAGGTAAAATTGTGTTTTTAATTATTTTATTTTTTTTAATTTAATACATATTAGAAATGCCTTAATTTTTTTTATTTTAATTTTGATATTTTAGATATTTGATTAACTTGACCCATTTTCTAAACAGGATATTGAGGACCTGCGCAATCGTTAGGCTGAATTGTTGCCTTTCAATAAATTTTTTAATTTTCTGTTCAAATTGAAACACTTTTTATATGTAATTTTATTAAATGAATAATGGGCAATTGAGTTATGTCTCTGCTATGTTGAAGACTATCTCTGCTGCTATATTTTTTATTTGTATATTTAAGTTGTTTATTTATGAAGCTTCAAGGGATGGGGTAATGAAATAGTGAACAAGTTGTATTAAAAAATTAACATTTATTATAACATCACACTGGTTCAGTGCAGGTGAGGTGTGGAAATTGGATACATCTACACTGGTCATTCTCACAACCAATGTAGAAAATGTATTCATCTACACCGACAGACCTCACAACTAGTGTAGATATTAGCACATTCTACACTAGATATCAAATGGGACTGGTTAAATTTTTTATTTTTCCCTTAAAAATGAACCTTCCTCATTCTCAACTCGGTTTAGAAAAAGATTTCTATTTAAAAGGTGGTACAAGTTTTACACGAGTTGTATTTATACCGGATCATGAAATGGTATAGAATACGATTTTCTACCGGTTTCGAAAGCCTATTTAGTAGTAGTGCATGTACACAATTTATGGGATTTAATTACACATTTTGCTACTTTTAGTAAAATAATGCATAGAAGTTTATTTATCCTTTTATTTACACTTGCTTCTTGCTTTAGCTTTTCATTTTGAAGCTTGTAACTCAGCATGATTAGTCATTGCGGTGGTGAGATTCAAAGAATTCCATAACAAACAATTACCACTCAAAGAATCAAGCTTTTACATAATCAAAAGCAAGCACATAAAAGCATAGAATTGTGAACCACAACTATAACACAAATGAAGGAAAAACATTTAACATGTTCAAGATAAAATAGTCATTCAACTCAGTGAAAGCTATGAAGCATGATAGAATATAAACACAATTTAAATACAAGAACAGGTAAATCTCCCTATGGCTATATAAGCTGGTACACTTAATTTTACAAAATTGCTATTTTGACCTTAGATTGGTTCAAGTTTCTTTAAGTGGCTTAAATGCTTGATTATAAACCTTATATCTATGGCTAAATACTTAACTAATCAAGTGAGAATTTTATAAAAATTTTGACCGCATTTCCCCTTAAGAAAATGACTCCCCACAATTACAATATCACTTGAAAATCAAGCTTTTCAATAACAGCAATCATAATTGATCTTTTAGGGCTATAATCCAACTCATAAACCATCAAAATAATCCTTTGAAACTCTTATTCAAATCTATACAACATCACAACTCAAGGAAAACTCTAAAGAATTATGAAACATATCTCAAAAAAAGCTTTTTATTACCTTTTCTCCATGCACTAACTTATTCTTGCTTTTTCCACTTCTTCCTCCATCTTTGCCATTTCAAACACATCTTTTTTAAACAAATCTAAAATCATAGGAATGTTGCTCATGATGAGAGACAACTTTTGTGAAGGAAGTATATGGAAATTAAAAGAAGTGATTTGAGTGGAGTTTTTTTACCATAGATCATTTCTCTCGTTTCTTTCTCTAATTTCACGTTTTTCTCTCTGTTACAGCGACCGAATGAATGAGGGATATGGAGGGAATGTGAGGTTAAATTAGAGGAGTCAACTAGATTTAATAAAATTTTAAGTCCATAATTCTCCACCATAACTTTTTCTTTAATTTTGGACCAAGTGCAATTTAATATCCTTTCCTCCCATTATTGCTGGTCCAAGTCGCCTTTCTCCTTAGTTTTTGGGCTCTAATTGGGCTCTCATTAATTCTTAATCAAGGTTAAAAAGTTGGGTATTTTTCTTGGCTGTATTGAAAATAAATCTCATAATTAATCTTAATTACGGTGCTTATAGAATTTACCAGTGAATTGTCCATATTTGCAACTAAAAATAACATTAAACCTTGGTATATACTTGTACCATATTAATTACGTACCTGGTATTTGAATCTGGAATTGCCTAGCTTGAGGAAACCATGTTCAATAATTTTGGACTCCATGAATTTTAAGACTCATTAAGATCGATGTAAAAGGAGGTCTTCATCCAATGCCTCCAGAGTGAACGGCTGTGATTTGAAGCATCAGACAGCAATAACCAACGGCGCATCAGTGCCCAGGTCGATATAGTAATATCATAGCAACAGTACAGTACAGTACATCACTTTGTTTGTATTTCTATGTAATCATCAAGTACACTGAGAATAACCTTTAACATCATTTTTAGGAACCATGATTCTGCAAGAATTGGGTAAGCTCTAAATACATGATTAAGTATTTTTTTAAAGACGGTAAAGAGCAGATTAATCATCATGAAAAATATCTGAATTCGTTGCTTAAGCAAAGTTGCTACAGTGGTTTAAATATATACACGGGTACGTGATACAAGCAGTTGAATAAAGACCCGTAGCCCTAGCGTTAGAAAAATCGAGATTGCAATGTTGGGCTTTAAGGCTTTACATCGAGCTTATTTTGTTTGGGCCGGTTCTTTGCTTCAACCTTTTTGTCTGTTCTTCTCTGTGCCGAAGTTACTTACAAACCCATGAACAAGTGCGTATGAAATTACTATAGAAACAGCATAGATAATAAGTAATAAGTTGATATCTTATAAAAATATAAGTTCAATTTCTACTATTATTATGAAGACTTATTTAGTACCCAATCTCATAAATTTTATGTAAGTACTCTATGAGTTCTTGGATTATATTCTAACTTTAGGGGAAGACCGGTGTCAAACTCGTATAAATTTTTTCGTATAAAAAAAAGTAATATAGAAATAGATTCAGTTTACTACTTTCTCCAGTGTTTTCTATAAGGAACTACCCATATCATGCAAAATCAACTGGTAGTTAAAATTAGTAAAAAATAATAAATATATAAAAAATATATTTTTTCTCAAATATAACTTTATGTATAGGGATTGGGGTTGTTTAATGTGCCTTTAGTGCTGCCCCAAAAATTCCCCAGCTTCCCAAATATTTGTTCTTCTTTCTTTTTATAATTAGATTCTACATAAAATCAGTGAAACTTTGATATCTTATGGGCAAAAAGTGGTGTTGTTTCCAATTTTTCGTTTTGATACTCTAAACTTATGTAGTTTATTTTTAATTTAGAGTATTAAATCTTTAAAAAAATCATAAAATATTGGAAACAACACTTTTTTTTATTCATAAGATATCAAAATTGTAATCATTTTATATAGAATCTAATTATGAAAAGAAACAAGAAAAAGAATTGGGACTATGGCTATTTTTAGGGGGAGCACAGTGGGCAGTACCAAAGGCACATTAGATACCCCACCGCGTGAGAAAGATGAGTAAAAAAAAGAGATAAGAAAATATGTAATTAATTAGAGATAAAAATAGAAAAAAAATTAAATTTTTAGATAAAGTTAAATTATTGTTTATAAATATGACCAACCCTATGTGGGATTATATTGCGTATAAATAGGACTGGAAGGAATATTAAGTATTAAATGTTCAAGAGCATATAAGACAGTTTGAAGCAGAAATCTCGTTTGTTCTAGTTTACTATCCAATAGCTCACTACGATCACACAGAAAAAACTTGGAAATCTAACGAAAAAATTATTATCATCAATGACACTGCCAACCAAATTAGATCTAGAGTAAGAAAAGTTGTTAAATCCAAAAAAACAAAACACAAAACACAAAAAGCAAAACAAAAACATAGATGTTAACTTTGTCTAAATGACACCAATGTCCAGAAGGAAAAATAATTCCAAACTAAAAACAAAAGTTTGGTATGATAACTTTTTATGATTGGAATGCTGATTACTGTAAAAGTTCGTGGATGTTGGTATGATTGGAACACCAACTCAAAAGGATAAATCAATTATGTAGATGTGGCGGCTCATTAAAATCAATGTATGTGCCCAGAGAATATTGGAAAAAATTCATTCAATTTAGAATTAATCTGACCTACCGATGTTGAATTCAAAGAGAATTTATTAGACTTCATAATCAGAAAACGAAATCTATGACTTCGTTGGCATACTTATAAGTTGAAAACTTGTTCACAAGTTCCCAATTATTCTGAGTCATCATGTGGCTGCCATCTGATACCTCAAAAGTCAATTCACTTGAAACATCTTATTGGCCAAACTCAGAAGTATTATTTCCGATAATCAAGGATTAGTCAAATTCAATTAGGTATGGATGAGGAACAATGGAGAAAATGACTGACAAATCCTTGTTATATTAGCACTGGCAGTTCTGGGTGAACCATGGGATAGAGACTGCAATCACTTCTTTTAACTGAAATGTTGCATTCCAATTTATTTAGAGGACAAGTCACAAGAAAATGAAGATAGAAAATGGGTTAGTTATTATTTTCTCCTAATAATAATTTGCGTAAATTATCCCTAGGTTCTATGTTAAAAAAATTAAATACAAGTTAAGGGATTTAATATTTACGAGTCACAAGTTAAGTGTTTCACATACAAGTCAAATTGAATAATTTAATGCTTAAAAATCAAATTTTCAAAATTATAGGTCGAGTTACGACATTTACACGGCAAACTTGGAAATTAAATCATTTGAAAATTCTCAAATAGTATTAAATGAATTTCAATTTTCAAGAAACCTATCTATATTTAATTTTCTTACATGGGACGCATGGGTAGTTTTCCCTAATAATTTAGGCCTACTTATTTAAATTCAAAAAAAAATGTTATGAATATTAGAATGTGGATATCTATCTTCCTCTTCCTCTTCAACTTCACTAAGTATGTTCCACTACTCTATTACTCCCCCACTACTACATTAACCCTCTTCCTCTTCAACTTTATTAAGTAATTTTCACTACTCTATTGTTCCTCCACTACTATATTAAACTTGTAACTTCCACTAGGTTATTTATGAATTTTATTGCCGACTATTTGTCATTTAAGTTTGGATATAACATACATGTAAGACTATGCCTATAAATAAGTCATGACATTTGTGTTATAAAATAAATAGAATAATACAATCTAATTCTCTCATTTTCTTGTCCTCATCTTTTCTCTCCTCTTAATCTTGTTACTAGTTTTACAATAAAAAATAAAAAATTTACATATACTTTAGAAATTTTACAAAAGCTGGCTTATTGAATAAAGATTTTAGCTAATGTATAAATTAATTTTGACCAATAAATTTTAATACTTTAATTGATAACAACAATGGATAAGTTTTCTCTTAACTTAATTCAAGGGAGTACAATATGTTTCTTAACAAATTTAATGCTGTTGAAATATAAGAGTGAATTATACTTATTTTAGTGCAAAATTACCTTAAAACTACAGTGTCATTATTTTGTGTGGGCTTTATTCAGGAGAGTGATACTAATAATTTATTATTATAGGTACAGAAATCCTTTTCTGTTGACAAGGTGTTAGTAATTTTGTAACACTAGCCATTTGTTTTATTTCATGCCTTGCAGTTGCTTAATCATTCACTACAAATATTACTCCTCCAATGGTTTTCTCTTCTTCCTATGTGGAGCACTCAGTTAGGAAAAGTAATTCAATAGCATCATCTTTGTGACCTTCTAGAAAACTAGTAGCCAAAATACCAGTGTTTCTTTACAGTTCATAGGCCTTATGGCATGGACTTTCAAGGGAAGTTATACATCCTTAATCAAGCTTACCTTTGGCAAACACAAACAAATTAGCCTCGCTAGAAAGAGATTTTCTTTTTCAATTTAAAACTCTTTGTTAGTAACATGAACAATTGCCCTGAAGGAAATCATGGATTATCATGCACATATTTATGTCGTATTCCAATAAAACATTTATCACTCCAGATATTTAGAATTGGTATAGGAGACCAATGAATAAAGAATTCATTCTAGCTACCTTACAGTATTTGGATTCTAACCCATCTACTTCCAAGCTAAGAAGATCATCAAGAAGTCCAATTGAGTTACAATTATTACCCATCTCATATACAGTAAAGCTAGCTATCTCTCTATCTCAAGACTCAGACCCTTGGGGTGGCCCATTGTCACAAGACCTATGGGGTGGACCCTTCTCTCCATATTTAGAAGTTGTACTAACAAAACCTCCTGTTCCATATAAAGGATTCAATCCAAAGTACTCCAATATGGATCTAGATAATGACCATGGACCTATCTATGACTAAAAGATTCCCAGCTTACTGGCAGGCTCTGCTGTCTATCCAATTTTAAAAAAGGAGATTCCCACGTGCTTACTTTTATTAAATTAATTTGTCTATTTGTAATCAGCTTTGTTAGCTTTATCTAAAATATGTTTAGTGCGGTTTGCTTTATTGCTTTTCAATTCATGTATCATAAGGAGTCTTTGTCTTGTTATAAGCCAAACTCTCTATATAATGAGTCTCCATTCTACTCTGGAGATCATCGAGAGTTCATATTATAAAATATCATTACGAAATAGAAGAATATTTTCCTTCTAAGTTTTCTCTCTTCTGAAAGCTCTATCTTTCTTTATCTCTATTAAAGTCTTCGTATATATTTTATTATGCTCTATACTTGTGTCTCGTAGAGGATCCTGTGTATCAAAAAGGAATCTGACCATTATTTTAAGAGTTTAAGTCTTTCGCTTGAATAATATGATTTAGTCTGGGAGTTCATGAGTTCTAGATCTTAAGGTAGTAGGGCCAAAGATGCCGAGGGAAGTCCTTAAAAAGATAATTACTATGAACATCTTAGTTTAGATCTCATAGTTCTTAAAGGAGATCGATCCCTCTGGTATTAGAGCCATTAAGATACAGTTTATCAGGCGAGACTTTAATAGTAATAAAGTTACAAAGAAGTGAGTAAGAAGAATTTTACAACCATGACTGAAACGTCTTCTACTTCCTCAGAACCTACTAAAATTTGACCTGCTTTATCGATAGATAGATTACCTTCATCGATCTATCGTACCCTTTCTCATAAAATAGAAAACCTTGTACAGTTTACTCATATACCTGATGAAGCTTGGATCAGAGATATAGAGCTACATCATATTAACCTTATTCTCTATTCCATCGACAATGTTCTTCCACTTTCTGTAATATTTGCCATCTTATTTCTAATTCTTCTCCCTTATTAAAGAGATTGTTCAAAGTTATAGATTAAACCAATGTGGTATCCCTTCTACTCCAAGTGAACAGTATGTCACTTCAAAACTTTCATAACCTCTCATAAACTCCATATTGATCAAGGTTATACCCATCTCCATCTTAGAGTTGTACGCCTTGTACTAACTCTTCATGGCAGAAGCCTTCCTATTTTTACTAAAGTTACCTTACTTGATATAGCCTATAAATAGTACCAACATACTCTTATTAGAGCTCTTGTCATCACTCTCAATAATAGGAGTATTGTTCTAACTATAGCCCCAAACTTCAATATGAAGCTTTTTGGTGTGACCTTCTCTCATAGGATCAAAGTCCAAATTCACTTTGTTGGAGCTTAGCTTGATCCTAAAGCTATAGCCCGTACCCTACACTGTCAACTTGTTTATAGAGTCCATACTCATTCTCTGGATATGTAATTCTCACCAGATACTCAGGATGCCCTTCTAATATTTATAGATAATAAGCATAGCCCAGCCATAGTAACATACACAGACAAATTCCTAAAGAGGAATTATCTCAAATCATCTACTTGAGTGGATCACCAATTATAAATGGGAGTTCAACTCTACTCCCTCTGATGTTCATACTACAACAACACCAGTAGTTGCAAAAATGCCAGATGGTACAGTTAGAACTATCTTTTAAAAGCTAAGCACAGAAGGTTCCTATCCTTCTAAGACTATTGCTACAATATTTCCTACTTATATACCATTGATGAGCACCCACCAGTACATGAGTTTTCTAAAGATGTCAAACCAGTATATGTCTCTCATATCAATAGACATTTTATTTGGGATCTTGATAACTATATGTGTGAATCATACTGTGAGTGCTATATGCCTCATTTATGGGAACTTTCAGATGATGAATATTACCAGCGTGCTTTTAAAAAAGAGAAACAGAAAAAGAAGAAATCATCTTTTGCTTGTTGTAACCAATGAAGAAGCAAAAAGGATACTCAATGGTTCCTAGTTAAGAATTATTTGTGTATGATATTTTGAAAGAACTTGGTCATGATGATATAATTACTGACATCTTCTCTCAGTAGAAACAACCAGAGCCTACTATTCTAGTGACACCTCCTGTTGTTCAAGTAATGCCTCTGGTCCCAGTTCAATCACAACCATGCATTGCCATGTTAAATACAAGACCAAAGCCTTATGAAGAATAATTGCCTTATATCGAGGAAAGCATTAATGAAAATACTTAAGTGACTAGGTGTCTATATATCAAGGCTACTGAAGTAACACCCTAGGGATATAAGTCAATCCCACCAGCTAAAGTAGCTTTAAATTGGCATACATATAATGTTATTTGTCAAAACATATTCCCCTATCAGATTGACTCCAAACTGGATCACATTACTTATAGTATAGAAGATTTATCTCTCCAGGTTGATTCATTAACTGAAGATGTTAGCAAGCTTCACTCAAGGCTTACTTAAAAGCTCAATAGCTTGATTTAGACCTAAGGAGATATATAGATCAAATATACTCTAGACCTGAATTTCACATAAAGGAACAGGAGTTACAACAAATCAAACAAATAGAAGCAGACATACCCACACAACAAAAGTTTCCTTTGACACATCCTTACTTTTAACCTTAATTATACTCCATTAGAAGTGATTGGAACCAATTATATGATCATTTAATTTGAAAACATCCATTTCCAAAAGAATTGCTCTCGGGTATTGTTTACTTTTACTGTTCATTTGGTAATTTTAGAACATGTACCCTAGTTTAAAAATTCATAATTAATTGTAGAAAAATCGAAATAATATGGTTCCAATTTCTAATGAAAGATATTTCATAGATATTTTAGGGAAAATATGAAACTGAGGTTTTCTTATCCAAATGAAATTAGTTTATTTGTTGAAAGTTATTGTTCATTTGGTAAAATCTGGAAGTTTCAGTTTCTTTGCCTTAACTTAAAAAAATCATTTCTCTTTGGTTGCTTATCCAAACGAATCGTGTTACCTATAGATTTGAAGCTCTAGACGTCCTATTTAAGATCATAAAATTTTATAGAAAAATTCGTTCATTTGTTATATAAAATCATTGCATGAACGTCGCTGCCTCTCAACGCTCATTTTATCTTAATTCCATATCTTAATTCCAACTTCGAAAAATCATAAAAAATTGAAGTCTTTACCAATTGAGGGGTTTTTGGTGTCCATTTAAAGCTCTGTATCTTAAATATAATCATGCCAAATTTTAGGTTAAAACTCATGGGTTTAGATGTTATAACCATTGTCACAAAGTGTTAGCCTCAAAACATAGTTATAGAATCATACACCATGCATACTAGCATATCATCCCATAGTGCCATGTAAGTAATATAACTTATTACACAAACTCATCCATCTATGTTTAAACTTTTTCCATGTGAAGTTCCAGCACTTATAACAAGGTTATACATATGGAAGGAATGAGATTTCATGGAAATCCCAATAGTAAGTTACACAAACTATAATATCATGCATAATTAATTAGATGCTTGACATGTTATCATGAGATGGGAGCTACTTCATAATGGTGTCTAAGCAAACTCTAACATACATATTATCACGACATAACATGCAAGGAGTTACAATCATTCATACTTCATCATTAACATGATGACACATTCTCATGCTCAACCAAACACCATAATCAACAAGCAAACAAACAATTAAACAAACATGAGTTGTAGTTAGGTATTCTTGCTACCTCTTAGTTATCCTTGTCAAGGTATTCTTGAGGTGCTTTCTTTCCTTCACAAATGTCAAAACCTAGCCATTACACAATAATATCAAGTTACAACTCAACTTGAACATAAAACCAATACTAGGTTTTCACTAGCTCCCTTTCTTTCTCTAATTTATGTTTCTTACTTCCATCTTTCCAAAAAAAATTCTTATGCTCCATTTCCACATAATTTTTCATGTAGAATCCAAATATGAAACTAGAATTTATAAAATCAAAACACTTCAGTTGCTACAGTACCAAACCGAAGTGAAGCCATTTATTCCCAAAAATTCACATTTTGATTCTCATTGGAAGCATCAAAATCATGAAATTCCATCGTATAAATAGTGTCACACACAGTACCAGCAAGAACACAAAACCCTGAATCCAAACATACTTGAATTCCCAAATGTATGCCGCTTGATTCTAGCTTGTTTAAGCTTATTTAAACTATCTATAACCTAAAAATCATATTTTAACCACATATGGGCAGCACTTCCAGAAGCAACCATAAGGGAAATATAGCATAAAAGTCCCTTAAAAGCATGAGCTAACTTGCTAGAACAAAGCTCAAGATCAAGGGAGATGATTACCTTGATTGTTATGTCACTTTGTGTGCTTCTTTCTTGGTTGAATGAAAATTTTGCAAGAGTTTCCCTATGGTTCACTATGCATACCGAAGCCATCTGAATAGGGGGTATTTATAGAGAAATTTGGGTTAAAATAGATGGCCAAGATCAATTTGTGCATTATTTGATCTAAGGGCTCACATTTAATCTTGAATTTAACTTTTTCCAAAAAGAATAATATGACATCATAAGGGACAACTCATGGGACACCTCATAGGGGTATGTGGCGTGATACTCATATCTATTTCATATAAACTGTACAGTTACATCAGGTAAAAAAATTGGGGATATGACATTTCTCTCCCCCTTAAAATAAATTTCATCCTCAAAATTTACAATACCTTTACATTACTGAAATAGTTCAGGATATGCTTCTCTCATCCTTTCCTCTACTTCCCAGGTAGCTTCATTCTCTGTTAATCCCTTCCAGACCACCTTTACTAGAGAAATCTACTTATTTCGCAACTGCTTGACCTTTTAATCTATAATCTATACTGGTCTGACTTCATAAGTCAGGTCATCTCACAGTGTAACATCATCTTGCTCAACCACATGTGACGGATCTGGAACATACTTCTTTAACTAGGAAACATGGAACACATTATAGATCTTGCTGAGATGTGGAGGAAGAGCTAATTTGTAAGCCACTGATCCTACTCTTGAGAGGATCTGAAATGGCCCAAAGTATCTAGGATGCAGCTTCTTCACTTTGATCTATCGCCCGGCTCCTATCGTCGGAGTCAACTTAAGCAATACATGCTTTCCTTCTTCAAACTCCAGCGGCTTCCTTTTAACATCAACATAACTCTTCTGTCTATTTTGAGCTGTCAACAATCTCTTTATAATCTTATCGATTTGTGCTACTATCTGATCTACCATATCAGGACCAAACATCCTCCTTTTGCTCAACTCCACCCAGCACAAGGGAGATAAACACTCTTGTCCATAAAGTGCTTCAAAAGGGGCTATCTGAATACTAGCCTATTGACTGTTGTTATAGGCAAACTCTATCAATGGAACATGGACATCCCAACTCCCTTTAAAATCCAAGACACATTATCTCAACATATCCTCTAGCATCTAGATCGTTCTCTCAGATTGACCATTTGTCTGAGGATGGTAAACTGTACTAAATCTAAGAATAGTGTCTATTTCTTTATGTAAAGCTCACAAAAAATTTGATGTAAACTGAGGATCTCTGTCAGATATGATGCTACTTGGAATACCTTGTAGTATAACAATCTCCTTTAGATACAGTTTTGCCAGCTTCTCAAGAAAATCTCTCTTGTTGATTGCCAGGAAATGAGTCAACTTCATTAATCAGTCAATTACTACCCATATAACATCATGCTTAGTAGAAGTCATGGGCAGTCCTTCAACAAAATCCATAGCAATACTATCCTATTTCCACTCAGGAATCTCTAGTGGTTATAGCTTCCCTGCAGGCCCTTAGTGCTTAACCTTTATCTTCTGACATGTTAGGCATTTAGACACATAAGCCATAATATCTTTCTTTAATCCAGGCCACCAAAATAAACCTACATGGTACATTTTGGTCATACCTAGATGTACTGTATACTTGCTTTTATGTGCCTCATCTAGGATTTTCTCTCTCAATCCCATTGCATTGGAAATATATGGCCGTCCCCGAAATTGTAACAATCCAACTTGGGATATATCAAAATTCTTAGTTTCCCCTCTTCCTAGCTTACTTTTGAATATTGTTGCGAGCCTGTCTTATTCCTGAGCTTTGTTTATCCCATTCTCAATGCAAGCTTTAATCTGTGTTCCTCCTCAAGAACTTTTTGCTGTCTGTATTTGATACAGAGGACTCTAATCTCGTACATTTTCTATTAATTCTAGCTCTTTGATCATAAGACTTGTCACCTGCACCACTTTTCTACTAAAGGCATCAGCTACCACATTTGCTTTTCTTGGATGGTATTTCATCTGAAAATCATAATCCTTCAAAAATTCTATTCATCTGTGTTGCCTCATGTTCAATTCTTTTTTATCTTGTAGGTACTTCAGGCTTTTATGGTCACAGTACAGTTCTATGGTTGCTACATACAAATAATGTCTCCATATCTTGAGAGCATATACTATCACTGCAAGTTCCAGATCATGATTGGGATAATTCTCTTTATATGGCTTTAACTACTGAGAATAATAGGCTACCACTTGTCCCTGCTGCATCAGCATACATCCCAACCCCTATTTGCTAGCATTAGTGTAGACTACATAAGTCTGAGTTAGGTCTTGAATAATCAGCACAGGAGTCATGGTTAATCTATGCTTTAGTTCATGAAAACTAGCCTCATACTTCTCATCCCACCTAAACTGCTGATTCCTTCTGTCAGCTTGGTTAATAGTAGAGCGATTTAAGAAAAGTCCTTAATAAATCTTCTATAAGCCCAGAAAACTTATGATCTATGTCACTATCTTGGTTCTTTCCAACTTAACACTACTTCAACTTTACTAAGATCTATAGCTACCCCTTCGTGGGATATGACATGACCAAGAAATTTGACTTCTTACAGCCAAAACTCACATTTACTAAGCTTAGCATAGAGTAATTTTTCTTTAAGAGTACTAAGAACAATTCTCAAATGCTCTTCATGCTCTGCTATAGATTTGGAGTACACTAGGATATCATTAATGAAAACTATCACAAACTGATCTAGATAAGGCCTGAAGATCTTGTTCATGTAATCCATGAAAATTGCAGGTGTATTCGTTAGACCAAAGGGCATTACCAGAAACTCAAAATGATCATATCAACTCCTGAACGCAGTCTTTGAAATATCATATGCTTTGATTCTAAGTTGGTGATAACCTGATCTCAGATCAATCTTAGAAAACAAGCTTGCTCTAGTTAACTGATCCAGTAAATAATCAATATGAGGAAGAGGGTACTTATTCTTAACTGTAATCTTATTCAACTCCCGATAGTCAATGCATAGTATGAGACTACCATCCTTCTTCTTAATGAATAACACTGGAGCACTACATAGAGAAACAATAGGTTAGATAAAAGCCTTCTCTATAAGATCCTCTATCTATTTCTTTAGCTCAATCATCTCATTAGGAGCCATCCGATATGGGGCTTTGGATACTGGTCTAGCTCCAGGTACAATATCGATTGCAAACTCCACTTCTCTTTCTAGAGGCAATCCTTGAATCTCCTTTGGAAAGACTTCAGGAAAATCTTTGACCACTGAAATTGCTTCAATTCCCTCTTCTACTTCTTTTTGAATAGAAAAGAAAACCATATATCCCTGACATCCTTTTCATAGACATCTATTTACTTGAGCCTCCGTCAAGAAATTTAGTTTCACTTCTGGACTCACATTTGTAGCTTGTGGACAAAGAACTAGTATTTTGTTCTTACAATCCAACGTTACATTAGTGCCAGATAACTAATTCAATCTAATTATTACATCAATTTCATGAAAGGGCATACATATTAGGTCTAGAATAGTGTAGCAACACTCATATCTAATGACACTATTTAGGCAAACATCTGACGTAATTACCTTAGCATTTTTAGGAGTTGTCACACATATAGCATAATGCAATTTACTAATTGAAAGGCCTAACCACTTAGCACATTCTTAAGAAATAAAGGAATGACTTGCACCCGAATCAAACATAGCAATCACAGAATGATTATTAAGATAGATGATACCTTGGATCATCTCGGGTGATTTCTATGCATCTTCCCTTGTTAACGCAAACACTCGCCCTTGAGTGTGTGGCCTCTGATCATTAATTGCCTGGGGACAATTTCTAGAAAAGTGTCCAGGCTTCCCATAAGTATAACAGATGTTATGCCTCATCAAGCATGGTCTATCTCTATGGCTTTTGCCGCACTTGTCACACACTCTATACCTCGGGTCTTTATTAGTAGTATTGTCCCTATAGTTTTCTCTGTTATGCTATCACTGTCTTTTCCTTTTTCTTGTTATAGCCACTGCCACCGGCTGCATCTCTATTATGACTAGTTCTTTTAGGAGCAGCAGTCTCTCTACTCACTGGTCTCATCAGCACCTGGTGATTCAGACTGTTCTCAATGATCCTGCAAGCCTCTATTGCTTTATTAAATTGATGGTATTGTTAGGGAGTCATCTTGTCTTTCAGAGTAGCATTCAATCCCTTAATCATCCTCTCTGTCATCCATCGTTCATCATCCACCCGTCGTAGGTAAGAAAGACGGATGAACTTTGCCAAGTATTCGTCAAAAGATTATTTTTCTCATTGTCTCAGCATAAGGAATTTTGCTTCTCTTTCATCCTGCACTGACTGGGGAAAATACTTCTCGTAAAACTGTTCAAGGAATACTTCCCATGTGATAGGAATGTGTCTAGCTCATAACACCAGTTCAGTGTTCTTCCACCATCTATCAGCATCTCTTTCTAGCTGGTAGATTACCATATGTGCTTTACTCTCAGACGAACATCCTAACACCTTGAAAATCTTTTCCAGTCTACTATTCTAGTCCTCTGCTTTTTGTATATCGAATGTCCCCTCAAATGTCAGAGGACTATGCTTACAAAATTTTGCCATCCACTATTGAATATCAGCGGAATCCATTGTCTGTCTCGGCAGCTCTACTGTCTGTTGAACCATCTCTAGTTTTGTATTAGTTGTACCAGTAGATTCTGGTTGCCGGAGGTTCTGTACTGCTTCTGCTATAGCCGCTGCTATGGCAGTATCCCTTTCCTATTCGCTCCTTGCTTGATCAGCTCTTACTTCTTCAATTAACTTTTTTTGTTGTTCCAGTCATTCTAGAATCAACTGGTTAATGCCTCTGGCGTTTTGGGGTTCACCTAAAGAACTACCTCTTCTTGTTCTACCATTGTAATAAGAAAGGAATATCATAACTAACATAATTCATATTTCATTCAAAACATAGCATACAACAAGTTTGACAGTATTATATAAACTTCTGATAACATACATACATACACAATATCATCACTGGTCATGAGTACATAGATTATAGTCGTGTTCATAGATACAACTATTACACTATATTTTCTCATAATGGGTCCTAATAAATTCCCCTACCATGTATATCCAATCATGGATATCATCAAAGGATTCCTTTTCAAAGTACTGATTTAAACCTTTTCTCCATGTTGCTATAAGAGACAAAATATAGTCTATGATATTAATCCAATCAGTGAGGGTAAAGGTATCTGGATAATATGCCTCATAGACTTCTCGCACTCTAGTTATGAAGTCCATGTAAGTTATGTAATCTTGGTCTACTTCTTTAACCAGCATTCTTCTCAAGTCATACAGTTGCCCAGCTAATTCCACCACTTTCTTAAACCGATCCTCTGTCATATTCTTTCCTAGTACTAACTCTATAACATAGTTCGGATCAAGGTATATTTCTACTACTGGCTTTTTTATTCCACTGGGACCAGGGATATCTATAGGGTTTGGTCTATGACTAGGTCTAAGCATGTCAACTGCATAACTGGGTTCAAGTACATTAGCTGAATAGGGGGTATTTATAGAGAAATTTGGGTTAAAATGGATGGCCAAGATCAATTTGTGCATTATTTGATTTAAGGGCTCACATTTAATCTTGAATTTAACTTTTTTTAAAAAGAATAATTATGACATCATAAGGGACAGCTCATGGGACACCTCATAGGGATATGTGGCGTGATTCTCATATCTATTTCATACAACCTGTACAGTTAAATCAGGTAAGAAATTTGGGGATATGACATCCTCTATCACCGCCTAGAGTTGATTATCGTACCTCATATGCACTATTATACCTATAAGCTTATCCAGTATATTCTCCCGTGACTTCCCTAACACCAACACCTACTAATTATGATCAGGTTTTCCATTCTACTTATCATTTAGCCAGACAGTTTAATCCTCCAAAGCTAAAAAAGCCTTCTAAGAAAAACCAAGTTTCTTATACTGACCATCAATCTACTATACCTCCACTTATACTAGTATCTACATCAGTTGATATACCTCCTAGGTATATAGTGTAGGAAATCATGCCCTAGGGGCCAATCATTGTCTTATGAACATTATTAATTTATGAATTTATTAATTGTGTTATCATATTATTTGCATATTTACTGTGATGACCATCCTTGAATAATTCATGATCTTATCCTAAATATCCCTGATCGGTCATCTATGCAGGAGTAGAGATGAAATAAGACCAGTATGACTTTTAAGATGTACAGAGATATAAATCGAAGTCATAGGCACATGTAAGAGTACAAGGTGTTGGATTGACCCGCTATGAGAGAGATGCATGGGTTACGTCATAAGCTTCTCTCATATACAAACCATGTCACTATGCCCTTTGACTTGAGATCATTATGGATTCCTACATGACAAATGCTCAGCTTTGACCTAGTCAAAAGTCACTTTTGACCGAGTGATCACAAAGACTATGTTCAGGCTTAGTGGTTTTTCATGCGGAGTAATGTGAATGGTCAAGATGAAATTTGTCCCTCACATTCGTAAAGAGATATTACTGGGCCCATTGATGAGTGAGTCTGAGAAATATATGGCCATACTGTAATAGAAAGGTAGTTCCATTTCTATAGTCAGACTACTCAGGAATCGAGAAAGTAATGGACAAGAATAGGAGGATGACATTATCCATGCCTCATCCATGACCAAAATATCGCGTGACAGAAGGGACATGATATGGTTGTATAAAAGGTTACATCGTTTAATGATCCTCATAAAATTTGGGTAGTCATTATATCTTGCTAGATACCGCTTGCAACTTGTGGGCCAGTATAGCAAATGGCCCACTGCCAACTTCATATGGGCCTACAAGGTCACACACAAAATAGCCCAATACGAGCTATGATGTCCAGATTCATTGAATCTAAGACATGTCCAAATTCAATGAATGATCCAGGGTGGATGTATATATTTATTTATATTTATATTCGTATATATATAAATTCGTATATATACATTATATATAAGAGATATATGAGATTTATTTTATAAGGATAAATTAAATCTCTATCACGTTTGAATTTGAAATTCAAATTGATATGATCTCTCATATAAGAGATATTTATAAGATTTAATTTATAAGGATAAATTAAATCTCTATCATGTTTGAATTTAAAATTCAAATTGATAGGATATCTCATATAAGAGATATTTATAAGATTTAATTTATAAGGATAAATTAAATATCTATCACGTTTGAATTTGAAATTCAAATTGATATGATATCTCAAATTTGATTTATGAGAATAAATCAAATATAGTTCAGCCTTATCTTTATTTTAAGTTAAATAAATAGGTGAATTAAATATGTGGGACAGATTTAATATAAATATTATTTATTTAATTAGTTTCTTATCAAATTATATAATATATGATATTGTATTAATTTTAGAATTAATATAAGATTAACTCTAAAATCTAATTCGGTAGAGAAAAACGCATAGCATCCTATATATCTGATTTTAGGAGCTACATTTTGAAAAAACACATAGAACACAGAAAAAGGCCAAAAGGGAATCTGCAAAAGGTTTGTAAATAAGAAACTGCCAAAATAGAGACAGAGAAGACGAATTCTTGAGAAAGCCCTGGAGGGACAAGAGACGCTAGCATGTCATTCGTGGTTGGAACACTGTTCGAGTGGATACTAATAGAGGAAGCCAATCTGAGTCGTCGACTTCTTGCGATCGGAAAGGGAGCATGAGCCGCAGAGAGAAGCTGTGAATGTCGTGACCAGAAGCTGTGGAAGTCGCTGAGGAACACTGACGGTAATGCTTCTTCCCACTTGACTTAAACATATACGGTAGATCCTGGCAAAGAATGGAAAACTTTTTAAGTTAATTTTCGCTGCATGTCTTCCAATTCCTTACATATAGGTCATACCTTCTTGTATATTAAACCACCTGTAGAAGCCAGAAGACCACCTTCTTCCTCCATACAAATTGGTGAACCCATCTCTTCATCCCTAACTACCCGAACTACTCTTCCTCCTATTAACCAAGGAAAAAAATCTTATGGGCAGACTAGCACTTCAAATACTATTGGTGCACTTTGCATAAATAAATATCAACCTCTTCTTGAGGATGATTCCACTGAGACCACATACGGTACAACCAATGAGACTGACTTCATATCTTCATCATTCTTAAATCGCAACCTCATAAAGAAGTCTTCATTTTTCCAAAGAGGAAAAGGATGTTGAAATTGATCATAACTATCATAACATAGACTGAGAAGTCTATCTCTAATATTTCATATCTAGCAAGGGCTTGATTGATCTCAAGGATGCTTAATTTCTGAACATAAGGACTAAAAAACTTATGTTGGACATCGTCTTCTTAATTACTCTTCTAGTCTAGAGAGAGAAAATTCTTATATGAATGTATCATTTTACCTTTCATTTATTTACATTGATTATTTCTATTAAGTGTAATATACATTAAATACGGGTAAAGTTATAAAGTAGTTAAATTTTATGGCATATTTAATGAAGTTTAAGATCTTTCTTAATATGTGTAAAACATACTGAAAGTGACTTATAAATAAGACTAAATAAGTATATATGAGGAATGAGTGTTATATTAATCTCTTTAAAATAATTTATATTTGACTTAAAATATTAATAATTGAATTTTTATTTTTCTAAATTAACTGTCACAAGAACATTTATATTTTTTTAAGGACCTTTGGGTCTCTCAGTGTTCAACACTTTTTTTATATTCTATCATTAAGTATTCGAGCAATAGATTAATCTAGATTGAGGTTTTACTAATCTTAGTTCTCCTATTTTGTCATCATGGACCAAATACCAACGTTTCTATTTTACATTCTAATCATTTTTGGATGAAAATATTAGAATCGGAAAGACCCAATACGATCGATTCATCAAATTGTTGAAATTCAGATCGCATATGATGATTGAGGCGGAGAATGAATATTATGCACTGAATCTAAGGGAAAGAACAAATTTGAGCAGTAAAACATTCAGTGAATGTGCAGAGAAAAAACAAAATCAATCATTAATCTTATCCACCCACGTTAAATTCAAGGCGGCTTTATTTGACTTTATTATAAATAAAACTAAATCTATCTCTTAGGTGGCTTAGTTAAAGGTTGGAGAAACTTTCGCTAGATCCCAATCTCTCTCAAGTCTTCCGCAAAAAGTCAATTGACTTGAAGTTTTCATACCCTAGCAAAAAAACTTGTCCACCTTTTCTTCATCTAGGCTATATTTAGATGGATAAAAATTGAGGGAAATATAGGACGAGGGAATATTGAGCAGGAAAATTTTTAAAATGGCAAAAAAAAATTATTATTTTTGAGAGAGTTTTCACCTAGGATTCTTTCATCCATACTTTTCTTCCCATCCAAACATAGGGTTAATTTATTTTTTACTACCTCCGATTCTTAATATATATATATATATATATAAGAGCTAGTTAACTTTTTTAGATAAAATAAGAAAATCAAATAAATCAATTAATTATAACTAATATAAAAGCTAATTGACTAATTTAGGTAAATTAAATAGTACTACCTCCAATTCTAATTATAAAAACTAGTTGACTTTTTTTGGATAGATTAATGAAGCTAAATAAATCAGTTAATTATGATTAATATAAGAGCTAGTTGACTAATTTGGGTAGATTAAAGAGTATATATTTGAGTTTATCTTAAAGGGGTTAGATTTGATCATAATTAAATAATTTATTTAACTTCCTTAATCTATATTAAAAAGTCAACTGGTTTTTATAATTAGGATTAGAGAGAGCATATAATATTAATTTGTCTTTAAGAAGTTGTATTTGGTTATAATTACCTAATTTATTGGACTTCAATAATCTACCTAAAAAGTTAACTAGGTCTTATAGTAAGGATAGGATGAGGGAGTATTATATAACGTGGGTGTTTGGAAACTTTCCAAACCTAGGTTTAGACAAAACCTAAATTTTGAGAAATTTTTAAATAAACAGTTATATTTGTTCAAAAGGGCTTTTGGACCAAACTATGGTTTAAAACCAAGGTTTTAGATAAGCTGGTTAAGTAGCTTATGGAATAGTAAAATAGCTTATAGACTAACTAATTACTATATTACCCCTACTTTTTCTTATACCCTCTTTCCTCTCTCCTCTCTCTTCTTTCATTTCTCCTCTCTCCTTTCTTTTCTACACTCTCTCTCCTATCTCCTCTCTTTTTACACTCTATCTCCTCTCTCCTCTCTTTTTACACCCTCTCTCATCTCTCATCTCTTATCTCTCCACTCTCCTATATTTAATACTCATACCCTTTTTTGTAATTTATCAATAATAAAAATACTTCTTAAAATAACTATCAAAACACTCATTTATTCAAAACTATTTTTTTTCATAAGCTCTTCTTTAGAAACCCTTTTCTAAAAGCTACCTAAAAGTTTTTTTTTCATAAGCTCTTCTTTAGAAACCCTTTTATAAAAGCTACCCAAAAGCTTTTTTTTTTTTTCATAAGCCATTTTCTAAACTCTTATCCAAATAGGCCCAACACTGGTTGGTACAGTTTCCTTTCTTGCTTTTTCCTATTTTAGAATAATCATTGCTGATCCTAACAACAAATTTATATCATCACTTGTAGTTCTAGGTGGAGAAGCATGGCACAGACAGACTTCAAGCAGTTCTTTGAACAAGAATCTTTGACGCTTTATTCATGGGAAGTCACTGGATAATGAAGATAGGAAATGGGATAGTTATCTTATCTGTTATATTCCATCACTACTGCTTCTTGTTTTGTGCAGCTTCTGACACCATAACCATTAACAAACCGCTAAGAGATGGTGAGCTTCTAATTTCTAACGAAAAAATGTTTGCTCTCGGGTTCTTCACGCCTGGCAAATCAAACTATCGCTATGTAGGAATTTGGTACTACAACTTGCAACAGCAAACTGAAGTTTGGGTTGCAAACAGAGACGATCCCATTAATGATACTTCTGGTGTTCTCTCCATCAGCTCAGATGGAAATCTAGTTCTTCATAGTAACTACTCCGACATGACTATCTGGTCAACGAACGTTTCTATCACTGTTCCAAACACAAAAGTTATGGCTCAGCTCACAGATTCAGGTAACCTTGTTTTGACTCAAAAGGACTCCAAAACTGTTCTATGGCAAAGCTTTGATCATCCCACCGATACCTTGCTTCCTTTTGCCAATTTGGCAGTGAACAAAAGAACTGGTCAGAGCTGGTTCTTGCAGTCGTGGAAGACAGAAGATGATCCTGCAACAGGAAACTTCTCAATTAAGTTTAATACAAGTGGGAAATCTCAGTTATTCATGTACAATAATTACGCGCCATGGTGGCGAGCAGGGTCATACAATGGCGAAATGCTCATAGGTATACCATTTATGAAACGAGCAATGTCAACTTATTTTAAAATTACTTTCACTGATGATGATAATGAGATTGGAGTTGTATTTCACGCCTTTGACAAGACAAACATCTTGCGAGTGGTGGCTCTTCAATCGGGATTCTTTCAAGCGTTGCTATGGGATTATGATAAGAAACAATGGAATAGATATTGGTCTGCTCCAGAAGTGGATTGTGATAGCTATGGTTCTTGTGGTGCAAATGGAAATTGTGACCCTCTTAACTATGAAAATTTTAGGTGTTCTTGCCTAGCTGGGTTTGAACCCAAAAACCCAACGAATTGGTATCAACACAGCGATGCCACACAAGGTTGTGTGAGAAAGAAAGGACCATCTTTATGTGGGAATGGAGAAGGCTTTGTGAGAGTAGAAAGTGTGAAGATTCCTGATACAGCTGTGGCAAATGCAAATACGAAGTTGAGTTTGAAAGAATGTGAAAGAGAGTGCTTGAGAAATTGTTCTTGTAATGCTTATGCAGCTGCTGATGTGAGAAATGGTGGAAGTGGATGCTTGACTTGGCATGGGACTTTGATGGATACACAGATATTAAGTCAAGAAGGGCAAGATTTATTTGTTCGTGTTGATGCTATTGAACTTAGTAATTGCACTACTTTTTCACTATTTTTCTTCTTCAATGAACGTTTTCCTCTATTTTTCTTTTGGGAATTTTCTTTGTCTTTAAGTGTTTTCTTTCTTCCTACTTTCCTCAGAAAAGTATGCTAGGAAATCAAAAGGAGAACTTGCTATGTCTTGGAGAGTGGGAATTGCAGTGGCTTGTGCCACTTTGGCTACTCTTATTACTGCCTTATCTGTGTGTTTCTTCTGGACCAAAAAAAGAAGAGGTGCGTTTTTCATTTCAGTCTGTCTTATATATAGTCTTAACTATGCATATTCTTCTGGAACAAAACTAATAAGGAAGTTTCTGGGTCAAATACGTCCGTCTAGAAATGAGAATTGGTTAAGTTATAGTATTTATGATGTTTAATATGATAGAGCTAATTGATTTTTTTTAGATATACTAAGGAAACTAAACAATTTAGTTAATTGTAATTATATAAGAGTTAATTGACTAATTTAGATAAAATAAAAAGTATATAATATGATTCGTCTTTAGGAGTTAAATTCAGTCATAATTAATTGATTTATTTGATTTTTGTAATCTATTAAGAAAAGTTGACATTTTTTTGTATTAAGGACGAGAGGGAGTATTTTGTGTGGTCAGCATTTAGACAAGTTATGGCCACTTGTTGTCTAGGTGTCTAAGTCTGTTATGTTTACTTGTCAGTTGTTGGCTTTCTGAGTGTCTGAATAATTATATATGGACGTAAGTGATGCATTTGGCTTTATTTTTATTTTTTGACTCTCTGATTTACCTTAAATAATTCCTCTCTCTATCTTCTTTTAACTTTTGTCTTCTCATTCCTTCTATATTTCCTATCACCACTGGCTCTAACAATAAATAGTTAAGTTACATTTGTTAAGGATATATGGTAATTCCTATGTGCTTAAAAGTTTTACCATAATTGATTTGCAATTAAAAATAGCAAAAGTGTGCAATAGGAGAATTATGAAAATAAAACAGGTCTTGAATTTTTTTTAAAAATATATAGGGTCTTTAAGAATTACATATACTTTGTTCTTTTCTTAATATTACTAATTCAATGTTTTCTTAAACTATTTCACACATATCTTCTTTTTGCAATTTCCAGATGAAATAGCCGAACAGGAATTGAAATTAAATTCTCCAACAGATGAGCAGAATAGTGAAAATAGATCACAACGAAGCTTATCATTTTTCAGCATCAAAACTATAATGACGGCAACGAACAATTTCTCAAATGAGAATCAATTAGGACAAGGTGGATTTGGTTCTGTGTACAAGGTAATTGAAAATGTTTAAGATTTCCTTGCACCAGTTACTCTAAATAGTGTTATCCATCCATGTCCATTTACGTGAAAAAAAAAACCATGCAGGAATTCAACCAAAAAAAAAATACTTGTTTAAAGTAATATGAAATTAAAAATTTTCCTGAAAGATGAGCATCTTAGGCGTCCTACTTGCTAATTATTAGAAGTGATCTATGAGATTTAAATGTTTTATTTGCAGTTGATACTCACATATTTATTATAAGTTTAAATGGATATTTGCAACTTATATTATAAGAAAACTTTTTTAGATATAACTGTGCCATTAAAGTAAGATTTTAGCTTTTGGGATTAAAATGTCATTTTCCTTAAAATAAAAGAAAATAAACAATCACATCAAGGAATAGTACAATAATAGGGAAAATTATTATGATTTTATTTGATGTATTGGTTTGCTTAATATAAAATGCTTTGATATATATATCTCAGGGAATATTAGTTAATGGACAAGAGATAGCGGTGAAAAGATTGTCCGAAGGTTCTGGACAAGGGACTCTAGAGTTCAAGAATGAAATTAAACTAATTGCAAAACTACAACACAGGAATCTTGTGAAATTGCTTGGATATTGCATTCATAAAGAAGAAAGGATGTTGATCTATGAGTACCTTCCCAACAAAAGCTTGAACTTCTTTCTCTTTGGTAGGTGTTATTGTTCTCCCTCACATTTCTCTAAACTAACAGTGCATTCTATATTTATGGTTAATATCATTCTTGATCCTTACACTTTTAAGAAATTTTTATTTTAATTCCTATATTTTTAATGAGTTTTTAATTTTGGGTCTATACTTACGGTGTTATTTAAGACTGTATAATATATATAAATTCTTAAAACTATAAGGGTTAAAAATATTATTTGAATCTATAGGAATCAAAAATAAAATTCGATTAAACTATAAGGACTAACAATAGTATTAAACCGCTATATATATATATATATATATATATATATATATATATATCACACAGTTAACTTGCATGCCTCAATTAATTACTAGAGAAGCGGAAACACATAATTAAATTATATCCGTAATTGCTAATACCCCAAATATGAGTATACATATGATTCGTCACATATTCTTCTCAAATTAAATGTATGCTTAGAGCCAGTACGTTAAATTAATGGTTCAAAGTAACCCTGTTCAACATACATCAAGACATAGCTGTTCACATGTAACCAATAACTATTGAGACACCTATACTTGACATTTTTGAAAGTTAATTATAAGAGTTGTATATAATTTCAATCTAGTTCTAGGTAGCAAGATAATATTAGATGCTTAAAGATATGGTTTCGTACATAAATAAAAAAAGTACTATAGCCTTGAAATCCTATTACATCATATTTGTATATCTTTCTTACATGACTAAATTTGTTTTCCATCATTTTTAAAGATGAGAAGGTTTTATGGTACATTGCAGATAGGAGTCAAAGAACATCATTAGATTGGGACAAACGTTTTCATATTATATTTGGAATTGCTCGAGGTCTTCTCTATCTTCATCAAGATTCAAGGCTAAAAATAATCCATAGAGACCTTAAAGCTAGCAATGTCCTCTTAGATACTACAATGAATCCTAAAATATCAGATTTTGGCATGGCAAGAATATTTGGAGAAGATCAAATCCAAGCAAGAACTAGACGAATTGTTGGAACATAGTAAGGATGAAGCTCTTGTACATCATTTAAAATAACCATTAATTGACTTTTAAAGAAATATTATATTTTAATTCTTTTAATTTTTTATTGCAGTGGCTATATGTCTCCAGAATATGCAATGATAGGACAATATTCAACAAAGTCTGATGTTTTTAGCTTTGGTGTTCTTTTGTTAGAGATTATTAGTGGCAAGAGAAATACAGAATGTCATAAAGATGGAGGATCGGCAAATTTAATTGGACAGGTAATAAAAGAAATTATAATGAAGAAATTTAAAAATATAATCATTGATCTTTTCCTTGTCCTCTCATGTTTAATCTTGAAAGCCATGGGAAACTACTTTATTGAGCTTGATGCCATTTTCTTATTATTTGTAGGTATGGAACTTGTGGAGAGAAGGAAAAACCTTGGAAATAGTGGATTCGACACTTGGTGAATCTTATCCTCTTGACATTGCTTTGAGGGGTATACAAATTGGGCTCTTGTGTGTACAAGAAAGTGCCTTATATAGGCCATCCATGTTGGAAGTTGTTTTCATGCTTGGCAATGAAATAACCATTCCCTCACCTCGAAAGCCAGCCTTTCTATTCAATTCTAACATAGAGCATTCAGAATCTTCAACATCTGGAGATCCTTCAGTAAACAATGTTTCAAATACTACAATTAGTGCTCGCTAAATTTGACTCAATCGATAGGAGAGAAATACATCTTTGATCCTATGTTTTGTTAAACTTTGATTATCCTCATTGATTTTGTATCAATGTTTGTGCATAGCAATCTGTCTTCATTTTGTTTACCCTTGCTGGAGGATGTACCCATGTCTGAATATGGAAAGTGCAACGCCCCTCGTCAATGCCAAAACATAAAATAAAACTACTTGTTGTCATGCAATTCACTGAAAGTGCTTTGATTTGACAAGTAATATAATAACGAGAAAATTATATCATCCCTATACCCATTTGTATTTGTTAAACATAACTAACTACTTCGCATGTTCTTAAATTGAGCATGCCAAAATTAAATATGTATGTTTAACTTTTTTCAGTAACAATATGTATGTTTAATTACTATCAATTTAAAAACTACGAGTAGATGAAATTAGCAATCAAAACTTGATTTTGGAATATTGGGAATTAAAAAGACTTTGGATGCTTGAAGACCTCCTAAATTATTTGCTTTTGAGAATAATTTGTGCTCCTTATATAAATCACATTTCATTTATGAGACTCCTCACAATGCTCTCCTATTCGAGAGCTGATGTCATCGGTAGCTTCACTTCACAACACTTCACTCAACCTCTTACCGGTTAGAACACTCTATAGGTAACTTTCTTTGTGAAGATCAGCCTCTCAATGAAACACCAATATTATAAGCAAAAGTCTAAAAAAGAAAGCACAATCACAAAAGACTAGCTTGTTAGATAGGAGAGACATTTGAACTTATATACTACACTTAATTTATAAGGCTCCTCAATGTAAAACTTATAATAGCCTTTTCATCTCCTTGGTTTTGCTTTTGTTCATAGATCTTGTCTCTAGCTTCTCTTTATATATTGATGTGCACTAATCATATTGCGCTCAAATTAAACTAAATTAAGCCCTAGTAGCGTAGCAGTCAACTTAGGTCATTTCACTTATTGGATCTTGAACAAATTAAACTCTACACGATATTAGATAGAGAAGAACAAAATTAAAAAATTGATTTTTGGATTTTTATTTACACTAATTAAATTAAATTAACTAAAGTGAAGCGAATTAAATGCTAACTGTTCCTTTTATATGATGGGCACTCTTGTCTCGAGGCGGCACTAGGCTATCCTTGTTTTCTAATAATTTAGGGCAATTTTCTCATTAGAATTAATAAGCCTAATTAATAAATAAAGCTACGTAAATAAACCTCTTAAACAATCCAAGAAAGCAATTGTCTATTTAATTTCTCATTTTGTTATGAAGGATCTTCAAGCAAAGCAAGTTCACTACAAAAAAAGGAATTGGTTGCAGTTAGTTTCTAACTGCTAGAAATTAATGGGATTTTTAACAGTTATACAATGAACCCCTAGAATTTTTGACCATGTTGACCAAGTTTCTAGTAGTTCAACCAGATAGCTAGAGAATACTGAAGGTCACCATAATTTCTAGCCGTTATGGAAACCATTAGAAAATTTACAAGACATTTCTAGAGGTTTTCTCCAAAACTGTTAGAAATATGTTGGTTTCTCGAGGATTCCTGATGTAAAATTATCCTTCTAATAATAATAATTAACCATTTTAAATCATTTTTACCAAAATTAGCTACAAACTAACTATAATAGAAATAAGTCTTATTAATCATTTAAAAGTGATAAATTCATATTTGTAGTGATTTGTAGTGTGTTTAAAGTGTGTTTATTATTGATTTTATCCCCATTTATCAATATATTGAGCAATTATTAAATAAAATCATATTCAGAATAGTTGAAAAGTAATTGATATAAATTTAATGCTTAAAGTGAACAAATAATCGTTTTTCTATCACAGATCAATGCACTAACAGAATGGATTAAGAGAGAATGATAGCTGGACTAAAGGGGTTGATGACATGTGATAGCACATGGGCTAGATCCAGGAATTGAGGAATAGATTGCAAGTGGGAGATCATGCATATGCTAGCACATGGAGGAACACTATTCACACATATGGCACTGTTAATGCACACACACCTCATCTGAACAGAATCACACATTTCTGCATAAGTTCAAGTTTAGTCGTGGCAAAAAGGTCTTAAGGTTGCGACTATTTTACACAGAGAAGAAATCTTTAGAAAATAGGGAATATTGGCCACGACTAACATGTACACTGGTTGCGATGCATGATCACAGAGAGTAATTCTAACAAATACACAAGCTCAGGTTGCGACCAAGTGTCCATCCAGTAATGACCAAAATTCATAGAGTTATAGTCTGGATAAAGATAAGCATAGATCACGACTAAAACATCACAGATAGGTAATCATCATAAAGTAATAATTACTAGTCGCGACAAAAATGTTCATTGGTAGTGACTACTTTTTGTAAGGAATTGGAAGACACGCAGCAGAATTAACTTAAAAATTTTTCCATTTCCTGCCAGGATCTATCGTATGTGTTTAAGTCAAGTAGAAAGAAGTATTACCCTCAATATTCAGTCATGACTTTCTCAGCTTCTGGTTGCAATGTCCACAACTTCTCTCTGCGTCTCGTGATCTCTTTTCGATCGCAAGAAGTCGATGACTCAGGTCGGCTTCCTCTACTGGTATCCACACGAACAATATTCCAACCACGAACGACGTGCTAACGCCTCCTGTCCCTCCAGAGCTTACTCAAGAATTTGTTCTCTCCGTCTCTATTTTGGTAGTTTCTTATCTGCAAACCTTTTGCGGATTCCCGTTCACACTTTTTTTCTATCCCAATCGTAGCTCCTAAATATCAGATATATAGGATGCTATACATGTTACCACAGACTTGGATTTTTGGAATTAATCTTATATTAATTCTGAAATTAATACAATATCATATATTGTATAATTTTATAAGAAATTAATTAAATAAATAGTGTTTGTATTAAATATGTCCCACATATTTAATTCACCCATTTATTTAATTTAAAATAAAGATAAGATATAATTACGTTTGATTTATCCTCATAAATCAAATTTGAGATATCATATCATTTTGAATTTCAAATTCAAACGTGATAGAGATTTAATTTTATCCTTATAAATTAAATATTGTAAATATCTCTTATATGAGATATCATATCAATTTAAATTTTAAATTCAAATGTGATAGAGATTTAATTTATCCTTATAAATTAAATCTTGTAAATATCTCTTATATATAATATATATACGAATTTGTATAAAGACAAATATAAATATAAATAAATATATACATCCACCCTTGATCATTCATTGAATCTGGACATGTATTAGATTCAATGAATTTGGACATCATAGCTCGTGTTGGGCTATTTTGTGTGTGACCTTGTAGACACATATGAAGTTGGCAGTGGGCCATTTACTATACTGACTCACAAGCCGCAAGAGGTCTCTAGCAAGACATCACGACTACCTAAATCATATGAGGATCGATGAATGATGTAACCTTTTATACAACCATATCATGTCCCTTTTGTCACACGATATTTTGGTCATGGATGAGGCATGGAGAATGTCATCCTCCTATTCCTGACCGTTACTTTCTCGATCCATGAGTAGTCTGACTATAGAAATGGAACTACCTTTCCATTACAATATGGCCATACATTTCTCAGACTCACTCATCGAGGGGCCTAGTAATATCTCTCTACGAATGTGAGGGATAAATTCCATCTTGACTATTCACATTCCTCCGCGCGGAAAACCACTAAGCCCGAACATAATCTTTATGATCACTCGGTCAAAAGTGACTTTTGACTAGGTCAAAGTTGAGCATTTGTCATGTAGGAATTCATGATGATCTCAGGTCAAAGGGTATAGTGACATGGTTTGTATATGAGAGAAGCTTATGACTTAACCCATGCAGCTCTCTCATAGCGGGTCAGTCCAACACCTTGTACTCTTACATGTGCCTATGACTTTGATTTATATCTCTATACATCTTCAAAGTCATACTAGTCTTATTTCATCTCTACTCCCACATAGATGACCGACTAGGGACATTTAGGATAAGATCATGAGTTATCCAAGGATGGTCATCACAGTAAACATGCAAATAATATGATAACACAATTAATAAATTCATAAATCAACAATATTTATAAGACAATGATTGGCCCCTAGGGCACAATTTCTAACACTTTTCACATAGAGAAGAGGTCACGACAAAAATATGCAAATGTCGAGACTAGTTTTTCATAGAAAAGAAACTTGATACATATACACACATTAGTTTCGACAAGAACATCATAATGTCACGACTAGATATAGAATCTTAGCAGTTATTTGATTTTTATTTACCCATTTTTCACACTAAAGTTCATACTCCTCTACACTTAAATTACACATTGTCCTCAATGTGAAGAAGTAATGAAACACATGCAAGGCTAAAGTGATAAAGACAAAGCAAAACCATAATCCAATATGAACTTATTAAGTTTTATCTACCCCTACTGACTTGGTCTTCTCCCCCACACTTAATCAACAAATATCAACTCAAGTATATAGTAAAACAATATAAAATAGACTATTGTAAGTGGGGAAACAAGGAATGAGACAACTTGAGCATCATGGGGGTTTAAAGTTCTCCTTGTACAGCTTCAATGGGTGGCTATTAACCTGAAATGATGTACCATCTCCTCATCAATTAATTGAATTGTTCTGTAGTCATGCACCCTGGTCACCACATATGGGCCATCCTATCTTGTAGCAAATTTTCTAGGTTTGGAAGCATATCTAGCTTTAAATCTCATAACCTTATCACCAACCTGAAATTACTTATGCATAATCTGTTTATCATGAAGAAACTTGGTTCTTTCCTTGTATATCCTAGAATTCACATAAGCATCTAGCCTTATTTTTTCTAATTCTTGAATTTGTAACATTCTTTCTTCTCCAGTAGTGTTAAAATCCATGTTGCAAGCTTTGACTGCCCATAATGCTTTGTGCTCAACTTCTATTGGTAAATGGCATGATTTACCATAGACCATTCTGTATGGGGACATCACAAGTGGGATTTTATGAGTTATTATGTATGCCCACAAAGCTTCATTTGACCTTGCACTCCAATCCTTCCTCGAGGGTTTTACTATCCTCTCCATAATTCTTTTGATAACTTTGTTAGAATTTTAAGCTTGACCATTCATTTGGGATGATAAGAGGTGGAAACCTTGTACTTGATCCCAAAATTGGCAAATAACCCACCTAAAATTTTATTACATAAATGAGAGCCTTGATTACTCACTGTAGCTCTTGGCACACTAAACCTTGAGAAGATGTGTGACTTGAGAAATTTTGAAAATGTCATTGCATCATCTTTCCTTGTTGGTATAACCTCCACCTATCTTGAAAGATAGTTCATAACTATTAGAATATATGTATATCCAAAAGATGGTGGAAATGGTCCTATGAAGTCAATGCCCCATACTTCAAACACCTCACAAAACAGCATAAGTTGCTAAGGCATTTTATGCTTTCTGGTCAGTCCACCAAACTGTTGGCACCTATCACAAGCCTTGCAGAATTCATAGCAGTCTTTGAATAAATGTGGCCAATAAAAACCAGAATCAAGAATCTTCCTTGATGTCTTCTTTACACTAAAATGGACTCCATAAACAAAAGAATGGAAAGCTGTAAGAATGATGTCCACTTCTTTACTTGGCACACATCTTATGACTTGATCACTGCATATTTTCCACAAAATGGATCATTCCCAAACGTGAAATTTTGCCTTATGCTTGATCTTTTGGCCATAGAAATGAGATAAATAAGGTGAAATTAGACCAGTAACAATATAATTCACTATATGGCAGTACCAAGATGTAACTGCAGAAATTATAGAAACAGAACAATCTCTAAATGTATCACAAATAATGTCAGAATCTAATACTCCCCTTGTATTTTCAGGCAACCTGCTCAAATGATTAGCTCCCACATTTTCTGCTCTAATTTTATTCCTTATCTCCACATCAAATTCTTGGATTAACATCATCCACCTCAAGAGCCTAGGTTTGGACTGTGGCTTCTTAAACAAGAACTTAATAGCAACATGGTCAGTGTATATAATCACTTTATAACTCAAAAGATAAGATATGAATTTATCTAATGCAAACACAATGGCAAAGAGTTCTTTTTTAGTGTAGTTCTTTTGAGCATTATCCAATATCTTAGAGGCATATGAAATGACTTTAAACAAATTACCATCCTTCTATCCTAACATTGCACCTATAGCTTCATTTGATGCATCACATGAAAGCTTAAAATCTAAATGCCAATTAGGTGCAGAAAGTATAGGTGGTGTGATAAGCATAGGTTTAATAGTGTCAAATGCTCTTTTTCAAGTATCATCAAAACAAAACTCTATATCTTTTTGCATGAGTTTAGAAATTGGAGATGCAATCTTGCTAAAGTCCTTAACGAACCTTTTATAGAATCCAGCATGTCCTAGAAATGACCTTAGTTCCTTTAAAGATTTGGGATAAGGAAGAGAAGAAATAACCTCAATCTTAACTTTATCTCCCATGATCCCATCTTTAGAGATTAAATGTCCTAGAACTATGCCTTTATCTACCATTAAGTGACATTTTTCAAAATTTAGTATGAGCTTTTTCTCAATACACCCTGCTATAATTCTCTCCAAACTTTCTAAACACTTATCAAAATCCTTACCCTATACTATAAAACCATCCATGAATACCTCCATGTTGTTCTCTAAGAATTAAATGAATATGGACATCACAAATCTTTAAAATGTTCCAGGAGCATTGCACAAGCCAAAAGGTATTCTCCTGTAAGCATAGGTACCAAATGGGCATGTGAATGTGGTCTTCGCTTGATCCTCCAGTGCAATTGGAACCTAAAAATATCCTACAAAACTATCAAGAAAACAGTAATGGGACTTTCCAGCAAGTCTTTCCAGCATTTGATCTATGAATGGTAAAGTAAAATGGTCCTTCCTAGTTGTATCATTTAATTTCCTGTCACATGTCATGCATCATTTGATCTTTGCAATATTTTGATAACTGTCATTTTAATTATCAAACAAAACTAAGCTAACCAATAGTAAAATAGAGGCAAACCTAGATCAATTCACAAGGAGCCTAAATGGATATAGAAGTTCTTAATTAATCTAATAAGCCACAAATTAACAAGTTAAAGAGATAGTGTTTGATGAGTTTTAGTCTAACTACTGAAAGTAAATCCTATGCTATTGTTCATGCTTTTAAGTGTTTAGGATGATGAGATTAATGAATGACAAGTGTGTTCCCTTAGAGATTACCTTACCTTCATTATCCACAAAATATGAGGAGTAAATTAGTTGAATTATAATATTTTAGCTAACAACTCACTAGCTAAATCTCAATTAAAGCTACAACTCGCAGATATTATGAATTATTCAACTCAGAGATAGTAGAATATGAATTAAATATAATCACTTCAAATAATCACAATTATGTTAAACTAGATCAAAGATGAGAATTAATCAAAGGTGAGTTATGCATAAATAAAAAATCTAACTCGGTTTCCTACTTCTTTGTAATCTACTACTCTAATTACATCAGTAATTACAGAGCTAACTACATCAACTCGATACATTTAACTCTAAATTAAGAACACAATGAACTCCCTATTCAGCTCAAGGATTCTAGTTCAGTATCATCTCTAAGAGAGCACAGCAGCTTAGCCTTGCATTGCTATCTGAACTTCAGTAGCAACAGAAAACATAGCAGCAATCATGGTGAAAATGATAGAAGAAGATAAAGATGAACTGCAGAACTTTCCTCTGGTTCTATTGTATAGAACAGAGGAAAGTTGTAGAAGAGAAATGGAACTACAGATGGAGAAGGAGAAGTGTGATCTGCGTCAAGATGTGCTCGATGGAGTAGAATGGTGATGTGGAATGAGTGTAGTGATGGTTCATGTAGAATTGGTGTGCTCTGCGTGTATGGAATCTGTCCAGGCCTCCCCTTATGATATGTGATAGTGTGTATATATAGGTGTGGAACGATATGAAGGGTAGCTAAAGTGGTGTGAATGATGTGTGGAGTGCATGAGCTATTGCTAAAATGTGTGTTTCTATTTAGATGAGGTGTGTGTGCGTGAACAGTGCTCCTCCATGTGCCAACATATGCATGATCTCCCACTTGCAATCTATTCTTCAATTCCTAGATCTAGCCCATGTGCTGTCACATGTTATCAACTCCTTTAGTCCAGCTGTCATTCTCTCTTAATCCATTCTGTTAGTGCATTGGTCTGTGATAGAAAATTAGAATAAACAGATTATTTGTTCACTTTAAGCATTAAATTTATATCAATTACTTCTCAACTATTCTGAATATTTTTTATTTAATAATTGCTCAATATATTGATAAATAGAGATAAAATCAATAATAAACTCACTTTAAATACACTACAAATTACTACAAATATAAGTTTATCATAAAGCTATTAGGGCTATAGAGATAAAAAACTAACCTTCTAAATAGTTAACTATGATAGAAAATGACAAAACCACCTTTCAAGCACTATTATAGTTAAAAGAGTTCAACTGATTTTGAAAAGGTTATCCACGATAGAAAAGTGTAAAACTTACATCAGGATACTAATATAGATATAAGGGTTTCACATAATATTACTATATAAAACCATGTTAGAAAGGATTCAACCCCTTAATATAGATATAGGGTTCAAGCCCCTAATTAATACCATTATCAGATTTATCCTCACAACCATCTCAAATAGGCCTCTGGTCATCAAACTTAGGAATAACATCACATAAGTCCACTCACAACCAATATCCTCTATAATACTTATTCATAAATAAATTCTCAATATCACACATCCCAAAAGAGGATCCACACTCAACAAATCATAAGCAATAGCCTAGGGCCTCAAGCTCACTACTTGCACGTATTCCCAACATCAACTCCAAATAATAAAAAACATCATATCAGAGTATGCAAAATGAGACATATTGTGGCAATACACAACTATTCTGCACATAAATCAAAAGGAGGAGGCTTTACAATTTATATAGCACTAATCAAGCCTTTGAAGCTTCCCTGAGGTCCTAACAAGAGATTATCACCTAAAAAAATATTAACTATGGGGTGTGACAAACGTCTTAGTAAACAGCAATCCTACTCATCATATATAGTAATATGTGCTCGTGAGGTACAAAGTGGGACAAATATATAATAATATCATAATTAATAATAAATAAGTAATTTCCAATACCATGATGCAAATGCACATAAATCCAAGAGCCATAAAGGCCTATCCCCATGTAAGATGACAAAATAAGCCATGAAAGGCCTATTCCCACGTAAGATGACGAAAAGAGTCACTAGGTCATACCCCACCTAGAAGGCAATATAGCCAACCATTGTACATTAATGGAGGCCTCATCATGTGACAGTAACTAACACAAAGAGCTATAAAGGTCTATCCTCACGTAGGATGATGAAAAGAACCATACATGCCTATCTCTACTCAAGAGGACGAAAGGAGCAACTAGGGCCTACCCTACATAAGAGGCAGCTTAGCTAACCATCATGCATTAATGGATTTCTCATCATATTATGATAACCAACACAATCTACTCGCCAATCCCTATTATATGCATTGTGATCAACATCTCAATAATTAGTCAATTTCAATATCCATATTTCATTTACAAATCAAATTCTCACAATTCGAATATAATTACATGAGTCCAATGATTGCATTTTAAAAATATAAGTCCTACAAGACTATTTCACTTCAAATAATTTAATCATATATCAAAATCTAGTCCATAGCATTTAATGGGTTCAAGAAACCAAAACTACTCATAAACAAGATATTAGCATATATAACAAGTGGAAAGTAGTTACCTCTCACTAAAATTAATAAAAGTACCATAAATGGGGAGTCTCGTGCTTAGTTCACAAATCACTAGTCAATCTACATCATTTGTATAAATGTGTACCAATAAGTTGTTAATTTGACACAATATATAATTCTAAATAAATACTCAATTTTTTCTTCTAACTTTATTTTATTTAGAAATTCTTAATTCAAAATCATAATTTATTTATCACATTCATATCTCTATCATCCAATAACTTCATAACATTAAACTTTTTATCCAATCATCATAAAATCCTCAAAACTTTCTCACTTTAAACCTAAAGAAAAATAACAATTCATCTATTTCTCAAATTATCATCCCAATGAGAATCATATATTGTCTCAACTCTATTATACCCTTTAAAATCCTTATTTAACATCAAACTTCTAAAATCATCTAAAAACCCCAATTTCTAATCTTAAGGTTTCATTCAAAATCTCCAATATTCACATTTTATCATAAACCTCAAAATCAATCCATCAATCATCAAAACACTCTCTAATAAGTTAAAATAAACCATTGAATTCAAATCTAGTAAACCCTATATTATAATTCATAATTTTTCAATCAAACCTTAACTTTAGTTCACTTAAATCAACAATTAAATCCTCCAATTATACAAAATCCTCAAATTTCTTAACTTATAATTAACACTCAATATACTAATATGAGTTTTATCATCAATCAAATTACAAAATAAATAATCAATTTAATTCCATAAGTTTAAAGTTCCTAATTTTACCTCTAACACCCAAATCTCACTCACAATATCTAAATTTTTATTTCAATATTAAATCCATTCGTTCCTAGACTTCAATAACTCATTTGAATCATCCATTAACCCATAATTATTCAATTTTATCAAAATTCCCAATTTCTCCAATCTAGTGTTCTAACCAAAATATCAATTTTCAATTTACAAGTTCTAGCCACAGTCTAAACCAATTAAATATTAATTATACTTCTAATAAATATAACCCAATAATTAAACTCAAATTTAATCAATAAAACTATCATAATAAATCATCTGGACCTCAGATTTAGATGAAATTTGGCACTAAATTATCATAATTGATATGAGAATTTATCAAACTGACAAAACTTAAATAGGAGTTCTGTAGAATTTATAATAGATTAAAAAATCTGATAAGTGCTTTTTAGGGAAATTTCTTGGGAGTTGAGCCATGAAGGCAATAGACCATGTAGAAGGCAAAAAATGACACCTTATAGGCACAATAATATTTTTAGATAAGTATATGGGCCAGTGCTAATAAAAACTCAAAAAAATATAAAATTTAAAAAATGCCACTATGTTGTGCCATTAAGCAAGAGATAAATAAAGGGAAATTTGGTCATCTTACTAAGGTTAGACGATCAAGGAGAGTTCCCAAAATAGTTGATTAAGGTAAAGGAATACTCTGATGATATGTGAAAAGATGATACTGCCCTAGAGATATTAAAGTAAATAAAGAAGAACCAAGTGGTATTTTTGTAATTTTCCAATAGATCAATAATTAAGTTTAGACTTAGTCCAAGAATGTTAATGGTAGGAAGAATCCAGATATTAAATTTAAGATCATAAAGCATATTAGGAAATCTTAAAAAAAGTGGATTTATAAAATAGTCTGGTATTTGGGAACTTGGACTGAGCTAGAACTGGATTGGACTAGAATTTTTTCAGATGCTTCTTCCCCTTAGAATTTCATCACATATGGCTGTGAGGTGTCCTATGATGTTATGGATGATGTCACATTTTAGCTTCTAATGCAAGCTTAATCTAAGAGCAAATATGAGTCATTAGATCAAATAGTACATAAAGTGATATTGGCCATCCACTTCCATGCCTTCTGTCACATCCTACTTTTTCTCTATTTATATAATATTAATAGTGGAAAGAGGTTTAGAAAGTATTGTAATCATAAATAGAAAGAAAAAATAATGATTAGACAAGGGTATAAAAGAAAGAGACTAAAATGAGAAGTTTAAAAGTTCTAGGTGCAAAGTGTAATTTTCAAAAGTTAAGGGTAAAATGGTAATTATTGAAAGTTGAGCCATAAAAGACCTAAAAAATGCCCAGAATCATATTAGTCCCAAATTTTCCCGGTAAATAGAGAAAATTATTCTGATCACTTTGATGCAATACAAAATTTTGATGTGAGGTCCTGAAAAATTTATATTAATTTATAAATAAAGAGAAATTAATATAGTATCCTCTGGACCTCAGAATCAGCTTAAATTTGGTAGTAAATTTCTATAATTAATATGAGAATTTATGAAACTGATAAAGGTCAAAAAGGAGTTATGTAGAATTTATTATAGAATTTAAAGGAGATTAAAACACCCGATAAATATGTTTTAAGGGAATTTCTCGAGAGTTGAGCCTATGAAAGGTCTTAAAGAAATGTAAGGAATTTTTATCAGGACTTCTGGGTCTCAAAAAATTATTAGACTTTGAAGGACAGTTATTTTATATTATAATGAATTTTTTAAAATGTTATAACCATTAAAATATGTGTCTAGCATTTATTTCAAAATATGATATTTTAAGGATATCGGTATAAGGAAAGTGCTTTGGGATTTATGCCAATTAGCTATTGGACCCAAGGAAGGCCTAGGTCAGTCCAAAATTTCATCCTAGTGCAGCCCAATGAGTACCAAGAGTTGTCTTGTAGCCCAAGTCTAGTACTGAATAATTTATGAATTTTTGGAAAAGAAAAGTAAAATGAATAAAGTGAGAATTAGGGTTTGCACATGGTGGGACACACAAGACCTCACATATGGTATTCAAGACAAGGGGAGAAGATTTTTGTCATGTGATCTTATCTCAAGTTGGCTTGGTGAGTAAGTTTATTGTGAGAGCAATTTTGAGCCATTAGATCAAATAGTACACAAAGTGATCTTGGCCCTCAATTTTCCATGGAATTTGGCTATAAATACCCCCACTATTTATGCTCAAAATAGTGGCATGAGAAACCTTGGAAAACCTCTTGGAAAACGAAAACTCAAGCCAAGATAAAGAAGATTCAAGGTATCAAAGTTCAAGCAAGCTGGGGTTAAAGGTAAGCAATCTATCGTAGCTTATTTTCCTTTGATTTGGGAGATTGAACTTAGGATTTCCATAGAAAAAAGTTGAGTTTTCTCTAAGGTGTTGTGCTTCTCAAAAACTAAGATGAAAAGGTAAAGAAAAAATTAAAGTTAGAGTTATGCGATTGAAGCCTAGACAAGATAGTTATGTGAATGGTTGTTGAATCAAGTTAATATTCTTCACTTTATCATGATTGAGCCATTTTGGTTTGCACTGTTCATGATTAAAGGAGATGGAATTTCAATGATTAAATGCTTCCATTGAATTTATATGATGATTTTGTGTAGGATTAGATAGGTTTGAAACATTTGAAGCATCAGAATTTCAAGTTATAGTTTTTGAAGTTCTTCTTTGTTACTGTTCACTTGTATGAACAGTGATTAGAATTTTATGATTTTGATGCTTCCAATAGTTTTAAAATGAAAAGTTGTGTGGGATAAAGTGGAGAAACAAGTTTGGGAAGCATTAGAATCAAAATGAGAATTTTTGAAAGAAAAGAGGGTGTTATACAATTCTGTACACAACAGTGCATAGGTGCTAGAATTTCATGATTCTAAACTCATAAATGGATTCAAAATATGAAATTGTGTTGGTTAAAGTCAATACATCAATTGGTTCAAGGGCCATGTTAATTAGTGAAACTAGAGAAAGTTATGTTAGTAAAGAGTTTATCAAGGATAGTCTTGAATATTGTTGGAGTTCATAGTCCTAATGAATTATGTGATGAATATAAATGTATTTAGGACCTTGAAACACTCAAGAAGATTTTGGGAAGTGATTGACCAAAAGGCTTCATGGTTTGAAAGATTAAGGATCTTGTGTAAAAGAACAAGACAAAAGCTTAAGTGCAAGGTAGTGGACTTACCTCTTTGTGTGCTTAATGTGATATGCTTATATGTTGACATGTATATGTTAGGAATTGGAAGACATGCAGCGGAAATTAATTTAAAAATTTTTCCATTCCTTGTCAGGATCTACCGTATGTGTGTAAGTCAAGTGGGAAGGAGCATTACTCTCAGTGTTTCTCAGTGACTTCCACAGCTTCTCTCTGCGGCTGGTGATCTCTTTCCGATCGCAAGAAGACATCCACAGCTTCTCTCCGCGGCTCGTGCTCTCTTTCTGATCACAAGAAGTCAACACCTCAGGTCAGCTTCCTCTACTGGTATCCACACGAACAGCGTTCCAACCACGAACGACGTGCTAGCGTCTCCTGTCCCTCCAAGGCTCTCTCAAGAATTTGTCCTCTCCGTCTCTACTTCAGCAGTTTCTTATCTGCAAAACCTCTTGCAGATTCCCTTCGGCCTTTTGTGTTATGTGTAGTTCAAAAACGTAGCTCCTAAAATCAGATATATAGGATGCTCTGCGTTTTTCTCAACCGAATTGGATTTTTAGAATTAATCTATATTAATTCTGAAATTAATACAATATCACATATTGTATAATTTGATAAGAAACTAATTAAATAAATAATGTTTGTATTAAATCTGTCCCACTGATTTAATTCACCTATTTATTTAATTTAAAATAAAGATAAGACTGGACTATATTTGATTTATTCTCATAAATCAAATTTGAGATATAATGTCAATTTGAATTTCAAATTCAAACATGATAGAGATCTAATTTATCCTTATAAATTAAATCTTGTAAATATCTCTTATATGAGATATTCTATCAATTTGAATTTCAAATTCAAACGTGATAGAGATTTAATTTATCCTTATAAATTAAATCCTGTAAATATCTCTTATATTAGATATCCTATCAATTTGCATTTCAAATTCAAACATGATAGAGATTTAATTTATCCTTATAAATTAAATCATATATATCCCTTATATATAATGTACATATACGAATTTATATATATATACGAATATAAATATAAATAAATATATACATCAACCTTGGATCATTCATTGAATTTGGACACGTCTTATATTCAATGAATCTGGACATCATAGCTCGTGTTGGGCTATTTTGTGTACGACCCTGTAGGCCCATATGAAGTTGGCAGTGGGCCATTTGCTATACTGGCCCATAAGTCGCAAGCGGTCTCTAGCAAGACATAACGACTGCCCAAATCTTATGAGGATCGATAAATGATCTAACCTTTTATACAACCATATCATGTCCCTTTTGTCATGTGATATTTTGGTCATGGATGAGGCATGGATAATGTCATCCTCCTATTCTTGACTGTTACTTTCTCGATCCCTGAGTAGTCTGACTATAGAAATGGAAGTACCTTTCCATTACAATATGGCCATACATTTCTCAGACTCACTCATTGAGGGGCCTAGTAATATCTCTCTATGAATGTGAGGGATAAATTCCATCTTGACTATTCACATTCCTCCGCATGAAAAACCACTAAGCCCGAACATAGTCTTTATGATCACTCGGTCAAAAGTGACTTTTGACTAGGTCAAAGCTGAGCGTTTGTCATGTAGGAATCCATGATGATCTCAGGTCAAAGGGCATAGTGACATGGTTTGTACATGAGAGAAGCTTATGACATAACCCATGCAGCTCTCTCATAGCGGGTCAGTCCAACACCTTGTACTCTTACATATGCCTATGACTTTGATTTATATCTCTATACATCTTCAAAGTCATACTGGCCTTATTTCATCTCTGCTCCCACATAGATGACCGACTAGGGATATTTAGGATAAGATCATGAATTATCCAAGGATGGTAATCACAATAAACATGCAAATAATATGATAACACAATTAATAAATTTATAAATCAATAACGTTCATAAGACAATGATTGGCCCCTAGGGCATATTTTCCAATAGTATATGATATTTGAATGATATTGTGATATGATAAATGATGTTGAATTTATTGTGAATAACATATTTTCCATGGCCATGCACTTTTATGCAGAAGTATATAGCGTGATGGCATGTCACTAATCAAAGAAAGTTTAATGAAATTACATATCGTGCATTAGCATCCATCTTGCATATTTAAGTGATAATGTTTGCTATTGAGATTCCCTAGAATCTCACACTCCTACAACCAACCAATTTAGGTCAAACATGAAGGGAAATATATGCATGGAGAATAGCTAAAGAATGGGAGAAAGGAATAAGGCAATTGAAGTCCTAGCATATGCTATAATTTTCCACGTATGTAAATGCCATGTAAGGTGTCTATTGATGTGATAAAAATATATGAAATAATTAGGGAATATGTACATGATGTATATGAATATATGAGAAGCTTATTTGATGGTTTAGGAATGCTAGATTAGCTTATGAACATTTAAGCATGAAGAAGAAGTGGAAAAAATGTAGGTCCTAAAGCAGTTTTGTTGTGATTTCAGTTTGACCTAGCAAATAAGAGGATTATTTCATAAAATTTTATAAATATGTAGTACACATCCAGATATTTAAATTCATAGGTAACATGCCTCATTTGGATGTGTATATCAAGATAAATGAATTTCTAAATTTAAAAGACAGAATCTGGAATTTCCAGAATTTGCCATATGAATAGTAGCAAGTAATGATTTAAGTGTATCAAATGGAAAAGTAAATGTCTAGATTTATATTTTTCCCTTAAAGATCTATGAAATATGTTCAATTATAAATTTGGATGACCTCCATACAATTTTTCTACAATTAGTTATGAATTTTTAAAGTTGAACTATAAATTTAGAAATCACCAAATGAACAGTACCTGAGAAGTAAATTTGAAAACTTTAATTTTTGGACTAATGGAATGCTCTTGCTAATCAAATATGCTCTCGAATACGTACTCTGAGGTGAGAAAAATAGGATATTTTATTTTGGTATTAGAGGAAAAGTTTTTGGCATTGGTATAAATTAAAATTTTAGCAAATAACAAAGGTTCTGGTGCATGATAAACTTGCTCTGATTAGTTAACCGAGTATGTAGTAGTTACCTAAGGCCCAATTGAGGTTGAGGTTAGTAATAGGTTACTTGTTCACAATCTAACTAAGATTATGGTTTGGTGATGAATGCTCTAGGGAAATGGAGTATTAAGGCTTAATAAGAGGTATCTTTCCGCCTGTTAGTGATCTATGAGGAGAAGGGAAAACTTAAAAGTAAGAATGATATAGAGATGTGAGCCAGACCCTTCCTCAGTTAGCTGAAAGAAAATAGCTGACTCAATTATGGATTACAATTAGATTACAGTAAGGCCAAGGACACATAAGTCCTTCAGGCTAGGGACACATAAGTCTTATAGGTGATGAGAGATGTTATGATAGAATGAATATAGCCTAGTTAAGGTAAAATGGCCTGACATGATGAGCTATCTTAGATTCTTGAATAAATAAATAGGATATTAGAGATGTAAGCTAAAGATAAATAGCCTCAGAAATTTCTTGAGGATTAGTAGAAAGAGATTATAAGAGATATAATTTGAGTTTTTAGTAGTGCCTTCTAAACCTAATGTAAGTCCTACTCCTCCTATAAGAGGACAGTTTACGACTAAAAAAGCTAAACACTGGTATTGGATTACAAGTAAACAATATATTAGTCCTCCCTAATCAGAGTTTGAGGATAGATTTGATAAGGATAACTTACAACAGTTTGTCAATGTTGTAGCAGGGATGATAAATAGATATACAATACAAGGCATTGACTTGAATTAAGTTTACACTCTAGCATACTAGCATGAGATGGTAGTAAGTTAGATATTGCCATATACCTCTATATGGCATGTAGAGTTAAGTGAGTTTTTTGCAAATGATCTACCAATTGATATACAGGGGTGGCATTTCTGTATGTAGAAGTATTTACAGTTCACTATTATCTAGAAATGAATGCAAAAAGAGATTAGGGGTAATGTAAATTTATAAATAGTATAAAGTAAATATATAGATGTATGACAGTTATGATGTAACCTGAATATGTAGTGGACATCTATGTATTGTATGCACAAATGTTATGGTGATATAAAATATGAGTTTTGATATGATATAATTAAATGATAGTTGGTTGAACATCTATGTGAATATGTTCCCAATTTAATGTGATTATAGTATATAAATATGAATGAGTTTTAAGTGACTCAAGTTTATCAAAACCAAGAACAAGAATTGACCATTGACCGCGATGGAAAGTCATAGAGCTTTCAAGTCGCAACGAGTCAAGTCATAAGATGTGACTAATGTATAAGCAGTTTAGGTCACGAAAGAAGATGACCTATAGTAACCACTAAAGAACATAGAGCTATTAAGTCATGACGAGTAAGTTGAGATGGTCATGACTAAAGTTCGTAGAGAATATGAGTCGCAACTAGCCAATACTCAGGTCACGACTAGAATGCACGGAGACCTGATGACAAGAATGAAGATGCTGACCTCACTGAAGCTTATTAGTTAGAGGTTTAGCATAGCATGCATGCAAGCCAAATAGTACAAGGTACTGAGATACAAAAGACCAATTTAAGAAAATATTTAATAGATCCTCTGTATGATCACCAGAAGTTGATATATGTTACGAAAGATTCATTCAGCTAGTCTTTACTGAACAAAATAATAAGAAGTTGGAATGAGAATTGCCTAAGAATGAGCCTAATACATGGCTTAAGGTTAGAGATATAATGGTTAATAGATAAAAAGTTAAAGTTCCCAGAACAGAGGGATACCATCATGAAGAGAGAGCAACCTAGTAGACCTAGGGTAGAGCACCCTAGAGAACAAAAGTAATAATACTATATGATGAATGAGATCCAAGTGACTTAAGTTAGTCAGAATCAAGAAAAGATTAGAAAGGAACCATAGTCTAGTCCAGAGCATACTAAGATAGACAAACAGAAGGAGTTAAGAGATAGTAGAGAGATGTAAAGTTACTCCATACGAGATAGAGATTGATCTGCTCACTTGAGAAGTTTTTATCGAATAATTTACGAGAAGCATTCCTCTCAGTTAGATAGAGATAAGCATGAGGCTAAGGGTAAAAATAGGGAAAGAGAAACATTTTCATGAATACTTAGTCGAGTTCATCCACATGAACATTGAGAGTTGAATGACTGAGAAGTTAGTTCGCCAATTGAATTCCGTGTTGCAAAGAAAAACATTTTCTCAGGTAGTTAGAAGTTCAACAAAGAGGTAGATGCATGCAAAATAAGAAAAGAAATTTATGATGTCTAAAGTGAGAGGTAGCCACAATTAAAGATAAAGTGACTCCCCTATTCCCTATATAAGAAAGAGTAATGAAGGGTTGAGTCTATCCCCTAATAGGAGGGTAACATGGCAACCTAAGTTAGATGATTAGTTATTTAAGGCTCTTGAATAAATTGTCAGATTCTGATCAAATAATGTGATAGATAATCTGGCAGTTAAGGTGATAAAGGGACATAATGCTTTAAAAGATTACATAGTTAATTGTTTAGTTGCACTGTGCATATAAGGGATAACTGAGCAAATTATGTAATGATGATATGGCTTATGTTGCCATAGTTATGATGAGAAGTTGCATCTCATTTCAGTTGTCATACGATGACACGCATGTTATAGAATGCTTAAATAATTGCATCTCCTTGCATATTATACATGTTAGAGTATGCTATGATGAATGAATACCCCCTTCCATATTTTATTAAGGGTAGAGTATATATGATGAGAAAATTATGTTACTCCTATACCATAATACATGCAATTAGATAATTCAACTTGGTAATGATAAAGCAGTAGAAAAACAATAAATGAGATTAGAGATTAAGGTTAATAATGAGTCTATAGACAAATGATTTAGTACTCAGGATAATCCCTTTAGTAGGGATGAGATACATAAATGATGTACCATGAACATGAAATGAAATGAGAAGCATTGTGAAAGATGATGCAACTCTAAGAAAGAGCAGTGTTTATGTAATAAAAGTTAACATTCTCACAATAGAGCTATATTGCTCTTGCGATAGAGTCAGATTGCTCTTAAGATAAAGCCAAGAGAATGGATAGTGGAGCTCATGTAGAGTAATATCCACCAGATGAGATGAACAAATTATGATAGAGATGTGCATGGTAAAGCCTGTGTAGCTCTCTGTAGTAATGGATATAGTAAAGTTATAAAAGATAGGAATGGTATGAGAAATTCCTGAGTGATAGAGGAAATGAGTAAAGTCCTAGTAGACAATATTGGCTTATGTGATCATTTTTTGAGAATTATCTATTGAGTTAACAATTAAGTAAAAGTGGCTAACCTTGTAACTTTGTTCATTGGTTAGGTCTTCCAGAGATGAGAATACAGTACAACAAAATCACAGTAGATTATAGAGGATTATAGTTAGATCCTAGCATGGCTCACAAAGAATAAAATTCTAGGGCCACAGTTAAATCATAAAGAGGCTTATAGTTGATCGTAGTAGATCCTAAGGGTCGCAGTAGACCTAGCCTAGAGAAAGAAAGTACTGAGCCATAAGTACAATATTTCTTTGGAAGGATGAATACTAAGGAAAAGGTTAAGGTAGAGAAGCTTCACAAGTTGATTAACTCATAATAGAGAGAGTACCCATGATGTTAATTTCATATAGCCTTATTAATATTAGGGACTGAACTCATAATCTTCTAACACACAACAGGAACTAAGTGATCAAAGTTAAAGTTGTTAATCTTGAGTACCAAGAATTAATGATAATATATCTTAAGATATGAAAAGGGGTCAAATAAGAATAAAGAGATCCCTAGGATGAGATTATAGAGAATAACAATGAGAGACAAATATATCTTCCAGATGAAGATAAAGAGATTAGAAGGCCAGATAGACCCAAGAGAGACAATATAAGAAGGGTTTAAGATAGTAAAATACCAGGGTTGGAGCTTTTTAGCACCAGTGCTTCAAATTTTTATCTGCACTTTTCCGTTAAGTGTGCTCAAAAAATAGTAGCCCAATGATGGGTGACCCTTGGGAAGTAATGAAAAGGGTGTAAATGCCACAGAAGTTTGGCATATATACACAGAGTTATGTAAAATAATAGAAAGAGCTATGAAAAGTTAAAAATAGTTATGAACGGTAAGAGACTAGAACCCTTATGTCATGTCCAAATGAAATAGATTTGAAAGGAAATATTTAGATTTCTCAAAAGCTAGCAAAGCTAGAAGTTAAAGAGAATGTTAGACTTATGGTATCTCACAATCCATCATGATAAGGCAAATAGACCATGATATAGCCAGATTTGGCTAGATATGCCAAGATACGACATGAAAAGTACAATACGAAGTGGCTTATAGCTAGCTTTATAAATAGATAGAGAGACTCCCTTTTTGAAAAGGATAAGATGTTTGAATGTTAAGTTACATATGAAATAGCAAGTAAGAGTTTTCTCTCCTTGCATGAAATGCTAGGCATTATGTTATGTTTGTAAAATATGCTAAATCTCTAAATGTTAGAGCAGTGCAAGCTCCATGTGATAGAGCTGTGCAAGCTCTAAGTGTTAGAGCTGTACATATTAAGAAAAAGAATATTTGAGTTATGATATTAGAGCTTTGCATTCATGGATAGGTATGTAGTCCTACAACATGTTGACCATATATTATGCATGTTAAAGTATGTAGTCCTATCTAGCAGTAAAGTAAAGAAAGAATAATGACATAAGTCTTCTCTCTGTATTATGATGAGTTATTAAAGATGATAAGAAGAAAAGAAGTGCTATGATACGAAAATGAGATATAAAGATTTGTGGATGTTAAGGAAATTCTGCTAGATACTTAGAGAAATAATAAGAGATACATGTTAAAGGTAAAATGAGTAATTGATGAAAACTCCAGAATACAACAGTGTTCGAGAGAGTTTTATATGAAAGAGATGAACACTGCTCACAAGTGCATTATGGTGAGAAGTCCATATGCAAATAGATGCATAGCAAATAAGCAAGTAATAGAATGAAGGAGAGTTCAACTCTGATTGAGTTTATTCATAATAGAATAAGAATTACAGTAAAGATATGAAGATATACGGATATGAAAAGTACTCCACTAAGATGTTAAGATAGAAGATAAGAGATAGATCCCCAATTCCCAGTCATAAAGTTAGAAAAGGATATATATATCTCAGCTAGTTGACTGAGGTGCTAAGTAAATTTTGAGGACGAAATTTAGTTTAAGGGGTAGAAATGTCACATTCTACTTTTTTCTTATTTGTATAATACTGATAATGGAAAGAGGTTTGAAAAGAATTGTGATTATGAATAGAAAGGAAAAACAATGATTAGACAAAGGTATAAAGAAAAGGGACTAAAATAAGAAGTTTAAAAGTTCTATGGTGCAAAGTATAATTTTTAAATGTTCAAGGATAAAATGGTAATTATTGAAAGTTGAGCCAGAAAAATACCCAAAAATGCTCAAAATTAGATTAGTCCCAAATTTTTCTAGTAAATAGAGAAAATTATTCTAATTAGTTTGACGCAACACAGAATTTTGATGTGAGATCCCAAAAAATTTACATTAATTTATGAAGAAAGAGAAATTAATATAGTATCTTTGGACCTCAGAATAAGATTAAATTTGGCAATAAATTCCTATAATTAATATGAGAATCTATGAAACTAATAGAGCTTAAAAAGGAGTTATGTAGAATTTAAAGTAGATTAAAATACCTGATAAATATGTTTCGGGGGAATTTCTCAGGAGTTGAGCCCGTGAAGGTAGTAGACCATGTAGAGGGCCCAAAATGGCATCTTATAGGCCTAATAATATTTTTAAATAAGTATTTAGGCTAGGACTAATAAGGACAAAGAAAAATATAAAATTACAAAAACGCCATTGAGTCAGAGTCAGACAAAGGGTATTTTGCTCATTTGACTAAGGTTAGACAGTTAAGAAGAGTTCCCAAAATAGTTGACCAAGGTCATGGAACTCTAATGACATGTGAAAGGATGATAATGCCCTTTGAAAAATTAAAGTGAAATCAGACACCAATAAAGGGTCTTTAAGAAATGTAGAGAATTTTTATCAAGAATTATGGGTCTCAAAAAATTATAAGACTTTGTAGGGGAGTCATTTTATATTATAGTGAATTTTTAAAAATGTTATATCTATTAAAAGATATGTCTGGCACGTATTTCAAAATTAGGATATTTTAAAGATATCGATATAAGGAAAGTGCCTTGGGATTTATGCCGATTAGCTATTGAACCCAAGGAAGGCCTAGGGCAGTCCAAAATTTTGACCTAGTGCAGCCCAATGAGTCCCAAGAGTTGTCTTTGAGCACAAGTCCAATACTGAATAATTTATCAATTTTTGAAAAAGAAAAGAAAAAGGAATAAAGTGAGATTAGGGTTTGCACATGGTGGGACCCACAAGACTTCACACATGGCATCCAAGATGTCATATCCCAATTTTTAGGTCTTAAAGTCCAGTATATAGCTTGAAAAAGGGATGCTACCAGACCCTATTGAGCATAGGTCTCAGCAAATATAGAAAATAATGCTGATCAGTATGATGCAACACACAGTTTTGATATGAGGTCCCGAAAGATTTATATTAATTTTTGAAGAGAAGGAAAATTAATACAGTATTCTCTAGACCTCAGAATTAGATGAAATATGGCAGTAAATTCCTATAATTAATATAAGAATTTCTGAAATTGACAGAGATCAAAAAGGAGTTATGTAGAATTTACTACAGAATTTACAGTGGATTAAAAGACCCGATAAATAGGTTTCAGGGGAATTTCTCGGGAATTGAGCCCATGAAGATAGTGGATCATACAGAGGGTCTATAATGTCACCATATAGGTCCAATGATATTTTCAGATAAGTATGTGGGTCAGGGCTAATAAAGACCGAGAAAAATGAAGAATTACGAAAATGCCACTAAAAGTATGCCACTATGTTGTGTCATTGAGTTAGAGTCAGACGAAGGGCATTAAGATCATTTGACTAAGGTTAGACAGTTAAGAAAGGGTATCTAGATAGTTGACCAAGGTCAAGAGATACTCTGGTAAGGTATAAAAAGACAATAGTGCCCCTAAAAGTACTAAAGAGGTAGTAAGGGCATTTTGGTAATTTACTAAGGATGTTTCTTGGGAACCGAGCCACCAGAGTACTTGGTCTTGGTTAGAAACCCAAGATGACAATCCAAGGCCCAAAAATAGCCCAAGAGTAATGTGGGCCCAAGAGGCATTAAAATATTGTTTTAGTACTTTTTCAATAAAGTAAAGTGACCTAGTCTAAGATATAACTGGGTAAAGTGATCTGGAATCATGAGAGGACATAAATGGGGTCCACAATGCACCACATGGCATGATTATAGTAAAAGACAAAAATCAAAGGACACATGGCATGATTATAGAAAAAGGAGAAAAAGCAAGAGGACACGTGGCACGATCTCAGCCGTCCATTCAGGGAAAAGACTCTGGAACTCTCTGGAAAGGCTGAGTCAGCTGTTGAGGTGTCCCAAGGGCCCCACATTTCACCACATATACCCATGAGGTGTCCCTTGAGGTGTCCTAGATGATGTCATGAGTGGTGAGTCATCAGGGAGGGTGATGTCATCATGATGATGTAGGCAAAGCTTCTTGTGGAAGCAAGCAATCTGAGCCATTCATCATGAATCAATCTAGACCATTCATTCCACCTCCTCTCACCTATAAATAGGCACTCCCATTTCCAGGCACACCACGTCCTAGAAAGGAAAATGAAGAGAAAGTAGAGAGAAAGAGAGAAAGAGAGAAGGAAAGAAAGGAAGGAGTTTTGGTGGAGCTAGGAGCAGTCTGAGGAGCAGAGGTACTGGGCAAAGCTTCAGAATGAGGTAAGAAAGTTATCTAGTTCCTGCTCTAATAAATTATAGGATTGCTCTTAGTGGTAAGAATAGAGAAATATCTCTATTAATAAAGGTAGCTAAAGGTAGAAAGAAATATAGGGGAATATCATATTAAGGATATCACCCCTAGTTAATTATGAGTTAAGTAGAGCTATGCTGATAGAATAATAATTAAGATATTATTATGCTATATATAGGCTCTAACCTATGGAAAGAATGAACCTTATAGCAAAGGCTAATAGCTAGAAGCAATGCTACATGTCTGGTAGAAAACTAATCCTAAACTTGTATGCATTGAATGTTATGCTTGATATGCTATGGCTTTGTTGAATTGTGTTGAATATGTGTTTATGTATGAAGCTCTGTTCCTATGATTACTTTGGCCAATTGTATTTCATTTGTAACATGGAAGCATGCACATTATGCAATGTTAACATTTTCACAAGCAAGCACAAGTATTCACATTAATGCATGCATTGTTTAGTGTTATTTGCTACTGAGATTTTCTCAGAAATCTCACCCCTTCCATATCAATCCAATTACAGCAGGTCTTCTCAAGATGGAGGAGATAAAGATGCATGAAGAGATGTTAATTGCTTAGTATGATTGATATGTGATTTATGTATGTATAATTGCTGGAAATTGTCACTGTGAACAGTAACTCGTGATGAGGTAGTGACATTCGAGCTGTAATTATAAATAGCAAATAAATGAATAAATGTATGATATTTTTCCATTAAATATTAAACATTCCAAGATTCTATTTGATATATAGAACGTCTCATTTGGATGTCTACATATAAAGATATGATTTAACAAAATTTGGGACCAGAATGCTAGAATCAGGGACAAGACGCTGGAGGAACAGTAAACTTCAAACGTTGACCAACATTGACCTGTTCAAGTTATGGTCAACAAGTCATTTTTACCTGAAATATCATTATGTTATTTTCGTGTAGCAATGTGAATCACTCCATTTTGATTTTTATAGAATTAGTTATGATTTTTTGAAGTCAGGTCACTCTGCTGGAATTCGCATAGTGAATAATACTCGCTAAGAGTAAAATTCCAGATTGAGTAATTTGACTTTAACAGCCTTGGAAGTGGTTCTAGATGCTACTGTTTAGTCCCTAAGATGTATGAAAAGGAGGATGTTATAATTAGGTATCAGAGCTTAAGATTCTGGTACAGAACAGAAGGTTCTGGCTCAATGATGCTCTGGAGTAGATAGACTAACCCCTGAAAATAAGTTAGAGATGTGAACTACAGAGGTTTCCTCCCTAGTATGAGATATGGGGATGGTGTTCACTACCTAGAGAGTGATTTGAACAAGAGATAGTGACACCCAGACAGATAGAATAGTACCCCATAACTTATAGCGGTACAGGGTAATCTTCAAGGAAGTGGCTAGTCTTAGTCAGTCGTTACCGCCGAGGTCTTGTGTTTCTCAGCACGATGTGGCTGGACTAAGCAGGATAACGTCTAGGGAGCAGTTTTCTCTATGGATAGAGATAGAAGCTGACCAGTACCAGGTCAAGGGAAACTGTCAGATGTTACAATGACAATAATGATGAAGGTACCAACCTGGTTGAAGTTAATCAACTAGATGATTGGTACAAAGCATGATCCAGCTAGATAGTATAAAGTAAGGAGATATGAAAGGTTAGACGATGTTCATAAGTAGATCCTCTATAAGAGTAGATCTACATTACGAAAGAATTAAACTTAGATTAGAGGCTTGCCTAGGAATGATCCTAGCATGTGGCCTAAAGTTAGAGACGAGACAGGCCGCTGATGTCCCTAAGATAGAGGAACCACACTATAGTCTAGAGTAGACTAAGACTGATAAAGAGAAAGGTAGCCACAGTTTTAAAGATAAAGTGACTCTCCTGTTCCCTATATAAGAAAGGGTAATGAAGGGTTGAGTCTATACCCTAGTAAGAGGGTAATGTGGCAGCCTAAGTCAAATAAATAGTTATTTCCAATTCCTAAATGAATGTTTAGGATCTGGACAATATGATCAGACAATGATAGGCCATGAGATTAAGATGATGATTAATAGTGAATCTATAGATACATGATTACGATACTCAGGATATATCCCTTCAGTAAGGGTAAGGAATATGAGTGATATGAAATGAAATAAGAAGCATTTATGAAAGATAGTGCAGCTCTAAAGAAAGAGCAATAAAGACATAAGCTAGTGTTGTTGCAATAAAGCTAGATTGCTCTTGCGACAGAAAAGGATTGCTTTTAGAATAAAGCCAAGAGATAGGATAGTATAACTCAGATAGAGTAAGGTCCCTCTCGTGAGACGAATAGATAATGATAGATATGTACATAATAGAGCATATATAGCTCTCTGCAATAAAGGATATAGTAAAGCTATGGAAGATAAGAATAGTATGAGAAGTTCCTGAGTGATAGAGGAAATGAGTAAAGTCCTGATAGATAATATTGGCTTATGTGATCATTTTAGGGGAATTATTTGGTGAGTTAACAACTATGTGGAAGTGATTAACCTTGTAACTTTGTCTGTTGGTTTAAGTCTTCCAGAGATGAGAATACAGTACAACGGAATCGCAGTAGATTCTGGAGGATTGCAGTTAGATCCTAGTATAGCTCCTAGAGAATAGAATTCCAGGGTCACAGTTAGATCCTGAAGAGGCTTACGATTGATCGTAGTAGATCCCGAGGGTCACAGTATACTTGGCCTAGAGAGAGAAAGTATTGATCCATAAGTACAGTATGTCTTTAGAAGGACGAATACCAAGGAAAAGTTAAGGTGAAAAAGTTTCACAAGTTGGTTAGCTCCTAACAGAGAGAGTACCCATGATGTTAGATCGCCTTATTACTATCAGGGACTGAACTCAAAATCTCCTTACACATACAGGAATTGAGTGATCAAAGTTAAAGTTATTAATCCTGAGTACCAAGGAGTTATGAGCAAATCTCATAAGATATGAGAAAGGGTCAAATAAAGAGATCCTTACGATAAGATTATAGAGAATAAAAGACAGATAGATCCTCTAGATGAGGATAAAGAGATTAGAAGGCCAGATAGACCCAAGAGAGATAGCATAAGATGGGTCTAAGATAGTAGAATACCAGGGTTGGAGCCTGTGAGCATCTGTGCTTCAGATTTATATCAGCATATTTCAGTTAAGCGTGCTCAAGCAAGAGTAGCCCAATTATGGGTAACCCCCTGGGAAGTGATGAAAGAGGTTTGAATGCCACAAGAGGTTGGCATATATGTACACAGAGTTATGTAAGATGATAGAAAGAGCTATGACAAGTTAGAAAGAGAATAGAACCCTTATGTCAAGTCTAAATGAAATGGATTTGAAAGGAAATATTTAGAAGAATTCTCTTAAAGGCTAGCAATGTTTTACATTAGAAGAGAATGTTTTATGACAAGGCCAGATAGACTATGATATCGCCAAATGTGGTGAGATATGCTATGATACAGCATAAATGATATGTGATGAGATATGCTATGAAAAGTACATAATGAGATACGTTATGAGAAATATGTATTAAGAAGTACACTATGAAGTGGCTTTATAGCTAGCCCTATAAACAGATAGAGAGGCTTCCGTTCGGGAAAAGATAATATGTTTGAATGATGAGCTACATGTGAAAGAGCAAATAAGAGCTTTGAGAGCTTCCACTCCTTGCATAGAATGCCAGGCCTTATGTTACGTGATGTTTACAGAATATACTAAAGCTCCGAATGTTAGGGCAATGCAAGCTCTGAATGTTAGAGCTGTGCAAACTCTGAGTGTTAGAGTTGTGCATATTAAGAGAAGGAATGCTTGAGCTCCGTTGTGAGGGCTTTGCATTCATGAGCAGGTATTTAGTCCTGCAGCATGCTGGCCGGGCATTATGCATGTTAGAGTATGTGCTCCTATATGCTATTATATGCTCTTGTTTAGCAGGAGAGCAACGAAAGAAAGAATAATGATATAAGTCCTCTCTCTATATTATGATGAGTTTTTAAAGATGATAAGAATGTATGATGATATGAGAATGAGAGTTAAAGTTTGTGGATATTCAGAGAATTCTGCTAGATACTCAAATGAGCAATAAGTAACTGCACTAATAATCATGATGAGTAGTCAACAAAAACTCCAGAATATAGGAGTATATGAGAAAGTTTAGTATGAAAGAAAGGGACAATCTCCTCAAAGGAACTCTTCATCAAAGGATGAATAGAGATTTAGCCCTAAAATTTCGAGGATGAAATTTATTTTAAGGGGAGGAGAAATGTCATATCCCAATTTTTAGGCCTTAAAGCCCAGTATATAGCCTGAAAAAGGGATGCTACTAGACCCTATTGAGCAGAGGTCTCAGTAAATATAGAAAGTGATGCTGATCAGTATGATGCAACACAGAGTTTTGATATGATGTCCCGAAAGATTTATATTAATTTTTGAAGAGAAGGAAAATTAATACAGTATTCTCCAGACCTTATAATTAGATGAAATGTGGCAGTAAATTCCTATAATTAATATAAGAATTTCTAAAACTGACAGAGCTCAAAAAGGAGTTATGTAGAATTTACTACAGAATTTACAGTGGATTAAAAGACCCGATAAATAGGTTTCAGGGGAATTTCTCCGGAATTGATCCCATGAAGATAGTGGATCATACAGAGGGTCTATAATGTCACCTTATAGGTCCAATGATATTTTCAGATAAGTATGTGGGCCAGGGCTAATAAAGACCGAGAAAAATGAAGAATTACGAAAATGCCACTAAAGGTATGCCACTGTGTTGTTTTATTGAGTTAGAGTCAGACGAAGGGCATTATGATCATTTGAATAAGGTTAGACAGTTAAGAAAGGGTATCTGGATAGTTGACCAGGGTCAAGAGATACTCTGGTAAGGTATGAAAAGACAATAGTGCCCCTAAAAGTACTAAGAGGTAGTAAGGGCATTTTGGTAATTTACTAAGGATGTTCCTTGGGAACTGAGCCACCAGAGTGCTTGGGCTTGGCTAGAAACCCAAGATGATATTTAAAGGCCGAAAAACGTAGCCCAAGAGTAAAGTGGGCCCAAGAGGCATTAAGATAATGTTTTAGTGTTTTTTTCAATAAAGTAAAGTGACTCGGTCCAAGATAGAACTGGGTAAAGTGATCTGAAATCATGAGATGACATAGATGGGGCCCACAAGATGCCACATGGCATGATTGCAGTAAAAGAGAAAAAGCAAAGGACACATGGCATGATTATAGAAAAAGGAGAAAAAGCAAGAGGACACGTGGCACGATCTCGGCCATCCATTCAGGGAAAGACTCTGGAACTCTCTAGAAAGGCTGAGTCAGCTGTTGAGGTGTCCCAATGGCCCCACATTTCGCCACATATACCCTTGAGGTATCCCTTGAGGTGTACTAGGTGATGTCATGAGTGGTGAGTCATCAAGGAGGGTGATGTCATCGTTATGATGCAGGCAAAGCTTCTTGAGGAAGCAAGCAATCTGAGCCATTCATCGGTAATCAATCTGGACCATTCATTCCACCTCCTCTCACCTATAAATAGGCCACTCCCCTCCCATTTCAAGGCACACCACGGATCTAGCAAGAAAAGGAAGAGAAAGAAGAGAGAAAGAGAGGAAGAGAGGAAGAAAGCAAGAAAGGAAGGAGTTCTGGTGGAGCCAGGAGCAGTCTGAGGAGCCGAGGGACTAGGCAAAGCTTAGGAATGAGGTAAGAAAGTTATCTAGTCCCTGCTCTAATAAAGTATAGGATTGCTCTTAGTGGTTAAAATAGAGAAATATCTCTATTAATAAAGGTAGCTAAAGGTAGAAAGAAAGATAGGTGAATGTCAAATTAAGTATATCACCCCTAGTTAATTATGAGTTAAGTAGAGCTATGCTGATAGAATAATAATTAAGATATTATTATGTTATGTATAGGCTCTAACCTATGGAAAGAATTAACCTTATAGCAAAGGCTAAGAGCTAGAAGGAAAGCTACATGTCAGATAGTAAACTAATCCTAAACTTGTATGCATTGAATGTTATGCTTGATGTGCTATGGCTTTGTTAAATTGTGTTGAATATGTGTTTATGTATGAAGCTCTGTTCCTATGATTACTTTGGCCAATTGTATTTCATATGTAACATGGAAGCATGCACATTATGCAATGTTAACACTTTCACAAGCAAGCACAAGTATTCACATTAATGCATGTATTGTTTAGTGTTATTTGCTACTGAGATTTTCTCAGAAATCTCACCCCTTCCATATCAATCCAATTACAGCAGGTCTTCTCAATATGGAGGAGATAAAGATGCATGAAGAGATGTTAATTGCTTAGTATGATTGATATGTGATTCATGTATGTATAATTGCTGGAAATTGTCACTGTGAACAGTAACTCATGGTGAGGTAGTGACATTCGAGCTGTAATTATAAATAGCAAATGATTGAATAAATGTATGATATTTTTCTATTAAATAGTAAACATTCCAAGCTTCAATTTGATATATAGAACATCTCTTTAGATGTCTACATATAAAGATATGATCTATCAAATTTGGGACCAGAATGCTGGAATCAGGGACAAGACGTTGGAGGAACAGTAAACTTCAGTCGTTGACCAACGTTGACCTGGTCAAGTTATGGTCAACAAGTCATTTTTACCTGAAATATCATTATGTTAGCTTCGTGTAGCAATTTGAACCACTCCATTTTGATTTTTATAGAATTAGTTATGATTTTTGAAGTCAGGTCACTCCACTAGAATTTGCACAGTGAACAGTACTCGCTAAGAGTAAAATTCCAGATTGAGTAATTTGACTTTAACAGCCTTGGAAGTGGTTCTAGATGCTACTGTTTAGTCCCTAAGATGTATGAAAAGGAGGATGTTATACAAGACAAGGGGGAGGAGAATATTTTTTTCATGTTATCTTATCTCAAGTTTGCTTGGTAAGTTTAATATGAGAGCAATTATGAACCATTAGATCAAATGGTGCATAAAGTGATCTTGACTCTTAATTTTCCATGGAATTTAGCTATAAATACCCCCACTATTTATGGTCAAAGCTGTGGCATGAGAACCCTTGGGGAACCTCTTGAAAAATGAAAACTCAAGCCAAGACAAAGAAGATTCAAGGTACCAAAGTTTAAGCAAGCTGAGATTAAAGGTAAGCAATATATCGTAGCTTATTTTTCTTTGATTTGGGAGCTTGAACTTAGGGTTTCCTTATAATAAAGTTGAGTTTTCTCTAAGGTGTTGTGCTGCCCAAAACCTTAGATGAAAAGGGAAAGAAGAAATTAAAGTTAGAGTTATGCGATTGAAGCCTAGACAAGATATTATGTGATTGGTTGTTGAATCAAGTTAATATTCTTCTCTCTACCATGATTGAGCCATTTCAGTTTTCACTGTTCATGATTGAAGGAGATGGAATTTCAATGATTAAATGCTTCCATTGAATTTATATGATGATATTTGTGTAGGATTAGATAGGTTTGAAACCTTTAAAGCATTGGAATTTCAAGTTGTAGTTTTTGAAGTTCTTCTGTATTACTGTTCACTTGTATGAATAGTGATTAGCATTTCATGATTTTGATGCTTCCAATGGTTTTAAAATGAAAAGTTCTGTGGGATAAAGTAGAAAAACAAGTATGGGAAGCATTAGAATCAAAATGAGAAATTTTGAAAGAAAAAAAGGTGTTATGCAATTCTGTTTAGAACAATGCATAGGTGCTAGAATTTCATGATTATAAGCTCATAAATGGATTCAAAAGATAAAATTGTGTTTGGTAAAGTCAAGACATCAATTGGTTCAAGGGCCATGTTAATTAGTGAAACTAGAGAAAGTTACGTTAGTAAAGAGTTTATCAAGGATAGTCTTGAACATTGTTAGAGTTCATAGTCCTAATGAATTATGTGATGAATATGAATGTGTTTAGGACCTTGAAACACTCAAGAAGATGTTGGGAAGTGATTGACCAAAAGGCTTCATGGTTGGAAAGCTTAGAGAGCAAGTGCAAAAGAACAAGACAAAAGCTTAAATGCAAGGTAGTGGACTTACCTCTTTATGTGCTTGTTGTGGTATGCTTATGTGTTGATATGTATATGATATTTGAATGATATTGTGACATATCGTGTTTATGCATAAGTATATAGCATGATGGCATGTCACTAATCAAAGAAAGTTTAATGAAATTACATATCGTGCATTAGCATCCATCTTGCATATTTAAGTGGTAATGTTTACTACTGAGATTCCCTAGAATCTCACCCTCCCACAACCAACCAATTTAGGTCAAACATGAAGGGAAATATATGCATGGAGAATAGCTAAAAAATGGGAGAAAGGAATGAGGCAATTGAAGTCCTAGCATATACTATAATTTTTCATATATGTAAATGCCTTGTAAGGTGTCTATTTATGTGATAAAAATATATGAAATAATTATGGCATATGTACTGATTTATATGAATATATGAGAAGCTTATTTGATGGTTTAGGAATGCTAGATTAGTTTGTGATCATTTACGCATGAAGATGAAATGGCAAAAACATAGGTCTTGAAGTAGTTTTATTGTGACTTTAGTTTGACCTAGAAAATGAAAGGATTATTTCACAAAATTTTATAAACATATAGTACACATCCATAGCTTTAAATTCATAGGTAACACGCCTCATTTGGATGTGTATATCAAGAGAAATGAATTTTCAAAGTTAAAAGACAGAATCTGGAATTTCCAAAATTTGTCATATAAACAGTAAAAAGTAACGATTTAACTGTTTGAAATGGCAAAGTAAATGTCTAGATTTATTTTTTTTCCTTAAAGAGCTATGAAATATGTTCAATTAGAAATTTGGATAGCTTCCATACAATTTTTTTACAACTAGTTATAAATTTTTAAAGTTAGGCTGTAAATCTGGAAATTACCAAATGAAAGTACCTGAGAAGTAAGTTTTAAAACTTTAATTTTTGGGCTAATGGAATGCTTCCGCTAATCAAATATGCTTTCGAATATGTACTCTGAGGTGGTAAAAGTGAGATGTTTCACCTCAAGCCTATAAATACCCTCAATTTCTCTTTACTTTGCATCAAGTTAGAAGAGCCTTGGGGAGGTTCTGCCCAAGTAAAAAGCCAAGCCAAGACAAAGAAGAATTCAAGAAAGTTAGAGTTATGCAATTAATGCTTAGATATGTTGGTTAGATTATTGGTTATTGAATCAAGTTGATATTCTTAACTTTGTCACAGAAGAGACAATTTGATTTGCACTGTTCATGATAGAAGGAGATAGAATTTCAATGATATAATACTTCCATTTAATTTGTATGATGATATTGTGTAGGATTGGATAGGTTTTGAACCTTGGAAGCATTGGAATTAAAAGTTCTAATTTTTTAAAGTATTTTCTGTTACTATTCACATGCATGAATAGTGATTAGAATTTCATGATTTTGATGCTTTTGATGGTTTTAAAAGGAAAAAGTTGTGTGGGATAAAGTCGAGAAACAAGTATTTAGCTAATGGACTACAAATGTCATATAAGTGGTTCTAAATGCTACCAAATAGTACATAAGATGTATCAAAGTAAGGATATTACAACGCAGGTTCCCATATATGTGTGTAATTTTATAAAAAGGGGTATGGACCCACTTTCCTTTTTTTAAAATATTATATTATATGTTTTTTCCACCAGTAGGCATGGTTTACTTCTTCTTTATTTTCTTTTCATTTTTTATCTTCCTCCTATCTCTTTTGTTTTTTTTAAACTTTTTACATAAATAATATTTACTCTCTTAATTTGGGAGATTAAATAAAAATTTCATTTGCTAGGAATTAGTTCCTTTTATTGCTACTTGAATCCTAAAATACAAAATTGGGATGTTACACTGGCACGTGGTAGGAGCTGGTGGGTAATTATGGATATTTCTTATTGTTATGAGACAACCACTATAAATGTCAAAAGAAATTTCTAGGAGAGGGGGCCAGCTATATAGCAAGTATGTGCACCTAGTTGGGAAGCAGTGAACTCTGCTGCCCATTTATGCACAGGATTGGAAGAAGATAGAAGCGCATGGATAAGGATACAGTTTGGGAAATGATAAAGGTAAGATATATTTTTTATTTAAAGTAATTAATTATTTGATTAAATCTATATAATCTAAATATATCAAATCTATGTAATCTATATATAGATTTAATATAGGTTATATATAATGTATATTAAATATACATACATCATTTATTTAATTAAAGGCCAAATTTATAGTAGAAGAGGAGTTGAAGGTGGATACCCTTAAGAGAATAAGGGCAGCATGAAAGAACTAGAAGGGCAATATATGGAGCGAGAAGAATAGTGATGGGACAAGCCCTTACAGGAGATTCTAGCCAATATACCCGATGGAGTCCAGAGGGAGATTGGCCTAATTTTGTTACTTGAGGATCTCACTTGAGCATTAGGTACATATGATATTAATATTGTTGCATTAATTATATTTTTTAACAATTTTTATTAATATTATTATATTTTGTTTAAGGGCCTCTCGCAAAGAAATATTGACAGTGTCAGGCAGTAGACAGTGTGCCATAGGGTAAGGTCTAAGAGCTTTGTTATCACCTACGATGGAATTGTAAGTACATTAAAATAATTTATACAATGTGTTTATGTATATAATTTGTAAATAATTTATACCAAAAAAATTTGTAAATAATTACTTTTTTGATTTAATCTATAGAGGGAAAAGTGTGATAGGATGAGGATCATGCTTACATATGGAGAGATATGACCTTACCTGTAATGCCTCAAGATGGGACTCCTTCGTCATCTAAGGTTGAAGAGATGATGATATGTAATTAATTGTTTAATTAAATTATGATAGTTAAATTTAAATATTTGATATTAATTAAAATATGTTAATTTTGACAGGCACACATGACTCAAGTGGATATGGAGCTATAGGAGTCATAGACACCTTGGATCCCACCGTATCACTCTTGGTAGGCTATGGCCGACTGTAGTACCCTTACCAAGTTAGAAGGCTCGGCCTTGGACCTATACTAAATAGGTAACCACTCTAGGGTGGTGTTGGGCCTTCACACACTGTGGGGACCTCTCTTTTAGTAGTGGCATCCTATCACACAAGCACAGGGATCGAAGCAGGATAATCCGCTAATATGGATGAGCTGCTAGAGGAGCACATATGAGAAATGGATGATACGATCAAGCTACAAGGGGAGGAGATCAAGGATATGAAGATGTAGCTTCACCAGTTCAAAGAAATCGTTGTGGCCATGCAAGAGCTAGTGAAGACATTGGCTCTACACATCCATATCCCATCGATCCCTAGTCTAAACATGCCACCAATGGCCCCAACTGAGGAACTTTCCTAGCCCTAACAACCCCAGGCCTAGTAGCCCAACCAATCTTAGCCTGACAACCCAATTAGGATGATGTTGATTCTAGCCCATACCCCTGGTACCAATCATATGTTAATATTTTTAACAATTTTAATCACAATAAGTTAACATATAAATATTTTTTAATATTTGACAATTTATTTTGTTAAATTTAAATTACCATTACACTTTGACAATATCTCTAAATTTTTTGCTCATGTTATTGTAAAGTTGGTATTATTTAATATTATTTGTAACTCTTTATATTAAACTTAAATAGATGGCACCAGTTTGAAATTTCTAGTAGTTCATAACTACTACAAACGCTCACAGGAAAATTTAAAAATTTCAAAAATAATTTTCTCTCTAAGGTTGACTTTTCTAAAGGTTATTAACTGCTATAAATCTCCCCACAAATTTTGAAATTTGCAATTCAAATTTCCCTCTAGCCTAAACATTTCTAGTTGTCACTAATCACTATAAATGTTCATCATGGAGGAAAATTTGAATTTCATATTTTAGAAGCTAACGAGAAAACATCCTAGATATGTTTGGCCGTTATTTGTCATTTTTTAGCCGTTTTGTAACTGCTAGAAAATTTTGACATTATGTAGTGGTTGGATCTATTATTTAAAAGGTGAACAACTTCATCTTAAGTTTATTTTAACTTATATTTGAGCTTTCCCTCTGAAGTGTTAACAAAACATGAGAAATACTAGTGATTGATAGGTATTAGATCAACTTATATCAGTTGACTCTACAATATTTCGCTGAACAAAACAATTTCTTGGATTTCGCTTCTATAATGGCTCTATAAACGGTGCTGTCCAGTGTCCATGTCCAAAATATAGTTTTAAAAAGTGAAATTCAATAGATATTTTTAAAGGCATTTGATATTTAAACCCCTCCCACGAGAGTATGTATTTTGGCAAGTATATAGGGAGTGACCAGATATGATTGCTAAGTCAATTCCTGTAATTTTAGGAATAAGAGTACAAGCTAAAGAATTTGATACCATGAATGATGTTGTGCATGTGATAAACTCATATTTGTAGTGATTTTTAGTATATTTAGAGTGCATTTTATTATTGATTTTATCCTAATTTACCAATATGATGAGAAATTAATTAATAAAATTAAAATGGAACAAGTAGAAAATAATTGATTTGATTTTAGTGATTAATTGGATAAATAATCTATTAAATTTTCATTATGTAGTGATCAATCAACATACTAGATCAATTGACATCTGGATAGGAAATTAGACATATGTTGGATTGATGAAGCTGATAACAAATTTAAGCACATGGTAAATAGGAGTAAGTAGGCTAACAAAATCACATGGACAAAGTGCTAGATCGAAGATGCAAGGAGGGATCATAGCACATGTGCAGCACAACAGAAGCAAGTTGGTGATTTACACATGCTCTATAACATTCATGCAGCTCCAATTCAACTCATTCAGTCCATTTCACTCTCCCATGGTTCTATAAAGGGCGCCATCTATCATCATTGCATGGGCGAACACTTCATGCATACTAGACACTTAGATTCCACTACACATGATCCATTCATTCCATCCAGCTCCATCTTTTTTCTCATATCACATAACCACATGCCATTCTTACTATCTCTCTTCATCTTTATTTCTATTATCTCATATATTGCCTATGTTCTAGACAATAGAACTAGAGGAAAGTTTAAATCTCATGTTCATCTTCTTCTTCCAAATTCACTATGACTGTTGCTGTGTATTCTATTATTGCTGAAGTTCAGATGGCAATACAAGGCTAAGCTGGTATGCTCTCTTGTAGATAACGCTGAACCAGGATCCTTGAGTTGAATAGGGAGTTTATTGTGTCTTAAGTCAGATTTAATTGTATCGAGTTGATATAGTTACTTCTAGTTTATTAATTCAATTACAGTTAGTAGATGACAACGAAGTAGGGAATCGAGTTAGATTTCTTATTTCTGCATTATTGATACTTTAATTGATTTTCATCCTTGAATCGAGTTGGACTTGGCTATAGGGTAATCATAAAATAGAGTACAGATGTATCTGTTTACTTCATCTTCTTCTATTTATGAGTTGAATGATTCATAATCTCTATTAATGTCTGCGAGTTGTGGCTTTGATTAAGATTTAGCTGGCAAGTTGTTAGCTAACATATTCTAATTTAACTGATTAACTTCTAATATTTTGTGGATAATAAAGGTAAGGTAATCTCTAAGGGAACACACTTGTCATTCATTCATCTCATCATCAAAAACAGTAGCATAGAATTTACATTCAGAAGTTAGATAAAATCTCATCACACACCATCTGATTAACTTGTTAAATTGTGGCTCATTAGATTAATTAGGTACCTTAGCATTCATCTAGACTCCTTGTGAATTGACCTAGGTTAGCCTCCCCTTTACTATTAGTTAGCTTAGTTTTGTTTGATAATTAAAACAACAGTTATAAAAATGGTGCCGTTGCTAGGGAGCCTTACTTGTTAAGGTTTCTTAAGCAATCTCCTAGTCCTAAAAATCATAAAAAGATAGATAGATATTTTAGTTTTTCTACGAATTTAGTGTTTTGTCTTTTTGAGTCACGACTAATTGTATTTCTCATCGTGACCAAAGTACTTAAAATTGATTTATGGGTGTCTCTATGAACTTTAGTCGTGACCAGAAATACGTTTGGTCACAACCAAAAATATTTTTCATCAAGTTTTCTTTTCTATGATTTCTAGTTGCAACCAAATTGACACTTAGTTGTGATAAAAAAATAGTGTTTCAATCAGATTTAGTCTATGATTTTTAGTCATAACCTGAGTGACAATTGGTCACAACTAGAAACTAAAAAATTTAAGCATTTCTTCTCTATGATTTTTAGTCGCAACAAAAAATCCTATTTTAGAATTTTTCCTTTATCTGACTTACAGTCGTGACCCGAAGTTCAATTTTGTCGTGATCTCTATTCTCTGTGATTATTAGTCACGACCTAGTGACCTTTTAGTCATGACCTGCTGTTTCAAACTATGATTACTTGATCTAAATTTTTGGAATTGCTGTATCTATGATATATTTGATATCCTGCATACTTGTTGAGTGTGATTTGCATGAACAAAAGCTCTGAATTCTTACATTTGGACAAAGAAATCAATAGAACACTTAGGAAAATTAAGAAGAATAAAATCTTAAATTAAGCTAGTGTTGCATCTGTTATTGAGCTTAGTTCTTCTGGTGAATCTATTACAGCTTAAACTAATTGTGCATCTGGTGATATCTTAGATAATCATTTTGTCATAGATCATGTTATTGAAGGAGAAACTCATACTCATAATTATAATCTTTAAAATGAGTAGTATGGAGATAATAACATGAATAATAGAAAAGCCCGTAGGAGCATAAAATAACTCACTTCATCTAATGTAAACTTTGATCCTTTTTGCACTTGTCTTGCTTTGGATGTTAACTTTGAGTTAAATGGTCCTTTATTAAGTAACGTACCAAAGTTTTATGGATTGGCAGGTGAGGATCCTTTCAAGCATTTTAAGACTATACAGTGGGTTTGCTCATCCATGAAACCTGTAGGTGCTTGACATGGATATTATGTAGATATAATTATTCCATTTTACAATTGAAAGAAAGGCAAGGGAATGGTTTTATATGTTGCCATATCATATACCTCAAGCCTTGGATTCCTGGAATAACTTGAGGACTACTTTCTTAGAGAGAGACTTCCCTACTTCCAAGACTATTACATTAAGGAAGGAGAATTTTGCTATAAACAATATGATCAGGAGTCTTTCCATGAGTTTTAGGGAATATTTCAAGAGCTGCTAGCTAGATATCCATACCATCATATTCCATGTGAGCAATTGGTGCATTATTTTTATTTAGGATTGCACTATGCATGCATAAAGAGTTTGGATGCAGCTGCTGGAGGTTCCATTGATGATTTAATTCCAGATAAGGCATGGAACCTAATTGAAAAGATAGCAAGCAATGACCTGTAGTATGGGGCCATGATGCTAGGCAAGTCCATAAAATTTCTACATGGCTTTCTCAAGATTACACTAGCTTATCTTTTCAAGTTGTTTCCATGAATGCTCAGATCAATAATCTAGCTGCTCAGCTAAGTAATTCACATGTTCAAAGCTTATACTCTCAAGCTCTTGTTGCTCCTAGTTGTCAGCTTTGTTACTCTCCTATACACACTACTGTAAATTGTTCTACACATTGTACATATTTATTAGACATATATCAAGGCAAACCAAATAGTATCGACAAAGGAATCCATACTCCAACACTTGTAATGAAAGATGGAGAGATCATCCTAATCTCAGATGGAGGGATGAAGGTGCATATAGGAATTTTGGACATAATAGATTTAACAAGGATAGACAAGTGGTTGAATATTCTAAAGCTATAGATTACCTACTGTTGCAAAAGATGATGGTATATCTGAGATAATCAAGAGCATTAATATGATGAATTCAAATATAAACTCCAACAACAAAACTTTTGCTCTAACTTCAAGGACTTGAGATCTACTGTGGAGAACAACCAAGCAATGATAGAGTCTAAGTTTGTTGCCTTAGATAATAAAAAGAACAGTAGGAAACAAAAGCTGTAAACATTAATGGCTATATGTCATAATTAGTGAAATATCCTTACTTTCCTACATCTTAAGGACCATTCAGTAACATTTAGAAGCACTTAAAACACCTTGGAAGTTCATTAACTAAATCTGGAATTTTACTCTTCTCGAGTTAGTATTCATACAGTATTCCAGATTAGGCGATGAAATTTGAAAAATTATAATTAATTATAAAAAATTATAAATGAATTGGTTCAAAAAGCTACATGAAGATAACATATTGAAATGTAAGGGAAAAATGATTTCCAGACTAAATGCTTAGTCAATTAATACATTTTATTCATCAAAGATCACTATTCATTTGGTCAAAAATTCTAAAAACAGATTCTGGTCCCTTACTTTGGAAAAGTCATTCTCTTTGTACAAACATCGAAATAAGGTGTTCTTAGTATCAAAACAAAACTTGACATGTTAACTAATTGTTTGTAAACTTTCATACATTTAACTCATCATTTACTATTTTTCATTAAATGATGACCATCACTACTTATAATGGACATATCATAACATTACATATAACAATTATTCTCATAACATTTATACTACCCAATCCTTAGCTTCTCTTCATGCCTCATCATCCTCTTTCATCATTCATAAACCTGCTAGGGTTAAGATTACACAGCCGGGTGAGATTGCTAGGAAAATTCAGTAGCAAATGGTACTAAATAATGTATGCTTTAATGGAAATACTTGTGCTTGCTTGTGAAAGTGTTAACATTGTGTAATGTACATGCTTCCGTGTAACATATAAAATAAAATTGGCCAAAGTAATCATAGAAATAGAGCTTCAATCATAAACATATATGCAACACAATTCAACAAATTCATAGCACAACCAAGCATAATATTTAATACATACAAGTTTAGGATAAGTTTACTACCTCACTTGCTTGATTTCTATCACTTTAACCTTGCCTCTTTCTTCTTACTTCTATTGGATGTGTGGTTGCCTCTTTGGAGTCCACAATCAAATCCTAACATCACATAATCATCCATTGATTATAATCTAACTTTCTCTTGAACATTAAACTCAGTTGAACTAACATAACTTCCTTTTATCTTTACTAATTGACTTGGCCTTTGAACCAATTGATGTCTTGACTTTACCCTACACAATTTCATCTTTTGAATCCATTTATGAGCTTATAATCATGAAATTCCACGTCCTATACACTATTGTGGACAGACTTATATAACATCCTCCTTTTCTTACATCTCAGGGACCATTCAGTAGCATTTGGAACCACTTATAGGGCCATTGAAGTCAAATCATACAATCTGGAATTTTACTCCCAGTGAGTACTATTCACTGTGTAAATTTTAGCGGAGTGACCTGACTTCAAAAAATCATAACTAATTCTATAAAAATCAAAATGGAGTGGTTTAAATTGCTAAACGAAGATAACATAATGATACTTTAGGGAAAAATGACTTGTTGACCACTCCTTGACCAGGTCAACGTTGGTCAATGTCTGAATTTTACTGTTCCTCTAGCGTCCTGTCCCTAATTCCAGCATTCTGGTCCCAACTTTGATAAATCATATCTTTATGTGTAGATATCCAAATGAAACGTTCTATATATCAAATTGAATCTTGGCATGTATACTATTTACTAGAAAAATATCATACATTTACTCAATCATTTACTATTTATAATTATAGCTCGAATGTCACTGCCTCACCACGTATTACTGTTCACAGTGACAATTTCCAGCAATTATACATACATGAATCACATATCAATCATACTAAGCAATTAACATCTCTTCATGGATCTTTATCTGCTCCATCTTGAAAAGACCTGTTGTAATTGGATTGATATGGAAGCGGTGAGATTTCTGGGGAAATCTCAGTAGCAAATAGCACTAAACAATGCATGCATTAATATGAATACTTGTGCTTGCTTGTGAAAGTGTTAGCATTGCATAATGTGATTGCTTCCATGTTACATATGAAATACAATTGGCCAAAGTAATCATAGGAATAGAGCTTCATACATAAGCACATATTCAACACAATTCAACAAAGCCATAGCACATCAAGCATAACATTCAATGCATACAAGTTTAGGATTAGTTCACTACTTGTCATATAGCCTTCCTCTAGCTTTTAGCCTTTGCTCTAAGATTCCTTCTTTTCATATGTCAGAGCCTATACATAGCATAATAATATCTTCATTATTATTCTATCAACATAGCTCTACTTAACTCATGATTAACTAGGGGTGATATCCTTAATCTGACATTCCCCTGTCTTTCTTTCTACCTTTAGCTACCTTTATTAATAGAGATATTTCTCTATTCTAACTACTAAGAGCAATCCTCTACTTTATTAGAGCAGGGACTAGATAACTTTCTTACCTTATTTCTAAGCTTTGCCCAGTCCCTCAGCTCCTCAGACTACTCCTGGCTCCACCATACCTCCTTCCTATCTTTCCTTCCCTCTTTCTCTCTTCTCTTTTCTTTCTCTTCCTTTTCCTTGCTAGGCTGTGGTATGCCTTGAAATGGGAGGGGAGTGGCCTATTTATAGGTGAGAGGAGGTGGAATGAATGGTCCAGATTGATTCGCGATGAATGGCTCAGATTGCTTGCTTCCTCAAGAAGCTTTTCCTGCATCATCACGATGACGTCACCCTCCCTGATGACTCACCACTCATGACATCATCTAGGACACCTCAAGGGTATATGTGGCGAAATGTGGGGCCCTTGGGACATCTCACCAGCTGACTCAGCCTTTCCAGAGAGTTCCAGAGTCTTTTCTGTCATATCCCCAATTTTCTGACCTGATGTAGCTGTACAGTTTATCTGAAATGGATATGAGTTTCTTGGAATAGATTGTATCAGATTGAGAAATGAAAGGGAAGGATTCATAACTAAGGAAATAATAGGGACCTAAACGAAAATTGAAAAGTTTGAAGACAAAAAGTTGAAGTAGAAATAAAAGGAGGGACCTAAATGCAATTAATGAAAAGTTCAGGGACTAAAGTTCAATTATTCAAAAGTTAAGGGACCTAAATGTAAATATGGAAAAGCTGAGCCAAAACAGGCCAAAAATGCCCGGAATCAGATCAGACCCAAATTTTACCAGTAGATAGACAAAAATATTCCGGTCAGTTTAACGCAACACAGAATTTTGATTTGAGGTCCCGATTAATTGATATAAATTCCTGAAGTCAGAAGGAATTATTACAGTATTTTTCAGATCTCAGAATCAGATAAGACCTTATAGAAAATTCATATATTTAATATATGAATTTATAAAACTGACAGAGTCAGAAAAGGAATCCTGTAGAAGCCATACGGAATTTTACAGTGAAATAAAATACCCGATAAATAGGATCGGGGGAGCTATATTGTGAATTGGGCCATAAAGGCAATACAGGCAATAAGCCCATACTGAGGCCCAAATAGCGCCATCATAAGCCCATTAAGGTGATTGGACAGTTATGAGGGCCAGAGACCAGAGCAGTCCAGGAAAAGTGTGAAATTACGAAAATGCCCCTGGATGCCCATACTGTACCAGTAGTGAATGGAGGTCATTTTGATCATTATGGACAGGCCAAAAACGTGGGACATAGTATAAATATGATTATATAGAATCAATATATGCCCTGAGGCAGTGTAAAGAGGTGTGAAATGACGATTTTGCCCTTAGGGTTAGTACAGTGCAGGAAAGGACACTAAGGGTATTTTGGTCATTTCCCAAGGGATGGATGGCAGATAAATATTTAATATATCATTTCAATGGTATGAGAAGCCTAGATATTGATTTCCAGGACATAATACATATCCTGGTATATTATAAAAAAATTCAGAACAGAAAACAGTCCGGTTGTTGTGAAACTGCTCCGATCGGTACCGGATTGGACTGGAATTTCTCCAGAACCTTCTTCACATGTGCAGCACGCCACCTAACCCTCTTAGGTGTCCCATGAGCTGTCCCACATGATGTAATAATTATTATTTTATGAAAAAGTTAAATCCAAGATTAAATGTGAGCCTTTAGATCAAATAGTAACCAAATCAATCTTGGCCATCCATTTCAACCCAAATTTCTCTATAAATACCCCCTCATTTCAGACCATGTGCGGCAGATTTGAGAACCATAGGGAAACTCTTGCAAAATTTCCATTCAACCAAGAAAGAAGCAACCAAAGTGAAGTAACAAGCAAGGTAATCATCTCCCTTGATCTTGAGCTTTGTTCTAGTAGGTTAGCTCATGGTTTTAAGGGGTTTTCATGTTCTATTTCCCTTATGGTTGCTGCTGGAAGTGATGCTCATATATGGTTAAAATATGAGTTTTATGTTATGGATAGTTTAGACAAGCTTAAACAAGCTAGAATCAAGTGGTATAAGCTTGGGAATTCAAGTATGTTTGGATTTAGGGTTTTGTGTTCTTGCTGGTACTGTACGTGGTACTGTTCATATGATGGAATTTCATGATTTTGATGCTTCCAATGAGTTTAAAATGGAAAATTGTGTGGGGATAAAGTAGGAGAACAAGTATTGGAAGCATTGGAATCAAAATGAGAATTTTTGGAAAACAAGAGCATGCATTTCGGTTTGGTACTGTAGCAATTGGTATGTTTTGATTTTGGAAATTCTGATTTCATATTTGGATTCTACATGAAAAATTATGTGGAAATGAACCATAAGAATTTATTTTGGAAAGGTGGAAGTAGGAAACATAAATTAGAGAAAGAAAGGGAGCTAGTGAAAACCTAGTCTTGGATTTGGTTTCAAGTTGAGTTGTAACTTGATATTATGTTGTAATGGCTAGGTTTTGACATTTGTGAAGGAAGGAAAGCACTTCAAGAAGGTCTTGACCAAGATAGCTAAGAGGTAGCAAGGATACCTAACTATAACTCATGTTTGTTTAATTGTTTTGCTTGCTTGTTGATTATGGTGTTTGGTTGAGCTTGAGTTTATGTCATCATGTTATGATGAAGTATGAATGATTGCAACTCCTTGCAAGTTATGTCATGACAATATGCATGTTAGAGTTTGCTTATGTGCTATTATGAAGTAGCTCCCATCACATGATAACATGTTAAGCATTCAATTATTCATGCATGATATTATGGTTTGTGTAACTTGCTATTGGGATTTCCATGAAATCTCATTCCTTCCATATGCATAATCTTGTTATAGGTGCTGGAACTTCACATGGAAAAAGGGTAAACATAGATGAATGAGTTTGTATAATAAGTCACATGAGTTACTTAACCTTATGGAAGCATATGATAGTATGTATGGTTGAATGGTGTATGGTTCTGTAATTCTGTTTTGAGACTATGGTGATGTGACGATGTTTATGATGCCCAAATCAACGTGTTTTAGTCTGAAACTTGGCATGATTAAAGTTAAGATACAGACCTTTAAATGGACACCAAGAACGCCTTAATTGGATAAGTATCCGAATTGTTATGATTTTCCAAAGTTGGAAGTAAGATCTGGAATTGAGATAAAACGAGTGCTGAGAGGCAGTGACGTTCACACAATGATTTCATATATCAAATGAACGAATTCTTCTATGAAATTTGGTGATATTAAAGAGGACGTATAGATCTTTAATTCCATATGTAACACAGTTCATTTGGACAAGTAACCAAAGAGAAACGAATTTTTAAAGTTAAGGCAAAGAAACTGGAACTTCCAGATTTTACCAAATGAACAGTGATTTTTAACCAATAAACTGATTTCATGTGAACAAGATAACCTCAATTTCATATTTTTCCCTCAAATATTTATGAAATATATTTCATTAGAAATTGGAACCACATTATTTTGATTTTTCTACAATTAGTTATGAATTTTCAAAGTAGGGTACATGTTCTGGAATTACCAAATGAACAGTAACAGTGAACAGTACCCGCAAGCAAATCTTTTGGAAATGGATATTTTCAAAGCAAATGATCATGTAATTGGTTCCAATCACTTCTAATGGAGTATAATTGAGGTTAAAAGTAAGGATGTAACAATTTTGGTATCAGAGCAAAGGATTCTGGCTTAGGAAATGCTCTGATTAGATTATTTATAGACTGTTACATAAGTGAACATCTGCATAATTGACCTTAAGTTAATTATTGCATTATACTAATGACTGAGTCTAGAACATCAGAGACTACAGTGAACCAGGGGGACCCTAGACCCACAGTCTATAGTTCTGATAGATCAGGGTGGAACTCAGAAGAGATAGATGCTTTTATACATGATCCGGAGTTTGGTCTTCCCCCAGTGATCAATATCCGGGATTCCAGTAGTGAATCAGAATTGGGCAGGTTAGATAATTCTTCTGTGGGATCAAATGAAATGGATGAGGATGATGATGAAGAAGAGGAAATATCAGATGAGGATATACCATCGGAAGAGGATGAACTTGAGGAACCTAACCCAGCCCCACCTATGAATATTGTACTAGAAAGAGATGCAGGTCAGATAGATGATAGAGAGATGATAGACCCTCAAGAGGAACAATCTGATGTGGGTTACTCTTATGTTGGGGGTGGTACAGACCCTGTGCCTAGGCAGGCGGATGAGGTAGATGTTCCTGGACCGAGTCAGGTACCTAAACCAGTTGATGTACCTGGACCCAGCCATACAGCTAACATGCCTGAACCTAGTCATGTAGCTAATATACCTGAACCTAGTCATGTAGCTAATATACCTGAACCTAGTCATGTAGCTGATATACCTGGACCTAGTCAGAGACCAGACCCTACAGATATTCCAGGTCCAAGTGGAACCAAGAAGTTAATGGTACAGATATATCTGGGTAACCATCAGATAATTGAGTTAACCCCTGGGGAAGATATGGATGAAGAACATTTCAGGAAAGCTGTGGAACTCATGAAGCAGCTATATGAGATAGGAAGAATGTTGGTGAGAGGTGTTGATCAAGACTATAGAGTTTATAAAGACTTCATAGCAAGGGTAAGAGAGGCCTATCAAGCATATGATCCAGATACTCTTACCTTAGAAGCTTGGGTTGATATCATGGATGATATTTTACCTCTTACAGCAACATGGAGAGAAGTGTTAGATCAGTACTTTGAAGAGGAACCCTTTGAGGATATCCATGATTGGATCTACATGGTAGGGGAATTTATTAGGATCCATTATGAGAAAACATAGTGTAATAGTTGTATGTATGAATGTTGCTGTAATCTATGTACTTTTGACTAGTAATGACATAATACATGTATGTGTGTCTGTTATGAAGAGTTTATGTAATGATGTTAAACTTGCTGTATGCTATGTTTTGAATGAAATATAAAGTATGTTAATTATAATATTCCTTTCCTATTTTCTATTACGATAGTAAAACAAAATGGTAAGAACCAGAAGAGCTAGTGCTTCGGGTGAACCCCAAAATGCCGGAGATATTAATCAGTTGATTCTAGAACGGCTGGAACAGCAGCAGAAGCTGATAGAGGAAGTAAAAGCTGCTCAAGCAAGGAGTGAGCAGGAAAGGGATACTGCTATAGCAACAGCTGTAGCTGAAGCAGTGGAGAACCTCAGACACCCAGAGTCTGCAGGTACAGCTAATACAGAACCTGAGATGGTTCAACAGACAACAGAACTGCCAAGACAAACAGGACAGATAGTAGATCCTGCTGGTATTCAACAGTGGATGGCTAAGTTTTGTAAGCATAGTCCTCCGACATTCGAGGGAACATTCGATGTACAGAAAGCGGAGGATTGGATCAGCAGACTGGAGAAGATCTTCAAGGTATTGGGTTGTCCGTCTGAGAGTAAAGCACAGATGGCAATCTACCAGCTAGAAAGGGATGCTGACAGATGGTGGAAGAACACAGAGCTAGTATTGCAGGCCAGGCACATTCCTATCACGTGGGAAGTGTTCCTTGAACAGTTTTATGAGAAGTATTTTCCCCAGTCAGTACGAGATGAACGAGAAGCAGAATTCCTTGTGCTGAGACAAGGAGAAAAAGAATCATTTGACGAATACTTGGCAAAGTTCATCCGTTTTTCCCAGTATTCCACTTACCTGTGACAGGTGGATGATGAGCGGTGGATGACGGAAAGGATGATCAGGGGATTGAATACTACTCTGAAGGATAAGATAACCCCCCAACAATATCATCAGTTCAATAAAGCAGTAGAGGCCTGCAGAATTATTGAGAACAGCTTGAATCACAGGATGCTGATGAGACCGTTGAGCAGAGAGACTGCTGTTCCTGAGAGACCTAACCAGAATAGAAATGCAGCCAGTGGCAGTGGCTATAACAAGAAAAGGAAAAGGCAGTGGCAGCAGAACCGAAAACCTAGCAGAGGGAATTACAGGGGAAACACAAATAATAGAGATCAGAGGTCTAGAGTATGTGACAAATGCGGGAAGAACCATGGAGACAGACCATGCTTGATGGGGCAGAATGTCTGTTACACATGTGGGAAGCCTGGACATTTCTCTAGGAGTTGTCCTCAAGCAGCTAATGATCAAAGGCCGCGCACTCAAGGGCGAGTGTTTGCAATGACAAGGGAAGAAGCGCAGAGATCACCCGAGATGATCCAAGGTATCATCTATCTCAATAATCATGCTGTGATTGCTATGTTTGATTCGGGTGCAAGTCATTCCTTTGTTTCTTATGAATGTGCTAAACGTTTGGGCCTTACAATTAGCAAGATGCATTATGCCATATGTGTCACAACCCCTACAAATGCTAAAGTAGTTACATCAGATGTCTGCCTAAATAGTGTCATTCGATATGAATGTTGTTGCACTACTCTTGACCTAATATGCATGCCATTCCATGAGATTGATGTCATAATTGGATTGAATTGGTTGTCTGCCAATAATGTAATGCTGGATTGTAAGAACAAAACTCTAGTTCTTTGTCCACAAGCCCCAAATATGAATCCAGAAGTGAAACTGAATTTCCTGACGAAGGCTCAAGCGGATAGATGTTTACGAAAAGGATGTCAGGGATATATGGTCTTCTTTTCTGTTCAAGCAGAAGTGGAAGAAGGAATTGAAGCGATTCCAGTGGTCAGAGAATTTCCTGAAGTCTTTCCAAAGGAGATTCAGGGATTGCCTCCAGAACGAGAAGTGGAGTTTGCAATTGACATCGTACCTGGAGCTGGACCAGTATCTAAAGCCCCATATCGTATGGCTCCCAATGAGATGATTGAACTTAAGAAGCAGATAGAGGAGCTATTAGAGAAGGGTTTCATCCGACCCAGTGTTTCTCCGTGGGGTGTTCCAGTGTTATTTGTCAAGAAGAAGGATGGCAGTCTCAGATTGTGTATTGATTATCGGGAGTTGAATAAGATTACTGTTAAGAATAAGTACCCTCTTCCCCGAATTGATGATTTGCTAGACCAGTTGGTTAGATCAAGCTTATTCTCTAAGATTGATCTGAGATCGGGTTACCACCAACTCAGAATCAAAGCAGATGATATTTCAAAGACTGCGTTCAGGACTCGCTATGGACATTTCGAATTCTTAGTGATGCCCTTTGGTCTAACAAATGCGCCTGCAATTTTTATGGATTACATGAATAGAATCTTCAGGCCTTATCTAGATCAGTTTGTGGTAGTCTTCATTGATGATATCTTAGTGTACTCCAAATCGGCTGTAGAGCATGAAGAGCATTTGAGGATTGTTCTTAGTACTCTTAAAGAGAAACGACTCTATGCTAAGCTTAGTAAATGTGAGTTTTGGCTGCAAGAAGTCAAATTTCTCGGTCATGTCATATCCCACGAAGGGGTAGCTGTAGATCCTAGCAAAGTTGAAGCAGTGCTAAGCTGGGAACAGCCAGGGACAGTGACAGAGATCAGAAGTTTTCTGGGCTTAGCAGGGTATTACAGGAGATTTATTAAGGACTTTTCTTGAATTGCTCTACCGTTAACCAAGCTGACCAGAAAGAATCAGCAGTTCAAGTGGGATGAGAAGTGTGAGGCTAGTTTTCATGAACTAAAGCAGAGATTAACCACGACTCCTGTGCTGATTATTCCAGACCCAACTCAGACTTATGTAGTCTACACTGATGCTAGCAAGCAGGGGTTGGGATGTGTGTTGATGCAGCAGGGACGAGTGGTAGCCTATGCTTCTCGACAGTTAAAGCCACATGAAGAGAATTATCCCACTCACGATTTGGAGCTTGCAGCGGTGGTTTATGCTCTTAAGATATGGAGGCACTACTTGTATGGAGCTACCATAGAACTGTACTGTGATCATAAAAGCCTGAAGTACCTGCAAGATCAGAAAGAATTAAACATGAGGCAGCGGAGATGGATGGAATTTCTGAAGGATTATGATTTCCAGATCAAATACCATCCAGGAAAAGCTAATGTAGTGGCCGATGCCTTGAGCAGAAAGGTGGTGCAGGTTGCTAGTCTCATGATTAAAGAGCTAGAACTGATAGAAGATGTACAAGATTGGAGTCCTCTGTATCAAATGCAGACATCAGAAAGTTCTTATGGAGGAACGCAGATTAAAGCATTCATTGAGAATGAAATTAAAGAGGCTCAGGAGCAAGATAAACTCGCTGAGATTTTCAAAGGTAAGCTGGAAAGAGGGGAAACTAAAAACTTTGATGTGTCCCAAAATGGATTATTACGATTTAGGGGACGACCATATATTCCCAATGCAATGGGATTGAGAGAAAAGATACTAGAGGAGGCACATAAAAGCAAGTATACAGTACATCCAGGTATGACCAAGATGTATCATGATGTTAAGAGCTTATTTTGGTGGCCTGGATTGAAGAAAGATGTTGTAAATTATGTGTCCAAATGTTTGACATGTCAAAAGGTGAAAGTTGAGCATCAGAAGCCAGCAGGGAAATTACAACCGTTAGAGATACCTGAGTGGAAATGGGACAGCATTGCCATGGATTTTGTTGAAGGACTGCCCATGACTCCTACTAAACATGATGCTATATGGGTGGTAATTGACCGATTAACGAAGTCGGCTCATTTCCTGGCAATCAATAAAAAGGATTCTCTGGAGAAGCTGGCGAAACTTTATGTAAAAGAGATTATTAGACTACATGGTATTCCCAGTAGTATCATTTCTGACAGAGATCCTCGGTTTACATCAAACTTTTGGCGTGCTTTACATAAAGAAATGAACACTACTCTCAGATTTAGTACAGCCTACCATCCTCAGACAGATGGTCAATCTGAGAGAACGATCCAGACGCTCGAGGATATGTTGAGAGCTTGTGTCTTGGATTTCAAAGGGAGTTGGGATACCCATCTGCCATTGATAGAATTTGCCTACAACAATAGTTATCAGGCTAGCATTCAGATGGCTCCATTTGAAGCATTGTATGGACGGAAGTGTAGATCTCCCTTATGCTGGGTGGAGTTGAGCGAAAGGAGGATGTTTGGTCCTGATATAGTAGACCAGACAGCAGCACAGATCGATAAGATTAGAAAGAGATTGCTGACGGCTCAAAGCAGACAGAAAAGTTATGCTGATGTCAGAAGGAAGCCGTTGGAGTTTGAAGAAGGAGAGCATGTATTCCTTAAGTTGACTCCGACGACAGGAGCTGGACGATCAATCAAAGTGAAGAAGCTGCATCCTAGATACATTGGGCCATTTCAGATCCTCTCAAGAGTAGGATCAGTGGCTTACAAGTTAGCTCTTCCTCCACATCTCAGCAAAATTCATGATGTTTTCCATGTTTCCCAGTTAAAGAAGTATGTTCCAGATCCATCGCATGTGATTGAACAAGATGACATTGCACTGCGAGATGACCTGACTTATGAAGTTGGACCAGCACAGATTGTAGATAGAAAAGTCAAGCAGTTGCGAAATAAGCAGATCCCTCTAGTTAAGGTGGTCTGGAAGGGATTAACAGAGAGTGAAGCTACCTGGGAAGCAGAGGAAAGGATGAGAGAAGTATACCCTGAACTATTTCCTTAATATATATATAATGTAAATTTCAAGGACGAAATTTATTTTAAGGGGGAGGGAAATGTCATATCCCCAATTTTCTGACCTGATGTAGCTGTACAGTTTATCTGAAATGGATATGAGTTTCTTGGAATAGATTGTATCAGATTGAGAAATGAAAGGGAAGGATTCATAACTAAGGAAATAATAGGGACCTAAACGAAAATTGAAAAGTTTGAAGACAAAAAGTTGAAGTAGAAATAAAAGGAGGGACCTAAATGCAATTAATGAAAAGTTCAGGGACTAAAGTTCAATTATTCAAAAGTTAAGGGACCTAAATGTAAATATGGAAAAGCTGAGCCAAAACAGGCCAAAAATGCCCGGAATCAGATCAGACCCAAATTTTACCAGTAGATAGACAAAAATATTCCGGTCAGTTTAACGCAACACAGAATTTTGATTTGAGGTCCCGATTAATTGATATAAATTCCTGAAGTCAGAAGGAATTATTACAGTATTTTTCAGATCTCAGAATCAGATAAGACCTTATAGAAAATTCATATATTTAATATATGAATTTATAAAACTGACAGAGTCAGAAAAGGAATCCTGTAGAAGCCATACGGAATTTTACAATGAAATAAAATACCCGATAAATAGGATCGGGGGAGCTATATTGTGAATTGGGCCATAAAGGCAATACAGGCAATAAGCCCATACTGAGGCCCAAATAGCGCCATCATAAGCCCATTAAGGTGATTGGACAGTTATGAGGGCCAGAGACCAGAGCAGTCCAGGAAAAGTGTGAAATTACGAAAATGCCCCTGGATGCCCATACTGTACCAGTAGTGAATGGAGGTCATTTTGATCATTATGGACAGGCCAAAAACGTGGGACATAGTATAAATATGATTATATAGAATCAATATATGCCCTGAGGCAGTGTAAAGAGGTGTGAAATGACGATTTTGCCCTTAGGGTTAGTACAGTGCAGGAAAGGACACTAAGGGTATTTTGGTCATTTCCCAAGGGATGGATGGCAGATAAATATTTAATATATCATTTCAATGGTATGAGAAGCCTAGATATTGATTTCCAGGACTTAATACATATCCTGGTATATTATAAAAAAATTCAGAACAGAAAACAGTCCGGTTGTTGTGAAACTGCTCCGATCGGTACCGGATTGGACTGGAATTTCTCCAGAACCTTCTTCACATGTGCAGCACGCCACCTAACCCTCTTAGGTGTCCCATGAGCTGTCCCACATGATGTAATAATTATTATTTTATGAAAAAGTTAAATCCAAGATTAAATGTGAGCCTTTAGATCAAATAGTAACCAAATCAATCTTGGCCATCCATTTCAACCCAAATTTCTCTATAAATACCCCCTCATTTCAGACCATGTGCGGCAGATTTGAGAACCATAGGGAAACTCTTGCAAAATTTCCATTCAACCAAGAAAGAAGCAACCAAAGTGAAGTAACAAGCAAGGTAATCATCTCCCTTGATCTTGAGCTTTGTTCTAGTAGGTTAGCTCATGGTTTTAAGGGGTTTTCATGTTCTATTTCCCTTATGGTTGCTGCTGGAAGTGATGCTCATATATGGTTAAAATATGAGTTTTATGTTATGGATAGTTTAGACAAGCTTAAACAAGCTAGAATCAAGTGGTATAAGCTTGGGAATTCAAGTATGTTTGGATTTAGGGTTTTGTGTTCTTGCTGGTACTGTACGTGGTACTGTTCATATGATGGAATTTCATGATTTTGATGCTTCCAATGAGTTTAAAATGGAAAATTGTGTGGGGATAAAGTAGGAGAACAAGTATTGGAAGCATTGGAATCAAAATGAGAATTTTTGGAAAACAAGAGCATGCATTTCGGTTTGGTACTGTAGCAATTGGTATGTTTTGATTTTGGAAATTCTGATTTCATATTTGGATTCTACATGAAAAATTATGTGGAAATGAACCATAAGAATTTATTTTGGAAAGGTGGAAGTAGGAAACATAAATTAGAGAAAGAAAGGGAGCTAGTGAAAACCTAGTCTTGGATTTGGTTTCAAGTTGAGTTGTAACTTGATATTATGTTGTAATGGCTAGGTTTTGACATTTGTGAAGGAAGGAAAGCACTTCAAGAAGGTCTTGACCAAGATAGCTAAGAGGTAGCAAGGATACCTAACTATAACTCATGTTTGTTTAATTGTTTTGCTTGCTTGTTGATTATGGTGTTTGGTTGAGCTTGAGTTTATGTCATCATGTTATGATGAAGTATGAATGATTGCAACTCCTTGCAAGTTATGTCATGACAATATGCATGTTAGAGTTTGCTTATGTGCTATTATGAAGTAGCTCCCATCACATGATAACATGTTAAGCATTCAATTATTCATGCATGATATTATGGTTTGTGTAACTTGCTATTGGGATTTCCATGAAATCTCATTCCTTCCATATGCATAATCTTGTTATAGGTGCTGGAACTTCACATGGAAAAAGGGTAAACATAGATGAATGAGTTTGTATAATAAGTCACATGAGTTACTTAACCTTATGGAAGCATATGATAGTATGTATGGTTGAATGGTGTATGGTTCTGTAATTCTGTTTTGAGACTATGGTGATGTGACGATGTTTATGATGCCCAAATCAACGTGTTTTAGTCTGAAACTTGGCATGATTAAAGTTAAGATACAGACCTTTAAATGGACACCAAGAACGCCTTAATTGGATAAGTATCCGAATTGTTATGATTTTCCAAAGTTGGAAGTAAGATCTGGAATTGAGATAAAACGAGTGCTGAGAGGCAGTGACGTTCACACAATGATTTCATATATCAAATGAACGAATTCTTCTATGAAATTTGGTGATATTAAAGAGGACGTATAGATCTTTAATTCCATATGTAACACAGTTCATTTGGACAAGTAACCAAAGAGAAACGAATTTTTAAAGTTAAGGCAAAGAAACTGGAACTTCCAGATTTTACCAAATGAACAGTGATTTTTAACCAATAAACTGATTTCATGTGAACAAGATAACCTCAATTTCATATTTTTCCCTCAAATATTTATGAAATATATTTCATTAGAAATTGGAACCACATTATTTTGATTTTTGTACAATTAGTTATGAATTTTCAAAGTAGGGTACATGTTCTGGAATTACCAAATGAACAGTAACAGTGAACAGTACCCGCAAGCAAATCTTTTGGAAATGGATATTTTCAAAGCAAATGATCATGTAATTGGTTCCAATCACTTCTAATGGAGTATAATTGAGGTTAAAAGTAAGGATGTAACATTTTCCCTGAATGGACGGCCGAGATCGTGCCACGTGTCCTCTTGCTTTTTCTCCTTTTTCTATAATCATGCCATGTGTCATTTGCTTTTCTTCTTTTACTGTAATCATTCCATGTGGCATCTTGTGAGCCCCATTTATGTCCTCTCATGATTCCAGATCACTTTACCCAGTTCTATCTTGGACCGGGTCACTTTACTTTATTGAAAAAGTACCAAAAGAATATTTTAATGCCTCTTGGGCCCACATTACTCTTGGGCTACGTTTTTGGGACTTTAAATATCATCTTGGGTTTCTAACCAAGCCCAAGCACTCTGGTGGCTCAGTTCCCAAGGAACATCCTTAGTAAATTACCAAAATGCCCTTACTACCTCTTAGTACTTTTAGGGGCACTATTGTCTTTTCATACCTTACCATAGTATCTCTTGACCCTGGTCAACTATCCAGATACCCTTTCTTAACTGTCTAACCTTAGTTAAATAATTATAATGCCCTTTGTCTGACTCTGACTTAATGACACAACACAGTAGCATACCTTTAGTGGCATTTTCGTAATTCTTCATTTTTCTCGGTCTTTATTAGCCCTGGCCCACATACTTATCTGACAATATCATTGGGCCTATAATATGCCATTCTAGACCCTCTGTATGATCCCCTATCTTCATGGGCTCAATTCCCAAAAAATTCTCCCAAAACCTATTTATCGGGTCTTTTAATCCACTGTAAATTCTGTAGTAAATTCTACAGAACTCCTTTTTTAGCTCTGTCAGTTTTAGAAATTCTTATATTAATTATAGAAATTTACTGCCATATTTCATCTAATTCTGAGGTCTGGAGAATACTATATTAATTTTTCTTCTCTTCAAAAATTAATATAAATCTTTCGGGACCTCATATCAAAACTCTATGTTGCATCATACTGATCAGCATCATTTTCTATCAGAGAAGAATTATAAGAATTACAACTTTTAATTCTAATATTTTCAAGGTTAAAACCTATCCATCCTACACAAAATCATCATATAAATTCAATAGAAGCATTAGATCATTGAAATTCCATCTCCTTCTATCATGAATAGTGCAGACTAAAATGTCTTAATCATGGCAAAGTCAAGAATATCAACTTGATTCAACAACCAATCATCTAACTAGCTTGTTTAAGCATCAATCACATAATTCTAACTTTAATTTCTTCTTTCTCCTTTCATATAGGGTTTTTGGACAGCATATACACCCTAGAGAAACCTCATATTTCTTCCATGAAAACCTAAGTTCAAGGCCCAAAATCAAAGGAAAATAAGATAGGATAGATCACTTACCTTAATCTCTAGCTAGCTTGAACTTTGGTATCTTGAATCTTCTTTGTCTTGGCTTGAATTGAATTTTGAATAGCACCTCCCCAAGGGTTCCAAAGCCACAGTTTTGGATAGAAAATATGGGGGTATTTATAGAAAAATTTTATGGAAAATAAATGACCAAGATCACTTTGTGCACTATTTGATCTAATGGCTCATAATTGCTCTTACATCAAACTTGCCCACCAAGCTAATTTGAGATAAGATCACATGAAAGAAAATGTTCTCTTCCCCTTGCCTTGGACACCATGTGTGAAGACTTGTGGGTCCCACCATGTGCAAACCCTAATTCTCACTTTATTCCTTTTTCTTTTCTTTTTCAAAAATTCATAAATTATTCATTATTGGACTTAGGCTCCAAGACAACTTTTCGTACTTAATAGTGTCATATCCTGATTTTTCCCTATATGAATAATACTGATATTGGAAAGAGGTTTGGAAAGGATTATGACGATGATCAGAAGAAATAGTAGAGGTTAAATGAGTCTTTAAGGAAGAAAGGGACGTAAACAAAAATTGGAAAAGTTTAAAGGCTAAAAGTTAAACTAGAAACAAAAGTTGGGCCAAAAGTGATAATTTTCAAAAGTTTAGGGACCTAAATGTAAATATGCAAAATGTTAGGGACATAAATGTAATTAAGAGAAAAGTTCAAGGGCAAAATTGTAATTATCGAAAGATCAGCTGGAAAGGGTTATAACTGCCCAGAAGTTTTTCAGTCCCATATTCCATCAGTAAATAGAGAAAGGTACACTAGTTAATCAGGCATGATACATAAATTTTATTAGGGCTCCAGACAGTAGAAAATTATCTGATAGTCTGCAAGTTATCTGAATTATTATAGATTCCATGGACATTAGATATAAGTGGGGGAATTACAGGAAAGTGTGCCCTACAGTGTTAGATGTTATGAATCTGACAGAACCCTAGAAGAAGTCCTGTACAAAAAGTTATTCCCATAACAATGAATTTTGACGGGAGTTTGATAACACCCGTGATCCGATAATGAACTTATCAGTATATGAGCCTAGATAGAATGAGATCAGATGACCTCATATATAGGCCCATGATGATGCCAAGGAGAGCCCAAAACTTAGGGTACCAGTTCATCAGTAGAAGGGACTAGTGTCCAGAAAAGGTGCGAAATTACAAAAATACCCCTGGATGCCCAGATTGTACTAGAGATGGATGGAGGGCATTTTGGTCACCTGTGATAGGATAAAATCATGGTATATGAAATAAATATGATTAGTTGAGCCAGTATATGCCCTGAGGCAGTACAAAGAGGGGTGAAATGACAATTATGCCTTTAGAGTTAGTATAGTTCAAGAAAGGATAGCAAGGATATTTTAGTCATTTTTCAAGGAATAGATGACAGATAAATATTTAGTATATCATTATCAATGGTATGAGGAGCCTAGACATTGATTTTCAGGACATAATACATATCCTGGTATATTATAAAAAAATTAGGAATAGAAAACAGTCCGGTTGCTATAAAACTGCTCCGATCGGTATCAGATTGGACTAGAATTTTTCCAGAAGTTCCTCCCCCTAAGATTTTGCCACATAATCCCATGAAGTGTCCCTTGAGGTGTCCCTTGTGATATCATGATGATATCACAATTTGCTTTATGAAAAAGTAAAATCCAAGATTAAATGTGAGCCCTTGGATCAACTAGTAACCAAATCAATCTTGGCCATTGATTTCTCTAACATCCTTACTTGTCTTAGGGACCATTCAGTAGCATTTAGAACCACTTACAAGACCTTGGAAGTCCATTAGCTAAATCTGGAATTTTACTCTTTCTCGGGTTACTGTTCATATGGTATTCCAGATTACGCAACGAACTTCAAAAAATCATAATCAATTCTAGAAAACTCGAAATGAAGTGGTTCAAAAAGATACATGAAGATAACATCTTGAAATTTAAGGGAAAAATAATTTCCAGACCAAATGATTAGTAATTTCCAGACCAAATGATTAGTCAATTGGCTAATCATTTGGTCTGGAAATTATTTTTTCCTCAAATTTCAAGATGTTATCTTCATGTATCTTTTTGAACCACTTCATTTCGAGTTTTCTAGAATTAATTATGATTTTTTGAAGTTCGTTGCGTAATCTGGAATACCATATGAACAGTAACCTGAGAAAGAGTAAAATTCCAGATTTGGCTAATGGACTTCCAAGGTCTTGTAAGTGGTTCTAAATGCTACTAAATGGTCCCTAAGACGTATAAAAGTAAGGATGTTACAATTGGGCTGCCCTATGATGAAATATTGGGCTGCCCTAGGATGAAATATTGGGCTACCCTAGGTCTTCCTTGGGTCCAATAGCTAGGTGACACTTTCCTTATACCGATATCCTTAAAATATCTTGATTTTGAAATAAATACTAGACACCTCTTTTAATGGTTCTAACATTTTTTTAAATTCATTATAATATAAAATAAATCCCTGCAAAGTGTCATGATTTTTTTGAGATCTAGATGTCCTGATAAAAATTCCCTTTATTTCCTCAAGACCCTTTATTAGAGTCTGATTTAACTTTAATTTCTCAAATGGCATTCTTGTTTTTTCATATATCATCAAAGTATTCTCTGACCTTAGTCAACTATTATGGGAACTCTCCTTTACTATCTAACCTTAATCAAATGACCAAAATAGCCTTTGTTTATCTATGGCTCATTGACACAACAAAGTGGCATTTTTGTAATTTTATAGTTTTCTTGGTCTTTATTAGCCCTAGCCCACATACTTATCTAAAAATATTATTAGGCCTATAAGGCATCATTTTGAGTCCTCTACATGGTACACTATCTTCATGGGCTCAACTCCTGAGAAATTCCCTATAAACATATTTATCGTGTGTTCTAATTCATTGTAAATTCTATAATAAATTCCATAGAACTCATGTTTGAGTTTTGTTAGTTTCATAAAATGTCATATTAATTATAAGAATTTAGAGCCAAATTTTATCTGATTATGAGGTGTAGTATTAATTTCTCTTTCTTTAGAAATTAATATAAATATTTCAGAACCTCAAATCAAAATTCTGTGTTGCGTCAAACTGATATGAATATTTTTCTCTATTTACTAGGAAAATTTGGGACTAATATAATTCTGGGCATTTTGGCCCTTTTCCAGCTCAACTTACAATAATTACCATTTTGCCCTGTAACTTTTAAAAATTACACTTTACACCATAGAACTTTTAAACTTTTCATTTAGTTCCTCATCTTTATACCTTTGTCTAATCATTGTTTTTCTTTTCTATCAATCATCATAATCCTTTCCAAACCTCTTTCCACTATCAGTATTATACAGATAGGGAAAAATTAGAATGTGACATTTCTACCCTCTTAAAATAAATTGCGTCCTCTAAATTTACTTAGCACCTCAATCAACTATATTAGATATATATCCTTTTCCTACTTTATGACTAAGGATTGGGGTATCTATCTCTTATCTTCTATCTTGAAATCTTAGTAGAGTACTTTCTATGTCTATAGATCTTCATATCTTTGCTGTGATTATTTTTCTTTTCTGAATCAACTCAATTAGAGTTGAACTCTACTTTATTTTATTACTTGCTTACTTGCTATGCATCTATTTGCATATGGACTACTCACCAGACTAGAATTGTGAGTAGTGTTTGTTTCTTTCATATTAAACTCTCTCGAATATTACTATATTATAGAGTTTTCGTCAACCACTCAACATACTTTCTAACACATATCTCTTATTACTTATCTTAACATCCATAAATCTTCAATTTTGTTTCATGTCATCATACTTCTTTTTCTTCTTATCATCTTTAATAATTCATCATAATATAGATAGAGGACTTATGTCATTATTCTTTCTTTCTTTAGTACTAGATAGGAGCACATACTCTAACATGCATAATGCTTGGCTAACATGTTGCAGGAGTACATACCTACTCATTAATGTAAATCTCTAACACTCGATGCTTGCACAACTGTATCACGTGGAGCTTGCACTGCTCTAACATTCGTAGCTTTAGCATATTTAAAAAAATATAACATAATGCCTGACATTTCATGTAAGGAGTGAAGCTATCACTTGCTAATTCATATGTAACATAACATTCAAACATCTTATCCCTTTCAAAAAAGGGAGCCTCTCTATCTCTTTACAGAGCTAGCTATAAAGCCACTTCATATTATACTTCTTAATACATATTTCGCATTATGTATCACATTATATATTTCTTACAACGTATCTCATTACGTACTTTTCATGTTGTATCATGGCATATCTAGCAAAATCTGGCTATATCATGGTCTATCTTGCCTTATCATGACGTATCCTAGGATACCATAAGTATAACATTCTTTTTAACTTATAACTTTGCTAGCTTTTGAGAAAACTCTTCTAAATATTTTCTTTCAAATCCATTTTATTTCGACTTGACATAAGGGTTATAGTCTCTTACTGTTCACAACCCTTTCTAACTTTTTATAGCTCTTTATATCATTTTACATAACTTTGTGCATATATGCCAAACTATTGTGGCATTTACACCCTTTTATTTTTTATCACTTCCCAGGGGGTTACCCATCATTGGACTACTCTTGTCTGAGCACACTTAACTGAAAAGTGCCAATAACAATCTGAAGCACTAGTGCTAACAGGCTCTAACCTTGGTACTTTACTATCTTAGACCCTTCTTATATCTTGTAAGATATTCTTTTTCTCTTCCTTAGGCATATTATCTACAAACTCATAAATATTTGTTACTCAGGACTTAAAACTTTAACTTTGATTACTTAGTTCCTGTTGTGTGTAAGAAGATTCTGAGTAGTCTCTAATAGTAATAAGGCTATCTAAAATTAACATCATGGGTACTTTCTCTGTTATGAGTTAACAAACTTGTGAGGCTTCCCTATCTTAACCTTTTCCTTGGTATTCGTCCTTCTAAAGAAATATTATACTTATAGCTCATTACTTTCTTTCTCTATGCTAGGTCTACTGTTGTAACATCCTTACTTTCATACGTATTAGGGACCAATCAGTAGCATTTATAACCACTTACAAGACCTTGGAAGTCCATTAGCCAAATCTGGAATTTTACTCTTTCTTAGGTTACTGTTCATATGGTATTCTAGATTACGCAACAACTTCAAAAATCATAATTAATTATAGAAAACTCAAAATGAAGTGGTTAAAAAAGCTACGTGAAGATAATATCTTGACCTTTAAGGGAAAAATAATTTCTATACCAAATGATTAGCCAATTGATACAGTTTATTCGTTGAAGTTTACTGTTCATTTGGTCAAAAACTCTGGAAACAGATTCTAGTCCCTTAATTTGGAAATTCATTTTTCTTCATACACACATCCAAATGAAACGTTCTACCTATTTACTTAAACCTCTGGATGTGTGCTACATGATCATAAAATTTTGTGAAATAATTCCTTCATTTACTAGGTCAAACTGAAGCCACAACAAAACTACTTTAGGACCTACGTTTTTACTATTTCAGTTTCCTTTCTTTTACTTTCAATAATTATTCTAGCATACATGAATCATCTCTTTTGCCTTGTATGAATTCACATACATCATGGGGTTATACAATAATTGTTTCATACAATCTCATCACATAAATAGATGCTTTACATGGCTTTGACATACATGGAAAGTGCATAGCATATGCTAACATCTTAAATACTTCACTTTTCTTCTTCCATGCTTTAGCTCTTCTCCATGCATACATTATCCATCATGCTTTACCAAAATTGGTTGGTTATGGGAGAGTGAGATTCTAGGGAATCTCAGTAGCAAACATTACCACTTAAATATGCAAGATGGATGCTAATGCATGATATGTAATTCCATTAAACTTTCTTTGATTAGTGACATGCCATCATGCTATATACTTTTACAAAAAATACATGGCCATGGAAATATGTTATTCACAATACATTCAACATCATTTATCATGTCAAAACATCATTCAAATATCATATACATGTCAACACATAAGCATACGACATCAAGCACATAAAGAGGTAAGTTCACTACCTTATAGACTTGACTTTCTTTCACTTTATCTTGGTTCTTTCTTCTCACATGTCTTGGACATGTGGCTGCTGTTAGAAATCGTGCCCTAGGGGCCAATCATTGTCTTATGAACATTATTGATTTATGAATTTATTAATTGAGTTATCATATTATTTGCATGTTTACTATGATGATCATCCTTGGATAATTCATGATATTATCCTAAATGTCCCTGGTCGATCATCTATGCGGGAGCACAGATGAAATAAGACCAGTATGACTTTGAAGGTGTATAGAGATATAAATCAAAGTTATAAGCACATGTAAGAGTACAAGGTGCTGGACTGACCCGCTATGAGAGAACTGCATGGGTAACGTCATAAGCTTCTCTCATATACAAACCATGTCAATACGCCCTTTAACCTGAGATCATCATGGATTCCTACATGACAAAACGCTCAGCTTTGACCTAGTCAAAAGTCACTTTTACCGAGTGATCATAAAGACTATGTTCGGCCTTAGTGGTTTTTCATGCGGAGGAATGTGAATGGTCAAGATGGAATTTGTCCCTCACATTCGTAGAGAGATATTACTGGGCCCCTCGATCAGTGAGTCTGAGAAATGTATAGCCATACTGTAATGGAAAGGTAGTTCCATTTCTATAGTCAGACTACTCAGGGATCGAGAAAGTAACGGTCAGGAATAGGAGGATGACATTATCCATGCCTCATCCATGACTAAAATATCGCGTGACAGAAGGGACATGATATGGTTGTATAAAAGGTTACATCGTTTATCGATCCTCATATGATTTGGGCAGTCGTTATGTCTTGCTAGAGACCACTTGCGACTTGTGGGCTAGTATAGCAAATGGCCCACTACCAAATTCATATGGGCCTACAGGGTCACACACAAAATAGCCCAACATGAGCTATGATGTCCAGATTCATTGAATCTAAGACATATCCAAATTCAATGAATGATCCAGGATAGATATATATATTTATTTATATTTATGTTCATATATATATATATATAAATTCGTATATATACATTATATATATATATGAGATATATGAGATTTAATTTATAAGGATAAATTAAATCTCTATCACGTTTAAAATTCGAAATTCAAATTGATAGGATATCTCATATAAGAGATATTTATAAGATTTAATTTATAAGGATAAATTAAATCTCTATCACGTTTGAAATTCGAAATTCAAATTGATAGGATATCTCATATAAGATATATTTATAAGATTTAATTTATAAGGATAAATTAAATCCCTATCACGTTTGAATTTGAAATTCAAATTGATAGGATGTCTCAAATTTGATTTATGAGAATAAATCAAATATAGTTTAGTCTCATCTTTATTTAAAATTAAATAAATGGGTAATTAAATCTGTGGGACGGATTTGATATTATTTATTTAATTAGTTTCTTATAAAATTATACAATATATGATATTGTATTAATTTTGGAATTAATATAAGATTAACTCCAAAAATCCAATTCGGTTGAGAGAGGAAAAACGCATAGCATCCTATATATCTGATTCTAGGAGCTGTGTTTTACACAGAGAAACATATAGAACACAGAAAGGCCGAAGGGGACTCTGTAAAAGGTTTGCAGATAAGAAACTGCCGAAATAGAGACGGAGAGGATGAACTCTTGAGAAAGCCCTTGAGGGACAAAAGACGCTAGCACGTCGTTCGTGGTTGGAACGCTGTTCATGTGGATACCAGTAGAGGAATCCGACCTGAGTCGTCGACTTCTTGTGATCAGAAAGGGAGCACGAGCCGCAGAGAGAAGCTGTAAACGTCATGACCGAAAGCTGTGAAAGTCGCTGAGGCACACTAAGGGTAATACTTCTTCCCACTTGACTTAAACACATACGGTAGATCCTGGCAAGGAATGGAAAAATTTTTAAATTAATTTGCGCTGCGTGTCTTCCAATTCCTGATATTTGGTTCTCCAAATCTAATGCTGATATTAAAAGACTTTAGAAAGGAGGAGACCGTAGAATAATTGTCCTTCCCAGCTGATATAGACTCCCCCAACGAGAAACATACTCAACCGCGAACAAAATATAACCCTGCCAATTGGGCGTTGAAATATACCCACGAAAACGATCCCCCAAATATCAAAGGTCTCACTAAAGAAATCAATCGTTGGTGAGGCGTCTCTTTCCTCTCACAGTTTCCCCTTAACTTGTGACATGGGTTACAGGCCCACCAAAATGCATGTGCGTACTTGCATTACCTAAATTAGAAGAAACCATAATCCAACACCTCCCTTAAGTCGGCATACGCTCAAAGCGCCCTCCACACACAAAAGTTAGTCGAGTCTCAAAGATGAACCTTGTCTAGCCATTCGGGACCTAACTTCTAGGAATTATGTCAGCCGATGTGCTCCACAGGCACGGGGCATCCCTGAAATAGTAGATAGACTCTGACTTGAGCTCCTGAACATGCGCAAGTTATGGGTGAGAAGGAATAAATCCAGTTAGAAAGTCAATGGCCATGGCAGCAAACCCGAGATCAGAAAAGTGAACAACATATAAGGAGGCATAAGGAAATGAATCGCGCATGACTGATGAGTCAGTTACGCCTTTGCTTCGTGGGGAAAACAACTGAGATGGTCAGTCACTAAGCTTACCTTTCCAGCTTATTATCCATCTCATTGTCAAACTCCTGTAATAAGAGCATCCCTCATATAAACTAGGCTTCGATTCTTTGTTAGAAGGCGTCAATATATTCTGCTAGACACTCTTAATTTCCCCATAATATCCTTCAGAGCCAACAAGAGTTTGAGGATGCTGGGGAGTAGACACTTTGTGGCTAACGCAATACTTTCACGGCAAGTTACAGGGCAACTTGTTCCAAATATGGGTCCCTTGTTCACTATTAATAGCCTTTGGTTCTCCAAATCTAATGCTGATATTAGTGGACTTTAGAAAGGAGGAGACCGTAGAAGCATTGTCTTTCCCAGCTGATATAGACTCCCCCAACGAGAAACATACTCAACTGCTAACAAAATATAACCCTGCCAATTGGGCATTGAAATATACCCATGAAATCGATCCACTAAATATCAAAGGTCTCACTAAAGAAATCAATCGTTGGTGAGGCGTCTCTTTCCTCTCACAGTTTCCTTGATCCTGACTAATTTAAGTCACTTGGATCTCATTCGTCATCTAGTACTATTACTTTTGTTCTTTAGGGTGTTCTACCTTAGGTCTGCTAGGTTATTGTCTCTTCATGATGGTATCCCTCAGCTCTGGGAACTTTAACTTTTTAGCTCTTAACCATCACATCTCTAACCTTAAGCCATGTATTAGGTCATTTTCTATTTAGTTTCAGTAAAGATTGGCTGAATAAATCTTTCGTAACATAGATAAACTCCTAGTGATCATACGGAGGATCTAATTTTGAACATTTTCTTAAAATGATCTTCCGTATCTCAATGCCTTGCACTATTTGGCTTGCCTGTACCATATGCTAAACCTCTAACTAATAAACTTCAGTGAGGTCAGCATCTTCATTCTTGTCATCAGGTCTCTATGCATTCTAGTTGTGACCTGAGTAATAGCTAGTCGTGACTCATATTCTCTATGAACTTTAGTCGTGACCATCTCAACTTACTCATCACGACTTAATAGCTCTGTGTTCTTCAGTAGCGACCAAAGGTCATCTTTCGTCATGACTTGAACTGCTTCATATATATTAGTCGTGTCCTATGACTTGACTCGCTGCGACCTAAAAGCTTTGTAACTTTCCATCACAACCAACAGTTAGTTCTTATTCTTGGCTTTGATAAACTTGAGTCACTTAAAACTCATTCATATTTATCTACTATAGTCACATTAAATAATGAACATATTCACATAGATGTTCAACCAACTATCATTTTACTATATCACATCAAAACTCGTATTTCATATCACCATAACATTTATACATACATTACATACATGTCCACTACATCTTTGGGGTACATCATAACTATCATACATCTATGTATTTACTTTACTTTACACTATTTACAAATTTATATTACCCTGATCTCTTTTTACATTATTTCCTAGGGAATACTGAACTGCAAATACTTCTGCATACAGAAATATCACCCCTGTATATTAGTTGGCAGATTATTTGCCAAAAACTCACTTAGCTCTACATGCCATGTAGGGGTATATGGCAACATCTGACTTACTACCATCTCATGTCAGTCTGCTAGAGTGTAAACTTGATTTAGGTCACTAACCTCAATTGCATATCTATTTATCATTTCTACAATGGCATTGAGGGACTGCAGATAAACTGATTGCTCTTGATCTCTACTTCTATCCATCCCTTACCTATACTAAGTAATTCACTTTCCACAATTTTCTTGAGACTGATATAGTCAACACTATCTGCCTTTAACAAAGAATACTTGGGTTGACTAGGGTCAGGAACATCATACTGATCTTTCTCTATAAAGTCACATATTCTTGGACTTTGAGAATAAAAAGAAATTGTCATAGACTCTGACTGGATCTCTGGATTAAGGGACTATTGTATATTACTCATAGCAACTCTATCCTTAAACTCTAGTGAAGGAGGAATAATATCTGGTATGCCTATAGTCCAATACTAGTACTTAGCTTCCTCAGCCATAATCTGTCCTCTCATCGGAGGAATAGAGCTTACTTCAGGGTTAGAGGGCACTCCCATAAATTTATATTGTACAGAGTCACTCGACTCAACATCATCTGGTGCCATATCATCTAATACACGCACAACATTAGGCTGAATCTCTATATAACCTCTAGATTGTAGATTTGAGTCTACAGAAGCATATATGGAATATTCTACTATAGATCTTCCTGATTGATCGTCTATACTACCCTCTAAACTCTCTTCACTGTCTGAAGGAGGATCATAGTCTGGATGTATATTATCTTCATATATCACTACTGGCCAGGGGTCTCCCTTATTAACTGAAGGCTTTGAATTAACTTTATGAAATTCATAATATATTCTTGCAATATTTGTTTAATTAAATAATGCTAACTATCCCAATAAATACCCAAATATAACAAAGTAATTACTATTTAGAACTAGGGTCTAGGAACTATCTTATACTATGCTAGAACTTCTGCTCTAATACCAAAATGACACATCCTTATTTTGGTATATCTTAGGGACCATTTAGTAGCATTTTGAACCACTTACAAGTCCTTGAAAGTTCATTAGTTAAATTTGAATTTTTACTCATCTCGAGTTACTATTCATAAGATATTCCAGATTAAGCGATCAACTTCAAAAAATCATAATTAATTCTAGAAAAATTAAAATGAAGTGGTTCAAAAAGCTACGTGAAGATAACATCTTGAAATTTAAGGAAAAAATAATTTTCATACCAAATGCTTAGTCAATTAATATAGTTTATTCGTCAAAGATTACTATTCATTTGGTCAAAAATTATGAGAACAAATTTTAGTCCCTTAATTTGGAAAATTCGTTCTCTTTGTACAGACATCAAAATAAGGCATTATTGGCATCAAAACAATGTTTGACATGTTAAATAAATGTATTTAAAATTTAATATATTTATCTCATCATTTACTATTTTTCATTACATCATGCCCATCACTATATATATTGGTCATATAGCAATATTACATATAACAATTCTTCACATAACATTTATACTATCCAATTCCTAACTTCTCTTGATGCTTCTTCATCCTCTTTCATCATTCATAAGCCTACTAGGATTAGGATTACATCGAGGGGGTGAGATTTTTGGGAAAATCTCAGTAGCAAACGATACTAAACATTGCATGCATTAATGTAAATACTTGTGCTTGCTTGTGAAAGTGTTTACATTGTGTAATATGCATGCTTCCATATAATATATGAAATACAATTGGCCAAAATAATCATAGAAATAGAGCTTATATGATAAACACATATGAAACCCAATTCAACCAAGCCATAGCATAACCAAGCATAACATTCAATGCATACAAGTTTAGGATAAGTTTACTACCTCACTTGCTTGATTTCTTTCACTTTAACCTTGCCTCTTTTTTCTTACTCCTCTTGGATGTGTGGCTGCCTCTTTGGAGTCCACAATCAAATCCTAACATCCGATAGTCATTCATCAATTACAATCTAACTTCCTCTTAAACATTAAGCTCATTTAACTGCATTAACTTTCCTTAATCATAACTAATGGACTTGACCTTTGAATCAATTGATGTCTTGACTTTACTCTACACAATTTCATCTTCTAAATCCATTTATGAACTTAGAATCATGAAATTATAGCTCTTTCATGGCCTGCTGGACAGAATAGAAAACACGTACATAGTTATTTAAAAAATTCTCATTTTGGTTCCAATGCTTCCCATACTTGTTTCTCTACTTTATCCCACACAATTTTTCATTTTAAAACCATTGGACTCATTAAAATCATAAAATTCCAATCACTATTGATGTGATTGAATAGTAATAGAGAAGAACTCTAAAAACTACAACTTGGAATTTCAATGCTTCCAAGGTTTCAAACCTATCCAATCCTACACAAAATCATCATATAAATTCAATGGAAGCATTAAATCATTGAAATTCTATCTCCTTCTATCATGAACAGTTAAAAACGAAATGTTTCAATAATGGCAAAGTCAAGAATATCAACTTAATTCAACAACCAATCACATAACTAGCTTGTTTAGGCTTCAATCACATAACTCTAATTTCTTCTTTCTCCTTTTCATCTAAGGTTTTGGATAGCACAAACACCTTAGAGAAAATTGAACTTTCTTCCATGAAAACCCTAAGTTCAAGTTCCCAAATCAAAGGAAAATTAGCTAGGATAGATTGCTTACATTTCATCTCTAGCTTACTTGAACTTTGGTACCTTGAATCTTCTTTGTCTTGGCTTGAGTTTTCATTTTGAAGGAGGTTCCACAAGGGTTCTTGCTCCACAGTTTTGAGCATAAATGGTGGGGTATTTATAGCCAAATTCCATGGAAAATCAATGGTCAATATCACTTTATGCACTATTTGATCTAATGTCTCATAATTGCTCTCCTCCCCTTGTCTTGGATGCCATGTGTGAGGGTGTGTGGCTCCCACCATGTGCAAACCTTAATTCTCACTTTATTCATTTTTTTCTTTTTCAAGAATCCATAAATTATTCATTATTAGACTTGGGCTCCAAGACAACATTTGGGATTTATTAGGCTGCCTTAGTACAAAATATTGGATTGCCCTAGGTCTTCCTTAGGTCTAATAGTTAATTGGCACAACATAATTGCCCTAGGTCTTCCTTGGGTCTATTATTCCCTGACCTTGGTCAACTATTATGGGAACTCTCATTGACTATCTAACCTTAGTCAAATGACCAACATACCCTTTCGTCTAACTCTGGCTTAATGACACAATACAGTGGTATACTCAGTAGCATTTTCATCTAACTCTTACTTCTAATTTACCTTCTTTCTCTATTGATCAGACTGACCCTAACCCTTATATTTCTAGGTTATCTGATGGTGGCACTGAGTCAGGAAGTAGAGGAAATATACATCATATTAAGCTTATATCTCTTTCCCCAACTAACATGGACACACCACTCGAACTAATGCACTTGATATACCAAGACTAGTTCTTTATATTGTGCAACCCCCTGATTTAGAATTGAAAACCCTCCTCTCTAACTTGAAATATGTCTTTCTCGCTAATAATAGTAAATTTCCTGTTATTATCTCCAATTCTTTGAGTAGTTCTGAAGAAGATAGATTAGTTTCAGGGGACATATCAGGGATCAATCCCTTGATTTGTATAAACAAGATCCTTTTAACTAAAGGGTCAAAGCCAGTTAAGCAACCACCAAGAAAGTCAAATCCTCCTATTCATTATGTGATTAAGGAGGTATCTAAATTATTGAGTATTGGGATCATATATACAATTTCAGACGGTGAGTGGATGAGCCCGGTACATGTAGTACCAACACTACTGTAAAAAGGCTTTCTAAATCGGTTGAAAATGGTAATCTACATCAAACAATGACTGGTGTAAAAACGGATCGTTGAGAAAGTGTACACTTTTTAAATTAGGCAGTTCACCAATGTAAAAAATATAGAATTTAGACTAGTCCCTTTTGAAATCTGGCATAGAATTTGCTAATGTCTATACTGGTTGAACAAATATTTTTTGAATGGTTTTATGATTTTTTACACCAGTTATGTTTTCACCCAGTGTAGATCAATGAATTGTTTACACTGGTAGTGTTTACACCTGGTGTAGATTAATGAATTTTCTACACCTAGCTATAAAGACATATGGTGTATATGTTATCGTATTTACATATAATGTTTCTACTCTTGCTGATGTATATATTGTTTTATTAACCCCATCCCTTAAAGCTTCATGAATAAACTGCCCAAATATACAAACTCAAAGAGACAGTAGCAGAGGCAAAGTTCAAGATGGCAAAAACATATCTTCAATTGCTCATTACATTATTCATTTAATAAAATTCAATAAAAAAATACAATCATTTGAACAGAAAATAAAAAAAATGTATTCTGGTAATGAAAAATAATATTTAGAAGGAATAATTTGAACAAAAATCTCATCCCAAATATTGCACAGGTCCTCATTATCTTGTTTAGGAAATGGGTCAGATTGATTAAACATCTGAAACATCAAATTAAAATAAAAGAAATTAAAACATTACTAAGATATATTAAATTGACCAAAAATATATGAAATCATTAAAAGCATATTTTACCTCCTTAGTTAGGTCAGTTCTATTTGACAAGATGATATTGATCATGTGTCTGACCATGTAGAAGCCGCACAAGTTGCTTTTTTTGGGTTGCCTTCGACTCTATAATATTAACATGAATAAAATTATGTGTCATCAGCAAAAAACTACGTGAAGCATAACACTTAACACTTTTATTACCTTCGGTGTGATCTATACAGGGTCCCTCACTAAGTTGGCTTTCTTAACACCCCTTATAATTGCCAACGTCCTCATAGCCCTATAACCAAAGTTATGGACTTAGTAACCGTTTTATTATAGAGACCATATTTAATTAGTTACAAACACCATTGTTCTTCAAGGAAGAAAACTCACATGTTCATAATTTTCTTGGCATCAACCGATGGCTTGTAGTGGAGGGAGCATAAGAAGAAAATTTTATAAGTATGCTTACATAGTATGATCAATTGCCAATGATTGCTATAGAAAATAATTAAACAATAATGATTATTAGCATTAAGTAAATATGAACCTAGTATAAAAAAACTAAAATATTATTATTCTTACTCCTGCATATATGGTGTGAAGAAATAATCAATTTCGGTTTCACCAAGTCTCCTTGCAATGTACGCAAGTCTTGAAGATTAGGAGGTCCTTTTTGAATAAATCTAAAATAGGCATAGGAATCCGAACGACCTTGTTTTCCCTTGGAAACCAACTTAGCTTGCATGTACCTTCAGTTATGCAAACACGATGTTAGTTACTGCAAACACTTAGCTTGCATGAATTTTTTTATTACATATATTTACATTTAAATTAGGCTTACATTAAAAACACTTGGATGCACCCGAAGTTTAGTTCATTCCTAGGAGTGATAACCAATTTCATATCTGCATGATCAATAAAGATAGCAGCCCCTGTGTCACCCACAACTGAATCCATAGGCAACACATCCACATGGAACGTTTTGTCATATGCCAATTGGACACATGTTACGTCAAACTCAAATTGGGAGGTATGGGAAGTTCGCTTGGGGATGATACAATGTGATCCAAAACAAGATGCTTTGTCCATAATATGAAAGTCCCCTTTGCCTAACTCATAGTCTTTAGCTCATCAGTCAGAATTGGGACAAGAGCATATTCAAATATCACGTCTTCAACTGCCACCCTTAACTGATTATCTTGAATTTGGATATGGTGGACAGTTTTTCCTAAAATATGGATGGAACCATCTGCCACTAACCTTTTGATAGGATCTTTCACATATAGATCACAAGCTTCAGCATCCTCTAACACCTTTTTGGCCATACAACAACTTTCTTTAGCGCTAGGACGAGCTGCATGTGAAAGCATTTGGGTGGCACTTGACTCATGTTCCCTTGATGTCAATATAGACAACATTTCTTCCTTGATCTTTACCAACCCCTCTTGTAATTGTGCTTGAATTGAAGCTTCTGTTTATGCCCTAGCCTCTGCCCAAGTCTCTACCTTAGCATCTTTCCTCACGATAGATAACAATGATTCTAGCTCTACCCTCAGGACATATGGGGAATGTTATAGAGATGCTCCAAAAAAATCTCTTATACTGACACCTCGACCAACTCCCCTGACATGACCCATATACTCTTGCTTGCCCATGGAAACAATCAAGATGTCATTCCTACTATCTAACTTCAAGGAGCCATGGGGTTCTTGTTGTTTAAGATCAACCTATAACATAAAAAGATCAAACCTAAGAAATAATATAATTAGTCCACTAAAACAAAATAATACAAGTAGTACTTACAATTTTTGCCACAATCATGCAAGCGTGATCGCTTGTAAATGATCCAATCCTTTTTTGGTGAGTGTGCAACCACTTATCTTCATGACCTATTGGAGATAAGGGAGCGAGAGTAACACTAGGATTAGACTCAATAGCCTCTTCCTCTTGACCCCCAACAAGTCTCTTTCATCCTTCGTGTAATGCCCTCGAGACATTGTGTGGGGGCAATCATTCTTGAGAGTGTGTTCAATGGCTTTTGCTCTTTTTTCCTATAAGACTTGAAGTAGTTAATCCCCAATACATACAAAATAAAGAAACATGGGAAATACAATATTCCTTTTTCATAACATATCAACTCACCATAACTTTTGTAGCAGTTGAAGCCTAAAATTTTTTTCCCAAGTAGCTTTATCAATGATTTGACACTTGCTGCATGGAGAAGGATGAGGCTAACTATCTTTATCCCAACCACGTACATACTGATGAGCTAGTTGTGTCTTGAATGCCCTCCAACGCTCAGTGCAACAAGACAACATCTTCTTCTTCAAGATTTTATTGTTGGGAACATCGTAAGTGAGCTGCAATAATTTCCATTGAAAGCAGAGTTATCAACAAATATTTATATTTGTCAGTATTAGTCTGCATACAATATACAATAGGTAGTTTTTATACCAACATAGAGTCCCAAATTTAATTCTTCACGCGGTTATCAATAGCATCCCAAGTCTGTATGGCGATGTTAGTATTGTTGCATGCTAAGAGGCTGGCATAACTCGTATACTTTGTCATGTGTTCACTAATTGGGTTCTAACGTGTGTCAAACTCAATCGGTAGTCATTTCCCTTCTATCCTATCTTTCGAAATATCTTTCAATCATGTCACACTTCTGCCCTTCCTTTGTATAGAGTAGCTTGGAGTATCGCTAGCCTCATTTTGATTACCACTACCCCCATATTTCTATATACACAATAACAAAAACAAACATGGTAAATAGAAAAGAATGAATGACAATAGCGAAAGAAGTACAAGCATTTATCGATGAAAATAATTGCAAGCGTTTACTGCAGAAATCAATAAAACCTATATTCAACGAACACGTAAAAGGTGAAGCACGTACAAGAGAAAATAAGTGACCAGAACGCGTACACGACAACCTAACTAACCACATCGAAGCAAGACGGAAACCACAGAGCACGGTGACTGGTGTAATGATAGATGACGTAAAAACTAAGACTACACACAACCTGAGAAATAAGAAAAGAAGAGACACACCAAAGGGCGGGCTTCGATAAGTATTTTTGTTTAAGACTTTTTACACCAGTTAAGATTTAAATCTAGTGTAAAAATCATATTTTGAATATGAAATGACTAATATTTTGAAATTCAAAATAATTTCTACACCGGATAACATGTACAGTTGGTGTAAAAAAGTTTTCAAATCACCTTTTAAGCCGGATAACATGACAACCAGTTTAAATATTGGAGTTATTTTTTCTAAACAATCCTTTATTAACCCATCACTTGTAAGTTACAACAAAATAATATATGCAATCAGAACAATATACTTGTACTATTATTACAGAAAAACAATACATGCAATCACATAAAAATCAATCAGAATCCACTTCTTCATTCAATTTTGGTAAACCTACTAAAAATAAAAGGGTCTCACAAATTGAATAATCATCATCAATAACCCTTTTTCCTTGGAGAGTGACATACCATCTTTTATGTGCTGGATCAGTGATATAGAATACTTGCTTTGCTTGGTCTACCATAATAAAAGGCTTATTCCCAAAAACTTGTACTTTTCAAATTAACCTATATAAATCCAAATTGATCTACCATAACACCGTTATTTACATTAGCCCACTTGCATTTGAACACGGGAACTGTGGATTTGGTGTAGTCTAACTCCAAAATCTCCTTAATGATGCCATAATAAAGGATGGCTGCTAATTTAGCATTGTTGTCTTTTGAACTAGAAAAGTGCATAGATTAAGCCACTAACATAACACCACTATTCTGCACGCTACTTTTATCATATAGGGACATAGTATAAAGGGAATACCTATTGATGTCAAATGAATTCTAACATATCACATTAAATTCAAGACTATATGCCAACCATATAACTAAATAAGATACACAATCATCATTTTCAACCTTCTGTTTGAACCCATGTGCAAAAGATTTATTGTGTTCTCTAATTAGTATTTGCTCTATCATTCTATTATTTTGTTTCTAGACAAGCTATTTATGATCAACTATATATTTTTGAAAGTCATCAATGTTATTCAAGATGTGTAAGTGTATTTGCTGTAATTTATTATGATTAACACTCTTCATTGACATTTTGTGTTGACCACTTTTTTGGCATGGGGTTTAGTGAGACTGGTAAGTCATACTTTAGACAAGTAGCGTTGGCAAAAATCCATAGCTTCTTCAGAAATATATTTTTAAAAATGGATGCCTCAGGCCAATTTAGATTTTTCATGTACCCTTTAAGGATTTTTATGTATCTTTTAAATGGGTACATCCATCTTTTAAATGGGTATATCCATCGTAAGTATACAGGACCACATAGTTTTATCTCTCACACTAGATGGATGATGAGGTGTACCATGATGTCAAAAAAGCCTAAAAGAAATCATTTTTCAAGTTGACACAAAATAGCATAACCCTTGTGCTCTAATTTATCTAACTTTTTAGTCTCAAAGACTTTGCCATATATAGCATTGAAGAAGAAGCAAAGTTAGGTTACAATGTGTCTCAAATCATCTTGAAGGATTCCTCGAATAGCTATTGGGAGTAATTTTTGCATCAAGACATGACAATCAAGAGACTTTTGGACTACTAATCTCAAATCTTTCATCGACAAAATGTTCTTAAGATTTGATGAGTACCCATAGGAAACTTTGATTCCTTGTAAACATTCACAAATACTTCTTCTCTCATCCTTGGGCAAAATATTAATCTTTTTAACACAATAACTCCTTCACCATCTTGCCTTGGATGTAAATCTTTATGTATTTCCATTTTTTGCAAATATAATCTTGCCTTCAAACTGTCTTTGGAACTACCATGTCAGTTGAGAAGTGTTCTAAAAATATTTTCACGCACATTTTTCTCCATATGCATGACATTAATACAGTGCCTTACCTGAAGATGTTGCCAATATGGAAGCTCAAAGAAGACAGATATTTTTTTCCATATATTTTTCTCAGTTCTCTTGGTAGTGTTACTGAAACTAATGTTGATGTCTTTCACCTTTTTATAAACTTGTTCTTCTGTCAATGGCTTCAGAGCATTTTCAAAATCTTAGCTGCCAAAAGAATTTTTCTTCAGTCAACGGTATAGGTGGCCTTGTCTTAGAAATCTCCTATAACCTAGGTAGACTGTCTTTCTTCCATGAAGAAGTTGATAGTAGCAAGTCCCTTCCTCATAAATGGGACGTGCTTTATGGCCCTTAACACTATATCCTGACAAATTTTTGTATGTAGGAAAGTCATTAATTGTACAAAAGATCATAGCCCGCATATTGAATACCTACTTCTTAATTGCATCAAAAACTCCACGCCTTCCTATAGCTTATTTAAATCTTCGATCAAGGGCATTAGGTAAACATCTATGTCATTTCCCAATTATTTTGGTCCTGAGATCAACATAGAAAACATTTCATACTTGCGTCTCATAAACAACAAGGGAGATAGGTTATAAACTACCAAGAGGATGAGCCATGAACTATCTATACTACTAAGGCTACTATAAGGGTTCATGCCATTTGTACTGAGTCCAAGCCTTAGGTTTTATGGTTCCTTGCCGAACTCAGGAAATAAGTCATCAATCTTTTTCAATTATAAAGAATCAGCCAGATGAGGAAGCTTTCCGTCACAAATCCTTTCAGTCGCATGCCATAACATTTTTTTTTGCATCATCTTTATTAGAAAAAAGCTGTCATATCCCCAATTTTCTTATTTGATATAATTGTACAGTTTATCTGCAATGGATGTGAGATTCTTGGAATAAACTATATTATATTGAGAAAGGAAAGGGAATGATTAATAACTAAGAATAGGGACCAAAATGCAAATTAGAAAAGCTTGAAGGCAAAAAGTGAAAGTAGAAGAAAAAGGAGGGACCTAAATGTAATTAATGAAAATTCAGGGACTAAAGTACAATTATTCAAAAGTTGAGGGACCTAAATGTAAATATAGAAAAGTTGAACTGAAAAATGCTTAAAAATACCCAGAATTAGATTAAACCCAAATTTTACCAGTAGATAGATAAAAATATTCCAGTCAGTTTAATGCAACACATAATTTTGATTTGAGGTTCTGATTAATTGATATAAATTCCTGAAGTCAGAAGGAATTATTATAGTATTTTTTAGATCTTAGAATCAGATGAGACCTTACAAGAAATTCAAATATTTAATATAAGAATTTATAAAATTTATAGAGGCAGAAAATAAATCCTGTAGAATCCATATGGGATTTTACAGTAAAATAAAATACTCGATAAATAGGATCGGGAGAGTTGTATTGTGAATTGGGCCATAAAGGCAACACAGACAATAAGACCATATCAATGCCCAAACAGAACCATTATGGGTCCATTAAGGTGACTGGACAGTTAAGTTTGCTAGAGTCCAGAGCAGTCCAGGAAAAGTGCGAAATTACGAAAATGCCCCTGGATACCTATATTGTTCCAGTGATGGATGGAGGTCATTTTGGTCATTCTGGATAGGCAAAAAATATGTCACATAGTATAAATATGATTAGTTAGAGACAATATATGCCATAAGGCAGTACAAAGAGGAGTGAAATGATAATTATGCTCTTAGGGTCAATATAGTGCAAGAAAGGACACCAAGGGTATTTTGGTCATTTCTCAAGGGATGGATGGCAGATAAATACTCAATCTAATATTTTCAATGGTATGAGAAGTCTATAAATTGATTTCTAGTATAGAATATATATCTTGATATATTATAAAAACTTAGGAACATAACACAGTCTGATTGTTGTGAAACTGCTTCGATCGGTACCGGATTGGACTGGAATTTTTCCAGAAGCTTCCTTACATGGGAATCACACCACATAACCCTATTAGGTATCCCATGAGTTGTCCCGCATGATGTCATAATGATTCTTTTTAGAAAAAGTTAAATCCAAGATTAAATGTGAGCCCTTGGATCAAATAGTAACCAAATTAATCTTGGCCATCCATTTCAACCCAAATTTCTCTATAAATACCTCCCCTATTCAGATGGATTCGGTATGCATGGTGAACCATAGGGAAACTCTTGCAAAATTTCCATTCAACCAAGAAAGAATCACACGAAGTGAAGTAACAATCAAGGTAATCATCTCCCTTGATCTTAAGCGTTGTTCTAGTAAGCTAGCTCATGGTTTTAAGGGATTTTCATCCTATTTTCCCTTATGATTGCTGCTGTAAGTGCTGCTTATATATGGTTAAAATATGAGTTTTATGTTATGGATAGTTTAGACAAGCTTAAACAAGCTAGAATCAATTGGTATAAGCTTGGGAATTCAAGTATATTTGAATTTAGGGTTTTGTGTTCTTGCTGGTACTGTGTGTGACACTGTTAATATGATGGAATTTCATGATTTTGAAGCTTCCAATGAGTTTAAAATGGAAAATTGTGTGGGGATAAAGTAGGAGAACAAGTATTGGAAACATTGGAATCAAAATGTGAATTTTTGGAAAACAAGAGCATGCATTTGGTTTGGTACTATAGCAAGTGGTATGTTTTGATTTTGGAAATTCTAAATTCATATTTGGATTGTACATGAAAAATTATGTGGAAATGAACTATGAGAATTTATTTTGGAAAGACGGAAGTAGGAAACATAAAAGAGAGAAATAAAGGAAGTTAGTAAAAACCTAGTCTTGGATTTGGTTTCAAGTTGAATTGTAACTTGATATTATTCTGTAATGGCTAGGTTTTGACATTTGTGAAGGAAGGAAATCATCCCAAGAAGGTATTGACCAAGATAGCTAAGAGGTAGCAAGGATACCTAACTATAACTCATGTTTGTTTAATTGTTGGCTTGCTTGTTGATTATGGTGTTTGGTTGAGCTTGAGCTTATGTCATTGTCATATCCTAAATTTTCCCTATCTGTATAGTACTGATAGTGGAAAGAGGCTTAGAAAGGATTATGATGAAGATCAGACAAAATAATAAAGGTTAGAAAAGTCTTAAAGAAAGAGAAGGACCTAAACGCAAATTGGAAAAGGTTAAAGGCCAAAAGTTAAAGTAGAAATAAATATTGGGCCAAAAGTGGTAATTTCCAAAAGTTTAGGGACCTAAATGTAATTAAGCAAAAAGTCAGGGATATTAATGTAATTATGGAAAAGTTCAGCCAAAAAAGGCTTATAACTGCCTGTAGGTATTTCAGCCCCACATTCCATCAGTAAATAGAGGAAGTCATGCTGGGTAATCTGGCATGATACAGAAATTTTATTAGGGCTACAGACAGCAGAAAATTATCTGATAGTCTAAAAGTTATCTGATTTTTTATCAGATTCTATGGACATCAGATATATGTGGGGGAATTACAGGAAAGTGTACCCTACAATGTTAGATGTTATGAATCTGACAGAACTCCATAAGAAGTTCTGTATAAAAAGTTATTCACATATTAGTGAATTTTAACGGGAGTTTGACAATACCCATGATCCGATAATGGAACTTATCGGTATGTGAGCCTGGATAGAATGAGATCAGATGACCTCATATATAGGCCCATGATGATGCCAAGAAGGGCCCAAAACCCAGGGTACCAGTCCATCAGTAGAAGGGGCTAGTGTCCAGAAAAAGTGCGCAATTACGAAAATGCCCTTGGATGCCTAGATTATACCAGAGATAGATGAAGGGCATTTTGGTCACCTGGGACAGGTTAAAAACGTGGCACATGGTATAAATATGATTAGTTGATCCCACATACACCCTGAGCCAGTATAAAGAGGGGTAAAATGACGATTATGCCCTTAGGGTCAATATAGTGTAAGAAAGGACACCAAGGGTATTTTGATCATTTCCCAAGGAATGAATGGTAGATAAATTCTCAGTATAACCATGTCAAGGGTATGAGAAGCCTAGACATTGATTTCTAGGATAGCATACATATCCTGGTATATTATAGAAAAATTAGGAACAGAAAACAGTCTGATTGTTGTGAAACTGCTCTGATCGGTACTGCATTGGACTGGAATTTTTCCAGAAGCTTCCTGGCATGGTGAGCATGCCACATAACCCCTTGAGGTTTCCCTTGAGCTGGCCCACATGATGTCATAATTATTCTTTTATGAAAAAGTGAAATCCAAGATTAAATGTGAGCCTTTAGATCAAATAGTAACCAAATCAATCTTGGCCATTCATTTTTCATGGATTTTGGCTATAAATACCCCCTCATTCTGCAGCAAACCGTGGCTTCATGGACCCTTGGGGAAACTCTTGCAAAATGAAAACTCAAGCCAAGACAAAGAAGATTCAAGGTTCCAAAGTTCAAGCAAGCTAGAGATTAAAGGTAAGCAATATCTCCTAGCTTATTTTCCTTTGATTTGGGAGCTTGAACTTAGGGTTTTGATGGGAGAAAAGTTGAGTTTTCTCTAAGGGGTGCTGCTGCCCAAAGACCTTAAAGGAAAGGGGAAAGAAGAAATTAAAGTTAGAACCATATGATTGAAGCTTAAACAAGCTAGTTAAGTGGTTGGTTGTTGAATCAAATTGATATTCTTGACTTTGCCATGGTGTGCCCTGTTCGGTATGCACTGTTCATGAGGGAAGGAAATTGAATTTCAATGATTTAATGCTTCTATTGAGTTTGTATGATGATTTTGTGTAGGATTGGAAAGGTTTTGAACATTGGAAACACTAAAATCTCAAGGTTGTACTCTTTGAGATTCCTTACTGTTACTGTTCACTCGCATGAACAGTGATTGGAATTTCATGATTTTGATGGTTCCAATTGTTTTAAAATGGAAAGTTGTGTGGGTTAAAGTGGAGAAACAAGTATGGGAAGCATTAGAATGAAAATGAGAATTTTGGAAAGAATTGTATGCTTATGTTCAGTTCTATACAACAGGCCATGAAGGAGCTGGAATTTCATGATTCTAAGCTCATAAATGGATTCAAAAGATAAAATTGTGTAGGGTAAAGTCAAGACATCAATTAGTTCAAGAGCCAAGCGGATTAGTGAAAATTAGAGAAAGTTATGACAATAAAGAGTGTAACAAAGTTAGTCTTGAACATAGTTGGAGTTCATGAGGCCTAATAAGTTATGTGATGAATATGAATGTGTTTAGGACCATGAAACATCCAAGAAGATGTTGGGAAGTGATGGACATAAAGGCTTCATGGTTGGAAAGCTAGGGAGCAAGGGCTAAAGGTCAAGAGAAAAACTTAAGTGCAAGGTAGTGAACTTACCTCTTTATGTTCTTGATGTGGTATACTTATGTGTTGACATGTATATGTTATTTGAATGATGTTGTGACATGATAAATTATGTTGAATGTATTGTGAATAACATGTTTCCATGGCCATGCACTTTATGTAAAAGTATATAGCATGATGGCATGTCACTAATCAAAGGAAGTTAATGAAATTACATATCATGCATTAGCATCCATCTTGCATATTTAAGCGGTAATGTTTGCTACTGAAATTCCCTAGAATCTCACTCTCCCTTAACCAACCAATTTAGGTCAAGCATGATGGATAATGTATGCATGGAGAAGAGCAAAAGCATGGAAGAAGAAAAGTGAAGTATTTAAGATGTTAGCATATGCTATGCAATTTCCATGTATGTCAAAGCCATATAAAGTATCTATTTATGTGATGAGATTGTATGAAACAATTATTGTATAACCCCATGATGTGTATGAATTCAGAAAAGGCAAAAGAGATGATTTATGTATGCTGGAACAATTATGGAAAGTGAAAGAAAGGAAACTGAAATGGTAAAAATGTAGGTCCTAAATCAGTTTTGTTGTGGCTTCAGTTTGACCTAGCAAATGAAAGAATTATTTCAAGAAATTTTATGAGCATGTAGTACACATCCAGAGCTTTAAGTGCATAGGTAGAACATTTCATTTGGATGTGTATATCAAGGGAAATGAATGTCCAAAATAAGGGACCAGAAACTGTTTCCAGAGTTTTTGACCAAATGAACAGTAAACTTCAACGAATAAACTGTATCAATTGGATAATCATTTTATCTAGAAATTATTTTTCCCTTAAATTTCAAGATGTTATCTTCATGTAACTTTTTGAACCACTTCATTTTGAGTTTTCTAGAATTAATTATGATTTTTCAAAGTTTGTTGTGTAATCTGGAATACCATATGAACAGTAACCCAAGAAAGAATAAAATTCTAAATTTGGCTAATGGACTTCCAAGGTCTTGTAAGTGGTTCTAAATACTACTGAATGGTTCCTAAGACGTATAAAAGTAAGGATGTTACAGTCATCATGTTATGATGAAGTATGAATGATTGCAACTCCTTGCAAGTTATGTCATGACAATATGCATGTTAGATTTTGCTTATGCACCCTTATGAAGTAGCTCCCATCTCATGATAACATGTTAAGCATCTAATTATTCATACAATATATTATAGTTTGTGTAACTTGCTATTGAGATTTTTACGAAATCTCATTCCTTCCATATGCATAACCTTGTTATAGGTGCTGGAACTTCACATGGAAAAATGGTAAACATAGATAAATGAGTTTGTATAATAAGTCACATGAGTTACTTGACCTTATGGAAGCATATGATAGCATGTATGGTTGTATGGTATATGATTCTGTCATTCTCGTTATGAGGACGTGACGGTATGATGATGGTCAGGATGCCTTAATCCACAAGTTTGAATCTGAAATTTGGCACGACTAAAGCTAAGATACAGGGATTTAATTGAAAACCAAGAACACCTCATTTGGTTAAGAATTTGAATTGTTATGATTTTCCAAAGTTGAAGTTAAAATCTGAAATTGAGATGAAGTAAGCATTTAGAGGCAGCAACGTTCACGTAATGCTTTTATATAACAAATGAATGAGTTTTTCTATAAAATTTTCTGAGCTTAAATAAAACATCTAGAGTTTCAAATCCATAGTAACACGGTTCATTTGGATAAGTATCCAAAGAGAAATGAATTTTTGAAGTTAAGGCAAAGAAACTGGAACTTCCAGATTTTACCAAATGAACAGTGATTTTCAACAAATAAAATGATTTCATTTGAACAAGAAAACCTCAGTTTAATATTTTTCCCTCACCGATCTATGAAATAGATTTAATTAGAAATTGGAACCACATTATTTCAATTTCTCTACAATTAATTATGATTTTTCAAAGTAGGATACATGTTCTGAAATTACCAAATGAATAGTAAAAGTGAACAGTACCTGGGAGCAATTCTTTTGGAAATAAATGATTTCCAAGCAAATGATCATGAAATTGGTTCCAATAACTTATAATGGAGTATAATTGAAGTTAAAATTAAGGTTGTGACAAAAGCCGCTTAAACCTTGGTATAACTAGAAGATACCATAACACCTTTGCAGGAGACTTGTTTGATTTGTACCTTGATGTCTTACATATTGGACATTTCTCCTCACCTTCAAAATCTTTCCTGTACAGTATGCAATCATTTGGGCATGCATTAATCTTTTTATACTGCATGCCTAAAGGACATATTATTTTCTTAGCATCATAGTAGTGTTTGGGTAACACATTTTCTTCTGGAAACATATCTTGCAACAACTCAAGCAATTCTATAAAACCTATATCACTCCAACTACACCGTGCTTTCACACTTACCAATCACATCACCGCATTCAATAGGTTGTACTTTCTATACCCTAGGTATAGAGTTTTTTTTTGCATTATTGCACATAGTACCATATGCATGTAACCATATAAAATCATCATCTCCAATATCATGAATCATGTCCTCTACTCGATCATCAGTATCCATGTCACCATCAAATGTCTGTTCCAACTAGAAGCACTCGACATTTCTATATTTTTTTCATGCCATACCCATACTATGTAACTCTTGAAGAACCCCTCACAAATTAGATGAGTGTATATTGTAACATCCTTACTTTCATACATCTTAGGGACCATTCAGTAGCATTTAGAACCACTTACATGACCTTGGAAGTCCATTAACCAAATCTGGAATTTTATTCTTTCTCGGGTTACTATTTATATGGTATTCCAGATTTCGCAACTAACTTCAAAAACTCATAACTAATTCTAGAAAAGTTGAAATGAAGTGGTTCAAAAAGCTACGTGAAGATAATATCTTGAAATTTAAGGGAAAAATAATTTCTAGACCAAATGATTAGCCAATTAATACAGTTTATTCACCAAAATTTACTATTCATTTGGTCAAAAATCTTGGAAATAGATTCTGGTCCCTTACTTTGGAAAATCAATTTTTTTGTACAGACATCCAAATAAAGCATTCTTAGTGTCAAAATGAAGGTTGGCATGTCGTATCAATGTATGTAAAATTTCATATATTTATTCCATTATTTACTATTTTTCATTATATCATGATCATCACTGCTTACATTGGTCATATAGCAACCTTACACATTCATATAACATATATACTATCCAATCCCTAGCTTTTCTTCATGCTTCATCATCCTCTTTCATCATTCATAAACCTGTGGAATTGGGATTACATGGAAAGGGATGAGATTTTAGGGGAAATCTCAGTAGCAAATGGTACTAAACAATGCATGCATTAATGTAAATACTTGTGCTTGCTTGTGAAAGTGTTACTATTGTGTCATGTGCATACTTCCATGTTACATATGAAATACAATTGGCCAGAGTAAACATATAAACAGAGCTTCATACATAAGCACATAGGCAACACAATTCAATCAAGCCATAGCATAATCAAGCATAACATTCAATGCATACAAGTTTAGGATTAGTTTACTACCTTGAAGACTTGACTTTCTTTCACCTTAACTTGCTTCCTTCTTCTGACTTTTCTTGAACATGTGGCTGCCTCTCTTGGATCATACCAATCAATTCCTAACATCACATAATCATTCATTCATCACAATCTAACTTCCTTGAACATTAAACTCACTTTAACTAACATAACTTCTTGAACATTAATCTCATTAACTTTCCTTAATCTTAACCAATGGACTTGGTCTTTGAATCAATTGATGCCTTGACTTTACCCTACACAATTTTATCTTTTGAATCCATTTATGAGCTTAGAATCATGAAATTCAAGCTCCTTCATCACATGCTGTACAGAACCAAAACTGCACTTAATTCTTTCAAAAATTCTCATTTTGATTCCAATGCTTCCCATACTTATTTCTCTACTTTATCCCACACAACTTTTCATTTTAAAACCATTGGAAGCATCAAAATCATGAAATTCTAATCACTGTTCATGTGAGTGAACTGTAACAGAGAAGGATTTTAAAAATTACAATCTTGGAATTTCAATGCTTTCAAGGTTCAAAACCTTTCCAATCCTACACAAAATCATCATCTAAATTCAATGGTAGCATTAAATCATTGAAATTCCATTTCCTTCCCTCATTAACAGTGCATATCGAACAGGTTCCATGAAGCCAAAGTCAAGAATATCAACTTCATTTCACAACCAATCTCTTAATTAGCTTGTTTAAGCTTCAATCATGTGTTTCTAACTTTAATTTCTTCTTTCCCCTTTCATCTAAGGTTGTTGGGCAGCACAACCCCTTAAAGAAAACTCAACTTTTCTCCCATGAAAACCCTAAGTTCAAGCTCCCAAATCAAAGGAAAATAAGCTAGGATAGATTGCTTACCTTTAATCTCTAGCTTGCTTGAACTTTGGAACCTTGAATCTGCTTTGCCTTGGCTTGAGTTTTCATTTTGCAAGAGTTTCCCCAAGGTATCACAAGGACACAGTTTTGGGCATAATGAGCTGGTATTTATAGCCAAAATTCAAGAAAAATCAATGGCCAAGATTGATTTAGTTACTATTTGATCTAAAGGCTCATATTTAATCTTAGATTTTCCTTTTTCATAAAAGAATAATTATGACATCATGTGGGATAGATGATGGGAGGTGGCATGCTCATAGTGTAAGGAAGCTTCTGGAAAAATTTTAGTCAAATCCGATACCGATCGGACCAGTTTCACAACCAAACTGTTTTCTGTTTCAAATTTTTTATAATATTCCAGGATATGTATTCTGTCCTCAAAATTAATGTCTAGGCTTGTCATGCCTTTTACATGGTTATATTGAGTGTTTATCTGCCATCCATTCATTAGAAAATGACTAAAATACCCTTGGTGTCCTTTCTTACACTATATTAACCCTAAGGGCACAATCATGATTTTACCCCTCTTTATATTGCTTCAGGGTGTATCAGGGCTCAACTAATCATATTCATACCATGTGCCATGTTTTTAGCCTGTCCCAGGTGACCAAAATGCCCTTCATCCATCTCTGGTATAATTTGGGCATCTAGGGGTATTTTCGTAATTTCACACTTTTTCTGGACACTGGCCCCTTCTACTTATGGACTGGTACCCTGGGTTTTGGGCCCTTCTTGGCGTCATCATGGGCCTATATATGAGGTCATCTAATCTTATTCTGCCCAGGCTTACATACCGATAAATTCCATTATCGGATCACAGGTGTTATCAAACTCCCGTCAAAATTCATTAATATATGAATAACTTTTTATACAGAACTTCTTCCGGAGTTCTATCAGATCCAGGATATCTAACACTATAGGGCACATTTTTCTGTAATTTGCCCACTTACATCTGAAGTCCATGAAATCTGATAAAATTTCAGATAACTTTTAGACTATCAGATAATTTTCTATTGTCTGGAGTCTTAATAAATTTTTGTATCATGCCAGATTAACTAGCATAACTTCCTCTATTTACTGATGGAATGTGGGACTGAAAAATTTCTGGGCAGTTATAACCCTTTCTGGGCTGATCTTTTTATAATTACAATTTTACCCTTGAACTTTTTACTTAATTACATTTAAGTCCCTTAACTTTTGAAAATTACCACTTTTGGCCCAAATCTTGTTTCTACTTTCACTTTTTGCCTTTAACCTTTTCTACTTTTCATTTTAGTCCTTCTCTTCTTTAAAGAATCATCTAACCTTCATTATTTATTCTGATGTTTGTCATAATTCTTTCCAAACCTCTTTCCACTATCAGTACTATACGGATAGGGAAAAATTAGAATATGACATTTCTACCCCCTTAAAATAAATTTCGTCCTCGAAATTTACTGAGCACTTTAGTCAACAATCTTGGATAGGTATCCTTGTCCTCTTTATGACTAAGAATTGTGGTATCTATCTCTTAAAATAAACATCTTAGCGGAGTACTTTTCATATCCGCAATTCTTCATATCTTTACAATGGTCATTCTTCTATTATGATTCAACTCAATCAGAGTTGAACTCCAGTTCATTCTATTACTTACTCGCTATACATCTATATGCATATGGACTTCTCACTATACTAGACTTGTGAGTAGTATCCATTTCTTTCATATCAAACTCCCTTGAATATTACTATATTCTGGAGTTTCTATTAACAACTCATCATACTTTTTAGTGAAATCACTTATTTCTCATCTGAGTTTCTAGCGGAATTCTCTGAATATTCGCACACTTTAACTCTCATTCTCATATCATCATACATCCTTATCATCTTTAAAAACTCATCATAATACAGAGAGAGGACTTATATCATTATTCTTTCTTTCATTGCTCTATTACTAAATAGGAGCACATAGGAGCATATAGGAGCACATACTCTAACATGCATAATGCCTGGCCAACATACTGCTGGACTATATACCTGCTCATGAATGTAAAGCTCTAACATCGGAGCTCAAGCATTCCTTCTCTTAATATGCACAACTTTAACACTCGAAGCTTGCACAGCTTTAACACTCAAAGCTTGCACTGCTCTAATATAATGCCCGATATTTCATGCAAGGAGTGGAAGCTCTCATTTGCTCTTTCATCTATAATATAACATGTGAACATCTTATTCTTTTCAAAAACATAGCCTCTCGATCTGTTTACAAGGCTAGCTATAAAGCCACTTCATATTGTACTTCTCAACACATATCTCTTATACGTATCTTATTACATACTTTTCATAACATATCTCATTCTGTATCTTTCATGTCATACAATGGCATATCTGGCCAAATCTGGCTATGTCATAGTCTATATTTCAAATCCATTTTATTTGGACTTGACATAAGGGTTATAGTCTCTTACTGTTCATAACCCTTTCTAGCTTTTCATAGCTCTTTGTATCATTTTACATAGCTTTGTGCATATATGCCAATTTCTTGTGACATTCACACTTTTGTTTCATTACTTCCCAGGGGGTTACCTATCATTGGACTACCCTTGCCTGAGCACGCTTAATTGAAATGTGCAGATAAAAATCTAAAGTACTGGTGCTCACTAGCTCCAACCCTGGTACTTTACCATCTTAGACCCATCTTATACTATCTCTCTTGGGTCTATCTGGCCTTTTAATCTCTTTATCCTCATCTGGAGGATCTACTTACCTTTATTTTTAGTTTTTATAATCTCATCATAAGGATCTCTTTATTCTCATTTGACCTTTTCTCATATCTTATAAAACATTCTCATAAATCCTTGGAACTCAGGATTAACAACTTTAACTTTGATCACTGAGTTCCTGTTACATGTAAGAAGATTCTGAGTTCAATCCCTAATAGTAATAAGGCTATATGAAACTAGCATAATGAGTACTCTCTTTGTTATGAGTTAGTTAACTTGTGAAGCTTTTATATCTTAACTTTTCCTTAGTATTCGTCCTTCTAAAGAAATACTATACTGATAGCTCATTACTTTCTTGCTCTAAGCTTAGTCTACTGTGACCCTCAGGATCTACTGCGATCAACCGTAAGCCTTTCAGGATCTAACTGTGCCCTGTGAGCCATACCAGGATCTAACTGCAATCCTTCAGAATTTACTACAATTCTGTTGTACTGTATTCTCATCTTTGGAAGACCTAAACCAACGGACAAAGTTACAAGGTTAGTCACTTCCACATCATTGTTAACTCCACAGATAATTCCCCAAAAATGATCACATAAGCCAATATTATCTATTAGGACTTGACTCATTCCCTCTATCACTCAGGAACTTCATATACCATTCTCATCTTTATAACTTTACTTTATCCATTACTGTAGAGAGCTACACAGGCTCTATTATGCATATGTCCATCATCATCTATTCATACATCTGAAGAATATTACTCTATATAAGCTATGCTGTCTATCTCTTGGTTTCATCTCAAAAGTAATCTTACTCTATCGCAAGAGCAATCTAGCTCTATTGCATGTCATAGGGCATGGGAGCAACATAACTTTCTCATCATATATACTCTACCTTGCATGTAATGTAAAGGGGAGTATTCATTTATCATAGCATACTGAACTTGCATAATATGCAAGGAGATGCAATCCTTTAAATATTCTCTAACATGCGTGTCATCATATGACAACTACAAGGAGATACAACTTCTCATGATATCTTATGGCAACATAAGCCATACCACTATCACATACATCTGCTCAACCATCCCTTATACTCACATTGCAATTAAACAATTAACCAAGTAGACTTTAAAGTATTATGTTCCTTCATTACATTAATCATTAGGTCCTGATCATTTATTCAGGTACCTGAGTCATTTACTTATTTCACTTAGGCTGCCACATTACCCTCTTATTAGGGTATAGACTCAACCCTTATTTTACTCTTTCTTACATAAGGAATAGGGGAGTCACTTTATCTTGAATCTATGGCTACTTGACTAGGCCATATTTATTCTATCATATCATATCTTATTACCTATAAGATTTCTATGTCTCTAGCCTGAAGGATTTATGTGTCCTTGGCTTCACAGCAATCCATAACTGAGTCAACTATTCTCTTTCAGCTAACCGAGGAAGGTTTGGCTCCTATTTTTATGCCATTTGTACTTTTATGTGTCTCTTATCCTCCTAGGTTACTAACAAGTGAGAGAAAGTAACTCTTACTAAGCCTCAAGGTTCATATGAATGAACTCGATTTATTATCCATCAAAAGGGTTCTCTTTCCTTTGCTCTAACCCTTAGCCTCACGCTCACCTCTTTCTCTAATTGAGAGGAATGCATGTTTTAAACTCTTTGAGAAAAACTTCTCAAGTGAGCGGATCACTCTCCATCTCGCATGGAGTAACTTCTGTATCTCTTAATTCTTTTAACTCTTTCTGTCCATCAGTCTTAGTCTATTCTGGACTAGACTATGATTCCTTTCTGGTCTATCTTTAAATCCTAATTAATTTAAGTCATTTAGATCTCATTCATCATCTAACATTACTATTTCTATTCTCTAGGGTAGACTGTTAGGTTACTATCTCTTCATGATGAAATCCCTTTGCATTGGGAACATTAACTTTCTATCTATTAGCCATCACTTCTTTATCCTTAAGTCATACGTTAGGCTCCGTTCTAGGTAAGTCTTTCGTAACATAGATCAACTCCTGATGATCATATGGAGGATCTACTTTTGAGCCTCTTCTTTAACTGATCTTCTGTAACTCAGTGTATCGTACTATCTAACTTGCCTGCACTCTCTGCTAAGCCTCTAACTAATAAACTTCAGTGAGGTCAGCATCTTATTCTTATCATCAGGTCTTTGTGCATTTTAATCACCACCTAAGTACTTGCTAGCCGTCTCATATTCTTTGTAACTTTTAGTCATGACTATCTCGAATTACTTGTCACAGCTTAACAGCTATGTATTCTTCTGTCGCGACCATAGGTCATCTTCTATTGCGGCCTAGCAGCTCGTAAAAACTCTTGTCTTTGGATGACTTTAAATTAATTAAAGAGCATTCATATACATACATCATAGTCACACTTAAATAGGGAACATATTCAAATACATGTTCAACCAACATCTATATTCCATATTACCATAACATTTGTACACACATAACATACATATCAATTACATATTTGGGGTACATCATAACATCCTACATATGAGTAATTACTTTTCTTTTCACTTTAACTATTTACATTACCCTTCATCTACTTCTACATTTCTTTCTAAGGGATCATCAACTGCACATACTTCTGTACACGGATATGCCACCCCTGAATATCAGCTGGCAGATCATTTGCCAGATACTCACTTAGCTCTATATGCCATGTAGGGGAATATGGCAGTACTTAGCTTACTATCATCTCATGCCAGTCTTCTAGAGTATAAACTTGATTTAGGTTAATGCCCTTTACTGCATATCTATTTATCATCCCTAATACGACATTAAGGCACTGTAAGTAAACTGACTGCTCTTAATCTCTACTTCTGTCCATTCCTTGAACTAGACTGAGTAGTTCACTCTCCACAGCTTTCTTGAGACTGATATAGTCAGCATTATTTGTCTTTAACAAAGAAAGCTGGGGTTGACTAGGGCTAGGAATATCACACTAATCATTCTCTATAAAGCCACATATTCCTGGACTTTGGGAATGAACAGGTTCTGTCATAAACTCTGACTGGATATCTGAATTAGGGAATTATGGTATATTACTCATAGTAACTCTGTCCTCAAACTCTGGTGGAGAAGGAATAATATATGGTCTTCCCATAATCCAGTACTAGTACTCAGCTTCCTCAGCTATAATCTGTCCTCTCATTAGAGGAATAGAACATACATAAGGGTTAGATGGCACTCCAACAAACTTATACTGTGTAGAGTCACTAGACTCAGCATTATCTGGGGTATACTGGGCTTCAAGCTGTATCTCTACGTGACCTTCAGACTGTAGGTTTGAGTCCACAGAAACATCTATGGGATATTCCACTGTAGACTTTCCTGACTGATCCCCTAAACTTTCCTCTGAATTTTCTTCATTGTCTGAAGGATCCAAGTATAGATGCATATCATCTTCATATATCACTATAGGACGGGGGTCTCCCTTACTAACTGAAGCCTCTGACTTAACTTTATAGAATCTCATATCTATCCTTGCAATATTTGCTTAATTAAGCTATGCTAATTATCCCAATAAATACCCTAACTTAACAAAATACCCACTATTTAGGGTTAGGGTATGGGAATATCTTATATCATGTCAGAAACTTCTGCTCTGATACTAAAATGTAACATCCTTACTTTCATACATCTTAGGGACCTTAACAAAATACCCACTGTTTAGGGTTAGGGGCTGGGAATATCTTATATCATGCCAGAAACTTCTGCTCTAATACCAAAATATAACATCCTTACTTTCATACATCTTAGGGACCATTCAGAAGCATTTAGAATCACTTACATGACCTTGGAAGTCCATTAACCAAATCTGAAATTTTATTCTTTCTCGGGTTACTGTTCATATGGTATTCCAGATTGCGCAACGAACTTTAAAAGCTCATAACTAATTCTAGAAAACTCAAAATGAAGTGGTTCAAAAATCTACGTGAAGATAACATCTTGAAATTTAAGGAAAAAATAATTTTTAGACCAAATGATCAGCCAATTAATACAGTTTATTTGCCAAAATTTACTGTTCATTTGGTAAAAAATCCTGGAAACAGATTCTGGTCCCTTAATTTGGAAAATCAGTTCTCTTTGTACATTCATCCAAATAAAGCATTCTTGGTGTCAAAACGAAGGTTAGTATTCCATATCAATGTCTGTAAAATTTCATACATTTATTCCATCATTTACTATTTTTTATTATATCATGACCATCACTGCTTACATTGGTCATACAGCAACCTTACACATTCACATAACATATATACTATCCAATCCCTAGCTTTTCTTCATGCTTCATCATCCTCTTTCATCATTCATAAACCTGTGGGATTGGAATTACATGGAAAGGGTTGAGATTTTAGGGGAAATCTCAGTAGCAAACGGTACTAAACAATGCATGTATTAATGTAAATACTTGTGTTTGCTTGTGAAAGTGTTACTATTGTGTCATGTGCATGTTTCCATATTACATATGAAATACAATTGGCCAGAGTAAACATATAAACATAGCTTCATACATAAGCACATAGGCAACACAATTCAATCAAGCCATAGTACAATCAAGCATAACATTCAATGCATACAAGTTTAACATTAGTTTACTACCTTGAAGACTTGACTTTCTTTCACCTTAACTTGCTTCCTTCTTCACACTTTTCTTGAACATGTGGCTGCCTCTCTTGGAGCATACCAATCAATTCCTAACATCACATAATCATTCATTCATCACAATCTAACTTCCTTGAGCATTAAACTCACTTTAACTAACATAACTTCTTCTTGAACATTAATCTCATTAACTTTCCTTAATCTTAACCAATGGACTTAGTCTTTGAATCAATTGATGCCTTGACTTTACCCTACACAATTTCATCTTTTGAACACATTTATGATATTAGAATCATGAAATTCTATCTCCTTCATCACATGCCGTACAGAACCGAAACTGCACTTAATTCTTTCACAAATTCTCATTTTGATTCTAATGCTTCCCATATTTGTTTCTCTACTTTATCCCACGCAACTTTTCATTTTAAAACCATTGTAAGCATCCAAATCATGAAATTCCAATCACTGTTCATGCGAGTGAACAGTAATAGAGAAGGATTTCAAAAATTACAATCTTGGAATTTCAATGCTTTCAAGGTTCAAAACCTTTATAATCTTATACAAAATCATCATCTAAATTCAATGGAAGCATTAAATCATTGAAATTCCATTTCCTTCCCTCATGAAAAGTGCAGACCGAACAGGTTCCATTAAGGCAAAGTCAAGAATATCAACTTCATTCAACAACCAATCTCTTAATTAGCTTGTTTAAGCTTCAATCATATGTTTCTAACTTTAATTTCTTCTTTCCCCTTTCATCTAATGTTGTTGGACAGCACAACCCTTTAAAGAAAACTCAACTTTTCTCCCATGAAAACCCTAAGTTCAAGCTCCCAAATCAAAGGAAAATAAGCTAGGATAGATTGCTTACCTTTAATCTCTAGCTTGCTTGAACTTTGGAACCTTGAATCTGCTTTGCCTTGGCTTGAGTTTTCATTTTGCAAGAGTTTCCCAAAGGTAACACAAGGCCACAGTTTTGGGCATAATGAGGTGGTATTTATAGCCAAAATCCAAGATTGATTTGGTTACTATTTGATCTAAAGGCTAACATTTAATCTTGGATTTAACTTTTTCACAAAAGAATAATTATGACATCATGTGGGACAGCTCATGGGACAGCTAAGTGGGCTAGGTGAAGTGCTCATAGTGTAAGGAAGCTTCTAGAAAAATTCCAGTGCAATCTGGTACCGATCAGAGCAGTTTCACAACAACTGGACTGTTTTCTGTTCTTAATTTTTTATAATATACCAGGATATGTATTCTATCCTGGAAATCAATGTATAGGCTTCTCATACCCTTGATATGGTTATACTGAGTGTTTATCTGCCATCCATTCATTAGGAAATGACCAAAATACCCTTGGTGTCCTTTCTTACACTATATTAACCCTAAGAGCATAATTATCATTTTACCCCTTTTTATACTACCTCAGGGTGTATATGGGCTCAACTAATCATATTTATACTATGTGCCACGTTTTTAGCCTGTTCTAGGTGACCAAAATTTCCTTCATTCATCTCTAGTACAATCTGAGCATCCAGGGGCATTTTCGTAATTTCACTCTTTTTCTGGACACTGCCCCTTCTACTTATGGACTGGTACCCAGGGTTTTGGGCCCTTCTTGGCATCATCATGGGCCTATATATGAGGTCATTTGATCTCACTCTGTCCAGGCTTATATACCGATAAATTTCATTATCGAATCACGGGTGTTATCAAACTCCCGTCAAAATTCATTAACATGTGAATAACTTTTTATACAGAACTTCTTCCGGAGTTCTATCAGATATAGGACATCTAACACTGTAGGGCACATTTTCCTGTAATTTGCCCAGTTAATCTGAATTCCATGAAATCTGATAAAATTTCAGATAACTTTTAGACTATCAGATAATTTTCTATGGTTTAGAGTCCTAATAAAATTTCTGTATCATGCTAGATTAACCAGCGTAACTTCCTCTATTTTCTAATGGAATGTGGGACTGAAAAAATTTCATGTAGTTATAACCCTTTCCGGGCTGATCTTTCTATAATTACAATTTTGCCTTGAACTTTTTACTTAATTATATTTAAGTCCCTTAACTTTTGGAAATTACCACTTTTGGCCCAAATCTTATTTCTACTTTCACTTTTTGCCTTTAACCTTTTCTACTTTTCATTTTAGTCCTTCTCTTCTTTAAAGAATCATCTAACCTTTATTATTTCTTCTGATGTTCATCATAATCCTTTCCAAGCCTCTTTCCACTATCAATACTATACGGATAGGGAAAAATTAGGATATGACATATTTATCTGTAAGACTTTGTTTCTTCTTATTCAAACAACTCACACAAGGACCATAAAATCGTCCATTATCATCATCACTGTTCTATTTAGCAAAATCCAAAAACTCCTTCACCTCTCAGGATACATAACACTTGTTTGTTTAGCATTTATCCTGTAACATCCTTACTTTTATACGTCTTAAGGACCATTCAGTAGCATTTAGAACCACTTACAAGACCTTGGAAGTCCATTAGCTAAATCTAGATTTTTACTCTTTTTTGGGTTACTGTTCATATGGTATTCTAGATTACGCAATGAACTTCAGAAAATCATAATTAATTCTAGAAAACTCAAAATGAAGTAGTTCAAAAAGTTACATGAAAATAACATCTTGAAATTTAAGGGAAAAATAATTTCCAGACCAAATGATTAGCCAATTGATACAGTTTATTCATTGAAATTTACTGTTCATTTGGTCAAAAACTCTGGAAATAGTTTCTGGTCCCTTATTTTGGAAATTCATTTCTTTTAATATACACATCCAAATGAAACGTTCTACCTATGAACTTAAGTATCTGGATGTGTACTACATGCTCATAAAAGTTCTTGAAATAATTCCTTCTTTTCTAGGTCAAAATGAAGCCACAACAAAACTGCTTCAGGACCTACGTTTTTACCATTTCAGTTTCCTTTCTTTCACTTTCCATAATTGTTCCAGCATACATAAATCATCTCTTTTGCCTTTTCTGAATTTATATACATCATGGGGTTATACAATAATTGTTTCATACAATCTCATCACATAAATAGATACTTTACATGGCTTTAACATACATGGAAAGTGCATAGCATATGCTAACATCTTAAATACTTCACTTTTCTTCTTCCATGCTTTAGCTCTTCTATAAGGAATTGAAAGACACGCAGCGGAAATTATCTTAAAAATTTTTCATTCCTTGCTAGGATCTACCGTATGTGTTTAAGTCAAGTGGGAAGAAGCATTACCCTCAGTGTGTCTCAGCGACTTCCACAGCTTTCGGTCATGACGTTCACAGCTTCTCTCTGCGGCTCGTGCTCCCTTTATGATCATAAGAAGTCGACGACTCAGGTCGGCTTCCTCTACTGGTATCCACACGAACAGCTTTTCAACCACGAACGACGTGCTAGCATCTCTTGTCCCTCCAGGGCTTTCTTAAGAGTTCGTCCTCTCCGTCTCTATTTCGGCAGTTTCTTATCTGCAAACCTTTTGCAGAGTCCCCTTCGGCCTTTCTGTGTTCTATGTGTGTGTCTATCCCAAAACGTAGCTCCTAATATTAAATATATAGGATGCTCTGCGTTTTCCCTAACTGAAAAGGATTTTAGGACTTAATCTTATATTAATTCCAAAAAATAATACAATATCATATATTGTATAATTTTATAAGAAACTAATTAAATAAATAATATTAAATCCGTCCCACAGATTTAATTACCTATTTATTTAACTTTAAATAAAGATGAGACTGAACTATATTTGATTTATTCTCATAAAACAAATTTGAGATATCCTATCAATTTGAATTTCAAATTCAAACATGATAGGGATTTAATTTATCCTTAAAATTAAATCTTATAAATATCTCTTATATGAGATATCCTATCAATTTGAATTTCGAATTCAAACGTGATAGAGATTTAACTTATCCTTATAAATTAAATCTTATAAATATCTCTTATATGAGGTATCCTATCAATTTGAATTTCGAATTCAAACGTGATAGAGATTTAATTTATCCTTATAAATTAAATCTTATAAATATCTCTTATATGAGATATCCTATCAATTTGAATTTCGAATTCAAACGTGATAGGGATTTAATTTATCCTTATAAATTAAATCTCATATATCTCATATATATAATATATATATACGAATTTATATATATACGAATATAAATATAAATAAATATATATACATTCACCTGGATCATTCATTGAATCTGGACATGTCTTAGATTCAATGAATCTGGACATCATAGCTCGTGTTAGGCTATTTTTTGTGCGACCCTGTAGGCCCATATGAAGTTGGCAGTGGGCCATTTGCTATACTAGCCCACAAGTCACAAGCGGTCTCTAGCAAGACATAACGACTACCCAAATCATATGAGGATCGATAAACGATGTAACCTTTTATACAACCATATCATGTCCTTTCTGTCACGCGATATTTTGGTCATGGATGAGCCATGGATGATGTCATCCTCCTATTCCCGACCGTTACTTTCTCGATCCCTGAGTAGTCTGACTATAGAAATGGAACTACCTTTCCATTACAGTATGGCCATACATTTCTCAGACTCACTCATCGAGGGGCCCAGTAATATCTCTCCATGAATGTGAGGGACAAATTCCATCTTAACCATTCACATTCCTCCGCATGAAAACCACTAAGCCCGAACATAGTTTTTATGATCACTCGGTCAAAAGTGACTTTTGACTAGGTCAAAGTTGAGCATTTTGTCATGTAGGAATCCATGATGATCTCAAGTCAGAGGGCATATTGACATGGTTTGTATATGAGAGAAGCTTATGACGTTACCCATGCAGTTCTCTCATAGCGGGTCGGTCCAACACCCTGTACTCTTACATGTGCTTATGACTTTGATTTATATCTCTATACATTTTCAAAGTCATACTGGTCTTATTTCATCTGTGCTCCCACATAGATGATCGACCAGGGACATTTAGGATAATATCATGAATTATCCAAGGATGGTCATCATAGTAAACATGCAAATAATATGATAACTCAATTAATAAATTCATAAATTAATAATGTTCATAAGACAATGATTGGCCCCTAGGGCACAATTTCCAACATCTTCTCCATGCATACATTATCCATCATGCTTGACCTAAATTGGTTGGTTATGGGAGAGTGAGATTCTAGGGAATCTCAGTAGAAAATATTACCACTTAAATATTACCACTTGATTAGTGACACGCCATCATGCTATATACTTTTAGCTAAAGTGCATGGTCATGAAAACATGTTATTCACAATACATTCAACATCATTTATCATGCCATAACATCATTCAAATATCATATACATGTCAACACATAAGCATACCACATCAAGCACATAAAGAGGTAAGTTCACTACCTTGCACTTAAGCTTTTCTCTTGACCTTTAGCCCTTGCTCCCTAGCTTTCCAACCATGAAGCCTTTATGTCCATCACTTCCCAACATCTTCTTGGATGTTTCATGGTCCAAAACACATTCATATTCATCACAAAACACATTAGGACTCATGAACTCCAACCATGTTCAAGACTAACTTTGTTACATTCTTTATTGTCATAACTTTCTGTAATTTTCACTAATCCGCTTGGCTCTTGAACCAATTGATGTCTTGACTTTACCCTACACAATTTCATCTTTTGAATCCATTTACGAGCTTAGAATCATGAAATTCCAGCTCCTTCATGGCCTGCTGTACAGAACTGAACATAAGCATACAATTCTTTCAAAAATTCTCATTTTGATTCTAATGCTTCCCATACTTGTTTCTCCACTTTACCCCACACAACTTTTCATTTTAAAACCATTGGAACCATCAAAATCATGAAATTCTAATCACTGTTCATGCAAGTGAACAGTACCCGTAAGGAATCTCAAAGACTACAACCTTGAGATTTTAATGTTTCCAAGGTTCAAAACCTTTCCAGTCCTACACAAAATCATCATACAAACTCAATGGAAGCATTAAATCATTGAAATTTAATTTCCTTCCCTCATGAACAGTACAGACCGAATAGGGCACACCATGACAAAGTCAAGAATATCAATTTGATTCAACAACCAACCACTTAACTAGCTTGTTTAAGTTTCAATCATATGGTTCTAACTTTAATTTTTTCTTTCCCCTTCCTTTAAGGTCTTTGGGTAGCACCACCCCTTAGAGAAAAATCAACTTTTCTCCCATTGAAACCCTAAGTTCAAGCTCCCAAATCAAAGGAAAATAAGCTAGGAGATATTGCTTACCTTTAATCTCTAGCTTGTTTGAACTTTGGAACCTTATATCTTCTTTGTCTTGGATTGAGTTTTTATTTTGCAAGATTTTCCCCAAGGTCCATGAGCTTACGGTTTGGCTGCAGAATGGAGGGGTATTTATAGCCAAAATCCAAGAAAAATCAATGGCCAAGATTGATTTGGTTACTATTTGATCTAAAGGCTCATATTTAATCTTGGATTTTACTTTTTCATAAAAGAATAGTTATGACATCATGTGGGACAGCTCAAGGGACACCTCAAGGGGTTATGTGGCGTGCTCAGTATGCCAGGAAGCTTTTGGAAAAATTCCAGTCTAATCCAATACCGATTGGAGCAGTTTCACAACAACCGGACTGTTTTCTGTTCTGAATTTTTCTATAATATACCAGAATATATATTCTGTCCTAGAAATCAATGTATAGGCTTCTTATACCCTTGACATGGTTATACTAGGTATTTATCTACCATCCATTCCTTGGAAAATGACCAAAATACCCTTGGTGTCCTTTCTTACACTATATTAACCCTAAGGGCATAATCGTCATTTTATCCCTTTTTATATTGTCTCTGTCATATCCTAATTTTTCCCTATCTGTATAGTATTGATAGTGGAAAGATGCTTAGAAAGGATTATGACAAAGATCAGACGAAATAATAAAGATTAGATAAGTCTTAAAGAAAGAGAAGGACCTAAACGCAAATTGGAAAAGGTTAAAGGCCAAAAGTTAAAGTAGAAATAAATGTTGGGCCAAAAGTGGTAATTTCTAAAAGTTTAGGGACCTAAATGTAAATATGCAAAAAGTTAGGGATATAAATGTAATTAAGCAAAAAGTCAGGGACATAAATGTAATTATGGAGAAGTTCAGCCAGAAAACGCTTAGAAATACCTGTAAGTATTTCAGTCCCACGTTCCATCAGTAAATAGAGGAAGTCATGCGAGTTAATCTGGCATGATACAGAAATTTTATTAGGGCTCCAGACAGTAGAAAATTATCTGATAGTCTAAAAGTTATCTGAAATTTTATCAGATTTCATGGACTTCAGATATAAGTGGGCAAATTACAGGAAAGTGTGCCCTACAGTGTCAGATGTCTTGGATCTGACAGAACTCCAGAAAAAGTTCTGTATAAAAAGTTATTCACATATCAGTGAATTTTGACGGGAGTTTGTTAACACCCGTTATCCGATAATAGAACTTATCGGTATGTAAGCCTGGATAGAATGAGATCAGATGACCTCATATATAGGCCCATAATGACGCCAAGGAAGGCCCAAAACCCAGGGTACCAGTCTATCAATAGAAGGGGCCAGTGCCAGAAAAAGTGCACAATTACAAAAATGCCCCTGGATGCCCAGATTATACCAGAGATGGATGAAGGGCATTTTGGTCATCTGGGACAGGCTAAAAATGTGACACATGGTATAAATATGATTATTTGAGCCAATATATGCCCTGAGGTAGTACAAAGAGGGGTGAAATGATAATTATGCCCTTACGGTCAATATAGTGCAAGAAAGGACACCAAGGGTACTTTGGTCATTTCCCAAGGGATCTGTAATTAAGTTGTGATCAGTACAAGTATGTAAATGGTATGGGAAGCCTAGACATTGATTTCCAGGACATAATACATATCCTGGTATATTATAGAAAAATTCAGAATAGAAAACAGTCCGGTTGTTGTGAAACTGCACTGATCAGTACCGGATTGGACTGAACTTTCTCCAGAAGGTTCCTTGCATGGGAAGCACGCCACCTAACCCTCTTAGGTGTCCCATGAGCTGTCCCACATGATCTCATAATTATTATTTTATGAAAAAGTTAAATCCAAGATTAAATATGGGCCTTTAGATCAAATAGTAACCAAATCAATCTTGGCCATTCATTTTTCTTGGATTTTGGCTATAAATACCCCCTCATTCTGCAGCAAACCGTAGCTTCATGGACCCTTGGGGAAACTCTTGCAAAATGGAAACTCAAGCCAAGACAAAGAAGATTCAAGGTTCCACAGTTCAAGCAAGCTAGAGATTAAAGGTAATCAATCTCTCCTAGCTTATTTTCCTTTGATTTGGGAGCTTGAACTTAGGGTTTTGATGGGAGAAAAGTTGAGTTTTCTCTAAGGGGTGGTGCTGCCCAAAGACCTTAAAGGAAAGGGGAAAGAAGAAATTAGAACCATATGATTGAAGTTTAAACAAGCTAGTTAAGTGGTTGGTTGTTGAATCCAATTGATATTCTTGACTTTGCCATAGTGTACCTGTTCGTTCTGCACTGTTCATGAGGGAAGGAAATTGAATTTCAATGATTTAATGCTTCCATTGAGTTTGTATGATGATTTTGTGTAGGATTGGAAAGGTTTTGAACCTTGGAAACATTAAAATCTCAAGGTTGGAGTCTTTGAGATTCCTTACAGTTACTGTTCACTCGCATGAACAGTGATTGGAATTTCATGATTTTGATGGTTCCAATGGTTTTAAAATGAAAAGTTGTGTGGGGTAAAGTGGAGAAACAAGTATGGGAAGCATTAGAATCAAAATGAGAATTTTTGAAAGAATTATATGCTTATGTTCAGTTCTGTACAGCAGGCCACGAAGGACATGGAATTTCATGATTCTAAGCTCATAAATGGATTCAAAAGATGAAATTGTGTAGGGTAAAGTCAAGACATCAATTGGTTCAAGAGCCAAGTGGATTAGTGAAAATTAGGGAAAGTTATGATAATAAAGAGTGTAACAAAGTTAATCTTAAACATGGTTGGAGTTCATGAGTCCTAATGAATTATGTGATGAATATGAATGTGTTTAGGACCTTGAAACATCCAAAAACATGTTGGGAAGTGATTGACATAAAGGCTTATTGGTTGGAAAGCTAGGAAGCAAATGCTAAAGATCAAGAGGAAAGCTTAAGTGCAAGGTAGTGAACTTATCTCTTTATGTGCTTGATGTGGTATGCTTATGTGTTGACATGTATATGTTATTTGAATGACATTGTGACATGATAAATGATGTTGAATGTATTGTGAATAACATGTTTCCATGGCCATGCACTTTATGTAAAAGTATATAGCATGATAGCATGTCACTAATCAAAGAAAGATTAATGAAATTACATATCATGCATTAGCATCCATCTTGCATATTTAAGTGGTAATGTTTGCTACTGAGATTCCCTAGAATCTCACTCTCCCATAACCAACCAATTTAGGTCAAGCATGAAGAAAAGGTATGCATGGAGAAGAGCTAAAGCATGGAAGAAGGAAAGTGAAGTATTTAAGATTCTAGCATATGCTATGCATTTTTCATGTATGTAAATGCCATGTAAGGTGTCTATTTATGTGATAAACTTGTATGTAATAATTATGGCATATGTAATAATTATGAGCATGTAGTACACATCCATATCTTTAAGTGCATAGGTAGAACGTTTCATTTGGATGTGTATATCAAGAGAAATGATTCTCCAAAGTAAGGGACCAGAATCTGTTTCCAGAGTTTTTGACCAAATGAACAGTAAATTCAACGAATAAACTGTATCAATTGGCTAATCATTTGGTCTAAAACTTATTTTTCCCTTAAATTTTAAGATGTTATCTTCATGTATATTTTTTAACCACTTCATTTCGATTTTTCTAGAATTAATTATGATTTTTCGAAGTTCATTGCTTAATCTGGAATACCATTTGAACAGTAACCCGAGAAAGAGTAAAATTCCAGATTTGGCTAATGGACTTCCAAGGTCTTGTAAGTGGTTCTAAATGCTACTGAATGGTCCCTAAGACGTATAAAAGTAAGGATGTTATATTTTGGTATTAGAGCATAGGATTCTGGCTTAAGAAATGCTCTGAATGGATTATTTATGGATTGATATGAGATTATACCCAGACCCTAACCCTAAATAATAAGTATTTTGTTAAGTTAGGGTATGTTATGGGATGGTTAACATTGCTTAATTAAGCAAATGTTGCAGGAATATATATGAGATTCCATAAGGTTAAGTCAGAGGCTTCAGTTAATAAGGGAGACTCCAGACCAATAGTGATATATGAAGATGATATATATCTACATCCCTTAGACAATGAAGAGAGTCCAGATGAGAGTTTAGGGGATCAGCCAGGAAAAATCTACAGTGGAATGTCCCATAGACATTTCTGTAGACTTAAACCTGTAATCTGGAGGTGATGTAGAGATTCAGCCTGAAGCCTAATATGCACCAGTGGATGTTGAGTCTAGTGACTCTATACGGTATAAGTTTGTTGGAATGCTCTCTAACCCTGATATAAGCTTTATCCCTCTTACGAGATGATAGATTACGTCTGAGGAAGCTGAGTACTGTTACTGGATTATGGGTAGACCATATATTATTCCTCCTCTACCAGAGTTTGAGGATTGATTTAAGATAATTAAGATACAACAGTCCCCTAATTCATATATCCAGTCAGAGTTTATGATAGTTCTTGTCCATTTCCAAAGTCCAGGAATATGTGACTTTATAAAGAAAGATCAGTTTGATGTTCCTGGTTCTAGTCAACCCCAGCCTTCTTTATTGAAGACAAATAGTGTTGACCATATTGGTCTGAAGAAAGCTATGGAGAATGATTTATTTAGTCCAGGTCAAGGGATGGACAGAAGTAGAGATTAAGAACAGTTAATTATCTGGAGTTCCTCAATGCCATAGCAGGAATGATAAACAGACATTCAGTAGTGGGCATTAACCTAATGTACTTTAGAGGATGGGTATGAGATGATAGTAAATCAAATGTCATGAGACTAAGGATGCCAACCTCACTGAAGTCTATCAGTTAGAGGTTTAGCACAGAGTATAGGCAAGTTAAACAGTCTAAAGCACTAAGATATAGAATATTAGTTTAAGAAGAGGTTTAACAGTAGATCCTCTATATGATCATCAGGAGTTGATCTACAGTACGAAAGACTTTGTGCAGCTAGTCTTTACAGAAAAGAATAATGAGAAGTTATAATGAGACTTGCCTAAGAATAATCTAATACATGGCCTAAGGTTCAAGTTGTGATGGATAATAGATAGAAAGTTAATGTTCCTAATACAGAGGGATTCCATCACAAACAGATAGTAACCTAACGCTCTGACCTAGAGAACATAAATAGTAATGTTAAGTGATGAAGGAGATCCAAGTGACTTAAATTAGTCAGGATCCAAAGACAGACCAGAAAGGGATCATCGTCCAGTCAAGAACAGACTAAGACAGACAGAGACAGAAAGAGTTAAGAGATACTTTCTCTTGCCTGTTAGTAATCGAGGAGAATAAAGGAAAACTTAAAGAGTTTGAATAGCATAGAGATGTGAGCCCGACCTTTCCTCAGTTAGCTGAAAGAAGACAGCTGACTTAGTTATGGATTACATATAAATTACAGTGAGGCCAAGGACACAGAAGTCCTTCAGTTTAGAGACATAGAAGTCTTACAGGCGAGGAGAAATGTTATGATTGGATGAATATGGCCTAGTAAGATAGCCACAGATTCAAAGATAAAGTGACTCCCCTATTCCTATGTAAGAAAGAGTAAAGAAGGGTTGAGCCTATACCCTAGCAAGAGGGTGATGTGGCAGCCTAAGTGAAACAAGTAAATGACTCAGGTACCTGAATAAATGATCAGGACCTAGTGATTAAGGTGATAAGGGATGGTTGAGCAGATGTATGTAATAATGATATTGCTTATGTTGTTATAAGTTATGATGAGAAGTTGTATCTCCTTGCAGTCGTCATATGAGGACATGCATGTTAGAGATTGCTTAAAGGATTGCATCTCCTTGCATAATATGCTTGTTGAGTATGCTATGATAAATGATTATGATACTCAGGATATATCCCTTCAATAGGGATAAGATGTATGAATGATATGGCTCAAAGAAGGAGTAAATTTTAAGTAATGTAAGTTAATGTTTTTGCAATAGAGCTAGATTGCTCTTGCAATAGAGTAAGATTGCTTTTGAAATAAAGGCAAGATATGGGATAGTATAACTTAGATAGAGTAAGATCCCTCTGATGAGATAAATAGATGATGACAAATATGTACATGGTAGAGCTTGTGTAGCTCCCTGCAATGTTAAATGTAATAGTTATAGAGATAAGAATGGTATATGAAGTTCCTGAGTAATAGAGGAAATGAGTGAAGTCTTGATAGATAATATTGGCTTCTGTGACCATTTTTGGGAAATTATTTGTGGAGTTAACAACTATGTGGAAGTGACTAACCTTGTAACTTTGTCCGTTGGTTTAGGTCTTCCAGAGATGAGAATACAGTACAACAGAATCCAGTAAATTCTGGAGGATTGCAGTTATATCCTAGTATGGCTCACAGGGTCACAGTTAGATCCTGAAAGGCTTACGGTTGATCGCAGTAGATCCCGAGGGTCATAGTAGACCAAGCCTAGAGCAAGAAAGTAATGAGCCATAAGTGCAGTATTTCTTTGGAATGACAAATACCAAGGAAAAGTTAAGGTATAGAAGCTTCACAAGTTGATTAACTCATAACAGAGAGAGTACCTATGATGCTAGTTTCAGATAGCCTTATTACTATAAGGGTTTGAACTCAGAATCTACTTACACGTATCAGGAACTAAGTGATCAAAGTTAAAGCTGTTAATGCTGAGTCCCAAGGATTTATGGGAATATTACGTAAGATATAAGAAGAGATCCTTATGATAAGATTACAGAAAATAAGAGACAAATAAATCCTCCAGATGAGGATAAAGAGATTATAAGGCCAGATAGACCCAAAAGAGATAGTATAAGATGGGTCTAAGATAATAAAGTACCAGGGTTGAAGCCTGTAAGCACCAGTGCTTCAGATTTTTATTTGCACATTTTAGTTAAGCGTGCTCAGGTAAGGGTAATTCAATGATGGGTGACCCCCTGGGAAGTAATGGAAAAGTGTGTAAATGACATTGAAATTGGCATATGTGCACAGAGCTATGTAAGATGATAGAGAGAGCTATGAAAAGCTAAAAAGGGTTAGGAATAATAAGAGACTAGAACCCTTATGTTAAATCCAAATGAAATGGATTTGAAAGATAGACTATGATATAGCCAGATGTGGCTAGATATGTCATGTTATGATATAAAAGATACAAAATGAGATATGTTATGAGAAAGGTGTATTGAGAAATGCAATACGAAGTGGCATAATAGCTAGCTTTGTAAATAGATAGAGAGGCTCCCTGCTAAAAGGGGTAAGACATTTGAATGATACGTTACGTATGAAAGAGCAAATGAGAGCTTTCACTCCTTGCATAAAGTGCCAGGCATTATGTTATGTTATGTTTGTAAAATATGCTAAAGCTCTGAATGTTAGAGCAGTGCAAGCTTTATATGATAAAGCTGTGCAAGCTTCGAGTGTTAGAGCTGTGCATATTAAGAGAAGGAATGCTTGAGCTCCGATATTAGAGCTTTGCATTCATGAGCAGGTATGTAGTCTTGCAGCATGCTGTCCAGGCATTATGCACGTTAGAGTATGTGCTCCTATATGCTTTTATATGCTCCTATGTGCTCCTATTTAGCAGTAGAGCAATGAAAGAAAGAATAATGATATAAGTCCTCTCTCTGTATTATGATAAGTTATTAAAGATGATGAGAAGTATGATGGTATGAGAATGTTAGATGAAGTTTTACGGATGTTTAGAGAATTCCGCTAGATACTCAAATGAGCAATAAGTGATTGCACTAAGAAATATGATGAATAATTAGTAGAAGCTCCAGAATATAGCAGTATTCGAGGGAGTTTGACATGAAAGAAATGGACGCTACTCACAAGTCTAGCATAGTGAAAAGTCCATATACAGATAGATGCGTAGCAAGAAAGTAATAGAATGAACTGGAGTCAACTCTGAGTGAGTTGATTCATGACAAAAGGATTATCATAGTAAGATATGAAGAATTGCGGATATAAAAAGAACTCCGCTAAGATGTCAAGACAAAAGATAAGAGATAGATACCCCAATCCTTAGTCAAAAAGAAGACAAGGATATCTATCTAAGATTACAGACTAAGGTGCTAAGTAAATTTCGAGGACAAAATTTATTTTAAGGGGGTAGAAATGTCATATCCTAATTTTTCCTTATCTGTATAGTACTGATAGTGGAAAGATGCTTAGAAAGGATTATGACAAAGATCAGACGAAATAATAAAGGTTAGATAAGTCTTAAAGAAAGAGAAGGACCTAAACACAAATTAGAAAAGGTTAAAGGCCAAAAGTTAAAGTAGAAATAAATGTTGGGCCAAAAGTGGTAATTTCTAAAAGTTTAGGGACCTAAATGTAAATATGCAAAAAGTTAGGGATATAAATGTAATTAAGCAAAAAGTCAGGGACATAAATGTAATTATGGAGAAGTTCAGCCAGAAAACGCTTAGAAATGCCTGTAAGTATTTCAGTCCCACGTTCCATCAGTAAATAGAGGAAGTCATGCGAGTTAATCTGGCATGATACAGAAATTTTATTAGGGCTCCAGACAGTAGAAAATTATCTAATAGTCTAAAAGTTATCTGAAATTTTATCAGATTTCATGGACTTCAGATATAAGTGGGCAAATTACAGGAAAGTGTGCCCTACAGTATCAGATGTCCTGGATCTGACAGAACTCCAGAAGAAGTTCTGTATAAAAAGTTATTCACATATCAGTGAATTTTGACGGGAGTTTGTTAACACCCGTGATCCGATAATGGAACTTATCGGTATGTAAGCCTGGATAGAATGAGATCAGATGACCTCATATATAGGCCCATAATGACGCCAAGGAAGGCCCAAAACCCAGGGTACCAGTCTATCAGTAGAAGGGGCCAGTGCCAGAAAAAGTGCACAATTACAAAAATGCCCCTGGATGCCCAGATTATACCAGAGATGGATGAAGGGCATTTTGGCCATCTAGGATAGGCTAAAAATGTGACAAATGGTATAAATATGATTATTTGAGCCAATATATTCCCTGAGGCAGTACAAAGAGGGGTGAAATGACAATTATGCCCTTACGGTCAATATAGTGCAAGAAAGGACACCAAGGGTACTTTGGTCATTTCCCAAGGGATCTGTAATTAAGTTGTGATCAGTACAAGTATGTAAATGGTGTGGGAAGCCTAGACATTGATTTACAGGACATAATACATATCCTGGTATATTATAGAAAAATTCAGAACAGAAAACAGTCCGGTTGTTGTGAAACTGCACTGATAGGTACCGGATTGGACTGGAATTTCTCTAGAAGGTTCCTTGCATAGGTAGAACGCCACCTAACCCTCTTAGGTGTCCCATGAGCTGTCCCACATGATGTCATAATTATTATTTTATGAAAAAGTTAAATCCAAGATTAAATGTGGGCCTTTAGATCAAATAGTAACCAAATCAATCTTGGCCATTCATTTTTCTTGGATTTTGGCTATAAATACCCCCTCATTCTGCAGCAAACCGTAGCTTCATGGAACCTTGGGAAAACTCTTGAAAAATGGAAACTCAAGCCAAGACAAAGAAGATTCAAGGTTTCAAAGTTCAAGCAAGCTAGAGATTAAAGGTAAGCAATCTCTCCTAGCTTATTTTTCTTTGATTTGGGAGCTTGAACTTAGGATTTTGATGGGAGAAAAGTTGAGTTTTCTCTAAGGGGTGGTGCTGCCCAAAGACCTTAAAGGAAAGGGGAAAGAAGAAATTAGAACCATATGATTGAAGCTTAAACAAGCTAGTTAAGTGGTTGGTTGTTGAATCCAATTGATATTCTTGACTTTGCCATAGTGTACCTGTTCGGTCTGCACTGTTCATGAGGGAAGAAAATTGAATTTCAATGATTTAATGCTTCCATTGAGTTTGTATGATGATTTTGTGTAGGATTGGAAAGGTTTTGAACCTTGAAAACATTAAAATCTCAAGGTTAGAGTCTTTAAGATTCCTTACAATTACTGTTCACTCGCATGAATAGTGATTGGAATTTCATGATTTTGATGGTTCCAATGGTTTTAAAATGAAAAGTTGTGTGGGGTAAAGTGGAGAAACAAGTATGGGAAGTATTAGAATCAAAATGAGAATTTTTGAAAGAATTGTATGCTTATGTTCAGTTCTGTACAGCAGGCCATGAAGGACATAGAATTTAATGATTCTAAGCTCATAAATGGATTCAAAAGATGAAATTGTGTAGGGTAAAGTCAAGACATCAATTGGTTCAAGAGCCAAGTGGATTAGTGAAAATTAGGGAAAGTTATGATAATAAAGAGTGTAACAAAGTTATGTAAGGAATTGAAAGACACGCAGTGGAAATTATCTTAAAAATTTTTCATTCCTTGCCAGGATCTACCGTATGTGTTTAAGTCAAGTGGGAAGAAGCATTACCCTCAGTGTGTCTCAGCGACTTCCACAGCTTTCGGTCACGACGTTCACAGCTTCTCTCTGCGGCTCGTGCTCCCTTTCTGATCACAAGAAGTCGACGACTCAGGTCGGCTTCCTCTACTGGTATCCACACGAACAGCTTTTCATCCATGAACGACGTGCTAGCGTCTCTTGTCCCTCCAGGGCTTTCTCAAGAGTTCGTCCTCTCCGTCTCTATTTTGGCAGTTTCTTATCTGCAAACCTTTTGCAGAGTCCCCTTCGGCCTTTCTGTGTTCTATGTGTGTGTCTCTCTCAAAACGTAGCTCCTAATATTAGATATATAGGATGCTTTGCGTTTTCCCTAACCGAAAAGGATTTTAGGAGTTAATCTTATATTAATTCCGAAAATAATACAATATCATATATTGTATAATTTTATAAGAAACTAATTAAATAAATAATATTAAATCTGTCCCACAGATTTAATTACCTATTTATTTAACTTTAAATAAAGATGAGACTGAACTATATTTAATTTATTCTCATAAAACAAATTTGAGATATCCTATCAATTTGAATTTCAAATTCAAACATGATAGGGATTTAATTTATCCTTAAAATTAAATCTTATAAATATCTCTTATATGAGATATCCTATCAATTTGAATTTCGAATTCAAACGTGATAGAGATTTAATTTATCCTTATTAAATTAAATCTTATAAATATCTCTTATATGAGATATCCTATCAATTTGAATTTCGAATTCAAACGTGATAGGGATTTAATTTATCCTTATAAATTAAATCTCATATATCTCATATATAATATATATATATATATATACGAATTTATATATATATGAATATAAATATAAATAAATATATATACATTCACCTGGATCATTCATTGAATCTGGACATTTCTTAGATTCAATGAATCTGGACATCATAGCTCGTGTTGGGCTATTTTATGTGCGACCCTGTAGGCCCATATGAAGTTGGCAGTGGGCCATTTGCTATACTAGCCCACAAGTCGCAAGCGGTCTCTAGCAAGACATAACGACTACCCAAATCATATGAGGATCGATAAACGATGTAACCTTTTATACAACCATATCATGTCCCTTCTGTCACGCGATATTTTGGTCATGGATGAGGCATGGATAATGTCATCCTCCTATTCCCGACCGTTACTTTCTCGATCCCTGAGTAGTCTGACTATAGAAATGGAACTACCTTTCCATTACAGTATGGCCATACATTTCTCAGACTTACTCATCGAGGGGCCCAGTAATATCTCTCCACGAATGTGAGGGACAAATTCCATCTTGACCATTCACATTCCTCCGCATGAAAAACCACTAAGCCCGAATATAGTCTTTATGATCACTCAGTCAAAAGTGACTTTTGACTAGGTCAAAGCTGAGCGTTTTGTCATGTAGGAATCCATGATGATCTCAAGTCAGAGGGCATATTGACATGGTTTGTATATGAGAGAAGCTTATGACGTTACCCATGCAGTTCTCTCATAGCGAGTCGGTCCAACACCCTGTACTCTTACATGTGCTTATGACTTTGATTTATATCTCTATACATTTTCAAAGTCATACTGGTCTTATTTCATCTGTGCTCCCACATAGATGATCGACCAGGGACATTTAGGATAATATCATGAATTATCCAAGGATGGTCATCATAGTAAACATGCAAATAATATGATAACTCAATTAATAAATTCATAAATCAATAATGTTCATAAGACAATGATTGGCCCCTAGGGCACGATTTCCAACAAGTTAATCTTAAACATGGTTGGAGTTCACGAGTCCTAATGAATTATGTGATGAATATGAATGTGTTTAGGACCTTGAAACATCCAAAAACATGTTGGGAAGTGATTGACATAAAGGCTTATTGGTTGGAAAGCTAGGAAGCAAATGCTAAAGATCAAGAGGAAAGCTTAAGTGCAAGGTAGTGAACTTATCTCTTTATGTGCTTGATGTGGTATGCTTATGTGTTGACATGTATATGTTATTGGAATGACGTTGTGACATGATAAATGATGTTGAATGTATTGTGAATAACATGTTTCCATGGCCATGCACTTTATGTAAAAGTATATAGCATGATAGCATGTCACTAATCAAAGAAAGATTAATGAAATTACATATCATGCATTAGCATCCATCTTGCATATTTAAGTGGTAATGTTTGCTACTGAGATTCCCTAGAATCTCACTCTCCCATAACCAACCAATTTAGGTCAAGCATGAAGAAAAGGTATGCATGGAGAAGAGCTAAAGCATGGAAGAAGGAAAGTGAAGTGTTTAAGATTCTAGCATATGCTATGCATTTTTCATGTATGTAAATGCCATGTAAGGTGTCTATTTATGTGATAAACTTGTATGTAATAATTATGGCATATGTACATGATGTATCTGAATGTTAAGAAGCTTATTTGATGGCTTGTGCATGCTGAAACAATTATTGGAAATGAAAGAAAAGAAACTGAAATGGTAAAAACGTAGGTCCTGTAGCAGTTTTGTTGTGGCTTCAGTTTGACCTAGCAAATGAAGGAATTATTTCAAGAAATTTTATGAGCATGTAGTACACATCCATATCTTTAAGTGCATAGGTAGAACGTTTCATTTGGATGTGTATATCAAGAGAAATGATTCTCCAAAGTAAGGGACCAGAATCTGTTTCCAGAGTTTTTGACCAAATGAACAGTAAATTCAACGAATAAACTGTATCAATTGGCTAATCATTTGGTCTAAAACTTATTTTTCCCTTAAATTTTAAGATGTTATCTTCATGTATATTTTTTAACCACTTCATTTCGATTTTTCTAGAATTAATTATGATTTTTCGAAGTTCATTGCGTAATCTGGAATACCATTTGAACAGTAACCCGAGAAAGAGTAAAATTCCAGATTTGGCTAATGGACTTCCAAGGTCTTGTAAGTGGTTCTAAATGCTACTGAATGGTCCCTAAGACGTATAAAAGTAAGGATGTTATAGTCTCAGGGTGTATCTGGACTCAACTAATCATATTTATACCATGTACCACGTTTTTACCCTATCCCAGGTGACCAAAATGTCCTTCATCCATCTCTAGCACAATCTGGGCATCCAGGGGCATTTTCATAATTTCACACTTTTTCTGGACACTAGCCCCTTCTATTGTTGGACTGGTACCCTGGGTTTTGGGCCCTTCTTGGCATCATCATGGGCCTATATGTGAGGTCATTTAGGCTCACATACCGATAAGTTCTATTATCAGATCATGGGTATTATTAAACTCCCGTCAAAATTCATTAATATGTAAATAACTTTTTATACAGAACTTCTTACGGAGTTCTGTCAAATTCATAACATCTGACACTATAGGGCACACTTTCCTGTAATTCCCCCACATATATCTGATGTCCATAGAATCTAATAAAAATTCATATAACTTTTAGACTATCAGATAATTTTCTGCTATATGGAACCCTAATAAAATTTCTGTATCATGCCATATTACCCAGAATGACTTCCTCTATTTACTAATGGAATGTGGGACTGGAATACTTACAGGCAGTTCTAAGCCTTTTTTGGCTGAACTTTTCCATAATTATATTTATGTCCCTAACTTTTTGCTTAATTATATTTAGGTCCCTAAACTTTTAGAAATTACCACTTTTGGCCCAACATTTATTTCTACTTTAACTTTTAGCCTTTAATCTTTTCCAATTTGCGTTTAGGTCCTTCTCTTTCTTTAAGACTTATCTAACCTTGATTATTTCGTCTGATCTTCGTCATAATCCTTTCTAAGCCTCTTTCCACTATCAGTACTATACAAATAGGGAAAATTTAGGATATGACATTTCTACCCCCTTAAAATAAATTTCATCCTCAAAATTTACTCAGCATCTCAGTCAATGATTGGGGGTATCTATCTCTTAAAATAAACATCTTAGCGGAGTACTTTTCATATCCGGAATTCTTCATATCTTTACTATGGTCATTCTTCTATTATGAATCAACTCAATCAGAGTTGAACTCCAGTTCATTCTATTACTTTCTTGCTATGCATATATCTGCATATGGACTTCTCACTATGCTGAACTTGTGAGTAGTGTCCATTTCTTTCATGTCAAACTCCCTCGAATACTACTATATTCTGGAGCTTCTACTAACTATTCACCATATTTCTTAGGGCAATCACTTATTACTCATTTGAGTATCTAGCGAAATTCTCTGAATATCCGCAAACTTTAACTCTCATTCTCATACCATCATACATTCTTATCATCTTTAAAAACTCATCATAGTACAGAGAGATGACTTATATCATTATTCTTTCTTTCATTGCTCAACTGCTAAATAGGAGCACATAGGAGCATATAGGAGCATATACTCTAACATGCATAATGCCTGGCCAACATATTGCAGGACTGTATACCTGCCCATGAATGCAAAGCTCTAACATCGGAGCTCAAGCATTCCTTCTCTTAATATGCACAGCTCTAACACTCGGAGCTTGCATAGCTCTAACACTCAAAGCTTGCACTGCTCTAACATTCAGAGCTTTAGCATATTCTGTAAATATCACATAATATAATGTAACATAAGGCCTGGCATTCTATGCAAGGAGTGGAAGCTCTCAAAGCTCTCATTTGCTCTTTCACATGTAGCTCATCATTCAAATATCTTATCTTTTCTCAAACAGAAGCCTCTCTATCTGTTTACAAAGCTAGTTGTACAGCCGCTTCTCAAGGCATATCTTCTCATTTCGTATCTTTCATGACATAAAATGGCATATCTGGCCAAATCTGGCTATATCATAGTTCACCTTTCAAATCCATTTCAGTTGGACTTGACATAAGGGTTATAGTCTCTTACTGTTCATAACCCTTTCTAGCTTTTCATAGCTCTTTCTGTCATTTTACATAGCTTTGTGCATATATGCCAATTTCTTGTGGCGTTCACATTTTTTCTTTCATCACTTCCCAGGGGGTCACCCATCATTGGACTACCCTTGCCTGAACACGTTTAACTGAAATGTGTAGATAAAAATCTAAAGCACTGGTGATCATTGGCTTTGACCCTGGTACTTTACCATCTTATACCCATCTTATACTATATCTCTTGGGTCTATCTCGCCTTCTAATCTCTTTGTCCTCATCTGGAGGATCTACTTACCTTTATTTTTAGTCTTTATAATATCATCGTAAGGATCTCTTTATTCTCATTTGACCCTTTCTCATATCTTATGTAATATTTCCATAAATCCTTGGGACTCAGGATTAACAACTTTCACTTTGATCATTGAGTTCCTGTTATGCGTAAAAAGATTATGAGTTTAGTCCCTAATAGTAATAAGGCTATCTGAAACTAACATCATGGATACTCTCTCTGTTATGAGTTAACCAACTTGTGAAGCTTCTATGCCTTAACTTTTCCTTGGTATTTGTCCTTCTAAAGAAATATTGTACTTATGGCTCATTACTTTCTTGCTCTAGGCTTGGTCTACTGTGACCCTCGGGATCTACTGCGATCAACCGTAAGCCTTTCAGGATCTAACTGTGACCCCGTGAGCCATACTAGGATCTAACTGCAATCCTCCAAAATCTATTGGATTTCATTGTACTGTATTCTCATCTCTGGAAGACCTAAACTAACGGACAAAGTTACAAGGTTAGTCACTTCCACATAGTTGTTAACTCCACAGATAATTCCCCAAAAATGATCACAGAAGCCAATATTATCTATTAGGACTTGACTCATTTCCTCTATCACTCAGGAACTTCATATACCATTCTCATCTTTATAACTTTATTACATTTAACATTGTAGGGAGCTACACAAGCTGTACCATGCACATATCTGTCATCATCTATTTATCTTATTAGAGGAACTTTACTCTATTGCAAGAGCAATCTAGCTCTATTGCAAAAACATTAACTTATATTACTTAAAAACTGCTCTTTCTTAGAGCTATATCATCTTTCATAACTGTGTCTCATTTCCTTTCATCTATCTTATACCTACTAAAGGGATATGTCCTGAGTATCATAATCATTTATCTGTAGACTCACTACTAATCTTCATCTTTAATCTCATTCTCTATCCCATTGACTATCATAGTCTGATCATAAATTCTCTTTCTATCTTCTGTGAATCAAGTAGCTAACTTTCTAGTTTAGCACTTTGCTATTGCTTCATTCTTGCTAAGTTGAATTATTTAATTACATGTCATAGGGCATGGGAGTAACATAACTTTCTCATGTGGTATACTCTACCCAGTACGTACTGTATAAAGGGAGTATTCATTTATCATAGCATACTCAACATGCACAATATGCAAGTAGATGCAATCAATTAAGCCTTCTCTAGTATGTGTGTCATCACATGACAACTGCAATGAGATGCAAATTCTTATTATAACTTATGGCAACATAAGCCATGCATCATTACATAGTTTGCTCAACTATCCCTCATACTCACATTGCCATTAAGCAATTAACTAGGTAGACTTTAAAACATTTTGTCCCTTTATCACCTTAACTGCTAGGTCTTGATCATCCATTCAGGTACCTGAGTCATTTACTTGTTTCACTTAGGCTGCCACATTACCCTCTTATTAGGGTATAGATTCAACCCTTATTTACTCTTTCTTATATAGGGAATAGGGGAGTCACCTTACCTTTAAATTTGTGGCTACTTTATTTTCTTTAAACCTCATAAACTTCTGTCTCTTAGCTTACATATATCTTTTTCTACTAACCCTCAAACAATTTCTGAGGCAATTTATCTTTAACTTACATCTCCAATATCCTATTTATTTATTTAGGAATCGGAGATAGCTTATCATATCAGGCTATCTTATCATAACATTTCTTATCACCTGTAAGACTTTTATGTCTCTAACCTGAAGGATTTCTATGTCTTTGGCCTCATTGTAATCTATCTATAATCTATAATTGAGTCAGTTATCTTCTTTCAGCTAACTGAGGAAAGGTTTGCCTCCTATCTTTATGCCATTCGAACTTTTAAGTTTCCCCTAATCCTCCTGGATTACTAACAGGCGAGAAAATATCTCTTATTGAGCCTCAAGGTTAATATGAATGAGCTCAATTAAGTATCTATCAAAAGAGTTCTCTTCCCTTAACTCTAACCCTTAACTTCATGCTCACCTTTCTCTAATCAAGAGGAATACTTCTTTTAACCTTTTTGAGAAAAACTTCTCAAGTGAGCGGATCATTCTCCACTCATATGGAGTAACTTCTGTGCCTCTCTGTATCTCTTAACTCTCTCTGTCTATCAATCTCAATCTACTTTGGACTAGACTGTGATTCCTTTCTGGTTTGTCTTTAAATCCTGACTAATTTAAGTCACTTAGATCTCATTCATCATCTAACATTACTATTTCTATTCTCTAGGGCAGAGCATTAGGTTACTATCTCTTTATGATAGAATCCCTTTGCTTTGGGAACATTAACTTTCTATCTATTAACCATCATGTCTTTATCCTCAATCCATGTATTAGACCATTCTTAGGCAAGTCTCATTCTAACTTCTCATTATTCTTTTCTGTAAAGACTAGCTGCACAAAGTCTTTCGTACTGTAGATCAACTCCTAATGATCATATGGAGGATCTACTGTTGAACCTCTTCTTGAACTGATATTTCGTATCTTAGTGCATCGTACAGTCTAGCTTGCCTATACTTTGTGCTAAACCTCTAACTGACAAACTTCAGTGAGGTTAGTATCTTTAGTCTCATGACTTTTGACTTACTATCATCTCATACCAATCCTCTAAAGTATATTAGGTTAATGCCCTCTACTGGATGTCTATTTATGATTCCTGTTATGGCATTGAGGAACTGCAGATAACTAACTGTTCTTAATCTATATCCATCCCTTGTGTAACATCCTACTGATCTTTCTCTATAAAGTCACATATTCTTGGACTTTGGAAATGGACAAGAACTATCATTAACTCTGACTGGATATCTGAATTAGGGGACTATCGTATCCTAATTATCTTAAATCTATCCTCAAACTCTGGTAGAGGAGGAATAATATCTAGTCTACCCATAATCAAGTACCAGTACTTAGCTTCCTCAGCCGTAATCTATCCTCTCATTGGAGGAATAGAACTTACATCAGGGTTAGAGGGCACTCTAATAATCCTCATACTATGTAGAGTCACTAGACTCAATATCATATGGTGCATTCATGGCTTCAGAATGAATCTCTACATCACTTCCAGACTATAGGTTTAAGTCTACATAAATATCTATAGGGTAATCTACTATAGACTTTCCTGAATGATCCCCATACTTTCCTCTGAATTCTCTTCATTGACTGAGGGATGATCAAAGTCTGGATGTACATCATATCCATATATCACTACTAGCCTGGGGTTTCCCTTCTTAACTGAAGCCTCTGACTTAATCTTATGGAATCTCATATCTATTCCTGTAACATTTGCTTAATTAAGCAATGTTAACCATCCCATAACATACCCTAATTTAACAAAATACTTACTATTTAGAGTTACGGTCTGGGAATAATCTCATATTAGTCCATAAATAATCTATTCAGAGCATTTCTTAAGCCAAAATCCTATGCTCTGATACCACAATATAACATCCTTACTTTTATACGTCTTAGGGACCATTTAGTAGCATTTAGAACCACTTACAAGACCTTGGAAGTCCATTAACCAAATCTGGAATTTTACTCTTTTTTGGTTACTGTTCATATGGTATTCTAGATTACGCAATAAACTTCAGAAAATCATAATTAATTCTAGAAAACTCAAAATGAAGTAGTTCAAAAAGCTACATGAAGATAACATATTGAAATTTAAGGTAAAAATAATTTCCAGACCAAATGATTAGCCAATTGATATAGTTTATTCATTGAAGTTTACTGTTTATCTGGTCAAAAACTCTGGAAACAATTTCTGGTCGCTTATTTTGGAAATTCATTTCTCTTAATATACACATCCAAATGAAACGCTCTACATATGAACTTAAAGATCTGTATGTGTACTACATGCTCATAAAATTTCTTGAAATAATTCCTTCATTTGCTAGGTCAAACTGAAGCCACAACAAAACTGTTTCAGGACCTACGTTTTTACCATTTCAGTTTCCTTTCTTTCACTTTCCATAATTGTTCTAGCATACATAAATCATCTCTTTTGCCTTTTCTGAATTCATATACATCACGGGGTTATATAATAATTGTTTCATACAATCTCATCACATAAATAGATACTTTACATGGCTTTGACATACATGGAAAGTGCAAAGCATATGCTAACATCTTAAATACATCACTTTTATTCTTTCATGCTTTAGCTCTTCTCCATGCATACATTATCTATCATGCTTGACCTAAATTGGTTGGTTATAAGAGAGTGAGATTCTAGGGAATCTCAGTAGCAAATATTACCACTTAAATGTTGGAAATCGTGCCCTAGGGGCCAATCATTGTCTTATGAACATTATTGATTTATGAATTTATTAATTGAGTTATCATATTATTTGCATGTTTACTATGATGACCATCCTTGGATAATTCATGATATTATCCTAAATGTCCCTGGTCGATCATCTATGTGGGAGCACAGATGAAATAAGACCAGTATGACTTTGAAGATGTATAGAGATATAAATCAAAGTCATAAGCACATGTAAGAGTACAGGGTGTTGGACCGACCCGCTATGAGAGAACTGCATGGGTAACGTCATAAGCTTCTCTCATATACAAACCATGTCAATATGCCCTTTGACCTGAGATCATCATGGATTCCTACATGACAAAACGCTCAGCTTTGACCTAGTCAAAAGTCACTTTTGACCGAGTGATCATAAAGACTATGTTTGGGCTTAGTGGTTTTTCATGCGGAGGAATGTGAATGGTCAAGATGGAATTTGTCCCTCACATTCGTGGAGAGATATTACTGGGCCCCTCGATGAGTGAGTCTGAGAAATGTATGGCCATACTGTAATGGAAAGGTAGTTCCATTTCTATAGTCAGACTACTCAGGGATCGAGAAAGTAACGGTCGGGAATAGGAGGATGACATTATCCATGCCTCATCCATGACCAAAATATCGCGTGACAGAAGGGACATGATATGGTTGTATAAAAGGTTACATCGTTTATCGATCCTCATATGATTTGGGTAGTTGTTATGTCTTGCTAGAGACCGCTTGCGACTTGTGGGCTAGTATAGCAAATGGCCCACTGCCAACTTCATATGGGCCTACAGGGTCGCACACAAAATAGCCCAACACGAGCTATGATGTCCAGATTCATTGAATCTAAGACATGTCCAGATTCAATGAAAGATCCAGGTGAATGTATATATATATTTATTTATATTTATATTCGTATATATATAAATTCGTATATATATATATTATATATATGAGATATATGAGATTTAATTTATAAGGATAAATCAAATCCCTATCATGTTTGAATTCGAAATTCAAATTGATAGGATATCTCATATAAGAGATATTTATAAGATTTAATTTATAAGGATAAATTAAATCTCTATCACGTTTGAAATTCGAAATTCAAATTGATAGGATATCTCATATAAGAGATATTTATAAGATTTAATTTATAAGGATAAATTAAATCTCTATCACGTTTGAAATTCGAAATTCAAATTGATAGGATATCTCATATAAGAGATATTTATAAGATTTAATTTATAAGGATAAATTAAATCTCTATCACGTTTGAAATTCGAAATTTAAATTGATAGGATATCTCAAATTTGATTTATGGGAATAAATCAAATATAACTCAGTCTCATCTTTATTTAAAGTTAAATAAATAAGTAATTAAATCTGTGGGACGGATTTAATATTATTTTATTTAATTAGTTTCTTATAAAATTATACAATATATGATATTGTATCAATTCGGAATTAATATAAGATTAACTCCAAAATCCAATTAGGTCAGGTGGAAAAACGCATAGCATCCTCTATATCTGATTGGAGGAGCTACGTTTGAAAATAACATAGAACACAAAAGGCCGAACGGAATCTGCAAAAGGTTTGCAGACAAGAAACTGCCGAAATAGAGACGGAGACTTGTGAAAGCCTTGGAGGGACAGGAGACGCTAGCACGTCGTTCGTGGTTGGAACGCTGTTCGTGTGGATACCAGTAGAGGAAGCCGACCTGAGGCGTCGATTTCTTGCGATCAGAAAGAGATCACCACCCACGTAGAGAAGCTGTGAAATTCGCTGAGCAACACTAAGGGTAAGGATTCTTTCCACTTGACTTAAACACATACGGCAGATCCTGGCAAGGAATGGAAAATTTTTAAAGTTTATTTCCGCTGCGTGTCTTCCAATTAGTAGCCGATCTCTTTTTGTGTTTAAGTTAGGCTTGATTTGTGATTTATATGATATATGTTATTAGTAGCCGATCATATAATAAGCGTTGTATGTGTGACATATATGGAATCCTTGTTGTGTATGACATAAAAGGAATCTAAAAGGAAATTGAAATCGGTGGTGATGCTTTTTGATTTGATCAATCCGCATAGATGGGGTCTAAGAAAACCGAATTCAAATTTGTGATTATTTGTGAAAACCGAATTCAGATTCGTGATTATTTATGAAACAAAAAAAAAAAAAAAAAAAAAAAAAAAAAAAAAAAAATTTCTTCCGGGGCGCTGCCCCAGAGACCCCGCCCGCTAACCGGCTAGCGGGACAGCCGCCCGCTAACCGGCTAGCGGGACCGCCGTAGCTACCTGTTCGTAGCGCAACATAACCGTAACATATGTTACTTTGTAAATGTTTTTTGCCCTTCGATTAGATCTGAATATTGATTCTTGAATGTTTGGGTATGGTGAACAATATGGCTCTAGATTGCAAGTGTTGTAATTTTTTAAAAAAATACGGCCTGCGTGTCGTGCCTTCCTCTATATACTCTCAATGTACCTTCTCCTCTCATCTCACTCCCCTCAAATGTTAAAAGAGGTTTCTATATGTAATTTCTCTTTTCTTACTAGAGAGCTCCTCTCATTGGCTTGAGGGGACTTAGGATAGGTGAGCCATATTGTATCACGTTTGAATTATGCATCTTATGATTAGATCAGCACATGCATATTACTTGTATGAGATACGAACTGAGAAACATGCGTTTTATAAACCAGATAGTTAAATTAGGCCCTCTAAAAGAAATCTTAAGTCATAATGCTGTCAATTTATGAACACTTGTCAAAACCTTGATCGCTCAATTGTGGACTCCACCAAAGTGGGTGCTTTTGAGTTATCTTGGGGAGATAAGCAAAGAGTAATGGTGCTACTCTCATAGGTTCATTATTGTTTGACTTAATTGAGATTAACAAAACGGTTTTGGATCTCAAGGCATTAGATGGGATTAGAACATGCCAGATCATATGATGATAGGATCCCATGAATATCTAAGAGTTACATTTGATGTAATTGGTAAAGGTGTTACCTACCTAAATAACTTAATCTAAGCGTCCTGCCAAAGCGGACTTAAGTTTGAGCCAAATATGGATCTTAGCCCACTAACTATTGCATTGAGGGTTGTTTATTTAGTGGGAGATTACTAATTACATTGCATATTTTAATTGTAGAATCATGACGACTAGTAATACTGCTACATTATCGCTGCGATCTGTCCTTGAGAAGGACAAACTCAATGGGACAAACTTTCTTGACTGGTTTAGGAACTTGAGAATTGTTCTCAAGCAGGAAAGAAAGGCGCATGTCCTAGATCAACCCATTCCTGAGGAGCCAGCCGCCAATGCTCCCAGAGCTCAGAGAGATGCTTATATGAAGCATAAGGAAGACTCTGTCGATGTGGGATGCTTGATGCTAGCCACCATGGTTCCGGAGCTCCAAAGAGATCTGGAACACATGGAGGCTTATGAGATGATTGTGCATCTCAAGGAAATGTTCCAGCAACAGGCAAGGCAAGAGAGGTATGAGACCACTAAGGCCTTACATTCCTGCAAGATGGCTGAAGGTGCATCAGTCAGTGCTCATGTCTTAAAGATGAAAGGGTACATTGATCACCTTGAACGGCTTGGATTTCCCATGAGCCAGGAGTTAGCTACAGATTTGATCTTAAACTCACTCCCGGAAAGTTATGACCAGTTTGTTATGAACTACAACATGAACAACATGGAGAAATCTATTTCTGAACTGCATGGGATGCTTAAAACTGCTGAGCCGAGTCTTAAGAAGAAACCCAGTAGTGTTTTGATGGTTCAGAAAGGAAAGGGTACGAAAAAGAAAGGCAAAGGCAAGGGGAAGGGTCATGGCTCATCAGGTAAGACCAAAGAGTCAGGCAAGCCCGAAACCAAGCCTACACCAAAGAAGGCAAAGCCTCCGAAGGAAGGAGTCTGCTTCTTCTGCAATGAACCGGGTCATTGGAAGAGGAATTGCAAACTCTACCTCGAAGATCTGAAAAAGAACAAGAAGGATAGCGGGGCTATCGCTTCAGGTATTTATGTTATAGACATTCATCTTTCTACTTCCACCTCATGGGTATTAGATACTGCATGTGGTTCTCACATTTGTACGAATGTGCAGGGACTAAAGGACAGTAGGAAGCTGAAAAGGGGTGAAGTTGACCTACGAGTTGGAAACAGAGCAAGGGTTGCTGCGTTAGCTGTAGGCACTTATGAATTAGTTCTGCCCACTGGGCTTTTGTTAGTTTTGAACAATTGCTATTATGTTCCTGCTTTAAGTAGTAACATTGTTTCACTTTCTTATTTGGATAAGGAAGGTTTCACTTCCATTGCTGGGAATAGTAGATGTTCTATTTATCGTAATGATGTTTTCTATGCTCATGGTGATTTGCATGTTGATCATTACATATTAAATTTGGAACAACCCAATCATGGAAATATCTATAACATAACCGCCAAAAGGGTCAAACCAAACGATTTGAATCCCACATACCTCTGGCACTGTCGTCTGGGCCACATAAATGAGAAACGCATTTCCAAACTCCATCAAGATGGATTTCTAAACTCATTTGATTTTGAATCATATGACACTTGCGAGTCTTGCTTGTTAGGAAAGATGACAAAGTCACCTTTCACTGGGCACAGTGAGAGGGCCACTGATTTATTGGGCCTCATACATACAGATGTGTGTGGACCGATGAACACAAATGCCAGAGGAGGTTATTCGTACTTCATAACATTCATAGATGATTTCAGCAGATATGGGTACATCTATCTAATGAAACATAAATCTGAATCTTTTGAAAAGTTCAAGATATTTCAAAATGAAGTACAAAACCAGCTTGGCAAAACAATTAAAGCCCTTCGATCTGATCGGGGTGGTGAATATTTGAGCCAAGAGTTCATAGATCATCTTAGGAATTGTGGGACACTCTCACAATTGACTCCTCCAGGGACACCACAATGGAATGGCGTTTCTGAACGGAGAAATCGAACACTATTAGATATGGTTCGATCCATGATGAGTCGAACAGATCTTCCACCCTCCTTTTGGGGCTATGCCCTAGAAACAGCTGCGTTCACACTAAATCGTGTTCCATCTAAGGCAATCGAAAAGACTCCGTATGAGATATGGACTGGGAGGACGCCTAGTTTATCTTTCCTCAAGATTTGGGGATGCGAGGTCTATGTTAAGCAACAAGCCTCAGACAAATTAGCGCCCAAATCCTCAAAATGCCTTTTTGTGGGATATCCTAAGGAAACCAAGGGATATTACGTCTACAACCCTGCTGATAACAAAGTGTTTGTTGTCAGAAATGGTACCTTTCTTGAACGAGAATTTATCTCTAAAAGAACCAGTGGGAGTAAGGTACAACTCGAAGAAGTTCGAGAGCTACAAGACACCACAGAACTGCAGATGGAAAATAGAGAAGACTCACAACAAGTTGTTGAGACTCCTCAAGTCACGCAAGGTCCACGAAAGTCTAATAGGACACGACTTCAGCCTCAGAGATATGGATTTCTGATTTCTGATAGTCGTGATGTGTTGCTCATTGAGCATAATGAGCCGACTACCTATCGAGAAGCTATAGTGGGACCAAACTCCGAAAAATGGCTTAGTGCCATGAAGTCTGAGATGCAATCCATGTACGACAATCAGGTTTGGACCTTAGTCGACCCGCCTGAAGGTGTAAAAACCGTCGGGTGCAAGTGGGTTTTCAAAGAGAAAACTGACATGGATGGCAATGTAAATGTCTTCAAGGCACGACTGGTTGCAAAAGGTTTTACTCAAACTCATGGTGTGGACTATGATGAGACCTTTTCCCCAGTAGCAATGGCCAAATCAATCAGAATCCTCTTTGCTATTGCAGCATATTATGACTATGAAATATGGCAGATGGACGTCAAGACAGCCTTCCTTAATGGAAAGCTCCTTGAGGACGTGTACATGACACAACCTGAAGGGTTTGTGCGTTCCGAGGACTCTGGTAAAGTGTGCAAGCTTCAAAGGTCCATTTATGGACTAAAGCAAGCCTCTCGGAGTTGGAATCATCGTTTTGATGAAGTAATCAAAGAGTTTGGATTTCTTCAAAACATTGATGAACCTTGTGTGTACAAGAAGGTTAGTGGGAGCACAGTTGTGTTTTTAGTACTCTATGTCGATGACATCCTACTTATTGGGAATGACATTCCTACCTTGCAGATTGTCAAGTCTTGGTTAGGAAAGTCTTTCTCGATGAAAGACTTGGGTGAAGCCACCTACATCCTAGGAATCAGGATCTATAGAGATAGATCTAAAAGACTTCTAGGACTCAGTCAGAGTACATACATAGACAAAATACTGCATAGGTTCAGTATGCACGAATCAAAGAGGGGTTTCATACCCATGTCTCATGGTACTCACCTCAGCAAAGATCTGTGTCCTAGTACATCTGATCAGCGAGGTCGCATGAGTAAGGTTCCATATGCCTCGGCCATAGGATCTATCATGTACGCCATGTTATGTACTCGACCGGATGTCTCGTTTGCCTTAAGTATGACTAGCAGATACCAACAGGACCCTGGTGAGGGCCATTGGACTGCTGTCAAGAATATCCTTAAGTACTTAAGAAGGACTAAGGACTTATTCTTGGTCTATGGTGGATTGGATGATGAGCTCTGTGTAACTGGTTACACAGATGCGAGTTTCCAAACTGACCAGGACGACCAAAAATCGCAGTCTGGATACATATTCCTCCTCAATAATGGAGCAGTAAGCTGGAAGAGCTCTAAGCAGGGCACTGTAGCAGATTCTGCAACGGAAGCTGAGTATATAGCAGCATCTGATGCAGCTAAGGAAGCCGTTTGGATCAGGAAGTTCATCACAGAACTAGGGGTGATACCTACCATCTCAGATCCAATAACTTTGCTCTGTGACAATAGCGGTGCTATTGCACAGGCCAAAGAGCCTAGGTCACATCAAAGGACCAAGCATATACTCAGGCGATTTCATCTCATCAGAGAAATCAACGATAGAGGTGATATAAAAATATGCAAAGTAGCAGGAGAAGATAATGTTGCTGATCCTCTAACAAAGCCGCTTGTGCAGGCAAAGCATGAGCGTCATGTTAGGTCAATGGGAATTAGTCAAATTAATGATTGTACCTAGTGCAAGTGGGAGGTTGTTGGAAATCGTGCCCTAGGGGCCAATCATTGTCTTATGAACATTATTGATTTATGAATTTATTAATTGAGTTATCATATTATTTGCATGTTTACTATGATGACCATCCTTGGATAATTCATGATATTATCCTAAATGTCCCTGGTCGATCATCTATGTGGGAGCACAGATGAAATAAGACCAGTATGACTTTGAAGATGTATAGAGATATAAATCAAAGTCATAAGCACATGTAAGAGTACAGGGTGTTGGACCGACCCGCTATGAGAGAACTGCATGGGTAACGTCATAAGCTTCTCTCATATACAAACCATGTCAATATGCCCTTTGACCTGAGATCATCATGGATTCCTACATGACAAAACGCTCAGCTTTGACCTAGTCAAAAGTCACTTTTGACCGAGTGATCATAAAGACTATGTTTGGGCTTAGTGGTTTTTCATGCGGAGGAATGTGAATGGTCAAGATGGAATTTGTCCCTCACATTCGTGGAGAGATATTACTGGGCCCCTCGATGAGTGAGTCTGAGAAATGTATGGCCATACTGTAATGGAAAGGTAGTTCCATTTCTATAGTCAGACTACTCAGGGATCGAGAAAGTAACGGTCGGGAATAGGAGGATGACATTATCCATGCCTCATCCATGACCAAAATATCGCGTGACAGAAGGGACATGATATGGTTGTATAAAAGGTTACATCGTTTATCGATCCTCATATGATTTGGGTAGTTGTTATGTCTTGCTAGAGACCGCTTGCGACTTGTGGGCTAGTATAGCAAATGGCCCACTGCCAACTTCATATGGGCCTACAGGGTCGCACACAAAATAGCCCAACACGAGCTATGATGTCCAGATTCATTGAATCTAAGACATGTCCAGATTCAATGAAAGATCCAGGTGAATGTATATATATATTTATTTATATTTATATTCGTATATATATAAATTCGTATATATATATATTATATATATGAGATATATGAGATTTAATTTATAAGGATAAATCAAATCCCTATCATGTTTGAATTCGAAATTCAAATTGATAGGATATCTCATATAAGAGATATTTATAAGATTTAATTTATAAGGATAAATTAAATCTCTATCACGTTTGAAATTCGAAATTCAAATTGATAGGATATCTCATATAAGAGATATTTATAAGATTTAATTTATAAGGATAAATTAAATCTCTATCACGTTTGAAATTCGAAATTCAAATTGATAGGATATCTCATATAAGAGATATTTATAAGATTTAATTTATAAGGATAAATTAAATCTCTATCACGTTTGAAATTCGAAATTTAAATTGATAGGATATCTCAAATTTGATTTATGGGAATAAATCAAATATAACTCAGTCTCATCTTTATTTAAAGTTAAATAAATAAGTAATTAAATCTGTGGGACGGATTTAATATTATTTTATTTAATTAGTTTCTTATAAAATTATACAATATATGATATTGTATCAATTCGGAATTAATATAAGATTAACTCCAAAATCCAATTAGGTCAGGTGGAAAAACGCATAGCATCCTCTATATCTGATTGGAGGAGCTACGTTTGAAAATAACATAGAACACAAAAGGCCGAACGGAATCTGCAAAAGGTTTGCAGACAAGAAACTGCCGAAATAGAGACGGAGACTTGTGAAAGCCTTGGAGGGACAGGAGACGCTAGCACGTCGTTCGTGGTTGGAACGCTGTTCGTGTGGATACCAGTAGAGGAAGCCGACCTGAGGCGTCGATTTCTTGCGATCAGAAAGAGATCACCACCCACGTAGAGAAGCTGTGAAATTCGCTGAGCAACACTAAGGGTAAGGATTCTTTCCACTTGACTTAAACACATACGGCAGATCCTGGCAAGGAATGGAAAATTTTTAAAGTTTATTTCCGCTGCGTGTCTTCCAATTCCTTACATTAAATATGCAAGATGGATACTAATGCATGATATGTAATTTCATTAACTTTCTTTGATTAGTGACATGCCATCATGCTATATACTTTTAGCTAAAGTGCATGGCCATGGAAACATGTTATTCACAATACATTCAACATCATTTATCATGTCACAACGTCATTTAAATATCATATACATGTCAACACATAAGCATACCACATCAAGCACATAAAGAGGTAAGTTCACTACCTTGCACTTAAGCTTTTCTCTTGACCTTTAGCCCTTGCTCCCTAGCTTTCCAACCATGAAGCCTTTATGTCCATCACTTCCCAACATCTTCTTGGATGTTTCATGGTCCTAAACACATTCATATTTATCACATAACACATTAGGACTCATGAACTCCAACCATGTTCAAGACTAACTTTGTTACACTCTTTATTGTCATAACTTTCTCTAATTTTCACTAATCCACTTGGCTCTTGAACCAATTGAAGTCTTGACTTTACCCTACACAATTTCATCTTTTGAATCCATTTACGAGCTTAGAATCATGAAATTCCAGCTCCTTCATGGCCTGCTGTACAGAACTGAACATAAGCATACAATTCTTTCAAAAATTCTCATTTTGATTATAATACTTTCGATACTTGTTTCCCCACTTTACCCCACACAACTTTTCATTTTAAAACCATTGGAACCATCAAAATCATGAAATTCTAATTACTGTTCATGCGAGTGAACAGTACCCGTAAGGAATCTCAAAGACTACAACCTTGAGATTTTAATGTTTCCAAGGTTCAAAACCTTTCCAGTCCTACACAAAATCATCATACAAACTCAATGGAAGCATTAAATCATTGAAATTCAATTTCCTTCCCTCATGAACAGTGCAGACCGAACAAGGCACACCATGGCAAAGTCAAGAATATCAATTTGATTCAACAACCAATCACTTAACTAGCTTGTTTAAGTTTCAATCATATGGTTCTAACTTTAATTTCTTCTTTCCCCTTTCCTTTAAGGTCTTTGGGCAGCACCACCCCTTAGAGAAAAATCAACTTTTCTCCCATTAAAACCCTAAGTTCAAGCTCCCAAATCAAAGGAAAATAAGCTAGGAGAGATTGCTTACCTTTAATCTCTAGCTTGTTTGAACTTTGGAACCTTGTATCTTCTTTGTCTTGGCTTGAGTTTTTATTTTGCAAGAGTTTTTATTTATAGCCAAAATCCAAGAAAAATCAATGGCCAAGATTGATTTGGTTACTATTTGATCTAAAGGCTCACATTTAATCTTGGATTTTACTTTTTCATAAAAGAATAATTATGACATCATGTGGGACAGCTCAAGGGACACCTCAAGGGGTTATGTGGCATGCTCACCATGCCAGGAAGCTTTTGGAAAAATTCCATTCCAATCCGATACCGATCAGAGCAGTTTCACAACAACCGGACTGTTTTTTGTTCCGAATTTTTCTATAATATACCAAGATATATATTCTGTCTTGGAAATCAATGTATAGGCTTCTCATACCCTTGACATGGTTATACTAGGTATTTATCTGCCATCCATTCCTTGGAAAATGACCAAAATACCCTTGGTGTCCTTTCTTACACTATATTAACCCTAAGGGCATAATCGTCATTTTACCCCTTTTTATACTGCCTTAGGGTATATCTGGACTCAACTAATCATATTTATACCATGTACCACGTTTTTACCCTATCCCAAGTGACCAAAATGCCCTTCATCCATCTCTGGTACAATCTGGGCATCCAGGGGCATTTTAGTAATTTTGCACTTTCACACTTCTACTGATGGACTGGTACCCTGGGTTTTGGGCCCTTCTTGGCGTCATCATGGGCCTATATGTGAGGTCATTTAGGCTCACATACCGATAAGTTCTATTATCGGATCACGAGTATTATCAAACTCCCGTCAAAATTCATTAATATGTAAATAACTTTTTATACAGAACTTCTTACGGAGTTCTGTCAAATTCATAACATCTGACACTATAGGGCACACTTTCCTGTAATTCCCCCACATATATCAGATGTCCATAGAATCTAATAAAAATTCAGATAACTTTTAGACTATCAGATAATTTTCTGCTATATGGAACCCTAATAAAATTTCTGTATCATGCCATATTACCCAGAATGACTTCCTCTATTTACTGATGGAATGTAGGACCGGAATACTTATAGGCCGTTCTAAGCCTTTTCTAGCTGAACTTTTCCATAATTATATTTATGTCCCTAACTTTATGCTTAATTATATTTAGGTCGCTAAACTTTTGGAAATTACCACTTTTGGCCCAACATTTATTTCTACTTTAACTTTTAGCCTTTAATCTTTTCCAATTTGCGTTTAGGTCCTTCTCTTTCTTTAAGACTTATCTAACCTTGATTATTTCATCTTATCTTCGTCATAATCCTTTCTAAGCCTCTTTCCACTATCAGTACTATACAGATAGGGAAAATTTAGGATATGACATTTCTACCCCCTTAAAATAAATTTCGTCCTCAAAATTTACTCAGCATCTCAGTCAATGATTGGGGGTATCTATCTCTTAAAATAAACATCTTAGCGGAGTACTTTTCATATCTGTAATTCTTCATATCTTTACTATGGTCATTCTTCTATTATGAATCAGCTCAATTAGAGTTGAACTCCAGTTCATTCTATTACTTTCTTGCTATACATCTATCTACATATGGACTTCTCACTATGCTGGACTTGTGAGTAGTGTCCATTTCTTTCATGTCAAACTCCCTTGAATACTGCTATATTCTGGAGCTTCTACTAACTATTCATCATATTTCTTAGGGCAATCACTTATTGCTCATTTGAGTATCTAGTGGAATTCTCTGAATATCCGCAAACTTTAACTCTCATTCTAATATCATCATACATTCTTATCATCTTTAAAAACTCATCATAGTGTAGAGAGATGACTTATATCATTATTCTTTCTTTCATTGCTCAAATGCTAAATAGGAGCACATAGGAGCATATAGGAGCATATACTCTAACATGCATAATGCCTGGCCAACATATTACAGGACTGCATACTTGCCCATGAATGCAAAGTTCTAACATCGGAGCTCAAGCATTCCTTCTCTTAATATGCATAGCTCTAACACTCGGAGCTTGCATAGATCATCTATCTCTGGTACAATCTGGGCATCTAGGGGCATTTTTGTAATTTTGCACTTTTTCTGGACACTAGCCCTTTCTACTGATGGACTGGTACCTTGGGTTTTGGGCCCTTCTTGGAGTCATCATGGGCCTATATGTGAGCTCATCTAGTCTCATTTCATCTAGGCTCACATACCGATAAGTTCTATTATCGGATCATGGGTGTTATTAAACTCCAGTCAAAATTCATTAATATGTAAATAACTTTTTATATAGAACTTCCTCCGGAGTCAGATTCATAACATCTGACACTGTAGGACACACTTTCCTGTAATTCCCCCACATATATCTAATATCTATAGAATCTGATAAAAATTCATATAACTTTTAGACTATCAGATAATTTTCTACTGTCTGGAACCCTAATAAAATTTCTGTATCATCCAAATTACCCAGCATAACTTTCTCTATTTACTGATGGAATATGGGACTGAAATACTTACAGGCAGTTGTAAGCCTTTTCTGGCTGAACTTTTCCATAATTATATTTATATCCCTAACTTTTTGCTTAATTACATTTAGGTCCCTAAACTTTTGGAAATTACCACTTTTGGCCCAACATTTATTTCTACTTTAACTTTTGGCCTTTAATCTTTTCCAATTTGCGTTTAGGTCCTTCTCTTTCTTTAAGACTTATCTAACTTTTATTATTTTGTCTGATCTTCGTCATAATCCTTTCAAGTCTCTTTCCACTATCAGTACTATACAGAAAGGGAAAATTTAAGATATGACAATTTCCAACAACCTCCCACTTGCACTAGGTACAATCATTAATTTGACTAATTCCCATTAATCTAACATGATGCTAATACTTTGCCTGCACAAGCGGCTTTATTAGAGGATCAGCAACATTATCTTCTCCTGCTACTTTCCATATTTTTATATCACCTCTATCGTTGATTTTTCTGCTGAGATGAAATCGCCTAAGTATATGCTTGGTCCTTTGATGTGACCTAGGCTCTTTGGCCTATGCAATGGCACCACTATTATCACAGAGCAAAGTTATTGGATCTGAGATGGTAGGTATCACCCCTAGTTCCGTGATGAACTTCCTGATCTAAACGGCTTCCTTAGCTACATCAGATACTGCTATATACTCAGCTTCCATTACAGAATCTGCTACAGTGCCCTGCTTAGAGGTCTTCCAGCTTACTGCTCTATTATTGAGGAGGAATATATATCTAGACTGTGATTTTTGGTCATCCTAGTCAGTTTGGAAACTTGCATATGTGTAACCAGTTACACAGAGTTCGTCATCCAATCCACCATAGACCAAGAATAAGTCCTTAGTCCTTCTTAAGTACTTAAGGATATTCTTAACAGCAGTCTAATGGCCCTCACCAGGGTTCTATTGATATCTGCTAGTCATGCTTAAGGCAAACAAGACATCCGGTCGAGTACATAACATGGCGTACATGATAGATCCTATGGCTAAGGCATATAGAACTTTACTCATGTGACCTCACTGATCAGATGTACTAGGACACATATCTTTGCTGAGGTGACTACCATGAGACATGGGTATGAAACCCCTCTTTGATTCGTGCATACTAAACCTATGTAGTATTTTGTCTATGTATGTACTCTGACTGAGTCCTATAAGTCTTTTAGATCTATCTCTATAGATTATGATTCCTAGGATGTAGGTGGCTTCACCCAGTCTTTCATCGAGAAAGACTTTCCTAACCAAGACTTGACAATCTGCAAGGTAGGAATGTCATTCCTAATAAGTAAGATGTCATCGACATAGAGTACAAAAAACACAATTGTGCTCCCACTAACCTTCTTGTACACGCAAGGTTCATCAATATTTTGAAGAAATCCAAACTCTTTGACTACTTTATCAAAATGATGATTCTAACTTTGAGAGGCTTGCTTCAGTCTATAAATGGACCTTTAAAGCTTGCACACTTTACCAGAGTCCTCAGAATGCACAAACCCTTCAGGTTGTGTCATGTACACATCCTCAAGGAGCTTTCCATTAAGGAAGGCTATCTTGACGTCCATCTGCCATATTTCATAGTCATAATATGCTGCTATGGCATAGAGGATTCTGATTGATTTGGCCATTGCAATTAGGGAAAAGGTCTCATCATAGTCCATACCATGAGTTTGAGTAAATCCTTTTGCAACCAGTCGTGCCTTGAAGACATTTACATTGCCATCCATGTCAGTTTTCTCCTTTAAAACCCACTTGCACCTGACAGTTTTTACACCTTCAGGCGGGTCGACTAAGGTCCAAACCTTATTGTCGTACATGGATTGCATCTCATACTTCATGGCATTAAGCCATTTTTCAGAGTTTGGTCTCACTATAGCTTATCGATAGGTAGTCAGCTCATTATGCTCAATGAGCAAGACATCATGACTATCAGAAATTAGAAATCCATATCTCTGAGGCTGAAGTAGTGTCCTATTAGATTTCTGTCGACCTTGCGTGACTTTAGGAGTCTTAACAACTTGTTGTGAGTCTTCTCTGTTTTTCATCTTCAGTTCTGTGGTGTCTTGTGGCTCTCGAACTTCTTCGAGGTGTACATTACTCCCACTGGTTCTTTTTGAGATAAATTATAGTTCGAGGAAGATACCATTTCTGACAACAAACACTTTGTTATCAGCAGGGTTGTAGACGTAATATACCTTGGTTTCCTTAGGATATCCCATAAAAAGGCACCTTGAGGATTTGGGCGCTAATTTGTCTGAGGCTTGTTACTTAACATAGACCTCGCATCCCCAAATCTTGAGGAAAGACAAACTAGGCGTCCTCCCAGTCCATATCTCATATGGGCCTTAGATGGAACACGATTGAGTGTGAACACAGCTATCTCTAGGGCATGGCCCCAAAAGGAGGGCGGAAGATCTATTCGACTCATCATGGATCGAACCATATCTAATAGTGTTTGATTCCTCCGTTTAGAAACGCCATTCCATTGTGGTGTCCCTGGAGTTGTCAATTGTGAGACTATCCCATAACTCCTAAGATGATCTATGAACTCTTGGCTCAAATATTCACCACCCCGATCAGATCGAAGGGCTTTAATTGTTTTGCCAAGCTGATTTTGTACTTCATTTTGAAATATTTTGAACTTTTTAAAAGATTCAGATTTATGTTTCATCAGATAGATATCCCATATCTACTGAAATCATCTATGAATGTTATGAAGTACGAATAACCTCCTCTAGCATTTGTGTTTATCGGTCCATACACATCTGTATGTGTGAGGCCCAATAAATCAGTAGCCCTCTCACTATGCCCAATGAAAGGTGACTTTGTCATCTTTCATAACAAGCAATACTCGCAAGTGTCATATGATTCAAAATCAAATGAGTTTAGAAATCCATCTTGATGGAGTTTGGAAATGTGTTTCTCATTTATGTGGCCCAGACGATAGTGCCAGAGGTATGTGGGATTCAAATTGTTTAGTTTGACCCTTTTGGCGGTTATGTTATAGATATTTCCATGATTGGGTTGTTCCAAATTTAATATGTAATGATCAATATGCAAATCACCATGAGCATAGAAAATATCATTATGATAAATAGAACATCTACTATTCCCAACAATGGAAGTGAAACCTTCCTTATCCAAATAAGAAAGTGAAACAATGTTACTACTTAAAGCAGGAACATAATAGCAATTGTTCAAAACTAACAAAAGCCTAGTGGGCAGAACTAATTCATAAGTGCCTACTGCTAACGTAGTAACCCTTGCTGTGTTTCCAACTTGTAGGTTAACCTCGCCCTTTTTCAGCTTCCTACTATCCTTTAGTCCCTGCATATTTGTACAAATGTGAGAACCACATGCAGTATCTAATACCCATGAGGTGGAAGTAGAAAGATGAATGTCTATAACATAAATACCTGAAGCGATAGCCCCACTATCCTTCTTGTTCTTTTTTAGATCTTCGAGGTAGAGTTTCCAATTCCTCTTCCAATTACCAGGTTCATTGCAGAAGAAGCAGACTCCTTCCTTCGGAGGCTTTGCCTTCTTTGGTGCAGGCTTGGTTTCAGGCTTGCCTGACTCTTTGGTCTTACCTGATGAGCCATGACCCTTCCCCTTGCTTTTGCCTTTCTTTTTCATACCCTTTCCTTTCTGAACCATCAAAACAGTACTGGGCTTCTTCTTAAGACTGGCTCAACAGTTTTAAGCATCCCAGGCAGTTCAAAAATAGATTTCTCCATGTTATTCATGTTGTAGTTCATGATAAACTGGTCATAACTTTCTGGGAGTGAGTTTAAGATCAAATCCATAGCTAACTCCTGGCTCATGGAAAATCCATGCCTCTCAAGGTGATCAATGTACCCTTTCATCTTTAAGACATGAGTACTGACTGATACACCTTTAGCCATCTTGCAGGAATGTAAGGCCTTAGTAGTCTCATACCTCTCTTGCCTTGCCTGTTGCTGGAATATTTCCTTGAGATGCACAATCATCTCATAAGCATCCATGTGTTCCAGATCTCTTTAGAGCTCTAGAACTATAGTGGCTAGCATCAAGTATCCCACATCGACAGAGTCTTCCTTATGCTTCCTGTAAGCATCTGTCTAAGCTCTAGGAGCATTGGCCGCTGGCTCCTCAGGAATGGATTGATCTAGGACATGCGCCTTTCTTTCCTACTTGAGAACAATTCTCAAGTTCCTAAACCAGTCAAAAAAGTTTGTCCCATTGAGACCCAAAACCATTTTGTTAATCTCAATTAAGTCAAACAATAATAAACATGTGAGAGTAAAATCATTACTCTTGCTTATCTCCCTAAGATAACTCAAAAGGATTGGTGGAGTCCACAATTGAGCGATCGAGGTTTTGACAAGTGTTCATAAATTGACGGCATTATGACTTAAGATTTCATTTAGAGGGCTTAATTTAACTATCTGGTTTATAAGAATGCATGTTTCTCAGTTTATATCTCATACAACTAATATGCATATTTCTGATATAATCATAATATGCATAATTTAAATGTGATATAATATGGCTCACCTATCCTAAGTCACCTCAAGCCAATGAAAGGAGCTCTCTAGTAAGAAGAGGGAAATTACATATAGAAACCTCTTTTAACATTCGAGGGGAGTGAGATGAGAAGAGAAGGTACATTGAGAGTATATATAGGAAGGCACGACACGCAGGCCATATTTAAAAAATTATAACACTTGTAATCTAGAGCCATATTATTCACCATACCCAAGCATTCAAGAATCAACATTCAGATTTAATTGAAGAGCAATTAATGTTTCAAATCTAAAACATTCACAAAATAATATATGGTACGATTATGTTGCGCTACGAATAAGTAGCCACGGCAGTCCAGCTAGGCGGTTAGCGGGCGGAGTCTAGGGGCAGCGCTCTAAGAAAAAAAATTGTTTCATAAATAATCACGAATATAAATTCGGTTTTCTTAGACCCCATCTATGTTAATGGTCAAATCAAAACGTATCACCACCGATTTCACTTCCCTTTTAGATTCCTTTTATGTCATACATAACACGGATCCCTTATATGTCACACATAAAACGCATATTATATGATCGCCTATGACTAACACATATCATATGAATCAACAATCAAGCCAAACTTAAACACAAAATGGCATGGCTCTGATACCACTGTAAGAAATTAGAAGACACGCAGCGGAAATTAACTTAAAAATTTTTTCATTCCTTACCAGGATCTACCGTATGTGTTTAAGTCAAGTGGGAAGAAGCATTACCCTCGGTGTTCCTCAGTGACTTCCACAGCTTCTGGTCACGATGTTCACAGCATCTCTCTGTGGCTCATGCTCCCTTTCTGATCGTAAGAAGTTGACGACTAAGGTCAGCTTCCTCTACTCGCATCCACACGAACAGCGTTCCAACCACGAACGACGTGCTAGTGTCTCTTGTCCCTCCAGGGCTTTCTCAAGAATCCATCCTCTCTGTCTCTATTTCGACAGTTTCTTATCTGTAAACCTTTTGCAGATTCCCCTTTGGCCTTTATGTGTTCTATGTGTTTTCAAAATGTAGCTCCTAATATCAGATATATAGGATGCTATGCGTTTTTCTCTACCGAATTGAATTTTAGAGTTAATCTTATATTAATTTTGAAATTAATACAATATCATATATTATATAATTTGATAAGAAACTAATTAAATAAATAATATTTATATTAAATCCATCCCACATATTTAATTCACCTATTTATTTAACTTAAAATAAAGATAAGACTGAACTATATTTGATTTATTCTTATAAATCAAATTTGAGATATCATATCAATTTGAATTTAAAATTCAAACGTGATAGAGATTTAATTTATCCTTATAAATTAAAACTTATAAATATCTCTTATATGAGATATCCTATAAATTTGAATTTTAAATTCAAACGTGATAGAGATTTAATTTATCCTTATAAATTAAATCTCATATATCTCATATATATAATGTATATATATGAATTTATATATATACTAATATAAATATAAATAAATATATACATCCCCTGGATCATTCATTGAATATGGACATGTCTTAGATTCAATGAATCTGGACATCATAGCTCGTGTTGGGCTATTTTGTGTGTGACCCTGTAGGCCCATATGAAGTTGGCAGTGGGCCATTTGTTATACTGGCCCACAAGCCACAAGTGGTCTCTAGTAAGACATAACGACTACCAAAATCATATGAGGATTGTTAAACGATGTAACCTTTTATACAACTATATCATGTCCCTTGTGTCACGCGATATTTTGGTCATGGATGAGGCATGGATAATGTCATCCTCCTATTCCTGACCGTTACTTTCTCGATCCCTGAGTAGTCTGACTATAGAAATGGAAAACCCTTTCCATTACAGTATGGCCATATATTTCTCACACTCACTCATCGAGGGGTCCAGTAATATCTCTCTACAAATGTGAGGGACAAATTACATCTTGACTATTCACATTCCTCCGCATGAAAAACCACTAAACCCGAATATAGTCTTTATGATCACTGGGTCAAAAGTGACTTTTGACTAGGTCAAAGCTGAGCGTTTGTCATGTAGGAATCCATGATAATCTCAAGTCAAAGGGCATAATGACATGGTTTGTATATGAGAGAAGCTTATGACGTAACCTATGCAACTCTCTCAAAGTAGGTCGGTCTAACACCTTGTACTCTTACATGTGCCTATAACTTTGATTTATATCTCTATACATTTTCAAAGTCATACTGATCTTATTTTATCTCTGCTCCCGCATAGATGACCGACCAGGGACATTTAGGATAAGATCATGAATTATCCAAGGATGGTCATCACAGTAAACATGCAAATAATATGATAACACAATTAATAAATTCATAAATCAATAATATTTATAAGACAATGATTGGCCCCTAGGGCACGATTTTCAACAAAAAGATGTTAATTTTTTACTTTGATGATTGACTCTTTGAAATTCTTACTTGTTTCACCTCCTGTTCTTACTGCACATAATTGGGATTTGCCTTTTGAACTGTCTTATGATGCTTCTAAGTTTGTAGTGGGTCCTATGCTTGGTCAGAGGGAGGACAAGTGATCTAGAGTGATAGCCTATGCCTCCAAGATACTTGACTCTGCTCAAGTGAATTATACCACAACAGAGAACAAAATCTTTGCTATAATATTTGCTATAGATAAGTTTATATAGTATCTAATAAACTCTCAAGTAGTTATTTTTACAGATCATGCAGTGGTGCGTTACATGTTCAAGAAGCCATAGTATAAACCAAGACTACTGAGATGGGCTTTATTGCTATAGGAGTTCAACATTGAAATCAGGTATATAGCTGGAGGAGAGAATCATGTGGCTAACCACCTTAGTCAGTTACCTGAAGGAATTGAGGGAGTTGACTACTCTGATCTTACTATTAATCCATTTCCTAATTTTGTACTTTTTACCTTAGCTCTTCAGGAGCCTTGGTACTCTAATATTATTAATTATATTGTCTATAATCTTGTACCTCCTTCTATGTCTAAATTTCAGGTTGATAAGCTAAAGAGGGAGGCGGAGAGGGAGGCAATATACTATATCTAGGATGCTCCAATTCCTTAGAAGTAATATAGTAACTAAATCATCAAACGATATGTTCCTAATAATGAGATTCACTCTATCCTTACCTTTGCACATTCTTTATCTTGTGGGGGCATTTTAGTGCTAATAGGATTTCTATAAAGATTTCAGAATATGGATTTTACTGGCCTACTTTATTCAAAGATACTTGTGTTTTCTGTAAGTCTTGTGATAAGTACCAGAGGTTTGGCAGTCTAGATAGAAAGCATGAAATACCTTTAAGACTGCATTTTTGTGAAATTTTTTATGCCTGGGGAATAGATTTTATGGGTCCTTTTCCTCCGTCATTTAGGTTTTCATATATATTAGTTGTAGTAGACTATGTGTCTAGGTGGGTATAGGTAGTGCCAACCAGGAAAGATGATGCTTCTACTATTGTTAAGTTCTTACATTCTCATATCTTTTATAGGTACGACATTCTGAGAGCAATCATTAGTGACCAAGGAACACATTTCTGCAATAGGACCATCAAGTCTCTACTTGCTAAACATGGAGTTAATCACAAGCTGGCCACTCCTTACCACCCTCAGACAAATAGATTGGCTAAAGTCTCCAATCAGAAAGTGAAGCTGATACTAGAAAAGATTGTAAAACCATCTCGCAAAGATTGGAGTGAAAGTCTTGAGGAGGCATTATGGGCTTACAGGACTGCCTACAAAACCCCTATGTGCATGTCTCCTTTCCGATTGCTCTATGGCAAGTCTTTGTTGGAAATCGTGCCCTAGGGGCCAATCATTGTCTTATGAACATTATTGATTTATGAATTTATTAATTGAGTTATCATATTATTTGCATGTTTACTATGATAACCATCCTTGGATAATTCATTATATTATCCTAAATGTCCCTGGTCGATCATCTATGCGGGAGCACAGATGAAATAAGACCAGTATGACTTTGAAGATGTATAAAGATATAAATCAAAGTCATAAGCACATGTAAGCGTACAAGGTGCTGGACCGACCCGCTATGAGAGAACTGCATGGGTAACGTCATAAGCTTCTCTCATATACAAACCATGTCAATACGCCCTTTGACCTGAGATCATCATGGATTCCTACATGACAAAACGCTCAGCTTTGACCTAGTCAAAAGTCACTTTTGACCGAGTGATCATAAAGACTATGTTCGGCCTTAGTGGTTTTTCATGCGGAGGAATGTGACTGGTCAAGATGGAATTTGTCCCTCACATTCGTGGAGAGATATTACTGGGCCCCTCGATGAGTGAGTCTGAGAAATGTATGGCCATACTGTAATGGAAAGGTAGTTTCATTTCTATAGTCAGACTACTCAGGGATAGAGAAAGTAACAGTCGGGAATAGGAGGATGACATTATCCATGCCTCATCTATGACCAAAATATCGCGTGATAGAAGGGACATGATATGGTTGTATAAAAGGTTACATCGTTTATCGATCCTCATATGATTTGGGTAGTCGTTATGTCTTGCTAGAGACCGCTTGCGACTTGTGGGCTAGTATAGCAAATGGCCCACTGCCAACTTCATATGGGCCTACAGGGTCGCACACAAAATAGCCCAACACGAGCTATGATGTCTAGATTCATTGAATCTAAGACATGTCCAGATTCAATGAATGATCCAGGTGAATGTATATATATTTATTTATATTTATATTCGTATATATATAAATTCGTATATATATATATTATATATATGAGATATATGAGATTTAATTTATAAGGATAAATTAAATCCCTATCACGTTTGAATTCGAAATTCAAATTGATAGGATATCTCATATAAGAGATATTTATAAGATTTAATTTATAAGGATAAATTAAATCTCTATCACGTTTGAATTCGAAATTCAAATTGATAGGATATCTCATATAAGAGATATTTATAAGATTTAATTTTAAGGATAAATTAAATCCCTATCATGTTTGAATTTGAAATTCAAATTGATAGGATATCTCAAATTTGTTTTATGAGAATAAATCAAATATAGTTCAGTCTCATCTTTATTTAAAGTTAAATAAATAGGTAATTAAATCTGTGGGACGGATTTAATATTATTTATTTAATTAGTTTCTTATAAAATTATACAATATATGATATTGTATTATTTTCAGAATTAATATAAGATTAACTCCTAAAATCCTTTTCGGTTAGGGAAAACGCAGAGCATCCTATATATCTAATATTAGGAACTACGTTTTAGAATAGACACACACATAGAACACAGAAAGGCCGAAGGGGACTCTGCAAAAGGTTTGCAGATAAGAAACTGCCGAAATAGAGACGGAGAGGACGAACTCTTGAGAAAGCCCTGGAGGGACAAGAGACGCTAGCACGTCATTCGTGGTTGAAAAGCTGTTCGTGTGGATACCAGTAGAGGAAGTCGACCTGAGTCGTCGACTTCTTGTGATCAGAAAGGGAGCACGAGCCGCAGAGAGAAGCTGTGAACGTCGTGATTGAAAGCTGTGGAAGTCGCTGAGACACACTGAGGGTAATGCTTCTTCCCACTTGACTTAAACACATACGGTAGATCCTGGCAAGGAATGAAGAACTCTTAAGATAATTTTCGCTGCGTGTCTTTCAATTCCTTACAGTGGTATCAGAGCCATGCCGTTTTGTGTTTAAGTTAGGCTTGATCGTTGATTTATATGATATATGTTAGTAGTAGCCGATCATATAATAAGCGTTGTATGTGTGACATATATGGAATCCGTGTTGTGTATGACATAAAAGGAATCTAAAAAGAAATTGAAATCGGTGGTGATGCTTTTTGATTTGATCAATTCGCATAGATGGGGTCTAAGAAAACCGAATTCGAATTTGTGATTATTTGTGAAAACCGAATTCAGATTCGTGATTATTTATGAAACAAAAAATAAAAAAAAAATTTCTTCCGCGGCGCTGCCCCAGAGACCCCGCCCGCTAACCGGCTAGCGGGACAGCCGCCCGCTAACCGGTTAGCGGGACCGCCGTAGTTACCTGTTCGTAGCGCAACATAACCGTAACATATGTTACTTTGTGAATGTTTTAGATTTGAAACATTAATTGCCCTTCGATTAGATCTGAATATTGATTCTTGAATGTTTGGGTATGGTGAACAATATGGCTCTAGATTGCAAGTGTTGTAATTTTTAAATACGGCCTGCGTGTCGTGCCTTCCTCTATATACTGTCAATGTACCTTCTTCTCTCATCTCACTCCCCTCGAATGTTAAAAGAGGTTTCTATATATAATTTCTCTTTTCTTACTAGAGAGCTCCTCTCATTGGCTTGAGGGGACTTAGGATAGGTGAGCCATATTGTATCACGTTTAGATTATGCATATTATGATTATATCAGCGCATGCATATTACTTGTATGAGATACGAATTGAGAAACATGCGTTTTATAAACCAGATAGTTAAATTAGGCCCTCTAAAAGAAATCTTAAGTCATAATGCTGTCAATTTATGAACACTTGTCAAAACCTTGATCACTCAATTGTGGACTCCACCAAAGTGGGTGCTTTTGAGTTATCTTGGGGAGATAAGCAAGAGTAATGGTGCTACTCTCACATGTTTATTATTGTTTGACTTAATTGAGATTAACAAAACGGTTTTGGGTCTCAAGGCATTAGATGGGATTAAAAACATGACAGATCATATGATGATAGAATCCCATAAACATCTAAGAGTTACATTTGATGTAATTGGTAAAGGTGTTACCTACCTAAATAACTTAATTTAAGCATCCTGCCAAAGCGGACTTAAGTTTGAGCCAAATATGGATCTTAGCCCACTAACTATTGCATTGAGGGTTGTTTATTTAGTGGGAGATTGCTAATTGAATTGCATATTTTAATTGTAGAATCATGACGACTAGTAATACTGCTACATTATCGCTGCGATCTATCCTTGAGAAGGACAAACTCAATGGGACAAACTTTCTTGACTGGTTTAGGAACTTGAGAATTGTTCTCAAGCAGGAAAGAAAGGCGCATGTCCTAGATCAACCCATTCCTGAGGAGCCAGCCGCCAATGCTCCTAGAGCTCAGAGAGATGCTTACACGAAGCATAAGGAAGACTCTATCGATATGGGATACTTAATGCTAGCCACCATGGTTCCAGAGCTCCAAAGAGATCTCGAACACATGGAGGCTTATGAGATGATTGTGCATCTCAAGGAAATGTTCCAGCAACAGGCAAGGCAAGAGAGGTATGAGACCACTAAGGCCTTACATTCCTGCAAGATGGCTGAAGGTGCATCAGTTAGTACTCATGTCTTAAAGATGAAAGGGTACATTGATCACCTTGAAAGGCTTGGATTTCCCATGAGCCAGGAGTTAGCTACGGATTTGATCTTGAACTCACTCCCGGAAAGTTATGACCAGTTTGTCATGAACTACAACATGAACAACATGGAGAAATCTATTTCTGAACTGCATGGGATGCTTAAAACTGCTGAGCTGAGTCTTAAGAAGAAACCCAGTAGTGTTTTGATGGTTCAGAAAGGAAAGGGTACGAAAAATAAAGGCAAAGGCAAGGGGAAGGGTCATGGCTCATCAGGTAAGACCAAAGAGTCAGGCAAGCCCAAAACCAAGTCTGCACCAAAGAAGGCAAAGCCTCCAAAGGAAGGAGTCTGCTTCTTCTGCAATGAATCGGGTCATTGGAAGAGGAATTGCAAACTCTACCTCAAAGATCTGAAAAAGAACAAGAAGGATAGCGGGGCTATCGCTTCAGGTATTTATGTTATAGACATTCATCTTTCTACTTCCACCTCATGGGTATTAGATACTCCATGTGGTTCTCACATTAGTATAAATATGCAGGGACTAAAGGACAGTAGGAAGCTGAAAAAGGGCGAGGTTGACCTACGAGTTGGAAACAGAGTAAGGGTTGCTGCGTTAGCTGTAGGAACTTATGAATTAGTTCTGCCCACTGGGCTTTTGTTAGTTTTGAACAATTGCTATTATGTTCCTGCTTTAAGTAGTAACATTATTTCACTTTCTTATTTGGATAAGGAAGGTTTCACTTCCATTGCTGGGAATAGTAGATGTTCTATTTATCGTAATGATGTTTTCTATGCTCATGGTGATTTGCATGTTGATCATTACATATTAAATTTGGAATAACCCAATCATGAAAATATCTATAACATAACCGCCAAAAGGGTCAAACCAAACGATTTGAATCCCACATACCTCTGGCACTGTCGTCTGGGCCACATAAATGAGAAACGCATTTTCAAACTCCATCAAGATGGATTTCTAAACTCATTTGATTTTGAATCATATGACACTTACGAGTCTTGCTTGTTAGGAAAGATGACAAAGTCACCTTTCACTGGGCACAGTGAGAGAGCCACTGATTTATTGGGCCTCATACATACAGATGTGTGTGGACCGATGAACACAAATGCCAGAGGAGGTTATTCATACTTCATAACATTTATAGATGATTTTAGCAAATATGGGTACATCTATCTGATGAAACATAAATCTGAATCTTTTGAAAAGTTCAAAATATTTCAAAATGAAGTACAAAACTAGCTTGGCAAAACAATTAAAGCCCTTCGATCTGATCGGGGTGGTGAATATTTGAGCCAAGAGTTCGTAGATCATCTTAGGAGTTGTGGGATACTCTCACAATTGACTCCTCCAGGGACACCACAATGGAATGACGTTTCTGAATGGAGGAATCGAACACTATTAGATATGGTTCAATCCATGATGAGTCTAACAGATCTTCCGCCCTCCTTTTGGGGCCATGCCCTAGAGACAGCTGCGTTCACACTCAATCGTGTTCCATCTAAGGCAATCGAAAAGACTCCGTATGAGATATGGACTGGGAGGACGCCTAGTTTGTCTTTCCTCAAGATTTGGGGATGCGAGGTCTATGTTAAGCAACAAGCCTCAGACAAATTAGCGCCCAAATCCTCAAAATGCCTTTTTGTGGGATATCCTAAGGAAACCAAGGGATATTACGTCTACAACCCTGCTGATAACAAAGTGTTTGTTGTCAGAAATGGTATCTTTCTTGAACGAGAATTTATCTCTAAAAGAACCAGTGGGAGTAAGGTACAACTCGAAGAAGTTTGAGAGCTACAAGACACCACAGAACTGCAGATGGAAAATAGAGAAGACTCACAACAAGTTGTTGAGACTCCTCAAGTCACGCAAGGTCCACGTAAATCTAATAGGATACGACTTCAGCCTCAGAGATATGGATTTCTTATTTCTGATAGTCGTGATGTGTTGCTCAATGAGCATAATGAGCCGACTACCTATCGAGAAGCTATAGTGGGACCAAACTCTGAAAAATAGCTTAGTGCCATGAAGTTTGAGATGCAATCCATGTACGACAATCAGGTTTGGACCTTAGTCGACCCGCCTGAAGGTGTAAAAACCGTCGGGAGCAAGTGGGTTTTCAAAGAGAAAACTGACATGGATGGCAATGTAAATGTCTTCAATGCACGACTGGTTGCAAAAGGTTTTACTCGAACTCATGGTGTGGACTATGATGAGACCTTTTCCCCAGTAGCAATGGCCAAATCAATCAGAATCCTCTTTGCTATTGCGGCATATTATGACTATGAAATATGGCAGATGGACGTCAAGACAGCCTTCCTTAATGGAAAGCTCCTTGAGGATGTGTACATGACATAACCTGAAGGGTTTGTGCATTCCGAGGACTCTGGTAAAGTGTGCAAGCTTCAAAAGTCTATTTATGGACTAAAGCAAGCCTCTCGGAGTTGGAATCATCGTTTTGATGAAGTAATCAAAGAGTTTGGATTTCTTCAAAACATTGATGAACCTTGTGTGTACAAGAAGGTTAGTGGGAGCACAGTTGTGTTTTTGGTACTCTATGTCGATGACATCCTACTTATTGGGAATGACATTCCTACCTTGCAGATTGTCAAGTCTTGGTTAGGAAAGTCTTTCTCGATAAAAGACTTGGGTGAAGCCACCTACATCCTAGGAATCAGGATCTATAGAGAAAGATCTAAAAGACTTCTAGGACTCAGTTAGAGTACATACATAGACAAAATACTGCATAGGTTCAGTATGCACGAATCAAAGAGGGGTTTCATACCCATGTCTCATGGTACTCACCTCAGCAAAGATCTGTGTCCTAGTACATCTGATCAGCGAGGTCGCATGAGTAAGGTTCCATATGCCTCGACCATAGGATCTATCATGTACGCCATGTTATGTACTCGACTGGATGTCTCGTTTGCCTTAAGTATGACTAGTAGATACCAACAGGACCCTGGTGAGGGCTATTGGACTGCTGTCAAGAATATCCTTAAGTACTTAAGAAGGACTAAGGACTTATTCTTGGTCTATGGTGGATTGGATGATGAGCTCTGTGTAACTGGTTACACAGATGCGAGTTTCCAAACTGACCAGGACGACCAAAAATCGCAGTCTGGATACATATTCCTCCTCAATAATGGAGCAGTAAGCTAGAAGAGCTCTAAGCAAGGCACTGTAGCAGATTCTGCAATGGAAGCTGAGTATATAGCAGCATCTGATGCAGCTAAGGAAGCCGTTTGGATCAGGAAGTTCATCACAGAACTAGGGGTGATACCTACCATCTAAGATCCAATAACTTTGCTTTGTGACAATAGCGGTGCTATTGCACAGGCCAAAGAGCCTAGGTCACATCAAAGGACCAAGCATATACTCAGGCGATTTCATCTCATCAGAGAAATCAACGATAGAGGTGATATAAAAATATGTAAAGTAGCAGGAGAAGATAATGTTGCTGATCCTCTAACAAAGCCGCTTGTGCAGGCAAAGCATGAGCGTCATGTTAGGTCAATGGGAATTAGTCAAATTAATGATTGTACCTAGTGCAAGTGGGAGGTTGTTAGAAATCGTGCCCTAGGGGCCAATCATTGTCTTATGAACATTATTGATTTATGAATTTATTAATTGAGTTATCATATTATTTACATGTTTACTATGATAACCATCCTTGGATAATTCATTATATTATCCTAAATGTCCCTGGTCGATCATCTATGCGGGAGCACAGATGAAATAAGACCAGTATGACTTTGAAGATGTATAGAGATATAAATCAAAGTCATAAGCACATGTAAGAGTACAAGGTGCTGGACCGACCCGCTATGAGAGAACTGCATGGGTAACGTCATAAGCTTCTCTCATATACAAACCATGTCAATACGCCCTTTGACCTGAGATCATCATGGATTCCTACATGACAAAACGCTCAGCTTTGACCTAGTCAAAAGTCACTTTTGACCGAGTGATCATAAAGACTATGTTCGGCCTTAGTGGTTTTTCATGCGGAGGAATGTGAATGGTCAAGATGGAATTTGTCCCTCACATTCGTGGAGAGATATTACTGGGCCCCTCGATGAGTGAGTCTGAGAAATGTATGGCCATACTGTAATGGAAAGGTAGTTCCATTTCTATAGTCAGACTACTCAGGGATTGAGAAAGTAACGGTCGGGAATAGGAGGATGACATTATCCATGCCTCATCCATGACCAAAATATCGCGTGACAGAGGGGACATGATATGGTTGTATAAAAGGTTACATCGTTTATCGATCCTCATATGATTTGGGTAGTCGTTATGTCTTGCTAGAGACCGCTTGCGACTTGTGGGCTAGTATAGCAAATGGCCCACTGCCAACTTCATATGGGCCTACAGGGTCGCACACAAAATAGCCCAACACGAGCTATGATGTCCAGATTCATTGAATCTAAGACATGTCCAGATTCAATGAATGATCCAGGTGAATGTATATATATTTATTTATATTTATATTCGTATATATATAAATTCGTATATATATATATTATATATATGAGATATATGAGATTTAATTTATAAGGATAAATTAAATCCCTATCACGTTTGAATTCGAAATTCAAATTGATAGGATATCTCATATAAGAGATATTTATAAGATTTAATTTATAAGGATAAATTAAATCTCTATCACGTTTGAATTCGAAATTCAAATTGATAGGATATCTCATATAAGAGATATTTATAAGATTTAATTTATAAGGATAAATTAAATCTCTATCACGTTTGAATTTGAAATTCAAATTGATAGGATATCTCATATAAGAGATATTTATAAGATTTAATTTTAAGGATAAATTAAATCCCTATCATGTTTGAATTTGAAATTCAAATTGATAGGATATCTCAAATTTATTTTATGAGAATAAATCAAATATAGTTCAGTCTCATCTTTATTTAAAGTTAAATAAATAGGTAATTAAATCTGTGGGATGGATTTAATATTATTTATTTAATTAGTTTCTTATAAAATTATACAATATATGATATTGTATTATTTTCAGAATTAATATAAGATTAACTCCTAAAATCCTTTTTGGTTAGGGAAAACGCAGAGCATCCTATATATCTAATATTAGGAACTACGTTTTAGAATAGACACACACATAGAACACAGAAAGGCCGAAGGGGACTCTGCAAAAGGTTTGCAGATAAGAAACTGCAGAAATAGAGACGGAGAGGACGAACTCTTGAGAAAGCCCTGGAGGGACAAGAGACGCTAGCACGTCATTCGTGATTGAAAAGCTGTTCGTGTGGATACGAGTAGAGGAAGTCGACCTGAGTCGTCGACTTCTTGTGATCAGAAAGGGAGCACGAGCCGCAGAGAGAAGCTGTGAACGTCGTGATCAAAAGCTGTGGAAGTTGCTGAGACACACTGAGGGTAATGCTTCTTCCCACTTGACTTAAACACATACGGTAGATCCTGGCAAGGAATGAAAAATTTTTAAGATAATTTCCGCTGCGTGTCTTTCAATTTCTTACAGTCTTTCCCTCTACCTATAGAGATTGAGCACAAATCTTATTAGGCACTCAAGGTATGTGATGCAGACCTTGAATCCTCAATTGAAAACTGAATGGTGTAACTCTAAGAGCTTGAAGAGATTAGACTTGAGTCCTATATGATCACACTATAATTTACAAAGATAAGCTAAAAATGATTCATGACAAACAGATTATGAGGAAATGATCCATAAAGGTGACAAGGTTGTAAAGTTCAAAGCCCTATTGAAGTTAATGCCTGGGAAGTTTGTCACCAAGTGGAGAGCCCTTTCATAGTTACCAAAGTGCATTCTTTTGGTATGGTAGAGCTAGTGGATGAAGCAACGGGTCATATTTCACAAGCTACTAGCCATATGCTTAAACACTACTATGAGAATCAGAGATCCCCTAATTGTACAGTTATTCCTTTCTACCTTTCTCCTTTACTTTCTCTTGTATTGATGGTGATATATGTTTGTTAAGATAGTTAAGAGTAAGTGTGGGGGAGGAGCTACCATAGTAGTTTTAGATTTATTTGCTTTATGTCTTTTAACAATTTCTTAGAATAGGTTGCATTTTAAAGATTTCTTAGTTTTAGGTTATTTTTTCTTTGAATAAATCTCCCCTTTTAGCTCATGACTCTTTAACCATTTTCCTTTCTCCCTTTGATTTATGTTGTAGTGATGCGTTGAGGACCACACATGGTTTAAGTGTGGGGGAGGGATTGCTTTTGTTAATTTGTGTGTTGCCATGCTGCTTGAATTGCCATATTCTGAAAAATTAAAAAAAAATACTTTTTAAGCTAAATTGATTGAGTTTTAACTGTTGTATGTGCGATTTTCTACTGTAGCTCCCACTTTCTACTTGACTTTTGATATCCTTGGGCTTTATTTTTAAATCCTTATTGCTTATGCAAGTGAACATTAGCATGTCTATGTAAGAATGTATTTTGATTTGAATAATTTTTATTCTTAATTGATTAGCATAGTGGAGTGTCTTTGGTGCAGTGTTATTAACCTTGTTTTATAACTTGATCTTAGGGAGAAAACATCTTAGAAAAAGCCTTGTTGGATGGATTTTTGAGCCTAACATTACTTTCTTATCTTGTATGATTTCCACCTAGATTGGTTAATCTCTATAACTTGTCTAGATTATTTTTAAAAGCTGCATTAATACCTAGAATTGTGAGCATGATAGGGGCATCTATTTCTAAACCCTTTCATCTAAACACAAGCCATCTCAATTGACCTTTGCTTACCCTTTTGAGCCCATCACTTTCGTTTCATTCCATTGATCTTGAACAAGTGATTTGTATGAGTTACATTATGTTCTTCATGATTAACTATGCATTATTGAAGTTGCTATATGTATCTTTTTGGGATAGGATTGCCAATATAAAAAGAAAAGACAAAAGGGAGAAAAGAAGTAAAAAAGACAAGAAAGAGAAGAAAATGTACAAAAAAAGCCAATAAAGAAGTTAGAAAAAAGAAAGAAAGAGATAAAGAAAAAAGAGAACAATTGGCAATAAGGAATAAAGTTTGAAATAAGGAATCCTTTAGAAGTTGAAGATTAATGATTGTTGTTCATTTGATAGTCACACTTTAGCTTACTTTGAAATGTTCTTAATACTCATGCATTAACCTTGTTCTATATTTCATTCCATCCATTCATTAGCCTTTCAACAATATTACAACCCAATAAAGTCGCATTGATTATGAATCTATGGTATGTTAGTAGTAGAGATAGTAGAATCTATACAAGTATATGGTATGTACTAATCTAGGTGGATTAAGTGAAAAATTCCTATATTTGAGAGTTGAGTAAGATACATATACCTATAAGAGTTCTATTATGTTTCCCTTCCTCTATCTTGATATGTCTCTTGTGTTACTTGCATTGAAGAATTCTATGACTGTTGATTAATTAGGGATAAAGGTTACTTGAGTTGATTGCATATTCTTGCCTTGTCAGTTTTATGTTTGGTTGCAATGAGTTTAACTGTTGGATTTCCTTTGAATGATATTTTGCCCACGAGTGCAAAAGGCTAAGTGTGGGGGAGTTGACAAAACCATATTTTTATATATTTATTCATATCATTTTAGTGGGCTTTTGTCATTATGTTGTCCTTAATTGTATAATTTGTGCAGTATTTGGATTAATATATCTTACATTGAATTAGTGCTTAACAGGGGTATAATTTTCATATTTTTATTATTTCTCCCAAATAATTATTTTTGGAACAAAGAGTATTACATTATCATTATTTATATTTTATGAATTTAGGAGAAATCAGAATTTACAAGGGAAAAAGACAAGAAAAGCACATTTCAATTTCACAATGACAATTTGGGCATGTGGATATTTAAAAGGATAGATTGGGCAGGAGACCCAATCTATCACTTGTAAATTTGAGTGAAAAGACTAAATGGCCCAAGAAGCATTTGAAGAAAAAGATGAAGAATGAAACTCATAACAGAATGAAGCGAGAGAAAAGGCAGGAGAACACAACTAAATGGCCCTGTTTCCTTCGCTGGTTTATCATAAACCTTACACCTACCAGTCTTTGCTTACTTCATTTTATGTTATCACCAAGATAAGGACTAGATCTTTAGGTTATTGTTGGTAGTTTATCATCAAAGGAATCAGTATCTTCTACATCTAGGGTGGGACATGAATGATGAAAAAAGGCACGGGTTGCTATGATAGTGCCTACGACTAGTGCTTTTGGGAATTTAGATTGAAACATCCTCATTTTCATATGTCTTAGGGATCAAATGGTAGCATCTGGAACCACTTCTAAGGCTATTGAAGTAAATTACTCAATCTAGAATTTTACTCTTATAGAGTACTGTTTACTATGTAAATTCCAGTGGAGTGACCTGACTTCAAAAAATCATAACTAATTATAGAAAAATTGAAATGGAGTAGTTCAAATTGCTAAATGAAGCTAACTTAATGCTATTTTAGTGAAAAATAACTTGTTGACCACGCCTTAACTAGGTCAACGTCAACAAATATCTGAAGTTTACTATTTATCCTACGTTTTCCCCTGATTTCAACATTTTGGTCCCAACTTTGCACTATCCAATCCCTAGCTTCTCTCCATACTTCTTCAATCCTTTCTCATCATAACCTATGGATTGGGATTACATGGAAGGGGTAAGAGTTTTGGGGAAATCTCAATAGCAAACAGAAACCATACAATGTATGCAACTATATGCTTGATGTTACTATGTGTGTACTTAATGATCATGCTTGCATCATGATAACATACATGCTTCCATCTTACTTAACTATAACATATAGCCATAGAATAAAAAGAAATAGAGCATTACTTAATCATACATGCTTCACATCATCAAGGTAAGAAAACATCACATAAAACATCCAAGTAGTATAAGCATACAAGTAGGTAAGTTTACTACCTGGCGTGTAGCCTTTCCTTCCATCTCTTAGCCTTATCTCTAAGGTCCCTTCTTCTCATAAGTCAGAGCCTCATTCCTAAGCTCTGCCCAATTCCCAAGCTCCTTGGACTGCTCCTGGTTCTGCCAGAACTCCTTCCTTTATTTCTCTTCCTTCCTTTCTTTCTCTCTTTCTCTCTTCTTTCTCGGCTCTTGGCCGTGCACAACATGAAGGGAGGGTGGCCTATTTATAGGTGAGTGGAGATGGAATGAATGGATCAGATGAATCATGATAAATGGCCCAATTGGTAGGGCCCTTGGGACACCACACCAGCTAACTCAGCCTCTCCAGAGAATTCCAGAGCCTTTTCCTGGAATGAACGGCCGAGATTGTGCCACGTGTCCTTTTACTTTTTCTCCTTTTTCTAATCTCATGACATATGTCCTTAAATTTCTTTTTTTCCTGTAATCATGCATGTGGCACCTTGTAGGTCCCATGAGGACACCTTTCATGCCACCTCATGGTCTAAAGTCATATCTGATCACTTTTCCCAGTTCTATCCTTAACCGGGTAACCTTACTTTATGGAAAAGCACTAAAATATTATTTTAATGTCTCTTAAACCCCATAATCCTTAGGCTTATGTTTTTAGGCCTTTAAATGTCATCTTGGGTTTCTAACCAAGCCCAAGCACTCTGGTGGCTCAGTTCCCAATAAATCCCTCTTACTTTTCCATTATGCCCATAAGGACTTTCACTATTTACGCTTTAGTCCTTGAATTTTCACTTTCTTACAATTTAGTCCCTAAACATCATTTGTATACTTTTAGGACTTCTGCACAATAGGGTCTAGTAGCCTACCTTTTTCAAGCTACATACTAGGCTTCTAGGCCTAAAAATTAGGATATGACATTTCTCTTCCCCTTAAAATAAATTTCATCCTCAAAACTTCAGAGTCAAATCTCTATTCATACTTTGATGAATAGTTTCCTATGAGGAGAATGTCCCTTTCATTTCATCACATTTTCTTAAGTTTTTAGCTCTTCTTAACTTTTCTTACTACCTTTCACAACTTTGTGTATTTATGCCAAACTTTTGTGGCATTTATACCTTTTTCATATAACTGCATTATATCTTTACTCTATCTTAGACCCACTTCTCTGGGTCTCGCTAGCCTTTCAATCTCTTTATCCTTATCTGAAGGATTTATCTACTCATACTTTTCCATTCTCAAAATATATGGGGTTCTCTTCTCTATTCCTCAAGCATACTTCTACAAAAAAATTTTAATTTAAGCACTCAAACTTGAACTTGTACTCCATCTTCATAAGGGTAAACTAAGTTCAGTCTGTATATAATATAGTCTATAAGTTTTATAAATGAGTTAATCAACTCGTGAAGCTCCTTAACTTAACTTCGTCTTTGGTACTCATCTTTCCAGAGAGATACTGTACTATTCTCATTTCTCCATAGATCTTTACTTTCCTTAGGCTAGGTCTAACTACCCCTCGGGATCTAACTGCGATCAACTGTAAGCCTCTTCAGAATCTAACTGCACTCTGAAGCTGTTAGGATTTAACTATGATCCTTGAGCCATGCTAGGATCTAACTATGATCCTCTAGAATCCTCTGTGATTTTGTTGTACTATATCTTCTTTGAAATATCTCATCCAACAGACTAAGTTATAAGGTTAACTGCTTCCACTTGTTGATAACTTAATAAAAATGTTTAAAATACATTCAGTAGCCCATATTATTTACCAAGACTTTACTTATTTTCCCTCTTACTTAAGAGTTCCTTCTCATCTGTCTTACTCTATTGTGGTATACCAATTATGGTCTAACCACCTTCCATTACATTCTATTGCTATGGCCTTATCATAATTTCTCATTTCCATCTGTTCTCTAACTGTGAGCCATTAAACTATACTCTAACTGTGACCAATCTGTATCAGATCTAACTTTTATCTGAAGAATGATCTAAACTCATCTGAATCTAGCTCTATTTGAGAGCCATCTATTTCATATCCAACTCTTATCTAAATAGTGATATGAAAACAATCTCTTTACTACTATCTCTTACTCTTTCTGTATACCATTTCTTTTAACAGAGTTATAACACTACCACCTTCTTGGTACTTGATGTAACCCTAACATAAGAAATGGCCCTAAGTACTGTATTCACAAGTCTGTAGAAATACCTGAGTAACCCTAATCATACTATAACAACTGTCCCACTTACTGAGACTGTTTATCATCCTGGGTACATTCTTATTACATATCATATGGTATGGGAGCAACATAACTTTCTTATCTCATCATAAACTCTACCCTGCATGTACTGTATGAGTGGAGTATTCATAGCATACTCTAATATGTGTGTCATCATATAATAACTGCAAGGAGATGCAACTTCTCATCATAACTTATGGCAACATAAGCCATATCATCATCACCACATAAATTTGCTCAACTATCCATCATTCGTACACTGCAATTGAATAATTAACTAATTAAACTTTAAAACATTCTTTCCTCTACCACATCATCTGCCAGATTCCAAACATTTATTTAGGAATCTAAAATATCTACTCATTTAACTTAGGTTGCCACATTATCCTCTTACTAGGGTATAGACTCAACCTTTCATTACCTTTTCTTACATAAGGAATAGGGGAGTCACTCTATCTTTGAAATTGTGGCTACCCTTCTCTCTTTATACATCATAAACTTCTTTCTTTGTAACACAGACTTCAATCTGTGAGCTAACTTCTTAGTCATTCAACTCTCAACTATCTCTTAACTCTTCCTTTCTATCAATCTCAGTCTACTCTGGACTAGACTGTAGTTCCTCTATCTTGGGAACATCAACTATCTATCTATTAATCATCTTGTCTCTAACTTTTGATTCTTTTGCTCAGGAAACACTAGCTAAACAAATTCTTTCATATGTATATCTACTCACATAGAGGATCTACTATTGAACATTGTCTTAAACTAATTTTTTATATCTCCTAACTTTATACTATCTGGCTTCATTATGCTTTGTACCAATCCTCTAGTTGATTAACTTTAACCAGGTTGGTACCTTCATTATCATCGTCACTGTAACGTCTGGCAGCTTCCCTTGACCTGGGACTGGTAGCTTATGTCTCTATCCATAGAGAAAACTACTCCCAGATGTTATCCTACTTAGTCCAACCATATCGTGTTAAGAAACATGAGACCTTGGTGGTAACGGCTAACTAAGACTAACTACTTCCTTGAAGATTACCCTGTACCGCTGTAAAGTATGGGGTACTGTCTTATCTATATGGGTATCACTGTCTCTAAGTAGTGAACACCATCCCCATATCTTCTACTAGGGGAGAACCTCTTAGTTCAAATCTCTAATTATACTAGAGCATCACTGAGCCAAAACCTTCTGTTCTGTGCCATAATCTTATGCTCTGTACTAGAACCCTCTTGATTCTATACTAGAACCTTATGCTCTAAGCCAGAATCATTTTGCTCTGATATCAAAATGAAACATCATCATTTTCATATGTCTTAGGGACCAAATGGTAGCATCTGGAACCACTTCTAAGGCTATTGAAGTCAAATTACTCAATCTGGAATTTTACTCTTAGCGAGTACTGTTCACTATGTAAATTTTAGGGGAGTAACCTGACTTCCAAAAATCATAACTAATTCTAGAAAACTTGAAATAAAGTGGTTCAAATTGCTACACAAAGCTAACATAATGCTATTTCAAAGAAAAATAACTTGTTGATCACGCCTTGACCAGGTCAACGTCAGCAAACATTTGAAGTTTACTATTCATCTTGCGTTTTTCCCTGATTTCAGCATTTTGGTCCCAACTTTGCACTATCCAATTCCTAGCTTCTCTCCATGCTTCTTCAATCCTTTCTCATCATAAACCTATGGGATTAGGATTACATGAAAGGGGGTGAGATTTATGGGGAAATCTCAGTAGCAAATAGAAACCATACAATGTATGTAACTATATGCTTGATGTTACTATACGTGTACTTAATGATCATGCTTGCATCATGATAACATACATGCTTCCATGTTACTTAATTATAACATATGGCCATAGCATACAAAGAAACAGAGCATTACTTAATCATACATGCTTCACATCATCAAGGTAAGAAAACATCACATAAAACATCCAAGTAGTATGAGCATACAAGTAGGTAAGTTTACTACCTAGCGTGTAGTCTTTTCTTCTAGCTCTTAGCCTTGTCTCTAAGGTCCCTTCTTCTCATAAGTCAGATCCTCATTCCTAAGCTCTGCCCAGTCCACAAGCTCTTTGGACTGCTCCTGGCTCCGCAAGAACTCCTTCCTTTCTTTCTCTTCCTTCCTTTCTTTCTCTCTTTCTCTCTTCTTTCTCTTCTTTCTTGGCTCTTGGCCATGCATAACATGAAGGGAGGGGTGGCCTATTCATAGGTGAGTAGAAGTGGAATGGATAGCTCAGATCAAATTGTGATGAATGGCCCAGATCGCTTAGCTTCCTCAAGAAGCTTTTCCTGCATCATCATGATGACATCATCCTCATTGATGACTCACCATTATGACATCATCCAAGGACACCTCAGGGGGTATGTGGCACAATTGGTGGGGCCCTTAGGACACCACACCAGCTAACTCAGCCTTTTCAGAGAATTCCAGAGCCTTTCCCCGAAATGAACGGCTGAGATTGTGCCACGTGTCCTTGTTACTTTTTCTCCTTTTTCTAATCTCATGACATATGTCCTTAAATTTCTTTTTTTCCTGTAATCATGCATGTGGCACCTTGTGGGTCCCGTGAGGACACCTTTCATTCCACCTCATGGTCTAAAGTCATATCTGATCACTTTTCCCAGTTCTATCCTTAACCGGGTAACCTTACTTTATGGAAAAGTACTAAAATATTATTTTAATATCTCTTAAACCCCATAATCCTTTGGCCTTTAAATGTCATATTGGGTTTCTAGCCAAGTCCAAGCACTCTGGTGGCTTAGTTCCCAAGAAACACCTCTTACTTTTCCATTATGCCCACATGGACTTTCACTATTTACGCTTTAGTCCCTAAATTTTCACTTTCTTACAGTTTAGTCCCTAAACATCATTTATATACTTTTGGAACTTTTACATAACAAGGTCTAGTAGGCTACCTTTTTTAGGTTATATACTAGGCTTTCAGGCCTAAAAATTGGGATATGACATAGATATTATGGGCAAGGCCAATTGGGTTACCTACTTAGGCTCCACTAATATTGCCATTACACTACAAGCTATGGTGAAATTGGATAGTGGGTGGAATTAATTCATCACTTTAAATTCTCATGATTATCCCCTCATCACCCAGGATGGTATGCTGATTCGGTCATCTATGCTTGTGCTTTTCTTTTGCTTTTTTTTTATTAATTTGTGCTATGTACCTTGTGTTTTATTCTTAGATTCACACACAATTTTGATTTAAGTGCACCTATTTTGGACCTTAGAATATCATATTAAATGAAGGCTTAGTTTCTCTAGATTGAATGTTAATGCAAAAAAGCTTGGTCATAAATGCCTGTGTTTTCATTTGGCTTTTGACTTTTCCCAGTCTCCGAGAAAGTGTTTCCATAACTGCTGAGTCTGTGTTGTTTTTGTTAAGAGAATTGTACCATTCTATTTAAGTAATATTATTTGTCTTAATTTTATATTTTTAAGGGTCCTAATTCTAGTTCCAAGTTGAGATTTTGAGTTTCTCCATTATGTGTCATTTTTTGTTGTGTAGTCTAATGTTATTCTTGTTTTCTCCACAATTTTCTATCCTACATGCCTAGAATTTTGCAATTTTGATGGTTAGAGAAGCTGATGCAAATAGAAGAGAAAATAAGTGTGGCCAAAATCTACATACAGAAGCCTTAACTTCATTCTTCGTTGATTAAATTATATGTTATACTTTGTTGACTGAAATATACAAAAATCCTAATAGTTGGTTCCGATAACACTAACATTTGATTTCCACCGTGTGCTTATAGTGGTTCTTCACAAAACCTAAAATTTTAAGTGTTGCTGTTGATTGAAGAATAAAGAAGCCACCTAACTTGTTCAAGCTTGTTCCTTCAGCAAGGTTAATGGGAGATTTTATGTTCCGTGTTAGTGGGTGTGATACCCGCAAAATGCATTTTGCTTTGCTTTTCACATGTTAGAAAGGATTAGAAAATGCAAAGGACCTTGTACAGATTAAACAAGCCACTTTAGCAAGTGGAAAATCTCCTCCTAGACTAGATGCATATACCAGTAACGGTTATTTATGCCCTATCTACAATTGCTCCACTAATGGTATATGAGATAGCAAACAATACTACAATTTAATTATGATAAAGAATATGATATACTGTTATCTAGATTGCTTTAAATTATCTCACAGTGGGTTTTAACAACAATCCCTAGAAAACAAAATGATTCATAAATTTAACCTGTTATAAACATATCTGACTAAAAATGACTACTCTTATAATATAATCTATCATAACTTATAATTGCTTGTACTTAAAGATTTTGTCTCCCCTTTTCCTTTTTTCTCTCATATATGTTTTTTTAACATTTTAGATGTTCATAAAATTGATGTGATTACTGGGAAGACCTATATGGCTGTTATTGAATGGCACCAGAATAAAGGTACTTGAATATGGCAGTAAGGTGCAAATAATTTTGCTGGACATTAGTACAATAAACACTGAAAATTACCCAATGTATTTTCATGGTCATAGCTTTTATGTCATAGGTTATGGCATAGAGAACTATAACCCACAAACTGCATAATTACATGATCACAGTCAGAGTTCCAGTGGGTGGATGGGCATTAATTCCATTCCTTGCTGATAATCCAGGTATAAAAATGTAAAACAACTATCTTATTTGTCTTTTTAGCTATTTGGTTTAACATTTTTGTCATTTTTCTGTGGGGGTACGCTACATGCCTTGTCACATTGAAATACAACAGTCATGGGGACTAGGAATGATGTTTATTGTGAAGAATGGAAAATGAGAGCAAGAATCCTTAGAACACCCTCCCACAGACATGCCACAACTTGATTTGGATAATGTATAGTGTTAATGTTTGCTTGTCATTTGTTCATATGTAATATAAATGCTATCATGGGTAGGATATTTGTTGTAAGTGTCATAAGTTAAGTGGTCAATGTGATCAATGAAATTGTATAGTATGTTATGGCTATTGTAACACCTTACTTTTTGACATCTTAAGGACAAAATAGTAGCATCTGGAACCACTTATATAATCAATGAAGTCAAATTACATAATCTAGAATTTTTGACCACGAGTTACTGTTCATTTGACAAAACCCCAGATAAGTGATGCAACTTTAAAAATTCATAACTAATTGAAAGCTCAAAATAAAGTGGTTCAAGTTGTTATACGAAGTTAACATAATCCTCTTTAAAGGAAAAATATGAATCTGACCAAATGCCATACCCATTAATATAGTATTGGCATGAAAGTTTATTGTTCATTTGGTTAGTTTCACAGTTTCCAAATTTGGTTCCTTAACTTTGAAAAATGCATTATCTTTGTACAAATATCAGAATAAGGCGTTATTGGTACCAAAACAAAGTTCAACATGTCTATTATCATACGTAAAGTCTCATATATTTATCCAAAGGTTAACTATTTTTACCAAGTCTCAACAAAACATAACCAGAGCTAAAATGAGTACTTAATACACACATTACATGTTTCCATACAAAAAGTCTCCTATACAATAAGTATCTATGCATCATAACTTCTTCATTCTCCTTCCTTGCTTCCATAAGATGGTCCTTCTGTGATGGTTGTATCATGGAAGGGGTGAGATTTCAGGGGAAATCTCAGTAGTAAACATAAACCAAACAATGTATGCAACTTAATGCTTGATGCTAACATGTGTTCGCTTAATGATCATGCTTGCATAATGATATCTTTACATGCTTCCATGTTACTTAAATTATAACATATGGCCATAGCATAAAAAGAAACAGAGCATCATTCAATATACATGCATCACATCATCAAAGTAAACATCTAACACATAAAACATCTAAGCAAACAAAGCATACAAGTTAGGTAAGTTTACTACCTTGGAATAGCTCTCCTTTAACCTTTTCTTTCTTGGTCTTTTAGTCTCCTCTTTCACTATGTCAAAGCTTAATCATGGTAGAGTAACACACTTATTACAATCCATACCAATTCAGCTTTGCACCTAGCTCAATAATTTACTTCCATTTTCCTAAACCAATAAACTACTAACTTCGTTTATTTGTGGTTAATTGTCTTGTCCCTTGAATTAATTGGTGCATTAACTATATCCAACACAATTCTACCCAAGAAAAACAAATATGGATTTAGAATTTCAAAATTCTAATGTTTCCTTCAGGTTTAGATAGAAACACAAACAACACATGAAATTTTCCAAGAATTCCTTTTTTTCAATTCCAATGCTTCCAAGACTTTGATCTTACTTAATCCTACACAATTTTTCATATTAAACCCATTATAAACATCAAAATCATGAAATTTCAGTCACTATTCACACGCATGAACAGTAACTGAGAAGTTTTTAATTCTCCCTTTCTCAATTTCAATGTTTCCAAGGTTCCAATCTTATTCAATCCTACACAAAATCATCATATAAATTCAATAGAAGTATTAGATTAGGCTAAAAGTCACATGAATTGGGATTTCAAGGATTACACAATTAATTCAAGCAATAGCCAATAATCCAAGCTTATCTAGGTTAATATTTCATAGTTCTAGCTTGTTTTTCATCTTTCTTGATTTCTGTCCAAATTTGGACAGCATGCTTCTTTGAGGATTATTCCAAAATTCAACTATCAAATCCCTAGTTTCAATCTCCCAAATTGAGGTAAAATAAGTTAGGATAAATTACTTACCTTGCTTCTTAGCTTGTTTGATCACTAGGTCCCTTGAATGCCTCTTAGAATGCTTTAGACTATGTTGAGTTTTGAAATTTGCAAGAACTTCCCCAAGCTTCTTGGCTCTACGTTTTATGAAGGGAAGGGAGGGTATTTATAGAGTAATCTTTGGCACCTTAGGACTAATATACCCTTCCATTTCCTAATTATTACAATGACTTAAACTTAATTCTCATTGGTTGGATTTTAGATTAATTAATCTTAATCATCATTAAACTATTTATTGTTATCTTAATGTAATGAGGCACATGTGATAATCCATTCCTCTTGCTATGCTTGACATGTGCATTAAGGTGGGTCCCACATAGGGTACCTTGAAACATCCTTATTTTCTTACATCTTAGGGACCAAATGGTAGTATCTGGAACCACTTTTAAGGTCATTGAAGTTAAATTATATATTATGGAATTTTACTCTATCGAGTACTGTTCACTGTGCAAATTCCAGAGAAGTGACTTGACTTTAAAAAATCATAAATAATTCTAGAAAAATCGAAATGAAGTGGTCAAATTGCTACAAAAAGCTAACCTAATGTTCTTTCAGGGAAAAATAGCTCATTGACCATGCCTTGACTAAGTCTATACATAGCATAATAATATATTTATTATTATTCTTATCCAGTATAGCTCCACTTAACTCATGCATAACATGGGGTAATACCCTTAATCTGACAATCCCCTAACTTTCTTTATATCCACGGCTAATCTTATCAAGAGAGATATTCTCTATTCTAACTATTAACTTTATAAGAACAATCCTCTAATTTATTAGAACAGGGACTAGAATAAATTACTTACCTTATTCCTAAGCTTGCCAAGTCCCTAAGTTCCTTGAATTGCTCTTAGCTCTACCAGAACTCCTTCCTTTCTTTTTCTTTCTCTCTCTCTCTTTCTCTTTTTCTCCCTTCTTCCTCTCTTTCTTCTTGGCTGGTCGTGGGAATAAAGTGAGGGGGAGTGGGGTATTTATAGTTGAGAGGAGGTGGAATGGATGGCTCAGATTGAATCACAATGAACGGCTCAGATTGCTTAGATTCCTCAAGAAGCCTTGCCTGCATAATCACGATGATATCATCATCCTCAATGACTCATCAAAGTGACATCATACATGGGACACCTCACATGCTAGGTGGCACAATGGTGGAGCCCTTAGGACACATCACCAGCTGACTCAGCATTTCCAGAGAATTATAGAGTCTTTTTCTGGAATGAACGGCTGCAATTATGCTACGTGTCTTTAGCTTTTTCTCCTTTTTCCAGACTTATGACATGTGGCACCTTGTGGGTCCCATGAGGATACCTTTTATGCCACCTCATTATTCCAGATGAGTCTAAAGCTTTAGCTGATCACTTCCCCAGTTCTATCTTTGATCAGGTAACTTTACTTTATTGAAAAAGTACTAAACTAATATTTTAATGCCACTGGGGCCCACATCCCTCTTAGGCTACATTTTTTTACCCTTGGAATGCTATCTTGGCCTCTAATCAAGCTGAAGTACTCTGGTGGCTCAATTCCCAAGAAACATCCATTTCTTTTCCAAAATGACCATTATGGCCCTAGGGCCTTTCACTATTTACAATTTTGTCCCTGAACTTTCACTTTCTTCTAGTTTAGTCCCTAAACATCATATGGGACTTCTGCTCAATAGGGCCTGGTAGTATACCTTTTTTTAAGCTACATACTAAGCTTCTAGACCTAAAAATTGGGATATGACATTTTTCCTCCCCTTAAAATAAATTTCGTCCTCAAAATTTCAGGGTTAAATCTTTACTCATTCTTTTACAAAGAGTGAAGAGAATGTCCCTTTCTCTTCTCTATTCCTCAAGCATACTTTCTACAGAACTTTTTGAATATCAGTACTCAGACTTGAACTTGGACTCCATCTTTATAAGGGTAAACTAAGCTTAGTCTGTATATAATATAGGCTATTTAAGGAAAATCATTATAAGTAAGTTTTCTGGATGAGTTAATCAACTAGTGAAGCTCCTTACCTTAACTTCATCTTTGGTAATCATCTTTCTAGAGAGATACTGTACTATTCTTATTTCTTCATAGCCCATTACTTTCCTTAGGCTAGGTCTAACTGTGACCTCTGGATTTAACTGTGATCAAACGTAAGCCTCTTCAGAATCTAACTATGACTCTAAAGTTGTTAGGATCTAAGTGTGACCCTTGAGCTATGGTAAGATCTAACTACAACCCTCGAGAATCCTCTGTGATTTTGTTGTATTGTATCATCATCTTTGAAAGATCTCAAACCAATAGACTAAGTTATAAGGTTAACTGCTTCCACTTGTTGATAACTCAATAAGAATTTTAAAATACATTCAGTAGCCCATATTATTTACTAAGACTTTACTTATTTTCCCTCTTACTCAGGAGTTCCTTCTCATCTTTCTTACTTTGTTGTGGCTTACCAATTATGGTCTAACCACTTGCCATTACATTCTATTGCTATGGCCTCATCATAACTTCTTATTTCAATCTATGCTCTAACTGCGAGCTATTTGAATTATGCTATAACTGTGAGCAATCTATATCAGATCTAACTGTTATCTAAACAGTGATATAAACTCATCTAAATCTGATTTTATCTGAGAGCCATGTGTTTCAGACCTAACTCTTATCTAAGGAGTAATATGAAAATAATCTCTTTACTGTTATCCTTTGCTCTTCCTGTATACCATTTCTTTTATAGAGTTATAACACTACCACCTTCTTGGTACTTATTGTAATCTTAACATAAGAAATGGCCCTGAGAACTATATTTACAAGTCTATAGAAATACCTAAGTAACCCCAATCATACTATAATAACTATCCCACTCACTAAGACTATTTATCATCTTGGGTACATTCTTATTGCATGTCGTATGGTATGGGAGTAACATAACTTTCTCATAGCATACTCTAGCATGCATGTCATCATATGACAACTGCAAGGAGATGTAACTATTCATCATAACTTATGGCAACATAAGCCATATCATCATCACATAAATTTTCTCAACCATCTATCATACGTATACTGCAATTGAACAATTAACTAATTAATCCTTTAAGCATTTTTTCCACTATCACATTATCTGCCAGATCCCAAACATTCATTTTAGAACCTGAAATAACTACTCATTTAACTCAGGCTGCCACATTACCCTTTTACTTGGGTATAGACTCAACCCTTCATTACTTTATCCTACTCTTGTTTATTACTCTTCCTTAAATTGGGGAGTCTCTTTATCTTTGAAACTGTGGCTACCTTTCTCTCTTTAAACTTCTTTTTTCTTGATCCTGACGAACTTATGTCACATGGATTTCATTCATCAACTACTACTATTACTTATGTTCTCTAGGGTACTCTACCCTAAGTCTGTTAAATTACTATTCTTTCATGATGTAATCCCTCTGTATCAGGAATATCAGCTATCTATCTATTAGCCATCTTGTCTCTAATTTTAGGCCATATACTAGTATTATTACTAAGCAAGTCTCGTTCTAACTTTTGTTTCTTTTGTTCAAGAAACACTAGCTGAACAAATTCTTTCGTAATGTAGATCTACTTCTGAGCATTGTCTTAAACCAATCTTTCATATCTTAGTACTTTGTACTATCTGGCTTGGTCATACTTTATACCAATCCTCTAGCTAATAAACTTCAACGAGGTTGGTACCTTCATCATCATCGCCACAGTAACATCTGGCTATATAATGATACCTTGAGCTACTATTGCAGCTTCTCTTGACTATAGACTGGTCATTTTCTGTCTCTATCAATAGAGGAAAATGTTCCCCATATGTTATCCTGCTTAGTCAAGCCACATCGTGCTAAGAAACACAAGACCTCAATGATAACGACTGACTAAGACTAGTCTATCGTAGTCATTTCCTTGAAGACTACCTCGTAAAACTGTAAGGTATGGGGTATTGTTCTATTTATCTGGGTGTCACTGTCTCTTGTTTGAAACATTCCTAAGTAGTGAATACCATGCCCGTGTCTCATACTAGGGAGGTAACCTTTTTAGTTCAAATCTTTAACATGTTTAAAGGGGTTAGTATAACTAAACTAGAGCATCACTAAGCCAGAACCTTCTATTCTGTGTCAAAATCTTATGCTCTGAGCCATAACCCTTTGCTCTATACTAGAACCCTCTCGATTCTATACCAGAACCTTATGCTCTAATATCAAAATGAAACATCCTTATTTTCTTACGTCTTAGGGACCAAATTGTAGCATCTAGAACCACTTTTAAGGTCATTGAAGTCAAATTACATAATATGGACTTTTACTCTATCGAGTACTATTTACTGTGTAAATTCTAAAGAACTAACCTGACTTCAAAAAATCATAACTAATTCTAGAAAAATCGAAATAAAGTGGTTCAAAATTCTACATAAAGCTAACTTAATGCTACTTTAGGAAAAAAAATAACTCATTGCACACACCTTAACCAAGTCAACATTGGTCAATGCTCAAATTTTAGTGTTCATCTAGCGTCTTCCCCTAATTCCAGGATTTTCGGTCCTAACTTTGAAAAATCATATCTCCATGTGTAGACATCCAAAAGAGATGTTCTATATATCAAATTGAAGCTCGGCATGTCTACTATTTATTGGAATCATATATTTATTCAATCATTTACTATTTATAATTACAGCTCAAATGTCACTACCTGACCACAAGTTACTATTCATAGTGACAATTTCTAGCAATTATACATACATGAATCACATATCAATCATGCTAAATAATTAACGTCTCTTCATGCATCTTTATCTCCTATATCATGAGAAGACCTGCTATAATTGGATTGACATGGAAGGGGTGAGATTTTTGGGAAAATCTCAATAGCAAATGGAACTAAACAATGCATGCATAAATAAGCACATATGCAACACAATATAACAAAGCCATAGCACAATTAAGCATAGCATTTAATGCATGCAAGTTTAGTATAACTTTACTACCTGACATGTAGCCTTTCCTCTAGCTCTTAGCCTTTGCTCTAAGGTTCCTACTTTTCCTAGGTCAGAGCCTATACATAGCATAATAATATATTCATTATTATTCTTATCCGATATAGCTCTACTTAACTCATGCATAACTTGGAGTAATACCCTTAATCTGACAATCCCCTAACTTTATTTATATCCACGACTAACCTTATTAAGAGAGATATTCTCTATTCTAACTATTAACTTTATAAGAACAATCCTCTAATTTATTATAGCAGGGACAAGAATAAATTACTTACCTTATTCCTAAGCTTGCCAAGTCCCTAAGCTCCTTGGATTGCTCCTAACTCCACCAGAACTCCTTCATTTCTTTCTCTTTCTTTCTCTTTCTTTCTTTCTCTTTTTCTCTCTTCTTCCTCTCTTTCTTCTTGGCTGGCCGTGGGAATGAAGTGAGGGGGCATGGGGTATTTATAATTGAGAGGAGGTGGAATGGATGGCTCAGATTGAATTGTAATGAACGGCTCAGATTGCTTAGCTTCCTCAAGAAGCCTTGCCTGCAACATCACGATGACATCATCATCCTCAATGACTCATCAAAGAGACATCATACATGGGACACCTCACATGCTAGGTGGCACAATGGTGGGGCCCTTAGGACACATTACTAGCTGACTCAGCATTTTCAAAGAATTTTAGAGTCTTTTCCTGGAATGAACGGCTGAGATTATGCCATGTGTCCTTAGCTTATGGTTGTGCCTTAGGACACACTTATGACATGTTGTGCCTTGTGGGTCCCATGAGGACACCTTTTATGTCACCTTATGATTCTAGATGAGTCTAAAACTCTATCTGATCACTTTCCCCAGTTCTATATTTGACCAGGTAACTTTACTTTATTGAAAAAGTACTAAACTAATATTTTTAATGCCACTTGGGCCCACATCCCTGTTGGGCTGCGTTTTTGGACCCTTGGAATGCTATCTTGGCCTCTAATTAAGCTGAAGTACTCTGGTGGCTCAATTCCCAAGAAATATTCCTTTATTTTCCAAAATGACCATTAAGGCCCAGGGACTTTTACTATTTACAATTTAGTCCCTGAACTTTCACTTTCTTGCAGTTTAGTCCCTGAACATCATATGGGACTTCTGCTCAACAGGACCTGGTAGTATACCTTTTTCCAGGCTACATACTAGGCTTCTAGACCTATAAATTGGGATATGACACACCTCACATGTCTTGAAACTTCTTCCTTTCTCTTCTTTTTTTTTAAAAAATATTTTAAAAATTCATTGGGCCACAAGACCATTCTTTATCATCTTGGGCTACTATAAAATGTGACTTGGGCCCTAAATTTAGTCCAATTACTAATTGGCTCAATTCCCAAGGCACATTATATACCGATATCTTTAAAGTATCTTGATTTTTGGAATAAATTATAGAAAATTCTTTTAAGGGTTCTAACATTTTTAGAAATTTATTCTAATATAAAATGAATTTTCTACAAAGTCTCATAATTTTTTGAGACCTAGAAGTCCTGATATAAATTCTCTATATTTCCTTTAACCCTTTATTGGTGTTTGATTTCACTGTAAATTTTATAATTAATTATACAGGACTCGTTTTTTACTTCTTCCAGTTTCTTAAGTTACTTCTACCGTTAAACTGATCAGAATAATTTTCTCTATTTTATGGTAAACTTTTGGACTAAAATGCTTCTAGGCAATTTTTGGCCTTTTCCAGCTCAACTTTCCATAATTATCATTTTGCCCCTAAACTTTTGAAAATTGCACTTTAAGCCCTCAACTTTTCATAATTATACTTAATGGCCTAAAGCTTATGTCTACTTTCATTTTGTACCATGGAACTCTTAGAATTTTTACTTTAGTCTTTTTCTTTTCCAAAATGACCATTATTTCCTTGAGACTTTCAATAATTGTAATTTAGTCCATAACTTTTACTAAATTACAATTTGGCCCCTTTTCTTTATAACTTCATACCTCATCTCTTTCTTTAACTTAAAACTTATCTTAATCATTATATTTTCTTCTGATTACCATCAAAATTCCTTCATAACCCCTTTCCTCTATCAGTCTTTTATAGATAAGAAAAAATTGGGATATTACAGCTATAAGTTGTAAATACCATAGTAAGAGTTGCAAACTTATCAGAAGAGTGGCAAACCAACTGCATTAGTTGCAGGCCTCATAAAATGAGTTACAAATCCTATTATGGAAGTTGCAAATACTATTTTCAAAGTTGCAAATACTATTGGGGAAGTTACCAATCTCATTATCATAGTTGAAAATCCAATTTTGGCATTTGGGAGAAAGACTGTTGCTAACACTGTAGCTTCGACTAGGTAAAGTTACAAATCCCATTGTAAGAAGTTGCAACTGCTATAGAAAAAGTTGCAAATCATATTGATAAAGTTGTAAATTCCATTGGGAGAGTTGCAAATACTATTAGCCAAGTTGAACACTAAAATATTGTTGCAAATCTTATTTTTTAAGGGAACTTTACAAAAATTGAACATTAAAAAGTGATTAACTAAGTAAGAACATCAGTCGATCAATGGTTGAAGTTATTACAAATACTATTGCTTCTTCTTTGTGGCAGTTGTAAATATCATTTTAGAAGTTGCAAATACCATTGGTAAAGTTGAAAATCCTATTGTGGAAGTGGCAAATACTAGTATGAGTTATAAATATCATTAATAAACTTGCAAATACTATTAGCAAAGCTACAAATACTATTGTGGGAGTTGCAAATAACATTGACAAAGTTGTTAATCCCATTGGCAAATTTGCTTATTCTCTATTATGGGAGTTACAAATACCATTGGCAAAATTACAAATATCATTATGGGAGTTGCAAATACTATTGGCAAAGTTGCTTTTTCTCTATGGTGGGAGTTGCAAATACCATTGACAAAATTTCAAATCCCATTGTGAAAGTGGCAAATATTGGTGGGAGTTACAAACACTATTGACAAACTTGCAAATACTATTGACAAAGTTGTAAATATAATTGTGGTAGTTGCAAATACCATTGGCAAATTTGCTTCTTCTCCGTTGTGGAAATTGCAAATACCATTGTAGGAGTTGTAAATACTATTGATAAAGTTACAAATTCTATTGTAGGAGTTACAAATATTATTAGTAGTTATTAATCCCATTGGCAAAGTTATTTCTTCTCCTTTATGGGAGTTGCAAATACCATTGCGGGAGTTAGAAATATCATTATTGAAATTGCAAATACCACTATGGGAGTTACAAATACCATTGGAAAAGTTACAAACACTATTGTCAAAGTTATAAATACCATTGTCAAAATTACAAACACCATTGTCAAAATTGCAAATACTATTGTCAAAGTTATAAATAATATTATAGGAGTTGCAAATACCATTGTCAGAATTATAAATACCATTGGCAAAGTTATAAATCGTATTGTCAAACTTGCAAATACTATTAGCAAAGTGAAGGCTAATTTGGTCTTTGCACACAAATTTACAAATGACATATTGGGCCTCCTACCAAATATGTCTTTCAATATTGAGATGCCCAATTTGTCTTTTTAAAATTCAAATGGGCATTTTTTGTCTTTCTCCCAATTTACAAATGACAACAAAAGACCACAGATTCATAAATTGTATATAAGGACCCATAGGCCAAACCTTGTGGTTTAGCCCATTAGGTTTTTAAATTCATTTTGTAGTATATAAGCATGCAAGCAGCGTCCAGGAATAGCTTGTCATGAGGCCACTCAGCCTTCTATCTCTAAGCGACCTCACCTTCCATCTCCCACAGGACAACTCTAACTCTATCTCAGTCCTAATACCTTCTATCTCTGAGCCAAGGTCTGTAGCCTTGAACCACTGACAGTCACACCAGGCAGTGACTTCAAATACTCACCACAATCCCTCTTGTTTATCGATAGCAATCAGAGTATAGGATGCCATACACACAAGAGAGCTTCAACTACCATGGCACTACTCTACCTATCATGTCACCTCCTACCATCTCCATCTCCATTCTATTCATCCACCACCAACAGAATCTCCATCTCACACACATCATCCATGGCAATGCATCGACCCAATAGATAAGGATGCAGCTTGCACAACAGGGAAAGCTTCATCAGCTGCGACACCAACTCCTTCCATCTTCTATTATCAAATCACCTCCATCTTCCTTCCATAAACATACCACTTGACAGCTAACTCTAGTCATAGAACAGTGTCTACAGAGATGTGAATAGCTATAGCAATCACACAGTGACAAAAACATAGAGATAGTAATGGCTAACAATGGGTGTCTGTAAAAGCTTAGAGTTTGCATCAATTTCCATGACTATGCGTGGCTAGAGCATTCTAATCCTCCTATTCAATGGCAAAAGCATGAGTTTAGGATCTCAAAGGGGAGTATAAATTACTATAATTCTCTACATAATAATTATATTATGACTCCTATGTCTAAGGATTAATTTTATAATTATTAAGAATGCTTATAATGATTTATTTGTATTTATTGGGATTATTGTGAATAAAGTTTTGCTTGGCATTTCATATTATACTTTAATTAATTTTAATTTCATTTACTTTGATTTGGGTCAGACATTGTATTGATATTATTGGAGTAAGGTACCCTGAATTCTTGGATCGTTATATCTCTTGCTCGCTTAAATGCTATTTTTATAAATTAATAAATTATGGTTGAGCATTGGTTTTTAATATCCTTAGTACTATTTTACTATTCTAGTACTAATTAGTAGATTGGGCCTTTGGAAAATATTTTGTGACAATTTGAGGTAGTTTGATTGTTGGATTAAAAACTTAATTATAATTCTTGATTCATTGTTTACAACCCCCATATCTTTTAAAACTATGATTGAATGCATTATTGAATTGGATGATTGCTTTTATTATTATTAATCACCTTCGAATTTATTCTATTTGTAACATCCTTACTTTTATACGTCTTAGGGACCATTCAGTAGCATTTGGAATCACTTACAAGACCTTAGAAGTCCAGTAGCCAAATCTAGAAGTCCATTAGTGCTTCAAACTGTTTAACTTGCCTGCACTCTGTACTAAACCTGTAACTGAGAACCTTCAGTAAGGTCAGCATCTTCAGAGTCAATTAAGACTCATTCATGTCTATATATCATAATCACATTAAAAAGGGAACATATTAATATACATGTTCAACCAACAATCATATCATTATATCACACAAAACTTCATATTTCATGTTACCATAACATTTGTATATACATTACATTTATGTCAATTACATATTTGTGATACCACTATACATCTGAGTAATTACTTTACTTTATACTTTACATATTTACATTACCCCTCATCTCCTTCTACATTCTTTTCTAGGAAATCATAGACTGCACTTACTTCTGCATATAAAAGTGCCACTCCTATATATCAGCTGGTGGATCCCTTGCTAGATACTCGCTTAGTGTTAGAAATTGTGCCCTATGGGCAAATCATTATCTTATGAACATTGTTGATTTATGAATTTATTAATTGTGTTATCATATTATTTGCATCTTTACTGTGATGACCATCCTTGCACAACTCATGTCTTATCCTAAATATCCCTGGTCGGTCATCTATGCGGGAGCATAGATGAAATAAGACTAGTATAACTTTGAAGATGTATAGAGATATAAATCAAAGCCATAGGCACATGTATATGAATCAAAGTCATAGGAATGTGAATGGTCAAGATGGAATTTATCCCTCACATTTGTAGAGAGATATTACTGGGGCCCTCGATGAGTGAGTCTGAGAAATGTATGGTCATACTGTAATGGAAAGGTACTTCTATTTCTATAGTCAGACTACTCAAGGATCGAGAAAGTAACGGTCAGGAATAGGAGGATGACATTCTCTATGCCTCATCCATGACCAAAATATTGTGTGATAAAAGGGACATGATATCGTTGTATAAAAGGTTATATCGTTCATCGATCCTCATATAATTTGGGTAGTCGTGATGTCTTGCTAGAGACCGCTTGTGACTTATAAGTCAGTATAGTAAATGGCCCACTGCCAACTTCATATGGGCCTATAGGGTCGCACATAAAATGGCCCAACATGAGCTATGATGTCCAGATTCATTGAATCTAAGACATGTTCAGATTCAATGAATGTCCAGGGTGGATGTATATATTTATTTATATTTATATTCGTATATATATATTATATATAAGAGATATTTACAAGATTTAATTTATAAGGATAAATTAAATCTCTATCACGTTTAAATTTAAAATTCAAATTGATATGAAATCTCATATAAGAGATATTTACAAGATTTAATTTATAAGGATAAAATTAAATCTCTATCACATTTGAATTTGAAATTCAAATTGATATGATATCTCAAATTTGATTTATGAGAATAAATCAAATGTAATTCCGTCCTATCTTTATTTTAAATTAAATAAATGGGTGAATTAAATCTGTGGGACGGATTTAATACAAACACTATTTATTTAATTAGTTCCTTAGCAAATTATACAATATATGATATTGTATTAATTTTAGAATTAATATAAGATTAATTCCAAAAATCCAAGTCTGTGGTAACACGCATAGCATCCTATATATTTAATATTTAGGAGCTACGGTTCAGACAGAGAAAAAGCATGAACGGGAATCCGTAAAAGGTTTGCAGATAAGAAATTGCCAAAATAGAGATAGAGAGGACCAATTATTGAGTAGGCCTTGGAGGGATAGGAGGCGCTAGCATGTCGTTCGTGATTAGAACATTGTTCGTGTGGATACCAGTAGAGTAAGCTGACCTGAGTCATCAACTTCTTGCGATCAAAAAGAGATCACAAACAGCGGAGAGAAGCTATGGACATCGTAACCAGAAGCTGCGAAAGTCGCGACTGAATACTGAGGGTAATACTTCTTTCCACTTGACTTAAACACATACGGTAGATCATGGCAGGGAATGGAAAAATTTTTAAGTTAATTTCTATTGCGTGTCTTCTAATTCCTTACACTTAGCTCTATATGCCATGTAGGGGTACATGGCAGTACATGACTCACTACCATCTCATGCCAATCTGCTATAGCATAAACTTGATTTAGGTTAAGGCCCTCCACTATGTATCTGTTTATCATCCTTGCTACGACATTGAAGAACTGTAGGTAAACTAATTGCTCTTGATTTCTATTTCTATCCATCCCCTAACCTAAATTGAGTAATTCACTTTTCACAGCTTTCTTAAGACTAATACAGCCAGTATTATCTGTCTTTAACAAAGAAGGCTGGGGTTAACTAGGATCAGGATCATCACGCTGATCTTTCTCTATAAAGTCACATATTCGTTGATTTTGGGAATGGACATGAACTGTCATAAACTCTAACTGGATGTCTGAATTAGGGGACTGTGATCTATTACTCATAACAACTCTGCCCTTAAACTCTAGTAGAGGAGGAATAATATCAGGTCTACCCATAATCCAGTACTAGTACTCAGCTTTCTCAGTCATAATCTGTCCTCTCATTGGAGGAATAGAGCTTATATCAGGGTTAATGGGTACTCCAATAAACTCATACTGTGTAGAGTTACCAGACTCAACAATATCTGGTGTATACACGGCTTCAGGCTGAATCTCTACATGACCTCCAGACTGCATGTTTGAGTCTACAGAAATATCTATGGAACATTCTACTGTAGACTTTCCTGACTGATCCCCTATACTCTCATTTGAACTCTCTTCATTGTCTGATGGATGATCAAAGTCTGAATGTACATCATCTTCATATATCACTACTGGCTGAGGGTCTCCCTTATTAACTGAAGCCTCTAACTTAACCTTATGAAATCCTATATCTATTCCTGCAATATTTGCTTAATTAAGCAATGGTAACTATCTCAATACATACCATAACTTAACAATGTACTTACTATTTGGAGTTAGGGTCTCGAAAATATCTTAAATCATGCCAGAAACTTCTACTCTGATACCAAAATGTAACATTCTTATTTTTATACGTCTTAGGGATTATTCAGTAGCATTTGGAACCACTTACAAAACCTTAGAAGTCCATTAGCCAAATTTAGACTTTTACTCTTTCTCGGGTTACTGTTCATATGGTATTCCAGATTACGCATAAAATTTGAAAAATTATAATTAATTCTAGAAAAAAACAAAATGAAGTGGTTCAAAAAGCTATGTGAAGATAACATCTTAAAATTTAAGGAAAAAATAATTTTCAAACCAAATGACTAATCAATTAATACAGTCTATTACCCAAAGATTACTATTCATTTGGTCAAAAATTCTGGAAACAGATTCTGATCTCTTACTTTAGAAAATTAGTTCTCTTTGTAAAGACATCAACATAAGGCGTTTACTGTCAAAATGAAGCTTGGCATGTAATATAGATTTTTGTAAAATTTCATACATTTATTCCATCATTTACTATTTTTCTTTACATCATGACCATCACTACTTACATTGGTCATACAACAACATTACACATTTATATAACATATATATCATCCAATCCCTAGCTTTTCTTCATGCTTCATCATCCTCTTTCATTATTCACAAACCTGTAGGATTGGGTTTACATGAAAAAGGAATGAGATTTTTAGGGAAATCTCAGTAGCAAAATTACTAAAAAATACATACATTAATGTAGATACTTGTGCTTGCTTGTGAAAGTGTTAACATTGTGTAATGTGCATGCTTCCATATAACATATGAAATAGAATTGGCCAAAATAATCATAGCAATAGAGCATCATACGTAATCACATATGCAACACAATTCAACAAAGCCATAACACATTCAAGCATAACATTCAATGCATACATGTTTATGATAAGTTTACTACCTCATATACTTGATTTCTTTCACTTTATCTTGCTTCTTTCTTTTCACTACTCTTGGATATGTGGCTGTGTAACATCCTTACTTTTATATGTCTTAGGGACCATCCACTTACAAGACCTTGGAAGTCCATTAGCCAAATTTGGAATTTTACTCTTTCTCGGGTTATTGTTCATATGGTATTCCAGATTACGTAACAAACTTAAAAAAATCATAATTAATTCTAGAAAAGTCAAAATGAAGTGGTTCAAAAAGTTACGTGAAGATAACATCTTAAAATTTAAGGAAAAAATAATTTCTAGACCAAATGATTAGCCAATTAATACAATTTATTTGTTAAATATAAGTTCATTTGGTCAAAAACTCTGGAAACAGATTATGGTCTCTTACTTTGGAAATTCATTTCTCTTGTTATACACATCCAAATGACACATTCTACATATGCATTTAAAGCTCTGGATGTGTGCTACATGCTCATAAAATTTTGTGAATAATTCTTTCATTTGCAAGGTCAAACTGAAGCTATAACAAAACTGCTTTTAGACTTATGTTTTTACTATTTCAGTTTCCTTTCTTTTACTTTAAATAATTGTTCTAGCATACATGAATCATCTCTTTTGCCTTGTATGAATTCATATACATCATGGGGTTATACAATAATTGTTTCATACAATCTCATCATATAAATAGATGCTTTACATGTCTTGCACATACATGGAAAGTTCATAGCATATGCTAACATCTTAAATACTTCACTTTTCTTCTTCCATGCTTTAACTCTTCTCCATGCATACATTATCCATCATGCTTGACCTAAATTGGTTGGTTATGGAAGAGTGAGATTCTATGGAATCTCAGTAGCAAACATTATCACTTAAATATGCAAGATGGATGCTAATGCATGATATGTAATTTCATTAAACTTTCTTTGATTAGTGACATGCTATCATGCTATTTACTTTCACATAAAATGCATGACCATGGAAAACATGTTATTCACAATACATTCAACATCATTTATAATGTCACAACATCATTCAAATATCATATATATGTCAACACATAAGCATACCACATCAAGCACATAAAGAGGTAAGTTCACTACCTTGCACTTAAGCTTTCCTCTGACCTTTAGCCATTGCTCCCTAGCTTTCCAACCATGAAGCCTTTATGTCCATCACTTCCCAACATCTTCTTGGATGTTTCATGGTCCTAAACACATTCATATTCATCACATAACTCATTAGGACTCATGAACTCCAACCATGTTCAAGACTAACTTTGTTACACTCTTTATTGTCATAACTTTCTATAATTTTCACTAATCCACTTGGCTCTTGAACCAATTGATGTCTTGACTTTACCCTACACAATTTCATCTTTTGAATCCATTTATCAGCTTACAATCATGAAATTCCAGCTCCTTCATGGCCTTCTATACAGAACTGAACATAAGCATACAATTCTTTCAAAAATTATCATTTTGACTCTAATGCTTCCCATACTTGTTTTTCCACTTTACCCCACACAACTTTTCATTTTAAAACCATTGGAACCATCAAAATCATGAAATTCCAATCATTTATCATGTGAGTGAACAGTAACCGTGAAGGATTTCAAAAACTACAACCTTGAGATTTTAATGTTTCCAAGGTTCAAAACCTTTCGAATCCTACATAAAACCATCATCTAAATTAAATGGAAACATTAAATCATTAAAATTCCATTTCCTTCCCTCATGAACAGTGCATACCAAACAGGGCACACCATGGCAAAGTCAAGAATATCAACTTAATTCAACAACCAATCACTTAACTAGCTTGTTTAAGTTTCAATCATAAGTTTCTAATTTTAATTTCTTCTTTCCCCTTTCATCTATGGTTTTTGGGTAGGACCTCCCCTTAGAGAAAACTCAACTTTTTTCCCATAAAAACCCTAAGTTCAAGCTCCCAAATTAGAGGAAAATAAGCTAGGAGAGATTGCTTACCTTTAATCTCTAGCTTGCTTGAACTTTGGTACCTTGAATCTTCTTTGTCTTGGCTTGAGTTTTCATTTTGCAAGAGTTTTCCCAAGGGTCCTTGAACTTACGGTTTGCTGCAGATATGAAGGGGTATTTATAGAAAAATCTTGGTGGAAATCAATGGCCAAGATTGATTTGGTTACTATTTGATCCAAAGGCTCACATTTATTATTGGATTTTACTTTTTCATAAAGCAAATTATGACATCATCATGGCATCACAAGGGACACCTCAAGGGACACTTCATGGGCTTATGTGGCGAAATCTTAGGGGAAGGAATCTTATGGACAAATTCTAGTCTAATCTGGTACCGATCGAAGCAGTTTCATAGCAACTGGACTATTTTCTATTCCTAATTTTTTTATAATATACCAGGATATGTATTTTGTCCTGGAAATCAATGTCTAAGCTCCTCATACCATTGAAATACTTGTACTGGGCCATAACTTAGTTACAGATCCCTTGGGAAATGACCAAAATACCCTTGGTGTCCTTTCTTCAATATATTGACCTTAAGGGCATAGTTGTCATTTTACTTCTCTTTGTACTGCCTTAGGGCATATACTGGCTCAACTAATCATATTTATACCATGTGCCACATTTTAGTCCATCCCAGATGACCAAAATGCCCTTCATCCATTTCTGGTAAATATGGGCATGCAGGGGCATTTTCATAATTTCACACTTTTTCTGGACACTGTCCCCTACTACTGATGGACTGGTACCCTGGGTTTTGGGCCCTTCTTGGCGTCATCATGGGCCTATATATGAGATCGTCTGATCTCATTCTATTTAGGTTCACATACATATAAGTTATATTATCCAATCACGGGTGTTATCAAACTCCCATCAAAATTCACTGTTATGGGAATAACTTTTTATACAGGACTTCTTCCGGGATTCTATCAGATTCATAACATCCGACTATAGCACACACTTTCTTGTAATTCCCACACTTATATCTGATGTCCATAGAATCTGATAAAAATTTAGATAACTTTTAGACTATCAGATAATCTTTTGCTGTTTGGAGCCCTAATAAAATTTCTGTATCATGTCAGATTAACTAGCATATCTTCCTATATTTACTGATGAAATATGGGACTGAAATACTTCTGGACAGTTCTAACCCTTTCCGGGCAGATCTTTCTATAATTGCAATTTTGCCCTTAAACTTTTTACTTAATTACATTTAAGTCCCTTAATTTCTGGAAATTACCACTTTTTTCCCAAATCTTGTTTCTACTTTAACTTTTGGCCTTTAACCTTTTCTAAGTTTCATTTTAGTCCTTCTCTTTCTCTAAGACCCATCTAACCTTTATCTATTCTTCTGATCTTCGTCATAATCCTTTCCAAACCTCTTGCCACTATAAGTATTATATAGATAGGGAAAATTTAGGATATGACAGGCTGCCTCTTTTGGAGCATATCAATCAATCCCTAACATCACATAACCAGTCATCCATCATCATTTAATTTCCTTGAGCATTAAACTCACTTTAACTAATATAACTTCCTCTTGAACATTAAGCTCACTTATTTTCCTTAATTTTAACTAATGGACTTGGCTTTTGAATCAATTGATGTCTTGACTTTACCTTACACAATTTCATCTTTTGAATCCATCTATGAGATTAGAATAATGAAATTCCAACTCTTTCATGGCTTACTGTACAGAACTGAACATATGCATACAATTCTTTCAAAAATTATCATTTTGATTGTAATGCTTACCATACTTGTTTCTCCACTTTACCCCATACAACTTTTCATTTTCAAACCATTGGAAGCATAAAAATCATGAAATTCCAATCACTGTTCATGTGAGTGAACAGTACCTGTGAAGAATTTTAAAAACTACAATCTTGGAATTTCAATGCTTCCAAGGTTCAAAATCTTTCCAACCCTACACAAAATCATCATATACACTCAATGGAAGCATTAAATCATTGAAATTCCATTTCCTTCCCTCATTAACAGTGCATACTGAATAGGTTTAACCATGGCAAAGTTAAGAATATCAACTTGATTCAACAACCAACCACTTAACTAATTTGTTTAAGCTACAATCATATGTCTCTAACTTTAATTTCTTCTTTTCCCTTTCATCTAAGGTTGTTTGGAAGCACAACACCTTAGAGAAAACTCAAATTTTCTCCCATGAAAACTCTAAGTTTAAGCTCCCAAATCAAAAGAAAATAAGCTAGGATAGATTGCTTACCTTTAATCTCTAGCTTGATTGAACTTTAGTACCTTGAATCTTCTTTATCTTGGCTTGAGTTTTCATTTTGTAAGAGTTTCCCGAAGGTATCACAAGCTCACGATTTGGACCATATTTGAGGGGGTATTTATAGAAAAATTCATACAAAATCAATGGCCAAGATTACTTTGTATACTACTTGATCTAAAGGCCCACATTTAATCTTGGATTTAACTTTCTCCAAAAAGCTAACTGTGACATCATCCATGGCATCACAAGGGAAAACTCAAAGGGGTTATGTGGTGCCATTTCTAGAGGGAGAACCTTCTAGAAAAATTTTAGTCCAATCTGATTCTGGCTCAGTCCGATTCCCCAAAAACTAGACTGTTTTATAAATCTAATTTTTCTGAGATTTCATAGTATGCTTTTTTTACCTTAAATCCAGTATCCAAATACTTCCTACCATTGACATTCTTGTACTGGGCCACAACTTAATTACATATCCCTTGGAAAATGACCAAAATACCCTTGGTTTTCTTTCTTGCACTATATTGACCCTAAGGGTAAAATCATCTTTTCACCCTTCTTTGTACTGCCCCAGGGGCTATACTAGCTCTAAATAATCATACTTATGCTATATCCCACGTTTTTAGCCTATCCCAGATGACCAAAATGCCATCCATCCATCTCTAGTTCAATCTGGGCATCTAGGGGTATTTTCGTAATTTTACACTTTTTCTAGACACTAGCCCCTTCTACTGATAAACTGGTACCCTAGGTTTTGGGCCCTCCTTGGCGTCATCATGGGCCTATATATGAGGTCATCTAATCTTATTCTATCCTGGCTTATATACCTATAAGTTCTATTATCGGATCACGGGTATTATCAAACTCCTGTCAAAATTTACTAATATGGGGATAACTTTTTATACAGAACTTCTTCCATGGTTCTGTCAGATCCATGACATCTGACACTATAGGGAACAATTTCCTATAACTATCCCACTTATATCTGAAGTCCATGAAATCTGATAAAATTTTAGATAACTTTCAGACTATTAGATAAATATATGCTATCTAGAGCCTAAATAAAATTTATATATCATGCTAGATTAACTAGTGTAACTTCCTCTATTTACTGATCGAATATGGGACTGAAATACTTACGGGCAGTTCTAACCCTTTTCGGTTTAATCTTTCTATAATTACAATTTTGTGCTTGAACTTTTTACTTAATTACATTTAAGTCCCTTAACTTTTGAAAATTATCACTTTTGACCCAACTTTTGTTTCTACTTTCATTTTTTTTGGCCTTTAAACTTTTCTAATTTTTGTTTAGGTCCCTTTCTTCCTTCAAGACTCATTTAAGCTCTATTATTTCTTCTGATCATCTTCATAATCCTTTCAAACCTTTTTCCTCTATCAGTATTATACAGATAAGGAAAAATTAGGATATGACACTATTAATTTATTATCCTTCATTAATTCTTTCTTTAAATTAAAAATATGAAAAACATTTTATTTAAATTTATTTTACTTAGTTGTTTGTCAATCAAAACAAACCCCATTTTCTAGCTTAGGTTACATTGATTTAGTTACTTAGAAATTTAATTTTATTTTTGGCTCCACAATAGAATGACTAGAGGTTGCTCTATACGCATTTCTTGGTTTAAATTTTGAAGTAAGCCCAAGGCAACATCAGACTTAAAGGTTGTTTCACACATACACTACAATTTAATCAATTAAGTTTATAAGCTTGGTTCACCCCCAGAACCGATAAACCCTATCTTTCTTTAACTTTAGTTAATTTCTTTACTCTTTAAATTAAATTGTGACTTTACCATATCCCACACAAAATTTTGCCCAAGGAATGCAAATATGAAGTCATAATTAACAAATTCCAATTTCCTCCTTGGTGTACTAGATAGGATATATAGAACCATGCCACTCTTCAAGAGTTCTAAAAATTCCTATTTTGATTTCAGTTCTTCCAATACTTGTTTCTCTACTTTACCCCAAATAATTTTTTATTTTAAATGCATTGGAAGCATCAAAATCATGAAATTCTAACTCTTGTCCAGGTGCATGAATAGTGATAGCAAGGTTCCAAAAATTACTCTTTTAATTTTAATGCTCCAACTCTTGTCCCGTGGCTCAACCCTGTACAATTTAGCCTTATAGCCTTAATGGAAGCATCAAAACCATCAAAATGAGTCTCCCTTGTTCTATTATTTTCTTGGACAAAAGGCCCCATAAAGTGGGAAATCAAGGATTATACAATTAATTCAAAGTATAATAATTATTATAAGTTTGTCTAAGCTTCAATTTCATGTTTCTACCTCTGGTTTCTTCTTCCCCCAAAATGCCAAATTCTTGGACAACAATATAACCTTAGAGATTTCTCATTTTTATTCCATTAAAATCCTATATTCAAGCTCCTAAAATGAAGTAAAATAAGTTAGGATAACTTACTTACCTTAGGTACTTGCTTAGGTGGCTTCTTATTGATTTTATTTTGAGTTTTCTCTTTATTTTGGTAGAGTTTTCCTAAGCATTCTTTATGGGATTGAATAGCCAAGATCTAATTGAAATGAAAGGCCAAGATTGATTTTTACTTCTTGACTTGCCCACCAAGTTTTAATGACATATTCCATGACATTATTGCTTGCATAATTGATGACATCATAAAGGAACATTAAGCATGCTATGTGGTGCAATTCCAAGAGGGAAGAAAAGTCTAGAAAAATTATAGTCCAATTTAGTTATGGCTCATCCAATTCCTCATAAATTAGACTATTTTCTTATTCTTAATCCAATTTTTCTAAGATTCCATAATATGTTTTCTTACCTTGAAACCATTAACATTCTTGGATTGGCTCTAAACTTATTTATCGATCCCTTGGAAAAATTACTATAATGAACTTAACTCTTCTGTATCCACTTTAATAACTCTAGGATTATTGTCTTTTCATAATTCATTAGAGTATTCCCCAGCACTAGTCAATTATTCCTATAACCTTCCTTGACCCTTGACCTGGGTTCTCTTCACTAGTTACTTTTTAACTTAATCTTACATGTTGCTTCTCTCCTTGACTACTTAACACTTGGTGCCAAGTGGGTCCCTCTAGGATACCTCACATGGTCACTCAATAGTTCCAGAAAATTCCACAGCTCTCTAGTGTCTTGCCTGCAATTAATGACTAAGATTATGCCACGTGTCTTTATTTTAAATAAATCTTTGGCTAATATTTCTTCTATATTTCTTCTTCTCCAAGACAAACATGTGGCACCTTCAATCATGATTGTGGGTCCTGCATGTGATGCCTCAACTTGCTGAGTCATTACTAGTCATTATTACTTTGATTCCTTACATCATTTTAATGTTAAAATTATTAAAATATTATTTTAATTTGTACTTGGGATAACATACTACTAGAGCTCATTTTTTGGCCTCCTAGGATGCCACTTTGGGTTTCAGATCAAGCCCAACTCCTTTGATGGCTTAAATCCTAAGAAACTTCCCTGAAAACTTTATCAGTTGCCTTATTTCACCTTAATTTCTATTATAAATTATATAGAGCTCATTTTCTAGTTCTATTAGTTTCATAAATTCTTATAATTAATATAAGAATTTCTTGTAAAATTTTATCTAATTCTAACGACTAGAAGATCCTATAATAATTTTTAAACTTCAAAAATTAATATCAATTTTTCAGGACATAACCTAAATACTGTTCTCTATTTACTAGTAGAATTTGGGACTTCAATGCTTTTGGATAGTTTTGGGCCATTTCTAGCTCAATTTCCTCATAATTATAATTTTGCTCTTGAATTTGGCATAATACACTTTAGTGCCTAAATTTACAAATTACATTTTGGTCCCTTACTACACTTTTTGAAATTCTAGTTTAATACCTGAAATCCCAAAACTCTATTTAGGTCCTTTTCTATTTTTCCTTGAATTTTTATATTTAACTTTTGCTCAAATGACGCTTATGTACCTTTGTGTTTATAACTATGCATCTTCCTTTCTTTCTATAACTTAAAACTTATCGAACCATTATCTTTCTTCCATTTATCATCAAAATCCCTTCCTATTAATACCCTTTCCTCTATCAGTCTTCTACAGATATAGAAAATTTGGGATGTGACATTTCCACCATCATTGAAATAAATTTCATCCTTAAAATTTAATTTGTACCTTAGTCAAATAATTTTGTATAAGTCTCATCTTTATATCCTTTTCTGCTTTATGACCAAGTTTCGACTTGTCTTTAGGAATTGTATCCTTTATCTTAGTATCTCGTGAAGTTCTCTTAACATCCATAGAGCTTTACGTCTTCTCATACAATACACTCCTTTTTCTTTGTCAACTAAATCAGAGTTGAAGTCTACTTTCTATTACTCATTCATCTATTATCTGTCTATATATTTTTATGGATGACTCATTGTACTGAGATTGTGAGTAGTGTACATTTCTTTTATGTCAAATTCTTTAAACTTTTACTATATTCTTGGGTTTTAGTCAACTACTTATAATACTTTTCATCTAACTATCTCTTTCTTTCTTCACAGTTCCTCCACTTGGAACTAGTACAAAGGATACTAGAGTCCCTTATTTTCTCTCTACTAGGAACTTATGCCAACTAACATTGTTATCTCTTAGTATACTATAATCTCTTTCTAACCTTATGACTCAACACTGTACTTTCCAGTAGGTCACCCATCTCTAAACTACTTTCACCTAGCACACTTAACTGAAGTGCTTTACTAAGTTAGGGCTAAGTTACAATTTATATGGCTTAGGCCCTAATATTCCTTTTCTCATAATATTATGTTCTAAATTTACTCTGCCTTATACCCTCTTCTCTGGGCCTATATCGCCTTTTAATCTCTTCATCATCATCTAGAGGATCTATTTGTTCATACTTGTCTATTCTTAAAGCACATGAGGTTATATCCTCTATTCCTTAGGCATACTTCTACAATCTTTTGAATATTAGTACTCAGATTTGAACTTGGACTCTGTCCTCGTTTAAGAGAAAACTATGTTCTGTCTAGAGGCTAATTAGGAAAATACCATGGATACTCTCTATATGAGTTAGTCAACACTTTGTCTTTGGTGATCATCTTATCCGAGAGATATTAAGTTGTCTTATTCCTCATCTCTGACTCATATTATGCTTTCTCTAGGCTAGTTTATTACATGACTTAGAATTACCCTTTGTCGTCTTAAGCCTTTTTGGGATCTATCAGATTATGGAATATCACTTCCTTGTAATAATGTTAGGATCGACTATAATTCCTCTAGAAGACTTCAACTAATGGACTAAGTTACAGGGTTAGTTATTCCCCTGTTGTTGATAACTCAACCGATAATTTTCCAGGATTATATCTAGTAACCCATACTATCTATTAAGAATTTTCTTGTTCCCTCTCTTACTCAGGAGTTCCTTTATAGCTTTATTTCTCTGTTATGGCTCGCTATGGGTAGTTGCCATGTTCAATCATGGTCTAGCCACCTACAATTACTATTTGTAATTTCCTTATGTTACTACAACCGTATGATAACTTCCCATTTCATTTTATCTAAATATGGTTCTATCTGAGAACAATATCTATCTGAAATGCCCCTTATCTCAAGAGTAATATGTATCTGGTGAGAGCGATTTCTTTCATTTGTTTCTGTCATGCTTGTTCTATAAGAGATAGGATACTATGTACTCATGCTTACTATTACTTATAGTACATCATTCGTATGTTTCCTTCCTTTGAAAAATAAACCCTTCCTTTTGATAGAGTTATAACATTACCTATCTTGGTAATTGGCATAATGCTACTGATAAGACACATTTTGTATATGGTTTCTGTGTCACTTTTAAGAGTTGTATAACAACTTTACCATCCATTTTGTTCCTTAAATTGTACTTTTATGGTAATACATGATTGTGCATAGCAATATGCTAATTAAATGGCAAAATGGTAAATTAACTCTTCCAAAACTATATAAATTTTGTTATTTACTGATTTGGACTTTTACAGTCAGCTTTTATTCTTGATTGCAGGTATTTTGGAAGAGAGTAAGAACCAGGAAAGAAACTATAATATCCTAATTTTCTTACATCTTAGGGACCATTTAGTAGCAATTAGAACCACTTACAAGACCTTATAAGTCCATCAGCTAAATCTGGAATTTTACTCTACCGAGTACTGTTCACTATGTAAATTCAAGATGAGCGACCTGACTTCAAAAAATCATAACTAATTCTAAACAAATCAAATGGAGTATTTCAAATTCCTAAACAAAGATAACTTAATTTCAGGTAAAAATAACTCGTTGACCACAAATTGACCAAGTCAACGTCGGTCAACGCTCCAATTTTATTGTTCATCCAACGTTTTTCCATGATTCTAGCATTTTGATCCTAGTTTTGGAAAAATCATATCTCTTTGTGTAGACATCCAAATAAGACATTCTATATATAAAGTCGAAGCTTGATATGTCAACTATTTACTAGTAAAATATCATACATTTATTTAATCATTTACTATTTTTAATTACAGCTTAATTGCCACTGACTCACCACGAATTACTGTTCATAGTGGCAAATTCTAGCACCCAACTTTACTTAACATTTATACTATCCAATCCCCAACTTCTCTTAATGCTTCTTTATCTCCTCCATCTTTAGAAGACCTTTTGTAAATGGATTGATATGGAAGGCGTGAGATTTCTGGGAAAATCTCAGTAGCAAACAGAAACCATACAATGTATGCAACTATATGCTTGATATTACTATGTATGCACTTAATGATCATGTTTGCATAATGATAACATACATGCTTCCATGTTACTTAATTATAATATATGGCCATAGCATAAAAAGAAATAGAGAATTACTTAATCATACATGCTTCACATCATCAAGGTAAGTAAACATCACATAAAACATCCAAGCAACATAAGCATACAAGTAGGTAAGTTTACTACCTATGTGTAGTCTCTCCTCTAGCTCTTAGCCTTTGCTATAAGATTCTTTCTTTTCATAGGTCAGAGCCTATACATAGTATAATAATATCTTTATTATTATCCTATCCAGTATAGCTCTACTTAACTCATGATTAATTTGAGGTAATACCCTTAATTTGACAATCCCCTAACTTTCGTTCTATCCACGGCTAACCTTATCAAGAGAGATATTTCTATATGCTAACTATTAAATTCATAAGAACAATCCTCTAATTTATTATAACAGGGACTAGAATAATTTACTTACCTTATTCCTAAGCTTACCAAGTCTCTAAGCTCCTTGGATTGCTCCTAACTCCACAAGAACTCCTTCTTTTTCCTTCCTTTCTTTCTCTTTCTTTCTTTCTTTATCTCTTTCTCTTTTTCTCTATTCTTTCTCTTCCTTTCCGTGAATGGAATGGAGGGAGGGGTAAGGTATTTATAGTTGAGTGGAGGTGAAATGGACGATCAAGATCGAATCATGATGAATGACTCAGATCGCTTAGCTTCCTCAAGAAGCCTTGCCTGCATCATCACGATGACATCATCATCCTAGATGACTCATCAGAAATGACATCACCCATAGACACCTCACATGCTTAGGTGGTGTAATGGTAAGGCCCTTGGGATATCTCACCAGCTGACTCAACATTTCCAGAGAATTTCAAAGTCTTTTCCTAGAATGAACGACTGAGGTCGTGCCACGTGTCCTTAGCTTTTTCTTCTTTCCTTAGACTCATGCCATGTAGCGCCTTGTGGGTCCCATGAGGACACCTTTCGTGCCACCTCATGGTTTGGATGAGTATAAAGATCTATCTAATCACTTTCCCTAGTTCTATCTTTAACCGGGTAACTTTACTTTATGGAAAAGTACAAAACTACTTCTTTAATGCCATTTAAACCAAACATAATCATTGGGCCACATTTTTGTACCCTTGGAATACTATCTTGTCTTCTAATCAAGCTCAAGCACTCTGGCAGGTCAATTCCCAAGAAACATCCCTTAGCAAATTACCAAAATGCCCTTGGTTACCCTTTATTTCTTTGAATAATTCTAGGGTATTATTGTCTTTTCATACTTCACTAGTGTATTTCTTGACCTTGTCCAACTATCCAAATAACCTTCCTTGACTTGAATGTCTAATCGTAGTCAATTGACCAAAATACCCTTCACCCATTCCTTAATCATTTCAAACATAAGGGCATTTTCGTGATTTCACACTTTTTCTGAACGTTGGGCAATTTGACCGATGAACTGATATCATGGGTTAGGGCCTCACTTGGTGTCATCATAGGCCTCTCTGTGATATCATCTGATCTTATTCAGTCATAACTTGCTTATTGCTAAATTTCATAATCGGATCGCAGGCGTTCTCAAACTCCCGTCAAAATTCACTGATATGGGAATAACTTTTTCTATAGAATTCCTTTCAAGGTCCTGTCAGACCCATTACATCTGGTGCCATAGGGCACACCTTTCTATAACTTTTCATTTATATCTAAGGTCTATTGTTGGAAATCGTGCCCTAGGGGCCAATCATTGTCTTATGAACATTATTGATTTATGAATTTATTAATTGAGTTATCATATTATTTGCATGTTTACTATGATGACCATCCTTGGATAATTCATGATATTATCCTAAATGTCCCTGGTCGATCATCTATGCGGGAGCACAGATGAAATAAGACCAGTATGACTTTGAAGATGTATAGAGATATAAATCAAAGTCATAAGCACATGTAAGAGTACAAGGTGCTGGACCGACCCGCTATGAGAGAACTGCATGGGTAACGTCATAAGCTTCTCTCATATACAAACCATGTCAATACGCCCTTTGACCTGAGATCATCATGGATTCCTACATGACAAAACACTCAGCTTTGACCTAGTCAAAAGTCACTTTTGACCGAGTGATCATAAAGACTATGTTCGGCCTTAGTGGTTTTTCATGCGGAGGAATGTGAATGGTCAAGATGGAATTTGTCCCTCACATTCGTAGAGAGATATTACTGGACCCCTCGATGAGTGAGTCTGAGAAATGTATGGCCATACTGTAATGGAAAGGTAGTTCCATTTCTATAGTCAGACTACTCAGGGATCGAGAAAGTAACTATCAGGAATAGGAGGATGACATTATCCATGCCTCATCCATGACCAAAATATCGCGTGACAGAAGGGACATGATATGGTTGTATAAAAGGTTATGTTACATCCTTACTTTTAACCTCAATTATACTCCATTAGAAGTGATTGGAACCAATTACATGATCATTTGCTTTGAAAATATCCATTTCCAAAAGATTTGCTTTCGGGTACTGTTCACTGTTACTGTTCATTTGGTAATTCCAGAACATGTACCCTACTTTGAAAATTCATAACTAATTGTAGAAAAATCAAAATAATGTGGTTCCAATTTCTAATGAAATATATTTCATAAATATTTGAGGGAAAAATATGAAATTGAGGTTATCTTGTTCACATGAAATCAGTTTATTGGTTAAAAATCACTGTTCATTTGGTAAAATCTGGAAGTTCCAGTTTCTTTGCCTTAACTTTAAAAATTCGTTTCTCTTTGGTTACTTGTCCAAATGAACTGTGTTACATATGGAATTAAAAATCTAGACGTCCTCTTTAATATCACCAAATTTCATAGAAGAATTCGTTCATTTGATATATGAAATCATTGTGTGAACGTCACTGCCTCTCAGCACTCGTTTTATCTCAATTCCAGATCTTACTTCCAACTTTGGAAAATCATAACAATTCGGATACTTATCCAATTAAGGCGTTCTTGGTGTCCATTTAAAGGTCTGTATCTTAACTTTAATCATGCCAAGTTTCAGACTAAAACACGTTGATTTGGGCATCATAAACATCGTCACATCACCATAGTCTCAAAACAGAATTACAGAACCATACACCATTCAACCATACATACTATCATATGCTTCCATAAGGTTAAGTAACTCATGTGACTTATTATACAAACTCATTCATCTATGTTTACCCTTTTTCCATGTGAAGTTCCAGCACCTATAACAAGATTATGCATATGGAAGGAATGAGATTTCATGGAAATCCCAATAGCAAGTTACACAAACCATAATATCATGCATGAATAATTGAATGCTTAACATGTTATCATGTGATGGGAGCTACTTCATAATAGCACATAAGCAAACTCTAACATGCATATTGTCATGACATAACTTGCAAGGAGTTGCAATCATTCATACTTCATCATAACATGATGACATAAACTCAAGCTCAACCAAACACCATAATCAACAAGCAAGCAAAACAATTAAACAAACATGAGTTATAGTTAGGTATCCTTGCTACCTCTTAGCTATCTTGGTCAAGACCTTCTTGAAGTGCTTTCCTTCCTTCACAAATGTCAAAACCTAGCCATTACAACATAATATCAAGTTACAACTCAACTTGAAACCAAATCCAAGACTAGGTTTTCACTAGCTCCCTTTCTTTCTCTAATTTATGTTTCCTACTTCCACCTTTCCAAAATAAATTCTTATGGTTCATTTCCACATAATTTTTCATGTAGAATCCAAATATGAAATCAGAATTTCCAAAATCAAAACATACCAATTGCTACAGTACCAAACCGAAATGCATGCTCTTGTTTTCCAAAAATTCTCATTTTGATTCCAATGCTTCCAATACTTGTTCTCCTACTTTATCCCCACACAATTTTCCATTTTAAACTCATTGGAAGCATCAAAATCATGAAATTCCATCATACGAACAGTACCACATACAGTACCAGCAAGAACACAAAACCCTAAATCCAAACATACTTGAATTCCCAAGCTTATACCACTTGATTCTAGCTTGTTTAAGCTTGTCTAAACTATCCATAACATAAAACTCATATTTTAACCATATATGAGCATCACTTCCAGCAGCAACCATAAGGGAAATAGAACATGAAAACCCCTTAAAACCATGAGCTAACCTACTAGAACAAAGCTCAAGATCAAGGGAGATGATTACCTTGCTTGTTACTTCACTTTGGTTGCTTCTTTCTTGGTTGAATGGAAATTTTGCAAGAGTTTCCCTATGGTTCTCAAATCTGCCGCACATGGTCTGAAATGAGGGGGTATTTATAGAGAAATTTGGGTTGAAATGGATGGCCAAGATTGATTTGGTTACTATTTGATCTAAAGGCTCACATTTAATCTTGGATTTAACTTTTTCATAAAATAATAATTATTACATCATGTGGGACAGCTCATGGGACACCTAAGAGGGTTAGGTGGCGTGCTGCACATGTGAAGAAGGTTCTGGAGAAATTCCAGTCCAATCCGGTACCGATCGGAGCAGTTTCCCAACAACCGGACTGTTTTCTGTTCTGAATTTTTTTATAATATACCAGGATATGTATTATGTCCTGGAAATCAATATCTAGGCTTCTCATACCATTGAAATGATATATTAAATATTTATCTGCCATCCATCCCTTGGGAAATGACCAAAATACCCTTAGTGTCCTTTCCTGCACTGTACTAACCCTAAGGGCAAAATCGTCATTTCACACCTCTTTACACTGCCTCAGGGCATATATTGATTCTATATAATCATATTTATACTATGTCCCACGTTTTTGGCCTGTCCATAATGATCAAAATGACCTCCATTCACTATTGGTACAGTATGGGCATCCAGGGGCATTTTCGTAATTTCACACTTTTCCTGGACTGCTCTGGTCTCTGGCCCTCATAACTGTCCAATCACCTTAATGGGCTTATGATGGCGCTATTTGGGCCTCAGTATGGGCTTATTGCCTGTATTGCCTTTATGGCCCAATTCACAATATAGCTCCCCCGATCCTATTTATCGGGTATTTTATTTCACTGTAAAATTCCGTATGGCTTCTACAGGATTCCTTTTCTGACTCTGTCAGTTTTATAAATTCATATATTAAATATATGAATTTTCTATAAGGTCTTATCTGATTCTGAGATCTGAAAAATACTGTAATAATTCCTTCTGACTTCAGGAATTTATATCAATTAATCGGGACCTCAAATCAAAATTCTGTGTTGCGTTAAACTGACCGGAATATTTTTGTCTATCTACTGGTAAAATTTGGGTCTGATCTGATTCCGGGCATTTTTGGCCTGTTTTGGCTCAACTTTTCCATATTTACATTTAGGTCCCTTAACTTTTGAATAATTGAACTTTAGTCCCTGAACTTTTCATTAATTGCATTTAGGTCCCTCCTTTTATTTCTACTTCAACTTTTTGTCTTCAAACTTTTCAATTTTCGTTTAGGTCCCTATTATTTCCTTAGTTATGAATCCTTCCCTTTCATTTCTCAATCTGATACAATCTATTCCAAGAAACTCATATCCATTTCAGATAAACTGTACAGCTACATCAGGTCAGAAAATTGGGGATATGACATTTCTCTCCCCCTTAAAATAAATTTCGTCCTCGAAATTTACATTACATATATATTAAGGAAATAGTTCAGGGTATACTTCTCTCATCCTTTCCTCTGCTTCCCAGGTAGCTTCACTCTCTGTTAATCCCTTCCAGACCACCTTAACTAGAGGGATCTGCTTATTTCGCAACTGCTTGACTTTTCTATCTACAATCTGTGCTGGTCCAACTTCATAAGTCAGGTCATCTCGCAGTGCAATGTCATCTTGTTCAATCACATGCGATGGATCTGGAACATACTTCTTTAACTGGGAAACATGGAAAACATCATGAATTTTGCTGAGATGTGGAGGAAGAGCTAACTTGTAAGCCACTGATCCTACTCTTGAGAGGATCTGAAATGGCCCAATGTATCTAGGATGCAGCTTCTTCACTTTGATTGATCGTCCAGCTCCTGTCGTCGGAGTCAACTTAAGGAATACATGCTCTCCTTCTTCAAACTCCAACGGCTTCCTTCTGACATCAGCATAACTTTTCTGTCTGCTTTGAGCCGTCAGCAATCTCTTTCTAATCTTATCGATCTGTGCTGCTGTCTGGTCTACTATATCAGGACCAAACATCCTCCTTTCGCTCAACTCCACCCAGCATAAGGGAGATCTACACTTCCGTCCATACAATGCTTCAAATGGAGCCATCTGAATGCTAGCCTGATAACTATTGTTGTAGGCAAATTCTATCAACGGCAGATGGGTATCCCAACTCCCTTTGAAATCCAAGACACAAGCTCTCAACATATCCTCGAGCGTCTGGATCGTTCTCTCAGATTGACCATCTGTCTGAGGATGGTAGGCTGTACTAAATCTGAGAGTAGTGTTCATTTCTTTATGTAAAGCACGCCAAAAGTTTGATGTAAACCGAGGATCTCTGTCAGAAATGATACTACTGGGAATACCATGTAGTCTAATAATCTCTTTTACATAAAGTTTCGCCAGCTTCTCCAGAGAATCCTTTTTATTGATTGCCAGGAAATGAGCCGACTTCGTTAATCGGTCAATTACCACCCATATAGCATCATGTTTAGTAGGAGTCATGGGCAGTCCTTCAACAAAATCCATGGCAATGCTGTCCCATTTCCACTCAGGTATCTCTAGCGGTTGTAATTTCCCTGCTGGCTTCTGATGCTCAACTTTCACCTTTTGACATGTCAAACATTTGGACACATAATTTACAACATCTTTCTTCAATCCAGGCCACCAAAATAAGCTCTTAACATCATGATACATCTTGGTCATACCTGGATGTACTGTATACTTGCTTTTATGTGCCTCCTCTAGTATCTTTTCTCTCAATCCCATTGCATTGGGAATATATGGTCGTCCCCTAAATCGTAATAATCCATTTTGGGACACATCAAAGTTTTTAGTTTCCCCTCTTTCCAGCTTACCTTTGAAAATCTCAGCGAGTTTATCTTGCTCCTGAGCCTCTTTAATTTCATTCTCAATGAATGCTTTAATCTGCGTTCCTCCATAAGAACTTTCTGATGTCTGCATTTGATACAGAGGACTCCAATCTCGTACATCTTCTATCAGTTCTAGCTCTTTGATCATGAGACTAGCAACCTGCACCACCTTTCTGCTCAAGGCATCGGCCACTACATTAGCTTTTCCTGGATGGTATTTGATCTGGAAATCATAATCCTTCAGAAATTCCATCCATCTCCGCTGCCTCATGTTTAATTCTTTCTGATCTTGCAGGTACTTCAGGCTTTTATGATCACAGTACAGTTCTATGGTAGCTCCATACAAGTAGTGCCTCCATATCTTAAGAGCATAAACTACCGCTGCAAGCTCCAAATCGTGAGTGGGATAATTCTCTTCATGTGGCTTTAACTGTCGAGAAGCATAGGCTACCACTCGTCCCTGCTGCATCAACACACATCCCAACCCCTGCTTGCTAGCATCAGTGTAGACTACATAAGTCTGAGTTGGGTCTGGAATAATCAGCACAGGAGTCGTGGTTAATCTCTGCTTTAGTTCATGAAAACTAGCCTCACACTTCTCATCCCACTTGAACTGCTGATTCTTTCTAGTCAGCTTGGTTAACGGTAGAGCAATTCGAGAAAAGTCCTTAATAAATCTCCTGTAATACCCTGCTAAGCCCAGAAAACTTCTGATCTCTGTCACTGTCCCTGGCTGTTCCCAGCTTAGCACTGCTTCAACTTTGCTAGGATCTACAGCTACCCCTTCGTGGGATATGACATGACCGAGAAATTTGACTTCTTGCAGCCAAAACTCACATTTACTAAGCTTAGCATAGAGTCGTTTCTCTTTAAGAGTACTAAGAACAATCCTCAAATGCTCTTCATGCTCTACAGCCAATTTGGAGTACACTAAGATATCATCAATGAAGACTACCACAAACTGATCTAGATAAGGCCTGAAGATTCTATTCATGTAATCCATAAAAATTGCAGGCGCATTCGTTAGACCAAAGGGCATCACTAAGAATTCGAAATGTCCATAGCGAGTCCTAAACGCAGTCTTTGAAATATCATCTGCTTTGATTCTGAGTTGGTGGTAACCCGATCTCAGATCAATCTTAGAGAATAAGCTTGATCCAACCAACTGGTCTAGCAAATCATCAATTCGGGGAAGAGGGTACTTATTCTTAACAGTAATCTTATTCAACTCCCGATAATCAATACACAATCTGAGACTGCCATCCTTCTTCTTGACAAATAACACTGGAGCACCCCACGGAGAAACACTGGGTCGGATGAAACCCTTCTCTAATAGCTCCTCTATCTGCTTCTTAAGTTCAATCATCTCATTGGGAGCCATACGATATGGGGCTTTAGATACTGGTCCAGCTCCAGGTACGATGTCAATTGCAAACTCCACTTCTCGTTCTGGAGGCAATCCCTGAATCTCCTTTGGAAAGACTTCAGGAAATTCTCTGACCACTGGAATCGCTTCAATTCCTTCTTCCACTTCTGCTTGAATAGAAAAGAAGACCATATATCCCTGACATCCTTTTCGTAAACATCTATCCGCTTGAGCCTCCGTCAGGAAATTCAGTTTCACTTCTGGATTCATATTTGGGGCTTGTGGACAAAGAACTAGAGTTTTGTTCTTACAATCCAGCATTACATTATTGGCAGACAACCAATTTAATCCAATTATGACATCAATCTCATGGAATGGCATGCATATTAGGTCAAGAGTAGTGCAACAACATTCATATCGAATGACACTATTTAGGCAGACATCTGATGTAACTACTTTAGCATTTGTAGGGGTTGTGACACATATGGCATAATGCATCTTGCTAATTGTAAGGCCCAAACGTTTAGCACATTCATAAGAAACAAAGGAATGACTTGCACCCGAATCAAACATAGCAATCACAGCATGATTATTGAGATAGATGATACCTTGGATCATCTCGGGTGATCTCTGCGCTTCTTCCCTTGTCATTGCAAACACTCGCCCTTGAGTGCGCGGCCTTTGATCATTAGCTGCTTGAGGACAACTCCTAGAGAAATGTCCAGGCTTCCCACATGTGTAACAGACATTCTGCCCCATCAAGCATGGTCTGTCTCCATGGTTCTTCCCGCATTTGTCACATACTCTAGACCTCTGATCTCTATTATTTGTGTTTCCCCTGTAATTCCCTCTGCTAGGTTTTCGGTTCTGCTGCCACTGCCTTTTCCTTTTCTTGTTATAGCCACTGCCACTGGCTGCATTTCTATTCTGGTTAGGTCTCTCAGGAACAGCAGTCTCTCTGCTCAACGGTCTCATCAGCATCCTGTGATTCAAGCTGTTCTCAATAATTCTGCAGGCCTCTACTGCTTTATTGAACTGATGATATTGTTGGGGGGTCATCTTATCCTTCAGAGTAGTATTCAATCCCCTGATCATCCTTTCCGTCATCCACCGCTCATCATCCACCTGTCGCAGGTAAGTGGAATACTGGGAAAAACGGATGAACTTTGCCAAGTATTCGTCAAATGATTCTTTTTCTCCTTGTCTCAGCACAAGGAATTCTGCTTCTCGTTCATCTCGTACTGACTGGGGAAAATACTTCTCATAAAACTGTTCAAGGAACACTTCCCACGTGATAGGAATGTGCCTGGCCTGCAATACTAGCTCTGTGTTCTTCCACCATCTGTCAGCATCCCTTTCTAGCTGGTAGATTGCCATCTGTGCTTTACTCTCAGACGGACAACCCAATACCTTGAAGATCTTCTCCAGTCTGCTGATCCAATCCTCCGCTTTCTGTACATCGAATGTTCCCTCGAATGTCGGAGGACTATGCTTACAAAACTTAGCCATCCACTGTTGAATACCAGCAGGATCTACTGTCTGTCCTGTTTGTCTTGGCAGTTCTGTTGTCTGTTGAACCATCTCAGGTTCTGTATTAGCTGTACCTGCAGACTCTGGGTGTCTGAGGTTCTCCACTGCTTCAGCTACAGCTGTTGCTATAGCAGTATCCCTTTCCTGCTCACTCCTTGCTTGAGCAGCTTTTACTTCCTCTATCAGCTTCTGCTGCTGTTCCAGCCGTTCTAGAATCAACTGATTAATATCTCCGGCATTTTGGGGTTCACCCGAAGCACTAGCTCTTCTGGTTCTTACCATTTTGTTTTACTATCGTAATAGAAAATAGGAAAGGAATATTATAATTAACATATTTTATATTTCATTCAAAACATAGCATACAGCAAGTTTAACATCATTACATAAACTCTTCATAACAGACACACATACATGTATTATGTCATTACTAGTCAAAAGTACATAGATTACAGCAACATTCATACATACAACTATTACACTATGTTTTCTCATAATGGATCCTAATAAATTCCCCTACCATGTAGATCCAATCATGGATATCCTCAAAGGGTTCCTCTTCAAAGTACTGATCTAACACTTCTCTCCATGTTGCTGTAAGAGGTAAAATATCATCCATGATATCAACCCAAGCTTCTAAGGTAAGAGTATCTGGATCATATGCTTGATAGGCCTCTCTTACCCTTGCTATGAAGTCTTTATAAACTCTATAGTCTTGATCAACACCTCTAACCAACATTCTTCCTATCTCATATAGCTGCTTCGTGAGTTCCACAGCTTTCCTGAAATGTTCTTCATCCATATCTTCCCCAGGGGTTAACTCAATTATCTGATGGTTACCCAGATATATCTGTACCATTAACTTCTTGGTTCCACTTGGACCTGGAATATCTGTAGGGTCTGGTCTCTGACTAGGTCCAGGTATATCAGCTACATGACTAGGTTCAGGTATATTAGCTACATGACTAGGTTCAGGTATATTAGCTGTATGGCTGGGTCCAGGTACATCAACTGGTTTAGGTACCTGACTCGGTCCAGGAACATCTACCTCATCCGCCTGCCTAGGCACAGGGTCTGTACCACCCCCAACATAAGAGTAACCCACATCAGATTGTTCCTCTTGAGGGTCTATCATCTCTCTATCATCTATCTGACCTGCATCTCTTTCTAGTACAATATTCATAGGTGGGGCTGGGTTAGGTTCCTCAAGTTCATCCTCTTCCGATGGTATATCCTCATCTGATATTTCCTCTTCTTCATCATCATCCTCATCCATTTCATTTGATCCCACAGAAGAATTATCTAACCTGCCCAATTCTGATTCACTACTGGAATCCCGGATATTGATCACTGGGGGAAGACCAAACTCCGGATCATGTATAAAAGCATCTATCTCTTCTGAGTTCCACCCTGATCTATCAGAACTATAGACTGTGGGTCTAGGGTCCCCCTGGTTCACTGTAGTCTCTGATGTTCTAGACTCAGTCATTAGTATCCTGCAATAATTAACTTAAGGTCAATTATGCAGATGTTCACTTATGTAACAGTCTATAAATAATCTAATCAGAGCATTTCCTAAGCCAGAATCCTTTGCTCTGATACCAAAATGTTACATCCTTACTTTTAACCTCAATTATACTCCATTAGAAGTGATTGGAACCAATTACATGATCATTTGCTTTGAAAATATCCATTTCCAAAAGATTTGCTTTCGGGTACTGTTCACTGTTACTGTTCATTTGGTAATTCCAGAACATGTACCCTACTTTGAAAATTCATAACTAATTGTAGAAAAATCAAAATAATGTGGTTCCAATTTCTAATGAAATATATTTCATAAATATTTGAGGGAAAAATATGAAATTGAGGTTATCTTGTTCACATGAAATCAGTTTATTGGTTAAAAATCACTGTTCATTTGGTAAAATCTGGAAGTTCCAGTTTCTTTGCCTTAACTTTAAAAATTCGTTTCTCTTTGGTTACTTGTCCAAATGAACTGTGTTACATATGGAATTAAAGATCTAGACGTCCTCTTTAATATCACCAAATTTCATAGAAGAATTCGTTCATTTGATATATGAAATCATTGTGTGAACGTCACTGCCTCTCAGCACTCGTTTTATCTCAATTCCAGATCTTACTTCCAACTTTGGAAAATCATAACAATTCGGATACTTATCCAATTAAGGCGTTCTTGGTGTCCATTTAAAGGTCTGTATCTTAACTTTAATCATGCCAAGTTTCAGACTAAAACACGTTGATTTGGGCATCATAAACATCGTCACATCACCATAGTCTCAAAACAGAATTACAGAACCATACACCATTCAACCATACATACTATCATATGCTTCCATAAGGTTAAGTAACTCATGTGACTTATTATACAAACTCATTCATCTATGTTTACCCTTTTTCCATGTGAAGTTCCAGCACCTATAACAAGATTATGCATATGGAAGGAATGAGATTTCATGGAAATCCCAATAGCAAGTTACACAAACCATAATATCATGCATGAATAATTGAATGCTTAACATGTTATCATGTGATGGGAGCTACTTCATAATAGCACATAAGCAAACTCTAACATGCATATTGTCATGACATAACTTGCAAGGAGTTGCAATCATTCATACTTCATCATAACATGATGACATAAACTCAAGCTCAACCAAACACCATAATCAACAAGCAAGCAAAACAATTAAACAAACATGAGTTATAGTTAGGTATCCTTGCTACCTCTTAGCTATCTTGGTCAAGACCTTCTTGAAGTGCTTTCCTTCCTTCACAAATGTCAAAACCTAGCCATTACAACATAATATCAAGTTACAACTCAACTTGAAACCAAATCCAAGACTAGGTTTTCACTAGCTCCCTTTCTTTCTCTAATTTATGTTTCCTACTTCCACCTTTCCAAAATAAATTCTTATGGTTCATTTCCACATAATTTTTCATGTAGAATCCAAATATGAAATCAGAATTTCCAAAATCAAAACATACCAATTGCTACAGTACCAAACCGAAATGCATGCTCTTGTTTTCCAAAAATTCTCATTTTGATTCCAATGCTTCCAATACTTGTTCTCCTACTTTATCCCCACACAATTTTCCATTTTAAACTCATTGGAAGCATCAAAATCATGAAATTCCATCATACGAACAGTACCACGTACAGTACCAGCAAGAACACAAAACCCTAAATCCAAACATACTTGAATTCCCAAGCTTATACCACTTGATTCTAGCTTGTTTAAGCTTGTCTAAACTATCCATAACATAAAACTCATATTTTAACCATATATGAGCATCACTTCCAGCAGCAACCATAAGGGAAATAGAACATGAAAACCCCTTAAAACCATGAGCTAACCTACTAGAACAAAGCTCAAGATCAAGGGAGATGATTACCTTGCTTGTTACTTCACTTTGGTTGCTTCTTTCTTGGTTGAATGGAAATTTTGCAAGAGTTTCCCTATGGTTCTCAAATCTGCCGCACATGGTCTGAAATGAGGGGGTATTTATAGAGAAATTTGGGTTGAAATGGATGGCCAAGATTGATTTGGTTACTATTTGATCTAAAGGCTCACATTTAATCTTGGATTTAACTTTTTCATAAAATAATAATTATTACATCATGTGGGACAGCTCATGGGACACCTAAGAGGGTTAGGTGGCGTGCTGCACATGTGAAGAAGGTTCTGGAGAAATTCCAGTCCAATCCGGTACCGATCGGAGCAGTTTCCCAACAACCGGACTGTTTTCTGTTCTGAATTTTTTTATAATATACCAGGATATGTATTATGTCCTGGAAATCAATATCTAGGCTTCTCATACCATTGAAATGATATATTAAATATTTATCTGCCATCCATCCCTTGGGAAATGACCAAAATACCCTTAGTGTCCTTTCCTGCACTGTACTAACCCTAAGGGCAAAATCGTCATTTCACACCTCTTTACACTGCCTCAGGGCATATATTGATTCTATATAATCATATTTATACTATGTCCCACGTTTTTGGCCTGTCCATAATGATCAAAATGACCTCCATTCACTATTGGTACAGTATGGGCATCCAGGGGCATTTTCGTAATTTCACACTTTTCCTGGACTGCTCTGGTCTCTGGCCCTCATAACTGTCCAATCACCTTAATGGGCTTATGATGGCGCTATTTGGGCCTCAGTATGGGCTTATTGCCTGTATTGCCTTTATGGCCCAATTCACAATATAGCTCCCCCGATCCTATTTATCGGGTATTTTATTTCACTGTAAAATTCCGTATGGCTTCTACAGGATTCCTTTTCTGACTCTGTCAGTTTTATAAATTCATATATTAAATATATGAATTTTCTATAAGGTCTTATCTGATTCTGAGATCTGAAAAATACTGTAATAATTCCTTCTGACTTCAGGAATTTATATCAATTAATCGGGACCTCAAATCAAAATTCTGTGTTGCGTTAAACTGACCGGAATATTTTTGTCTATCTACTGGTAAAATTTGGGTCTGATCTGATTCCGGGCATTTTTGGCCTGTTTTGGCTCAACTTTTCCATATTTACATTTAGGTCCCTTAACTTTTGAATAATTGAACTTTAGTCCCTGAACTTTTCATTAATTGCATTTAGGTCCCTCCTTTTATTTCTACTTCAACTTTTTGTCTTCAAACTTTTCAATTTTCGTTTAGGTCCCTATTATTTCCTTAGTTATGAATCCTTCCCTTTCATTTCTCAATCTGATACAATCTATTCCAAGAAACTCATATCCATTTCAGATAAACTGTACAGCTACATCAGGTCAGAAAATTGGGGATATGACAGGTTACATCGTTTATCGATCCTCATATGATTTGGGTAGTCATTATGTCTTGCTAGAGACCGCTTGCGACTTGTGGGCTAGTATAGCAAATGGCCCACTGCCAACTTCATATGGGTCTACAGGGTCGCACATAAAATAGCCCAGCACGAGCTATGATGTCCAGATTCATTGAATCTAAGACATGTCCAGATTTAATGAATGATCCAGGATAGATGTATATATATTTATTTATATTTATATTCGTATATATATATATATATAAATTCGTATATATATATATAGGATATCTCATATAAGAGATATTTATAAGATTTAATTTATAAGGATAAATTAAATCTCTATCACGTTTGAAATTTGAAATTCAAATTGATAGGATATCTCAAATTTGATTTATGAGAATAAATCAAATATAGTTCAGTCTTATCTTTATTTAAAATTAAATAAATGGGTAATTAAATCTGTGGGACGGATTTGATATTATTTATTTAATTAGTTTCTTATAAAATTATACAATATATGATATTGTATTAATTTTAGAATTAATATAAGATTAACTCCAAAATCCAATTCGGTTGACAGAGAAAAACGCATAGCATCCTATATATCTGATTTTAGGAGCTGCATTTTGCACAGAGAAACATATAGAACATAGAAAGGCTGAAGGGGACTCTGTAAAAGGTTTGCAGATAAGAAACTGCCGAAATAGAGACGGAGAGGATGAACTCTTGAGAAAGCCCTGGAGGGACAAGAGACGCTAGCACGTCGTTCGTGGTTGGAATGCTGTTCGTGTGGATACTAGTAGAGGAAGCCGACCTGAGTCATCTACTTCTTGTGATCAGAAAGGGAGCACGAGCCACAGAGAGAAGCTGTGAACGTCGTGACCGAAAGCTGTGGAAGTCGCTGAGGCACACTAAGGGTAATACTTCTTCCCACTTGACTTAAACACATACGGTAGATCCTGGCAAGGAATGGAAAAATTTTTAAATTAATTTCCACTGCGCGTCTTCCAATTCCTTACATCTATAAGATCTGATAAAATTTTAGATAACTTTTAGACTATTAGATAAATACTGGCTATCTGGAACTTTAATAAAATTTTTGTATCATGCTAGATTAACTAGAATAACTTTCTATATCTACTAATAAATTTTGGGACTAAAATGCTTCTGGGCAATTCTAGGCCTTTTCTAGCTGAACTTTCTATAATTACAATTTTTCCCTTGGAAACTTTTGAAAATTACACTTTAGTCCCTAAACTTTTTATAATTACACATAATGGCCCACAACTTGTATCTACTTTCATTTTTGGCCTTGGGACTTCTAGACTTTTTAGTCTAGTCCCTCTTTTTCTTCAAAATAACCATTATGCCCCCAGGGACTTTCACTGTTTATAATTTAGTCCCTAATCTTTCACTTATTTGCAGTTTAGTCCCTGAATATCATATGTATACTTATGGGCTTCTGCTCTATAGGGCCTGGTAGCCTACCTCTTTCAGGCTACATATTCAGCTTCTAGGCCTAAAAATTAGGATATAACATAAACCACAAGACAATGAAAGTGAAACTACACTCCTACACATTTTATTCGTGACCAAAGATTCCGCAGGTCATGCATGACCTTAATTTTTCTGGAATTCTCTCTGTGTTTACAAGTCACAACTAAAACATGGATATGGTCACCACTAAAATGTGAAATTGCTAAAACTGTGCGTTTTGAATTAGGTTCTGCAGAAATAAAAGGGGAAGAAGGTTGCCGTCAAGGGAAGGCTAGTTTTTTTACCTGATTAGGCTAAGAAGTAGTACTCTCACGCTCTTTGATCACCTTCTTGACCTCTACCGTTATTTTACACCTCTCCACATATTTCTCCACAGTTCCACACCATCAATCCACCATCTTTTTACTGTTTCTCCATGGCATCTCATCTAAACAACTGTTGTAGTATAGTAGGAGTCATGAGATACTAAACTTGTATCCTCTTGGTGATGAATTAAATATCTTGCTCTCATTGACTCAAACGGCGAGTTTCTTCTATTCTAATTTGTATCTTCTCATGTTATGATTGCTGCTAGATCTAGGGTTTTCATCTTATAAGTAAGTTTTTAATATTGTTTGATCATTCTCAGATTAGACTTTGTAATTGAATTTGAATGATTTGAACATTTACTTTTATTATAATATTTCAATTTCAATTTTAATAGAGTGAGTTATTATCAGTGATCCTTGTTAATTAATCCATTGCTTAAAATCTAGGGTTTTCTATCGACGACCAGTCAAGGGTGCTTTCATCATCTAAATTCAAGTTACACGCTAAGTGGTTTATGATAGTTTACTAATAGTTCTTAAACCAACTTTGATCAAAGGGGTTTGAGGAAAATTAGGGTTTTAGAGTCAATTGATCGATTGAGGTTTTCTTTGAGATTTAGTGCTTTCTAAACTCCAATTTTAAACGTGAGAGCAAGGATAGATACGTTTTCATCATCAAGAGTCTTTCATAGCATATTTTTCAACTAAACCAACTCATTTTCATCGTAAACAAAAAAATCTAAAAATATTCACTTTTCTCCACCCCACTTTTATTACTTCAATCACTAAAACCTAAAAACTATTTTATCCCTGCTCAGGTTTTTCATTGATTTTGACATCCAATTTACTAGGTTTCAACATAAAAGGCTCCTTGAGAAGAATGATAGGGTTGTGCCTTATACTATATTATATTGGGTGCAATAAACTTTATTTTGATGGATCAGACCACGACAATCTGACCACATGAATGGCGTCGTTGCCGAGGAGCCAAGTAATTAGTTCCCTAGTAATTGATTGTCAATTTCATTAGCCACTTGAGTCAATTGTTGGTTTTTGTTTGCATTTTAGTTCTTAGGAGTTTTTAAATTGCATTGCTTTCTACACTTTTATGAGTTTCTACAAAATCAGTCTCTGTGACTATGAGTCACGACCTAAACTCACCTATGTCATGACAATTATTCTCTGTGACATTAAGTCATGACCAAACAACATTTGATCACAAAGTAATTGTTTCCCTGTGAAATTTGACTACCTTATGAAAACCAGTGCGACATCTGACACCTTTTATCATGACTATCTTTCTCTGATATTGTGCCACGACTAAAACACTCTTTAGTCGCGACTAACTGGTGTTTTAGTCACGACTAACTGAAAATTTTCTGCTGTGCAACTTCTGTGACTAACTTTGACTAATTGCATTTGTTATTCTCTATCTATTCTGTATTGCATGAGTAAAAGAGCTGAACCATTAGTCCCTTTTGAACCTAAAATTGAGAGAAGACTTAGGAAACTAATGAGAGAATTTAGAGAAGAATAAGCAAAATCTAGTTCCTCCTCTAGTATTCTAGAGTCTGAAACTGAACCAAATATGGATGATATTAATCATAATGGGCCTAATGGGCATGGAGAAAATGAAATACCAATGAACCCAGAATATAATAGAAGTGTGAGGGGAATATGTTAATTATGATCCTTATGGTTTCTATTCTAAAGAAGCTACTTTTGAGATTAAAGGAGCTTTGATTACATCCTTACCTAAATTTCATAGTTTTGCAGGATAATGTCCACACAGGCACTTATAAAGCATGCATATGATCTATTCATCAATGAAATCTCTAATGACTGCATTGGACGATGTCTTAAGGAGGTGTTTTCATTTTACCTTGGAAGAGAAGGCTAAAGAGTGGCTATACAATTTGCTCACCTATTTCTCTACTCTTATATGGGATCAGCTAAAGTCAACGTACCTTGAACAATTTTTCCCAGCTTCAAAACCACTCGAATGAAGAAGGAAATCATGAATATTCTGCAACATGATGTAGAATCTTTACATGAGTATTGGACGATGTTTCTTAACCTGTTGGCCGATGCCCTCACCACAACATAACCAAGGCTGATTTAGTAGACATTTTCTTTGATGGTCTACTTCCTAAATGTAACATCCTTACTTTTATACGTCTTAGGGACCATTCAGCAGCATTTAGAATCTCTTCTAAGACCTTGGAAGTCCATTAGCCAAATCTAGAATTTTACTTTTTCTCAGGTCACTGTTCATATGGTATTCCAGATTACGCAACGAACTTCAAAATATCATAACTAATTCTAGAAAACTCAAAATGAAGTGGTTAAAAAATCTACGTGAATATAACATTTTGAACTTTAAGGGAAAAATAATTTCCAGACCAAATAATTAGCCAATTGACACAGTTTATTCATTGAAGTTTACTGTTTATTTGGTCCAAAACTCTGGAAACAGATTCTGGTCTCTTAATTTGGAAATTCATTTCTCTTCATATACACATCCAAATGAAATGTTCTACATATGAACTTAAATATCTGGATGTGTACTACATGCTCATAAAATTTTGTGAAACAATTCCTTCATTTGATAGGTCAAACTGAAGCCACAACAAAACTACTTTTGGACCTACGTTTTTACTATTTCAGTTTCCTTTCTTTTACTTTTAATAATTGTTCTAGCATACATGAATAATCTCTTTTGCCTTGTATGAATTCATATACATCATGGGGTTATACAATAATTGTTTCATACAATATCATCACATAAATAGATGCTTTACATGGCTTTGACATACATGGAAAGTGCATAGCATATGCTAACATCTTAAATACTTCACTTTTCTTCTTCTATTCTTTAGCTCTTCTCCTTGCATATATGATCCATCATGCTTGACCTAAATTGGTTGGTTATTGGAGAGTGAGATTCTAGGGAATCTCAGTAGCAAATATTACCACTTAAATATGCAAGATGGATACTAATGCATGATATGTAATTTCATTAAACTTTCTTTGATTAGTGACATGCCATCATACTATATACTTTCACATAAAGTGCATGGCCATGGAAAACATGTTATTCACAAAACACTCAACATCATTTATCATGTCACAACATCATTCAAATATCATATACATGTCAACACATAAGCATACCGCATCAAGCACATAAAGAGGTAAGTTCACTACCTTATAGACTTGACTTTCTTTCACTTTATCTTGCTTCTTTCTTCTCACATCTCTTGGACATGTGGCTGCCTCTTTTGGAGCATACCAACCAATACCTAACATCACATAACCATTCATCCATTACCATCTAATTTTCTTGAGCACTAAACTTACTTTAACTAACATAACTCCCTCTTGAACATTAAGCTTATTTACTTTCCTTAATCTTAACTAATGGACTTGGTCTTTGAGTCAATTGATGTCTTGACTTTACCCTACACAATTTCATCTTTTGAATTCATTTATGAGCTTAGAATCATGAAATTCCAGCTCCTTCATAGCCTGCTGTACAGAACTGAACATAGGCATGCAATTCTTTCAAAAATTCTCATTTTGATTCTAATGCTTCCCATACTTGTTTCTCCACTTTACCCAACACAAGTTTTTATTTTTAAGCCATTGGAACCATCAAAATTATGAAATTTCAATCACTGTTCATGCATGTGAACAGTAATAGAGAAGGGTTTCAAAAAATATAATCTTGGAATTTCAATGCTTTCAAGGTTCAAAACCTTTCCAATCCTACACAAAACCATCATCTAAATTCAATCGAAGCATTAAATCCTTGAAATTCAATTTCCTTCCCTCATGAATAGTGTATACCAAATAGGGCACGCCATGGCAAAGTCAAGAATATTAACTTGATTCAACAACCAATCTCTTAACTAGCTTGTTTAAACTTCAATCATATGTTTCTAACTTTAATTTCTTCTTTCCCCTTTCATCTAAGGTCTTTGGGCAGCACCTCCTCTTACAGAAAACTCAACTTTTCTCCCATGAAAACCCTAAGTTCAAGCTCCCAGATCAAAGGAAAATAAGCTAGGAGAGATTGCTTACCTTTAATCTCTAGATTGCTTAAACTTTGGTACCTTGAATCTTCTTTGTCTTGGCTTGAGTTTTCATTTTTCAAGAGTTTCTACAACGTTCCATGAAGCTTCTAGAAAAATTTCAGTCCAATCTGGTACCAATCGGAGCAATTTCACAGCAATTAGACTGTTTTCTATTCCTAATTTTTTTATAATATACCAGGATATGTATTTTTTCCTAGAAATTAATGTATAGTCTTATCATATCATTGAAATTAATATAATGAATATTTATCTGCCATCCATCCTTTAGAAAATGACCAAAATACCCTTGGTATCCTTTCTTGCGTTGTACTAACCCTAAGGGCTTAATTGTCATTTCACCCATCTTTACATTGCCTCATGGAATATATTGGCTCTAAATAATCATATTTATACTATGTCCCACATTTTTCGCCTGCCCAGAATGACCAAAATGACCTCCATCTAACACTGGTACAGTATGGGCATCCAGGGGCATTTTCATAATTTCACACTGTTCCTGGACTACTCTAGACTCTGGCCCACATAACTGTTTCAATACTTTATTGGGCTCATTATGGCGCCATTTGGGCCTTGGTATGGGCTCATTGGCCTCATTACCTTTATGGCATAAATCCCAATAAATCTCACCCGATCCTATTTATCGAGTATTTTATTTCACCGTAAAATCCCATAAGACTTCTACAGGATTCCTTTTCTGAATCTGTCAATTTTATAAATTCTTACATTAAATATAGGAATTTTATATAAAGTTTCATTTGATTCTGATGTCTAAAAAGTACTATAATAACTCTTCTGGCTTCATAAATTTATATCAATTAATCGGGACCTCAAATCAAAATTCTGGTTGCGTTAAACTGACCGAAATAATTTTGTCTATCTACTCGTAAAATTTGGGTCTTATCTTATTCTAGGCATTTTTTGCCTGTTTTGGTTCAACTTTTTCATAATTACATTTAGATCCCTAAACTTTTGAATAATTGCACTTTGGCCCTTGAACTTTTAGCTATTTGCATTTGAGCCCCTTAACTTTTGAAAATTACACTTAAGGGCCCAACTTTTATTTCTACCTTCACTTTTTGCCTTCAACCTTTTCTAATTTTGTTTTAGTCTTTCTCTTTCTTCAGGACTCATTTAACCTTTATCATTTCTTCTGATCGTCGTCATAATCCTTTTCAAACCTCTTTCCATTATCTGTACTATACGGATAGGGAAAAATTAGGATATGACATCACGTTACCCTCCTACTAGAGTATAGACTCAACCTTTTATTACTCTATCTGACTCGTGATCATTACTCTTTCTTAAATAGGGGAGTCTCTTTATCTTTCAATCTGTGGCTACCTTTCTCTCTATAGACATAATAAACTTCTTTTATACTTTTGCATACATCTACCACTCAACTGAATTTTTGCAACTACATGAGAAAACTTCTTTCTTTATAGCACAAAATTCAATTAATGAAATACTTCTCAATCATTCAACTCTCACTGTTCATGTGGATGGACTCAAATAAGTATTCATCAAAGGGTTCCTCTTTCCCTACTTTAACTCTCAGCCTCACGCTCATCTCTATCTAACTGAGAAAATACTTATCACAAAAACAAGTCGAGAAAAACTTCTCATGTGAGCGGATCAATTTCCATCTATATGGAGTAACTTCTGCATCTCTCTACTATTTTTTAACTTTTTCTGTCTATATATTAGTCCCAATCTTCCCTGATTAGACTGTGATTCCTTCCTGGTTTGTCTCTTGATCCTAGTAAACTTGAGTCCCAAAGATATACTACTACTATTACCCCTAGGTGCTCTACCCTAGGTCTACTAGGTTACTATTTCTTTGTGATGGAGTTTCCTCTATTTCGAGAATATTAGCTCTCTATCTATTAACCATCGCTTCTCTAACCTTCAGCCATGTGTTAGGCTTATTCCTATACAAGTCTTAATTTAACTTATAATTCTTCTGTTTAGTAAAGACAAGCTAAACAAAGTCTTTCATAACATAGATCGACTCCTGGTGATCACATAAAGGATCTACTTCTGAACAACAGCTTCTTAAACTGGTCTTTTGCATCTCAGTACCTCATACTGTTAGGTTTGCCTACACCCTGTGCTAAACCTCTAACTAATAAACTTCAGTGAGGTTTTCATTCTCGTCATCAGATCTTTGTGTAACTCATATTCTCTATGAACTTTAGTCACAACCATCTTAATATACTCATCACAACTTTACAGCTCTGTGTCCTTCAGTCATGACTAAAGGTCTTCTCCTATCATGACCTAAACTCCTTTGTGCATATTATTTGCATCCTATGACCTAACTCATAGTGACCTAATAGCTCTGTTACTTCCCATCGCGACTAATGGTCTTTACTCTTCACAACTAAAACACCTCTGTGAATATTTGTAATGACTCATGTCATATCCCCAATTTTCTTACCTGATGTATACTTACAGTTTATCTGTAATGGATATAAGATTCTTGAAATAAACTGCATAGATTGAGAAAGGAAAGAAAGGGATTATTAACTATGGAAATTTTAGGGACCTAAACATAAATTAGAAAAGGTTGAAGGCCAAAAGTTAAAGTAGAAGTAAAAGTTAGGCCAAAAGTGGTAATAATCAAAAGTTTAGGGACCTAAATGTAAATAAGCAAAAAGTCAGGGACCTAAATATAATTATGGTATAGTTGAACTAAAAAAGGCTAAAAAATTCCTAGAATTAGATTAGACCCAAATTTTACCAGTAGATAAATAAAATTATTCCAGTCAGTTTAAGGAGTCACAGAATTTTGATTTGAGGTCCCAATTAATTGATCTAAATTTCTAAAGTCAGAAAGAATTATTACAGTATCTTTTATACCTCAGAATCATATGAAACCTTACAATAAATTCTTATATTAAATATATGAATTTATAAAATTGACAGAGACAAAAAAGGATTCCTATAGAATTCTTACGAGATTTTACAATGGAATAAAATACTAGATAAATATGGTCGGGAGAGATTTATTGGGATTTATGCCATAAATGCAATGATCCCATACCAAGGCCCAAATGGCGCCAACATAGGCCAAATAAAGTGACTAGATAGTTAAGTGGGCCAGAGCCCAGAGTAGTCCAAGAAAAGTGCGAAATTATGAAAATATCGCTAGATGACCAGATTGTACCAGTAATAGATGAAAGAAATTTTAGTCATTCTATACAAGCTAGAAACATCACATATAGTATAAATATGATTAGTTAGAGCCAGTATATGTCCTGAAGCAGTACAAAGAGGGGTAAAATGACAATTATGCCCTTAGGGTTAATATAGTATAAGAAAGGACACCAAGGGTAATTTGGTCATTTCTCAAGGGATGGATGGCAGATAAATACTTAGTCTAACAATGTCAATATTATGAGAAACCTAGACATTGATTTCCAGCACAGAATACATCCTGGAATATTATAAAAATTAGGAATAGAAAATAGTCTGGTTTTTGTAAAACTGCTCTGATCAATACCGGACTGGACTAGAATTTTTCCTATTAGTATAATTACCTTTTTCCATCCAAACATGCCCCTAAATGATGTCATTCATGGCATCAAAAGGCATGGCTTCTAGGGCAAGCTTGTGTAAGAATGAATATAGACCATTAGATCAAATAGTAACCAAATCAATCTTGGCCATCCATTTCCACCCAAGCTCATCTATAAATACCCCCTTATTCAGATTGGTTTCAGCATGCTTGGAGAACCATAGGGAACCTCTTACAAAATTTTCATTCAACTAAGAAAGAAGCACACAACTTGAAGCAACAAGCAAGGTAATCATATCCCTTGATCTTGAGCTTTATTCTAGCAAGTTATCTCTTGATTTTAAGGGATTTTTGTGCCATATTTCCCTTGTGATTGCTCCTTGAAGTGCTGTCCATATATGGTTAGAATATGTGTTTTATGTTATGGATAGTTTAGACAAGCTTAAACAAGCTAGAATCAAGTGGTATAAGCTTGGAAATTCAAGTATGCATGTGATTAGGGTTTTGTGTTCTTGGCTGTTACTATGCATGATACTATTCATATGTTGGAATTTCATGATTTTGATGCTTCCAATGAGTTTATAATGGAAAATTGTGTGGGGATAATGTAGAAGAACAAGTATTGGAAGCATTGGAATCAAAATGTGAATTTTGAAAAATAAGGGGGTTTGCTTCAGTTTGAATAGTAGCTTGTGACATGTTTTGATTTTGGAAATTCTAGTTTCATATTTAGATTTTACATGAAAAATTATGTGGAAATATGAAACATAAAATAGAGAAAGAATGGAAGTTAGTGAAAACCTAGTCTTGGATTTATTTTCAAGTTGAGTTGTAACTTGATATTACTTTGTAATGGCTAGGTTTTGATATTTGTGAAGGAAGAAAATCATCTCAAGAAGACCTTGACAAGGATAGCTAAGAGGTAGCAAGAATACCTAACTATAGTTTCATGTATTCTTGATTGTATGTTTGCTTGTTGATTATGGTGGTTGGTTGAGCTTGAGATTGTGCCATCATGTTGATGATGAGATATGAATGATTGCAACTTCGATCATGACAATATGAATGTTAGAGTTTGCTTATGTACTATTATGAAGTAGCTCCCATCTCATGATACACATGTTAAGCATCCAATTAATCATGCATGATATTATAGTTTGTATGCCTTGCTATTGGGATTTCCATTAAATCTCATTCTTTCCATATGCATAACCATGTCATAGGTGCTGAAACCTCACAAAGAAAAAGGGTAAACATATATGTTTGAACTTGTATGATCAATTATATGAGTTACATGTCACTATGAAAGGATATGATGGATGTATGATGTATGATTCTGTAATTATGTTCTAAGGCTGTGATGGTGTGACAATGATTATGATGCCTTAACCAAGGAGTTTGAACTTGAAATTTGGCATGATAATAGGTAAGATATATAGATTTAAATTAACACCAAGAACGCCTCAATTGGACAAGTATTCGATTTGTTATGATTTTTCTAAGTTGAAGTTAAAATCTGGAATATAGATAAAGTAAGCAACTAGAGGCAGTAATGTTCCGACGTTAATTTCATATGGTAAACGGATGATTTTTTTCATAAAATATAGTGATATTAAAGAGAACATCTAGATATTTAAAGCTATAGGTAGCACGGTTCATTTGGACAAGTAACGAAAGAGAAATGAATTTTTGAAGTTAAGGCAAAGAAACTGGAACTTCCAGCTTTTACCAAATGAACAGTATTTTTCAACAAATAAACTGATTTTATTGCGACAATGAAACCTCATTTTTATATTTTTCCCTCAAAGATCAATGCAATAGTTTTCATTAGAAATTGGAACCAACCTATTTCAATTTTTCTACATTTAATTATGAATTTTCAAAGTAGAATATATGTTCTAGAATTACCAATAAACAGTAACGTGAACAGTACCTGAAAGCAATTATTTTGAAAATGAATGTTTCTAAGGCATAAGGTTATGTAATTGGTTCCAATGACTTTTAAATGAGTATAATTGAGGTTAAAAGGAAGGATACGATAACTCATACCTTAACTCATCGCAACTTCACTTCTTTGTGACTATTAGTTGTGACCGAAACAACTTTACATCGCAACTTGGACATGCTTTTCTCTAAACATTCTCTTCTAATGTTCTTTATCCAGTTTCTAATCTAACAATAGCCAATTCTTGTTCTTGACTTTTATGAGCTTGAGTCACTTGAAACTCACTATATCTATCATAATTAATTAAATAGGGAACATACTAACATAGATGTTCAACTAACTATCATTTCATTATATCACATTAAAACTAATATTTCATGTTATCATAGTATTTGTACATATATTACATACATGTTAACTGCATATACAGGGTATATCATAACTATTATATATCTATGTAATTACTTTACTTTACACTATTTACATATTTACATTACCCTTCAACTCAATTCAAATTCTTTTCTACGGGATAATGAACTGCAAGTACTTTTGCATACAAAAATGCCACACTTGTATATCAATTAGTTGATCATTTGCTAAAAACTTAATTACACCTATATGTCACATAGGGGTATATGGTATTATCTAACTTATTACCATCTCATGCCACTATTCTAAAATATAAAATTGATTCAGATCTATGCCCTCTATTGAATATTTGTCTATCATCCTTGCTATAACATTGAAAAAATACAAGTAGATTGAATGCTCTTGATCTCTACTTCTATCTATCCCTTAACTTAGACTGAGTAATTCACTCTCCATAGCTTTCTTGATACTAATAAAGTCAACATTATCTGCCTTTAACAAAGAAAGTTGGGGTGAACTTGGACCAAGAACATCCCACTGATATTTATCTATAAAATCATATATTCTTGGACAGCGAGAATAAGAAGGGATTGTCATAGACTTAGCTAGGTCTCTAGTGAAAGAGTAATAATATATAGTCTACCCATAATCTAGTACCAATACTCAGCTTCCTCTACTGTAATATATCCTCTCATAAGGGGAATAGTGCTTATATCAGGGTTAGAGGGCACTCTAATAAACTCATTGTATAGAGTTATTAGACTCAGCATCATATGGTGCATACACAATGTTAGGTTGAATCTCTACATAATGTCCATATTACAGGTTTGAATATAAAGAAGTATTTATGTGATATTATACTATAAAATTTTGTGACTGATCCCCTATCTATTATCTCAGCTCCTTTCATTGTCTAAAGAAGGATCAAAATCTAGATATACATCATCTTCATAAATTATGGTTGGCCGGGAATCTCCCTTATTAACTGATGACTCTAACTTAACTTTATGAAATCCTATATTTACTCCTGGAAGACTAGCTTAAATAAGCATTACTAACTATCCCAACAAATACCCTAGGTAAAGGTCAAATTTATTCCATAAAAATCTAAGTTCAAGCCCCAAAATTAAAGGAACATAAGTTAGGAAAGATTGCTTACTTTAATCCCTAGCTAGCTTGAACTTTGGACCTTAGATTCTTCTTTGTCTTGGATTGGCTTTCCACTTGGGGAGAACCTCCCTATGGGTCTTCCAAACTTGATGTAAAGTGAAGAGAAAGGGAGGGTATTTATAGACTTCAAGGCATAGAAATGGATGGCCAATATCACTTTGTATACTATTTGATTTAATGGCTCATAGTTACTCTTGGATTAAGCTTTCCCTAGAAGCCAAAAGATGACATCATCTATGACATCATTAAGGGACACATCATATCCATATGTGGCAAAATTCCAAGGGGAAGAAGCATATAAAAAAATTCCATCCAATCCAGTACTGGCTCAATCCAATTTCCCAAAAATCAGACTGTTTTATAAATCTAATTTTTCTGAGATTCCATAATATGCTTTTTGATCTTAAATTTAGTATCCAGATTCTTCTTACCATCAACATTCTTAGACTGGGTCTAAACTTAATTACTGATCCCTGGGCAAATTACCAAAATACCCTTCAGGTTTTCTTTATTTACTTTCATATCTCTATGGCATAATCGTCTTTTCAAACATCATCAGAGTATTCCCTGACTTTGGATAACTATTCTGGGAACTATCCTTGACTGTCTAACCTTAGTCAAATGACCAAAATACCCTCCATCTATCTCTTGCTTAATGCCACAACACAGTGTCATACTAAGTGGCATTCTCATAATTTTTATTTTCTCGGGGTCTTTATTAGCACTAACCCATATACTTATCTAATCTAAAAATATTATTAGGCTTACAAGGCACCATTTTAGGCATTCTACATGATCTCCTACCTTTATGGGCTTAACTCCCAAGAAATTCCTTTGAAAAACACTTATTGGGTGTTTTAATCTAGTGTAAATTATATTATAAATTCTACATAACTCATTTTTGAGTTATGTCAGTTTCATACTTTCTCATATTAATTATAAAAATTTACTATCAAATTTTATCTAATTTTGATGTCTATAGGATACTGTACTAATTTTCCTTTCTTCAAAAATTTATATCAATTAATTAGGAACTCAAATCAAAATTCTATGTTACATTAAAATGATCAGAATAATTTTCTATATTTACTAAGAATATTCAAGACTAAAATTATTTTGGGTATTTTTGAGCCTTTTCCTGCTCAACTTTCTCATAATTACCATTTTGCGGTGGAAACTTTAAAAATTACATTTTAAGCCATCAACTTTTCATAATTATACTGAATGGCACAAAGCTTATGTCTGCTTTTATTTTTCACCATAGAACTTTTAGACTTTTCAGTTTAGTCCCTCTTTCTTCAAAATGACTATTATGCATCCAAGAACTTTTACTATTTATAATTTAGTCCATGAACTTTTATTTTTTGCATTTATTCCCTGAACGTCATATGTATACTTCTAGGACTTTTGCTCAATAGGGCATGGTAGCCTACCTATTTCAAGCTACATACTGGGCTTCTAGGCCTAAACTTTGTCTAATCATTATCCTTTCTTTTCTATTCATCATCACAATCCTTTTAAAACCTCTCTCCTCTATCAGTCTTATAAAAATAGGGAAAAATTAGGATATGACATCTTTCACATAAATCCAGGTCATAATTTCACCATTTAATCACCCTCAATCATTAACTCCTAAAAGTTCAAAGCCTTACTACTTGAAACAACAATGTTTAGTTTAAATCTAAAAAAAATTTAGCTTTATAACCATCACTTTAATATATTCCTTCTTTAGTGATAACCAATGTCAAATAAACATTATCTCCCTTATAACTATACAAATATTCTTTTTAAATTTGAAATATTTTCCAACTTCAAAAATATGATCTTATATACTTGTAAACCATTTTAGATTCAAAACTCTAAGTTAATCAGCATCATTCAAAATACTTTTATATTTTGACATTCTAAGCACCTTCCATAGTTTTTAAAGAAGAAATCGTATAGCTATGGATTTGATTTGGGTAAATTTTTAGCTTTAAGAATGTTAGTCTAATCATCTTTTTAAAATGTTTAGGAATGCCTCAACAATCTAGAATACTTATTTATTTTTCTAAAGTGACAAACAGCAGTTTCCTCATAATTTTTTTATCCCAAAAATTTGAACCCAACAATCTTCAAGTAACATACACATGTACTTTAGAGACACCCTCTCATCTTCAAACTAATTTCAAATGACAAACCCTTACATCTAAAATTTTCTTTTCAAATTAAAAAACCATTTCTTGACCATATTTAAATAGTTTGCATGTGATAAAATCAATCACTATAACTCTTAAACAAGGATTGAACATGATTTCTATGGTTTAATCCCTGTATTTAATATTTTCTCTCTCTAGCTCACTAATTTCTGTAACAACCCATCTCATCTCATTTTCCACTTTTATGCTTCTTTAAAGAATAAAACCTTCTATAGTTCATCTTAATTGTTCTCACCACCTCATTTACTTTTACGTTCTCAAACAGTTGCTCATATACTACAATTCTTCTACTTGTCACTTGAATCTTCAAGACATCTTTACTATATAGGTAAACATGTGATATGTTTAATACAATATATATATGAACTGTATAAATAAAACATAGGTGACTGATAAGACATAAATTGTGTATGGTTTTTGTAAAATTTTAAGGATTTTATGATAACTTTACCATTCATTTTATGCCTATAATTATGCTTTTATGATAATACATGATTGTGCTTGGCAATATGTTGATTTAAGGGTAAAATGGTAAATTAACTCCTCTAAACTACATATACGTCGTTCTTTGGTAACTGGTTGGACTTTTACAGTGAGCTTTGATTCTGAATTGTAGGTATTTTGGATGAGAACTAAGGACTAATATAAGCAAAAAATAAATCACAAGACAAAGAGAATCAAATCAAGGAAGGCAACTTCTGTGCTCTTTGAGCAGTTTTCCTGCGTTCACAAGTTGTGACCAAAAATAGGATATGGTCATGACTAAAGAAGAGAATCAGTCAAGCTACACATTTTTTATTAGTTTATTTTGGCTTTAAAAGGAGAAGGAAGCCGCAGACTCAAAGAGAGGTTAGTTTTTACCTGATACTACTAAGAAGCACCACTCGAACATTCTCCTAACACTCTCCACAAATTACCCACATATCTTCTATTATTCATCTTTCCATCATCATTTTTCTGCTTTCTTCATGGCATTATATTTGAGCAGTGATTACAGAATAGTAGGAGTTATGAGAGGCTAAACCCATTTTACTTTCACTTAGGTTTTTAATGATTTTATAACCGATCTGCTAGTGTTCCAAGAAAAAGGGCTCCTTGAGAAGAACAATAAGATTGTGCCTTATACTAGATTAATAGGGTGGTACACTGGACGATTAAAATCTATGCAAACTAATGGCACCATTGTTAGGAAGCCAAATAATTGGTTCATTAGCAATTGGTTGTCAATTTCATTATTTATCGAGCCATTTTTTGTTTGAATTTTATTTTTTGTTATTTTATTGCATAGCACTCGGTATTTTTCATGTTTTTGCTAATTTACTCTCTACACATTGGAGTGGTGACCACTCATAATTATGTCGCGACTAGATTGCTTTTATGTAGTGCTTGATTACTCACTGTGAACTCCAGTCACAACTATTTTTGGAAAATTTACTCTCTGTGATTGTTGGTGGTGACTAAACCACATTTTAGTCGTGACGCTAAATCAAATTTTTAGAACTTTTACTATCTGGGTAATTGGGTCGTGACCTGAACACCCTTGTGTCGTGACTAGTTGAATTTTTCTGTTGTAAAATTTTTGTGTCTGATTGTGATTATTTGCCTGGTTATTCTTGATTGTTCCTATGTTGCATGCATAGAAGAGCTGAACTATTAATGCCTTTTGAATATGAAATTGAGAGACAACTTAGGAAACTAAGGAATGAATTTAGAGAAGAGGCAAAGTCAACATAATCTAGTTCAGAATCTAGTGTTTTGGGATCTAAAATTGAAATTAATTTAGAGACTCCATTAGAGACTTCTAATATGGCTAAGATTAATCCTAATAGGCATAATGAGCACAATAGACAAGGAAAAAATTAAATACCAATGAATGTAGAAGATAATAGAAGTGTAAGGGAAATAAATCATTCGTATGTGAATTATGATCCTTATGGTTTTTATACTGAAGAGGCTAATTTTGAAATTAAAGGAGCTTTGATTGTAGCCTTACCTAAATTTCATAGTTTTGTAGGAGAATGTCCACATTGACACTTACAAACCATGCATATGATCTACTTTTCAATGAACCCTTTAATGACTGCATTGGATGATGTCTTAAGTACCTATTTCCATTGCACTATGGAAGGGAAGGCTAAGGAGTGACTATAAATCTACCAACTCATTTCTCTATTCTTACATAGATCAGTTGAAGTCAACATATTTAGAACAATTCTTCCTGGCCTCTAAGATAACTCGTATGAAAAAGGAGATTACAAACATTCTGCAACAGGATGGAGAGTCATTACATAAATATTGGACAAGATTTATCAACTTGTTGGCTCGATGTCTACATCACAACATGATAAAGGCTGATCTAGTAGACATTTTCTTTGATGGTCTACTCCCTCACAATTAGGTGTCCTTGAATGCAGTGGCAAATAAATCTTTAAGAGATAAGACTCCACAAGCAAGTTGGGAATTATTCAAAAAATGACTAATAAAGACCATCAGACTGAGGATCTAAGGAGAATGACCTCATTATCTTTGGGTAATTCAAATGAGATTTTGGTAGAAATAACAGCTTTAAGAAACCTAATAGAAAAAATGATGAATGTAATTGAAAGAGAGCTATATTCTATAAAGCAAGTTTATGCAGTGGAGACCTCACAAGCACTAGTTATAGGATGAGAGTCCTACAGTTCAATGATGCATGCCACAAGTACATGTGATAGATAGTATGGAGAAGTAGCAGCAATATATCAAGGGAGAGAGAATCAATACCAGTAGAGAGACCCATACTTTAACACATATAAACTTGGTTAGAGAGACCACCCAAATTTTAGGTGGGGGTAGGGAAAATAGGCCAAACTAATTTCAAGGAGGTGGTACTTCATTAGCAAAATAATGCAAGGTCTATAATTCCTGTTCACCCCAATGCTTTAATAGTATTAAGATCATATGAGACTTCTCAATTATTGAAGAATATAGCTGCACAAATGAATAACATGGATACTAGAATGACTAATATAGATAACAAGCTCGAAGAAAATAATGGTCAATTCACCTCCATAGCTTCAATTCTTCAAAGTATACACAAGAATAATGTAGATGTACACAGGAAAGTCGAGGAGTTAAGTTCTAAGAATGCAGCTATTACAAGTCATTTTCCAGTACAGTGAGTAATATCCAAACCAAGAGCAATAGCAGTATATAGTTAAGTTCTAAGAATGCAGATATTACAAGTCATTTTCCAATACAGTGAGTAATATCCAAACCAAGAGCAATAGCAGTATACCTTCAAATATTATCATTAATTTGTGGGGCTTGAATGCTATATCACTCAGAAGTAGAAGAAAGGTGCAATTTAAGGAAGATGATACACCAAAGAAGGATATGAAAGACCTTGCAGCTAAAAAACACCATTGTAATATATAAAGATTAGGAAATCAGAAAGTGAGAAAGAACAACAACTTATGATTAAGAAGGCAACCTAAGAGATAACTCACAAGCACAATAGGAAATACAAGAGAAGTAAGAAGGGGAAGTGATAATACCAAATCCAGAATACAAAGGAAAATAAGCTAAGGACAAGGCAGAGTCGAGGGAGTAATAAGCCTCTATGCATACAGGTAAAGAGGTAAGTATAAAGGATCTTCCTTTTCCTAAAGCTTACATTACTGGAAAGAAAATGATTGACCCTAAATTTGCAAAAAATGCTTATACTCTTTTTAATAAAATTGAAATAAATATACCTATGGTTGAATTCCTCAAAAGAAATACTAAGTATGCAAAATTTATGAAAGAGTATTGTGCTAATAAGAAAAAGTTTAGGGCTCTTGAGAGAATTTAGGTGAGTGCTAATATGTCATCACTTTTTAAGGCTAAATTACCGGTTAAGTGTCAATACCCAGGATCTTACACAATCCCATGCACTATAGGCAAAGTTTATATTAAGGGAGCGTTATTAGATTTAGGGGCTGCTATTAATGTAATACTTTGGTCAGTATACATAGCCTTAGGGATTAATAATCTTTGAGATAGAAGTGTAGTACTCCAATTAGTTGATAGATCAATTAGATATCCTAAGGGAATTCTTGAGGATATTCTAGTACAGGTCAAGGATTTAGTATTCCCAGTTGATTTTTATGTTCTAGATATATCCAGTGAGCTAGTGAATGAGAGCACTTTGATCCTAGGTAGACACTTGCTCCAAACTTCCAAGACAATCATCAGTATGAAGCATAGTTCTATTACAATAGAGGTTAGAGGACATGTAGTGACTTTCAATATGAATGAAGAATGAAATATCCTTTTGATAATTCTGCTTTTGCTGGGGTGAATGCCATTGATTATTCTATTGAAGAAACTAGGGATGAGCATTAATTGAGTTTGCATGATGGGTATGATCTTATGTAGCATAATTCCTAAAATTCCCATGAAGCATTTTAGGAGCATGTGGATTCAAATTCTTCTTTGAGTGCTTATGATAACTATTTTTAATCTCTTTCTTCTGTTTATTTTTTTCCTTACTCTTGTGAAGGGAATATATCATGTTTTAATTGTTTTGATGTAAATAGCATGCTTTCAGTCTCTAAAGATTTCTCATCCCATCTAACTTTGATACAATTTCATCATCCTCCAATGATAATGTTTTTGGAAAGGAATTGGTGAGTGATTTTACAGGAATGCAAGACATTATAGAATATGGAAGTGGAATGAAGAAAGAGAGGTCGAGTTTATGTGATCTCAAGTCATGACAAAAAGACCTTAAAGTCAGACTAGATATGAACTTGCTGAGGGAAAAAGTCTTTATACAACGGAGTCGTGACATGATTATTATTTGGTTATGACCCAAAACTCCCTAAACGTCTTGTCATGATGCGAGGATGATGAAGTCGCGATGGTATATTTAGTATTGGGGGACAATTTTTTATGATTCCAAGTTATGATAAAAAGACTACTACATCTGACCAAATATTTTAGAGACACGCACTATCAGTTTGAGTCGCCACAACAAGTTAAAGATAACCCTGAGAGGTCATGACAAAAATGGCAGACACAACCAGTGAATTTCAAATTCCTTCAATTCCACATTCTGCGGATTTGGTTAAAGGGCCAATATATTCTGACTCTATTTATTCTCACTCACATTCAATAATTATCTCTCATACTTTAAGATTATTGAACAATTTTGATCTTAAATAATGATGCAGGAATGAAGGAGACTGATCTAAACTATGTTACAGTTGTAGACCAACTTAAGCTTAGTGCAACACCTGAGGAGATTGAAAGTAAGATACAAAATTTGAATGAATCGAAGGAGAGTGATCTTGAGTATGTTATAATAGTATAACAACCTTAATTGGGTGAAGCACTTGAGAACGTGGAGTATACAAAGGATATAAAAGGAACACCACCCAAGTTTATTGTTAATATATACTAATCACACTTGGGTAAGTTCAAGTTTAAATAAGGAAAATTCAAGACAAGCTTTGATGGACTTTGCAATGTAATAAAAGTACACGATTTTGGGATGCTAGGGTAGAGAGAGAAAGCAATGGGGAAGATCTTTCAATTAAATAGCCATCTCCCAAAATTCTGAGTTCCTACCACTGCCTTGAGGCAAGGTTGTCCATTTCCTATCTCTTACCTTTTACTAGTTTTCCTAATGTGATTTATGTTTGATATGTTAGTTTGATGATTGGAAAGGGATAAACCAGTAGAAGTAGTAGCTAATTTCTTTGTTTATTGTTTCTTAAGGATTTTTAATAAAATTCCTCAGTGACTTACTTTTTCTTTAGTTATCTTTCCATCCATACACTCATATGCATGATTTTAGCTTACCTATCTTGTCATCTTTGCTTTCCTTGTATTACGATGAATGATTTGAATGTTACCTAGTTTTTTCCCCTTTATATTGCTTTACATTTCTCTTTCTCTCCTTCTAGTGACATTTTCTTTTCTCAGGAAGTATTTTCATTCTCCTATCTCTTGCATCAAGTTCTGCGTAGTCATTCCTACATCCTAACAACTATCCATCTCTTTTTTGACTGAAGACTCAAACTGTCCCACTCTTTCCCTATAGAAATCAAAGGTAGTTCTTTGTTCCTTTTTTGTTTCCTTCTCAATTTCTTCTTCATTGTATGTAGATTCTAGGTTTTGGATAGTTTTGGCTTTAAGGGACATTTGGGAACCTGGAACTAATGTTGTATTAGTGGGTTTTAAGACGAGTTTTGGTGAGTGATAGAACACAAATTGTGTATAGTTTCTTAACATTTTTAGGGACATATTATGACTTTACCATTCATTTTATGCCAGTATCTATGCTTTTGTGGTAATATATGATTGTGCTTGGCAATGTGCTAATTAAAGGATAAAATGGTAAATTAATCCTTCCAAACTGCATAAATGTTATTCTCTACTGATTTGGACTTTTACAGTGAGCTTTGGTTTTGAATTGTAGGTATTTTGGGGACAACTAAGGACTAATATGAGCAAAAAAGAATTCACAAGATAAAGAAAATTAGATCATACCTCTGTGCTTTTTAGTCACGACCAAAGTGTCTATAGGTCGTGACCTCATTTCTTTTGGAAAGTTTCTCTTTGTTTATAGGTCACGACCAAAACATGGATCTTGTTGTGACTAAAATATACAATAGCTAAAGCCGTGTATTTTGGATTAGGTTATGCGAGAATAAAAGGAAATTGAAGCTGATTAGGCTAGTTTTTGACCTGATTAGGCTAAGAAGCAGTACTCGAATCATCTCTATACCTTCTCTCTAACCTATACACTCATCTTCTATCATATCCCAATTTTCAGGCTTAGAAGTCCAGTATATAGCCTAAAAAAGGGATGCTACTAGACCCTGTTGAGTAGAGGTCTCAATAAATAGAGAAAATTATGCTGATCAGTTTGATGCAACACAGAGTTTTGATATGAGGTCCTGAAAGATTTATATTAATTTTTGAAGAGAAGGAAAATTAATATAGTATTCTCTGGACCTCAGAATCAGATGAAATATGGCAGTAAAATCCTATAATTAATATAAGAATTTTTGAAACTGACAGAGCTCAAAAATGAGTTCTATAGAATTTACAATGGATTAAAAGACCCAATAAATAGGTTTTGGGGGAATTTCTCGGGAATTGAGCCCATGAAGATAGAGGATCATACAGAGGGTCCAAAATGTCACATTATAGGCCCAATGATATTTTCAGATAAGTATGTGGGCAAGGGCTAATAAAGACCGAGAAAATGAAGAATTACAAAAATGCCACTGAAGGTATGCCACTGTATTGTATCATTAAGTCAGAGTCAGACGAAGGGCATTATGATCATTTGACTAAGGTTAGACAGTTAAGAAAGGCTATCTGGATAGTTGACCAGGGTCAAGAGATACTCTGATAAAGTATGAAAAGACAATAGTGCCCCTAAAAGTACTAAAGAGGTAGTAAGGGCATTTTGGTAATTTACTAATGATGTTCCTTGGGAACTGAGCCACCAGAGTGTTTGGGCTTGGTTAGAAACCCAAGATGACAATCCAAGGCACAAAAACGTGCCTAAAAACGTAGCCCAAGAGTAATGTGGGCCCAAGAGGCATTAAAATATTATTTTAGTACTTTTTCAATAAAGTAAAGTGACCCGGTCCAAGATAGAACTGGGTAAAGTGATCTGGAATCATGCGAGAATATAAATGGGGCCCACAATGTGCCACATGGCATGATTATAGTAACAGAAGAAAAGCAAAGGACACATGGCATGATTATAGAAAAAAAAGAAAAAGCAAGAGGACAAGTGGCACGATCTCGGCCGTCCATTCAGGGAAAAGACTCTGGAACTCTCTGGAAAGGTTGAGTCAGCTGGTGAGGTGTCTCAAGGGCCCCAAATTTTTCCACATATACCCCTGAGGTGTCCTAGATGATGTCATGAGTGGTGAGTCATCAGGAAGGGTGATGTCATCGTGATGATGCAGGCAAAGCTTCTTGAGGAAGCAAGCAATCTGAGCCATTCATCACGAATCAATCTAGACCATTCATTTCACCTCCACTCACCTATAAATAGCCAACTCCCCTTCACTTCATTCCCATAACCAAAGCAAGCCAAAGGAAGAGAAATAAGAGAGAAGAGAGAAAGAAAGGAAGGAAGATAAAGAAGGATGGAGTTCTGGTTGAGCCAGGAGCAGTCTGAGGAGCCGAGGGACTGGGCAAAGCTTAGGAATGAGGTAAGAAAGTTATCTAGTCCCTGCTCTAATAAAGTAGAGGATTTCTCTTAGTAGTTAGAATAGAGAAATATCTCTATTAATAAAGGTAGCTAAAGGTAGAAAGAAAGTCAGGGGAATGTCGGAACAAGGATATCACCCCTAGTTAAGCATAAGTTAAGTAGAGCTATGCTGATAGAATAATAATGAAGATATTATTATGCTATGTATAGGCTCTGACCTGTAAAAAGAAGGAATCTTAGAGCAAAGGTTAAAAGCTAGAGGAAGGCTATATGCCAGGTAGTAAACTAATCCTAAACTTGTATGCATTGAATGTTATGCTTGATGTGCTATGGCTTTGTTGAATTGTGTTGAATATGTGCTTATGTATGAAGCTCTATTCCTATGATTACTTTGGCCAATTATATTTCATATGTAACATGAAAGCATTCACATTATGCAATGTTAACACTTTCACAAGCAAGCACAAGTATTCACATTAATGCATGCATTGTTTAGTACTGTTTGCTACTGAGACTTTCCCAGAAATCTCACCCCTTCTAATTACAGCAGGTCTTCTCAAGATGGAGGAGATAAAGATGCATGAAGAGATGTTAATTGCTTAGCATGATTGATATGTGATTCATGTATGTATAATTGCTGGAAATTGTCACTGTGAACAGTAACTCATGGGGAGGTAGTGACATTTAAGCTTTAATTATAAATAGTACATGATTGAATAAATGTATGATATTTTTACAGTAAATATTAGACATGCCAAGCTTCTATTTGATATATAGAATGTGTCATTTGGATGTCTACACATAAAGATATGATTTATCAAAGTTGGGACCAGAGATGCTGGAATCTGGGACAGGATGCTGGATGAACAGTGATTTTAGAACATTGACCAACGTTTACCTGGTCAAGGCATGGTCAATGTATCATTTTTTCCTGAAAGAGCATCAAGCTATCTTCGTGTAGCTTTTTGAACCACTACATTCTAATTTTTATAGAATTAGTTATGATTTTTTGAAGTCAGGTCACTCCTCAGAAATTCGTACAGTGAACAGTACTCACTAAGAGTAAAATTCTAGATTGAGTAATTTGTCTTCATTAGCTTTGGAAGTGGTTCCAGATGCTACTGTTTGGTCCCTAAGATGTATGAAAATGAGGATGTTACATTTTCCATCATTCTACACCTTTTCTACTTTCTTTATGGCATCAAATCTGAGCAGCGATTGCAACACAGTACGAGTCATGAGAGGCCAAGTCCTTAGTTCTTGGTGATATAACTAATATCTTGAGCTCATGAACTGTACGAGGGAGTTTTATGTTTTGATATGCACCTATTTCATATTTTGATACTATTAGATCTAAGATTTTCATTATATGAATAAGGAATTGAATGTCGATTGATTATTATCATATTAGGCAATTGTAATTTACTTCAGATGATTTGGATGTTAATTTTTAATATCGTATTTCTGTTTCGATTCTAAGATAGTTGGATTATTATCAACGATCATTGTTAAATAATTCAATTGATTGAAATCTATAGTCATCGATCGATATCACATCCTTACTTTTAACCTCAATTATACTTCATTAGAAGTCATTGGAATCAATTACATAACAATTTACTTTAGAAATCTTCATTTTCAAAAGAATTGCTCTCGGGCACTGGTCACTTTTACTGTTCATTTGGTAATTTTAGAACATGTACCCTACTTTAAAAATTCATAATTAAATGTAGAAAATTTTAAATGATGTGGTTCTAATTTCTAATGAAAGATACTGCATTGAAATTTCAAGGAAAAATATGAAACTAAGATTTTCTTGCCCAAATGAAATCAGTTTATTCATTGAAAATCACTGTTCATTTGGCAAAATCTGGACATTCCAGCTTCTTTACCTTAACTTCAAAAATTCATTTCTCTTTGATTACTTATCCAAATGAACCGTGTTACATATGCATTTAAAGCTCTGGATGTTGTATTTAAGCTCATAAAATTTCATAGAAAAATTCATTTATTTGATATATAAGTTTATCGCGTGAACGTCATTGCCTCTAAACGCTTACTTCATCTCAATTCCATATTTTAACTTCAAATTAGAAAAATCATAACAATTTGAATTCTTAACCAAATAAGGCATTATTGGTATTCATTTAAATCTCTATATCTTTGCTTTAATCATACCAAATTTAAGATTCAAACTCGTTGGTTAAGGCATCCTAACCATCGTCACACCATCACGTCCTCAAAACAGAATTATAGAATCATACATCATACAACCATACATGCTATCATAAGCTTCCATAATGTTAAGTAACTCATGTGACTTATTATACAAACTCATCCATATATGTTTACCCTTTTTCCATTTGAAGTTCCAACACCTATAACAAGGTTATGCATATGGAAGGAATGAGATTTCATGGAAATCCCAATAGCAAGTTACACAAGCCATAATATCATGCATGATTAATTGGATGCTTAACATGTTATCATGAGATAGGAGATACTTCATAATGGTACATAAACAAACTCTAACATTTATATTTTCATGGCATAACTTGCAAGGAGTTGCAATCATTCATACTTCATCATCAACATGATGACACATTCTTATACTCAACCAAACACATAATCACAAGCAAGCAAACAATTAAACAAACATGAGTTATAGTTAGGTATTCTTGCTACCTCTTAGTTATCCTTGTCAAGGTCTTCTTCAGGTGCTTTCCTTCCTTCACAAATGTCAAAACCTAGCTATTACACAATAATATCAAGTTACAACTCAACTTGAACACAAAACCAAGACTAGGTTTTCACTAGCTCCCTTTCTTTCTCTAATTTATGTTTCTTACTTCCATCTTTCCAAAATAAATTCTTATGGTTCATTTCCACATAATTTTTTATGTAGAATCCAAATATGAAACTAGAATTTCTAAAATCAAAACATACCAATTGCTACAGTACTAAACCGAAGCAACCCTCTTGTTTTCCAAAAATTAACATTTTGACTCCAATGCTTACAATACTTGTTCTCCTACTTTCTCCCCATGCAATGAATTTTCCATTTTAAACTCATTGGAAACATCAAAATCATGAAATTCTATCATATGAATAGTGTCACGCATAGTACTAGCAATAACACAAAACCCTAAATCTAAACATACTTGAGTTTCCAAACTCATACTAGTTGATTCTAGCTTGTTTAAGCTTGTCTAAACTATCCATAACATAAAACTCATATTTTAACCATATATGGGCAGTACTTACAGCATCAACCATAAGGGAAATATAGCATAAAACCCCTTAAAACCATGAGCTAACTTGCTAGAACAAAGATCAAGGGAGATGATTACCTTGCTTTTAGCTCCAAGTTGTGTGCTTCTTTCTTGGTTGAATGGAAATTTTTCAAGAGTTTTCCTATGGTTCACCATGAATGCCTAATGGGTTCTGATTTGGGGATATTTATAGATGAACTTAAGGTGAAATGAATGGCCAAGATTGATTTGTGCACTATTTGATCTAAGGGCTCACATTTAATCTTAAATTTAACTTTTTCCAAAAAGGAGAATTATGACATCTCAAGGGACAACTCAAGGGACACCTCAAGGGTTATGTGTCACAATTCTCATGTGATAAAACTTCTAGAAAAATTCTAGTCCAATCTAGTACCGATCGGAGCAGTTTCATAAAAATCAGATTGTTTTATGTTCCTAATTTTTATAATATTCCAGGATATGTATTCTGTCCTGGAAATCAGTGTCTAGGTTTCTTATATCATTCAAAATATTAGAATGAGTATTTATCTACCATCCATCCCTTAGGAAATGACCAAAATACCATTGGTGTCCTTTATTGCACTATATTGACCCTAAGGGTATAATTGTCTTTTCACCCCTCTTTGTATTGCCTCAGGACATATACTGGCTCTAAATAATCATACTTATACTATATTCCACATTTTTAGCCTATCCCATATGACCAAAATGCCCTCCATCCATCAATGGCACAATATGGGCATCCAGGGGTATTTTCGTAATTTTACACTTTTTCTGGACACTAACCCCTTCTGCTGATGGACAGTACCCTAGGCTTTGGGGCCTTCTTGGCATCATCATAGGCCCATATATGGGGCCATATGAGTATATTCTATCTAAGCTTACATACTGATAAGTTCTATTATCGGTTCACCGGTGTTATCAAACTCCCCGTCAAAATTCCTTAATATGGGGATAACTTTTTGTATAGAACTTCTTCCGAGGTTTTGTCAGATTCGTGATATCTAACATTGTAGGGCAAACTTTCCTATAACTCTCTTACTTATATCTGAAGTCCATGAAATCTGATAAAATTTTAGATAACTTTCGGACTATCAGATAAATATCTATTGTCTGGAGCCCTAATAAAATTTCTGTATTATGCTAGATTAGCTAGTGCAACTTCATCTATTTACAAATGGAATGTGGGACTGAAATACTTTAGGGCAGTTCTAACCATTTTTGGGGCTGATCTTTCTATAATTACAATTTTGCCCTTGAACTTTTTACTTAATTATATTAAGGTCCCTTAACTTTTGGAAATTATCACTTTTGGCCCAATATTTATTTCTACTTTAACTTTTGGCCTTTAACCTTTTCCAATTTGCATTTAGGTCCCTAAAACTCCCTTAGTTCATAATCTCTTTCTTTCTTTTCTCAATCTAATACAGGTTATTCCAAGAATTTCATATCCATTGCACATAAACTGTACAGCTACATCAGATAAGAAAATTAGGGATATGACAATCAATGAACATTCGAAGGTATTTTCATCATCTGATTTAATTGCACGCTAAGTGATTTTTAACAGTTCATTAAGAGTTTTTAAAATAGCTTTGATCAAAGGAGTTTAAGAATTATTAATGCTATAGACTCAATCGATCGATTGAGGTTTTATTTAAGACTTAGTGATTTCAAAACTCCTATATCAAATTAAGATCAAGGATAGATAGGACCCATAATCAAGAGTCTTTCATAACAGATTTCTTTCACAATCCACTTAATTTCTATCTTAATCAAAAATATAAAAACATTTACTTTACTGCATCCTTATTTTATTGCATCAAAAATCAATAAACCCATTTTACTTTCACTCAGGTCTTCAATGGTTTTTCACCTATTTGCTAGGTTTCCAATAAAAATCTCTTCAAGAAAAATGATAGAGTTATGCCTTATACTACATTAATAGGGCGCAATTATGTTTGTTTTGATAAGTCGAATGTCGACAATCCATGCTTCAAATTAATAGTGTCGTTACCGGGGAGCCAAGTAATTAGTTAATTAGCAATTTGTTGTCAATTTCATTATTTACCTGAGTTATTTTTTGTTTGAATTTTTGTTTTTTGTTGTTTTCATCACATAACGTTCTGCATTTTTTTCTTTCAAGTTTCTACAAATCTACTCTCTGTGAAATTTAGTTAGGACCAAACCACATTTTAGTCGTGACGTGGAATCCATTTTTAAGAACTTTTACTCTATGTAATTGGGTTGTGACCTGAACACCCTTGTGTCGCTACCTGTTGAGCTTTTTTTATGTGAAACTTTTGTATCTAATTTTGATTCCTTGCCTATTATTCTTGATTATTCCTCTATTATATGCGTAGAAGAACTAAACTATTAGTGCCTTTGAACATGAAATTGAGAGATAACTTAGGAAACTAAGGAGATAATTTAGAGAAGAGGCAAGATCAATAGAATCTAGTTAACCCTCTAGTGCTCAGGGATCTAAAATTGAACTTGATTTAGAGATTCCATTAGAAATTTTTAACATGGCTCAGATTAATTCTAATAGGCATGATGGGCATAATAGACAAGGATGAAATGAAATGCCAATGAATATATAAGATAATAGAAGTGTAAGAGAAATAAATCATTCACAAATGAATTATGATCCTTATGGCTTTTACAATGAAGAGGCCAATTTTGAAATTAAAGGAGCTTTAATTGCAGCCTTACCTAAATTTTATGGTTTTACAGGAGAATACCCATATCGGCACTTACAATCCATGCCTATGATCTTATCTTTAATGAAGCCTTCAATAACTGCATTGGATGATGTTTTAAGGAGCTGTTTCCATTTCACTTTGGAAGGGAAGGCTAAGGAGTAGTTATACAATCTACTAACTCATTTCTCCACTGTTACATAGGATCAATTGAGGTCAATATATCTATAACAGTTCTTCCCAGCCTCGAAGATAACTCAGATGAAAAAGGAGATTACAAACATTCTGCAATAGGATGGAAAGTCATTACATGAATATTGGACAAGATTTATCAATTTGTTGGCTCATGTTTTGGATCACAACATGACAAAGGCTAATCTAGTTGACATTTTCTTTGATAGTCTACTCCCTAACAATCAAGTATCCTTGAATGCGGTAGCAAATGGCTCTTTGAGAGATAAGGCTCAACAAGCAAGTTGAGAGTTATTCTAGAAGATGGCTAATAAAGACCATCAAACTAGGGATCCAAGGACAACACCCTCATCATCTTCGGGTACTTCAAATGAGATCTTAACAGAAATAGCATCTTTGGGAAATCGAATGGAAAAGAGGATGCATTTAATTGAAAGAGAGCTACATTCCACAAAGCAAGTTCATGCAGTGGGAACCTCACAACAGTATGAAGAAGTAGCAGCAATATATTAAGGGAGAGAAAATCAATACTAGAGGAGAGACCTATACTCCAACATATACAACTCGGGTTGGAGAGACCACCTAAATTTTAGGTGGGGAGTGGGAAAAATAGGCCAAACCAATTCCAAAGAAGTGGTGCTTCCTCAAGAAATAACCAAAATAATGTAAGGTCTATAGTTCTAACTCACCCTAATGCTTTAGTGGCATCAAGACCATATGAGACTTCTTAGTTGTTGAAGAGTATGGTTGCACAAATGAACAACATGGATGTTAGAATGACCAATATAGACTATAAACTCAAATAGAATAATGGTCAATTCACCTCTATAGCTTTAATCCTTCAAATTATGCAGAAGGATAATGCTGATGTGCATAGAAAACTTGAGGAGTTAAATTCTAAGAATACAGATATTACAAGTCATTTAACTTGAGTTACCAATACAGTGAGTGACATCTAAACGAAGAGCAGTGGCAGTATACCTTTGAATACTATAATTAATTTGAAGGGTCTGAATGTCATATCACTTAGAAGTAGGAAAGAAGTCTCATTTAAGGAAGATAAAACAACAAGGGAGGATATGGAAAATTTTGAAGTTGAAAATTTAGCAATATCACAGATAAAGATTAGGAAATTAAAGAGTATTAAATAACAACAACTCTTAATCAAGAAAGTAACCCAAGAAGAGAACTCACAAGCATAACAGGAAACACAAGAGAAGCAAGAAGAGGAAGTGACAATTCCAAGTCTAGCATACAAGGGAAAGCAAATTAAGGAGAAGGCAGAGTCGAGCAAGCAAGGAGCCTCTATGCATACAGGTTAGGAGGTAAGTATAAAGGATCTCCCTTTTCCTAAATCTTATTTTTCTAGAAAGAAAAAGATTGATTCTAAATTTACAAAAGATGCTTTCAATCTCTTCAATAAGTTAGAAATAAATATTTCTATGGTTGAGTTCCTCAAAAGAAATCCTAAATATGCTAAATTTTTAAGATTTGTGTGCTGATAGAAAAAAAGTTTAGGCCTCTTTAGAGAATTCAGGTGAATGCTAATGTATCGTCACTTTTTAAAGTTGAATTACTGGTTAAGTACCAAGACTCAGGATCTTACACAATCTCATCCACTATAGGAAAGGTTCATATTAAGGGAGCGTTATTAGATCTAGGGGCTATAATTATTGCAATGCCTTGGTCGGTATACTTAGCCTTAGGTATTAACAATCTTAGAGACACAAGTGTAGTACTCCAATTAGCTAATAGATCAATTAGGTACCCTAAGGGAATTCTAATGGATATTCTAGTGAAGGTTAAGGATCTAGTGTTCCCAGCTGATTTTTATGTTCTGGACATATCCAGTGAACTTGTTAATGAGAGCACTTTGATCCTAGATTAGACCTTTCCTTCAAACTTCTAAGACAATCATTAATATGAAGCATAGTTCCATTACAATAAAAGTTGGAGGACATGTAGTGACTTTCAATATGAACGAAGCAATGAAATATCCTTTTAATAATTCTACTTTTGTTGGGTTGAATGCCATCGATTATCATGTTAAAAAAGCTAGGGATGAGCATGAATTGAGTTTGCACGATGAGTATGATCCTATGTTGCATAATTCCCAAATTTCCCATAAAGCATGATAGGAGCATGGGGGTTCAAATTCATCTTTGAATGCTTATGATAACTATTTTGAATCTCTTTCCTCTATTTATTCTTTTTCTTGCTCTTGTGAAAGCAATGCATCATGTTTTTATTATTTTGATGTGAATAGCATGCTTTCAATTTCCAAAGATTTCTCGTTCCCATCTAACTTTGATACAATTTCATCATTCTCTAGTGATAATGTTTTCGAAAAGGGATTTGTGAGTGATTTTACAAGAACATAAGACATTGTAGAAGCTAGAAGTGGAACAAACAAAGAGGGGTCAAGTTTATGTGACCACAAGTCACGACGTCAAGACCTCAACGTTGCGACCAGATATGAGCTTGCTGAGGAATAGACTCTCTGTGCAATAGAGTCATGATAGGTTGACTATTTGATTGCAACAAATAACTCTTGAGACGTTATGTTGTGACGTGTAGATGATGAAGTTGTGACTAAATATCAAGATGCTGAGGAAGAGACCGTCTGTGATCCCAAGTTACAACTAAATGACGATTACATCGCGACTAAATATTTTAGAGACACTCACTGTCAGTTTGAGTCGTGATGATAAGTTAAAGATAAGCATGAGACGTCGTGACCAGAAATAGCAGACACAACCAATGAATCTCATATTCCTTTAGTTCCACATTCTTCTATTTTGGTTAAAGGGTCAATATGTTCTAACTCTACTTACCCTCACTCACATTCACTAATTACCTCTCATATTTTAATATTTTTAAATGATTTGATCTCAAATAATAATGTAGGAGTGAAGCAGACTGATCTCAACTATGTTACAGTTGTATACCAACTTAAGCTTGGTGCAACTCCTGATGGGATTACAGTGAAGATGGAATATCCTAATAAGCTGAATATGAGCAACCTCCAAGGATCTATAAAAGGGAGTATTTCTAATTTAAATAATTTTTCCCATTTGATCCTTCTATTGTCCAACCCCCATAATTAGAGTTAAAAGATTTATCTTCTAATCTAAAGTATGCTTACCTTGAGCCAGACTCAAAATTGCCAGTTATAATTTTCAATTCTTTAACTGATAATGAAAAGTTTAGGTTATTATGTGTGGTTAGAAAGAAATAATAGAGGCCTTGGGTTGGCAATTAGCTTATATAAAATGGATAGATGCCACTGTTTGTATTCATAGGATTTTGCTAAGGAAAGATTCCAAGCCAATTAAACAATGCCAAAGAAGATTAAATCCATTGATCTCTAATGTAATTAGGAAGGAGATTAGTAAATTGTTGAAGGCAAGAATCATATATGCTATTTCAGATAGGGAATGGGTATCTCCTGTGCATGTGGTGCCTAAAAAGAGTGGACTAACAGTAGTAAAGAATGAGAATAATGAATCGATACCTACTAGAGTGCAAAATTCATGGAGGATTTGTATTGATTATCAAAAGTTGAACAATTCTACTAAGAAATATCATTTTCCCTTCACTTTTATTGACCAAATGCTTGAGAGATTATTAGGGAAAAGCTGTTATTGCTTCCTAGATGGGTATTCAGGATATTTCTAGACTCTAATAGATCTGAGGGACCTAGAAAATACCACATTTATATGCCCCTTTGGTACATATGCCTATAAAAGAATGCCATTTGGTTTGTGTAATGCTCCGGGCACATTTCAGCGTCACCTTGCAGTAGCCGAGTACCTGTTCCATAAACCTCAATCTAAGCCAACACTTTTACTATGGATGCTACTACTTTATGAATTTGATATAGAAGTGAGGGATCAAGTTGGAAATATAAACCACGTTGCAGATCATCTAAGCAGATTACCAACAGAGACAAGGGGCATACTTAGTTTTGATCTTATTTATGATTCTTTCTTGATCAATCTCTTTGTTTAGTTACTGTTGTAGAACCTTGGTATGCTCATTTAGTTAATTTCATTGAGATTGGCCTAATTCTATCTCATTTGTCTAAATTTTAGGCCTAAATTCTCCAGAGTGAATCTAAATACTTTATTTGGGATAACCTTTTTTTGTGGAGGTTATGCTCTGATCAAGTGTTAAGATGATGTGTCCTAGACCAAGATCACAAATTAGTTTTGGAAGCTTGCCATTCATGGGTTTGTGGTGGTTATTTTGGGGGAACAAGGATGGCACGTAGGGTCCTTGAATCCATTTTTTATTAGCCTTTCATTTTCAAAGATGCTTTTGAGTTTTGTAGAGCTTGTGATAGGTGCCAAAGATTTGAGGGGGTTAATAAAAGGCATGAGATATGAAATATCTTTACTTTCATACATCTTAGGGACATTCAGTAGCATTTAAAACCACTTACAAGATCTTATAAGTCTATTAGCTAAATCTAGAATTTTTACTCCTCCCGAGTTACTGTTCATATGGTATTCTAGATTTGGCAATGAACTTCAGAAAATCATAATTAATTCTAGAAAAATTGAAATGATGTGGTTCAAAAAGATATGTGAAGAAAATATCTTGAAATTTAAGAAAAAATAATTTTTAGATCAAATTCTTAGTCAATTAATATAGTTTATTCATCAAAGATTACTGTTTAGTTGGTAAAAAAAAATCTAAAAACAGGTTCTAGTCCCTTAGTTTGGAAAATTTGTTCTCTTTGTACAGACATCAAAATAAGATGTTCTTGGAGTCAAAATGAAGCTTCACATGTTAATTAAATGTCTATAAAAGTTTATACACTTATCTCATCATTTACTATTTTTCATTACATCATGACCATCACTACTTATATTGATCATATAGCAACATTACATGTAACAATTATTCACATAACATTTATACTATCCAATCCCTAGATTCTATTCATGCTTCATCATCCTCTTCCATCATTCATAAACCTATGGGATTAGGATTATATGGAGGAGGTGGGGAAATCTCAGTAGCAAACAGTACTAAATAATGCATGCATTAATGTAAATACTTGTGCTTGCTTGTGAAAGTATAACATTTTGTAATATGCATGCTTCCATGTAAAATATGAAATACAATTGGCCAAAGTAATCATAGAAATAGAGCTTCAATCATAAACACATGCTACACAATTAAGCATAGCCATAGCACAACCAAGAATAACATTAATACATACAGGTTTAGGATAAGTTTACTGCCTCATATACTTGACTTTCTTCTTACTTTAACTTTGTTTTGCCTCTTTCTTCTTACTTCACTTGGATGTGTGGCTGCCTCTTTGGTATCCACAATCAAATCATAATATCACATAATCATCTATCCATTACAATCTAACTTTCTCTTGAATATTGAGCTCATTTAACTACATTAACTTTCTTTAATCTTAACTAATGGATTTAGCCTTTGAATCAATTGATGTATTGATTTTACCCTACACAATTTAATCTTTTGAATCCATTTATGAGCTTAAAATCATGAAATTTTTGCTCCTTTGCATTATTCTGGGCAGATTTGAAAAACATGCATAATTCTTCTAAAAACTCTCATTTTGATTCTAATGCTTTCCATACTTGTTTCTCTACTTTATCCCACAAAAATTTTCATTTTAAAACTATTGGAATCATCAAAGTCATGAAATTATAATCATTGTTCATACGAGTAAACAATAACAGAGAAGAACTTTAAAAACTATAACTTAGAATTCCAATTTTCTAAGGTTCCAGACCTATCCAATAATATATAAAATCATCATATGAATTCAATGGAAGCATTAGATCATTAAAATTCCATCTCCTTCTATCATGAATAGTGTAGACTGAAAGGTCTCAAAAATGGCAAAGTTAAGAATATTAACATGATTCAATAACCAATCACCTAACTAGCTTGTTTAAACTTTTAATTTCTTCTTTCTCCTTTCATCTAAGGTTTTTGGATATCACATACACCTTAGAGAAAACTCAAGTTTCTTCTATGAAAACCCTAAGTTCAAGCCCCCAAATTAGAGGAAAATAAGCTAGGATAGATTGCTTACCTTTAATCTCTAGCTAGCTTGAACTTTGGACCTTGGATTCTTCTTTGTATTGGCTTGAGTTTCCATTTTGTCTTAGCCTCTTCAAGGGTTGTTCCTTCATGGTTTTTAATCAACAATATGGGGGTATTTATAGAAAAATTCAATTGAAAATGAATTGCCAATATCACTTTATGCACTATTTGATCTAATGGCTCATATTTAATATTGGATTAGCTTGCCCTAGAAGCCAATAAGATGACATCATCAAAGACACCTCATAGCCCATGTGATGAAATTACAAAGGGAGGAAGCATCTAGAAAAATTTCAGTCTAATATGGTGCCGACTCAGTCTGATTTCCCAAAAATCAAACTATTTTCTGAATCTAATTTTTCTGAGATTCCATAATATGCTTTCTAACCTTAAATCTAGTATCCAGATTCTTCCTACCATTTATATTCTTGTACTGGGTTTAAACTTAATTACAAATCCCTTGTCAAATTACCAAAATGCCCCTTATTTCTTATTTATTTACTTTAACATCTCAAGGGCATTATCATCTTTCAACACCTCATCAAAGTATTCTCTGACCTTAGTCAACTATTTTGGGAACTCTCCTTGACTATCTAATGTAACATCCTTACTTTCATACGTCTTAGGGACCATTCAGTAGCATTTAGAACCACTTATAAGATTTTGGAAGTCCATTAGCCAAATATGGAATTTTACTCTTTCTCGGGTTACTGTTCATATGGTATTCCAGATTACGCAAGAAACTTCAAAAAATCATAATTAATTCTAAAAAACTCAAAATGAAGTGTTTCAAAAATCTACGTGAAGCTATCATCTTGAAATTAAAGGGAAAAATAATTTCCAGACCAAATGATGTGTCAATCAATACAGTTTATTCATCAAATTATACTGTTCATTTGGTCAAAAATCCTAGAAATAGATTCTGGTCCCTTACTTTGGAAATTCATTTCTCTTGATATACACATCCAAATGAAACATTCTACCTATTCACTTAAAGCTCTGGATGTATACTACAAGCTCATAAACGTTCGTGAAATAATTCCTTCATTTCCTAGGTCAACAAAACTGCTTCAGGACATACATTTTACCTTTCAGATTCCTTTCTTTCACTTTCAATAATTATTCTAGCATACATAAATAATGTCTTTTGCCTTTTATGAATTCATATACATCACGGGGTTATATAATAATTGTTTTATATAATCTCATCACATAAATAGATACTTTACATGGCTTTCACATGCATGGAAAGTGCATAGCATATGCTAACATCTTAAATACTTCACTTTTCTTCTTCCATGCTTTAGCTATTCTCCATGCACACATTATCCATCATGCTTGACCTAAATTGGTTGGTTATGGGAGAGTAAGATTCTAGGGAATCTCAGTAGCAAATATTACCACTTAAATTTGCAAGATGGATGCTAATGCATGATATGTAAGTTCATTAAACTTTCTTTGATTAGTGACATGCTATCATGCTATATACTTTTGCATAAAATGCATGGCCATGGAAAACATGTTCTTCACAATAAATTCAACATCATTTATCATGTCACAACATCATTCAACAATCACATACATGTCAACACATAAGCATACCACATCAAGCACATAAAGAGGTAAGTTCACTACCTTGCATTTAAGCTTTCCTCTTGATCTCTAGCATTTGCTTCCTAACTTTCCAACCATGAAGCCTTTATGTCCATCACTTTCTAACATTTTCTTGGATATTTCAAGGTCCTAAACACATTCATATTTATCACATAACTCATTAGGACTCATAAACTCCAACCATGTTCAAGACTAACTTTGTTACACTCTCTATTATCATAACTTTCTCAAATCTTCACTAATCCACTTGGCTCTTAAACCAATTGATGTCTTGACTTTACCCTACAAAATTTCATCTTTTGAATCCATTTATGAGCTTAGAATCATGAAATTCTAGCTCCTTCATCACATACTTTACAGAACCGAAACTGCACTCAATTCTTTCAAAAAATCTCGTTTTGATTCTAATGCTTCCCATACTTGTTTCTCTACTTTATCCCACACAATTTTTTATTTTAAAACCATTGGAAGCATCAAAATCATGAAATTCCAATCGTTGTTCATGCATGTGAACAGTAACAGAGAAGGGTTTCAAAAACTACAACCTTGGAATTTCAATGCTTTCAAGGTTCAAAACCTTTCCAATCCTACACAAAATCATCATCTAAATTCAATGGAAGCATTAAATAATTGAAAATCCATTTTATTCCTCATGAAAAGTGAAGACCAAACAGGGCACACCATGGCAAAGTCAAGAATATCAATTTGATTCAACAACCAATCTCTTAACTAGCTTGTTTAAGCTTTAATCATATGCTTCTAACTTTAATTTCTTCTTTTCCCTTTCATCTAAGGTATTTGGACAGAACAACACCTTAGATAAAACTCAACTTTTCTCCCATGAAAACCCTAAGTTCAAGCACCCAAATAAAAGGAAAATTAGCTAGGAGAGATTGCTTACCTTTAATCTCTAGTTGCTTGAACTTTGGAACCTTGACTCTTCTTTGTCTTGTCTTGAGTTTCCATTTTGCAAGAGTTTCCCCAAGGATTTATGGCTCACGGTTTTCTGCAGAATTGAGGGGGTACTTATAGAAAAATTCTATGGAAAATGAATGGCCAAGATCACTTTGTACACTATTTGATCTAATGGCTCATATTTGTTCTTACATTAAGCTTACTCTCCAAGCCAACTTGAGATAAATCCACATGACAAAAATCTTCTCCTCCCCATTGTCTTGGATGCCAAGTGTGTGGGTGTGTGGGTCCCACCATGTGTAAACCATAATTTTCACTTTATCCCTTTTTTTCCAAAAATTCATAAATTATTTATTATTGGACTTGGGCTCCAAGACAACTCTTGGGACTTATTTGGACACCCTAGAACGAAATTTTGGGCTGCCATAGGCCTTCCTTGGGTCCAATAGCTAATTGGCACAAAACCTAAGGTACTTTCCTTATACCGATATTCTTAAAATATCCTGATTTTGAAATAAATGCTAGACACCTCTTTTAATGGTTCTAATATTTTTAGAAATTAATTATAATATAAAATGAATTCCCTGTAAAGTCTCATAATTTTTTGAGACCCAAAAATCTTGATAAAAATTTCCTATATTTCCTTTAACCCTTTATCGGTGTCCGATTTTACTTTAATTTCCCAAAGGGCATTATTGTCTTTTCAAACATCATCAGAGTATTTAATTGCTCTAATTAATCATCTTTATACCATCTTACATATTTTTGGCCTATTCAAAATGACTAGAATGCCCTCCATCCATCACTGGTATAGTGTGGGCATATAGGGGTATTTTCGTAATTTTATATTTTTTCTGGACTGCTCTGGACTTTGGCCCACATAACTATTTCACTACTTTATTGGGTTCATTATGGCACCATTTGGGCCTTGGTATGGGCTCATTGGCTTTATTACCTTTATGGCCTAGTTCATAATATAACTCTCCCGATCATATTTATCGGGTATTTTATTTCACTGTAAAATTCTGTATGAATTCTACAGGATTCCTTTTCTGACCCTAGCAAGTTTATAAATTCTTATATTAAATATATGAATTTTCTGTAAGGTCTCATCTGATTCTGAGATCTGAAAAATACTGTAACAATTCTTCTGACTTCATAAATTTATATCAATTAATCGGGACTTCAAATCAAAATTATGTGTTGCGTTAAACTGACCAGAATAATTTTGTCTATCTACTGGTAAGATTTGGGTCTGATCTGATTCTGGGTATTTTTTGCCTGTTTTGGCTCAATTTTTCCTTAATTACATTTAGGTCCTTGAACTTTTGAATAATTGCACTTAGGCCCCTGAACTTTTGGCTATTTGCATTTTAACCCCTTAACTTTTGAAAATTACACTTAAGGGCCCAACTTTTATTTATACCTTCACTTTTGGCCTTCAACCTTTTCTAATTTTTGTTTTAGTCCTTCTCTTTCTTCAGGACTCATTTAACCATTATCATTTCTTTTGATCTTCATCATAATCCTTTCCAAACCTCTTTCCACTATCAATACTATACAGATAGGGAAAAATTAGGATATGACATCTAACCTTAGTTAAATGACTAAAATGCCCTTCGCCTATCTCTGACTTTATGACAAAACACAGTGGCATTTTTATAATTTTATATTTTTTGGGTCTTTATTAGCCTTGACCCACATACTTATTTAAAACTATTGTTAGGCCTATAAGGTGTCATTTTGGGCCCTCTACATGGTCCACTACCTTCATGGGCTAAATTCTCCAGAAATTCCCCAGAAACATATTTATCGAGTGTTTTAATCTACTGTAAATTTTATAATAAATTCTACATAACTCCTTTTTAAGCTCTGTCAGTTTCATAAATTCCTATATTAATTATAAGAATTTATTGACAAATTTCATTTAATTCTTAGGTTCAGAGGATACTGTATTAATTTTTCTCTCTTTAGAAATTAATATAAATTTTTTGAGAATTCAAATCAAAATTGTGTTGCATCGAATTAATCACAATAATTTTCACTATTTACTGAAAAAATTTTGGACTAATCTGATTCCAGGTATTTTTGGGCCTTTTATGGCTCAATGTTCGGTAATTACCATTTTGTCCCATAACTTTTAAAAATTACACTTTAGGCCCTCAACTTTTTATAATTACACTTAATGGCCCAAATCTTTTGTCTACTTTACACTTTGCACCGTAAAACTTTTAAACTTTTTATTTTAGTCTTTCATCTTTATACCATTGTCTAATCATTATTTTTTCTTTCTATTTATCATCACAATTCTTTCTAAACTTTTTTCTACTATTAGTATTATACAGATAGGAAAAAATTAGGATGTGACAAGATGTCACAACAACCTATTCTATTTTGTGAGATTTTTTATTTGTGGAATCAATTTCATGGGACCTTTTTCCACCCTCAATAAAATTTCATTACATTTTATTGGCTATAGACTATTTATCTAGGTGGGTAGAGGCCATTCTTATAAGACTAGATGATGCACAAATGGTCTTCAAGTTTCTAAGGTCTCATATCTTTAGTAGATTTAGAGTACCAAAAGTATTAATCAGTGACTAAGGTGCCCACTTCTACAATAAGCTAATCAATAACTTATTAGCAAAATATGGTGTAACCCACAAAGTCTCAACCCCATACTATCCTTAAATTAATGGTCTAGCAGAGGTTTCTAATAGGGAAATTAACACATTCTAGAAAAGATTGTTAAGCCATCCAATAAGGATTAAAATTTAAGACTTGATTATGCTTTATGGGCGTACATAATAGCTTTCAAAACCCCTCTAGGTATGTCTCCTTATAGGACAATATTTCGAAAAGCTTGTCACATGCCTATAGAAATAGAGCATAAGACATTATGGGTAGTGAAAGCTTACAATGAGGACCTTGTAGAAGCTAGTTCGGAGAGGTTATTGCAGATTCAAGAGCTGGAGGAGATTAGGTTGGATGCCTATAGTAGCTCTAAGATTTATAAACTAAAGATAAAAGTAATCCATGATGCTCATATCTTAAGGAAGAGGTTTAAGAAGGGTGATAGAGTGTTAAGGTACCAAGCTAAGTTCAAGTTTAAACATGGTAAATTCAAAACTAGTTAGGATAGACCTTACACAATTGTTAAAGTCCACGAATTTGGTGAGTTGAGGGAGGAGTCAACAGGCAAAATCTTCCAGTCAAATGGCCACCTTTTGAAACTTTATGAGGAATCTACTTTGTCGCCTTGAGGTTAGGTTGTCCCTTCCATATCTCTTACCTTTTACAAATTTGCGTAATGTGATATATGCTCTACATTTTGGTTTAATAATTAGAAAGGGATGAACCAGTAGAAGTAGTAGTTAATTTTTTTGCTTGATGATTCAATAGAATAGTGCTTTATCTTAGCTTGATTCTATTTTTGAATAATACCCCTGTGTTGCCCATGTGCTATTTCTTCAATGATAGTTATTTGAGGTATGACACACTCAATTGCATGCTATAGTTTACCCATCTTGTCATCTTTGCTTTTTTTGTATTGTGATGTATGATTTGAATGTGATTATGTGCTTTATTGTTGAATTTGCGTTGAGTTGTGTGTTAGTTTATTGTGGCATAAATCTATTCTACTGACAGTGAGGACACTGTCAAATTTAAGTGTAAGGGAGATGTTATTATTGATGTGCTAATTAATGTAAATTATTCGATTAATTCAATCTTTCATCATAAAATTTTTTGGTTTTTGATTTAATAAATGATGAATTGCTGAAAATTGGATCCCTACTTTAAATTGTTTTGCTATTAGCCAAAAATGTTTCAATGTAAAAGATGTTTTGGACTTTGAAAAGCATTAAGTGGTATTCTCTGTGATGTTTCGTCGTAACCTATATGTTGTATAGTCGCAACCTAACATAGAATTTTAGACTTAATATGCTCTCTATGAAAATAAGTCACGACATGAGTGCCTTAGGTCACAACAATATCTCTCGTGTACTTTAGTCACAACCTATGTGATGTATGGTCGTGACTACTTGTTGTAAGTTCAGGGCAAGCACCAACTGTGAAATTGGGTCGTGACCTTCACTCCTTTAAGTCAAGACCTGAGTGTGAAAATGTCTATTTACCTTCTCTTTTCTTTATGCAATGCTGTATAGAAGGATTCCTTTTAGGCTACTAATTTTTTTTAATAAATAAATGATTCATTGCCCTCTTATTTTCAACCTTTTGAATGAAATAGTTTATAAAAACCATTGTCACACTTGAATTTTTGGAAATGGAAACTGAATTACAATCACTCAAGTTTTTACTATTAAATTTAGGATTATTACATGATTATGAGTGTTTACTTTAGAACTTTTAATTCATCATTCAAGAGGGTTTTCAATTGTGATAAGTGTTTTAATGCATAGTGAATGATGAACATTGTTTAAGACTTTAGCTTATGAGCAATTTAGATGAAAACCTTAGTTGGAAGGATTCTCAGCCTAAATTTCTATATTGAGTGGTTATTCAATTAGTTTATATCCATAGTCACCCCCTTTGAGCCCATCACTTTTCTTTTTCCATCATAGAAAGTTATATATGCATGACACTCTTTTTGAAATAAACTTTTACTCATGTTAGAAAATCATTTTTATTGTGATACTATGCTATATCTTTTATATACAAGAGGCTAAAAAACAGAGATGGGGCAAGAAAAATTGAAGAAGAAAGAAAAGAGAAATAAATTAGGTACTATTATCAACTCCTATTAGCACAATTACCACCTCTATATCTCGGAAGACATGAATTCATGATATATATTCATCATCACATGCATATGGTACTTTCTATCCTCTATATTCCATTCCATTTGCCCTATCTCAATTATTTCACCCTTAAAAGGACTCTTGATTCTCTACATAAGTATTGTATAGTTGATGAGATTTAGAGCAATTACAAGCATATGGTAGGATATTTTTCAATTTGAATATGAGTAAAAGAACCCTAACAATGAGGGGACATAAAGAGCTAAACACTTACATCCTTAGAGAAAATCTATTGCATTCATATAGTTAAGGTTGATTTCAATTAGTAGTTGATTACTTGATATTGCTCATATTATCACCTTTGCATTCTCAAAAGATGGTGCACTAATTGTCTTAAGGGTTCACTATGGATTATGTTATTTCCTCAAATTTAATAGCTTTGGCTTAAGTGTACTTCATGTCTTTGTCTAAGAGTATAAAAGTTCAAGTGTGGGGGAATTGATAGAACACAAATTGTGTATAGTTTTTGTAACATTTTTAGGGTCTTATTATGACTTTACCATTCATTTTATGCATGTATTTTTGCTTTTGTGGTAATACATGATTGTGCTTGGTAATGTGTTAATTAAAGGGTAAAATGATAAATTAACCCTTCCAAACTGCATAAATATTGTTCTCTACTAATTTGAACTTTTATAGTGAGCTTTAGTTTTGAATTGTAGGTATTTTAGGGGAGAACCAAGGACTAATGTGAGCAGAAAAAAATCACAAGACAAAGAAAATCATATCACGCCTCTATGTTTTTTAGTCATGACAAAGTGTCCACAGGTTATGACCTCATTTCTTCTAGGAAGTTTCTCTGTGTTTATAAGTCGCGACCAAAACATGGATCTGATCGTGACTAAAATAGACAATCACTGAAGCTACATGTTTTGGATTAGCTCATACGGGGAGTAAAAGGAAGCTAAAGCTGTAGACATCAAGGAGGCTGGTTTTGACCTAATTAGGCTAAGAAGCAGTACTCAAATCCTCTATACACCTTCTCCTTAACCTATACACTCATCTTATATTGTTCTTCACCTTTCCACATAATCTCACATCTCTATACCATTAACCATTCACTTTTTTCTGCTTCTTCATGGCATCATATCTGGACAGCGATTGCAGCACAGTAGGAGTCAGGAGAGGCTAAATCCTTAGTCTCTTGGTGATCAATCTGATATCTTGAGCTAATAGACTGTGTTAGGGAGTTTTCTGTTTTAATTTGTACCTATTTCATATTTTGGTATAGCTAGATCTAGGGTTTTCATTATATAAACAAGGGATTAAATGCCGATTGATTATTCTCAGATTAGACAACTGTAATTTACTTCAAATGATTTGGTTGTTGATTCTTAAGATAGTATTTCAGTTTCAATTTTAAGATAGTTTGACTATTATCAATGATCATTGTTAAATAATTCATTTGCTTGAAATCTATGGTCATCAATTGATGATCATTCGAGGGCATTTTCATCATCTAATTTAATTGCACGTTAAGTAGTTTTTAACAGTTCATTAAGAGTTTTTAAACTAGCTTTGATCAAAGGAGTTTAAGAATTATTAATGCTTTAGACTCAATCGATCAATTGAGGTTTTATTTAAGATTTAGTGATTTCAAAACAACTATATCAAATTAAGAGTAAGGATAGATAGGCCCCCATTATCAAGAGTCTTTCATAACATATTTCTTTCACAATCCATTGAATTTTTATCTTAATAAAAAATATAAAAATATTTACTTTACTGTCATATCCTAATTTTTCCCTATTTGCATAATACTGATGAGGAAAGAGGTTTGGAAAGGATTGTGACAATGATTAGAAGAATAATAAAGGTTAGATGAGTCTAGAAGGAAGAGAATGACTAAATTGAAAAGTTTAAAAGTTCTATGGTGGAAAATGAAAGTAGAAATAAACTTTGAACCATTAAGTGTAATTATGAAAAGTTGAAGGCCTAAAGTGTAATTTTTAAAAACTCAAGGGCAAAATGTTAATTATGAGAAAGTTGAGCTAGAAAATCCCTAAAAATGCCCATAATCATATTAGTCCTAATTTTTTCTAGTAAATAGAGAAAATTATTCTGATCAGTTTGATACAACACAGAATTTTAATTTGAGGTCCCCGAAAAATTAATATAAATTTATGAAGAAAAAAATTAATACAGTATACTTTGGATCTTAAAATCAAATGAAATTTAGCAGTAAATTCTTATAATTAATATGAGAATTTATAAAACTGACAGAGCTTAAAAAGGAGTTTTGTCAAATTTATTATAGAATTTCCAGTGGATTAAAACACCCGATAAATATGTTTTAGGAGAATTTCTCAGGAGTTTAGTCCATGAAGTTAGTGAATCATGTAGAGGGCCTCAAATGGCATCTTATAGACCTAATAATATTTTTAGATAAGTATGTGGGCCAAGACCAATAAAAATCAGGAAGAATATAAAATTATGAAAATGCCACTAAGTATGCCATTGTGATGTGTCATTGAGTCAGAGTTAGACGAAGGGCATTTTGGTCATTTGTGTAAGGTTAGACAGTCAAGGAGAGTCCCCAGGTTAGTTGACCAAGGTCAAGGAATACTCTGATGAGGTGTGAAAAGATGATAATACCCTTGAGATGTTAAAGTGAATAAAGAGGAACCAAGGGGCATTTTGGTAATTTTCTAAGAGATCTGTAATTAAATTTAGACCCAATACAAGAATGTCAACGGTAGGAAGAATCTAGTGTTGGAAATCATGCCCTAGGGGCCAATCATTGTCTTATGAACATTATTAATTTATGAATTTATTAATTGTGTTATCATATTATTTGTATGTTTACTATGATGACCATCCTTGGATAATTCATGATCTTATCCTAAATGTCCCTGGTCGGTCATCTCTGTGGGAGCACAAATGAAATAAGACCAATATGACTTTTAAGATATATAGAGATATAAATCAGAGTCATACGCACATGTAAGAGTACAAGGTGTTAGACCGACCTGCTATGAGAGAACTGCATAGGTAACGTCATAAGCTTCTCTCATATACAAACCATGTTAATATGCCCTTTGACCTGAGATCATCATGGATTCCTACATGACAAACGCTCAGCTTTGACCTAGTCAAAAGTCACTTTTGACCAAGTGATCATAAAGACTATGTTCGGGTTTGGTGGTTTTTCATGCGGATGAATGTGAATGGTCAAGATGGAATTTGTCCCTCACATTCGTAGAGAGATATTACTGGGCCTCTCGATGAGTGAGTCTGAGAAATGTATGGCCATACTGTAATGGAAAGGTAGTTCCATTTCTACAGTCAGACTACTCAGGGATTGAGAAAGTAACGGTCAGGAATATGAGGATGACATTATACATGCCTCAACCATGACCAAAATACTGCGTGACAAAAGGGACATGATATGGTTGTATAAAAGGTTACATCGTTTAACGATCCTCATATAATTTGGATAGTCATTATGTCTTACTAGATACCGCTTACAACTTGTAGGTCAGTATAGCAAATGGCCCACTGCCAACTTCATATGGGCCTACAGGGTCACACACAAAATAGCCCAACATGAGCTATGATGTCCAGATTCATTGAATCTAAGACATATCCAGATTCAATGAAAGATCCAGGGTGGATGTATATATTTATTTATATTTATATTCGTATATATATATAAATTCGTATATATATATATTATATAAGAGATATATAAGATTTAATTTATAAGGATAAATTAAATCTCTATCACGTTTTAATTTGAAATTCAAATTGATAGGATATCTTATATAAGAGATATTTATAAGATTTAATTTATATGGATAAATTAAATCTCTATCACGTTTGAATTTGAAATTCAAATTGATAAGATATCTCATATAAGAGATATTTATAAGATTTAATTTATAAGGATAAATTAAATCCCTATCACGTTTGAATTTGAAATTCAAATTGATAGGATATCTCAAATTTGATTTATGAGAATAAATCAAATATAGTTCAACCTCATCTTTATTTAAAGTTAAATAAATAGGTAATTAAATCTGTGGGACGGATTTAATATTATTTATTTAATTAGTTTCTTATAAAATTATACAATATACGATATTGTATTAATTTCAGAATTAATATAAGATTAACTCCAAAATCCAATTCAGTAGAGAGAAAAACGCATATAGCATCCTATATATCTAATTTTAGGAGCTGCATTTTCAGTAATACACACAGAGAACACATAAAGGCCGAAGGGGAATCTGCAAAAGGTTTGAAAATAAGAAACTATCAAAATAGAGACGGAGAGGACGAATTCTTGAGAAAGCCCTGGAGGGACAAGAGACGCTAGCACGTCGTTTGTGGTTGGAACGCTGTTCGTGTGGATACCAGTAGAGGAAGCTGACCTGAGTCGTCGACTTCTTGCGATCGGAAAAGGAACACAAGCCGCGGAGAGAAGCTATGAACATCATGATCAGAAGCTGTGGAAGTCACTGAGGAACACTGAGGGTAATGCTTCTTCCCACTTGACTTAAACACATATGGTAGATCATGACAAGGAATGAAAAAAAAATTTAATGTAATTTCCGCTACGTGTCTTCCAATTCCTTACATCTAGATACTAGATTTAAGGTCAGAAAGTATATTACAGAATTTCAAAAAAAATTATATTTAGAAAACAGTCTGGTTTTGGGGAATCGAATTGAGTTAGTACCAAATTTGACTAAAATTTTTTCATAAGCTTCTTCCCTTGAAAATTTCTCCACATGTCCTATGAGGTTTCCCTTGATGATGTCATGTTAGAAAAGTTAAATCCAAGATTAAATTTGAGCCATTAGATCAAATAGTGCACAAGGTGATCTTAGCCATTGATTTTCCATGAGATTTTCTATAAATACCCCCCAATTTCTAATGCAAAATCATGAAGGAGAACCCTTGGGGAACCTCTTGCAAAATGAAAACTCAAGCCAAAACAAAGAATCCAAGATCCAAAGTTCAAGCAAGCTAGAGATTAAAGGTAAGCAATCTATCCTAACTTATTTTCCTTTGATTTGGGAGCTTGAACTTAGGGTTTTCATGGAGAAAAGTTTATTTTTCTCTAAGGTGTTTGTGCTTTCAAAAATCTTAGATGAAAAGGGAAAGAAGAAATTAAAGTTAGAGTTATGTGATTGAAGCTTAAACAGTCTAGTTAGGTGATTGGTTGTTGAATCAAGTTGATATTCTTGACTTTGCCATTGTTGAAACATTTTGGTATGCACTATTTATGATGGAAGAAAATATAATGTCAATGATCTAATGCTTCCATTGAATTCATATGATGATTTTGTGTAGGATTGGATAGGTTTGAAACCTTGAAAGCATTAGAATTCCAAGTTATAGTTTTTGAAGTTCTTCTCTGTACTGTTCACTCATATGAATAGTGATTATAATTTCATGATTTTGATGGTTCCAATGGTTTTAAAATGAAAAATTATGTGGGATTAAAAGAAGAAACAAGTATGGGAAGCATTAAAATCAAAATAAGAATTTTGAAGGAAAATAGGGTGTTATGCAATTCTATATAGAATAATGCATAGGAGCTAGAATTTCATGATTCTAAGCTCATAAATGGATTCAGAAGATAAAATTGTGTACGGTAAAGTTAAGACATCAATTGGTTCAAAGGACAAGTTAATTAATGAAGACTAGAGAAAGTTATATTAGGAAAGAGTTTATTAAGGATAGTCTTGAATATTATTGAAGTTTATAGTCCTAATGAATTATGTGATGAATATGAATGTGTTTAGGACCTTGAAACTTTCAAGAAGATATTGGGAAGTGATTGATTGAAAGGTTTCATGGTTGAAAAGCTTAGGAAGCAAGTGCAAAAGAACAAGGGAAAATCTTAAGTGCAAGGTAGTATACTTACCTCTTTATGTACTTGATATGGTATGCTTATGTGTTGACATGTATATGATGTTTGAATGATGTTGTGACATGATAAATGATGTTGAATGTGTTATGAATAACATGGTTTCCATGGCCATGCATTTGTATGCAAAGTATATAGCATGATGGCATGTCACTAATTAAAGAAAGTTTAATAAAATTACATATGTATTAGCATCCATCTTGCATATTTAAGTGGTAATGTTTTCTATTGAGATTCCATAGAATCTCACCCTCCCACAACCAACCAATTTAGGTCAAGCATGAAAGGAAATGTATGCATGGAGAAGAGCTAACGAATAGAAAAAAGAAATGAGGCAATTGAGGTCCTAGCATATGCTATGAATTTTTCATGTATGTAAATGCCATGTAAGGTATCTATTTATGTGATAAAAATGTATGAAATAATTATGGCATATGTACATGATATATATGAATATAGGAGAAGCTTATTTGATGGTTTATGAATGCTAGATTAGCTTATGAACATTTAAGAAAGAAGATGAAATGGTAAAAATGTAGGTCCTAAAGCAGTTTTATTGGGACTTCAATTTTACCTAGCAAATGAAAGGATTATTTCATGAAATTTTATAAGCATATATTACACATCCATATCTTTAAATTCATAGGTTATTTGGATGTGTATATCATGAGAAATAAATTTCCAAATTTAAGAGATAGAATATGGAATTTCTAGAATTTGCCATAGGAATAGTAAAAAGTAATGATTTAACTGTATCAATTGGCAAAGTAAATGTCCATATTTATATTTTTCCCTTAAAGATCTATGAAAGAGCTTCAATTATAAATTTGGATAATCTCCATTAAATGTCCAATTGAAATCCTTAGCTACTTGTGTTTTTTGACCATAACTTCTCCCTTTTCTAGCTTCGTAACTTCTTATTCTTCTCCCTACTCTCTCACGCTCTCATCTCGCTAGCGTACTCACAGGCGATGCCATTGTTGAGCAAAAAAGGAATGAGAAGAACAACGACGGTTGATAGCAGCACAAGCGACGGGAATAGAAGAAACAATCACGGTGGACTGGGGTGAAATTGCGAAGCTTCTTCTCCTATCTTCTCTCTCACTATCATGGTGTCTAGAAAATAGAGAAAGGGGTGTACTAATAAAAGAAATGGCAGATGGGCAGTTTAGTCCTTTTAGGTAACTGAGCTCAGAAAAATAAAATCCATTGTGGAGAGTTAGGATTCAAACCTTAGACCTCTCACTCATTCCACCATCTCCAACCACTCAACCACCAACTTTCCCTAAGCATAAATGTAAAACTTTATAGATATATTATTAAAGTAATGTTAGTTACCTATTTATTTTCTAAGATCATTACAAGGATGATCAAATATACCAAATGAATGAGGAAATCTATCTTATTCACTAGTTGGTAAGGTTAAAAGAATTAACTTTGATTGAAAAAATAGTCAAACCTTTGGTGAGGGGAGTGATATATTTCAATTTTATATACATTTTTATGCATATTTAGAGATTTTATCAAGACTTTTAGATGTTTTTGCAGTGGTTTTGAGAATTCTTTGCTTAGAATAGTTTTAGTATTTATTTACTAAATAGTGTCCTTTTATTATGCTTTATTATTTACTTGATTACACTAATGTGCACGAAGATATTTCTATCTTTTGTGTTTTTCAGGAAATTAGAAAAATGATTAAATAAATGATAGGATGGTAATCATTTATGTATGGCGCCTAGGATTAATGAACAGCAAGATAGAAAGAGCATATTAATTTATTAAAAGGGAATTACTATTTTCTAAATAGATTAGTTTAATTAGAGAAAACCATTTATACACTTTTAATATATTAATATAATATTAATATTTGTATTTTGAAATAGTCAGGGAGTCATTAATTTTCCTCCTATATTTTTTCATAAATAATGTTGAATTTTTGCATGATCCATATGACGAGAACTTAACCTGCTGAAATACTCTATAGAACAACCATTCAACTCAGGGGAGACTCTGGCACCTCATATGACTTTCTCCATCAAATTTGTTGCTTTTGCATATCTTAGCAAATAGTACTATAGAGCCAATTTATGGACACTCAAACAAAATGGAGAATCCACTGCCAAATATGCTTAATTGTTGACATGGAGAACTAATCCACTATATCCTATAGAATAGATCATAGTTCGGATTGATATTAAAGGTAAAATCAGAATTTTTATCTCCATCTAGGACAAGGTTTGAAAAGAAACAAATCTAAAATTTGCAAAAAATAAACATGACATGGATATATAATTTATTGATGAAAGAAATATCCTTCAATGTTGGCGCAATTGGAGCATAGTTAATGTTCTGCAGATTATGTTAAACTGCCATCTTCAGATCATGCCAATCTGTGAGGCTAGGCGTTGCTTTGCCTACCATACCAAGCATAACGTTGGGAAATTTCTTCTGCATCATTTTCTCTCCTTCGTCTCATCAGAAGTTCTTTCGCTTCGTTGATCCTCTCTAGGATTGTTCCCTCTCTGTTAGTTTGACACCTATCAATCATGTGTTGGACCCCTTCATGGTTCGGCCAAACCTCGGGTTCAAGATTAGATGAATCACTGAAAATGATTGCGGCAGCCTCAACACCACAAAGGATGCTAAGTTCACTTACCTTCTTGATGATATTTTCTTTCCTTGTCTTGAATATTTCTTCTCTTTTCGATTCATCAGCGATGTACTCATATTTCACCACTTTCCTTGGCATGGTTATGCTTGAAGAGATGGCCACTCTTTGTTGAGTGCTTATTCCTTAAGATTGGTTCCTTATATATAGAATCAAATGTATTATGATGAAGCTGCAGAAATTACATAAAATTAAAGTATTTTACACTCATTAATGAGTGGTGTCAGAGAAAAGATATTAGAATTTATGAGGGTATCCTAGTCAACTGTAGAAATTTAAAGACTCTAAATATGTAGGCTAAGTCAACTTTATCTCAAAAATTTGAAAACTAAAGACAGTATTAGGGATGGAATCTGTGGGTTGGATTAAAGGTGTTATAGTGATTAAATGTTTGACATTATTATAGTGATATGTAAAATTTGAAACTTTGATACTCTCTTTTGTGCTAAAAGTATAAGCTAATTGAGAGATTTGTTTTAATTTTAAATTTAAAATCAAATTTTTATTTGTACTCTTCATTTATTATATTTTTTTATCAAATTATCCCCATAATTGGATTCTTATGTTATAAAGTTGAATAGCCATCACATGTCTAAAAAGAGATATTTCTAAGTTATCAGCACATAATTTTTGCAAATAAGTAACTTATCTCATATATATAGATATATATACATATATATATATATATGTATAAACTAATAATTAGCTGGATGTGAGATATTTATTATTATAACCTATTTAAATATTAATTGGGATAATTAATAAATATTTCTGAGTGTGGCCCGTAGTCATTGAGCCCAGTCCAAGGTGGGTTGTTAACTTAGTTTATTTAATGTTAATTTTCAGATCGTGAAAATTAACAAATCAATAATCGTGCGATTTCTTTATGAGTCTAGAGCAAAACCTAATTTCTCATCTCCCTTTTGAAGATTCCTCACTAGTGACGACAGTACACAAGTTGACATCACTATACTTAATCACCAGCTAGAAGAACCTATTGTTTATCTGACAATATTCTCTGATTGACAGGTATCTCATTTGATTCCAGTTCTTCTTAGATCAATCAAGCTAATAGCGAGAGGTAACTCTAAGTCTTCTGCAGCATCTCATATAGGTTTTATGTTCATGTATGTTATAATCTAGATTGATTATATTGCTTTGAGATGTTTAATTTTCTAACATGTGGCATTAGAGCCTGGTTTAAGATCACCCTTGCCTTACTTATTATTTTTTTTATTCTCATAAATAACAATATGAGATGAATATGGGATATAGGGATCTCTAAAGATGATAATTTATTTTATTTTATTTTATTCCTTAACAATTTTCTTCTATCCATGCCTGAGAGGAATCCACTGTAAGAGACTCTGAGATTGGTAGAGAGACCGAAAGCAAGAGATGGAGAGAGAGCCATGGCAATTTGGAGCAGGACTGGCCGTGAGATTAGCCAGAACATGGAGAACAAGACTGCTAGTGACTCCAAACCAAAGAAGGGCTTCATCGATAACAAACATCTTCATAGTGACCTGTGACGAGCAGTTTGGAGAAATAATGCTAGTCACCAGAAACTAGGTCAGAGTCACCGTTAGATCCCTATAAAATAGAGGATGAGTTGCTGTGACCTTCACTATAAGATGACTGCCAGAGAAGGAGCCAGAAAATAGCCAGAGCAAAGTCGCCAGTGTCAACTGCTTGGAAAACATCTCGCGACTGCGAGTTCCATGGAGTCCAGGTCGCTAAGTCGGGTAGGTCAACCCAACTCAGCGCAACTGAACACCAAAACAGTGTGTTTCAATCTATGCTGAAACGTACCATTTCACTTATTGTTAGCAGGCTAGAATATTTTTTTTGTTCTGGGCTCAAATAATGGGCCTCGCAAGTTTGGGCTTCTGTTAAAAAAAAAGGATTTCTTAGGCTTTCTGCGTGTTGGGCTGTCAGTAGGAATTTTTTTGTTTTTTCTTCTACTTGAGTAATGGGTTGTCACTACTATTGGGTTGTAGACATCATTTTTTTAAATTGTCTGTTGAGCTTGACGTTTTGGGCTACTGCTATGTATTTATTTATTTATATTAAAAGCCTTTTGGACCCTGCGTTTTTGGGCTAAACAGATTTTTTTTCTTTTTCTTTGGAAAACATTTTTGGGCCTAGAATTTTAGATTTTTATTTCTGAAAATTATTTTGGGCTCTATTTTTTAACTTTTGCGTATGGGCCACTTGGTTTTATTTCCAAAAACTTATTTTTGGTCATTTAATTTGATTTTCCAAAAAATTTTAATTACTATTACATGTACTATAAATGTTTAAATTAATTTCTCTATTATTTTAATTTTTGAAAAGGGGTGTTTACAAATTTTAATTTTTATATTATTTAATTGCCTATTAATTTCTCCCTTAGCAATTAAATTAACTATTTAATTTTGTAAAAACCTTTTTGGTTGAATTAATTTATTAGACATTTTTTGGGTACATGAAATAGTGGGAGAATTTAAATTAAATTATTTAGTAATATTTTTTAATTAAATTAATTTATTAAATACTCCATTATGTTGTGCATATTTGGATTTATATGCACGTTATTCATATTTGTGATTAGCATGCAGTTTTGTGAGGAGTAGCCACATATCCTTATTTATTTTGTTGCGTGCATTAATTAATCACATATGGATTTAAAATATCAATTATAATTAAATTTATAGCTATTATTTATCTTTACCCATAGGTAGATATCTCATAATTGTACATTTAATTAGGGGAGATTTAATTTCTGTATTAAGTTGTGCATATTTTGATTTTCAATGCACATGAATGATATTTGAGGTTAGCGTGCAATTCTTTGAGGAGTAGCCACATCATCCTTATTATTGAATCTATTACATGCATTTATTATTCATATCTGCATTTGAAATATCATTTGTAATTAAATGTATAGCTATGATTTATCTTTACCCATAGGTAGATACTTCATAATTATACATTTTATTAGGGTGGGATAGAATGACCTTGTTATTTTCTAATTAACCCATAGGTATTAGAAAATTAAGAATGCATTCTAATTCTATCATTTGAGATAAATATATGGCTGCTAATGTCTTTGCCCACAGGTAGACATTAGTAATACATATTTATACTGCTTGCATGCTACGTTTAAGCTAATCATGCATACAAGGCACAATGACTTGTGATTGCTTCAAATTATTACTGTGAGCTTATGCGTTTATCCATTTTCATTTTGCAGATCTAATTGCTGCCCCAGGATTATGGCTGATGTAAGAAACAAAACAATCTTAGATTGTAGCATTAACTATATTGAATAGAGAGATGATTTTTGCTGTAGCTCAATTTCTTAGACTTGGATTATGCCTTGAGGTTTGATAAAGCTCTGAGACCTGATGATGCCTCAGATAACATAGAGGCAAAGGAAAGGTATAATATGTGAGAGTAGAGTAACCACTTATCTCTTCTACTTATACAACAAATGATCATTAAGAGCATTAGGGGAGCAATCCCTAAGTGCGACACAACCAAAGAGTATTGGAAGCCTTAGATAAGCAATTCAACCCTACAAATGAGCAAATAGGTAGTGCTATCATGTCTAAACTATATGCTATGAGGCTTATAGGTATTGGCAGTGTGAGGCAACATATAATGGAGATGAGAGGTATGCTTTCATCATATGTTACTTTCGAATCCAATTTTTCTAGCGTTAACGATGACACTTAGTGGATTGACACTGGTTCGATGATCCACATTTCGACTACCATGCAGGGCTTTCTTTCAAGCAGGTCTCCACATCCCAACGAGAAAATTGTCCTTTCAGGCAATGGGAGAGGAGATCCTGTAAAAGCCGTTGGAACTTTTTGCATAACCTTTTCAAATAATCATGTTTTAGAACTTTATCATATTTGTTACGTTCCCTCTTACAAAAGGAACTTATTTCCATGTCAAAGCTTATTCCATTTGAATATTATCTAGTTCTTTCTAAGAAACTTATGACTTTGATAAAGAATTCTATTTTGATTGTGAATTTAGTTATGATTGATGGCTTATTTAAAATTATTTCTGATTCACCTTTTCCCTTTATATTTCGCGTGGTACTAAGAGAAGTGTCTTCAATGATAATTCTTATAGCCTGTGGCATAGGAGACTGAGTCATATCTCTATTGGTAGAATTAAAAGGTTAAATAAAGATGGAATTCTTTCATCTTTAAACCATTCAGAGTTTGATTCTTGTGTGGACTGCATAAGGGAAAAGCAGACCAATAAGCCGCATAAAGGGGCTAAAAGAAGTTCTGAGTTGCTAGAAATTATATACACGGTTATTTATTGCTCTAATTTGACTGCATATGGTACTTTATCACCTTTATTGATAATTACTCACTATACATGTATGTCTACATGCTTTATAATAAAAGTGAGACACTAGATACTTTCAAGGAATATAAAGTAGACGTAGAAAAATAGATTGGAAAACCAATCAAGATTGTGAGATCAGATCATGGTGGTGAGTATTATGGCAGATACACTAGTGAAGGAAAAGCAACGGATTTATTTGCTAATTTTCTTTGAGAGCAAGGTATAGTAGCTCAATATACTATACCTGGATCACCTGACATGAATATTGTAGATAAAAGAAGAATAAGACCTTGCTAGATATGGTTAGAAGCATGATGAGTAGCTCCAAACTGTCATCTTCCCTATAGAAGGAAGCACTCAAGACAGCTACATACATATTAAATAGGGTTCCAACAAAGGCAGTTTCCAAGACATCCTTTAAAATCTAGAAAGGATGGAAACCCATTTTAAATTATTTTAAGGTATGGAGTTATCCTACGGAAGTAAGAGTGTACAATCCACAAGAGAAGAAGTTGGATCCTAAGACCATTAGAGCTTACTTTGTAGGCTATATGGAAAGGTCTAAGGGTTATAAGTTTTTATTGTCCTCCACCTTCTAAAAGGTTTGTAGAGTCTAGGAATGCCAAGTTTCTTGAGAATGATGTTATTAATGGGAGTGATTTTCTATTAGATAACCACAAAAAGTGAACTATTAACATCATTCATGAGAGGACATAAATAGTTAATGGTCATCCCACTATTAGGATTGGCATTGAAAGTGATATAGATCCCATGGCTCAAGTTGACGATGCTGAATAAGATGGATATATACCAGATAGTCAACCTATCATACAAGTAGAACCACCACAAAATGTGATCAAGTATATCATTGTTCAATAACTTGGATCAACCCAAAACGTTGAATTAAGGAGGTCAACTAGAGAAAGAAGACCAGCATTACCTGATGACTATGTAGTGTATTCTGCTAAGACTGACTATGATGTAAGTGTTGAGCATGATCCTTTAACGTTTACTCAGGCTGTGAAGAATGTGAACTCTAAGTTGTGGCATGATGCTATGATTGATAAAATGAATTACATGGTAAATAACCATTTTTGGGAACTTGTAGAGTTGCCTAGTGGGTCTAAGGCTATTAGATGTAAATGGGTTTATAAAATCAAGAGAGACTCACAAGGTAACATCGATAGATCCAAGGCTAGGTTGGTTACCAAGGGCTTCACTCAAGTGGAAGGAATCGATTATAGTGAAACCTTTTCACCTATATCTAAGAAAGATTCATTCTGTATCATGGCGTTGGTTGCCCATTTTGATATGGAGGTATACCAGATGGATGTAAAGACTATTTTTCTCAATGGTGAATTAGAGGAAGAAGCAACCTGAGGGATTTGTTACAGAAGGTAAAGATCAATTGGTATGCAAGCTAAAGAAATTAATATATGGTTTGAAACAAGCTTCACAGTAGTGGTACTTGAAGTTCCATGAAGTGATCACATCAATTGGTTTTGTTAAGAACATCATGGTTGATTGTATATACCACAAGACTAGTATGAGTAAAATCATATTCTTGATTTTGTATGTGGATGACATATTACTTGCTACCAATGATCTAGGACTATTGCGTGAGGTGAAGCAGTTTCTGTTTTAAGAGTTTTGATGTGAAAGACATGGGTGAGGCTTCTTATGTCATTGGCATAAAGATCCATAGAAATAGAATCCAGTGTCTTGTAGGCTTGTCTCAAGAAGTTTACGTTGTCAAAATTCTTGAACAATTCAGGATGCAGAACTGTTCATCTAACGTGGCTCCTATTGAAAAGCGAGATAAGTTTAGTCTAAGTCAATGTCCTGAAACTGAGCTTGATAGGAAACAAATGGAAAGGGTCCCATATGCCTTAGCAGTAGGAAGCTTGATGTATGCACAGGTTTGTACAAGACCTGACATCGCTTTTGCTGTAGGTATGTTGGGAAGATACTAAAGTAATCCTAGAGAAGCGTATTTGACAGCTGCAAAGAAGGTGTTTAGGTACCTACAAGGCACTAAACACTACATGCTCACATACAGGAGAATAGATAGTTTGTACATAATTGGATACTCAAATCAGATCTTGGAGGATGCATAGACATGAACAAGTATACATCTGATTACATCTTCCTATTGGTAAAAGGAGTTATATCATGGAGAAGCGCTAAGCAAACTAAAACAGCTCCTTCTACCGGTGATGTTGTGTACATTGTGTGTTTTGAAGCAAGTTCACAAGCTATTTGGATAAGGAATTTCATTACTGGGCTTAAGACTGTGGATTCAGTCTCTAAGCCAATCAGAATGTACTGTGATAACATAGCTGCGGTGGCCATAGTAAACAACAAAAGGAATAAAAGTCACAACAAGTTTGTCGAACTTAAATTCCTTTGCTTGAGAGAGAGAGTCAGGATGGCCAGGTTTCCGTTAAATGTATTAGTACATTGGTTTCTTTCTCCTTCAAGAGTTGGGGCTAATAAAATTCATCGAATGAATGTCACACTACCCTTTCCAAGTAATGGTAAGCGAGCTTAGAAAAGGAAGCAACAAATGTCCACTACACAGTAGCTAGATGAGGCACAATCTTTAGTAGGTCTTTCATAACCTTCATTTGCCCTTCATTTGTCCAAGCTGCTATCTAACATCTTGTACAAAAAGAACTCAAGAGTTTTAGAGGGAATTTGATGGCTCAAGTTCAAGAAAGCATGCAATCTTTTGTTCATAATTTCTCTCAATGATCAATGAGTTTGGACACTCTTTGGAGCACAAGATTATCTTTGAGGTTGCAAAAGGTAATAACATTAACAAGGATCAGTGGCTATTCTTCTAAAGATTGTTGATCTACAAAGGCAAGCAATCCTGTTCCTAGGACAGGAAGTGACTAATTTGAAGAATTCAATAGCCAAAACCAATATAGTCTTTTCTATAGATGAACTTCTAGTCACACCTCCTCCTACTCCAATAGCCTCTCAGCATCCTGCTCTAACCACTTCTACTCCACTTGACCCTGTATCCATTCTCTTTGCCTCTACCCCTTTCACTTCTCAACCTACAACCCCCTCTAATAATTGATTTTCTCTTTTTAATAATGACAAAATAGGGGAGAAGCACACTGACACTATTCATGGTCATACTTTTTTTTGGATGTTTTCATGTTTTCTTGAATGTTTTTAATGCTTATGGTCTAATGCAATTTGACTTTACTGATATTCTTATTGAATTACTATCATTTAATTGATTTCAATTGTTAATCTAATAATTCAAATCATTATCCTATTATAAAGTGCATTTTTCCATCATCAAAAAGGAGAAAAAATGTTAGACTTTAATGTTTTGATGATAACAAATGCTTTTCAAAGAACTATTTTAAGTAAGATTATTTTTGATAAGCTTATCGATAAGTATATTGATCGATAAGCTCATCGATAAGTAAGAAAGAAAATATGTTAAGAAAATAAGATTTGTCAAAATATTTTTTTGAAGCCTTATCTGATAAGGATACTTATCGATAAGACTTTGATAAATGGATATAAACTTAGCTTATGAAAAGTCTGAGTCACTATTTTAGAACTAAAACTTTTCTATGACTTAGTCGATAAGGGTATTTATCGAAGAAGTCTTTGATAAGTATAAGATATACTCAGTATGAGAAATCACCTTATATAAAGGGATTTATTGAAGTATTGATCGAAAAATGAACTTTATCAATAAAGATTTTGATAAAGTCATTTATCAGTAAGTTTACTAAACTTGTTATTCAAAAGGTATTTATCCAAGAATTAATTGATAAAATAACTTATAGATAAAGATTTTGATAAATGAAGTCAATTGTTTTGTTTCTCTCAGATTGTATTAGAACTTATCGATAAGGTATTCGATAAATATAGAGTTTTTGACTATAAGTGTGCTTCAAGTTTCATTTATCAAAGAGTTAATCGATAAGGTAATTTATTGAAAAACAATTTGACAAATAGAGAAAAATTATATTTTATCTAAAGGACTGAAATATTGATTTGATAAAATATTTTGATAATGATTTATTACTGATAATAATGTTGCATTGCTTGAAATATCTATCTCTCAAATAATTTTATTAAATCTTTACAAATAAGGTGAGATTAAACATTAAAGAATGAAAGTCTAGAAGTTTAATTCCCTGCACTTCAGGATTTTATCGATAAGATATTCGATAAGTCTCTTTATCTAAGAGCTATTCGAAAATGCTATTTATCGAAGTCCTTTCCGATAAGACCTCACTTCAATAAACACTTAAACAAACGAGAGAAAATTAAGTTTTTTAAATTTTTAAAGCTTTAGTGAATGATTCCTTAAATAAATGAATTTAATGAGCTTATAACTTGCTTTGATTTGATAAATTATCTTATAAATTATTGTTTACAAATGTATTACATTGTTTGAGAAAAGATTAAACATCAAAGAAAATTTGAAAGTATGTTCTTTAGAAATTATAAGCAATTCGATAAGCTTATTTATCAAAAAAATACTTCGATAAATTAGCTATTAAGAAATATTTTGAAATAAAATTTGAATTATCGATAAGTCTGAAAGACTATGTTATAAAAATAATTTTTTTTTAAAATTTATTTGATAAAGCTATTTATCAAAGTTCTATTTGATAAAAACTAAATCTCTTTCAACACCAAATGTTTGAAATTCATTGAAGTAATTTTTGATAAGGCACTTTTTCGATAAACACTTCGATAAATTTAACTCATTTTCAAAGAGAACTTTAAACTAGACTTTGACAAAATTTGATGTGTCAATCTAAATCATTTGAAAACAATTGTTATATGCTTAAATTGTTTATATATCTTTTATAAAATATATTTTCAGATCATTTACAAGTAAAAAAGGATCGAGAATAGATTCATTAAAGAGCAAGATCTATGAGAATGCATACATCAACAATTAACAGATATATTCTTTAACGACTATCTAATGGATTTATGAATACTCAACTATAAAAGAAGCCAGAGAGAAAAAGTAAAGCTAAGAAGAAAGATGAGTGATGCGCAACAATGTACTACGATCAAGAACAATCTGATTCATTGATATAATGATTATTATAACTCTATTTCACTTTATTTTCTCATTCTCTAAATAAAGCTTGTATTATTCTTTGAGAGAGAGAAAATTAGAGAGTATGTACTTTAGTGTTTAACATAATCTCTCTAGTAAGAGTGTTGTAAATCTTTATTCATTTTTCTAATATACTTAAGAGAAAATCTTTTGAGTGAAATTGTCACCTTATGGGTTGTAAGGGGGAATAAGAGGGAATCTTATGGTTGATATACTAAGGCGCTAAGAGCCTGCGAATCTTGGAGGATAATGGAATATTGAGAGGAACTCTGAAGACCGAAAGTAAACCAAGTGATTGGACTAAAATAGTGTAAATCTGTGCAATATATCATCTCCATCTTATTTCATTGGTGATATCTTCCTCTACTTAATATTTTTATTTTATTTAAAGTTTTAAAATTTTAAAATCACCAAATTTACCTCATTTTGGATAAAAAAAAGTTATTCTAACTAAAATTTCAAGCAAAACTCACACCCTATTCTCTTTCTGTGTGGGTACTAATAAAAGAGACTGACTGCATGGGAAGGAAAGTTTTAAAAGAAAAGAGAAAAAACACCGTATTTTTTGAGAAATGATTTCGAAACACTAAATTAGATTTTTTTTTGGACAGAAGAACTTTTTTTTGTTATTTTTTGAAAAAAAAAGACATTTTATTAAAACTAAGTAAATTAAAACGATACACAAACTAGTAGGCTCCTTAACATTATAAAATGCCATAAAAGCACTAGAACCCAACGAAAAACTAAAAAGATGTAGAATTAATAAATTATCATTTTAATAATTTGCAATAGGAAAATATTGAAAAATATTAATTAATAACTCTTGAAGGGATTTATAGTAGGGTCCATAAATTGATTGTAAAAGACAGTACTGTATAAAGGTTTGTGCAAGTATCTTTTGACAATTACGAAAGGACTAAAAGAATTCTTGAAAAGAAATGTAAATAACTTTCTCCCAATGACTAATGTTTTTTTTTTCTTTTGGTCGAAAATAAATCCATTCATTCAACAAAAAGGGATTATCCACATCGTAGGATCAGTAAGTACTCATCATTCATCAAGTTTTTAAATCCTGATCAATTGGTGAAAAGATAGAGCAATAAAGTTCAGATTTAATCACAACATTTTACATAAATAAAATTGTTTTTGTGTACAATCATCATGCATGTAATATTGAATTTGGAATCTTATTCATAATATCTTTGTAATAGAAAATTATATATTTGTCTAATTTCCACAGGAAAAAGATCACAAGGATATTGTAACCCACGTATAGCTTTTTTATAATTAATTTTTTTCCTTTAAAACACAAACAGAATGTCCTATTATTTTTTCAAAAGGATCTCTCCATTTGGGTGAGGGTTGAGCTAAGCATTTTGCTTTTGGTTTGCATTTATGATTTGTAGATATTTAGAATAAGTTAAAATCAACCTTAGAAAAAGGCATATTTTAACAAATATACTTAAAGGATTTTTAGAAGAAAAGGAAAAGATTGACAAAATAAAAGGTTTCTTTAGAGAATGTGGAGTTTTCAAACGTAAATATTTTATGTTGGGTCATTTTTGTCTTTTACTTCTTTTCTCTCTCTCTTTTAGATAAGGATATTTGGATCGATATTTATATCATAAATATACACACACACAAAAGCTCACTTCTATTTCTTTTATAAACAGGTTTGGAGGTAGTATTTCTTTTATTCTTCTTTCACTTTTAGATTTACATAACAAATGTACTTAAAGGATTTTTAGCAAGCATTGGCACAAAAAGGGAGAGAGCAAAAGGGTAAATATTGACAAAATAAAGGGTTTCATTAGAGAATGTGGAACGATCAAGCGTAAATATTTTATGTTAGGTCATTTTTGTCTTTTACTTCTTGGTTTCTTTCTCTTTAGGATAAGGGTATCTTTTTTGGCCAAGCAAAAATTCACATGAATTGGATTCCGGAATTTATCAGGGTTAGAGCATATTTTTAGTTTTAAAAAATATTTATAGAGATACTTACACATTGCCTATTAACAAGGTCATTACACTGAGACTAAAATTTGAACTCACCACCTTGTAGTATGATCCAACATTTATCAATTAGATTAATATATCTCTTTTGCTTTAGATAAGGATATTTTGATCTTTACATCATAAATATACATACACAGATATAAAATCTCACTTATATTTCTTCAATAAATAGGTTTGAAGGTAGAGTATTTCTTTTATTCTTCTTCCACCTTTAGAACACACAGCTTCTTATTTGTACTATTTAAATCAATCTATCCTAATATTTTGAAGCTCATATTTCTTCATATAATCCTTATATAATATTTTAGTAAAAATTTTGCTTTGACAATATTCAAAACCAATATCATCTTTAAAACAATTTGGTAAAAAATATCATCTTTAAAACAACATATAAAGTCTAACAATTTAATTAAGTCTTAAGGATCAAGTGGGATAAGATTAACATGAGAGCATCAACAATACATGAGAATATTGAACATAAGGAGAAACCAAAATTCACGTTTAGAAATTACGGTAGGGAAACATGTCTCAAAAAGGGCATAGAATAAAATAAAAATAAATAAGAAAGTAACCTTTGTTACGGACTCCAAAAAAGCATTCAGTCAATGCCTTGATTTAAGGGCCTGTTTGGATTAGTTTTTGGAGAATAGATTCTGGAAAGAATAGATTCTGGGGAGAATAAATTTTAGGAAGAATAGATTTTAGGAATAGAGATGTTTGGATGATTAGTAGTATAATTATTTTTTATATTGATAAATTACCAAAAAGTGTATGAGTTGATTAAAATATGAGAGAGGAGAGATGGTAGAGAATAAATAGGAGAGATGAGAGAGGGTAGAGAAAAATTAGGAGAGAGTGTAGAGAAGAGAGAGGAAAGAGGAAATAGGATGAAGATGAGAGAGGAGAGAGGGTATAAGAAAAAGTAGGGGTAAAATAGTAATTAGATAGTCCATAAGCTCTTTTACTATTATAAATGTTATTTTCAGTAACTTATTCAAACTATGGTTTTGGCTAAAATCAATTTTGGACAAAAATAGTTATTTGTGTGAAATTTTCCTAAACCAAGATTTTGTCCCAAAATTGATTTTCCAACCTAGGATCCAAACACAAACTATATAATAGTACCTGACTAGAACCCCGCACATTTCCTGTGTTCATACGTACTTTGGCAAATTTGTTTAAATAAAATTCTTTTTTTTTAATGATTTGGGAGCTTTTGAATATTTATGTAAGAGTGGATTTTGCTGAATGATTTGTAAGCCTTTATTTTATATATGGACAAACTCACCATTTATATGGAATTGGTTTTCCTACTCTTTTTGTCCAATCCTCTTCCCTCATCTCTATGCAACTTTAGATTAAAATCTCAATGGTTTAGATTTAACATTTTAATATTTTTATAATTTTATAAAAAATATATAAATAAATCCACATTGTTAAAATTTTATCTGGATAGATTACAATTGTAGTAAAAAAAGTGGAAAAACTCTACTTCATAATAATAGTCTACAGTTGTGAACTATTTAGATAAATTTTAACCGTATAAATTTATTTCTGAAGGTTTTGGGAGTACCTAGAATCCTTTATTTGACTCACTGGATACCCACACGAAACTAGAGCACTTTAGAAGGCTCCCAGTTATGTTTTCATAGTAAATGCACCGAAAGGAGAAAGGAGGGCATCGGACAGTGCACCAGAAGCAATACCAAAGAAACAGAGGAGAAGGGAAAATAGAGCCTCTTGCTCTTCTTGTTTGCAGAGAATACACACACGAAAGAATTGTTCACTCACTAAAACTGATTCCTCTACCTCTACGTTTACGTCACGTACGTGTGTATAAGTTTGTGGGGAAGAGGAGTTTGATAACTGTATCTAACTCCCTCATTTCAAAACACAAACTATTCCCTCCCCTTGCTTCTCAAATATTGGGCCTGATCCACCATGGGTAGACAACCCATTTCCTAACATCTCCTACTCACACATGGTGGATTAGTTATTGTGGCTCCAATCTCATTTTTCTTCCTTATTTCATACTAGGTGCTTTGTCGTGACCACGTAGGGATGACATCTTCTTTCGGGCGTTTGTACTAAATATCCCCTTTACAGAGATCAGCACAAAGCAACCCTTTAATGCAGCTCGATCAAATAAATTATAGTGCATTGAATGTCCTAGATTTGCCCATATACACTTTTCTTATGGCTAATCTAACCCCTCTTGAGTCAGTATATAACTCAGATAGCCTCCACTTATGCATAGTATCCACACTTATGAAATTAATAAAATAATATCATAAGGGACTGGTCATAGATACTAGCATGGATGTGTATATTCTGGCAATCTTTCTTTCGACCCTATATCATTTTAAATTGAATCAACCGCTTTTCTAGCATAATACCTTTGGTTCATATATAATTTGACTATAGGACATATGCCAAAGTAGCAATCGCTGAAATATACCTCCATAATATTGTCAAAGTCAAAGGACATTAATGAAAGGATTATACCTTTCTGGAACTCACACAACAATGAATCAAGGATTGATTCATTTGCTTTCCATTTGCAGTTCTTTAGCACATGTGGTATGAATCACATGTTATGGTGTTCCTCTTACCCTTAAAGAGTGTATGTCATTTTGATTCTATCAATCACACCGTACAGACTTAAATCTAGACACTCATAGCATCTAAATCCAAACTCGTCAATTCTATTCATATAATATGATGTCAATTTTGAAAAATTTGTTATTTGGCAACAGGTTTTGTAGATGTGGGTATCCATTGTTCGATCCATATCCTTACTCATGGATCTCATCTCGACTTACTAAACTTTTTAAACTAAGGTGACACTTATTGTGTTTCTTCTCTACTACCATATCAGTACTCTTGTTGCTTTATTGGTGAACACATGTCTCATCTTTGAATGTTTCTATAGCATCAAAGGCGATTGCTCATGTGAGAGAGCTACATTTTTTAACCTGTACGACATACTAGACATTGTATACTTTTACCCATATATATAAGTAATAATAAATTATATGATATCATTAATAAAAAATAAAAGTATTACATACAGTCTGTAACTTTACATTTTTAACATGCCAATGACTTTTACATGTTTCTCGAATGTTTCTTTGCCTATTGGCTTAGTCAGGGGATCTGCAACCATACATTTAGTTGAAATGTATTGTACAGTTATAATTTTCTGTACTATATAATCTCTTACAAAGTTATACTTTATATCAATGTGTTTGGTCTTGCTGTGATACTTAGGGTCTTTTGTGTAGGCTATAGCTGCAGTATTGTCACAGTGTATCAACACCGGATTGGTACTCTCGTTCCCAAATCCTAGGTGCTCGATAAATCTCTTTAGCCAAATAGTCTCTTGCGCTGCTTTAGTGCATGCCACAAACTTAGCTTCCATAGAATGTAAAGCAATGCACATATACTTCTTGTTACTCTAACATATGGCGCCGTTGTTAAGCAAGAAGGTGTATCCAGAATTCGTTCTTCGTTCTCTTCATCACCGCCTACATCACCATCGAAATATCTGACTAGGCGCAAATCGCTTCCTTGATAACACAACACATAGTCAGTTGTGCCCTTTAAGTATCTCAAGATCCTTTTCACTGCTTTCCAGTATTTCTCACCAGGGTTGGATTGGAATCTGCTAACCACCCTTACGGCATAACAAATATCTGGTCTTGTACATATCATTGCATACATCAGGCTACCAATGGCACTGGCATATGGAACTCTTTCCATTTGCTTTTTATCTGATTCAGTTTTGGGACACATGTCATAGCTCAAGGCCACTCCAGTGGCCACAGGGATATCGATGGGTTTGCATTCACTCATATTGAATCGTTCAAGTATCTTATTGATATAATTCTCTTGTGAAAGAGTGAGAATTTTCTTGGAACAATTCCTTTGAATCTTGACTCCATGTATGTATTCTGCTTCACTCATGTCTTTCATCTCGAAATTTGATGAAAGTCATTCTTTAATAGCTATCACAAAGTCAAGACTATTTCTGACTAAGAGTATATCATCTATGTATAATGATAATATCACAAAGTTACCCTTAAACCGCTTAACGTAGACACAATGGTCTTCCTCTATCATATGAAAGTTATATGAGGTAATCACCTTGTGAAACCTCAAGTACCACTGTCTAGATGACTGTTTTAATCCATAAATGGATCTTTTGAGTTTACACTTGTGTTCAAATCCTTTTTCAATTAAACCTATTGGTTATTCCATATAGATTTCTTCATCCAGATCACCATTCAGGAATGCGATTTTTACATCCATCTAATGTAACTCTAAGTTTACACTATTTACTATTGCCAGAATAAGTCTTATTGAATTGAAGCGCACAACAGGTGAAAAAGTATCCTCATAATTTATATCTTCCTGTTGTGTATATCCCTTCGCAACCAATCGATCTTTGAATTTGTTAATTGATCCGTCCACCTTTCTCTTGATTTTGAGAACCCACTTGTTCCCAATGGCTTTACGCCCTTTTGGCAGATCAACCAATTCCCAAACTTAGTTTTTCATCATTGAGTCCATTTTCTCTTTCATTGCTTTCTTCCATTCCTCCTTTGTAAGACCTGCTAAAGTCTCATGAACAGTGCGAGGTTCATCATCCCCTTCTGGAGTAACTAAGAGTGCTTCGCCTTCTATTTGGAAGCGTCTCTTTGGAACACTTTCCCTGTTACTTTTTCTGGTAGGAGCAACTTGCTTATCTTTTCTCATTTATCTCAATCTTTGTGTTGACCGTTTTTGGCTCCCACTCAGATCGATATACCTAGATGATTCCGGTTTGTCAATTTGTTCAGCATTGTCCTGTTCTTGAGTTTCATAAAGAGATACAGTGTGGTCAATATCTCCCATACTAGGAAACTCTGTCTTAATAAATACAGCATCTCTTGATTCTGTTTTAGTCACTGTTCCATCTTCAATTTCACTTATGAATACATATACTTTTGAGGGTTTAGAGTACCTTATAAAAATACATTTCTTCCCTCTAGGACCTAGTTTCCCATGTCTATGAGAATTGTCATGGATGTATACCGATGAGCCCCAAGGTCTAAGGATGCTTAGATCTAGCTGATGTTTACTCGTAGGGTATAGAAGCGACTGATTTTGAGGGCACACGGTTAAGTATGAAGGTTGCCGTCAATAAAGCATCACCCCAATGTGAAATTGGAAGGTTTTCCTGGGCCATCATAGACCTAACCATGTCTAGAAGAGTTATGTTTATTCTTTCAGCAACCCCATTCTGTTGCGGTGAGCTAGGGATAATTAGTTGCCTAATAATCCCTTTTTCTTCACAGAGCTATTTGAATTGTTTTGAAAGGTATTCATGACCTCGATCAATGTGTAATGCCTTGATTCTATTGTCCATTTGATTCTCTACTTCATTCATGTATCGTCTAAAGCACTCTAGTGCTTCGGACTTATGTGAAATCAAATAGACATGACCATATCGTGAAAAATCATCAATAAAGGTAATGAAATACCAAGCTCCATGTTTCACCCTCACACTCATTGGATCGTAAATATCAGAATAGATTGATTGCAATGGGTTTTTGGCTTGTATTCCCTTACCGTATGGTTTTCTGGTAGCCTTACCAGCTAGACAGCTTTCACATAATGACATATCCATATTAGGGATCACCCCCAATAAGCCTTCTTTAGCCAGTTTAATCATTATATTTTGATTAATATGTCCTAGTCTAGCATGCCAAATATTCATATCAGGATTATTTGAAGTAATAGCAAAGCAATCATGAACATTAAAATCACTAGCAAGATCCAAAATGAAGAACTTGTGAAAACAAAAAGCTGAACCATAAAATATGGAGTTGCTACAAATGTCTGCAACTTTACCATGAAAGTTTACATTAAACCCAAAGTCTAGTAAGTAAATTACGAAAATTAAATTTCGGCGGATGTCAGGAGCTTGAAGCACATCATGTAGCATCAAAGTCTTTCCACTATGCAAAATAAGTTTGCAAGTGCCAATGCCTCGAACCTTAATCCTTGCATTATTACCAACAAAAAGCCACTTGCTTTGAAATGGCAACCGACGGTATTCCATGAAAGATCCTCGATCTTGACTTACGTGGTCTGTGGAGCCTGAGTCAATAATCCAATAAAAAGAAATAGGTTCCGTTAGAAAAATAGTACTAGAAACAAATTAGATTTGTGAATTCACATAATTCACTGTTACCTTTTTACTCTCGCATTTCTTCCCATTTTTCTAAAATTTCTTGCTCTTTTGGATTCAGACTTTGATTGGGAAGGACCAATACCTTCAGTCAAATAGGCTTATCCAGTGGCCTTATAAGCCTCTAGACGTTCATCCTTTAGCTCTAAATGCTTAGCTATATAATTAAAAGTATGATATTTTCTTTATGGGTCAGATTAACTTTCGTGTGCTCCCAACTGGCAGAGAGCGACCTGATAACAGCTTGCACTTGCTATTCGTCAGATAGATTATGTCCAGCTTCCTTCAGTTCATGGATCATTGTGGACATCTCTCATAGATGTTGCCTCATAGGATTATTTGGTTTTAGCTTATAGGTATCAAATTTGATCGTCAACCTTCTAAGCTTAGTCGTGGACACTCCCCCAAACTCATCCTTTAAGGCAATCCACATTGCCTGTGCCATTCTGTGTGTCTCAAACTCACACATTAAACCATCATCCATTGCACTCAGCAGGGTGATTCTTGTGATGCTATTCTTCTTTTTCCAGGACAGGTAGGCTTCCTGGTCTCTCCTGTGCTGGGCCGTATTTTCAACCTCAGGCTCTACCATGGCCATTGTTAATAGCTCAATAGCATCATGTTCTTCTAGAATATATTCGACCTTGCAGTGTCAAATATCCCAGTTGTCCCCGTTGAGTTTTTCCCCTTGTTCAATTCAGCAATAATGTTTTTTAATGCCATTGTTCAATATCGGTTATGTGACAAACTTTTCCCACATTAATTTATTGAACCATAGAACATTTAAGTGAATTTAAACACATATATATAGCACATGTAAAGTATACAATGTCACGTACTTTTATTATTTTGATCAGAAAATAATAATATCACTAGGCCTATGATTAGGAGAATACTTATACTTCCCATCATACAAGCACTAGCAACACCATCATTCTCTATCAAAATTAATATAAGCACTATTCTCATCAAATATTGCTTTTCAGAATACTCATCATCTAAAATAGCTCCCACTTAAAAAAGGTATACATGAATCATAACATAAATGAAGAAATGAAATGAAACATATTTTTCTTGCATACAAGGCATGTAATAATGATAAGTCTTTAAAAAGAAAGAGTAATAAAGCATGCCTTTAACAAAGTAAAACAATGGAAATCAAAGTACAAACATACATCATTTGATATGAGCTTTACAATATTCTAACATCACTTTTCTTAGCTTCTTAAGCTCACAAGGTAGCTTTATAAGGTTAGATACAAATCCTATTGTTCTAAGCCAATATGTTTTACTCATGCGTCCTATTTTGGATTTACCTCTAACTCTTGCTGCTCTTATATATTCCATTATGACTTTCAAATAGAATTTAGTATACTTCTTATCTGTCATGCCTTCAATGTATTTACCAATCATGCCATTAACGCTTTTTATGTTTGTTAATCTAGCTGCATCTCTTTCAGCTATGTTCATGGCCAAAGTAGGGGTAAGAGGTTGGTTCATTTCTTCTCCATCCTCAACTTGAGATTCACCATTAAGAGTAGGCACCATCTTGGAGTTTAAATCTGAAGAAACCATTAAAGGCTGTAGAGGAAGTGGTTTGATGGGGAATATTATTTCTGAGCACGGTCTAGAATCATCTCTTTCTTCTGGTTTCTCTTGTGGAACTTCCTCCATCAACTCCTCTAGGTCTTTTTCATAAAGTTCATCAAGATCTTATTGTAGATCCTTCTCAAGTTCCCCCTCAGGATCCTCTTGAAGGTTTTCCTCTAGGTTATTTACCTCATCCAAGAATGAGATATCATTATTTAAAGTATATTCCAGAGATTTAGTGCTAGATGAAGTCATTTTCACCTAAATAATAACACATATTAATTATCATGATTTTCTGGAATTTTTTTAAACACTAAAAACACTAGAAAATACACTGAATATTCATAAATAGGTCCAAAGTTGCCTCCAAAATTAGGCAAATTATATGTCAAAATAAAGATCTTGATTTTAGGAATTTTTAGAAACAAACTGCACCTCAATCGGAAGTCCCACGCTCCCTTATGCGCCCTAAGAAGGAAAAATTCAGGAAAAATGGAAAAAATAAACGAAGCCTACTCTCAAGCTCTGGTGCGTGTACTGGTGCTACCACGTGGCTATGCCATGTGTCACCACCAGAATTTTCCAATTTTTTTTAAAATAAAAAAAAACAATTTTTGAACAGTGCCCGTGATCATTTATTATTTATTTTTTTAAAGAGGCAAAACGATATCATTTTGGAAAATGAACAGTGTCATCCCCTACCTCCAGCTGGGTCTACATAAACCCGACTGGAAAACGGGTCGGGTCTGACAACCTGACTCATTTTTCACTCATAACTTCTCCATCCAACGTCCGATTTTGATGTTCTTGGTGTCATTTTCTTTATTTTTTTGTGCTCTACGCAATGGGATCATTTTCAAGGCCTGAATCCTCTATTTTCTATTGACCCAATTTTAAAAAACGAAAATTTTCAATTCGGTTTACGTTGGAAATGCTTCTCTTTATGGTTTAGATGCATGCTCTATGCATATTATCACTAAATAAACACTTTAAGACATATATATGCAACATAACAGTGTATAACCAGAAAAACAGAAATTATAGAAAAGCATGCGGAAGTGAATTACTTTGGCTCTGATGCCACTGGAGGTTTTGGGAGTACCTGGAATCCTTTGTTTGACTCACTGGATACCCACACGAAACTATAGAACTTTAGAAGGCTCCCAGTTACGTTTTCACAGCAAATGCACCGAAAGGACAAAGGACGGTGTTAGACAGTGCACTGGAAGCAATACCAACAAAATAGAGGAGAGGCGAAAACAGAGCCTCTTGCTCTTCTTATTTGCAGAGAATACACACACGAAAGAATTGTTCACTCACCAAAACTAATTCCTTTGCCTCTACGGTTATGTCACGTACGTGTGTATAAGTTTGTGGGGAAGGGGAGTTAGATAACTGTATCTAACTCCCTTATTTCAAAACACAAACCATTCCCTCCCCTTGCTTCTCAAATAGTGGGTATGATCCACCATGGGTGGACGGTCCATTTCCTAACAATTTTTATATTTTTTTATATAAAATTATAAAAATATTAAATATAGACAATTGAGATTTTTATCTAAAAGTGTAGAGTGAAAGGATGGGAAGGGAAGTCCATTCTACATAAGGGCCATTATAATTTTATTGCATAATGCTTGGTAAAATGAGTTTAATTTATTAAAAAAAGAATATCATTTGTGTAGAAAAATAAATTTTAAATAAATTTAGTAATTTAAATAATTATCCACCCCAATTGTTATCTTAACCACTGTATAAACTATTTTTACACTAGCTGCTAAATAACTGGTACATAGAAAATCAGTTGGTTTGACCTTTTATTTTTTAAAATAAAAATGTTATGGATGATAACTTTTACATTGTTTCTACAAATGGTTGGATCATGTTGTACACAACTCAAAAAGAATTGCATCAGATTAAAATGAGTTGCACTCTGATTAAAAATAGATATTCTTAAATATCTTTAAATAATAAATTTTATAATAAAAGATTTTTTAACAATTTTTTAAGATAATTAGATATTTTTCCTATGCATTTTAAGGGGAATGAGAAAAAATAGATTATAATAATTAATTGTTTATTATTATTACATTTTTTATTATAATTAAAAATTTAAAATATTATATCAATTTAAAATTTGTTGGTCAAAAGATTTTGATTATCCTATTAAAATAAGGCTCAAAATCTTTTGAAGTTGATTAATTTAAATGTCAAAATATTTTGAGCTCTGGTCATTTCGATTTTTGAAAGATTTTGAATCAATGATGATAATTAATCGGTAATCTAATTAAAGTAGGACTCAAAATCTTTTAAAGATTAAAGTAAAATTACTAATTAAGATTATTGATTATAGTTTATAAATAAAAAAATTAAAAGTACTAAGTAGATTCGACTCATATTTATTTTTAATTAAATTGATTATTATAAAATTTAAAAAATATAGTTGATAATTGATAATAAAATGATGTTGATGCTGATGGCTGAATAATTCTCCTGATGCTTTTAGAAATTGTTGTGAAACTTATCTTCACATGTGGACAAAAAAACAAATAAGAAAACTCAGAGTAACCAAAGTTAGGAGCTGAAGAGCAAGTTCTAAGTCATTGTCTTTGGTTTAAAATAAGCAATGGATCTTGCACCAATAAAGTCTTTATGTTCATACTTTCGGTAGATTTGTTTATGTTTAATTTACTTCTTTTGTCGTCAGGAAACTTCAAAGAAATTCACAAGGTTAAAATTATACGTCATCATTATTTCGTCACTAGGAAACTTCAAAGAAATGCACAAGGGACCAATTATATGAAAATGACAGTTAGGTTTCTATAAACTTGTTTAAAAAAAAAAACTCTTTTGATCCTTTAATTTTTTTTGAGGACCTAATATCTTGATCAATCTATTAAAGAATTATAATTACAAACTAAACTGATTCAAATCAGGTTACATTATCAAAGGATTAAATCTATATTTTAGTTAAATTAAAACAACTCTTACCATTTAATTCAAACACTTGGTGTTATCTAAAAATATCAAACCTTCTCAAATTTTGTCTTTAAAGAATGGAAGGATATAATATAACTGCTACTCAAGTTAGGACAAAATTACATTTGGTTATGTTTTTTCGTGACAAATTAAAATAGAAATTATTAATATATAATCTTAAATATAAAAGTTCAATAACTAATTTATATATATATTAAAAAATTAATTAAATTAATTATTTATAAAAACTTATAGATTAATTTAAAACAAAACTTCGTCAAATCATTTAAATTGAAACTTGCTACATTGGTGGAAACTGTTTACACGTTTACTCTTTCATTAGTTTCTATTTAGGTGAAAAATTAGTTATCTAATATTTAATATATAATTTAATTAAAGAGTTTATTGTTTAATCTTAATTATAAGATTTATTTTATATATTTATTATTTTTTTAAAATTATCTTTATGTACACTTCCTCAATAATAATTAAGTAAGAGAGAATAAATGAATATAAAGTTGATGTAGCAGAATAAGCCCTACTAGATCTTTTTAAATCTCGAATTTAATTTCTAAATAAAACAATTATAAATTTTAAAATTAAAATATTTAATAATAAAATTGTATTAAATAATATATTATACATTAAAAATTACTTATATACATTTATTTTGTTCCGTCAACGTAAGTCAAGAACCAAAAGCAGACCCAGCCAAAATGGAAAAGATAAAAGATTCTCCTAATCGAAACACATTAGAAATTGGAGTGAAACTTCTCTATTAAAACCTTAAAAAAAAATTGGTTTCAATAAAGGGGCGAGTTTGCCATTGGCCTCTATGCTGTATACCCACAGTCTTTGTGTGCATGAATTTTATAATAATATAAATAAATAAAGTGGTCAGTCTTAATCAAATAGATTGAAGGATGAAGATTTAGAATTTCTTGAATTTAAAATCAAATTCACTTTCATAAACTTTTTCCCATTGGTGGCATTTCAAGTGGTTTCTTTGTGGAGGGACTTTATCATATTTATGTTTTGCTTAAAGTGAATACTGTAGGATTGAGTTTATACTATATAAAAAAAGAGTTTATACTATCAAGCCTAATAATACTCTGTATTTATTAAATACTCATTCCAGATTTTTTTATAAAGAAAATTCAATTTTTTTAGCTTAAATATAAGAAGTAATTGCTCATTGTCTTGTGCATTTATTAATTTTTTTATCTTCTTTAAAAATAATATTATTAAATACATATTCACCCTATCAAACAACAAATACGCGTATTTTTTAAAAAAAGAATTAAAATATCACACAAACATATATTTTTTTTATCAATTTTAATCACATTTCTTAATCGGTTTAATTAGTTTTTTAAGAAAAATTGAAGAATGTACAATATAATTATCCATAAAAAAAAAAGATGGAGCCAATAACCAGCATACAAGTAGACGTTCAAGCTTATTCAAGGCCCCAGTATAAATTCGAATAGGAAAAATTTAATAATTAATCCCTACATTTTATTATATTTTGAATTAAGTCCTTATACTTTAAAAGTTTATACATTAACTCTTCTAAGGGTGTGTTTGAATTAGCTTTTGGAGAATAGATTTTGGGAAGAATAGATTCTGGAAAATAGATTTTGGAAAAAATAGATTTTGAGAAAAAAATAATTTTAAAAATTGGAGATGTCTGAATGATTAATAGCAAAATCACTTTTCCATAGACAATTATTAAAAAAGACATAAACTAATATAATAATTACATAAAGAATAAATTTAATTATAAATTTTTTTATTTAAATGATTACAAAATAATACATATATATATGTATTTGAATAAAGTAAAAATTTATAATATTTATCTAAATTTTATTTTTTTTTCTACTGAAAACTTTATTAGAGAACCAATCTAGATGACCATCGAAAAATATGGAAGATTATAATTTTTATTGGCAAATTTATCTTTTTTCCAATATTTTCAAATAATAAAATTAATAAAATTTTAAATTTATATTTTTCCCAATATTTTAAATTAGATTTTATTTGTTTTAGCTTTTTTAATTAATAAAATTTAAATTATTAATTAATAAAAAACTCACCATAGAAAAGGGGTACCAAAAAGCTACAAAGGGATTAATTATTCTCAAATCATAGTTTTGGACTCTAAACCATGGTTTAAATTTTAAAATTATTTTTTTTAAAAAAATCTTATTTAACTCATATCTCATAAAATTATGATTTGACTCAATAATTTATTTTTAGAAGTGATCCTAAACACACTCTGAGATTCATCCCTAGTGAAGGTGATCCCGTGTTCAATAGGTATATATATATAAACGGCATTAACACCTAAGGCTGATTTGGCAAAAAAAAACAGCAAAAACAAAACAAGTCAGCACGTGACAGATCCGAGAAGGAGAAAGTAGCACGTGATGTGCACCTGATATCGTCCCTTCCGAGTCCCAATCACGAGACACAATCGCTTCTTCCCGTTACTGAGTTCACCACAAAAGTAATCCATTGCGCGGTCTCAGGTTGAGTAGGACAAGTAGGGATCAGTATTGGAATCGATGAGAAGTGTGGCGGTGAAGGTCATTGAAGCAGTTGCAGGAAGGAGAGAGAATGCGAAGTCAGAAATGGAGATAGGAGAAGGAATGGCGGGGACCTTGGAGGTAATCGCATGAATGGAATACTGAGATTGCGACGATGGAAAGACTATTATGGAAACGAATTCTATGTAAGAAAAGTACTAAACATTCTGTGAAGTTTTGTGATCTCTCTTTACTCTTGAATTGCTGCATCTCTAGAACCAGTCAAATCAAATACATTCAAATTGAAAGAGAGGAATACGGTCTTCTTTTTTCTATAGAGAACGTTGTTAGCTTTCCTCTGACAATGATGATTGGGATAGGAGAACTTAACATTTTGGGATCGCTGAATCTGATCAGTAAGCAGAGTTTTTGTACCTCGCACATTATTGCCTTTGACCACTTGCCCTAGAGACTGAATTCTCTTGCATTTAAGAATAAATTGTTATGATTCAAAACAGAGGTCAAATGTGCATTTTAATTAATTATCAAAATCGTCATTACATTTTTAAAGCCACATATGTGCCACATCATCGTTCAAGTTTTAGTTTCTCGCCACCTCAGCAGTTACTTGACAGTGTTAATGCCAGGTATGCCTTGGGGGTATTGTTCTCTGGATAGGATGAATCATAAGGACTAACTTTTAAACTGTAGCTAACAGCAGGGGCGGATTTTAAAATATATTCTTGAAAATGAGTGAAAAATGTGGGGACCAAGGGATTAATTTTCTTTTCTTAATACGCACGTCTCTCATGTTGTGAACAACTTGTGAGTTAAGTTTCTCTCTGTTAGGAATTCACACACCCAAGTCAAGGCATGCTTATATAGAGTGAGAGGGGAAGAGGGTCTCCCACATGGTGGGTACTTGAACTGTCAAGAAGCTTTTCGTCTATTTTTCCCAATATCAGAGCTAAAAGGAGTGGAGCTTTGGTTGCTCAAAAGGGGCTAAGATCAATTTGTTTCAAAGAGATGGAGCAGAAGCACGTTTTGCTGTCAGCATTCAGTGTTGGGGTGGGTCTCGGAGCAGGCCTTGGGTTGAGCTCAGGGCTTGGAGGGAACCGCGAGTCTGGTGATGAGCTTTATGGTGAACAGATTGAGCAGGAGCTTTTGAGGCTGGTGATTGATGGCAAGGAATGTAAGGAAACTTTTCCAGAGTTTCCTTATTACTTAAGGTGATTTAACGTTTTGAGCATTTCTTGCAATGAAGAGTATTTACTTTATTTGAATATATATGGTTTTACTCATCTAGGAACATACTGTTCAGCTGCACTTTTTTAGTTTTTTATTTTATTTTTACTGTTCAGATTGATTCCTTATTACCATACTGGTGAACATGGTGTTATGTTCTACTTTGGAGGAATTTTATGGTCTTGACTTGAGACCTTTATTCTTAAATGGAGTGACTTTGTAAAAACCAGGTTCCTGGTTCAGGGTTCAAATCATATATAAATATGAGTTATTATTACCCTTATATATAACCCAAGCCTTATTCCACCCCATTGACAGTGAAAGAACTCAAGAGTTATTAACAAGTGCTGCATCTGTTCGTTTAAGACAACTTTTCTTTTCCAAACACACTCGGAACCTTTCACCAGCAAGTAAGGCAATTCTGCTTTCTGGAACTGCAGGTATGCTATGCAGATGTCTTATGTTGTTCCTACACAAGATTGCGTTGGGTTTTCATGTCTTTTTGACTCATACTTGCTTCATTTTCATTTTTCAATTTTTTGGGTGCAGAATTTTACATACAAACGCTTGCCAAGGCTTTAGCACTCCACTTTGAATCAAAGTTGCTGCTGCTAGATGTAGTTGACTTCTCTTCCAAGGTGATTATTTTCATATAGCAATTTCTTTTGTTTGTTTTGAATAAGCTAAATTCATATCTGACCTGTTTCGCTTTTACAGATAGAGAGCAAATATGGATGTGCAAGAAAAGAATCAGCAAGTCTTTCTGCTCTACATTTGTTTGTTTTTTTCTTGTCACGCTCTGCACTAAGAACTGAAGATACTTCCCTTTTTATATCAAAATATATGTTTTCTCCATTTTCGCTTTCTGGTCATATTTTAAAAAAGAATCACAAAGTCACAAACATTTGAGTTGGTTTGATAGGTGAATTCCCTAACTCGTTTGTCTTGTTTGTAGTCTTCTAAAATGTCCTTATCTGAGGTGGCTTCTGAGAGTGTCTGGTTTGCTTGGTTCCTTTTCAGTCCTCTCTTCAAATGGCAAAACTAAAGGTAGGGAGGGAAGAAACAGGCCTTTTCCCCTGAAATTATCATATTTCTTAACATTAAATTCCTTTCCCCTTCGGTTCTTGACCTCTTTCTATACTTTACTAAATTGTATTATATCATATCAGTGCATCTTGATTGACTACCTTTATGCAGGCATTTTTCAAAAACACAGTAATGCTACTGGAAGTCCTAACGTTACTTCAAAGCTTCATGGGAATACTGCTTCCCAATCTGCTCCAGCAAATTCTGGTTATACTTGAACCCATTTTTATTTCTCTTTGCTCTCCTATTTAGTTCATATGCATATTATTTATATTCTTGATAGATTTATCATCATTGTAGGATAACCATATTAAAATTAAACCAATCTCCAGAACTATAGGCTGCTAAGGTCTGCAAGTTTTGGGCTTACTCATCCTTCTCCAATTTAATTTCAATAACCCTTCATTTAATTCAGATGTATACACTGCTCACCTCTTTCCTGCTAATTGGTTTAATTGGAAAATCCGTATGTTGTTTAATGTTTCTTTAGTAAGTACCAGGAATCAACTCCATATTTAAATGTTTCATTCTTGCCATTCTTAATCCACCTAAAATAGTTGATGCCCTGTTTTATGATGATTGTGCATAAAATTAAATGTTTTCTTTGTTTATTGCTTTGAATCTTCATCCTCAGCTCCCTTGAAGCACAAAAGCAGCTTGTGTGTGGATGAAAAACTCTTTATGCAGTTGCTTTATAAGGTATTGTCATCAACATGGCTTCTCTCTCTAACTCAAACCAGTTCTTTATTTAAATAGAATCTTGGCACTGAAATACGTTCAAGAGAAAAGATAATTTCTCAATAATTAGGTCTAGCTAGCTAGTTGGATGAATATAATTCTTCCAGGTCTTGGTTTCTGTGTCAGGAAGGAGTTCCATTATTTTGTACATCAGGGATGTGGACAAGATCTTCCTCCAATCAGAGCAACTGTATAATTTGTTTCATGAAATGCTAGGGGAACTGCCAGGGCCAGTACTGATACTAGGTTCCAAAATTGCAGATAAAATCAAAAAACCTGGTGAGGGAGGCAAAATTTGTATCCAAATATTATTTAAGACTAGATTCATAAAGAAATTTGAACTATTAAAAAAAATCAAATTATTTTCTACAAAAGTGATATATATATATGTATGTATGTATATTCTATTTCATTATAAGCCTTCGTTTTTGTAATCAATAGAGAATATGATTAAGGAACTAAAAATAAAAATTAGTTGGTGAAAGAGTTTACAGTTGATTGAAAAAGTAGAAAAGTAAAGACCAATGTTCTATTTGAGAAGCTTAGACATGTGCTTATCATTTTTTGTTTTTTAAATGACCGATGTAGGAGTCAAATGCATTTGTTTTCTGAAAATTAAAGGGAAAGTAGGGCATAATACATATTAAGCTTTGTTTTCTCTTAAAGTGATAATATTATTTGTTAATACAACGGTTGTGTTGTTTGTTATTATAGGAAATCTCCCCCCATGGGTTGTTCTGTCTCGCAAAGAGGATAAATGTCCAAAAGTCGATGAAAGGCTCGCATCATTATTCCCTTACAGCATTAAGATCAAACCACCAGAAGATGAAACTGATCTTAAAGATTGGAAAGCCCAACTGGAAGAGAACAAGAAAAAAATTAAGTCTGAAGATAACAGAAACCACATCACTGCAGTACTGGCAGCTAATGATGTTGAATGTAAAGACTTGAATTCAATCAACCATGAGGACACAAAGATACTAAGTAGATATATTGAAGAAATTGTGGTATCTGCAATATCTTACTATCTGATGAATACCAAGGATCCAGAATATCGAAATGGAAAGCTTGTAATATCATCTGAGAGGTAAGAATTTGGACCAGTTATTTATTTTGTTTGAGGAAAAAATGTTCTACTTACTAATCTTAGGAATTCACAGTTTGTCCCATGGTTTGGATCTATTTCGCAAAAAGAAAAGTAATGATGATGGAAAAGATGGAAAGAAGAATAAAGAGACTAGTGGAAAGAAGGTATGTTTACATTCACTATCATGAGTGAGAGAAAAATGGATCAGCACAAATGCTTTCAAAGATGAAAAAAAGATTACACGGATGATGAAAGACCAATATCCTAAACTTATACAATAGGACTCAGCTGGTCGATAGTGTAATGATGCAAAACAGGAGTGTTTAACCCATGTTTTACGTGGTTACTTCATTCTGTTATTTCAATTTTTTGGTTTAATTTTTGTGCTGGCAGAAGTTCGTCCAGACAATCTGAATGAGAGGAACATGAGATCAGAACTTATCCCTGCAAATGAGATAGGAGTTACATTCTCAGATATTGGTGCATTAGAGGAACTTAAGGAATCACTCCAAGAGCTAGTCATGCTTCCCCTTCGAAGACCAGAACTCTTCAAAAGTGGACTTCTTAAGCCTTGTCGAGGTATATTGCTTTTTGGACCTCCAGGTACTGGAAAAACAATGCTTGCAAAGGCAATTGCGAATGAAGCAGGTGCAAGCTTCATAAATGTCTCCATGTCTACCATCACATCAATGTGGTTTGGAGAAGGTGAGAAGAATGTCCGAGCTCTCTTCTCAGTAGCTGCAAAGGTTTCTCCAACTATTATTTTTATTGATGAGGTTGATAGCTTACTCCGGCGACGAGCAAGATGTGGAGAGCATGAGGCTACAAGAAGGATTAAGAATGAATTCATGACCCATTGGGATGGTCTATTGACAAAACAAAATGAACGAATTCTAGTTCTTGCTGCAACCAATAGGCCTTTTGACCTTGATGATGCAATCATAAGACGGTTTGAGCGAAGGTATATATGTCTTCATTCGTTTCTGATTACTTTTATCATTTTGTCTTAAGGACAAATGCATACATGACCATTGCTAGCAGTTAGGTGCTCATAAGAAAACAGAGAGATTAGTTTTCATGAAGTTAAAGTTTTAGCCTTCAAATAATCAAAACATTACACATAGCATACCAAGGACACCCTTTGCGGCCATACACTTTTCTTACTTTCTATATTTTCTCCACTCTTCAGGTAAAACTTCCAATCTCTAACAATCCTTATTTTTATGAATGTTTGATTTGTGTTTGTCCAATTTTTTTCTTGCATGCATATTTAAATCTTAGTTTCAATTTTGCATTAGTAAGTAGTAACTATTCAAAACCTCTCTAAAGCATCTCTTCGAATTGTTTTTTGGTTTGATCTCTCGGTAACATTATTGAATAATTCAATTTTTAAATACAAATTGTTATGATTTTATGATTGATATCTTCGTAACTTCAAATATTGAGCAGAATCATGGTTGGTCTTCCATCAGTCGAGACTAGGGAGATTATCTTGAAAACTCTGCTAGCTAAGGAAAATACTGAAAACTTAAACTTCAAAGAGATTGCAGTCATGACAGAGGGATATACTGGAAGCGACCTCAAGGTTTTGTTTTTTGGTCTTTACTTTCTTATATTGTGATTCTAATTTTCCACTTATAACCTGTGGTCACCATCTCTTGACACAATTTCTTTTAAATAGAATTTGTGCACTGCTGCTGCTTATCGACCTGTTAGGGAGCTAATAAAGCAGGAGAAATTGAAGGATATGGTAATGTTACTAACCAAACTTGACAATGTTGGCTTGTTACATCATGCTAATGTGCCTTCTCATTCTATTCATCATTTTTTAGCTGACTGGCATAAATTTTTTCTTATTTAAGGAAAACAACAAAAAAGAGACTGAAGGCCAAAGCTCAGAAGCTGCTTCAAGTCCCAAAGAGAAGCAAGTAATTTCCTTGACTTGTAACATCATCTCACTGTGCCTTCTCAACTTAATCATTATCTTTCAGCTGACTATCATAAAATTTTATCTTAATTTAGGACAAGAATAAGAAAGATGCTGAAGGCCAAAGCTCCTAAGCTGCTTCAAGTCCCAAAGAGGACCCAGAAGAGCAAGTAATTTCCTTAACTTGTAGCATCATCTCACTGTGCCTTCTCAACTTAATCATCATCTTTTAGCTCACTAGCATAAATTTTATCATAATTTAGGACAAGAATAAGAAAGATGCTGAAGGCAAAAGCTTAGAAGATGCTTCAAGTGCTAAGGAGGACAAAGAAGAGCTGGCAATTACCTTGAGGCCTATAAATATGGATGACATGATTCAGGCTCAGAAGCAGGTAGGGTTGACTTAAAACCCCTCATAATTCACATAAATGACTATGATTTTTACTTGATTTTGGCCTATACTTTTTGTTTCCTTTCTCTTCTACCATTATGGGAAAATAATTGCTATAAATTGATATTTGTGTAAATAACATGGGGGCTGGTTATGCTTTTAATGTTCATTAATAATACCATCTGATCTTAGCAATTGAAGATTCAACTAACGCATGTCCTTTAGTCGATTGGTTTTGGAACTCTTCTGTTTGCTTTCTCTTGTACCATTGTAAGAAAATACATACAACAGATTAAGATTTCAGCACATAGCCTTTTCTTCATTGCCTTTGAGAAAAATTACCCATTTATCAATGAGACGCATGTAGAAGAATCTAAATCTTATATTTTACCACAGGTTCCTGCAAGTTTTGATGCTCACGGATTAATTATGCATGAGTTGAAGCAATGGAATGAGCTGTATGGAGAACGCGTTTCGCTGTAGAAATGCCACCTAGTAAAATGGATTTCAGTTGGAGCAACTTTTATTAAGAGAACGTTTTGCGGCAGAAATAAAACCTAGTTAAATGCATTTCAGTTAATATCCTTGTTTGGTATAATCGGAGTAACTTTCATTAAGCAAAACATTTTCATTTTGAGGCCTATGCTTGGAGGGCTGTTACAAGACAGCATCACTGTTTAAGACTCATTTTGAAAATTAAGCTTGAGTTATCTTTTAGTTGTATGTTCATGTGAGCATTTATACACATTTAATAGCTTCATCTTGTTGGGATTCAGAGTAGAAAGCATAGCCCAAAACAACAAAAATCTTTGTTGTGATCCCACGTCCTTGTGGGAAATTTCTGAATTAGAAAAGGGAAAAAAGATTATAATTCTATTGAATGGAGCATCATTGATTATTGAATCACTTTGAAAAAGCATATAATCGCCTCTATGGCATACTTGCACACAATTCATAAATGGGAGATGATAAAAATGGGAGAGTCTTAGGGCTTGTTTGTTTCTGTGTTTTGTTTTTTCGTTTTCAGAATAATTTTATAAAATTGTTTCTAAAACCCATTTTGAAAAGAAAAAATCTGTTTGAAAATTGTTCTAAAAATTTACATTTGGAAGAAAATAACATAAAACCTTATTTGAAATAATTATTTTTAAAATCAACTTGAAGAACTGAGAAAATGTGAAAGATAAGAGAGTGTGCAACCACAATAACATAGATAAATATAAAAGATAAAGTAATGTCTCTAGAGGCTGTCAAAGTGATATAACACACTTGTTCTAATGCAAACAGAGGAACAGAAGGGGGAAAGAGAGAAATAGAACAGAAATTTGAGGAGAGAGAACTAAACAAAGGGGAATATGGAGAGATATCAGAATCTGATAAAGGAAACATATTTTCATTCATCAAAATCTATTTCCTTTCAAGGTACAAGATATTTTCTATTTATATGCTGAGATTTCTTTCACAAGAAGGAAACTTACATCCTTTTAATAAAAAATGTAATCAAAACAAAAAAAAGGCAACACAAAAGGAAGTCATTTCTTTCTAAAGTAAAATTTTCCATGTTTCCTATCACAGGGGCTCCAAAAGCCCCTCAAAAGCTCTATTACTTGTGAACCCAATGTAGATTTTGTGCCAATGAAGCAACTGTCTGCTAAGAACTTTTTTGTTTTTGGTAAGGGCCTGCTACGTCTTTGGTTGTTTCTTTGTTGGAAAAGGTAACACATAAGAGAGAGTGACCAATAAGCTATTGATTAAGGTGGAAAGCAGCCTTATCTCTATAAAGAGAAAAGCACAAGTTTGAATTCAAGGAAACACACTTGTAGGGAGAGAAAAAAACCCTTTGTATTCTAAGCCTATAAAAAGATTCGTTTCAAGTTTAAAGTGGCTTGAAGATATCTTTGATCAAATAAAAAAAATAAAAGTAAGAGAGAGTGACTTGGTTGACTAAAAAGTTTTACAAGCTCAAGCTGAATGAAACAGTAAAGCACAAGTAAATAGGGGTCACTTTGTGTTTGCTAAAGTCATGGATGGCCGTAAGCTGCATATTTCAAAATTGCAGTAATTGATTAGGATTAATTGGAAGATGAAGGGGTGGATATCTGTGGTTCAACATTTCAATAACTCCTTTATGCTTTATTTTCAGCATGTGGAGGATTTAAATTATATTCTCTTACAAGGTTCATGGATTTTGCAAAGATATTTTATTACTCTAATCCCATGGAAGCAGGGTACCACATTAATTAGTTAATCTGCATGCTTATGATTTTCCAGGTTGGATTCAAATTCATGGCACACCTTTTAAATATTATAATGTGTGGACAGCATGTTACATTGGTGAGCGTTTTGGAAAATTCATTTGCTATGATGACAAGAATCACTTAAATTGCTATGTCTTACGCATTCAAGTCTGTCTCTCAGAATCTGTCCAAAGGTTTATCAATTTGGGTATATTTCCATTGCATGATGGTCAGATTCTGAAGGTGTCAATTGTTTTGGAACAAGTCAGAAGAATGTGTCCTTATTGTATGGGTTTTGGACATGTTGCTCGAAACTGCTTAATAGCCTCCAGTCTTCAACCCCGAGTTTTAGTTTTTGTTGTTGGAACCAAGTCTATGAATGTTAAATATGATGGATTCTCTAGGCTTTATACTTCTTCTGCTCAAACGACGGGAGTTCGGATTACGGCAAATTGTTCTCTTCAAGAAGTTTTGGTTGACCGGGGTGACATAAGCTCATGTGACCCACAACAAGAGGATATGGTTACTAGGTATATGTTCAAGCGGAAAGCTGAATCATTTGATGGGGATCACAAGGCCAGTAAATAGATCAGAATACAGGATACTAATAGTACTTGCACTAAGGAGGACAACACTTTTGGAAGTAGTGAATGTTGGAATAGTTGTTTCACCCAAGAGGGGATGAATTGTGTTATATTAAAATTTTAAAACTTAAATGAAGAATAAATATTGAGTTAGGAAATATATCACCGATAAAAGAAGCAGATAAGTCAGAAGATACATGCAGACAGTTTATACTAGTTCAACCCAACTATTTGACCTACCCTTAGGGCTCCTTTAAATGTTTCACTATTCTTCAAAATTGACGGACTCTTGGTGTCTTAGTACAATAACAAGAGAATATCTCTTTCTCTCCCCCTACTCAAGAGTCCACTTAGAATAAAAATTTCAAACTCTTTCTTTACAAGAGTGATGATGATAAACATGGAAGATTATACTCTTTAAGTTTCTCTCTCAAAGAATGAAACATGCTCTATTCAAAGAATGAGAAACATAATGAAACAGAGTATCAATGAACATAGTGATGAATGCTTCAATAATATTGTTCGTTGATGTTTGTTGTGCTTCTTTGTGCTTCTTAACTTTAGCATTTTCTCTGGCTTCTTTTTTATAGTTGAATTGTTTAAATATCCATTAGATAGTCGTTGAAGTAGCCGTTGAAGAATAGAGCCGTTGGTTGCTTATGCATGCATTCTGACAGATTTTGCTTTTTGATGAATTTGTTTGTTTAATCTTATTTTTGCCTGCAAATGATATGGAAATATGTTTCATAAAAGATATATAAAGAATTTAAGCTTATATCAATTGATTCATAATGTTTTAGATTGAAATATCAAATTCTGTCAAAGTCTGGTTTGAAATTCTTTTCAAAAATCAGTTGAATTTATTAAAGTATTTATCGAATATATGCTTAATCAGAAATGGCTTCAATAAATATCAAATATATATTGTATTGAAACAGATTTGTTCTTATCTAACAGGACTTTAGGCTTATCGAAATATCTTTTGAAAAATGACCTTTTGATAACATAGGCTTTCAAACTTACAAGATTCATTTTAAAACATTTCAAGATAGCCAATTTATCGAAATGTTCTTTGATAAATAAGTTTGTCGATAAATGACTGAAGAACAATAAATTAGACTTTTAAACTTTTTTTCTTTGATGTTTAATCTTATGTAATATTTGTCAAACAAGATTTAATAAATCATTTTAGAAGCAAATCATTATAATATATCAAAATCATCAGTTCAATGCTTTGATTGAAACTGAAATTTTCTCTATTTATTGAATTATTTACCAATAAATTATCTTATTGATTAATACTTCGATAAATGAAGCTTGAAATAGATTTTGACACAATTTGACCTTATTTATTGAACATCTTATCGATAAATACTTTGATAAAATCATTTAAAAATATATTATAGTTCAGAAACTAAGTTAACCGACTGCATTTATCGAGGTCTCTTTCGATAAATGCCTTTATCGATCAATCATTTGATTAATATTTTTGTAAAAACAATTTTGTATAAGTTTTACAAACTAAGTTTAAAAAGTATCGAACAAGTATTCAAAAAATTTCTTTTGTAAAATACTTTTCCATAACATAATTTTCTTGTTATTTATCAAAGAGCTTATCAATAAACTTATCAAAGAATAAGCTGTTCCAAAATAGTTTTGAAATACATTATCAAAATCATTTGTCATCATGAAAACATAGAGTCTAACAGTGAAAAAATTAATTCATTACTTCCTATAAAGTTCTTGTCATCAATCAAAAGCGCAAGCTTTGTTTCTCCAGCGATGCTCATGCATTCTCAGAAGAGTCAACCAAACTTAAAGATAAATATGTTGTTGGTAACTTGGATAAAGGAGGTACAATATGCTTGATGTGAGATGGTATTTGTGTCTCTAGCCAGGTTGGGATTAATTGGGAAACACAAGTCTTAGGTTATGGTGGTTTTTCCTACAAGAAAACCTGCCAGAAGATACAATGAAGCTGATAAGGGGTAATGATATTGTGCTAGCCCTAAGGACTGGAGAATCACCCTCAATCTTCTTATGTGTTTTTGGTTTTTTTTCTTGTAGGTACAAGAGTCTAGATTCAAAGGTAGCAACATGTTCATGTTCAACTTTAATGAAATTTTTGAGTATGACAAGCGTTCACATTATCTATATGGGTTTCCCAACTCACACTACAAAATAATTGACTTTCAGCGGCGACAAGTACAATAGTCATTGTTGAATACCTTTAGCGGCAATAATTTGTTCCCACTAAGTTACCGCCTATAAGACTATCACCTATATACATTAGCAGCGACAATTAAAAGTCGTTGCTGAATGTCAATAATTAGAGGCGATAGTCACCGTTGAAATTTTAACAGATATTGTCTAATCAATGTCGCTAGCAAAGGTAAGTCAAAGGCGGTGATAAAAGTCACCACTTAAAACCGAATCATTAGTCGCCGCCTAAAGGTAAATCTACGGTGACAAAATAGTCATCGCCTCAAGGTGAATATGCGATGACAAAATAGTCGCAGCCCAAAGGCAAATCTATGGCGACAAAATTGTCGCCACCTAAAGTTGAATCACAAAAATAATAAATGATAAATAACTAAATAAACCATAACCTAATAATGTTGATAAATAATTTCAATCATCGTATAAAATATCAAATTACTTTAATTATTTAAATATATTTAAAATTAAAATAAAATTGTCCAATTTATACATAAACATTATATAGAATGACCAATACTAGGAGTAGAAGATGTAAGCACATGTGGTTGCCCCCTTTGCATTAATGCAGCGAATTGAGCTTGTATCATTTACTCTATTTGTTCCATTAGTCTTTGCTCGAATTGCACATGCTCTTCTTGCATCTTTTCATGCTATGCTCCATACTCTTCTTCTATCTTTGCATGCTCTGCCTCTATTTTTCTTTCTCCTCTTGAAATTTTTTATCAAACTCTTCCTATAATTGGGCACACACACTCTGCATAGCAGAACTATCACTAGATTGAGGGCAATTTCTCTTCTTTAAAGGCTATGTTCCATATCATTTCCCTCTTACACACCCTGACCTCTCACCAAGAACTATCGCCAATATTTCCTCTGATGTCATTCGAGCATCACTATCTAAATCTTGATGTTGTTGTTGAGAAAGTCTATGCATACGACTCTATAAAAAACATATGAAACTATTAGATTAATAATAAAACTAAATCAAAATAAAATATTAAATTATAATGCATACATGAATCTGTTCAGAATGTGGGTCAGCCAAACTACTTGTCCATCTAATGTCTTCCTAGTATGAGTTATCTCCTACAGCTGGTCTATTAATAACTATTCCCAATCTTGAAAACTAATAGTTTGAGAATGATCAACCAACCTATCATCATCAATCTCATATTTCTTATAGTGAGAATGCAGATTTGTCTTCCAATTTCTGAATATATTTTGTAAAATAATAGATATAGCTATATGAAACTCTTCTCCAGCAATTGCATCAGCAGGTTCAAATTTATCTTAAAATAAATAAATATGAACACTTTATATAATAATATAAATAAACTAAGATAAGTATATAATTTTGACATAAATAATACCTTTATTTTTAAAATCATATATTGACCATATTTTTCAAAAATATTCTTCTAGTTACCTCCACAATCCCTGAAAGAGATTGTGGTTCTAAGAGTTAACCCACAATAATTAGAAAAGTCTCTTGCTTCTGGATCGATTGCTCTTGACATGGAATCAGAAAATTTGACTCGAATCTTTGCTCCTTGTGCAGTCCTTAAATTCACGTTAATAGACTTATAAACTCATCTGCGCTTGTTGATTGCACTAGAAGAGCCTATCATTGAAGATAAATTAGAGCAATTAAATGTTACATGTGATGTAAATCAATTATTATAAAATTGAAGTAAACTTACCTGTACTACTATTTTGAGTATGGGGAGTAGGAGGAGAATTGACAGGCATTTCCTCAAGTTGTTGTTACAGTGATAGAGGTGAAATAATAGGTCTTGATTAAGGTGTAGAGCATGTACCTCGGCTATTTGTGTTGTCATGAGATATAACAGAAATACCTTTCCTACCTTGACCTCTCTTTAATACTGACATATCCTATAAATATATACATTTCTTTTAGGGAATAGCAATTAATCAAATTTTAAATAGCAAGGAATCAAGAAACAATCTAGATATTAATACAATATACTATATCAAGTAATTTCATTCAATTAAATCTTTTGTCACACTATCACTTTTATCAATATCATATGATTTATCTGTTTTTTCTATTTCAGTTTCTATGTCACTTTCTTCTTCAATATTACTATTAAATTCATCAAGAAGATCCTCTTCATTACTAAATCTAGTCTCAATGGCATTATTTTTATGTATTTATGATGGTTCTCCTTGAGCTCAGGTCTGACTTTGTCCAGCTTCTCCATATAAGTTAATGATAAGATCATCAAGTTGTGTAGGACTCGCATGGTAAATATTTAAGTCTACTACCAACTATTGATAAGGTTCTGTATCAATCATAGGATCATTGACCCCACTATCATTAGTATAATTGTCAGTTGGTACATTAAACAAGTTACGTGGGTTTGTTTTGATAATAACGAGCCAACTAGGTGCAACAATGTCATCCACATAGAAAACTTGCTTAGCTTGAGATGCTAGAATAAATGGTTTATTCATTTGTAATGAATATCGCGTGTTGATACTTATGAACAAGTACTTATCAACCTTATATCCTTTGTCATAATGTGCTACATCCCACCAATAACATTTAAACAAGTATTTCTGTTGCCTATGTAAGACAACTCATAAATATGCTGTAACACACTATAATATTCTTTCTTAGCATTAGTGTCATCACCCTTAGCCAATATACTACTATTTTGATTTTTTTTCTGTTGCACTGTCTTCTGTGTGAAAATGAAATCCATTGCCTATGAACATGGAATAATCATTCACCATCGTCAATGGACCAATTGATAAACTTATTAGTTTATCACTCACATGGCTCTCGATAGACAATGATGTCACCTTTGAGGACAAAAGTCATGTGTTAGATATTTTATACTAATGTAATTGTTATAAATATCATGGCTCAAAATGTTATAACTTACTTGTGAATGAAACCATTGAGGAAACTCATATTGGCTTTGCTCACTCCTTAAACTGTGGGCTTCAAGCTCTATTGTAAATTCCCTACAAATTTTCAAAGCAATAAGAAAAATATACATTAGGACAAATAAATTTTCTCTTTAAGTCATGCAACTTACTCCATAAATGGGCAAACTTCTTCACAATTTTGGGCACATACATTCTTGCTTGACAATACTCTTTATAGGGAAGAGAAATTGACCACAATATCCCCTAACTTGACCACTTTTCTTAAATATTAAAAACTCAGGGTTGATATCATCATTGGTATCATCATTCCTATGTGACACATTAAATTTTGTAGGAAAATCTTTCAAATATCTTGAGCAAAACGTGAGACTTTCATCTGCCAAGTATCTTTCTGTAATTGATCTTTCAGGCTGAGCTTTATTGTAAATATACGATTTGAGTGTCCGTAAGTACTTGTGAATTAAAATTAATTAAACTTCTATAGTTATGAATAATAAATACACAATGATATTGACACATGTTACCTTTCTATTGGATACATCCAACGATATTGAACTGGTCCAGTAACTTTTGCCTCTTCTACCAAGTGTATTGGCAAGTGAACATCACATCAAAGAAAGCAGGTGGGAAGATAGTCTCCAATTTTCACAATGTCAATATTATCTGACTTTAGAGTTTGTCAAGTAGTTCACAAGTCAAAGACTTTGAACAAAGTTTTTTGAAAAATCTTCCTAACTCTATAATTGGTTCACACACTTTAAAATGTAATAACCCACGTATTGCAATTAGAAATATCTCTTGCAATAACACATGGTAATCATGACACTTCAAACCAAATAAGTTTTGCTCCTGAATATTGACACATCTTGAAATATTAGATGAAAACGTATCAGACACTTAAGTTAGCCAAGAATTTTGAAAGGGATTGTTTATTTTCAAGGGATAATGTGTAAGGAGCAAGAGGATAAACATTATTACCATCTTCAACTAGGTGCATATCACTCCTAATACCCAAGTCCATCAAGTCGTACCTACTTTTAACTGTATCCTTCGTCTTTCCAACTAAATCCATCACCGAGCACACAATGTTATGAGAAACATTTCTTTCTATATGCATCACATCAAGATTATATTGTATTAGCAAGTTCTTCCAATAAGGCAATTGGAAACAAATACTTCTTTTCCTCCAATTGTAAGCATTATTATATGTATGATGCTTTCATTTTGTACCCTTCCCAAATGACACATCACCCAAGTGTTCTAGTTGCTTAAGTACTTCATCTCCAATCAATGGAACTGGTGGATCCATATGCACTTCTTTACCATCAAATGATACCTTATTTTTATGCCATGGGTATTTTGTGGAAGAAAGCGCCTATGCCCCATGTAAGACAACTTGCTCCTTATCGAAATATAATGCGTATCTTTGTGGCAACATAGACATGCAAGTTTACCTTTAGTTGACCACCCTGAAAGGTTTTCATATGCGGGAAAATCATTTATAGTCCACAATATTGCTACATGCATGATAAAATTTGATTGACAATATACATCATATGTTTGTACCCCTACTTCCCACAGTTGTTTCAACTTCTCAATCATTGGTTGGAGGTAAACATCTATTTCCTCACCTGAACACTTTGGACTAGAAATCAGAAGTATCATAATAAAGTATAGGCTTTTCATACAAAGCCATGGTGGCAAGTTATATGGCACTAAGACAATAGGACAAATACTATGATTGGCACTCATATTCCTAAAAGGTTGAAATCTATCACTTGTTAAACCCAAACGAATCCTTCTTGGATCAACAAAGAAGTTAAGGTATTGGTGGTCAAAGTGTTTCTAAGCTAAAGAATCAACTGGATGTCTTAGTACATCATCATTTGAGTGTTTTTCCTTGTGCCACCTCATTTCTTTAGCTATATCTCTTGAGATATAAAGTGGTTGTAGCTTAGGTGTTATGGGAAAATGCCTCAAGACTTTATTTGGAACCTTCTTCCCTTTCTGTTTGTTTAACTTCCATATAGGAATCTTACACTTAGGACATGATTATGCATTTGTGTTCTCTTCCAAATACAATCATTCTCTCAAACATCAATTTTATGATAATGTAAACCCAGATCATGAATTATCTTCTTAGCTTTATAGAATGAGTCTGGCACTAAAGCCCCTCATTGGAGAACTTCTTTTAACAAGCCCAACAACACATCCATAGATTTATTACTCCAATAGTTAAGACACTTCACTTGAAGCAACTTTACAATAAAAGAAAGTTTAGACATCTTCACACAACCTAGACAAAGTTCAGTTTTAACATCTTTTAATAAGTCAAAGAACCTTGTAGCTTGAACATTAAGCTCTTCACTCTCTAGTCGTTAGTATTTGTATAATTCACACAGAACTCCGTATGCATCACATACCATCCTGACAAAGTTCTCATTATCAGTATCATTTTCTAGGTTATGACTGGAAGTTCCACAATCTGTCTTAAATATTCTTAATTACCCATGCAATTCCCACCCGTTATAACTATTCCATAAACCCTTGCTCAATAAGTCTGTCCTAACATCTCTTCTCACTTTAAATATAACATTCATGCATCTTTTAGAAGGGTAACATATTTGATTTATCATACTAGGTTGACTAAATGCCTATTCTAGAAAAGCATCCACTCCTCTAATATATGATAGGTTGACTCTATCTTTAATATGTGGCCAACTTTTATCCATTTGCATTCCCTAAAAAGTTAACCTATGATACAACAAGAAAATCCAACAAATATATCAATACATGAAGAGAGATCTAGTACAGTAAAAACAATTAAGGGGTTATTTAATAGTTGGGGGTTATCTATCCAAACCAGCAAGCTCATGGAAAATTTTCCTTAGGTTTTAAAAATTAAAGGGTAAAAGGGTTATTTATACATTATCCAAAATGTATCTGAATTTTGTGAATTTTGGCCTATAAAAGAATTAGCAGCATGCATGATGTTTTACAATAATAGAGAATATAGGGTATGGATTGGTATGCTCTTATTGGATGAGAAATAAATAAAGCAAATGAGAAAGGTATTTCGTAAGGAGATGTTTGTCTTGCTTGTATTGTCTTTATAACATGTAAAAATGCACTCATGTCTGTCTGCCGTATCGTTGAGTATCATTATATATACACTTGATGTTACGTGTCACTCCTACTTATTTCTGTGTGAACAAAACCTAGTAAATTCTCTTATCTTTTATATTATATATGTTGTACCTTAAGCATATATGTGTGTGTGTATCATTTTGCATATACATAAAGGCTACAACAATAATACATTTTCAACAGCTAGCTAGCATTCAAATGCTTCTTAATTTTTACACTTTAACCTTTCTTCCTTTTGTTTCTAGTCAACATACACTTTTACACTTTACATGACATGCAAAGGACTATTGAACAAGTTTGTGTGTGTGTGTGTGTACATCCACAATGAATCACATAACCAAAATACCACCATTTATTCGCAGGAAAACAAAAATCAAAAGGATGGTCTCAAATGAATTAGCGTGGGTTTGCTTCCCTTTATCTATTGAGAGGCTCATTTTGGTTTCATAATTTGGGTACATTGCAAAACTAGACTCCTTTGTTTTCATCTCATGTTCGTGTTTCTAACCTAATAGCACTATTTTTCAGGGAAGAATGGGAGTTCATGAGCTAAGGAACAATGTGTATAAAGAGATAAATTGGGCAGGGGCTAGAGCTCACTCTTCTATAACTGAACAATGAATGTAATGCCCCTCCAATCAAGAAAATTCTTGTCATACTCTACTCAATATGGTTCACAATGAATTCTACAATCTATGAGGGTAAGTGCATCAATCCTGAAGCCATCATTGCCTCCGTTAATTGCAAATGCTCCTACAATCATATGGTCATATCCTGTCCTTATCGTAAATCAATCTCACACATATCCAAGGATACAATGCCTTACCAAAGAGCTTCAAATTTTCCCTCTAAAGATGGATGGTCTATCTTTCTGCTAAAAAAAAGTCAATCATGGATCTTCTCTTTCTGCCTCTATTTGTTATGATGGAATTCCTATCCAGAACTTTAATTGGAAGCATAGTCTCAATCATGGATCATATAGCCTCCTTTTATCCTATATTTAATATATTGTCTTTTTATCAAAAAAAATAATGAAAGGAAATCGACAAGGGAGTGAAATATCCAAGAACAAGTTAAAAGTGGTGACAAACTTGTCTCTCTGCTTCGTACCTTTCCCTAGCCTTCTAATTAGAATTACAATAAAGCAAATATGATTGAGACTATAATTTCTTATTTCATACTCAATATGACCAAAGAAAAGTGAGAAGAAAACATTTGTTGTGGGGGCTTTTGTTTGGTGAAATCATGTAGAAGATTGAAAAGTAATATGAAAAATAAGTAAAATAGTCCAATTTTAAATCTTCCTCTAATCATACATCATATTGATAAGCGTTAGACCAAATTTACATAGTTTCAAAATCATTAGAAATTCAGGCCAAAAAACCACTAAAAACATGCTTGTATACAACTCAAACTGGGTTACTAGATCAGATATAAAATAGCTCTGAATATGTAAATAGTAAACAACTAAACCCAACCTAGTCTCTTAAGTAGTTTACAATCTAATCTCTCACAGATTAGTTTCACAAGTTGATCCCTTATAATTGTCTTTTCTTAACTTAATCCCTTATAAACAATAATTATTAATAATGTCCCGCACAAATAAAAAAAATATTTGATTACCAATAACACACTAGTGTTAACAGTTATTTATGGATAATCAAGTTAAGAAAATGATTTTATGAGGGACTAAATTAAAAGAAAAATTGTGAGGGACTAAATTGAGAAATCCTCCATCTGTAAGGAACCAAAAATGGAGTTTTGCTCTCATGCAAACTAATAGCTACCGTCAACTATTAGCAGAACAAAGTCATGCATGACCTCCCAGTTTGACCTTCTTTTGATGTTGTTATCTTGGTCCTTCGTAAAGAGGAAACATAATGCATACTAAGCTCACTCGTACCAAAGCCTTCCTACTTATTTGGAGCAAGCTAAGTTATTAGACTCATCTTAGTAAATAAGATATTGGAGAAGACAGATGAAATATAGCAGGAAAGACTCACCTTCTTCAGCGACTTCAGTTGTACAGCCAAAAGAAGAAACTCGACAGTGGACGAATAGAAGACGACGATGGGTTTAACATTAGATAGCTTAGGAATTCACTGAACAACACCAAAATTTTTTTTTTTCCTTCTAAGCTTCCATTTTTGCTAGCCAAATCAACCATAAAACTCACAGATCAGAAAAATCAAAGCTACGAGTGAAATCAGAGGGCTCACTCACCTTAGTAGAAATTCATTGTTGTGTACACTCTTCGACCTCTCTTCACATGACGAAAACCTCTGTTACTCTAGAAAAATCGCTATGGCTCTCGCCCTCGCTCTATCTCTTGCTAGACCCTGCTAAAGAGAGGACATGTTTGGGAGTGGGAGCGGTTCCTTTAGGCGGGCAAGAAAAAGAAACAGTGATGAGCTTCAGTGGTGAAAAGAAAAAATTGCCGCTCAAAGTATTACTTTCAATGGCCATAAAAAAAGTCACCGCAAAAAAGATTGACATTTCCCCATCGACCTTTGAAAGTCTTACTTTCAGCAGCAACATTAAATGTTGCCACTGAATGTCTACTTTCACCGGCAACTATTTTGTCACCGCTGAAAGTCTTTTTTTTACAAAATATTTTTTAGGAAATAATCCTTTTATTAAAATAATGATATTTTTCCTCCAATACCTTCTTCAACTCATTAGAGATTTTTTTATAAACTTTTCTGGGCAAATGATAACCTCTAACTATTTTTCTTCAATTTTCTAAGAAAATAGGCCTTTAATTACCGAAAAAATAACTATTAAATCATTTGGGTCTGCTTTGGGAAAATAAACTCTTTCATAATTTTCTAAGTCCCCAAAATACTCATTTTATGATTTTTTTTCTTAATTTTTCTTAACCCCAAAATATTTTTAATGATTAATCTTTCATTTATTCTTTCTAAAATTTTACTTTTGAGACTTTTTAATTTCAGAAAAACACTCTTAAATTCAATAATACCTTATAAATTATTTTATAGAAGTTGGAATGTTACATTAGATGCAGAAACAGAGGGCATATACAATAGTAACTAAGAATGTATGTATGTATACATTTTAAGTTCCTTTATTTTTTTATCTCTCTCTCACACACATCTCCCTTTCTCTATCTTATCCCCCACATTATCTGTAACACATATAGACTTAATTCTCATGCTCATTGACATACATTTATGATATCTCTCTCATATACATATCCCTGCTTCATCTCCCTCTTTCACATACATCACATTATTATCTGTATAATCTCTTCTTATTACAATAACATATAAAATTTCTTTATTTATTATTTAAAATGACATTATTCAATAATTTATTTCTATATATTATATAGTTGCTTAAAACCCCTCCAAGGGGAAAATTGTATGAAGACTTTTAGCGGCGACATATAAAAGTCATTGCTAATCATACATTCTGTAGCGATAGTATGTGTCACGCAGAAGGTCATAGTATATGCGACGATAAAGAAAAGTCATCACTGAAAGTCTCACTAAACTCAAGCTTTTCAGCATGGACAATTATGGTTGCCACTGAAAATCTACTTTCAGCTCATCACTAAAACTTTATTTTTTTTGTAGTGTCAAAGTTGGTTGATACCCATTTCTTTCAAACCCTTTTTGGGTAGATGCCAATTTTTCCTAGTTTAAGAGTGAAGTTAAGGCCTTACATTTCTCATCAACTTCCTGTTGACGCTTCTCTCAATATGTGCCATTTCAGTGCAAGGATATTTCAGAAGATGTCTACTTGTTCATGTTGTGCTGATGGATCTTCAACTTTATGTTTATGGCTTAACATGATTTTTGTCTTGCTGCTGATCATAGGTCGTTGTATCCTTTTACTCCTTAGGGTGTTTGGAGTCCTAATTTGGTTGTTAATTGGAGTGAAAGTAGTAGTTGTGTATGATGTTTTTATGTTCAATCTTGTGTACTTTCCTTTTAGTTGGTGTCCAGTGTGAGGTCAGCTTATGTATTGTATATTATTGTACTCTTCCTATGTTGTACTATAGTTTTATTAATATATTTGATCATTTTATAAAAAAAATGCAAGCTTTAAAATCGGAGGAGGGAAGCAAAGGAGAAAAAGATACACAAGAGATGTATACTATTCTTGCAAGTTTACAAAACGGGCACTTATAGCCACTACAATGGTAAAAACTCAATGCTAGTTTATTTTCTCTTAAGGGCCCATTTGGATAGGATTTTGGAAACAGGCTTATGGAAAAAAATAGCTTTGGGACAGCTTATAGAAAAAGGCTTTTGGAGAAGAGCTTATAAAAAAAATTGGTTTTGAATAAATGAGTGTTTGGATATTTATTTCAAGAAGTACTTTTATTATTGGTAAATTATTAAAAATGGTATGAGTATTAAATGAGAAGAGATAAGATATAAGAGGAGAGAGGAGAGAGGGTATAAGAAAAGAAAGGAGAGAGGGTGTAAGAAAAAGTAGGAGAGAGGAGAGAGGGTGTAAGAAAAAGTAGGAGAGATGAGAGAGGGTATAATAAAAAGTAGGAGTAATATAGTAATTAGTTAGTTCATAAGCTTTTTTACTGTTCCATAAGCTACTATAACCAGCTTATTTGAAACCTTAGTTTAGTCCAAAAGCCCATTTGAACAAATATATTTGTTTGTTTTAAAATTTCTCAAAACTTAGGTTTTGTTTATTTCCAAACACACACTAGATTGTTGTACTCACCATCTTACATAAGATACCTCACCTTAAGAAATCTCTCCAAAATATAAGTGGAAGATTTTAGAACAAGTACTAGAAAAAAAAAAGTTGATACAAACAATGAAATTCATTAAAACAGAACAAGAGAGCTTTTAATGAAAAGTAGTTGAAATAATGAAATGCACAATGAATACAAGTATTAATATGATACTTACAACCTTAAACATTGTGATATTTATAATTTATGTAGTAAACTAGTGATTAGAAACAATAAAAAGTTGTTGGAAACTAAATGGATAAAAAAAAAACTTTTTCACAACTATTTTAAGTGCATGTCAAATACTCGTTAACACGTTTAGACACCTAGTTAAACCCATTATAAACCAAAATATAAAGCTAGTTAACATCTCGAGTTTACGCTTATGGTGGAAGTTAATGCATTAATTATAAAATTAGAAAGTTTCATGTTTGAGTTCCAAGCTCTATAACATGCTAGACAAACAACATTAGCATTTTTCAGAGAGCAAAAGTCTAAAAGATTCACATGTTAAGAAAAAGGCTTAGTGTGTTGAATATGAAATGAAGTTCAAGATTTTTGTTTGACATGGTATAACGCGTTAGTTATAAAAGTTAATGTGTTTATATATAAGCTCAGACTTAGAAGCTTGATAATGGGTTAGCTCAAGTAGCGTAACATGTTAAGATTTTCTTAGAGACAAATACATATTTTGAGTGCTTAGTTATTTCATTATATAGGAGAGTTAAAATGTTAAAGGTGAGTTGCTTATTTATAGATTTTGAACAAAGAGACTCATTAACACATTAATCAAAAGGACTAACATGTTATGCTACAACATTTTCAAAAAGCACAAATTTATTCTATGAGGATGAAGAAAAATGTTAAAATTAAGAGTCTTGATTTTTTTTAAAAAAAATTACTGTAACATTATTAAATTATCTTTAATTAAAATATTAACTGCTACCTTTAAATAGTATTATTGCTAATGATCACGAGACTTAGTGCTATGAAAGCTTGTGAGGGGGATGTTACGAGTTTAGACAAAAATTCTAGAAAGTATCTTACATTAAATATTAGAGGGTAGTCTCTAAGAGCCGGTTTGATTCACTAAATTAGAGGGAATATGATGCATTGGCATAAAAATATTTGATTGGATTACTATAAATATTGGAACAGATGAAAATAATAAATCAAGAGATAAAATCACCCATATCAATACATCACATGCATAATGAATTAAAATGGGGTATTGTTCACCAAGATTGTGTTTATATATATAAATATATATATTATAATAACCAGTATAATTTTTACATAAATATGAAACTGAACAAATGAGTGAAATCAATGTGCATAATTATCTATATACATTCTACTACAATCAAGTTGTTTATTTATCTCATTAATTTTTTTTATTAACTTGTATACAAAACATGTATGATTGAATTAAAGTAAGACAAAATTTTTATAACAGGTTAACAACCAACATAATTTTTATATAAATCTAAATCTAATAAACCTAGGTAACTTTGTGTATAATAACTAATAAATTAAACCCTATATATATATATATATATAGAATAACAATAAATTAGAGTATAATGCATTTTTTTGTTAAAATTATGTGTGTTATATAATAAAGTATAATACATGTTTTGTTAAAATTAAAATTTTCTATATATATTATAACAAGAAGTATCATTTTATAATATATTTATTCAATGACTTGTCGCTGAAAGAGGACCGTGGCTAAAGTGATTTGCCATTGACAAATTGTTGTTGGAAGATGTTGAGGAGGCAATAGTAAATCTTTGGTCAAGTGAAGGAAGACTATAAAGGAGATAAGGACGTTGTAATCCTCATATTCATATGTCTTGATACTATAATCCCTTTTACATTATTTAAGGTAATCATGACTATAAACTGTAATCCCTTTTCATTACATTAATCTAACTAAACGTCTAAATTAATCTGTTGCATAAGGATTACATGTAAGTTTTTATTATACTCTCCTCTCATATATAATCGAACCAAACATGCTATTAACATATAATATTCTGTGAAGGCTAGTTTTGCGACACGTTCCATGCTTAAAACAAATTAATATTGTTGATGATGGCATTATTTTTTAATTATTTAGGGGCAATATGTGTATACACATAGTTATTCTCCACTTGATGCTGTACTAGCTGCTAAATCATTTTCCAAGTGATAAAGTTGGAACTTTCTTTTAATCAGAGGTGAATAAGAAAAGAAACTAAGGATTTTATTCGTAAGCACCTCATCTTTTCTAGCTGTAATCAAGTGCGCCTGCCTGGCTTCATGCAAATTTATTTTCGTTCCGTAAATAATATTCTTCTTCTTGACAAGTACAAGTGGTTTTGTCTTATATGTCTTAATGTCCCTTTTTGTGTTGTAATTGACACGCCCACATTCCATAAAAGGATTTTGTAATATTTTTCTTTTGAAAATATGTTTATAAACTTTTGTGTTGTAAGTGACATATCCTATAATTTAACATGATTTTTAATTATATACCTGTAATTTTTCTCTTTATTAGTTACCTAAAACTATAGGACATGATAAAAAATCAGGTAAAACTATAAGGATTTAATAAAAAGAAAAAATTATATAGATATATGGCATGTTTGGATAAGAGTTTAGAAAATGACTTATAAAAAAAAGTTTTTAAACAGCTTTTAGAAAAAGACTTTTACAAAATAACTTATGGAAAAAATAGTTTTGAATAAATAAGTGTTTGAATAGCTATTATTAGAAAAAATTTTATAATTGAAAAATTATCACAAAGGGTATGATTTTATTGAAAATATGAGAGATGATGGTAGGTGAAGAAGAGAGAAGAAAGAGTAGAGATGATAGAGAAGAGAGAGGAGAGAATGTATAAGTAAAAATAAAAGTAAAATAATAATTAAATAGTCCATAAATTATTTTACTATTCTATAAGCTACTTCCAGTAGTTTATCAAAAATTATCATTTTAAACCATAATTTGGTCTAAAAGTCATTTTGAATAAATATAGCTATTTATTTTAAAATTTCTCTAAATTAAAATTTGGGCTAAAAGCCCTTTTAAAACTATTGTTTGAAGCTTTTCCAATAGGCACATAATTAAAAATCGCATCAAACTATAACAACTTAAAAATAAATTTTCCCTAAAGTATAATACATGTTTTGTTAAAATTAAATTTTTCTATATATATTATAACAAGAAGTATCATTTTATAATATATTTATCTGATGATATCATGTCTAAAAGAGGACCATAGCTAAAGAGATTTGCCATTGGCAAAGCGTTGTTGGGAGATGTTGGTAGGCAATAGTAAATGTTTATGGAGAAAGATTACAGAAAAGATAAGAACATGCTATAATCCTCATATTCATATGTCTTACAATATAATCCTTTGTATATTATTTGAAGTAATCATGATTATAAAATGTAATCCTTTTTCATTACATTAATCTAACTAAACGTCTAAATTAATCCGTTGCATAAGGATTACGTGTAATTTTTTTTATTATACTCTCCTCTCATATATAATCGAACCAAACATGCTATTAACATATAATATTCTGTAAAGGCTAGTTTTACCACACGTTCCATGCTTAAAACAAATTAATATTGTTTATGATGTCATTATTTTTTTTAATTATTTAGGGGCAATATGTGTATGTATACACATAATTATTCTCCACTTGATGCCATCCTAGCTGCTAAATTACTTTCCAAGTGATAAAGTCGGAACTTTTTTTTAATCAGCGGTGAATAAGAAAAGAAACTAAGGATTTTATACGCAAGCACCTCATCTTTTCTTGCTTTAATCAAGTGCGCCTGCCTGGCTTCATGCAAATTTATTTTCGTTCCTTAAATAATATTCTTCTTCTTGACAATTACAAGTGGTTGTCTTATATGTCTTAATGTCCCTTTTGTTTTGTAAGTGACACGCCACATTCCATAATAAGATTTGGTAATATTTTTCTTTTCAAAATATGTTTATAAAATTTTGTGTTGTAAGTGACATGTCCTATAATTTCACATGATTTTTTATAATTTTTCTTTTTATTAGTCACCTAAAATTATAGGATATGATAAAAAATCAGGTAAAACTATAAAGATTTGATAAAAAAATTATATAGATATAATTAAAAATCGGGTCAAACTATAACAACTTACAAATAAATTTTCCCTAAAGTTTTTTAAATATAAGCAATTGCTAATTTTTTAAACTTTTGGTTTAGTATTAAAATACAAATAGAAAACATTATTTTCAATTGAAATACATAAATATTTATGAAATAATAAAGGATATCACAATTGCAATATAACTATAGGAAGTTAAATAACTAAATGAAAACTATTAGCAAAATTAATAATATAATGTATTCTAAAACTATAGTAGGAATAAATATTTAGAAATTAAAAGAATAATCTATTTTAGTAGCTAATAAGAAAGAGCCTGGTTGCTGTCGTTGGCATAGAATAGATAATGGTTCTTTCTTTGACTAAAAGCAATATATATTGTCTTCGTCGCTTTCTATAAATATGCGTTTTCTGCAAATTCATGTTGATTTCAGACGGAGCTCTCAGTGCTAAACATTTTTTTTTAAAAAAAATTATTTGATTTGATTCTATCATGGGGATTTTTTCCCCTTTTACAAAAGAAATATTTGAGGACCCAGCTTCAAAAAGAAATTATATTTTTTGGCCAAAAAAAGAACTTATAGTTAAATAAAAAATTAAAATTATTTTCAAATGCTAAGGTATTACTGAATTTTAAAGTAGTTCTTATTATTAAATATAAATATGATTATTGCTATGTACTGGCATTACACCAGCTTTAATTCCATTGTAGTTGTATGTGATTCTTTTTTCTTTTTAAGTCAAGGTTGAGTCAAAATAAATAAATCATCAGTCAAGCTTATATAGGGTGGATAGTTATGTCCCTTAAATATGATATTCTAAATTCAAATTAGACACATATAGAACAAGGCTTTGTTATGAGAGACAACGCATATTTAGGAATATTTACGCCTAGACAGGATTAGTTTTTAAACTATCAATTAGGAGATACCGCGTGATTTTTGCCAAAATAAATAAATCAACAATCAAATTTGAATATGACGGTGAAGACGGCAAGATTCTCCACTTTTCCTACACATTTAGGCATTATAGTTGTGAAACTTGTACAAGAAGAAAACAAAAGAAAGAAAGCTTCTTCTAAGGAATATGTGTATATATATGTGTGTGTGTGTGTGTGTGTGTGTGTGGAGGTGAGAGGTGAGAGGTGAAAAGGGTCACATATAGCAGCTTATTCTTTATTTCTCTAATCCCTATCTCCAAATACACATATAGTATAGCTGGTACCTAAGTCTACTCTGTCCAATTAGTCTCTGGTTCTAATCCTTATGAATATAAAAGACCTTCAAGAGAGCTACCTTGTTTATACCTAATAATACTTAAATATGACCCAATAATACTTTATATCTTCATATACATGTGTCTTCTTTGAATCACAATTTCCAAGAGCAGGATGAAAAGAAGGGAAAATATGGAGCATAGGAGCATTTTGCTTTCAGCATTGGGCGTTGGGTTTGGTTTGGGAGCAAGGCTTGGAGGAAATGCCAAGTTTAGTGAAGAAGATCTATGGAATGAGCAAGTTAAGCAAGAGCTTATGAGGCAGGTCATTCATGGCAAGGAATGCAAAGAAACTTTTCAAGACTTTCCTTATTACTTAAGGTAATTTTAACTTTTGGCACTTTCTTCATAAAATAGGATTTCTCTTATTTTTAATATAAAATTTATTTAATTAATTTGATTATATTAAGAAAGTTAGTTAAGTTGGTTAATATGATATTTTTTTCTAAAGTACCATAATCATCTTCTTTCCCTCTCTCTCTTACGGTTGATTATTGTTGAAGTAATATCAATAAGTGTAATTTGATAAAATTGATAAATACGATAAATATGTATTACATTTAAGATCAAGTTCATCAGTTAGGTCATACATTAAAGATTGGTAGAGTATTATGAAAAAGGCGCAATTAAATCGATGGTGTTGACCTTACTTAATATACAATACTCCCCATGTCCTTAATATAGGACATAGTTGGAAAGTTGATTATAGTCCTAAATATATGAACTATTTATTATATTTATCCATTTTTTTTAAATTAATCATATTGATACTCCCTTTAACAATAAATAATTAAGAGATGGAGGAATAGAATTAAATAAGATGATTATAATATTATAAAAAAAATATGATATATTAATTAACTTCTTTAATATAATTAAATTAGTTAAATATATTTTATATTAAGCACTGAATATAAGGTTTTCAAAATTTTTATTTACACATTTCATACTTATTAATATATATATATACACTCATACTAATGAATATATCTAGATTCTTATTTTTTTTATTCAAATCATATAGAATTACAGTAATTTATTATCATCACCCTATTATAATATGAGCTAAAACAGAGCAACCTGATAACATAGTAATTTATTCAATTGCATTAACAGTGAGAGAACTCGGTACTTAATGATGAGTGCTGCGTTTGTTCATCTAAAACAACTTCATCAATTATCTAGATACATCTGGAACCTTCCACCAGCAAGTAGCGCAATTGTACTTTCTGGACCCTCAGGTATGTTATACTCTTCCAATCCTTAACATAAAATCTATTTAACTAATTTAATTAAATTAAGAATATTAGTTAAGTTAGTTAATATGACATATTTTTTCTAAAATACTTCAATCATCTTTCTTAACTCCCTCTCCCCCTCTCTTACTTAGTTATTATTGAAGGAGTATCAATAGAGGTAATTTAGAAAAACGTTGATATATCTAGTAAATAGATATTATATTTAGGATCAAGATCAATTTTCTAATTAAATCTTATATTAATGATCGGAAGAGTATATGCACACTCAATCAGATCTTATTATAAGAAACATTCTAGAAAGAATGAATAATCCATATTATAAGTTACTAGATAGGTTATAAATTCAATTATTTCCTAATTTCTCCTATTTATATTCTGATGCTAACTTTTCTCTTTGGCATCTCAAATGAAGGGTTCTTCTATTGCTTTTCCTTCATACTCAGTTTCCCATGCAATCATTCCTCCACCTCACTTATTTATGATAACAATGAACTGTTCGAAATATGGATAACTAGGAAATATTTTCCTGTCCAACGAAGTTAATGATTTATAGGAAAATTAGGGAAAAGTGACTCTTTGAGAACTTTATTGATGAGAAGGATATAATAAAATTTTATACATACAGAGTAACTGTATTCTACAAATTTCATACGCAGAGTACCATACTCTGATTTAGGTCCATATTACTAATACAATTTTTAATTGGGACTTTTGTTAAATTTTCCCATGGTTTATCTAGCTCTCCTTCATTTTTGATGAGATCATTAGAATAGATGTGCAATAGAACAAGGACCAGAGGGAAAATATCTTGTGAGTCCAGCACATGATTGTTTGGGTTTTCATGTATGTATGTGTGACTCATATTAGCTTTCTTTACAAATTTTGAAGAACTTTAGCTGCAAACAATTACCAAGGCTTTAGCTCATCACTTCGAATAAAAGTTGCTGCTGCTAGATGTTGTTGACTTCTCTTTCAAGGTGATTATTACTTTTATATTTTTATTAATTTATTTAAGTTGAATTAGCAAATATTTGATAATAATTGACCTATTTCACTATTTATAGATAAAGAGAAAATATGGATGTGCAAGAAAAGAATCAGTAAGTTATTCTGCTCTGCATTTGCTCTTTGTTTGTTTTATTTCTTGTCATTATATGATGGAAATTTAAGTCCACTACGTTCTTTAAAATATTGATCAACAAAATAACAAACATTTAGGGCTATTTGTATGAGGAATTTGGAGAAGAGGGAAGGGAAAAATTTTCTGAGTTGAATAAAAAACAATTAGAGAAGTAGGGTTATAAAATTTTAATAAAGAGAAGATTTAAGATAAAAGAGTAAAAAAAAATTAAAAATTTTTAACCCCATTTCTATAATTTTTCTAAATCCTACTCAGAAAATTTCCCCAACCCTCCCCCTAGATCCCTCACAATAAACATCCCTAAGTTTGTTTGTCATGTGATTTTCCTTAACTCATTTACTTTGTACGTAGTCTTCTAAAAGGTCCTTATCTGAGGTGGCTTCCAAGAGATTTGCCAGTTTGTTTGGTTCCTCTTTGACAAGCAAAACTGAAGGTGAGGAAGGAAGAAACAAAATTTTGCTCCTAAAATTGATATTTCTTAGCATTGAGTTTTTTCTTTTTTTTTGTCAAATAAGTATTCTGGATGCTTATTATATTGCTTTGAATCTCCATTCTCAGATCCCTTGAAGAACAAAAGCAACATGGGCATCGATGAAGAACTCTTTATTCAGTAGCTTTATAAGGTGATTTTTTACCATGGATTTATTTGAAAACTACAATAATTGCAATGCTTTCCATAAAAACGCACATAACAAGAAAGACAAAATATTAATTCTTGCAGGTTTTGGTTTCTGTCTTAGAAAAAAGTTCCATCATATTATACATCAGGGATGTTGAGAAGATTTTCCTACAATCAGAGCAATTATATAATTTGTTTAATGAAATTCAAGACAAACTTTCAGGGCTAATTTTGATACTTGGTTCCCAAGTAATCGATGTCGACGATGAACTTTTAGAAGATGAAATGCTAGGAAATGAGTGGTTACCATGTTATCCTCCAGAAGCTGATACAGAAGCTGATGAAAGGCTCGCTGCATTATTCCCTTACAACACTAAGATCAAGCCTCCTAAAGATGGGAATAATCTTCAAAACTGGAAACCCAACTTGAGGAGAACAATAGAACAATTGTGGTAATTTGAAGGATTGAAAGTAGAGGGAAAAAGCCTCAAAATATTATTAATTCTTAAATGAATAAGAATACAAATAGGCTTTTATATAGGCAAAAATATAAGCTAATAACCTAAACCTAGAATCTATCATAATCCTAATATCTCAGATTTATTCTTCTAAGATATAATAATTTAATATTTAGATCTAATCCTCAATAATATCTAAACTTAATTTTAGATAATTAATTAAATAACTAACAAAATATAATATTAATTAATTATTAATAATTATTAATTAATTAATATTTAATTATAAACTACAACATCTCAACAACAACTTAGTCTCAAGATAACCAAAACCATATTGCTAAAGTACTAGCAGAAATTGATGTTGAATGTAAAGACTTGAATTCAATCAGCCATAAAGATACGAATATACTAAGCAAATATATTGAAGAAATTGTGGTATCTGCAGTATCTTACTACTTGATGAAAACAAAGGATCCAGAATATCATAATGGAAAGCTTGTAACATCATCTGAAAGGTATGAATTTGCTCCATTTGTTTTTAAGTATTTGTTTACAAAAAAATTATTTTAGTGACTGATGATCATGGGAATTCACAGTTTGTGCCACAGTTTGGATCTATTTCGCACAAGAAATATTGTCAAGGATACTCAGAAACAAGAAACTGATGAAAAGAAAGTATGTTTCCATTACAAAGTGAAAAAAAAAGCAAAAAAAAAAAAGCAAGTGTTTAGGCAATATTATTTCATTATTTAGTGTTACCTCAACTTCATTTTTGTGTTGGCAGGAAGTTCCTCCAGATAATCAATACGAAAAGAACATAAGATCAGAGCTTATCCCTCCAAATGAGATAGGAGTAACATTTGAAGATATTGGTGCATTGGAGGAAATTAAGGAATCACTCCAAGAGCAAATCATGCTTCCTCTTTAAAGACCAGAACTCTTCAAAGGCAGACTTCTTAAGCCTTGTCGAGGTATTCTACTTTTCGGACCTCCGGGTACCGGCAAAACAATGCTTGCAAAGGAAATTGCACATGAATCAGGAGCAATTTTCATCAGTGTTCCAATGTCTAGCATCACATCAATGTGGTTGGGAGATGGTAAGAAGAATGTCTGAGCTCTGTTCACACTGGCTGCAAAGGTTTCTCCAACTATTATTTTTATTGATGAGGTTGATAGCTTGCTCGGGCGACGGGCAAGATGCGGAGAGCATGAGGCTACAAGGAGGATTAAGAATGAATTCATGAACCATTGGGATGGTTTATTGACAAAACAAGATGAGCGAATTTTAGTTCTTGCTGCAACCAATAGGCCATTTGACCTGGATGATGCAATCATAAGACGGTTTCAACGAAGGTATGTATGTCTTCATTCGTTTCTGAATGCATGCTTATATGAAAAAGGAGATGAGTTTTCATGAAGTTAAATTTTTAGCCTCACAATAATCAAAACATTTCACATACATACCATCGACACCCTTCAAAGACATATTCTTTTGTTTCTTTATATATTTTTCCCACTCTTCAGGTAAAACCATTAATATCTTATGATCGTTACTCTTATGAATTTTTTATTTTTGTTTATCCGCTGTTTCTTGTATCGATAATTGAGTCTTGATTTCAGTTTCTCATTAGGATGTATTAAGCATTCAAAATCTCTCTAGAGCTTCTCTTGGCAAGTTTATTTTGGCTTGGTCTCTTAGTAACCTAGTTTGATACCTTTACAAATTTCATTGTTGAGCAGAATCATGGTTGGTCTTCAATCAGTTGAGACTAGGGAGATTATCTTGAAAACTCTACTAGCTAAGGGAAATACTGAAAATTTAGACTTGAAAGAGCTTGCAATCATGACAGAGGGATATACCGGAAGTGACCTCAAGGTTTTTTCCCCCTTATAAAATTATGATTCTATTTTTCACTTTATAACCTGCGTTCACAATTTCTTAACGCTGATGTTTTTTTTCTAATAAATTGAATTTGTCTACTGCTGCTACTTATCGACTTGTTAGGGAGCTAATAAAGCAGGAGAGATTGAAGGATAAAGTAATGTTTCGAACCAAACATGACAATGTTGACTTGTTACATCATGTTAATGTACCTTTTCGATTTAATGTTTCTAATAATTTTTTTTTCTTATTTAAGGAAAAGAGTAAGAAAGATGCCGAAGGCCAAACCTCAGAAGCTGCTGCTTCAAGTACCAAAGAGGATACAAATGAGAAAGTAATTTCCTTGACTTGTAACATAATCCCAATATGCTTTCTCAACTTAATTATTATCATTTAGCTGACTAGCTAGCATAAATTTTATCTTAATTCAGGACAAGAGCAAGAAACATGTCGAAGGCCAAAGCTCTGAAGGTGTTTCAAGTGCTAAGAAGGACAAAGACGAGCCAGTAATTATCTTGAGGCCTATAAATATGGAAGACATGATTCAGGCTAGGAATCAGGTAGGGTTAACTTAAAACCCCTCACAATTTTCGTTAATGACTATGATTAAAACCCCTCACAATTTTCGTTAATGACTATGATTTTTGCTTGGTTTGGGCCTACAATTTTTGTTTCCTCTCTTTTACCATCATCGGAAAATACTTACTATAAGTGGATATTTGTGAGAATAATGTGGGGGCTGATTAGTCATTTTTAGTGTTCATTAATGATTCTGTCGTATCTTAGCAATCAAAGATTCAACGAACAAGTCATTAGTCGACTGATTTTGCAACCATTTTGGTTGCTTTCTCTTGCATTATTGTGGGAAATACTTACAACAGGTTATGATTTCAGAACATAGCCTAATCTACCAAAATTGTTAGGTAAACAAGAGATTGCTACAAGAGATCATAATTTTTTTTTTAATGGCCCTCGTCAAAGCTTAATCATTTAACAATGGGACACTTGTAGAAGTATCTAAATCTTGTATTTTATCACAGCATTTATTTCTATATCTTCATGAAGCTTAATTAATGACCTGTTTTAATGCAGGTTCCCGCAAGTTTTGATGCTGATGGATTAATAATGCATGAACTGAAGGAGTGAAATGAGCTGTATGGAGAACGATTTTTCAGGTAGAAATACACCTACTTAAATGTATTTCAGTTAATGTCCTTGGTTGGTATCATCAGTGTATCTTCCACTTAACATTGTCATTTTGAGCCTATACTTGGAGGGCTGTTCCAAGACACACTCTCTAATCATGAAAAGTTTGAGTTATCGTTGGGTTGCATGTTCATGTGAGCGTTTGGATATTTAATAACTTGATCTTGTTGGGATTTAGAGCAGAAATCATAGCAATAAAATAATACTCCTCCGGTCTTTAATATAAGATCTATTTAACTAATTTGATTCGATTAAATTAGCTAATATGATATGCTTTTCTAAAACATCATAATCATCTTCTTTAACTCACTCCTCCCTCTCTTGATTCTCTTGATTATTATTGAGAGAGTATCTGTAAGGAATTGGAAGACACGCAGTGGAAATTAACTTAAAAATTTTTCTATTCCTTGCTAGGATCTACCGTATGTGTTTAAGTCAAGTGGGAAGAAGCATTAGCCTCAATGTTCCTCTCTGACTTCCACAGCCCCTCTCCACGGCTGGTGATCTCCTTTCGATCGCAAGAAGTCGACGGAGTGTTCCTCAGTGACCTCCACAGCTTCTCTCCGTGGCTCGTGCTCTCTTCCCGATCGCAAGAAGTCAACGCCTCAGGTCAGCTTTCTCTACTGGTATCCACACGAACAGCGTTTCAATCACGAACGACGTGCTAGCGTCTCCTGTCCCTCCAAGGCTTTTTCAACAAATCGTCCTCTTCGTATCTACTTCAGCAGTTTCTTATCTGCGAACCTTTTACAGATTCATTTCAACCTTTTTTTTGTGTTTTCTCTTGTATCTCAAAACATAGCTCCTAAAATCATATATATAGGATGCTCTGCGTTTTTCCTCAACCGAATTGGATTTTAGAATTAATCTATATTAATTCCGAAAATAATACAATATCACATATTATATAATTTAATAAGAAATTAATTAAATAAATAATGTTTATATTAAATCTGTCCTACAGATTTAATTCACCTATTTATTTAATTTAAATAAAGATAAGACTGGACTATATTTGATTTATTCTCATAAATCGAATTTGGGATATCCTATCAATTTGAATTTCAAATTCATACGTGATAGAGATTTAATTTATCCTTATAAATTAAATCTTGTAAATATCTCTTATATGAGATATCCTATTAATTTGAATTTCAAATTCAATCGTGATAGAGATTTAACTTATCCTTATAAATTAAATCTTGTAAATATCTCTTATATGAGATATCCTATCATTTTGAATTTCAAATTCAAACGTGATAGAGATTTAATTTATCCTTATAAATTAAATCCTATATATCCCTTATATATAATGTATATATACGAATTTATATATATACGAATATAAATATAAATAAATATATACATCAACCATGGATCATTCATTGAATCTAGACACGTCTTAGATTCAATGAATCTGGACATCATAGCTCATGTTGGGCTATTTTGTGTGCGACCCTGTAGGCCCATATAAAGTTGGCACTGGGTCATTTGCTATACTGGCCCACAAGTCGCAAGCGGTCTCTAGCAAGACATAATGACTACCCAAATCATATGAGGATCGATAAACGATATAACCTTTTATACAACCATATCATGTCCCTTCTGTCACGCGATATTTTAGTCATGGATGATGCATGGATAATGTCATCCTCCTATTCCTGACCGTTACTTTCTCTATCTCTGAGTAGTCTGACTATAGGAATGGAACTACCTTTCCATTACAGTATGGCCATACATTTCTCAGACTCACTCATCAAGAGGCCCAGTAATATCTCTCTACGAATGTGAGGGACAAATTCCATCTTGACCATTCACATTCCTCCGCATGAAAAATCACTAAGCCCGAACATAGTCTTTATGATCACTCGGTCAAAAGTGACTTTTGACTAGGTCAAATCTGAGCGTTTGTCATGTAGGAATCCATGATGATCTCAGGTCAAAGGGCATAGTGACATAGTTTGTATATGAGAGAAGCTTATGACGTAACCCATGCAGCTCTCTCATAGCGGGTCGGTCTAACACCTTGTACTCTTACATGTGCCTATGACTTTGATTTATATCTCTATACATCTTCAAAGTCATACTGGTCTTATTTCATCTCTGCTCCCGCACAGATGATTGAGCAGGGATATTTAGGATAAGATCATGAATTATCCAAGGATGGTCATCACAGTAACATGCAAATAATATGATAACTCAATTAATAAATTCATAAATCAATAATGTTCATAAGACAATGATTGGCCGCTAGGGCACATTTTCCAACAGTATCAATATGAGTACTTTTAGAAAAATTGATAAATATAGGAAATAAGTCTTATATTTAGAACTAATATCAACTTTCAAATTAGATCTTATATTAAGAACTGGAGGAGTATGACAAATCACTAATGATCATTACAAAAAAAATAAGGTTTTGGCGACGAATTTTTTAATGGCGACAGAAAGTAGATTTTCAGTGGACACTATAATGGTCGTCGCTGAAAGGTTTGATTTTATGCGGCGACAACAAAGTTGCCGTTGAAAGTGAGATTTTTAGCGGAGACATTTCTTTGTCACCGCAGATACTATGACCTTCTGTAGCGATACATACTGTCACCAGAGAAAGTCATAGTATCTGCGGCGACAAGTTTTTGTGCCGCATAAGGTAGGTTTTAGCGGCGACTTTTAAAAGTGGCCGCTAAAAGTCTTCATACAATTTCCCCCCTTCATATGAGTTTTAAGCAATATATAGAAATAAATTATTGAATAATGTCATTTTTAAATAATAAATAAAAGAATTTTAGATGTTATTGTAATAAAAAGTGATTATATAAATAATAATGTGTTGTATATGAAAGAGTGAGATGAAGTAGGGATATGTGTATGAGAGATATATCATAAATGTATGTCAATGAGCATGAGAGTTAAGTATGTGTATGTTAGAGACAATGTGGTGAGGAGATAGAGAGAGGGAGATGTGTGTGAGAGAGAGATAAAGAAAAAGAATGGACATAAACTATATACATATATGCATTCTTAGTTACTGTTACATATGCCCTCTGATACTGCATTTCATATAATATCCCAACTTTTATAAAAGGATTTATAAGGTATTATTGAGTTTAGGAGTATTTTTCTGAAATAAAAAAGTCTCAAAAGTAAAATTTTAGAAAGAATAAATGAAAAAATAATCATTAAAAATATTTTAGTGTTAAGAAAAATTAAGAAAAATCATAAAATTAGTATTTTGAAGGCTTAAAAAATTGTGAGAGTTTATTTTCCAAAAGAAGCTCAAATGATTTAATAGCTATTTTTTGATAATTAAATGCCTATTTTATTATAAAATTAAAGGAAAATAGTTAGAGGTTATTATTTGTCTAGAAAATTTTATAAAAATTTTCTAATTAGTTGAAGAAGGTATTGGAGGAAAAATGTCCTTATTTTATAAAGAGGATTATTTTGTAAAAAATATTTCGTAAAAGAAATACTTCAGCAGTGACAAAATAGTCACAGTTGAAAGTAAACATTTAGTGGTGACATTTGATGTTGTTGCTGAAAGTTAGACTGTTAAAGGCGGATGGGAAGATATAAATGTTTTATGCGGCAAGGTTTTATTTTTGCCATTGAAAGTCTTACTTTTAGCGACGACATTTTATTGCCGTTGCTGAAGGTCATCAATATTTATTTTCCCAGCCTGCCAAAAAGAAATCGCGCCTATGCCTAAAGTCGTCCTCTCTTTAGCAGGGTCCAGCGTGAGACAGAACAAGAGCCATAGCAATTTTGGTGGAGAGTAACGGTGGCCGTTGTCACAGGGAGAGAGGTCAATGAGTGTACAAAACAGTGGATTTATGCTAAGGTGAGCCCTCTAATTTCACACGTAGCTTTGATTTTCCTAATCTGTGAGTTTTGGGGTTAATTTGGCATATGGAAATTGAATCATAAAAGGGGAAAATTTTGTTTTGGTGTTGGTCAGTGAATTCCTAAGCTATCTGACGCTAAACCCATCGCCGTCTTCTGTTTGTCCACTGTCGACTTCTTTTTTTGGCTATACAACTGATATCGCTAAAGAAGGTGAGTCTTTCCTTCTATATTTCATCTATCTTCTCGAATATCTGATTTACTAAGAGGAGTTTAATAACTTAGTTTGCTCCAAATAAGTAGGAAGGATTTGGTATGAGTGAGCTTACTATGTGCTTTGTTTCCTCTGTACGGAGGACCAAGATAACAACAACAAAAGAAGGTCATACTAGGAGGTCATGCATGACTTTGTTATGCTAATAGTAGACAGTAGCTATTAGTTTGCATGATAGCAAGACTCCATTTTTGGTTCCTTACAGATGGAGGATTTTTGTGAGAGTTTAGGTTGTAAACTACTTTGTTCCTTACAGATGTTTTTAGTTATTTTTTTTTACTGAATTTCTAATGCTTTTGAAACTATATAAATTTGGAGTAACGCTTATCAATATGAAGTATGATTAGAGGAAGATCTAAAACTGGACTGTTTTACTTATTTTTCATATGACTTTTCAATGTTGTGCATGATTTTGCCAAACAAAAGTCCCCACACCAAATGTTTTCTTCTCACTTTTCTTTGGTCATGTTTAGTGTGAAATAAGCAATTCTAGTCTCAACCATATTTGCTTTATATTGATAGTAAATTATTGGCTTTGAAACTTTTGCCAGAATAAATTAATATACATGGATATTGGGCTTAGTGTGTGTGCCTTTGATAGTGCAAATTATATTGTTAAGTTCATAGTTTGGAGTTATGGTTGGATTGAAAATTTGGTTGGAATTAGTTGACAAGTTTTCTTTAACATAATACGTGATTAAAGATGAGTTATGCTAGGAAGTGGAGATAGGCATGCTATGATTGTTGGATATGATTTTTTCCATTTAGTGCATATAGTTAATTCAGACCACTTATATAGTAAAATATAATAGTATATGTTAATTATTTCTGTAGTTCTACAACTCTTTGAATGCTAGATATTCAATGAGCGCTAAATTTTTTTTTGTTAAAAGAAAAGTTTAGATGAGTTAGGCACGGGTCCCCTATTAAGGTCAAAGTACAGTCTCAGGGTTAGGAGAATGCTTACAGGAGACTTAATAGATCGCCTATCAAAAAATCCCTCATGACGGCAGCGAAAATCAAACTCGCGTCTTTATAGGATACGACCACGTTTCTTACCATATGTATCAATTCTCATTGGCAAAGCTTGCTAATTGCATAGGCTAAGATGCTGACAATGGTTCTTGTGGAGCCCACCTTAGATATAGTATTGTGTGGGACTTGGGCCCTTGGTTGAGTTTAGTTGGTAGGCTTCCATTTGAACATGTACAAGTACAACACTTGAAAGGAAGCTTGGATACAAAATTTCAGATCAAGTTAACCCCTATACCAGTATAGAAAAATCCATGAAATGAGCAGTAATAAATTGACAAAGGCAAGCATGTTTTAGCAGTTCCAAAGACCCGCAAATTTGACCATGCAAATGGGCTCCAAAACTCAAAAAATTTATATATCAAACAAAACACAGAGGACCATCAATGAAAAATTTCATGATAGGATTATCTCTGTATAAGTACAGAAAAAAGCCCAAAGTTGGCTGTGCAGGCAGAAAAGGCATTAGAACAATACATTTGGTGAGCAACAAATGAATATCCAGGGCAAAACACAAGATTGCATCTTGAAACATAGTTCCTTTAATCTTTGACCCTCTCAAGCATTTTGTCAAACATCATTTGGGCAAATACAAGAATGCATCTTATGTCATTCGAGATAGGAAATCAAACTCCAACTAAAGCAAAAATTATCATATTATATCATTGGCAACTCAACTCAGCAGCCACAACTTACAGGCCAAAGTTTCTTCCCCCAAATAAAGCTAAACAAAAATGCATGATTTTCAACATCTTGAAAGCACTCCATCACATTCAGTCTTCAGCAAAGATGAAGTAAAGAACGATGGAAGAATTACTTGTGTTTGTTTTCTCTTGTTCAAGCTTCCATCTCAATTCTTGCTACTCCTTCGTCTCTCCTTGTGAATCTTGGGTTCCTCTTTTCTTTTCCGCCGAATCTCCTCTCCTCTTCTCCTTCAATTTTCGCCGTTTTCTGTTTTCCTCTTAATCTTCAACATCTCCAAGCATCTTTTTTTTCCAATCTTGATTTAATTTGATTTTCTCACTACTTAAAACAACCCCCTCCACCTCCTCCTTCTTTCTTATGATATATTTTTTTAAACCAAATACTAACTACTAATTAAACAATATGAAATTACAGATTTATTTTTATTATTATATTTTATGTATATATTTTATATTTTAAATTTTTTTTTATTTAATGTCCAGACAAAATATGGTGTTCAAGATAAAAAATCTTTGGATTAAAAAAAAGTAGTTTTTTAAAATATTTAAAGGCAATTATGTAACCACTTCTCCTCAGTCATCAACCAGTTAAGCAAATTTGTGTATAATGATTTTCACATACAAATAATAAGAGTTGCATACAGAATACTAGCAACATTCCTTTTTTTTTTATCCACCCAATTCACCGAAGTTTTATCCTGACTACATTCTGATTTAACCCGCGTCGTGCACCTAGCTATGGTAAGTGCGTCTCTCAACGGAGATTTTCTACATACGCCAAGGCTCGAACTCAAGACCTCGCTTAAATGATACTAAATTATTTATCACTTAGACCAACGTCTGTTAATACTAGCAACATTCAAACATAAGCAAAGGACGTTAAAAAAATTTGTACTTCAGACAAGGGTCCATTGAATCAGAACAAAATTCCTCACATTCTGAGGACTGGGGAAAAGGGTGACAATGACAAAAGCCCAAAGAGGCAGTTTAATCTAAAATATCCAAATGCTATTCTTTCTAGTAGCCAAGTATGAACAGCCATATAATAGATGCCATCTAAACATTGTCATTTTGAGCCTATACTTGGAGGGCTATTCCAAGACGGTGTCTCTAACCATGAAAAGTTTGAGCTATCGTTGGGTTGTATGTTCATGTGAGTGTTTAGATATTTAATAACTTGATCTCGATGGGATTTAGAGTAAAAATCATAGCAATAAAATAATAATTTTTTAGTCCTTAATATAAAATATTTAACTAATTTGATTAGATTAAGAAAATTAATTAATATAATATATTTTTTCTAAAATATCTTAATCATTTTCTTTAACTTTTTCTCTCCCATCCTCTCTTGATTATTGTTAAGAGAGTATCAATATGGATAATTTAAAAAAAATAATAAATATATGAAAAAATATTTATATTTTGATCTAAAATTAACTCTATAATTAGATTATATATTAAAGATTGGAGGAGTATAACAAATTACTAATCAATGATACCACTTATATAGTAAAATATAATAGTATATGTTAATTTCTCTATAGTTCTACAACTCTTTGAATGTAGGCTTGAGTCAATGAGCTTGCTACTAAGATGCTGATAATGGTCAGTGTGGAGCCCACCTTAGATATAGTATTGTGTGGGACGTGGGTCCTTGATTGAGTATAGTTGGTGGGCTTCTATTTTTTTTGTGTAAAAATTTTTGAAAAAAAGTTAGGTTTAGATGGAAGTTTTTTTCTTATTAGATTATAGGGATGGTGGGCTTCTATTTGAACATGTACAAGTATGATACTTGAAAGGAAGCTTGGATAGAAAATTGGGCTTAGGCCACATTTGAGGCTCAAATTATAGGCAATCATTCACAATCCCAATACACCAAATTTTTTTCACAAATTCATAAATCTTGAATATGCGTTCAATCCAAAACGTGGTTGATGTTCACAAGAAGTTGGGGCCACCATAGAAGTTTCCGCCTTGTTTGTTTTCTTTATTTAGAAACAATTTTTTGTTTTTTAAAATAAAAAAGCTTGTGTGGTTGTTAAGTTTTAACTAGAGAAAATCTAAAAAGACTCTGGAAAATAAGAAAACCTAATTTAAGACTGTAAAAATTGCAATTGACAGAGAAGAATGAAGACCTAATATGGAATTTTGTAAATGTTAGGAATAATACGTGAGCGCACCAGATTTTTTCTCACTCTTTCTCTCTCCCTTCCTGCCCTAATTTCATCGCTACAACCCTCAAGTCCTCCGATGACCAAGAAAGATTCCCTTATCATCGATCTTCAGTCTGAGGTTGAATTCCTCAATGCCTCCCTCTCCAAAACTACTAATAAGCTCGTATGAGCCAACGAAGATAAGGTCCCAGCCTCGAACCCATTTGTTCAATAACCCCAATTCAATTCGTTTTTATCTAATTTCTCCCCATTTTTGGTGTAGGAGGGCTTGCTTAGGGAGAACGCTTTGCTTTCTAATACCGTGAGGAGGCTCAGTCGAGATGTCTCCAAGGTGTCCATTTACCGAGCCTTGTTATGAAATTCGATTTCTAAATCTTGATTGTAACTTACAGTTGCCAAATTGGGTGTCATGTTTTTAACCTTAATTAAATTTGCCAAATTGCCAAATCGATCATCGAAGGAAGCTGAATGTTGCAGCGATGAGATTAGGGCAAGAAGGGAGAGAGAAAGGAGTGAGAAAAACTCAGGGGCATTCATATATTTTTCCCAACATTTGCATAATTTCATATTGGGGACTATGTTCAGAAGAGATATCATAATTCTACCCTACTCATATACATTACAATAAAAGAACAAAGTCAATTGAAAGTAGATAAGACAAAAGATAAGAGTCAATCGTCTGACTCTTATGCTAAGGGCTAACAAATAAAAATTGTAATACTATGAAATATTATTTTCATACCTGTTAGAAAATTTATTTGACAAATGTCTTTAGAATTCATTATTTAATAACTCAATTCTTTATACAAACATATTTCTAAAAATGAAAATATCTTTATATGCATAAAGCATTTATGCTTAATTGATTTAAATTAATTATATTATAGAGCATGTGAGTTATGTTATTCCTACAAACTAACCATTGATGGATATACTAAGAAAGAAAACTATTTATCATGTTTTGTAAGAAATATAATTGAAAGGTTTATCTCAAGACTTGAGGCCACAAAGAGAAATAAATTAATTCTTGATGAAGATGAACCGAAGAATATGAAATGAAGAATCTTGAATTTTGGTAGCGAAGAAAAGTTTAACATCAATTCACCTAAATCAAGCTAGTTGTCATAAGGACAAGAAGAAAATATGATGAAATATAATCTTTACCCCTTTACTATGTTTATATGAATTCTAAACCTGGGTAAATAATACTTGTTCCTTGTTGCATCGCTTTAGCATTCAACATTTCAATATTCTTCTAAATATGTTTTCAGTTTGCTAAATAGATTATGAAATGAAATTGTGTATGTTTTCTATACTTGTGCTTTCACATACATAATTTAAATTGTTTCATGATTTTTAATTCATAAGTTTATCTTGATTTACAAAAATACATATCCACGGAAGATAAATTTGAATTTCAACTCCTGTATCAAACATCCTATTTTTACAAAATGCATATAAATGATTTGAATTTTTTTCTGAATCGTGTGGCCATCAATATTGGAGTTTAATACATTTGAATGGAAATTTCAAAAATCTTCCAAATACATTTGCTAGAGTCATCATCTTAATTGTACTATCAAATGCCTGAACTCCTTATCTCCCAATAAGTTAAACGCTTTTCTGTTAAATAATCTACATGAAGTTTAAGCTTATCTATTCATAAAAAGAAATAATCTAGAATATTAAAGCATTATGCTTAAAAGTGTCTACTTGCAGGAATATACTTGTTACTCTGATCATTTGGACTAATGAGTTAATGTGTTTCATTGTTCAAACATCATTTGAAAGATGAGTAAAAGTCTTTGAACCTTCATTATGTTTCTTTAGATGATATCCTATTATATATGACTTTTACTCCTATTAAAAATTCCCAAAACATGTTAACACCATGTGATCTTACAAATATATTCTTCTCCAATCTAACGACCTTTAATATCTTCAATAGATCAAAATTTCAAAGGTCCATAGTTTTGAAAAATCACATTGAAATTGTTCTCTTTAAAAATAAATATTATTATTCAAAATAGACTCCTTTCAAAGAAGGGGAGCTTCAAATTTATACATAAAACTTTAAAAGCTCAACTCTTAGTATACTCATATACATTAATTATCAATTGATTGTGGTTGATTGATTTTGATGATGAGTTATTGTTATATGGTTTTAAATATATAAATTATTCTCTACTTGACTATACTAATGATTCTCCTAGAAAGAAAGAAATTTGAATTCATAACAGGAGAATAAATAAAATTTCTCAATGGGTTACACTAATGCATCAAGTATAAGGATTGATACAAGGGAATGCTGAAGCTACTAAATTGCTTGGAAAAAAAATTAAAAGGATCATCATTCATGCCAATGTAAAAGATGCTCAAACACAATGAGAGATAAAAGCAAAGAACTTCATGGATCAATTCATTCAGTTGCCAAAACAAAATAAGCATTTCTAAACCTCTCTTTATATTGAATATATATGAGCTATTTTGATAATCATATTTTTCATGCTATATGTGTGTATGTGTTTTTGTCAAAATATCCTTTGATACATTACTTTCAAACTAAGATATTGCTATTAAAGTTCATGTTTTAAATATCATATGAATTTGTGAAAGAAATCATGAATTTATCGAGATGTTTTGACATTCAATAAACTATGTCTTTTTAAAAACCTATTCGATAGTCATTTATCAAACATGTCTTCCATAAGAATGAGCTGATTTAAAGATTTTGTGAAGTTTTAAAACTCAATTTATCAAATATCTTATCGATAAAGGTTCTTATCGATAAGCTAATCGATAAATTAATTTATTTTTTGAAGTGTTTTGTGTTGTTTGCATCAATTAATTCTTCAATAAAAACACTTAACCAAATGTTATTCGATAAATTATGTGAAAAAATATTAAAATTTATCAAACAACTTATTGATAAGGCCACTTACCGAAAAGCTATATGATAAATTAACCATTTTTGCTAAACAAATGATGTTTTTGATCGAACAACACTTTGATAAGGTTGTTTATCCAAGAATTCTTTGATAAATCTTGTTTGTTTTACTTAAAAATATTGTTATTTATTAAACAACACTTAAATAAGGAGGCTTGTCGAATATATATTCGATAAATTTCTTAATGTTGTTTGAAGATTTATTGATAAACACTTCAAATAAGACACTTACCAAATATCTTATTAATAAATTATCAGTTATTTAGGAAAATATGACCATTACTATTAAGTTCATCGAATTCCTAAAAAATTTCTCATTATCTCTAAACCCAAAAAAATCATTTATGTTCTATACCTTCTTCTTTGCAATTAAACATCACAAAAACATTTTCCCCAACATTCTAAAAGAAAATTCCCTCTCAGAAACCTCGAATTATCCTCTCGTTGTAACCTCTGTTTTTCATTTGTCTTTCCCATAAATGGCAAGAACCAAAGTACTCAAGGTTGGCTTGGACAAATCTAAAGGTAAATAGGAGGAGAACTCATAAAAGCCTAAGTACAAGCCAAAGGTGAGGAAGGATAAAGGTCCACCTAAGGAGAAAGCTACAATGACATAGTATATCGAGACACAAAGTCTAAAAATTAGGCAAACTGCTTAGTAGGCTTCTAAGAGAATGATATTTCTTCTATCAACTGTGTATGAAGAACATAAGTCTAAGGATACGCACTCAAATGAGATCCTTAATCAAGCTATCAGTGCTACCATCAATATGGGTGCTTCAGCTCAATCTACACTATTTGTTCCGATTGGTTTTGGACAGAGAAGAAGGCAAATACAAAAATAGTTAGAGATAATACTTCTTAAGGTACCTTATAGTCTAATTCATCTACCTCTTTTCCTATCTTCATACCTATTCCTTCTTAAACCCTAGCTTCTCTTGATCTTATTACTGGAGATTTAGATAAGGGAGTAGATAAAAGGAAATTTAAGGCAAAATTCACAAAGAGATATTTATGTCCAGTAGTCTATATGGACCTAGACTATCTGAAGGATAATGACATACTCTACTAGACCTCTCCAACCTAATAAAGTACTATGAAAATTGGTTAGGAATTAACCTGAGTTTTAGTCTAGAGGTAGTGCAAAGATTCTATTGTAACATGAACATAGTTAAAGAGGCCAATGATGATGGAGAATTGATAACCAGTTATCTGATCACTCATTTGAGAGGAAGAGAAATTAAGCTTGATAAGGAGATCATTAACTTCCTACTCAAGACCACTGACCATGAGAAAAGTCCTGAATTATCGTTGAAGAAAGTTTACTAAATTCTCGTGCTCACTAATAGATTAACAGGTGATCTCAAGTTTATGCAAAAGGAAATATGTGATTATTATAGGATAATCCACTACATTTATTCAAGGAGCAAGGTGAACAATCTAGAAGCTTCACCTATCTCAATAAACTCAAGAGGATTATCTACTGCTGGTAAGGATCATTAATGGTGAAAAGATCAACATTGGGGATTTGATATACTCAGAGTTTAGAAACTTCCATTTTGATAAGTCAAGGGTAACCCCAATTCCTTATTCCCAACTGGTATCCTTTTTTTCTTTCAGTGCAATAACATAGCCTATTTGTAAAATAGGAAAAAAGGTAAAAATACCAAAGTTTAGGGCTGAGCAAATCCATCGCATGTGGATATCCTTTCCTTTTCCTGTTGGTAGAAAAAGAGCTCAAAAAGGAAAACAACAAGTTTAGCTAGATGAAGCTCAATCATCTGTAGGCCCATATCAACCTTTAGTGTCTCTATCCTTTGCTCAGGATGCAATCCATTATGTAGTCCAACATGAATTGAAGAATCTAGAAGACAACTTATTAGTACAGGTACAAGAGAGTGTTCAGACCTCAATCCAAGACATAGCAAAGATGATCAATGATTTTGGGCAAGGTAATCATTGAAATGGCCATAAAACATGACTCCACCTCTGTGCTAATTATCATCTTAAAGATCATTGGTTCACAGAGGCAAATGATTGGGGTATTAAGAGATGAGGTTATTGATTTGAATAATAAAGTCACAAGTTCTAATAGTTACTTCTCTATTAAAGACCTTCTAAATACTTCACAGGCCAATGCTCAAACTTTCCAAACTACTACCCCTACTCATATTCATCTCTCTGCACCTTTGGAAACTGACCAAGATGCTCTTTCTGTACCTAATATTCCTCCTTCCACCTAAGAGTCATTAGTTACTGAATCAACTACTCCTTCCACCATAACACAAATTCCTTCTCCCTTTGAGTCTATTCATCACAGCCAACTCCACCACCTTTACCAACTACTAAACAACAAACTACTATATGATTCAATTTTTGATGAATGACAAAAAAGAGGAGAGATGAGATGAACTAAGATAGTAATAGTCTAGTTTTGTCTTATTTACTCCATTGATCTTTGATTAATGAAGTTTCTGTTTGCTTTAATAAAGTTTCTATTTGCTTCTACTTGTTACTGTCACTTTTATTTTGATATACTATATGAATTCTTTAATTCCCTTGACTTTAATTGTCTCAATCTTTATCAATTTTTTAATTGAGTTTTGATATAAAGGATTCTCACGATTGACGTATTGAGGCACCAAAAGCTCGGATAATCTTATAAGATAGTGAAACACTTATAAGAGCTTTAAGGACTGGACATAGGCTAAGTGGTTGGGTTGAACTAATATAAATAGCCAGTGTTCAACTTCTCATTTATTTGCTTCCTTTGTCTTTTTGTAATCAATGATATCCTTATGAACTTTATTTGATTTTATCTTAAAGTTTCTAAAGTCTTCAAAATTTTTAAAATCACTCAATTCACCCCTCTTAGGGGAAATAACCATTCTAACAAATATAACAAAATTATCATCAAACCGCTTAATGTAGAATAATCGTCTTCCTCTATCATCTGGAAGTTATATCATGTTATTGCTTTATGAAATCTCAAATATTGCTGTTTAGAATATTGGTTAAGTCCATAAATAGAACTCTTGAGTTTACAAAACGTGTTGTCCATTCCTTTCTCAATAAAACCTAATAGTTGTTGCATATAGATTTCTTTATTCAGATCACCATTCAAAAATATTGTTTTTCATCTATATGATATAATTCTAGGTGTAAACTATTTACTATTTACATAATAAATCTTATAGAATTGAAGCATACAACAGGTGTGAAGGTATCCTCATAATCTATCCCTTCCTGTTGTGTGTATCCCTTTGCTACTAGTTGAGCCTTTTATTTTTCAATTGAACTGTCCCTTTTTCTCTTAATTTTTAGAACCCACCATTTCTCAATGGATTTATGCCCTTTTGGAAGATTAAATAACTCTTAGACTTTGTTCTTTTTTATTGAGTCAATTTTCTCTTCTATTGCTTTCTTCCACTCCTTCTTAGCGGGACTTGACAAGGCCTCTTGTACATAACATGGTTCATAATCCCCTTCAAGAGTAGCTAGGAGTGAATCTCCTTCTATTTGAAAATGTCACTTAGGAACACTTTCCCCTTCAGATTGATAAACCTAGATGTTTCTATGCTGTCAATTTGTTCTGCACTGTCTCGTGCCTGTTATTCATAAAGAGATATAGTGCGGTTAACAATCCTCTATTAGGAAATTCAGTCTCAATGAATGTAACATCTCTTGATTCTATTTTAGTCATTGTTCTATCTTTATTTTCACCTATGAAAACGTATCATTTGGACTATTTTGAGTACCTTATAAAGATACACTTCTTTCTTCTAGCCTCCCTGATAGGACACAAATTATGTATAGTTTCTATAACAATTTGATGGTTTTATGATAACTTTATGCCTACAATTGTGTTTTTGTGGTAATACATGGTTGTACTTGGCATTATGCTAATTTAAGGGCAAAATGGTGAATTAACTTATTCAAATTGCATATATGTTATTCTTTAGTAACTGGTTGGACTTTTACTATGAGCTTTAATATTGATTTGTAGGTTTTTTGGAGGAGAACCAAGGATTAACATGAGTAGAAAAGAGATCACAAGCCAAACAGAACCAAATCAAGGATAGCAGCCTCTATGCGCTTTAATTGCGACCAAAGTGTCCACAGGTCACAACCTCACTTCTAGAAAGTTTTCCTGTGTTCACAGGTAGTGACCAAAAATAGGATCTAGTCACAATCAAAGAAGAAAATCAATAAAGCTACATATTTTTCATTAGGTTATCCTAGCTTTAAAAGGAGAGGGAAGCAGTAGGAGTTGGGGAGGCTAATTTTCACTAGATATGGCGAAGAAGCAGACTTGAACATTCTCTCAACTCTCTCTCCATAACCTACACACATATTTTCCATCATTCATCTTTTCATCATAATTTTTCTGCTTTCTTTATGGCATGACATCTGAGCAGCGATTGCAGCATAGCAGGAGTCATGAGAGGCTAGATCTTTAGTCTCTTAGTGATGGATCGCATATCTTGAGCTCATGGACTACACTGCACTGGAGAGTTTTCTGTTTTAATCTTACATTTTTCATGTTTTGGAATTCCTAGATCTAGGGTTTTCATTGCATGAGTAAGGATTAAATATCGATAGATTATTTTGAGGTTTGGTTTTGTAATTAGATTTGGATGATTTGAATATTGGTTTTAATATGAATATTTCAGTTTTGATTTCTAGATAATTGGGATTTTATCAACGATTATTACTAAATAATTCGATTGCATGAAATATATGATTATCGATCAAAGATAATTTGAGGGCATTTTCATTATTTGATTTAATTACACGCTAAGTGGTTTTTAACAGCGCATTAATGTTTTTGAATTAGCTTTGATCAAAGGAGTTTAAGGAATATTAATGTTCTAGACTCAATTGATCGATTGAGGTTTTATTTAAGACTTAGTGATTTTAAAATGTCCATATCATATTAAGATCAAGGACATATAGATTTCTATCATCAAGAGTCTTTCTTAACATATTTCTTTTACAATCCACTGAATTTCCATCTTAATAAAAAATACATAAATATTTACTTTATTACACCATTATTTTATTGCATTAAAAATAATCAAACCCCCAAAAACTATACTTTCACTCAGGTTTTCAATGGTTTTGTCATTATTTGTTAGGATTCCAATAAAAAGGGCTCCTTGAGAAGAACAATAGGGTTGTGCCTTATACTATATTAATAGGGTGTAATTATTTTATTTTGATGAATTGAACGACGACAATCCATGTAAGTCAATGGTGCTATTGTCATGGAGCCAAGTGATTGGTTCATTAGTAATTGTTGTTAATTTCATTATTTACCTAAGTCATTTTTTGTTTATTTTTAGTTTTTGTTATTTTTATTGCGTAGCATTCTACATTTTTATTTTATTTCAAGTTTCTGTGAATTTACTCTCTATGAAAGCCAGTGGCGACCAAACCATGGTTTAGTGATGACTTCAAATCTATTTTTAAGAAATTTTCCTCTTTGTATTTGGGTCGTGACCTGAACACCATTGTGTCATGACCAATTGAATTTTTCTACTGTCATACTTCTGTGTTTGATTCTGATTGCTTGCCTAGTTATTCTTGATTGTTCTTGTGTTACATGTGTAGAATGTAACATCCTTACTTTTATACGTCTTAGGGACCATTCAGTAGCATTTAGAATCACTCACAAAATCTTGGAAGTCCATTAGCCAAATCTGGAATTTTACTCTTTCTCAAGTTACTGTTTATATGGTATTTTAGATTACGCAATGAACTTCAAAAAATCATAATTAATTCTAGAAAAATCAAAATGAAGTGGTTCAAAAAACTACGTGAAGATAACATCTTGAAATTTAAGGAAAAAATAATTTTCAGACCAAATGATTAGCCAATTGATAAAGTTTATTCGTTGAAGTTTACTATTCATTTGGTCAAAAACTCTGGAAACAGTTTCTGGTCCCTTATTTTGGAAATATATTTCTCTGGATATACACATCCAAATGAAACGTTCTACCTATGCACTTAAATCTCTGGATGTGTACTACATGATCGTAAAATTTCTTGAAGTAATTACTTCATTTACTAGGTCATACTGAAGCCACAACAAAACTACTTTAGGACCTACATTTTTACCATTTTAGTTTCCTTTGTTCCACTTTCAACAATTATTCTAGCATACATAAATCATCTCTTTTGCCTTTCATGAATTCATATACATCATGGGGTTATAAAATAATTGTTTCATACAATCTCATCAGATAAATAGATACTTTACATGTCTTTGACATACATGGAAAGTACATAGCATATGCTAACATCTTAAATACTTCACTTTTCTTCTTCCATGCTTTAGCTCTTCTCCATGCATACATTATCCATCATGCTTGACCTAAATTGGTTGGTTATGGGAGAGTGAGATTCTAGGGAATCTCAGTAGCAAACATTACCACTTAAATATGCAAGATGGATGCTAATGCATGATATGTAATTTCATTAATTTTCTTTGATTAGTGACATGCCATCATGCTATATACTTTTACATAAAGTGCATGGCCATGGAAACATATTATTCACAATACATTCAACATCATTTATCATGTCACAACATCATTCAAATATCATATACATGTCAACACATAAGCATACTATATCAAGCACATAAAGAGGTAAGTTCACTACCGTGCATTTAAGCTTTCCTCTTGACCTTTAGCCCTTGCTCCCTAGCTTTCCAACCATGAAGCCTTTATGTCCATCACTTCCCAACATCTTCTTGGATGTTTCATGGTCCTAAACACATTCATATTCATCACATAACTCATTAGGACTCATGAACTCCGACCATGTTCAAGACTAACTTTGTTACACTCTTTATTGTCATAACTTTCTCTAATTTTCACTAATCTACTTGGCTCTTGAACCAATTGATGTCTTGACTTTACCCTACACAATTTCATCTTTTGAATCCATTTATGAGCTTAGAATCATGAAATTCCAGCTCCTTCATGGCCTGCTGTACAGAACTGAACATAAGCATACAATTCTTTCAAAAATTCTCATTTTGATTCTAATGCTTCCCATACTTGTTTCTCCACTTTACCCCACACAACTTTTCATTTTAAAACCATTGGAACCATCAAAATCATGAAATTCCAATCACTATTCATGTGAGTGAACAGTAACCGTAAGGAATCTCAAATACTACAACCTTGAGATTTTAATGTTTCCGAGGTTCAAAACCTTTCCAATCCCACACAAAATCATCATACAAACTCAATGGAAGCATTAAATCATTGAAATTAAATTTTCTTCCCTCATGAAAAGTCCATACCGAACAGGGCACACCATGGCAAAGTCAAGAATATCAATTTGATTCAACAACCAACCACTTAACTAGCTTGTTTAAGCTTCAATCATATGGTTCTAACTTTAATTTCTTCTTTCCCCTTTCCTTTAAGGTCTTTGGGCAGCACCACCCCTTAGAGAAAACTCAACTCTTCTCCCATCAAAACCCTAAGTTCAAGCTCCCAAATCAAAGGAAAATAAGCTAGGAGAGATTGTTTACCTTTAATCTCTAGCTTGCTTGAACTTTGGAACCTTGAATCTTCTTTGTCTTGGCTTGAATTTTCATTTTGCAAGATTTTCCCCAAGGGTCCATGAGCTTATGGTTTGGCTGCAGAATGGAGGGGTATTTATAGCCAAAATCCAAGAAAAATCAATGGCCAAGATTGATTTGGTTACTATTTGATGTAAAGGCTCACATTTAATCCTGTGGGACATCATGTGGGACAGCTCAAGGGACACCTAAAGGGGTTATGTGGCGTGCTCACCATGCCAAGAAGCTTCTAGAAAAATTCCAGTCCAATCCAGTATCGATTGGAGTAGTTTCACAATAACCGGACTGTTTTCTATTCTGAATTTTTCTATAATATACCAGGATATGTATTTTGTCCTGGAAATCAATGTCTGGGATTATCATACCCTTGACATGGTTATACTGAGTATTTATCTGCCATCCATTTCTTGAGAAATGACCAAAATATCCTTGGTGTTCTTTCTTACACTATATTGACCCTAAGGGCATAGTCATCATTTTACCCCTCTTTATACTGCCTTAGGGTGTATCTGGGCTCAAATAATCATATTTATACCATGTGACACGTTTTTAGCCTATCTCAGGTTACTAAAATGCCCTTCATGCATCTCTGGTACAATCTGGGCATCCAGGGGTATTTTCATAATTTCACTCTTTTTCTGGACACTAGCCCCTTCTACTGATGGACTGGTACCCTAGGTTTTAGGCCCTTCTTGGCGTCATCAAGGTCCTATATGTGAGGTCATCTAGTCTCATTTCATCTAGGCTCACATACCGATAAGTTCCGTTATCGGATCACAGGTGTTATCAAACTCCCGTCAAAATTTATTAATATATAAATAACTTTTTATACAGAACTTCTTCCGGAGTTCTATCAGATTCATAACATCTGACACTGTAGGGCACACTTTCTGTAATTCCCCCACATATATCTGATATCCATAGAATCTGATAAAAATTCAGATAACTTTTTGACTATTAGATAATTTTCTACTGTTTGGAGCCCTAATAAAATTTTTGTATCATACCAGATTACCCAGCATGACTTCCTCTATTTACTGATGGGATATGGGACTGAAATACTTACAGGCAGTTCTAAGCCTTTTCTGGCTGAATTTTTCCATAATTACATTTATGTCCCTGACTTTTTGCTTAATTACATTTAAGTCCCTAAACTTTTCAAAATTACCACTTTTGGCCCAATATTTATTTCTACTTTAACTTTTGGCCTTTAACCTTTTTCAATTTACGTTTAGGTCATTCTCTTTCTTTAAGACTTATCTAACCTTTATTATTTCGTCTGATCTTTGTCATAATCCTTTCTAAGCCTCTTTCCACTATCAGTACTATACATATAGGGAAAATTTAGGATATGACATAGAAGAACAAACCATTATGCCTTTTGAACTTGAAATTGAGAGACAACTTAGGAAACTAAGGAGGAAATTTAGAGAAGATTCAAGATCAACATAATCTAGTTCATCCTCTAGTACCCTGGGATTAGAAATTGGACTTGATTTAATTTAGAGATTCCATTAGAAATTTCTAATATAGCTGAGATTAATCATAATAGGCATGATGGGCATAATAGACAAGGAGAAAATAAAATACCAATAAATATAGAAGATAATATAAGTGTGAGGGAAATAAATCATTCGCTTGTGAATTATGATCCTTATGGTTTTTATACTGAAGAGGCTAATTTTGAAATTAAAGGAGCTTTGATTGCAGCGTTACCTAAATTTTATGGTTTTGAAGGAGAATATCCACATCGGCACTTACAAACTATGCATATGATCTCCTCCTCAATGAAGCCTCCAATGACTACATTGGATGATGTCTTAAGAAGGTGTTTCCATTTCATTTAGAAGGAAAGGCAAAGGAGTGGTTATATAATCTGCCAACTCATTTCTCAACTCTTACATAGGATCAGTTGAAGTCAACATATTTAGAATAATTCTTCCTGGCCTCTAAGACAACTCAGATAAAAAAGGAAATTACAAACATTCTGCAACATGATGGAAAGTTATTACATGAATATTACACAAGATTTATCAACTTGTTGGCTCGATTCCATACCACAATGGCTCGATATCCACACCATAATATGACAAAGGCTGATCTAGTAGACATTTTCTTTAATGGTTTACTCCCTCACAATCAAGTATCCTTAAATGCAGTAGCAAATAGACCTTTGTAAGATAAGACTCCACAAGCAAGTTAGGAATTATTCTAGAAAATGGCTAATGAAGACCATCAACTAAGGGTCCAAGGAAAATGACCTCATCATCTTCGGGTAATTCAAAATAGATTTGGGCAAAAATAGTAGCTTTAGGCAACCAAATGGAAAAAAGGATGAATTTTATTGAAAGAGAGTTGCATTTCATAAAGCAAGTTCATGCAGTGGGAACCTCACATGTACTAGTTACAAGATATGAGTCCAATGATGCATGCTACAAGTACATATAATAGACATTATGAATAGGGAGTTCATTGTGTTTTTAATTCTGAGTTAAATGTATTGAGTTGATATAGGTAACTTTGTAATTAGTGATATAATTAGAGTAGTAGATGACAAAGATGTAGGGAACTAAGTTGGATTTCTTATTTTTGCATAACTGACTTTTGATTTATTCTCATCTTTAATCAAGTTGAACATAGTTGTGATTAATTAAAGTGATTCTATAACAAAGTACAGTTGTATCTATTTAATTCATATTCTATTATCTCTAATTTGAATGATTCATAATTTCTTTTAATATCTGCGAGTTGTAGCTTTGATTAAGATTTAGCTAGCAAGTTGTTAGCTAACATATTCTAATTCAGCTGATTAACTTCTCATATTTTGTGGATAATGAAGGTAAGGTAATCTTCAAGTGAACACACTTGTCATTCATTTATCCCATCATCATAAACACTTAAAAGCATAAACAATAGCATAGGATTTCATTTCAGTAGTTAGATTAAAACTCATCAAACATCATCTCTTTAACTTGTTAATTTGTGGCTCATTAGATTAGTTAGGAACTTCTACATCCATTTAGGCTCCTCATGAATCGACTTAGATTAGCATCCATTTTACTATTGGTTAGCTTAGTTGTGTTTGATAATTAAAATGACAATTATCAAAATGGCGTCGTTGCTAGAGTGCCTTACTTGTTAAGGTTTCCTAAGAAATCTCCTAGGCCTAAAAAGCATAAAAAATAGATAGGTGTTTTAGTTTTTATGTGAATTCAGTATTTTGTCTTGTGAAGTCGCGACCACTCACCTTTCTAGTTATGATCAAAGAACTTAAAATTGATTTCTGGGTGTCTCTGTGAGCTTTATAGTCACAACCATAAACATATTTGGTCACAACTTTTAATTTGATTTTGCTACTAGTCTCGACCATTGTTCCTTATGGTCGTAACCAAAAAATATTTTTCATCAAAGTTTTTCCTCTATGATTTACAGTCACAACCAAATTGACACTTAGTTGCGACCATATCTCTCTGTGTATGTGAGTCGCGACTGGCATGACATTTGGTCGTGACTTGACTATTTTGTATTGCGATTACTTGATCTCATTTGCTGAAATTGCTGCATTATTGATATATTTGATATCTTGCATCATTATTGAAGTTTAATTTGCATGACCAGAAGCTCTGTATTCTTTTCTCTGGATAGAGAAATCAATAGAACACTTAGGCAAATTAAGAAGGCTAAGATCTTAAATCAAACTAGTGTTACATCTTTTGTTGAGCCTAGTTCTTCTAGTAAATATATTGTATCTGAGACTGATTTTGCATCTGGAGCTATATTAGATAATCATTTTGTCATGGAGCATGTTAATGAAGCCAAAACTAATACTCATAATTGGAATATTCAAAATGAGCAACATGGAGAGCATAACATGAACAATAGAAGAGCACGTAGGAGCATAAGAGAATTGACTTCTTCTAATACAAACTTTGATCTTTTCCGTACTTGTCCTGCTTTAGATGTTAATTTTGAGCTGAAAGATCCTTTATTAAGTAACTTACCAAAATTTTATGGATTGGTAGGTGAAGATCCTTTCAAGCACTTGAAGACTATATAGTAGGTTTGCTCATCCATGAAACTTGTAGGTGTTGACATGAATACTGTGCATAAGAGAATTGTGAATATGATAAGGGAATTTCTTTCAAAACCTTTTTGCCTAAACAGTAGCCACAAAAAAATTTAAATCCTTTGCTTAACCCCTCTGGGAGCTTCATTTTCTTTTAAAAATTCCATCATTTATTAATGAATGTTCTACATGATATTTATACTATAGTAAATGTGAAATTGCATCACTTGTTAGATTTTTGAACTTCAATGCATTCACTGTCTGGTTCAATAGTGAAAGAAAAGAAAAGCAAAAAGAAAAAAAGTACAGAAAAGAGAAAAAGAAATAAAGAAAGAAGAGATAGACCAGAAAAAAAGTGATATTCAACTTGAATAAAGAAAATATTTGGTGATTTGTGATACTTTATGCAATTGCAAGTTCATGTGAAGAAAAACATTATTGAATTAGATTGAAGAATTAAGATTATGTGCAGTATTTCATTAGTCATTGACATGTATTTCTATTCCATCACTTAGCCTTTCTAACATTACAACCTAATAAAGACCCTTCGATTCACAAACCTCATAGCAGTTAGTGGTAGAGATGTAGGATGGTTATAAGCCTATGGGAAACTTAAGCTAGATGGTTGAATGAAATTACCTTGATAAGAGAGTGAGTGAAACACTATACCTTGTGAGAAAATCTCAACCTAGTTACTTACTATGATTTCATTGCATGAGTTAGATTCTTTGATTTATATGAGATTAGTTTGGACTGTTGCTAATTAAACAAAAAATATTTATGACTAAAAGTGCTTATGCTGAATCATTCACCAAATTTGCTGAACATGAGTATTTGAACTTCAATTTTGATCTATAATTCTGCTTGGAATGTAAAAGCTAAATGTGGGGGAGTTGATAAACTCATTTTTGTAGTATTTTTAGTGTGTTTTAAGTGAGTTTTATAATTGATTTTATCCCCATTTACCAGTATAATGAGCAATTAATTAACAAACATAAAATGGAATAAGTGGAAATTAATTGAAGTGATTTTAGTGATTAATTGGATAAATAATATGTTTCTTCTCATTTTCTATTACAGGCCAACGCACTGATAGAATGGATTAAGGAAGAACGACAGCTGTACTAAAGGAGGTGGTGATTTCATATTGCTACATCTAGGAATTAAGGAGCATTCACGTTGGAATATGGCTGAGGACAATAGATTGGACATGTACTGGCTCCAAGAGCTACCAATAGAAGAAGTTGGGCTAACATAATCATATGGAACATGTGTTGCAATAAATTGAATAGGTTTTGGATCCAGATCTAATAACATATTACAAGTGGGAGATCAAGCATGTATTGCAACATAACAAAATTTCACATATCTGGCATTGTTCATGCACACACACCTCATCTGAATAGAATCACTCATTTTAGCAACAGCTCATGCACTCCACACATCATTCACTCTAATTAGCTGGCAGTCACACTATTTACACACCCCTCTTATATATGTCACAGATAGTTTTTAGGAGGAGGGGAGACTAATTATGCTAATTTATCACCATTCCATTCTATTCAGGTCATACCTTCACGTAAACCTTCACTCTCCTTCTCCATCTACAGATCAATTCTCACTCTCTCTCTCTCTTTTCTTTATTTCTATTTTACAACTTTTCTTTGTTCTAGTTAATAGAACTAGAGGAAAGTTTTGCAGTTCATCTTCATCTTGTTCTATAATTTTCATTATGACGTCTACTGTGTTTGCTGTTGTTGCTCAAGTTCAGATGTAATACAAGGCTAAGCTGTTGTGCTTTCTTGGAGATGATGCTAAACCTGAATCCTTAAGCTGAACAGGGAGTTTATTGTGCTTTTAATTGAGAGTTAAATGTATCGAGTTGATGTAGTTAACTCTGTAATTACTGATACAATTAGAGTAGTAGATGACAAGGAAGTAAGGAACTGAGTTGGATTTCTTATTTATACATAATTGACCTTTGATTGATTCTCATCTTTGATCGAGTTGAATATAGTTGTGATTAATTGAAGTGATTCTATAACAGAGTACAGTTGTATCTGTTTAATTCATATTCTGCTATCTCTAAGTTGAATGATTCATAATTTCTTTTAATATCTGCGAGTTGTAGCTTTGATTGAGATTTAGCTAGCGAGTTGTTAGCAAGCATATTCTAATTCAGCTGATGAACTTCTCATATTCTGTGGATAATGAAGGTAAGGTAATCTCCATGGGAACACACTTGTCATTCATTCATCCCATCATCATAAACACTTAAAAGCATAAATAGTAGCATAGGATTTACTTTCAATAGTTAGAATAAAACTCATCAAACACTATTTCTTTACTTGTTAATTTGTGGCTTATTAGATTAATTAGGAACTTCGATATCCATTTAGATTCCTTGTAAATTAACCTAGGTTAGCCTCCATTGTACTATTGGTTAGCTTAGCTTTGTTTGATACCATGAGTTGCTGTATAGAACCGAAGTGAACCCTTAATTTTTCAAAAATTCACATTTTGATTCCAATACTTCCAATACTTGTTCTCCTACTCTATCCCCACACAATTTTCCATTTTAAACTCATTGTAAGAATTAAATTCATGAAATTCTAACATATGAACAGTGATTCATACAGTAGCAGCCAAGAACACAAAACTCTAACTACATGCGTACTTGAATTTCCAAGCTTATACCACTTGATTCTAGCTTGTTTAAGCTTGTCGAAACTATCCATAACATAAAACTCATAGTCTTATCATATGTGGACAGCACTTCTAGTAGCACCACCAAGGGAAATATGTCACAAAACCCCCTTAAAACTATGAGCTAACTTGCTAGATTAAAGTCCAAGAATGTCATATCCTAATTTTCCCTATCTATATAATACTAATAGTGGAAAGAGATTTAGAAAGGATTATGACGAAGATCAGAAGAATGATAAAGGTTAGATGAGTATTGAAGAAAGAGAAAGACCTAAATGCAAAGTAGAAAAGGTTAAAGGCCAAAAGTTAAAGTAAAAACAAAAGTTGGGCCAAGATTGGTAATTTTCAAAAGTTAAGGGACTTAAATGTAAATAAGTAAAAGGTTCAAAGGCAAAATTGTAATTATAGAAAGATCAGCCCGAAAAGGGTTATAACTGCCTAAAAATTTTTCAGTCCCACATTCAATCAGTAAATAGAGGAAGTTACGCTGGTTAGTCTGGTATGATATAGAAATTTTATTAGGGCTCAAGATAGTAGAAAATTATCTAATAGTCTAAAAGATATCTGAATTTTTATCAGATTCCATGGACATCAGATATAAGTGGGGGAATTACAGGAAAGTGTGCCCTATAGTGTCATATGTTATGAATATGACAGAACCCTGGAAGAAGTCCTATATAAAAAGTTATTCCCATAAGAGTGAATTTTGATGGGAGTTTGATAACACCTGTGATCCAATAATGGAACTTATCGGTATATGAGCCTAGATAGAATGAGATAAGATGAACTCATATATAGGCCCATAATGATGCGAAGGAGGGCCCAAAACCCAGGGTACCAGTTCATCAGTAGAAGGGGCTAATGTCCATAAAAGGTGCGAAATTACAAAAATGCCCCTCGATGCCCAGATTGTACTAGAGATAGATGGAGGACATTTTGGTCATCTGGGATAGGCTAAAAATGTGTAACATGGAATAAATATGATTATTTGAGCTAGTATATGCCCTGAGGTAGTACAAAGAGGGGTGAAATGGCAATTATGCCCTTAGGGTCAGTACAGTGTAAGAAAGGACACCAAGGGTATTTTGGTCATTTTCTAAGGGAGGGATGGCAGATAAATCTTTAGTATATCATTTTCAAATGTATAAGAAGGATAGACATTAATTTCCAGGATAAAATACATATCCTGGTATATTATAAAAAATTAGGAATAGAACACAGTCCGGTTGTTATGAAACTGCTCTTATCGGTACCATATTGGACTAGAATTTTTTTAGAAGCTTCCTTACATGGACAGCATGCCACATAACCCTCTTAGGTGTCCCATGATCTGTCCCCCATGATGTCATAATTATTCTTTTCAGAAAAAGTTAAATTCAAGATTAAATGTGAGCCCTTGGATCAAATAGTATACAAATCAATCTTGTCCATCCATTTCAACCCAAATTTCTCTATAAATATCCCCTCATTTCAGACCTTTTTGGAAGCCCTTAGAACCATGGGGAAACTCTTGCAAAATTTTCACTCAACCAAGAAAGAAGCACACAACTTGAAGCAAGAAGCAACGTAATCATCTCTCTTGATCTTGAGTTTTATTCTAGCAAGTTAGCTCTTAGTTTTAAGGGGTTTTTGTGCTCTATTTCCATTATGGTTTCTTCTGGAAGTGCTGTCCATATGGGGTTGGAATATGAGTTTTATGTTATGGATAGTTTAGACAAGCTTAAACAAGCTAGAATCAAGGGGTATAAGCTTGGGAATTCAAGTGTGTTTAGATTTAGGGTTTTATGTTCTTGCTGGTACTGTGTGTGAAACTATTCATATGATGAAATTTCATGGTTTTGATGCTTCCAATGAGTTTAAAATGGAAAATTGTGTGTGGATAAAGTAGGAGAACAAGTATTGACAGCATTGGAATCAAAATGTGAATTTTTGGAAAAGGGGGCATTCACTTCAGTTTGGTACTGAAGCAACTAAAGTGTTTTGATTTTGGAAATCCTAGTTTCATATTTGGATTCTACATGAAAAATTATGTGGAAATGAACCATGAGAATTTATTTTGGAAAGATGGAAGTATGGAACATAAAAGAGAGAAAGAAAGGAAGTTAGTGAAAACCTAGTCTTGAATTTGGTTTCAAGTTGAGTTGTAACTTGACATTATTTTGTAATGGCTAGGTTTTGACATTTGTGAAGGAATAAAATCATCCCAAGAAGGTCTTGACCAAGATAGGTAACAGGTAGCAAGGATACATAACTATAACTCATGTTTGTTTAATTGTTTTGCTTGCTTGTTGATTATGGTATTTGGTTGAGCTTGAGCTTATGCCATCATGTTATGATGAAGTATGAATGATTGCAACTCCTTGCAAGTTATGTCATGACAATATGCATGTTAGAGTTTGCTTATGTACCATTATGAAATAGCTCCCATCTCATGATAACATGTTAAGCATCAAATTATTCATGCATGATATTATAGTTTGTGTAACTTGCTATTGGGATTTCTATGAAATCTCATTCCTTCCACATGCATAACTATGTTTTAGGTTCATCTCAAGGGAAGAGAGTAAATTTTGATGACTAAGTTTATATAATAAGTTACATGACTTACATGACACCATAGGTGATATGCTAGCATGTATGGTGTATGTTTCTGTAACTATATTTTGAAGCTGACACTTTGTGATGATGGTTATAACATCTAAACCAACGAGTTTTAGTCTGAAAATTGGCATGATGAAATTTAAGATACAGAACTTTGAATGAACACTAAGAACGCCTCATTTGGATAAGTATCCGAATTGTTATGATTTTCCAAAGTTGGAAGTAAGATCTGGAATTGAGATAAAACGAGTGCTGAGAGGCAGTGACATTCACGTAATGATTTCATATACCAAATGAATGAGTTTTTCTATTAAATTTTATGAGATTAAATATGACATCTAGAGCTTCAAATACATAGGTAACACAGTTCATTTGGATAAGTAACAAAAGAGAAATGAATTTTTTAAATTAAGGTAAAGAAAATGGAACTTCCAGATTTTACCAGATGAACAGTGATTTTTAACCAATAAACTAATTTCATGTGGATAAGAAAACCTCACTTTCATATTTTCCCTCAAATATTTATGAAAGAGTTTCATTAGAAATTGGAACCACATTATTTTGATTTTTCTACAGTTAATTATGAATTTTCAAAGTAGGGTACATATTCTAGAATTACCAAATGAACAGTATCCAAGAGAAATGCTTTTAGAAATGAATGATTTCAAAGCAAATGATCATGTAATTGGTTCCAATCACTTATAATGGAGTATAATTGAGGTTAAAAGTAAGGATGTGACAAAGAACAAGGGAGATAATTACCTTACTTGTTGCTCCAAGTTGTGTGCTTCTTTCTTGTTCAAATAAAATTTGGCTAGAGGTTCCCTAAGGTACCATTCATGCCAAATCAAGTCTGGTTTGGGGGTTATTTATAGAAAATCTTGGTTGAAAATAAAAGGCCAAGATTAATTTAGTTACTATTTGATCTAATGGTCCAAATTCCACCTTAACTCAAGCTTGCCCTAGAAGACTTAAGTTGACACCATGCATGACATCATTTAGGGCTATGTTTGGCTAGAAAAAGGTAAATAAATTGACAGGAAAAATTCTAGTCCAGTCCAGTACTGATCAAAGCAGTTTTACTAAAATCAAACTGTTTTATGTTCCTAATTTTTATAATATTCTAGAATATGTATTATATCATAGAAACCAGTGTCTAGGTTTCTCCTACAATTTACATTATTAGACTAAGTATTTATCTGCCAACCATCCCTTGAGAAATGACCAAAATACCCTTGCTACTCTTTCTTGCACTATATTAACCTTAAGGGCATAATTATCATTTTACACCTCTTTATACTGCATTAGGGTATATACTAGATCTAATTAATCATCTTTATACTATCTTGGATTTTTTTGCCTATCCAGAATGACCAAAATGCCCTCCATCCATCACTGGTATAATCTGGCCACACAGAGACATTTTCGTGATTTCACACTTTCTTTGGGTTCCTCTGGACTCTGTCCCACTTAACTATCTCACCACTTTATTTGGCCTATTGGGATGCCATTTGGGCCTTAATATTGGTCCATTACCTTTATGGCACAAATCCCAAGAAATCTCGTCCGACCATATTATTGGGTATTTTATTCCACTGTAAAATCCTATAAGAATTCTACAGGATTCCTTTTCTGAATCTATCAATTTTATAAATTCTTATATTAAATATAGGAATTTTTTCATATCTTAATTTTTAGACATAGAAGTCCAGTATGTAGCCTGAAAAAAGTATGCTACTAAGCCATGTGGAGCAAAAGTCCCATAAGCATACATATGATGTTTAGGAACTAAACTGCAAGAAAGTGAAAGATCAGGGACTAAATTGTAAATAGTAAAAGTCCATGGGGCATAATGGTCATTTTTGAAGAAAGAGAAAGGACTAAATTGAAAAGTCTAAAAGGTTTAATGGTGCCAAAAGAAAGTAGACCTAAAGTTTGGGCCATTAAGTGTAATTATAAAAAGTTGAGGGACTAAAGTGTAATTTCTAAAAGTTTCCAAGGGCAAACTTGTAATTATAGAAAGTTCAGCTAGAAAAGGCTTAGAACTGCCCAGAAGTATTTTAGTCCCAAAATTCATTAGTAGAGAGAGAAAAGTATGTTGGTGAATCTAGCATGATACAGAAATTTTATTGAAGTTCCAGATAGCTAATATTTATCTGATAATCTAAAAGTTATTTGAAATTTTTACCAGATCTTATGAACCTTAGATATAAGTGAAAAGTTATAGGAAGGTGTGCCCTATAGCGCCAGATGTCATGCATCTGACATAACCTCAAAAGGAGTTTTATAGAGAAAGTTATTCACGTTTTAGTGAATTTTGATAGGAGTTTGTGAATGCCTACGATCCGATTATGAAAATTAGCATTAAGTTACGACTGAATAAGCTCATATGATGTCACGGAGAGGCTTATGATAACGCCAAGTGAGGCCTAGGCCTGTGATATCAGTTTATCAGTTAAAGAGGTCAGTGCCCATAAATATGCAAAAAAAGTGCGAAATGATGAAAATGCCCTTATGTTATAAAATAATTAAGGAATGAGTGAAGGTTATTTTGGTCATTTGACTAGGGATAGACAGTCAAGGAAGGTTATCTGGATAGTTGACCAGGGTCAGAAAATACTCTAGTAAAGTATGAAGAGACAATAATACCCCTAGAATTATTCAAGGAAATAAAGAGTAACCAAGGGCATTTTGATAATTTGTTAAAAGATGCTTCTTGGGAATCAAGCCACCAGAGTACTTGAGCTTGATTAGAGGATAAGATAGAATTCTAAGGGTCCAAAAATGTGGCACAATGATTATGCTAGGTGTCATATCCCAAATTTTAGGCCTATAAGCCTAGTATGTAGCCTAAAAAAGGTATTGTACCAGGCCCTATTGAGCAGAAGTTCCAGAAGTATACATATGATGTTCAGGGACTAAACTGCAAGTAAGTGAAAGTTTGGGGACTAAATTGTAAATAGTAAAAGTCCATGGGGCCATAATGGTCATTTTGGAAAAGAAAGGGATGTTTCTTAGGAATTGAGCCACCAGAATTCTTGACCTTGATTAGAGGCCAAGATAGCATTCTAAGGGTCCAAAAATGTAGCCCAAGAGGGATATGGGCCCAAGTGATATTAAAATATTAGTTTAGTACTTTTTCAATAAAGTAAAGTTACTCAGTCAAAGATAGAACTGGGGAAGTGATCAGATTAAGCTTTAGAATCATCTGGAACCATAAGGTGGCATAAAAGGTGTTCTCATGGGACCCACAAGGTGCCACATGTAATGAGTTTAGAAAAAGAAGAAAAAGCAAAGGACACGTGGCACAATCTCAGCCGTTTATTCTAGGAAAAGACTTGGAATTCTCTGGAAACGCTGAGTCAGCTGGTGAGGTATCCCAAGGGCCCCACCTTTACGCCACCTAGCATGTGAGGTGTCCCATGGATGATGTCACTTTGATAAGTCATTGAGGATGATGATATCATCATGATGATGCAGGCAAAGCTTCTTGAAGAAGCTAAGCGATATAGGCCATTCATCGCGACTCAATATGGACCATCTATTCCACCTCCATTCAATTTCAATGACTCATCAAAGTGACATCATCCATGGGACACCTCTTATACTAGGTGGTACAATGGTGGGGCCCTTGGGACACCTCACCAGCTGACTTAGCATTTTTAGAGAATTCCAGAGTCTTTTCCTGGAATGAATAGCTGAGATTGTGACACGTGTCCTTAACTTTTTCTCCTTTTTCTAGACTTATGGCATGTGGCACCTTGTGGGTCCTATGAGGACACCTTTCATGCCACCTCATGGTTTTAGATAATTCTAAAGCCTTATCTAATCATTTTTCCCAGTTCTATCTTTGACCAGGTAACTTTACATTATTGAAAAAGTACTAAACTAATATTTTAATGCCACTTAAGCCCACATCCCTCTTAGGCTACGTTTTTGGACCCTTGGAATGCTATCTTGGCCTCTAATCAAGCTCAAGCACTCTGGTGGCTTAATTCCCAAGAAATATCACTTAGCAAATTACCAAAATGCCCCCAGGGACTTTCACTTTTACAATCTAGTCCCTAAAATTTAACTTATTTGCAGTTTAGTCCCTAAATATCATTTGTATACTTCTGGGACTTCTGCTCAATAGGGCCTAGTAGAATACCTTTTTTAGGCTACAAATTGGGCTTCTAGGCCTAAAAATTGGGATATGACATTTCTCCTCCCCTTAAAATAAATTTCATCCTAGAAATTTTAAGGTTAAACCTTTATTCATTCCTTGATGAAGAGTTTCTCTGAGGAAAATGTCCCTTTCTTTTCATAATATTTTCTTAACTTTTCTAGCTCTTCTTCACTTTTCTTATAGCTTTAAGGCCTAGCATATTCTTTCTCATAGAACTGCATTCTATTCTTACTCTATCTTAAACCCTCTTCTTTGAGTCTAGCTAGCCTTTTAATCTCGTTATCCTTATTATGGGATCTATCTACTCATGCTTTTCTATTCTCAAAACATATATAGTTCTCTTCTCTATTCCTAAGGCATATTTCTACAACACTTTTGAATATAAGCACTCAGACTTGAACTTGGACTCCTTCATTGTTTAAGGAAAACTAAGTTCAGTCTGTATATAATATAGGCTATTTGAGGAAAATCATTATAAATAAGTTTTCTGGATGAGTTAATCAACTCGTGAAGCTTCCTTACCTTAACTTCATCTTTAGTAATCATCTTTCTAGAGAGATACTGTACTATTCTCATTTCTTTATGGCTAATTACTTTTCTTAGGCTAGGTCTAACTGTGACCTCAGGATCTAACTGCAATCAACTGTATGCCTCTTTATATCAACTGCGACTTTGAAGCTATTAGGATCTAACTGTAACCCTTGGGCCATGCTAGGATCTAACTGTGACATTCCAGAATCCTCTGTGATTATGTTGTACTGTATCATCATCTCTGAAATATCTCAAACCAATAGACTAAGTTATAAGGTTAACCACTTCCACTTGTTTATAACTCAATCAATAAATTTTAAAATACATTTTGTAGCCCATATTATTTACTAAGACTTTACTTATTTTCTCTCTTACTCAGGAGTTCCTTCTCATATTTCTTACTCTATTGTGGCTTACCAATTATGGTCTAACCACCTGCCATTGCATTCAGTTGCTATAGCCTCATTATAACTTCTCATTTAAATATGTGCTCTAACTGCAAGCCATTTGAACTATGCTCTAACTGCGAGCAATCTATATCAGATCTAACTCTTATCTAAAGAGTAATCTGAACTCATTTGAATCTAGCTCTATCTGAGAGATATCTGTTTTAGGCTCAATCTTATCTAAAGAATAATATGAAAACAATCTCTTTACTGTTATCTTTTACTCTTTCTATATACCATTTCTTTTGATAGAGTTATAACACTACCACCTTCTTGGTACTTGTTGTAACTCTAACAAAAAAAAAATAGCCCTGAGTACTGTATTCATAAGTTTGTAGAAATAATTGAGTAACCCCAATTATATTGTAACAACTGTCCCACTTACTGAGACTGTTTATCATCCTCGGTACCTTCTTATTGCATGTCGTATGGTATGGGAACAACATAACTTTCTCATCATAAACTCTACCCTGCATGTACTGTATAAGGGGAGTATTTGTAGCATACTCTAATATGCTTGTCATCATATAACGACTGCAAGGAGATGCAACTATCCATTATAACTTATGGCAACATAAGCCATATCATCACCATATAAATTTGCTCAACCATCTATCATACGTACACTGCAATTGAACAATTAACTACGTAAACTTTAAACCATTCTTTCCTCTATCACATTATCTGCCAGGTCTCAAACATTCATTTAGAAACCTGAAATAACTACTCATTTAACTTAGGCTACCACATTACCCTCTTACTAGGGTATAGACTCAACCTTTCATTACTTTATCTGACTCTTGCTCATTACTCTTTCTTAAATTAGGGAATCTCTTTATCTTTGAAAATGTGGCTACCTTTCTCTCTTTAGACATCATAAACTTCGTTTTCTTATCTTACATATACTGCTCTGTTGAACTTTTACAGTTACCTGAGAAAAATCCTTTATTTATAATGGAATTCAATCTATGAATTAACTTCTCAAGTGAGGGATCAATCTCCATTTCTATGGAGTACTCCTATATCTCTTTACTATCTCTTAACTTCTTCTATCTATATATCTATCCTAGTTTGTTCTTGATCGGACTGATCATTTTCTTGATCCTGATGAACTTATGTCGTATAGATCTCATTTATCATCTACTACTATTACTTATGTTCTCTAGGGTACTCTACCCTAGATCTTCTAGATTACTGTTCTTTCATGATGTGATCCCTCTGTCTTGGGAATATCAGCTTTCTATCTATTAACCATCTTGTCTCTAACTTTTGATTCTTTTATTCAGGAAACAATAGCTGAACAAATTCTTTCGTAATGTAGATCTACAAGAGGATCTACTTCTAAACATTGTCTTAAACTAATCTTCCATATATCAGTACTTTGTAATATTTGGCTTGATCACACTTTATACCAATCCTCTAGTTGATGAACTTCAACAAGGTTGGTACCTTCATTATCATCATCACTGTGACGTCTGGCCACATAGTGATACCTCAAGCTATTATTGCAGCTTCCCTTAACCATAGACTGGTCAACTTCTATCTCTATCCATAGAGAAAATTGCTCCCCAGATGTTATCCTGCTTATTCTAGCCACATCGTGCTAAAAAACATGAGACCTCAGCGGTACTGGTTGACTAAGACTAGTCTATCGTAGTCATTTCCCTAAAGACTATCTCGTAAAGTTGTAAGGTATGGGGTATTTTTCTATTTATCTGGGCGTCACTGTCTCTTATTTGAATCATTCTCTAAGTAGTGAACACCATCCCTATATCTCATACTAGGAAGGGAACCTCTTTATTTCAAATCTCTAACTTATTTAAGGGGTTAGTCTAACTAAACCAGAGTATCACTGAGCCAGAACCTTCTATTTTATTCCAGAATCTTATGCTCTAAGCTAGAACCCTTTTCTCTTATACTAAAATAAAACATCCTTCTTTTCTTACATCTCAGGGACCAAATGGTAGCATCTAGAACTACTTTTAAGGTCAATGAAGTTAAATTACATAATCTGGAATTTTACTCTATTGACTACTGTTCATTGTGCAAATTTTAGAGAAGTAACCTGGCTTCAAAAAATCATAACTAATTCCATAAAAATTGAAATAAAGTGGTTTAAATTGATACATAAAGCTAACTTAATTATATTTCAGGGAAAAATAATTTATTGACCAAGCCTTAACTAAATCAACATCAGTCAATGCTCAAATTTTACTGTTCATCCAGCATCTTCCCCTGATTCTAGCATTTCTGGTCTCAACTTTGAAAAATCATATCTTCATGTGTAGACATCCAAATAAGACGTTCTATATATCAAATCGAAGCTTGGCATGTATAATATTTACTAAAAAAATATCATAAATTTATTCAATTGTTTACTATTTTTAATTATAGCTTAAATGTCACAGCCTCTCCACGAGCTACTGTTCACAGTGGCCAATTCCAGCAATCAACATTACATACATACATTAATCACATATCAATCATGTAAAATAATTCTTAACTTCTCTTCTGGCATCTTCATCTCCTCCATCTCGAGAAGTCCTGCTATGATTGGATTGATATGGAAGGGGTGTGATTTCTGGGGAAATCTCCACAGCAAATAGAAACCATACAATGTATGCAATTATATGCTTGATGTTACTGTGTGTGCACTTAATGATCATGCTTGCATAATGATAACATACATGCTTCTATGTTCCTCAATTATAACATATGGCCATAGAATAAAAAGAAACAGAGCATTACTTAATCATACATGCTTCAAATGTTGGAAATCGTGCCCTAGGGGCCAATCATTATTTGCATCTTAACATGTAGCAAACAGCACTAAACAATGCATGCATTAATGTGAATACTTGTGCTTGCTTGTGAAAGTGTTAATATTGTCTAATGTGCATGCTTCCATGTTACATATGAAATACAATTGCCCAAAGTAATCATAGGAATAGAGCTTCATACATAAGCAAATGTTCAACACAATTCAATAAAGCCATAGCACATCAAGCATAACATTCAATGCATACAAGTTTAGGATTAGTTCACTACCTAACATGTAGCTTTCCTTCTAGCTCTTAGCCTTTACTATAAGGTTCATTCTTTCCATAGGTTAGAGCCTATACATAGCATAATAATATCTTCATTATTATTCTATCAGCATAGCTCTACTTAACTCATAATTAACTAGGGGTGATATCCTTAATATGACATTCCCCTGTCTTTCTTTCTACCTTTAGCTACCTTTATTAATAGAGATATTTCTCTATTCTAACCACTAAGAGCAATCCTATACTTTATTAGAGCAGGGACTAGATAACTTTCTTACCTCATTGCCCAGTCCCTCGGCTCCTTAGACTGCTCCTGTCTCCACCAGAACTCCTTCATTTCTTTCCTTTCTTTCTTTCCTTCTCTCTTTCTCTCTTTCTCTCTTCTTTCTCTTCCTTTTCTTGTTAGATCCGTGGTGTGCCTTGAAAAGGGAGGGGAGTGGCCTATTTATAGGTGAGAGGAGGTGGAATGAATGGTCCAGATTGATTCACGATGAATGGCTCAGATTGCTTGCTTCTTTAAGAAGCTTTGCCTGCATCATCACGATGACATCACCCTCCCTGATGATTCACCACTCATGACATCATCTAGGACACCTCATGGGTATATGTGGCAAAATGTGGGGCCCTTGGGACACCTCACCAGCTGACTCAGCCTTTCCAGAGAGTTCCAGAGTCTTTTCCCTGAATGGACGGCCAAGATCGTGCCACATGTCCTCTTGCTTTTTCTCCTTTTTCTCTAATCATGCCATGTGTCCTTTGCTTTTCCTCTTTTACTATAATCATGCCATGCGGCGCATTGTGGGCCCCATTTATGTCCTCTCATGATTCCAGATCACTTTACCCAGTTCTATCTTGGACCGGGTCACTTTACTCTATTGAAAAAGCACTAAAACATTATTTTAATGCCTCTTGGGCCCACATTACTCTTGGGCTACGTTTTTGGGCCTTTAAATATCATGTTGGGTTTCTAACCAAGCCCAAGCACTCTGGTGGCTCGGTTCCCAAGGAACATCCTTAGTAAATTATCAAAATGCCTTTACTACCTCTTTAGTACTTATAGGGGCACTATTATCTTTTCATATCTTACTAGAGTATCTCTTAACCATAGTCAACTATCTAGATACCCTTTCTTAACTATCTAACCTTAGTTAAATGATCATAATGCCCTTTGTCTTACTCTAACTTAATGACACAACACAGTGGCATTCCTTCAGTGGCATTTTCGTAATTCTTCATTTTTCTCGGTCTTTATTAGCCCTGGCCCGCATATTTATCTGAAAATATCATTGGGCCTATAAGGTTCCATTTTGCACCCTCTATATGATCTACTATCTTCATGGGCTCAATTCCTGAGAAATTCCCTTGAAACCTATTTATCGGGTCTTTTAATCTACTGTAAATTCTGTAGTAAATTCTACAGAACTCCTTTTTGAGCTCTGTCAGTTTCAAAAATTCTTATATGAATTATAGGAATTTACTGCCATATTTCATCTGATTCTAAGGTCCAGAGAATACTGTATTAATTTTTCTTCTATTCAAAAATTAATATAAATCCTTCAGGACCTCATATCAAAACCCTATGTTGCATCAACTGATCAGCATAATTTTCTCTATTTACTGAGATATCTGCTCAATAGGGTCTGGTAGCATCCCTTTTTCAGGCTATATACTGGACTTCTAAGCCTAAAAATTGGGATATGACAGGAACACTATTCGTGTGGATACCAGTAGAGGAAGCCGACCCGAGTCGTCGACTTCTTGTGATCAAAAAGGGAGCACGAGCCACGGAGAGAAGCTGTGAATGTCATGACCAGAAGCTGTGGAAGTCGCTGAGGAACACTGAGGGTAATGTTTCTTCCCACTTGACTTAAACACATACGGTAGATCCTGGCAATGAATGAAAAATTTTTAAATTAATTTCCGTTGCGTGTCTTCCAATTCCTTACATCACATCATCAAGGTAAGTAAACATCACATAAAACATCCAAGCAACACAAGCATGCAAGTAGATAAGTTTACTACCTGTCATGTAGTCATTCCTTTCTCAGAAGTTTCTTCCTTTTTTCTCTTCCTATCTTTCTCTTTATTTCTCTTCTTCCTCTCTTTCTTCTTGGCTTTCCATGAGAATTAAGTGAGGGTGACGGTTCTATTTATAGTTGAAGGGAGGTGGAATGGATGGTCTAGATCGAATCATAATGAATGGCTCAGATTGCTTAGCTTCCTCAAGAAGCCTTGCTTGCATCATCACGATGACATCATCATCCTCAATGACTCATCAAAGTGATATCATCAATGGGATACCTCACATTCTAGGTGGCACAATGGTGGGGCCCTTGGGACCACCGCCCGCTAACCAGCTAGCGGGACCGCCGTGGCTACCTGCTCGTAGCGCAACATAACTGTAACATATGTTATTTTGTGAATATTTTAGATTTGAAACATCAATTGCCCTACAATTAAATCTGAATTTTGATTCTTGAATGCTTGGGTATGGTGAACAATATGGCTCTAGATTGCAAGTGTTGTAATTTTTTAAATACGGCCTGCGTGTCGTGCCTTCATATATATATACTCTCAATGTACCTTCTCTTCTTATCTCACTCCCCTCGAATGTTAAAAGAGGTTTCTGTATGTAATTTCCCTTTTCTTACTAGAGAGCTCCTGTCATTGGCTTGAGGGGACTTAGGATAGGTGAGCCATATTGTATCACGTTTAAATTATGCATCTTATGATTATATCAGCACATGCATATTACTTGTACGAGATACAAACTGAGAAACATGCATTCTTATAAACTAAATAGTTAAATTAAGCCCTCTAAATGAAATCTTAAGTCATAATGCTGTCAATTTATGAACACTTGTCAAAACCTCGATCGTTCAATTGTGGACCCCACCAAAGTGGGTGCTTTTGAGTTATCTTGGGGAGATAAGCAAGAGTAATGGTGCTACTTTCACATGTTTATTATTGTTTGACTTAATTGAGATTAACAAAACAGTTTTGGGACTCAAGGCATTAGATGGGATTAAAAATATGCCAGATCATATGATGATAGGATCCCATGAACATCTAAGAGTTACATTTGATATAATTGGAAAAGGTGTTACCTACCTAAATAACTTAATTTAAGCGTCCTGCCAAAGCGGACTTAAGTTTGAGCCAAATATGGATCTTAGCCCACTAACTATTGCATTGAGGGTTATTTATTCAGTGGGAGATTGCTAATTAAATTGTAGAATCATGACGACTAGTAATACTGCTACATTATCGCTATGATCTGTCCTTGAGAAAGACAAACTCAATGGGATAAACTTTCTTGACTGGTTTAGGAACTTGAGAATTGTTCTCAAGTAGGAAAGGAAGGCGCATGTCCTATATCAACCCATTCCTAAGGGCCAGCTGCCAATGCTCCTAGAGCTCAGAGAGATACTTACACGAAGCATAATGAAGACTCTGTCGATGTGGGATGCTTAATGCTAGCCACTATGGTTCTGGATCTTCAAAGAGATCTGGAACACATGGAGGCTTATGAGATGATTGTGCATCTCAAGGAAATGTTCTAGTAACAGGCAAGGCAAGAGAGGTATGAGACCACTAAGGCCTTATATTCCTGCAAGATGGCTGAAGGTGGATCAGTCAGTACTCATGTCTTAAAGATGAAGGGGTATATTGATCACCTTGAGAGGCTTCGATTTCCCATGAGCCAGGAGTTAGCTACGGATTTGATCTTGAACTCACTACCAGAAAGTTATGACCAGTTTGTCATGAACAACAACATGAACAACATGGAGAAATCTATTTCTGAACTGTATGGGATGCTTAAAACTGCTGAGCTGAGTCTTAAGAAGAAGCCCAGTAGTGTTCTGATGGTTCAGAAAGGAAAGGGTATGAAAAAGAAAGGCATAGGCAAGGGGAAGGGTCATGACTCACCAGGTAAGACTAAAGAGTCACGCAAGCCCGAAACCAAGCCTGCACTAAAGAAGGCAAAGCCTCCGAAGGAAGGAGTTTGCTTCTTCTGCAATAAACCTGGTCATTGGAAGAAGAATTGCAAACTCTACCTCGAAGATCTAAAAAGGAACAAGAAGGATAGCGGGGCTATCGCTTCAGGTATTTATGTTATAGACATTCATCTTTCTACTTCCATCTCATGGGTATTAGATACTGCGTGTGGTTCTCACATTTGTACAAATGTGCAGGGACTAAAGGACAGTAGGAAGCTGAAAAAGGGCGAGTTTGACCTACGAGTTGGAAACAGAGCAAGGGTTGCTATATTAGCGTAGGCACTTATGAATTAGTTCTGCCTACTGGGCTTTTGTTTGTTTTGAACAATTGCTATTATGTTCCTGCTTTAAGTAGTAACATTATTTCACTTTCTTATTTGGATAAGGAAGGTTTCACTTCCATTGCTAGGAATAGTAAATGTTCTATTTATCGTAATGATATTTTCTATGCTCATGGTGATTTGCATGTTGATCATTACATATTAAATCTAGAACAACCCAATCATGGAAATATCTATAACATAACTGCCAAAAGGGTCAAACCAAATGATTTGAATCCCATATACCTCTGGCATTATCGTCTGGGCCACATAAATGAGAAACGCATTTCCAAACTCCATCAAGATGGATTTCTAAACTCATTTGATTTTGAATCATATGACACTTGCGAGTCTTGCTTATTAAGAAAGATGACAAAGTCACCTTTCACTGGGCACAGTGAGAGGGCCACTGATTTATTGGGCCTCATACATCCAGATATGTGAGGACCGATGAATACAAATGCCAGAGGAGGTTATTCATACTTCATAACATTCATAGATGATTTCAGCAAATATGGGTACATCTATCTGATGAAACATAAATCTGAGTCTTTTGAAAAGTTTAAAATATTTCAAAATGAAGTACAAAACCAGCTTGGCAAAATAATTAAAGCCCTTCGATCTGATCGGGGTGGTGAATATTTTAGCCAAGAGTTTATAGATCATCTTAGGAGTTGTAGGATAGTCTCACAATTGACTCCTCCAAGGACACCACAATGGAATGGCATTTCTGAATGGAGGAATAAAAAACTATTAGATATGGTTCAATCTATGATGAGTCGAACAGATTTTTCGCCCTCTTTTTAGGGCCATGCCCTAGAGACAGCTGCGTTCACACTCAATCATGTTCCATCTAAAGCAATTGAAAAGACTCCGTATGAGATATGGACTGGGAGGACGCCTAGTTTATCTTTCCTTAAGATTTGAGGATGCGAGGTCTATGTTAAGCAACAAGCCTCAGACAAATTAGCGCCCAAATCCTCAAGGTGCCTTTTTGTGGGATATCCTAAGGAAGCCAAGGGATATTACGTCTATAACCCTACTGATAACAAAGTGTTTGTTGTCAGAAATGGTATCTTTCTCGAACGAGAATTTATCTCTAAAAGAGCCAGTGGGAGTAAAGTACACCTCGAAGAAGTTTGAGAGCCAGAAGACACCACAAAACTGTAGATGGAAAATAGAGAAGACTCACAACAAGTTGTTGAGACTCCTCAAGTCACGTAAGGTCCACGGAAATCTAATAGGACAAGACTTCAGCCTCAGAGATATGGATTTCTGATTTCTGACAGTCGTGATGTGTTGCTCATTGAGCATAATGAGCCGACTACCTATCGAGAAGCTATAGCGGGACCAAACTTTGAAAAATGGCTTAATGCCATGAAGTCTGAGATGCAATCCATGTACAACAATAAGGTTTGGACCTTAGTCGACCCGCCTGAAGGTGTGAAAATTGTCAGGTGCAAGTGGGTTTTTAAGGAGAAAACTGACATGGATGGCAATGTAAATGTCTTCAAGGCACGACTGGTTGCAAAAGGATTTACTCATACTCATGGTGTGGACTATGATGAGACCTTTTCCCCAGTTGCAATGGCCAAATCAATCAGAATCCTCTTTGCCATAGCAGCATATTATGACTATGAAATATGGCAGATAGATGTTAAGACAACCTTCCTTAATGGAAAGCTCCTTGAGGATGTGTACATGACATAACCTGAAGGGTTTATGCGTTCCAAGGACTCTGGCAAAGTGTGCAAGCTTCAAAGGTCCATTTATGGACTGAAGCAAGCCTCTCAGAGTCGGAATCATCATTTTGATGAAGTAGTCAAAGAGTTTGGATTTCTTCAAAATATTGATTAACCTTGTGTGTACAAGAAGGTTAGTGGGAGCACAGTTGTGTTTTTGGTACTCTATGTCAATGACATCCTACTTATTGGGAATGACATTCCTACCTTGCAGATTGTCAAGTCTTGGTTAGGAAAGTCTTTCTCGATGAAAGACTTGGGTGAAGCCACCTACATCCTAGGAATCAGAATCTATAGAGATAGATCTAAAAGAGTTATAGGACTCAGTCAGAGTACATACATAGACAAAATACTGCATAGGTTCAATATGGACGAATCAAAGAGGGGTTTCATACCCATGTCTCATGGTATTCACCTCAGCAAAGATCTGTGTCCTAGTACATCTGATCAGTGAGGTCACATGAGTAAAGTTCCATATGTCTCGGCATAGGATCTATCATGTACGCCATGTTATATACTCGACCGGATGTCTCGTTTGCCTTAAGTATGACTAGCGGATATCAACAGGACCCTGGTAAGGGCCATTGGACTGCTGTCAAGAATATCCTCAAGTACTTAAGAAGGACTAAGGACTTATTTTTGGTCTATGGTTGATTGGATGATGAACTCTGTGTAACTGGTTATACAGATGCGAGTTTCCAAACTGACCAAGATGACCAAAAATCGCAGTCTGGATATATATTCCTCCTCAATAATGGAGCAGCAAGCTGGAAGAGCTCTAAGCAGGGTACTGTAGTAGATTCTGCAATGGAAGCTGAGTATATAGCAGTATCAGATGCAGCTAAGGAAGCCGTTTGGATTAGGAAGTTCATCACAGAACTAGGGGTGATACCTACCATCTCAGATCCAATAACTTTGCTCTGTGACAATAGCAGTGCCATTGCACAGGCCAAAGAGCCTAGGTCACATCAAAGGACCAAGCATATACTCAGGCAATTTTATCTCATCAGAGAAATCAACGATAGAGGTGATATAAAAATATGCAAAGTAGCAGGAGAAGATAATGTTGCTGATCCTCTAACAAAGCAGCTTGTGCAGGCAAAGCATGAGCGTCATGTTAGGTCAATGGGAATTAGTCAAATTAATGATTATACCTAGTGCAAGTGGGAGGTTATTGGAAATCGTGCCCTAAGGGCCAATCATTGTCTTATGAATATTATTGATTTATGAATTTATTAATTGTGCTATCATATTATTTGCTTGTTTACTATGATGACCATCCTTGGATAATTCATGATCTTATCCTAAATGTCCCTGGTCGGTCATCTATACAGGAGCACAGATGAAATAATACCAGTATGACTTTGAAGATATATAGAGATATAAATTAGAGTCATAGGCACATGTAAGAGTACAAGGTGTTGGACTGACCCGCTATGAGACAACTGCACGGGTAACGTCATAAGCTTCTCTTATATACAAACCATGTCAATATGCCCTTTGACCTGAGATCATCATGGATTCCTACATGACAAACGCTCAGCTTTGACCTAGTCAAAAGTCACTTTTGACCAAGTGATCATAAAGACTATGTTCGGGCTTAGTGGTTTTTCATGCGGAGGAATGTGAATGGTCAAGATGGAATTTGTCCCTCACATTCGTAGAGAGATATTACTGGGCCCCTCGATGAGTGAATCTGAGAAATGTGTGGCCATACTGTAATGGAAAGGTAGTTCTATTTCTACAGTCAGACTACTCAGGGATCGAGAAAGTAACAGTCAGGAATAGGAGGATGACATTATCCATGCCTCAACCATGACCAAAATATCGCATGACAAAAAGGACATGATATGGTTGTATAAAAGGTTACATCGTTTAACGATCCTCATATGATTTGGGTAGTCATTATATCTTACTAGAGACCGCTTGCGACTTGTGGGCCAGTATAGCAAATGGCCCACTGCCAACTTCATATGGGCCTACAGGGTCACACACAAAATAGCTCAACAAGAGCTTTGATGTCCAGATTCATTGAATCTAAGACATGTCCAGATTCAATGAATGATCCAGGGTAGATGTATATATTTATTTATATTTATATTCGTATATATATAAATTCGTATATATATATATATATTAAATATAAGAGATTTATAAGATTTAATTTATCAGGATAAATTAAATCTCTATCATGTTTTACTTTGAAATTCAAATTAATAGGATATTTCATATAAGAGATATTTACAAGATTTAATTTATAAGGATAAATTAAATATCTATCATGTTTGAATTTGAAATTCAAATTGATAGAATATCTCATATAAGAGATATTTACAAGATTTAATTTATAAGGATAAATTAAATCTCTATCACGTTTGAATTTGAAATTCAAATTGACATGATATCTCAAATTTGATTTATGAGAATAAATCAAATATAGTCCAGTCTTATCTTTATTTTAAATTAAATAAATAGGTAAATTAAATCTGTGGGACGGATTTAATACAAACATTATTTATTTAATTAGTTTCTTATGAAATTATACAATATGTGATATTGTATTAATTTTAGAATTAATATAGATTAATTCCAAAATCCAATTCTGTTGAAAAAAACGCAGAGCATCCTATATATCTGATTTTAGGAGCTACATTTTTTGTACTACACATAACACAAAAGGCCGAAGGGAATCTGCAAAAGGTTTTATAGATAAGAAACTGCTAAAGTAGAAATGGAGAGGACGAATTCTTGAGAGAGCCTTGGAGGGACAAGAGACGTTTGGAACGCTGTTCATGTGGATACCAGTAGAGGAAGCCGACCTGAGGCATCGACTTCTATTGATCAGAAAGAGAGCATGAGCCGTAGAGAGAAGCTGTGGACGTCTTCTTGCGATTGGAAAGAGATCACCAGCCACGGAGAGAAGCTGTGGAAGTTACTGAGAAACATTGAGGGTAATGCTCCTTCCCACTTGACTTAAACACATACGGTAGATCCTGGCAAGGAATGGAAAAAATTTTAAATTAATTTCCGCTGCGTGTCTTCCAATTCCTAACAAGCCTGGTAGCATACCTTTTTCAGACTACAAACTAGGCTTCTAGGCCTAAAAATTGGGATATGGCATGAGATATGAGGATGGTGTTCACTATTTAGAGAATATTTTAGACAAGATACAGTGACACCTAGATAAATAGAACAATAACCCATACCTTACAGTTTTATGACGTAGTCTTCAAGGAAATGACTATGATAGACTAGTCTTAGTCAGCCATTACCACTGAGGTCTCATATTTTTTAGTACGATGTGGCTGGACTAAGCAGGATAATGTATGTGGAGTAGTTTCCTCTATTAATAGAAGCTGACTAGTCTAAGGTCAAGGTAAGCTAGAATAATAGCTCGAGGTATCATTATGTGGCCAGACGTTATAGTGATGATGATAATGAAGGTACTAACCTCGTTAAAGTTCATCAGCTAGAGGATTGGTATAAAGCATGATCAAGCCAAATAGTACAAAGTACTGAGATATAAAAGTTTAGTTTAAGATAATGTTTAGAAGTAGCTCCTCCATGTGAGTATATCTACATTACAAAAAGAATTGGTTCAGCTAGTGTTTCCTGAATAAATGAATCAAAAGTTAGAGACGAGATGATTAATAGAGAGTTGATGTTCCCAAGACAGAGGGACTACATCATGATGAAATAGTAACTTAGTAGACCTAGGGTATAGAACCCTAGAGAACAAAAGTAATAATACTAGATGATGAATGAGATTCAAGTGACTTAAGTTAGTCAGGATCCAGAGATAGACCAAAAAGAACCATAGTCTAGCCCAGAGTAGACTGAGACTAATAGAGAAAAAGAGTTAAGAGATAGTTGAGAGATGCAAAAGTTACTCCATAGAGATGAAGATTATTCTGCTCACCTGTGAAGTTAGTTCATAGATTAATTTCCATTATAAAGAAAGGATTTTTCTCAGGTAGTTGCAAAAGTTCAACAGAGCAGTATATGTAAGATAAGAAAAAGAAGTCTAAAGAGATAAAGGTAGCCACAGTTTCAAAGAAAAAAAGACACCACAATTTAAGAAAGAGTAATGAGTAAGAGTTAGATAAAGTAATGAAGGGTTGAGTCTATACCCTAGTAAGAGGGGAATGTGGCAGTCTAAGTTAAATAAGTAGTTATTTCAGGTTCCTAAATGATTGTTTGGGTCTGGCAGATAATGTGATAGAGGAAAGAATGCTTTAAAGGATTACTTAGTTCATTGTTCAATTGTAGTGCATGTATGATGGATGGTTGAGCAAATTTATGTGATGATGATATGCTTTATGTTGCCATAAGTTATGATGAATAGTTATATCTCCTTGCAGTTGTCAAATGATGACACGTATGTTAGAGTATACTATGAATACTCCCCTCATGCAGTACATGCAGGGTAGAGTTAATGATGAGAAAGCTATGTTGCTCTCATACCATACGACATGCAATAAGAATGTACCCAAGATGATATATAGTCTTAGTAAGTCAGATAGTTATTATAGTATAATTGGGGTTGCTCAGGTATTTCTATAGACTTGTGAATATAGTACTTAGGGCCATTTCTTATGTTAGGGTTATAGCAAGTACCAAGAAGGTGGTAGTATTATAATCCTATCAAAAGAAATAGTATACATAAAGAGCAAAAGATAACAGTAAAGAGATTATTTTCATATTACTCTTCAAATAAGACTTGGGTCTAAAATAGATGGCTCTCAGATAGAGCTAGATTCAAATGAGTTCAGATCACTCTTTAGATAAGAGTTAGATCTGATACAAATTGCTCGCAGTTATAGCACAGTCTAAATGGCTTGTAGTTAGAGCACAGATTAAAATGATAAGTTATGATCAGGCCATAGCAACATAATACAATGGCAGGTGGTTAGACCATAATTGGTAAGCCACAATAAAGTAAGAAATATGAGAAGGAACTCTTGAGTAAGAGAGAAAGTAAGTAAAGTCTTAGTAAATAATATGGGCTACTGAATGTAATTCCTTAAAAACTTTTATTGAGTTATCAACAAGTAGAAGCAGTTAACCTTATAACTTAAGTCTATTGGTTGAGATTTTTTAGAGATGATGATATAGTATAATAGAATCATATAGGATTTTGGAGGATCGCAGTTAGATCCAAGCATGGCTCTAGGGTCACAGTTAGATTCTGAAGAGGCTTACGGTTGATCATACTTAGATCCTGAGGTCGTAGTTAGCCCTAGCCTAAGGAAAGTAATGAGCCATGAAGAAATGAGAATAGTACAATATCTCTCTAGAAAGATGATTACCAAAGACGACGTTAAGGTAAGGAAGCTTCACGAGTTGATTAACTCATCCAGAAAACTTATTTATAATGATTTTCCTTAAATAGCGTATATTATATACAGACTGAACTTAGTTTTCCTTAAACGAAGATGGAGTCCAAGTTCAAGTCTGAGTGCTAATATTCAAAAAGTTTTGTAGAAGTATGCCTGAGGAATAAAGAAGAGAACCCCCTATGTTTTAAGAATATAAAAGTACGAGTAGATAGATTTTACAAATAACGATAAAGAGATTAAAAGGCTAGTCAGACCCAGAAAAGAGGGTCTAAGATAGAGTAAAAGTATAACACAATTCTGTGAGAAAGAACATGCTAGAGCCTAGAGCTATAAGAAATATAACCTAGCCCTGACCTAGTAGAATGTTTAGCTAAAAGCTGCTCAAGCAAGAGTAGCCCAATGATGGGTGACCCCTGGGAAGTAATGAGAAAGGGTGTAAATGCCACAAAAAGTTTGTCATTGATGTACAAAGTTATGTAAGATAGTAATAAAAGTTAAGAAGAGCTAGAAAAGTCAAGAAAATGTTATGAAATAAAAGGGACATTCTCCTCAGAGAAACTCTTCATCAAAGATGGATAGAGATTTAAACTTGAAATTTTGAGAATGAAATTTATTTTAAGGGGAAGAGAAATGTCATATCCTGATTTTTAGGCCTAGAAGCCCAATATGTATCCTGAAAGAGGTAGGCTACTAGGCCCTGTGGAGCAGAAGTCCCACAAGTATACATATGATATTCAGGGACTAAACTGTAAGAAAGATCAGGGACTAAATTGTAAATAGTGAAAGTCCCTAGGGGATTTTGAAGAAAGAGAGGGACTAAACTAAAAAGTCTAAAAGGTTTAATGGTTCCAAAAGAAATTAGACATAAAGTTTGGGTCATTGTGTGTAATTATGAAAAATTAAGGGACTTAATTGAAAAGATGGAAAGTTTCCAGGGGTAAAATTGTAATTATATAAAGTTTAGCCAGAAAAGGCTTAGAACTAGCTGTAAGCATTTCAGTCCTAAAACTCATTAGTAGATAGAGAAAATTATGCTAGTTAATATAGCATAAGACAGGAATTTTATTGAAGTTATAGATAGGTAATATTTATCTTATAGTCTGAAAGGTATCTAAAATTTTTATCAAATCTTATAAACCTCAGATATAAGTGAAAAGTTATAGGAAGATGTTCCCTATAGTACTAGATGCCATGGATCTGATAGAACCCCGAAAGGAGTTATATAGAGAAAGTTATTCACGTTTTAATGAATATTGATGGGAGTTTATGAACACCCGAGATCTAATTATGAAATTTAGCACTAAGCAAGTTATGACTGAATATGATCAGATGATGTCACAGAGAGGCCTATGATGAGTGAAGGGTATTTTAGTCATTTGATTAAGTTTAGATAGTCAAGGAAGGTTATCTGGATAGTTGACCAAGTTCAAAAAATACTTTGGTAAGATTTGAAAAGACAATAATACCCCTATAATTCTTTAAGGAAATAAAGAGTAACTAAGGGTATTTTGGTAATTTGCTAGGGGATATTTCTTGGGAATTGAGCCACCAGGGTGCTTGGGCTTGATTAGAGGCCAAGATAGCATTCCTAGGGTCCAAAAACATGGCCCAATGATTATGTTTGGTTTAAGTGGAATTAAAGTAATAGTTTAATACTTTTCAAAAAGTACAGTTACCCAGTTAAAGATAGAACTAGATTCATCCAGAACCATGAGGTGGCATGAAAGGTGTCCTAATGGGACTTAAAAGGTGACACATGGCATGGGTCTAGGGAAAGAAGAAAATGCTAAGGACATGTGACACAATCTCAGCCGTTCTTTCTAGGACAGACTATAGAATTCTCTAGAAACACTAAGTCAGCTGGTGAGGTATCCCAAGGGCCCCACTATTATGCCACCTAAGCATGTGAGGTGTCCCTTGATGATGTCATTTTTATGAGTCATCTAGGATGATGATGTCATCATGATGATGCAGGCAAGGCTTATTGAGGAAGCTAAGCGATCTGAGCCATTCATCGTGATATGATTTGAGCCATCCATTCCACCTCCCTCCACCTATAAATACCCCAGCCCCTTCCATTCCACTCCATGGAAAGCAAGAGGAAAGTAAGAGAAAGACAGAGAAAAAGAAAGAAAGGAAGAGAAAGAAAGGAAGGAAAAAGGAGGAGTTCTGGCGGAGCTACGAGCAATCCAAGGAGCTTAGGGACTTGGCAAGCTTAGGAATAAGGTAAGTAATTTATTCTAGTCCCTACTCTAATAAATTAGAAGATTGTTCTTATGAAGTTAATAGTTAGAATAGAGAAATATCTCTCTTGATAAGGTTAGTCGTGGATATAAAGAAAGTTATAGGATTGTCAGATTAAGGGTATTACCTCAAGTTAAGCTTGAGATAAGTAGAGCTATACTAGATAGAGTGATAATGAAGATATTATTATGCTATAGATAGGCTTTGACCTATGTAAAGAAGGAACCTCAAAGCAAAGGTTGAGGACTAAGGAATGGCTACATGCTAGGTAGTAAACTTATCCTAAACTTGTATGTATTGAATGTGTTGCGTAGAAGCTTGCTTGATTGTGCTATGGCTTTGTTGAATTGTGTTGCATATTTGCTTATGCATGAAGCTCTATTTATATTATTACTTTGGCCAATTGTATTTCATATGTCACATAGAAGCTTGCACATTAGACAATCATGCACATTTTACAATGTTAACACTTTCACAAGCAAGCACTAGTATTTACATAATGCATGCATTGTTTAGTAATGTTTACTACTGAGATTTCCCCAGAAATCTCATCCCCTTCCATGTAATCCCAATTCCACAGGTTTGTTATTGATGAAAGAGGATTGAAGAAGCATGAAGAGAAGCTAGGGATTGGATAGTATAAATGTTATGTGAAGAACTGGTATATGTAATTTTATTATTTAACCAATGCAAGTAAAGATGATTATGATGTAATTAGAAATAATAAATGGTTGAATAAATGTATGAAATTTTACAAGTAAATAGTAGACATACCAATCTTTGATTTGATATATATAATGTCTCATTTGGATGTCTACATATATATGATTTTTCAAAGTTGGGACCAAAAAATGTTGGAATCAGGGGAAGGAGCTAGATGAACAGTAAATTTTGATTATTGACTGATATTGCCTGGGTCAAGGCATGGACAACAAGTTATTTTTTCCTAAAAGAGCATTAAGTTAGCTTTGTATGGCAATTTGAACCACTTCATTTCAAGTTTTCTAGATTTAATTATGATTTTTTGAAGTCAGGTCACTTCTCTAAAATTTACACAGTGAACAGTAATCGATAGAGTAAAATTCTAGATTGTGTAATTTGACTTCAATTACCTTAAAAGTGGTTCAAGATGCTACCATTTGGTTCCTAAGAAGTAAGAAAGTAAGATTTGAACTAAAGGCTTGGTCATACCTGGATGTACTATACATAAGCTTTTATGTGCTTCATCTAAGATCTTCTCTCTAATCCTATTGCATTTGGAATATATGGTCTTCCTCTAAATCGTAGTAATCTATCCTGGGAGATATCAAAATTTTTAGTTTCCCCTATTTCCAGCTTATTCTTAAAAATTAATGTGAGCTTATCATGCTCTTGAGCTTCTTTTATCTCATCTACAATGAAAGCTTTAATCTACGTTCCGCTATAAGAGTTTTCTGTTGTCTGTATTTGGTATAAAGGACTCCAATCTCTAACATCTTTTATTAGTTCTAACTATTTGATAATTAAACTTGCCACCTACACCACCTTTCTGCTTAAGGTATCAGATACCATATTTGTTTTTTGTCATATTCTAATTTTTCCCTATCCGTATAGTACTGATAGTGGAAAGAGGTTTGGAAAAGATTATGATGAAGATAAGAAGAAATGATAAAGGTTAAATGAGTCCTAAAGAAAGAGAAGGACTAAAACAAAAATTAGAAAATGTTGAAGGCAAAAAGTGAAGGTAGAAATAAAGGTTGGTCCCTTAAGTGTAATTTTCAAAAGTTAAGGGGCTAAAATGCAAATAGCTAAAAGTTCAGGGACCTAAATATAATTATGAAAAAGTTGAGCCAAAACAGGCCAACAATGCCCAGAATTAGATAAGACCCAAATTTTACCAGTAGATAGACAAAATTATTTCGGTCAGTTTAATGCAACACATAATTTTGATTTGAGGTCCCGATTAATTGATATAAATTTATGAAGTCAGAAGAGTTATTACAGTATTTTTTAGACAGCAGAATCAGATGAAACTTTATAGGAAATTCCTATATTTAATGTAAGAATTTATAAAATTGACAGTGTCAAAAAAGGAATCCAGCAGAAGCCTTACGGGATTTTATGGTGAAATAAAACACCCGATAAATAGGATCGGGTGAGATTTATTGGGATTTGGGCCATAAAGGCAATACAGACAATGAGCCCATATCAAGGCCCAAATAGTGCCATCATGATCCCATTAAGGCGACTGGACAGTTATGTGGGCTAGAGTCCAGAGAAATCTAGGAAAAGTGTGAAATTATGAAAACACCCCTGGATGCCCATACGGTACCAGTGTTAGATGGAGGTTATTTTGGTCATTCTGGATAGGCCAAAAACATAGCACATAGTATAGATATAGTTAGTTAGAGCCAATATATGCCTAAGGCAGTATAAAGAGGTGTGAAATGACGATTTTACCCTTACGATTAGTACAATGCAAGAAAGGACACCAAGGGTATTTTGATCATTTCTCAAGGGATGGATGGCAGATAAATATTTAGTATATCATTTTCAATGGTATGAGAAGCCTAGATATTGATTTCTAGGATAGAATATATATCCTGGTATATTATAAAAAATTTAGAACAGAAAATAGTCTGGTTGTTATGAAACTGCTCCGATCGGTACCGGATTGAACTGGAATTTTTCCAGAAGCTTCCTGGCATGGTAAGCATGCCACATATCCCCATGAGGTGTCCCATGAGCTGTCCCACATGATGTCATAATTATTCTTTTATGAAAAAGTAAAATCCAAGATTATATGTGAGCCTTTAGATTAAATAGTAACCAAATCAATCTTGGCCATTCATTTTTCATGGATTTTGGCTATAAATACCCCCTCATTCTGCATCAAAATTGTGTCTTTATGGACCCTTTGGGAAACTCTTGAAAAATGAAAAATCAAGCCAAGACAAAGAAGATGCAAGTTACCAAAGTTCAAGCAAGCTAGAGATTAAAGGGATTGGTTGGTATTCTCCAAAAGAGGCAGCCACATGTCCAAGAGATGTGAGAAGAAAGAAGCAAGATAAAGTAAAAGAAAGTCAAGCCTATAAGGTAAAGCATGATGGATAATGTATGCATGGAGAAGAGCTAAAGCATGGAAGAAGAAAAGTGAAGTATTTAAGATGTTAGCATATGCTATGTACTTTCCATGTATGTCAAAGCCATGTAAAGTATCTATTTATCTGATACGATTGTATGAAACAATTATTGTATAACCCCATGATGTATATGAATTCATGAAAGGCAAAAGAGATGATTTATGTATGCTAGAATAATTGTTGAAAGTGGAGGAAAGGAAACTGAAATGGTAAAAAAGTAGGTCCTAAAGCAGTTTTATTGTGGCTTCAGTTTGACCTAGCAAATGAAGGAATTATTTCACAAAATTCTATGAGCATGTAGTACACATCTATATATTTAATTTCATAGGTAGAAAGTTTCATTTGGATGTGTATATGAAAAGAAATGAATTTCCAAAGTAAGGGACCAGAATCTGTTTCCAGAGTTTTTCACCAAATGAACAGTAAAATTCAACGAATAAACTGTATCAATTGGCTAATCATTTGGTCTGGAAATTATTTTTTCCATAAATTTCAAGATGTTATTATGTAACTTTTTTAACCACCTCATTTTGAGTTTTCTAGAATTAATTATGATTTTTCGAAGTTCATTGCGTAGTTTGGAATACCATATGAACAGTAACCCGAGAAAGAGTAAAATTCCAGATTTGGCTAATGGACTTCCAAGGTCTTGTAAGTGGTTCTAAATGCTACTGAATGGTCCCTAAGATGTATGAAATTAAGGATATTACACTTTTCCTTGATGGTACTTAATCTGAAAATCATAATCCTCAAAAATTCGATCCATCTTCGCTGCCTCATGTTCAATTCCTTTTGATCTTGTAGATACTTCAGGCTTTTGTGGTCACAGTAAAGTTCTATAGTAGCTCCATACAGATAATGTCTCCATATCTTAAGAGCATACACTACCGCTGTAAGTTCTAGATCATGTGTGGGATAGTTTTCTTCATGTGGCTTTAGCTGGCGAGAAGTGTAGGCTACCACTTGACCCTACTACATTAATACACATGCCAACCCCTGCTTGCTAGCATCAGTATATACTACATAAGTCTGAGTTTGGTCTGGAATAATTAGCACAAGAGTCATGGTTAATCTCTATTTTAATTCTTAAAAACTGGCCTCGCACTTCTTATCCCACTTGAACTGCTGGTTTCTTCTTGTTAGCTTGGTTAACGGTAAAGCAATTCGAGAAAAGTCCTTAATAAATCTTCTATAATACCCTGCTAAGCCTAGAAAACTTCTTATCTCTGTTACTATCCTTGGCTATTCTCAGTTCAATACTACTTCAACTTTGCTAGGATCTACAGCTACCCCTTCATGGGATATGACATGATCGAGAAATTTGACTTCTTTAAGCCAAAACTCACATTTACTAAGCTTAGCATAGAGTCATTTTTCTTTAAGAGTACTAAGAACAATTCTGATATGCTCTTCATGCTCTTTTGTAGATTTGGAGTACACTAGAATATCATTAATGAAGACCACAAAAAATTGATCTAGATAAGGCCTAAAGATTCTGTTCAATAATCCATAAAGATTGCAGGTGCATTCGTCAGACCAAAGGGCATTACTAAAAATTCAAAATGACTAGAGTGAGTCCTAAAAGTAGTCTTTGAAATGTCATCTACTTTGATCCTAAGTTGGTGATAACCTGATCTCAGATCAATCTTGGAGAATAAACTTGCTCTGACTAACTGGTCTAACAGATCATCAATATGGGAAGAGGGTACTTATTCTTAACAGTAATCTTATTTAACTCCCTATAGTCAATGCATAGCCTGAGACTACCATCCTTCTTCTTAATGAATAATACTGGAATACCCCACAGAGAAACACTGGGTCAGATGAAACCCTTCTCTAAAAGCTCCTTAATCAGCTTCTTTAATTCAATTATCTCGTTGGGAGCCATATGATATGGCACTTTGGATACTAGTCCAACTATAGGTACAATGTCAATTGTAAACTCTACTTCTCATTATGGGGGTAATCCTTGAATCTCCATTAGAAAAACTTCTGGAAATTCCTTAACTATTGGAATTGTTTCAATCCCTCATTCTACTTCTGTTTGAATAGAAAAGAAAACCATATATCCTTGACATCCTTTTTGTAAATACTTATCTGCTTGAGCCTTTGTTATGAAATTTAGTCTCACTTCTGGATTCACATTTATGGCTTGGGGACAAAGAACTAGAGTTTTGTTCTTACAATCCACCATCACATTATTAGCAGATAACCAGTCCAGTCCAATTATGACATCAACCTCATGGAAAGGCATACATATCAGGTCTAGAGTAGTGCAACAATGCTCATATCGAATGACACTATTTAGGCAAACATCTGATGTAACTACTCTAGCATTTGTAGGGGTTGTCACACATATGGCATAATGCAACTTGCTAATTGTAAGGCCTAACTATTTAACACATTCATAGGAAATAAAGGAAGGACTTGCACCCGAATCAAACATAGCAATCATGTCATATCCCAATTTTTAGGCCTAGAAACCAAGTTTATAGCCTAAAAAAGGCAGGCTACTAGAACCTATTATGCAGGAGTTCCAGAAGTATACAGATGATGTTCAGGGACTAAACTGCAAGAAAGTGAAAAGTCAGGAAACATAGTGAAAGTCCCTCTAGGCATAAAGAAGAAGTAAGAAGTATTTCTGGGAAACTGAGCCACCAGAGTGCTTAGGCTTGGTTAGAAACCCAAGATGACATTTAAAGGCCCAAAAACGTAGGCCCAGTAGTTATGGGAGTTTGAAAGGCATTAAAATAATATTTTAGTGCTTTTCCATAAAGCAAGGTTACACGGTTAAGGATATAATTGGGAAAAGTGATCAATATGACTTTAAACCATGAGGTGGCATGAAAGGTGTCCTCATGGGACCCACAAGGTGCCACATGACATTATTACAAGAAAAGAAGAAAAGTTAATGACACATGTCATGAGATTAGAAAAAGGAGAAAAAGTAAAAATGACACGTGGCACAATCTCGGTCATTCATTCTAGGAAAAGGCTATAGAATTCTCTGGAGAGGCTGAGTCAGCTGGTGAGGTATCCCAAGGGCCCTACCATTTACACCACATACCCCCTGAGGTGTCCCCGGAGGTGTCCTTGGATAATGTCATATTGGTGAGTCATCAAGGAGGATGATGCAAGCGAAGCTTCTTGAGGAAGCTAAGCAATCTGGGCCATTCATCACAATTCGATATGAGCCATCCATTCCACCTTCCTGCACCTATCAATAGTCCATTCCTCCCTCCAAGGAAGCCACGACCAAGAGCAAGAGAAAGAGGAGAAAGAAGAGAGAAAAGAGAAAGAGAGAAAGAAAGGAAGGAAGAGAAAGAAATGAGGAGTTCTGCTAGAGCCAGGAGCAATCTAAGGAGCTTAGGGACTGGGTAGAGTTTAGGAATAAGGTAATTAAGTTGTTCTAGTCCCTACTTTAATAAAGTAGAGGATTGCTCTTAGTGGTTAGAATAGAAAAATATCTCTATTAATAAAGTCAGCTATAGATAGAAAGAAAGTTGGAGGAATGTCAGATTAAGGATATTACCCCAAAGTTGAGCATGAGTTAAGTAGAGTTATACTGGATAATAATAAAGATATTATTATGCTATGTATAGGCTCTGACTTATGAAAAGATGAAACCTTAGAGGCAAGGCTAAGAGCTGGAAGGAAAGGCTACACGCCAGGTAGTAAACTTACCTACTTATATACTTATACTGCTTGGATGTTTTATGTGATGTTTTATTACTTTGATGATATGAATCATGTATGATTAAGTAATGCTCTATTTCTTTTTATGCTATGGACATGTGTTATAATTAAGGGTCATGGAAGCATGTAAGTTATCATTATGCAAGCATGATCATTAAGTACACACATAGTAACATCAAGTATATAGTTGCATACATTGTATGTTTTTTGTTTGCTATTGAGATTTCTCTAGAAATTTTATCCCCTTCCATGTAATCCTAATCCCACATGTTTATGATGAGAAAGGACTGAAGAAGTATAAAGAGAAGTTGGGGATTGGATAGTGCAAATGTTAGGACTAAAATGCTGGAATCAGGGAAAAGCGTAGGATGAACAGTAAACTTCAGATGTTTACTGATGTTGACCTAGTCAAGGTGTGGTCAACAAGTTATTTCTCTCTGAAAGATCATTAAGTTAGCTTCTTGTAGCAGTTTGAGCCACTTCATGTTGGAAATCGTGCCCTAGGGGCCAATCATTGTCTTATGAACATTATTGATTTATGAATTTATTAATTGAGTTATCATATTATTTGCATGTTTACTATGATGACCATCCTTGGATAATTCATGATATTATCCTAAATGTCCCTGGTCGATCATCTATGTGGGAGCACAGATGAAATAAGACCAGTATGACTTTGAAGATGTATAGAGATATAAATCAAAGTCATAAGCACATGTAAGAGTACAGGGTGTTGGACCGACCCGCTATGAGAGAACTGCATGGGTAACGTCATAAGCTTCTCTCATATACAAACCATGTCAATATGCCCTTTGACCTGAGATCATCATGGATTCCTACATGACAAAACGCTCAGCTTTGACCTAGTCAAAAGTCACTTTTGACCGAGTGATCATAAAGACTATGTTCGGGCTTAGTGGTTTTTCATGCGGAGGAATGTGAATGGTCAAGATGGAATTTGTCCCTCACATTCGTGGAGAGATATTACTGGGCCCCTCGATGAGTGAGTCTGAGAAATGTATGGCCATACTGTAATGGAAAGGTAGTTCCATCTCTATAGTCAGACTACTCAGGGATCGAGAAAGTAACGGTCGGGAATAGGAGGATGACATTATCCATGCCTCATCCATGACCAAAATATCGCGTGACAGAAGGGACATGATATGGTTGTATAAAAGGTTACATCGTTTATCGATCCTCATATGATTTGGGTAGTTGTTATGTCTTGCTAGAGACCGCTTGCGACTTGTGGGCTAGTATAGCAAATGGCCCACTGCCAACTTCATATGGGCCTACAGGGTCGCACACAAAATAGCCCAACACGAGCTATGATGTCCAGATTCATTGAATCTGGGACATGTCCAGATTCAATGAAAGATCCAGGTGAATGTATATATATTTATTTATATTTATATTCGTATATATATAAATTCGTATATATATATATATTATATATATGAGATATATGAGATTTAATTTATAAGGATAAATTAAATCCCTATCACGTTTGAATTCGAAATTCAAATTGATAGGATATCTCATATAAGAGATATTTATAAGATTTAATTTATAAGGATAAATTAAATCTCTATCACGTTTGAAATTCGAAATTCAAATTGATAGGATATCTCATATAAGAGATATTTATAAGATTTAATTTATAAGGATAAATTAAATCTCTATCACGTTTGAAATTCGAAATTCAAATTGATAGGATATCTCATATAAGAGATATTTATAAGATTTAATTTATAAGGATAAATTAAATCTCTATCACGTTTGAAATTCGAAATTTAAATTGATAGGATATCTCAAATTTGATTTATGGGAATAAATCAAATATAACTCAGTCTCATCTTTATTTAAAGTTAAATAAATAAGTAATTAAATCTGTGGGACGGATTTAATATTATTTTATTTAATTAGTTTCTTATAAAATTATACAATATATGATATTGTATCAATTCGGAATTAATATAAGATTAACTCCAAAATCCAATTAGGTCAGGTGGAAAAACGCATAGCATCCTCTATATCTGATTGGAGGAGCTACGTTTGAAAATAACATAGAACACAAAAGGCCGAACGGAATCTGCAAAAGGTTTGCAGACAAGAAACTGCCGAAATAGAGACGGAGACTTGTGAAAGCCTTGGAGGGACAGGAGACGCTAGCACGTCGTTCGTGGTTGGAACGCTGTTCGTGTGGATACCAGTAGAGGAAGCCGACCTGAGGCGTCGACTTCTTGTGATCGGAAAGAGATCACCACCCACGTAGAGAAGCTGTGAAATTCGCTGAGCAACACTAAGGGTAAGGATTCTTTCCACTTGACTTAAACACATACGGCAGATCCTGGCAAGGAATGGAAAATTTTTAAAGTTTATTTCCGCTGCGTGTCTTCCAATTCCTTACAGTGGTATCAAAGCCAGGTTGTTTTGTGTTTAAGTTAGGCTTGATTTGTGATTTATATGATAGCGGGACAGCCGCCCGCTAACCGGCTAGCGGGACCGCCGTAGCTACCTGTTCGTAGCGCAACATAACCGTAACATATGTTACTTTGTAAATGTTTTTTTGCCCTTCGATTAGATCTGAATATTGATTCTTGAATGTTTGGGTATGGTGAACAATATGGCTCTAGATTGCAAGTGTTGTAATTTTAAAAATACGGCCTGCGTGTCGTGCCTTCCTCTATATACTCTCAATGTACCTTCTCCTCTCATCTCACTCCCCTCGAATGTTAAAAGAGGTTTCTTTATGTAATTTCTCTTTTCTTACTAGAGAGCTCCTCTCATTGGCTTGAGGGGACTTAGGATAGGTGAGCCATATTGTATCACGTTTGAATTATGCATCTTATGATTAGATCAGCACATGCATATTACTTGTATGAGATACGAACTGAGAAACATGCGTTTTATAAACCAGATAGTTAAATTAGGCCCTCTAAAAGAAATCTTAAGTCATAATGCCGTCAATTTATGAACACTTGTCAAAACCTCGATCGCTCAATTGTGGACTCCACCAAAGTGGGTGCTTTTGAGTTATCTTGGGGAGATAAGCAAAGAGTAATGGTGCTACTCTCATAGGTTCATTATTGTTTGACTTAATTGAGATTAACAAAACGGTTTTGGATCTCAAGGCATTAGATGGGATTAGAACATGCCAGATCATATGATGATAGGATCCCATGAATATCTAAGAGTTACATTTGATGTAATTGGTAAAGGTGTTACCTACCTAAATAACTTAATTTAAGTGTCCTGCCAAAGCGGACTTAAGTTTGAGCCAAATATGGATCTTAGCCCACTAACTATTGCATTGAGGGTTGTTTATTTAGTGGGAGATTACTAATTACATTGCATATTTTAATTGTAGAATCATGACGACTAGTAATACTGCTACATTATCGCTGCGATCTGTCCTTGAGAAGGACAAACTTAATGGGACAAACTTTCTTGACTGGTTTAGGAACTTGAGAATTGTTCTCAAGCAGGAAAGAAAGGCGCATGTCCTAGATCAACCCATTCCTGATGAGCCAGCCGCCAATGCTCCCAGAGCTCAGAGAGATGCTTATATGAAGCATAAGGAAGACTCTGTCGATGTGGGATGCTTGATGCTAGCCACCATGGTTCCGGAGCTCCAAAGAGATCTGGAACACATGGAGGCTTATGAGATGATTGTGCATCTCAAGGAAATGTTCCAGCAACAGGCAAGGCAAGAGAGGTATGAGACCACTAAGGCCTTACATTCCTGCAAGATGGCTGAAGGTGCATCAGTCAGTGCTCATGTCTTAAAGATGAAAGGGTACATTGATCACCTTGAACGGCTTGGATTTCCCATGAGCCAGGAGTTAGCTACAGATTTGATCTTAAACTCACTCCCGGAAAGTTATGACCAGTTTGTTATGAACTACAACATGAACAACATGGAGAAATCTATTTCTGAACTGCATGGGATGCTTAAAACTGCTGAGCCGAGTCTTAAGAAGAAACCCAGTAGTGTTTTGATGGTTCAAAAGGGAAAGGGTACGAAAAAGAAAGGCAAAGGCAAGGGGAAGGGTCATGGCTCATCAGGTAAGACCAAAGAGTCAGGCAAGCCCGAAACCAAGCCTGCACCAAAGAAGGCAAAGCCTCCGAAGGAAGGAGTCTGCTTCTTCTGCAATGAACCGGGTCATTGGAAGAGGAATTGCAAACTCTACCTCGAAGATCTGAAAAAGAACAAGAAGGATAGCGGGGCTATCGCTTCAGGTATTTATGTTATAGACATTCATCTTTCTACTTCCACCTCATGGGTATTAGATACTGCATGTGGTTCTCACATTTGTACGAATGTGCAGGGACTAAAGGACAGTAGGAAGCTGAAAAGGGGTGAAGTTGACCTACGAGTTGGAAACAGAGCAAGGGTTGCTGCGTTAGCTGTAGGCACTTATGAATTAGTTCTGCCCACTGGGCTTTTGTTAGTTTTGAACAATTGCTATTATGTTCCTGCTTTAAGTAGTAACATTGTTTCACTTTCTTATTTGGATAAGGAAGGTTTCACTTCCATTGCTGGGAATAGTAGATGTTCTATTTATCGTAATGATGTTTTATATGCTCATGGTGATTTGCATGTTGATCATTACATATTAAATTTGGAACAACCCAATCATGGAAATATCTATAACGTAACCGCCAAAAGGGTCAAACCAAACGATTTGAATCCCACATACCTCTGGCACTGTCGTCTGGGCCACATAAATGAGAAACGCATTTCCAAACTCCATCAAGATGGATTTCTAAACTCATTTGATTTTGAATCATATGACACTTGCGAGTCTTGCTTGTTAGGAAAGATGACAAAGTCACCTTTCACTGGGCACAGTGAGAGGGCCACTGATTTATTGGGCCTCATACATACAGATGTGTGTGGACCGATGAACACAAATGCCAGAGGAGGTTATTCGTACTTTATAACATTCATAGATGATTTCAGCAGATATGGGTACATCTATCTAATGAAACATAAATCTGAATCTTTTGAAAAGTTCAAGATATTTCAAAATGAAGTACAAAACCAGCTTGGCAAAACAATTAAAGCCCTTCGATCTGATCGGGGTGGTGAATATTTGAGCCAAGAGTTCATAGATCATCTTAGGAATTGTGGGACACTCTCACAATTGACTCCTCCAGGGACACCACAATGGAATGGCGTTTCTGAACGGAGAAATCGAACACTATTAGATATGGTTCGATCCATGATGAGTCGAACAGATCTTCCGCCCTCCTTTTGGGGCTATGCCCTAGAGACAGCTGCGTTCACACTCAATCGTGTTCCATCTAAGGCAATCGAAAAGACTCCGTATGAGATATGGACTGGGAGGACGCCTAGTTTGTCTTTCCTCAAGATTTGGGGATGCGAGGTCTATGTTAAGCAACAAGCCTCAGACAAATTAGCGCCCAAATCCTCAAAATGCCTTTTTGTGGGATATCCTAAGGAAACCAAGGGATATTACGTCTACAACCCTGCTGATAACAAAGTGTTTGTTGTCAGAAATGGTATCTTTCTTGAACGAGAATTTATCTCTAAAAGAACCAGTGGGAGTAAGGTACAACTCGAAGAAGTTCGAGAGCTACAAGACACCACAGAACTGCAGATGGAAAATAGAGAAGACTCACAACAAGTTGTTGAGACTCCTCAAGTCACGCAAGGTCCACGAAAGTCTAATAGGACACGACTTCAGCCTCAGAGATATGGATTTCTGATTTCTGATAGTCGTGATGTGTTGCTCATTGAGCATAATGAGCCGACTACCTATCGAGAAGCTATAGTGGGACCAAACTCCGAAAAATGGCTTAGTGCCATGAAGTCTGAGATGCAATCCATGTACGACAATAAGGTTTGGACCTTAGTCGACCCGCCTGAAGGTGTAAAAACCGTCGGGTGCAAGTGGGTTTTCAAAGAGAAAACTGACATGGATGGCAATGTAAATGTCTTCAAGGCACGACTGGTTGCAAAAGGTTTTACTCAAACTCATGGTGTGGACTATGATGAGACCTTTTCCCCAGTAGCAATGGCCAAATCAATCAGAATCCTCTTTGCTATTGCAGCATATTATGACTATGAAATATGGCAGATGGACGTCAAGACAGCCTTCCTTAATGGAAAGCTCCTTGAGGATGTGTACATGACACAACCTGAAGGGTTTGTGCGTTCCGAGGACTCTGGTAAAGTGTGCAAGCTTCAAAAGTCCATTTATGGACTAAAGCAAGCCTCTCGGAGTTGGAATCATCGTTTTGATGAAGTAATCAAAGAGTTTGGATTTCTTCAAAACATTGATGAACCTTGTGTGTACAAGAAGGTTAGTGGGAGCACAGTTGTGTTTTTGGTACTCTATGTCGATGACATCCTACTTATTGGGAATGACATTCCTACCTTGCAGATTGTCAAGTCTTGGTTAGGAAAGTCTTTCTCGATGAAAGACTTGGGTGAAGCCACCTACATCCTAGGAATCAGGATCTATAGAGATAGATCTAAAAGACTTCTAGGACTCAGTCAGAGTACATACATAGACAAAATACTGCATAGGTTCAGTATGCACGAATCAAAGAGGGGTTTCATACCCATGTCTCATGGTACTCACCTCAGCAAAGATCTGTGTCCTAGTACATCTGATCAGCGAAGTCGCATGAGTAAGGTTCCATATGCCTCGGCCATAGGATCTATCATGTACGCCATGTTATGTACTCGACCGGATGTCTCGTTTGCCTTAAGTATGACTAGCAGATACCAACAGGACCCTGGTGAGGGCCATTGGACTGCTGTCAAGAATATCCTTAAGTACTTAAGAAGGACTAAGGACTTATTCTTGGTCTATGGTGGATTGGATGATGAGCTCTGTGTAACTGGTTACACAGATGCGAGTTTCCAAACTGACCAGGACGACCAAAAATCACAGTCTGGATACATATTCCTCCTCAATAATGGAGCAGTAAGCTGGAAGAGCTCTAAGCAGGGCACTGTAGCAGATTCTGCAACGGAAGCTGAGTATATAGCAGCATCTGATGCAGCTAAGGAAGCCGTTTGGATCAGGAAGTTCATCACAGAACTAGGAGTGATACCTACCATCTCAGATCCAATAACTTTGCTCTGTGACAATAGCGGTGCTATTGCACAGGCCAAAGAGCCTAGGTCACATCAAAGGACCAAGCATATACTCAGGCGATTTCATCTCATCAGAGAAATCAACGATAGAGGTGATATAAAAATATGCAAAGTAGCAGGAGAAGATAATGTTGCTGATCCTCTAACAAAGCCGCTTGTGCAGGCAAAGCATGAGCGTCATGTTAGGTCAATGGGAATTAGTCAAATTAATGATTGTACCTAGTGCAAGTGGGAGGTTGTTGGAAATCGTGCCCTAGGGGCCAATCATTGTCTTATGAACATTATTGATTTATGAATTTATTAATTGAGTTATCATATTATTTGCATGTTTACTATGATGACCATCCTTGGATAATTCATGATATTATCCTAAATGTCCCTGGTCGATCATCTATGTGGGAGCACAGATGAAATAAGACCAGTATGACTTTGAAGATGTATAGAGATATAAATCAAAGTCATAAGCACATGTAAGAGTACAGGGTGTTGGACCGACCCGCTATGAGAGAACTGCATGGGTAACGTCATAAGCTTCTCTCATATACAAACCATGTCAATATGCCCTTTGACCTGAGATCATCATGGATTCCTACATGACAAAACGCTCAGCTTTGACCTAGTCAAAAGTCACTTTTGACCGAGTGATCATAAAGACTATGTTCGGGCTTAGTGGTTTTTCATGCGGAGGAATGTGAATGGTCAAGATGGAATTTGTCCCTCACATTCGTGGAGAGATATTACTGGGCCCCTCGATGAGTGAGTCTGAGAAATGTATGGCCATACTGTAATGGAAAGGTAGTTCCATCTCTATAGTCAGACTACTCAGGGATCGAGAAAGTAACGGTCGGGAATAGGAGGATGACATTATCCATGCCTCATCCATGACCAAAATATCGCGTGACAGAAGGGACATGATATGGTTGTATAAAAGGTTACATCGTTTATCGATCCTCATATGATTTGGGTAGTTGTTATGTCTTGCTAGAGACCGCTTGCGACTTGTGGGCTAGTATAGCAAATGGCCCACTGCCAACTTCATATGGGCCTACAGGGTCGCACACAAAATAGCCCAACACGAGCTATGATGTCCAGATTCATTGAATCTGGGACATGTCCAGATTCAATGAAAGATCCAGGTGAATGTATATATATTTATTTATATTTATATTCGTATATATATAAATTCGTATATATATATATATTATATATATGAGATATATGAGATTTAATTTATAAGGATAAATTAAATCCCTATCACGTTTGAATTCGAAATTCAAATTGATAGGATATCTCATATAAGAGATATTTATAAGATTTAATTTATAAGGATAAATTAAATCTCTATCACGTTTGAAATTCGAAATTCAAATTGATAGGATATCTCATATAAGAGATATTTATAAGATTTAATTTATAAGGATAAATTAAATCTCTATCACGTTTGAAATTCGAAATTCAAATTGATAGGATATCTCATATAAGAGATATTTATAAGATTTAATTTATAAGGATAAATTAAATCTCTATCACGTTTGAAATTCGAAATTTAAATTGATAGGATATCTCAAATTTGATTTATGGGAATAAATCAAATATAACTCAGTCTCATCTTTATTTAAAGTTAAATAAATAAGTAATTAAATCTGTGGGACGGATTTAATATTATTTTATTTAATTAGTTTCTTATAAAATTATACAATATATGATATTGTATCAATTCGGAATTAATATAAGATTAACTCCAAAATCCAATTAGGTCAGGTGGAAAAACGCATAGCATCCTCTATATCTGATTGGAGGAGCTACGTTTGAAAATAACATAGAACACAAAAGGCCGAACGGAATCTGCAAAAGGTTTGCAGACAAGAAACTGCCGAAATAGAGACGGAGACTTGTGAAAGCCTTGGAGGGACAGGAGACGCTAGCACGTCGTTCGTGGTTGGAACGCTGTTCGTGTGGATACCAGTAGAGGAAGCCGACCTGAGGCGTCGACTTCTTGTGATCGGAAAGAGATCACCACCCACGTAGAGAAGCTGTGAAATTCGCTGAGCAACACTAAGGGTAAGGATTCTTTCCACTTGACTTAAACACATACGGCAGATCCTGGCAAGGAATGGAAAATTTTTAAAGTTTATTTCCGCTGCGTGTCTTCCAATTCCTTACAGACGACTAGTAATACTGCTACATTATCGCTGCGATCTGTCCTTGAGAAGGACAAACTCAATGGGACAAACTTTCTTGACTGGTTTAGGAACTTGAGAATTGTTCTCAAGCAGGAAAGAAAGGCGCATGTCCTAGATCAACCCATTCCTGAGGAGCCAGCCGCCAATGCTCCCAGAGCTCAGAGAGATGCTTATATGAAGCATAAGGAAGACTCTGTCGATGTGGGATGCTTGATGCTAGCCACCATGGTTCCGGAGCTCCAAAGAGATCTGGAACACATGGAGGCTTATGAGATGATTGTGCATCTCAAGGAAATGTTCCAGCAACAGGCAAGGCAAGAGAGGTATGAGACCACTAAGGCCTTACATTCCTGCAAGATGGCTGAAGGTGCATCAGTCAGTGCTCATGTCTTAAAGATGAAAGGGTACATTGATCACCTTGAACGGCTTGGATTTCCCATGAGCCAGGAGTTAGCTACAGATTTGATCTTAAACTCACTCCCGGAAAGTTATGACCAGTTTGTTATGAACTACAACATGAACAACATGGAGAAATCTATTTCTGAACTGCATGGGATGCTTAAAACTGCTGAGCCGAGTCTTAAGAAGAAACCCAGTAGTGTTTTGATGGTTCAGAAAGGAAAGGGTACGAAAAAGAAAGGCAAAGGCAAGGGGAAGGGTCATGGCTCATCAGGTAAGACCAAAGAGTCAGGCAAGCCCGAAACCAAGCCTACACCAAAGAAGGCAAAGCCTCCGAAGGAAGGAGTCTGCTTCTTCTGCAATGAACCGGGTCATTGGAAGAGGAATTGCAAACTCTACCTCGAAGATCTGAAAAAGAACAAGAAGGATAGCGGGGCTATCGCTTCAGGTATTTATGTTATAGACATTCATCTTTCTACTTCCACCTCATGGGTATTAGATACTGCATGTGGTTCTCACATTTGTACGAATGTGCAGGGACTAAAGGACAGTAGGAAGCTGAAAAGGGGTGAAGTTGACCTACGAGTTGGAAACAGAGCAAGGGTTGCTGCGTTAGCTGTAGGCACTTATGAATTAGTTCTGCCCACTGGGCTTTTGTTAGTTTTGAACAATTGCTATTATGTTCCTGCTTTAAGTAGTAACATTGTTTCACTTTCTTATTTGGATAAGGAAGGTTTCACTTCCATTGCTGGGAATAGTAGATGTTCTATTTATCGTAATGATGTTTTCTATGCTCATGGTGATTTGCATGTTGATCATTACATATTAAATTTGGAACAACCCAATCATGGAAATATCTATAACATAACCGCCAAAAGGGTCAAACCAAACGATTTGAATCCCACATACCTCTGGCACTGTCGTCTGGGCCACATAAATGAGAAACGCATTTCCAAACTCCATCAAGATGGATTTCTAAACTCATTTGATTTTGAATCATATGACACTTGCGAGTCTTGCTTGTTAGGAAAGATGACAAAGTCACCTTTCACTGGGCACAGTGAGAGGGCCACTGATTTATTGGGCCTCATACATACAGATGTGTGTGGACCGATGAACACAAATGCCAGAGGAGGTTATTCGTACTTCATAACATTCATAGATGATTTCAGCAGATATGGGTACATCTATCTAATGAAACATAAATCTGAATCTTTTGAAAAGTTCAAGATATTTCAAAATGAAGTACAAAACCAGCTTGGCAAAACAATTAAAGCCCTTCGATCTGATCGGGGTGGTGAATATTTGAGCCAAGAGTTCATAGATCATCTTAGGAATTGTGGGACACTCTCACAATTGACTCCTCCAGGGACACCACAATGGAATGGCGTTTCTGAACGGAGAAATCGAACACTATTAGATATGGTTCGATCCATGATGAGTCGAACAGATCTTCCACCCTCCTTTTGGGGCTATGCCCTAGAAACAGCTGCGTTCACACTAAATCGTGTTCCATCTAAGGCAATCGAAAAGACTCCGTATGAGATATGGACTGGGAGGACGCCTAGTTTATCTTTCCTCAAGATTTGGGGATGCGAGGTCTATGTTAAGCAACAAGCCTCAGACAAATTAGCGCCCAAATCCTCAAAATGCCTTTTTGTGGGATATCCTAAGGAAACCAAGGGATATTACGTCTACAACCCTGCTGATAACAAAGTGTTTGTTGTCAGAAATGGTACCTTTCTTGAACGAGAATTTATCTCTAAAAGAACCAGTGGGAGTAAGGTACAACTCGAAGAAGTTCGAGAGCTACAAGACACCACAGAACTGCAGATGGAAAATAGAGAAGACTCACAACAAGTTGTTGAGACTCCTCAAGTCACGCAAGGTCCACGAAAGTCTAATAGGACACGACTTCAGCCTCAGAGATATGGATTTCTGATTTCTGATAGTCGTGATGTGTTGCTCATTGAGCATAATGAGCCGACTACCTATCGAGAAGCTATAGTGGGACCAAACTCCGAAAAATGGCTTAGTGCCATGAAGTCTGAGATGCAATCCATGTACGACAATCAGGTTTGGACCTTAGTCGACCCGCCTGAAGGTGTAAAAACCGTCGGGTGCAAGTGGGTTTTCAAAGAGAAAACTGACATGGATGGCAATGTAAATGTCTTCAAGGCACGACTGGTTGCAAAAGGTTTTACTCAAACTCATGGTGTGGACTATGATGAGACCTTTTCCCCAGTAGCAATGGCCAAATCAATCAGAATCCTCTTTGCTATTGCAGCATATTATGACTATGAAATATGGCAGATGGACGTCAAGACAGCCTTCCTTAATGGAAAGCTCCTTGAGGACGTGTACATGACACAACCTGAAGGGTTTGAGCGTTCCGAGGACTCTGGTAAAGTGTGCAAGCTTCAAAGGTCCATTTATGGACTAAAGCAAGCCTCTCGGAGTTGGAATCATCGTTTTGATGAAGTAATCAAAGAGTTTGGATTTCTTCAAAACATTGATGAACCTTGTGTGTACAAGAAGGTTAGTGGGAGCACAGTTGTGTTTTTAGTACTCTATGTCGATGACATCCTACTTATTGGGAATGACATTCCTACCTTGCAGATTGTCAAGTCTTGGTTAGGAAAGTCTTTCTCGATGAAAGACTTGGGTGAAGCCACCTACATCCTAGGAATCAGGATCTATAGAGATAGATCTAAAAGACTTCTAGGACTCAGTCAGAGTACATACATAGACAAAATACTGCATAGGTTCAGTATGCACGAATCAAAGAGGGGTTTCATACCCATGTCTCATGGTACTCACCTCAGCAAAGATCTGTGTCCTAGTACATCTGATCAGCGAGGTCGCATGAGTAAGGTTCCATATGCCTCGGCCATAGGATCTATCATGTACGCCATGTTATGTACTCGACCGGATGTCTCGTTTGCCTTAAGTATGACTAGCAGATACCAACAGGACCCTGGTGAGGGCCATTGGACTGCTGTCAAGAATATCCTTAAGTACTTAAGAAGGACTAAGGACTTATTCTTGGTCTATGGTGGATTGGATGATGAGCTCTGTGTAACTGGTTACACAGATGCGAGTTTCCAAACTGATCAGGACGACCAAAAATCGCAGTCTGGATACATATTCCTCCTCAATAATGGAGCAGTAAGCTGGAAGAGCTCTAAGCAGGGCACTGTAGCAGATTCTGCAACGGAAGCTGAGTATATAGCAGCATCTGATGCAGCTAAGGAAGCCGTTTGGATCAGGAAGTTCATCACAGAACTAGGGGTGATACCTACCATCTCAGATCCAATAACTTTGCTCTGTGACAATAGCGGTGCTATTGCACAGGCCAAAGAGCCTAGGTCACATCAAAGGACCAAGCATATACTCAGGCGATTTCATCTCATCAGAGAAATCAACGATAGAGGTGATATAAAAATATGCAAAGTAGCAGGAGAAGATAATGTTGCTGATCCTCTAACAAAGCCGCTTGTGCAGGCAAAGCATGAGCGTCATGTTAGGTCAATGGGAATTAGTCAAATTAATGATTGTACCTAGTGCAAGTGGGAGGTTGTTGGAAATCGTGCCCTAGGGGCCAATCATTGTCTTATGAACATTATTGATTTATGAATTTATTAATTGAGTTATCATATTATTTGCATGTTTACTATGATGACCATCCTTGGATAATTCATGATATTATCCTAAATGTCCCTGGTCGATCATCTATGTGGGAGCACAGATGAAATAAGACCAGTATGACTTTGAAGATGTATAGAGATATAAATCAAAGTCATAAGCACATGTAAGAGTACAGGGTGTTGGACCGACCCGCTATGAGAGAACTGCATGGGTAACGTCATAAGCTTCTCTCATATACAAACCATGTCAATATGCCCTTTGACCTGAGATCATCATGGATTCCTACATGACAAAACGCTCAGCTTTGACCTAGTCAAAAGTCACTTTTGACCGAGTGATCATAAAGACTATGTTTGGGCTTAGTGGTTTTTCATGCGGAGGAATGTGAATGGTCAAGATGGAATTTGTCCCTCACATTCGTGGAGAGATATTACTGGGCCCCTCGATGAGTTAGTCTGAGAAATGTATGGCCATACTGTAATGGAAAGGTAGTTCCATTTCTATAGTCAGACTACTCAGGGATCGAGAAAGTAACGGTCGGGAATAGGAGGATGACATTATCCATGCCTCATCCATGACCAAAATATCGCGTGACAGAAGGGACATGATATGGTTGTATAAAAGGTTACATCGTTTATCGATCCTCATATGATTTGGGTAGTTGTTATGTCTTGCTAGAGACCGCTTGCGACTTGTGGGCTAGTATAGCAAATGGCCCACTGCCAACTTCATATGGGCCTACAGGGTCGCACACAAAATAGCCCAACACGAGCTATGATGTCCAGATTCATTGAATCTAAGACATGTCCAGATTCAATGAAAGATCCAGGTGAATGTATATATATATTTATTTATATTTATATTCGTATATATATAAATTCGTATATATATATATATATATTATATATATGAGATATATGAGATTTAATTTATAAGGATAAATTAAATCCCTATCATGTTTGAATTCGAAATTCAAATTGATAGGATATCTCATATAAGAGATATTTATAAGATTTAATTTATAAGGATAAATTAAATCTCTATCACGTTTGAAATTCGAAATTCAAATTGATAGGATATCTCATATAAGAGATATTTATAAGATTTAATTTATAAGGATAAATTAAATCTCTATCACGTTTGAAATTCGAAATTCAAATTGATAGGATATCTCATATAAGAGATATTTATAAGATTTAATTTATAAGGATAAATTAAATCTCTATCACGTTTGAAATTCGAAATTTAAATTGATAGGATATCTCAAATTTGATTTATGGGAATAAATCAAATATAACTCAGTCTCATCTTTATTTAAAGTTAAATAAATAAGTAATTAAATCTGTGGGACGGATTTAATATTATTTTATTTAATTAGTTTCTTATAAAATTATACAATATATGATATTGTATCCATTCGGAATTAATATAAGATTAACTCCAAAATCCAATTAGGTCAGGTGGAAAAACGCATAGCATCCTCTATATCTGATTGGAGGAGCTACGTTTGAAAATTACACAGAACACAAAAGGCCGAACGGAATCTGCAAAAGGTTTGCAGACAAGAAACTGCTGAAATAGAGACGGAGACTTGTGAAAGCCTTGGAGGGACAGGAGACGCTAGCACGTCGTTCGTGGTTGGAACGCTGTTCGTGTGGATACCAGTAGAGGAAGCCGACCTGAGGCGTCGACTTCTTGTGATCGGAAAGAGACCACCGTCCGCGGAGAGAATCTGTGAAGGTCGCTGAGGAACACTCCGTCGATTTCTTGCGATCAGAAAGAGATCACCACCCACGTAGAGAAGCTGTGAAATTCGCTGAGCAACACTAAGGGTAATGATTCTTTCCACTTGACTTAAACACATACGGCAGATCCTGGCAAGGAATGGAAAATTTTTTAAAGTTTATTTCCGCTGCGTGTCTTCCAATTCCTAACACTTCAGTTCAATTTTTCTATAATTAGTTATGATTTTTCAAAGTCAGGTCACTCCTCTGGAAATTACACAGTGAACAGTACTCGCTAAGAGTAAAATTCTAGATTGAGTAATTTGACTTTAATAGCCTTAAAAGTGGTTACAGATGCTACCATTTAGTCCTTAAGACATAAGAAAAGAAGACTGTTTTAAATCACATAGTGATTATTGAGATAGATGGTAACTTGTATCATCTCGGGTGACTTCTGAGTGTCTTCCCTTGTTAGTGCGAATACTCGACCTTGAGTTCATAGCCTTTGATCATTCATTGCCTGAGGACAATTCTTGGAAAAATGTATAGGTTTCCCACTTGTGTAACATTTTGTCCCATCAAGCACGATCTATCACCATGATTCTTCCCGCACTTGTCACATACTCTTAATTTCGAGTCTCTATTACTTGTATTGCCTCTAAAGTTCCCTTGAGCAGGCCTTCTGTTCTGCCACTATCTCTTTCTCTTTCTATAATAGCTACTACCACCATCCATATCTCGATTATGACTACTCCTTTTAGGAACAGTATTCCCTCTGCTTACTAGTTTCATCAGCATTCAATGATTCAAACTGTTCTCAATTATTCTGCAGGCCTCCACTACTTTATTGAATTGGCTATATTGCTGAGGAGTCATCTTCTCCTTCAGAGTAACATTTAGTCCCCTTATAATTCTTTCTGTCATCCAGTGCTCATCATCCACTTGCCTGGATAAGTGGAGTATTAGGAAAGACAAATGAATTTAGCCAAATATTCATCACATACTGACTGAGCAAAATACTTCTCATAAAATTGCTCAAGAAACACTTCCCATGTAATAGGGATGTTTCTAGCCTATATCAACAGCTCGGTGTTCTTCCACCATTGATCTGCATCCTTTTCTAACTGATAAATTGCTATCTGGGCTTTACTTTCAGATGGACAGTCAAGCACCTTAAAAATTTTCTCCAGTCGGCTAATCAATCTTCCCCTTTATGGATATCAAATGTCCCCTCAAACGTTGGAGGACTGTGCCTATAGAACTTGGTCATCCACTGTTAAATGCTAGTGGAATTAATAACCTGTCCCATTTTCCTAGGTGGCTCTGCTAGCTGCTGCACTATTTTTGGTTCTGTATCAGCTACACCTGTAGATTCTAGATACCTTATATTCTCTACTGCCTCTACTACTAGTGCTGCTATGGCATCATCTCTCTCCTAATCACTTTTGCAATCCAATATTTCGCTTTCTAGACATCAAATGTCCCCTCAAATATTGGAGGATTGTGCTTATAGAACTTGGTCATCCACCGTTGAATGTTAGTGGAATCAACCACCTGTCCCATTTACCTAGGTAGCTTTGCTAGCTGTTACACCATTTCTAATTTTATATCAGCTACGCCTATAGATTCTGGATGCCTTAGATTCTCTACTGCCTCTACTGCTACTGCTGTTACTATGGCAGTATCTTTCTCCTGATCACTTCTTGCGTGAGCTGCTTGCATTTCTTTGATAATCTTTTGTTGCTGCTTTAATCATTCTAAAATTAGCTGATTAATGTCCCCAGTGTTTTGGGATTCTCCTGGGGAAACAATCCTTCTCGTTCTTACCTTTTTATTTTACTATCTAAATAGGAGAGGAGTATAATAATTAACAACTTATATTTCACTCAAAACATAACATACAATAAGTTCAATAACATTACATTGATCTTTCATACATAACATAAGTACATGCACACATCATCATCATTGTTCATAAGTACATAGACAGTATCAGCATTCCTAAGTACAACTATTACACTAGCCTTTCTTATAAGTGAACTTGACAAACTCTTCTACCATGAAGATCCATTCTAGAATAGTCTCACAGGGTTCTTCTTCAAAATATTGATCTAACCCCACTCTCCAAGTTTCGGTAAAAGGCAAAATATCATCTATAATATTAATCCAGTCTTTAAGAGAAAGAGTATTATAGGCCTCTCATACTCTGGTGATAAAGTCTATGTAAATTCTATAATCTTGCTCTACTTCCCTGACCAACTGTTGTCCTAGGTCATATAATTGCCTAGCCAACTCCACAGCTTTCTCGAATCATTCTTCATTTATATTCCTCCCTGGGGCTAGCTCTATAACCTTGTTATTATCGAGGTATATGAATATTAGTTGGGTTAGGTACTTGGCTAGGACTAGGAATGTCTACATCAACAGGCTATCTATGTGTAGGTTCTATAGTACCCACAACATAGGAATTACCCTTATCAGATTGTACTACCTGGGGGTATACTATGTCTTTGTCATCTCCCTGAGCTGTATTCCCTTCTACACTAGGTTCAACTTCTTCTGGAGGTATAGCATTAATAGGAGAAGCTAGGATAGGTTCCTCAGATATATCATCATCTGATGTATCATCTATTTCATTAGACCCTATTGAAGAGCTATCTAATCTATCCAATTCTGAGTCACTAGAATATAGAATGTGGATTACTGGAGGAAGCCCATAGTCAGGATCATTCTCTATCATATCAAACTCCTTTGAGTTCAACCCTGACTTATTTGAACCAAGCACCTCAAGCATAGGGTCTCCTTGGTTCACCGTAATTTCTAATCCAGTCCTAGGCTTAGTCATCTTTACCCTGCAATAACTAACTTAGTGTCAATTATGGAGATGTTCAATTATGTATCAGTTTATAAATAATCTATTCAGAGATTTCTTAAGTCAGAATCCTTTGCTTTGATACCAAAATGTCATATCCTTATTTTTAACCTCAATTATACTTAATTGGAAGACATTTGAATCAATTAAATAGCCTTTTGCCTTAAAAAGATGCATTTTCAAAAGATTGCTTCTCGGGTACTGTTTATGGTTACTGTTCATTTGGTAATCCAGAACATGTACCTAATTTTAAAAATTCATAATTATATGTAGAAAAAACAAAATAGGATGATTCCAATTTCTAATGAAATCTATTTTATTTAGATTTGAAGGAAAAATGTAAAACTAAGGTTTCATTGTCGTAATGAAATCAGTTTATCCGTTTAAAAATACTATTCATTTGGTAAATCTGGAAGTTTCAATTTCTTTACCTTATCTTCAAAAATTCATTTATCTTTCGTTACTTGTCTAAATGAACCATGTTATATATGGATTTAAAGATACAAATGTGTTCTTTAAGCTCATAAAATTTTATAGAAAAAATCATTCAATTATTATATGAAATTAATGTCAGACCGTTACTGCCTCCAGTTGCTCACTTTATCTTAATTCCAGATTTTAACTCCAACTCAGAAAAATCATAATAAATTGAATACTTAACCAATTAAGGTGTTATTGGTGTTCATTGAAATATATGTATATTGAATATTTTCATACCAAATTTCAAGTTCAAACTCATTGGTTAAGGCATCATAACATTGTCACAAAGCCACGACCTCATAATACAACTACATAATCATATACTATGCATCCCATCAGATCCTTCCATAGTGTTAAGTAACTAATATAACTTGTTATACAAGTTTAACCATTTATGTTTACCCTTTTTCATTGAGATGTTCCAGCACCTATAACATGGTCATGACATTAGTTGTAAGGAGTTGCAATCATTCATACTTCATCATCAACATGATGGCATAATATAAAGCTCAACCAAACACCATAACTAACAAGCAAGCAAACAATTAAGCAAACATGAAACTATAATTAGGTATTCTTGCTACCTCTTAGATATCCTTGAAAAAGTCTTCTTGAGATGATTTCCTTCCTTCACAAATGTCAAAACCTAGCCATTACAAAGTAACATCAAGTTACAACTCAACTTGAAAACAATTTCAAGACTAGGTTTTCACTAACTTCCATTCTCTTTTCATTTTATGTTTCATACTTCCATCTTTCAAACATGAACTCTCATGGTTCATTTACAAATAAGTTTTCATGTATAATCCAAATATGAAACCAGAATTTCCAAAATCAAAGAACACCATGAGCTGCTTATAGAACAGAAGTGAACCCTTAAAATTCCAAAAATTCACATTTTGATTCCAATGCTTCCAATACTTGTTCTCCTACTTTATCCCCACACAATTTTCCATTTTAAACTCATTGGAAGCATCAAAATCATGAAATTCCAACATATGAATAGTGATTTGTACAGTAGCATCCAAGAACACAAAACTCTAACTACATGCGTACTTGAATTTCCAAGCTTATACCACTTGATTCTAACTTGTTTAAGCTTGTCTAAACTATCCATAACATAAAACTCATATTATTATCACATGTGGAAAGCACTTCCAGCAGCACCTACAAGGGAAATATGCCACAAAAACCCCTTAAAACCAAGAGCTAACTTGCTAGATTAAAGTCAAAGAACAAGGGAGATAGTTACCTTGCTTGTTGCTCCAAGTTGTGTGCTTCTTTCTTGTTCAAATAAAATTTGGCCAGAGGTTCCCTAAGGTATCATGCATGCCAAATCAAGTATGGTTTTGGGGGTATTTATAGAAAATCTTGGGGGGAAATGGATGGCCAAGATTAATTTGGTTACTATTTAATCTAATGGTCCATATTCCACCTTAACTCAAGCTTGCCCTAGAATCCTTAAGTTGTTGCCATGCATGACATCATTTAGGGCCATGTTTGGATATAAAAAGGTAAATATTCTGATAGAAAAATTTTTAGTCCAGTCCGATACTGATCAAAGCAGTTTTATGAGAACCAGACTGTTTTATGTTCCTAATTTTTATAATATTCCAGAATATGTATTATGTCATGGAAACCAATGTCTAGGTTTCTTCTACCATTGACATTGTTGGACTGAGTATTTATGTACCAACCATCCCTTGGGAAATGACCAGCTCTTTCTTGCACTATATTAACCCTAAGAGCATAATTGTCATTTTACACCTCTTTATACTGCATTAGGGTATATACTAGCTTTAATTAATAATCTTTATACTATCTTGGATGTTTTTGGCTTTTCAATAATAACCAAAATACCCTCCATCCATCACTGGTATAATCTGGCCACACAGGGGCATTTTTATAATTTCACACTTTTCCTAGGTTGCTCTGGACTCTAGCCTACTTAATTATCTCACTACCTTATTGGGCCTATTGGGATGCCATTTGGGCCTTACTATTGATCCATTACCTTTATGGCATAAATCCCAAGAAATCTCTATCGACCATATTTATCGGGTATTTTATTCCACTATAAAATCCTGTAAGAATTCTACAGGATTGCTTTTCTGACTCTATCAATTTTACAAATTCTTATATTAAATATAGGAATATACTGTAAAGTTCTATCTGATTCTAAGGTATGAAAAATACTATAATAATTCTTCTTGAGTTCAAGAATTTATATCAATTAATCGGGACCTCAAATCAAAAGTTTGTATTGTGTTAAACTGATCAGAATAATTTTGTCTATCTACTGGTAAAATTTGGGACTAATTTGATTTTGGACATTTTTTAGCCTTTTCCAGTTCAACTTTCTCATAATTACTTTTTTGTCCCTGAACTTTTGCTTAATTATATTTAGGTCCCTAAACTTTTGATAATTACCAGTTTTAGCCCAACTTTTGTTTCTACTTTCACTTTTGGCCTCCAACCTGTCCTAATTTTCAATTAGGTTCATGAACTTTCCTTAGTTAAGAATCCCTCTCTTTCCTTCCTTCCTCAATCTAATATAGTTTGTTCTAATAATCTCATATCCATTACATATAAACTGTACATATACATCAGATAAGAAAATTAGGGATATGACATTGATTTTATTTAGTAGTTTATTACTTAGCATTGCTCATATTATAACTTTTGTATTCCCAAAAGTTGGTGCATTAATTGTTTTAAGGTATCACTGTAGATTATGTTATTATCTCATATTTAATAGATTTGCTTAGGTGTATTTTATGTCTTTGTCTAGGAGTACGAAGGTTCAAGTGTGGGAAAATTAATAGGACACAAATTGTGTATGGTTTCTATAACATTTTGAGTGTTTTGTGACAACTTTACCATTCATTTTATGCCTACAATTTTGTTTTTATGGTCATACATGATTGTGCTTGGTAATATGCTAATTTAAGGGTAAAATGGTGAATTAACTCATTTAAACTACATATAAGTTGTTCTTTAGTGACTTGTTAGACTTTTACGGTGAGCTTTGATATTGAATTACAGGTATTTTGGAGGAGAACCAAGGATTAACGTGAGCAGAAAAGAGATCAAGAGACAAGAGAATCAAATCTAGGATGGCAGTGTTTGTACACTACAGTTGCTACCAAACTGTCCATAGATATCAACCTCACTTCTACTGAGAAATTTTCCTACATTCAAAGGTTGCAACCAAAAATAGGATTTGGTCAAGACTAAAGAAGAAAATTAGTGAAGCTGCACATTTTTTATTAGATTATCTTAGCTTTACAAGGAGAAGAAGCAACAGGAGTCATTGAGGCTGGTTTTTTACCTAATACGGCGAAGAAGCAGACTCAAACATTCTCTCAACTCTCTTTCCACAACCTACACACATATATTCTATTGTTCATTTTTTTCATCATGATTTTTTTGCTTTCTTTATGGAATCACATCTGAGCAGCGATTGCGGCACAACAGGAGTCATGAGAGGCTAAATCTTTAGTCTCTTAGTGATTGATCGCATATCTTGAGCTCATAGACTACACTGCATTGGGTCTCACCTTTTTTATGTTTTAGAATTCCTAGATCTAGGGTTTTCATTGTATGAGTAAGGATTGAATATCGATCGATTATTCTGAGGTTTGGTTTTATAATTGGATTTGGATTATTTGAATGTTGATTTTAATATGAATATTTTAGTTTTGATTTATAGATAATTGGGCTTTTATCAACAATTATTGCTCACTATTCAGTTACTTGAAATATATGGTTATCGATCGATGATCATTTGAGGGCATTCTTATCATCTAATTTAATTACATGCTAAGTGGTTTTTAACAGCACAATAATGGTTTTTGAACTAGGTTTGATTAAAGGAGTTTAAGGAATGTTAATATTCTGGACTCAATCGATCAATTGAGATTTCATCATCAAGAGTCTTTATTAACAAAAATATTTACTTTACTGCATCCTTATTTTATTGTTTCAAAGATAATCAAACCCCCAAAACCCATTTTACTTTCACTCAAGTTTTCAATGGTTTTGTCACCTATTTGCTAGGATTCCAATAAAAAGGACTCCTTGAGAAGAACAATAGGGTTATGCCTTATACTACATTAATATGGTGTAATTATTTTATTTTGATGAATTAGATGATGACAATCTGTGTAAATCAAACCCAACTTCCCATACTTTTGGGAATCATTATGGATATACACTACTAACCCCTATGGTCTAAGGATGGTTAGATCTGGCTTATGTTTCATCCATGACTTATAGGGTGTGGAAGCGATTAATTTTGAGGGTATATAGTTAATGATGAAGGTTGTTGTCAACAATGTATCACTCAATATGAAATTGGCATATTTGCTTTGGCCATCATATACCTAACCATATCTTGAAGCCTAACCATATCTTGAAGAGTTATGTTTCTTCTTTCAGCAACTCCATTATATTTTAGTGTACTAGAGTTAGTTAGTTGTCAAATTATCCCTTTTTATTCACAAAGTTGTTTGAATTGATCAGACAAATATTCATGACCTTGATCAGTGCATAATGCTCTAATTTTATTATTCATTTGATTCTTTATCTCATTAATATATAGTATAAACCACTCAAGGGCCTTAGACTTATGTGAGATCAAATAGACATGATCTTATTGTGAAAAGTCATCAATAAAGGTAATAAAATACCAAGGTCTATGCTTTGCCTTCACATTTATTAGATCGTAAATATCGAAACGGATTAATTGCAATGGACTTTTGCCTCTTGTTCCCTTATCGAGAAAGGCTTTCTGATTGCCTTGCTAGCTAGACAATTTTCATATAAGGACATTTCCATATTCGCAATGGAATCTAGGAATTCTTGTTAGCTAGTTTAATTATTCTATTTTGATTAATATGTTTTAGTCTAGCATGCCAAGTTTTCATATCAATAATATTAGAAGAAATAGCAAAATATTCATTAATAATATACTTAAAATTCTTTAGAGGAGAGAATATATCAAATAATGAAAAATGGGTCTCCTTACCTGGAATTATGCAATCCTATTATTGTCTCACTCAATCCTACTAGGTGTATCCCACAATATCACATGTATATCTTGTTCAAAATTCAAAATTTGAATAAAATGGAAAACTTCAGATACTAGCCTAGACTTTTAGTTATTATCACATGAGCCCCATATTAAATGGGCTTGGGCCAAATCGACCAAGGGTGGATCAATCCCAAATTCCAACATTTGTACTTGAACTCTAATTTGAATGGATTTTCTCTTGGTTTTCTCTGGGATTCTACTTCAGTAACTAACAGATTGAACAAAATGGTTTCAACATTAACTTCTCTTTCGAAGACCTTGGATCCTCTCATTTTTAATATTTATTTATTTTTGTACTTTACCCTAATGAGGGAGTCTATCCTCTCTCAACTTTTATGTTGCTTTGCTGAATTTGTCTTCTTCTTCTTCTAATTATTTATGCCTTAGATTGTTCTGGTCGCTTGAAGTTCTATTAATAATGCATTCATCCTCTAAACATATATACTTTGCATGACACTTTCTTCTAGTTTCTAAGTAGGTGTCTCTTTTCAACTCTGTGTTCTCTATTTAGTTATGGATTTCACTCTATTTGAATGTGACATAAACACTCATAAATATCAACTTTCCTTGTCTAAGTTTAAAAAGAAAGATGTCAATATCACTGTTACTCTCAAGCTTCTATAGTTTGACATTATTTCACATCTCCATAAACCTTTTCTTGCTAATCTTTTGGTTGATCGTAGGGTTTAATGGAGTTATAAATCTTAACCTCTGGCAACCTTAGAACTTTATGTTGGTCAAAGATGTCTTGTATATCAACTACCTTATTCGGCTCATGTACCTTAAACTTTTAGATGTTTTCTTTTCAACCCTCATAACACCTTCGTTGGTTTTTGGAATCATATAGATAGGCAAAAATTAGCCACATCTAAACACAAATTATACACGCCTAAAAATCTTTTATATATCAAAAGGATTGGTACAAGGGGTATTCATATTTATTTTGAAAATCTCTTTTAGAAATGCCTTAGTATTGTGGGTCTTAAGTAGCTGAAGGAGATCAATCATAGTAACTAGGAGGTTAAACTACTTAGGCAGGATTAAATTTCCCAAGTGGCTTTTGATAGGGTAAAATTTCAATGTTGGAAATATACATCTCCTAAGAGGCCTAATAACACTCCTCAACAACTTGTTAGGTTAAGAAAATGATTGATGATTGTAACCATGGTGGAGATCAATCAAGTTTAAACCAATAGAATTAACCTCAAGAAGAAGAGTTAAATTAGCAGGATGTTAGTATGGAGGTGGATAGTTCATTAGCCATTAACAAAAAAAATCATCTTCTGACTAGACTCTTAATACTTTTGAAAAGGTATTAGCTAAGGTAAGTGTAAGTAATAGACATATTTCAAAAAAGGAAATGGGGTAATTGATCGTGTAAAATTTGTATGCAAGAAGAGAACTAGAGTTTCTCTAATTTTAATCATTTTCCTTTTGGGTTTGTCTGATCTTATTGCATATATCATTTAAAGCTAGCTTTGTCCTTTCACTAATAGAAAGAGACAGTTTGAAGATGTATTTACTCTTGAGAAAGTGAGCAAGAAAATTTTATCTTTATCTTACTCAACTTCTATCACTTAGGCTTAGGAAGTTGCCTCTCTAAAGCTTCCTTGAGAGCTATAAGGATTTTAAGCTCAAACTGTTGTGGACTCAAGAATGCCATAGTAGTTTAACGACGTAAGAGGCTCACTTCACAATATTCTCCTAATTTTACTTTTCTACATGAAAAGAAGTTAAGAGTTAATGATGCATCACTTTAGGTTTCAATACTTTTGAGGGTATTGATGCTATCAATAGGGGTGGGGGTACAATTCCGGTTTGGAACTCTTATTATGATATAGACATCTTATATATCACCCCATTTCATTAGCCACTATTTATAAAGAATAATACTTAACATCCTTCCTATTACTCTCCTTTGTGTATAGACATCCAACTTAATATCACACACATATCTTATGGGATTGGATCACCAAAACTACATCACATATTAATAAACCATGGCTACTATTAGTGACTTCAATCAAATTCTACAGTGTCATTATAAATTTAATAATTTTGTATCCTCTAGTGGAATGGCTGGCTTTCAACAGTGTATTTAATCAAACAATTTGATGTCAATGGTGCAATATGGTCCTAATTTCAATTTGTTTAACAATCATTCAATAACAAATATGGTGTTAGAGAGCTTAGATAACCTTTTGTGGTATGATCATTTCTTAATGCCTCACTCCCTTACATTGACAAGTATCATATCCCATTTTTCCCTATCTGTATAATATTGATAGTCAAAAGAGGTTTGGAAAGGATTATGACAAAAATCAGAAGAAATGATAAAGGTTAGATGAGTCTTGAAGAAAGAGAAGGACTAAAATGCAAAGTTGAAAAGGTTAAAGGCAAAAAGTGAAAGTAGAAACAAAAGTTGGGCTCTTAAGTGTAATTTTCAAAAGTTAAGGGACTTAAAGGCAAATAGCCGAAAGTTCAGGGGATTAAGTGTAATTATTCAAAAGTTTAGGGACCTAAGTGTAATTATGAGAAAGTTGAGCTGAAACAAGCCAAAGATGCCTAGAATCAGATTATACTCAAATTTTGCCTGTAGATAGACAAAATTATTCTGGTTAGTTTAACGCAACACAAAATTTTGAAGTCAGAAGAATTATTATAGTATCATTCAGATATCAAAATCAGATAAAACTTTATAGAAAACTCCTATATTTAATGTAAGAATTTATAAAATTGACAGAGTCAGAAAAGGAATCATGTAGAATCCTTACGGGATTTTACGACGAAATAAAATATTCGATAAATAGGATCAGGAGAGTTGTCTTGTGAACTGGGCCATAAAGGCAATAAAGGCAATGAACCCATATTAAGGCCCAAATGGTGCCATCATGAGCCCATTAAGGTGATTGGATAGTTAAGTGGGCCAGAGATCAGAACACTCCAGGAAAAGTACAAAATTATAAAAATACCCTTGGATGCCACTATACTAGTGAAGGATGGAGGTCATTATGGTCATTTTGGACAGGCTAAAAACATGATACATAGTATAAATATGATTAGTTAGAGCTAGTATATGCTCTAAGTGTCATATCCTAAATTTTCCCTATCTGTGTAGTACTGATAGTGGAAAGAGGCTTAGAAAGGATTATGACAAAGATCAGACGAAATAATAAAGGTTAGATAAGTCTTAAAGAAAGAGAAGGACCTAAACGCAAATTGGAAAATGTTAAAGGCCAAAAGTTAAAATATAAATAAATATTGGGCCAAAAGTGGTAATTTTCAAAAGTTTAGGGACCTAAATATAATTAAGCAAAAAGTCAGGGACATAAATGTAATTATGGAAAAGTTCAGCCGAAAAAGGCTTAGAACTGCCTGTAAGTATTTTAGTCCCATATTCCATCAGTAAATAGAGGAAGTCATGCTGGGTAATCTGGCATGATACAGAAATTTTATTAGGGCTCCAGACAGCAGAAAATAATCTGATAGTCTAAAAGTTATCTGAATTTTTATCAGATTCTATGGACATCAGATATATGTGGGGGAATTACAGGAAGGTGTACCCTACAGTGTCAGATGTTATGAATCTGACAGAACTCTGGAAGAAGTCCTGTATAAAAAGTTATTCCCATAACAGTGAATTTTGACGGGAGTTTGATAACACCCGTGATCCGATAATAGAACTTATTGGTATGTGAGCCTAGATAGAATGAGATAAGATGACCTCACATATAGGCCCATGATGACACCAAGAAGGGCCTAAAAGCCAGGGTACCAGTCCATCAGTAGAAGGGGCTAGTATCCATAAAAAGTGTGAAATTACGAAAATACCCCTGGATACCCAGATTATACCAGAGATGGATGAATGGCATTTTTGTCATCTAGGACAAGCTAAAAACGTGGCATATGGTATAAATATGATTATTTGATCCCAGATACACCCTGAGGTAGTATAAAGAGGGGTAAAATGACGGTTATGCCCTTAGGGTCAATATAGTGTAAGAAAGGACACCAAGGGTATTTTGGTCATTTTCCAAGGAATAGATGGCAGAGAAATACTCAGTATAACCATGTCAAGGGTATGAGAAGCCTAGACATTGATTTCCATGATAGAATACATATCCTGGTATATTATAGAAAAATTCAGAACAGAAAACAGTCCGGTTGTTGTGAAACTGCTCCGATTGGTACCGAATTGGACTGGAATTTTTCCAGAAGCTTCCTGGCATGGTGAGCACGCCACATAACCCCTTGAGGTGTCCCTTGAGCTGTCCCACATGATGTCATAATTATTCTTTTATGAAAAAGTAAAATCTAAGATTAAATGTGAGCCTTTAGATCAAATAGTAACCAAATCAATCTTGGCCATTGATTTTTCTTGGATTTTGGCTATAAATACCCCCTCATTCTGCAGAAAACCGTGGCTTCATGGACCCTTGGGTAAACTCTTGCAAAATGAAAACTCAAGCCAAGACAAAGAAGATTCAAGGTTCCAAAGTTCAAGCAAACTAGAGATTAAAGGTAAGCAATCTCTCCTAGCTTATTTTCCTTTGATTTGGCAGCTTGAACTTAGGGTTTTGATGGGAGAAAAGTTGAGTTTTCTCTAAGGGGTGGTGCTGCCCAAAGACCTCAAAAGAAAGGGGAAAGAAGAAATTAAAGTTAGAACCATATGATTGAAGCTTAAACAACCTAGTTAAGTGGTTGGTTGTTTAATCAAATTGATATTCTTGACTTTGCCATGGTGTGCCCTGTTCGGTATGCACTATTCATGAGGGAAGGAAATTGAATTTCAATGATTTAATGCTTCCATTGAGCTTGTATGATGATTTTGTGTAGGATTGGAAAGGTTTTGAACCTTGGAAATATTAAAATCTCAAGGTTGTACTTTGAGATTCCTTATGGTACTGTTCACTGGCATGAACAGTGATTAGACTTTCATGATTTTGATGGTTCCAATGGTTTTAAAATGAAAAGTTGTGTGGGGTAAAGTGGAGAAACAAGTATGGGAAGTATTAGAATCAAAATGAGAATTTTTGAAAGAATTGTATGCTTATATTCAGTTCTGCACAGCAGGCCATGGAGGAGCTGAAATTTCATGATTCTAAGATCATAAATGGATTCAAAAGATGAAATTGTGTAGGGTAAAGTCAAGACATCAATTGGTTGAAGAGCCAAGTGGATTAGTGAAAATTAGAGAAAGTTATGACAATAAAGAGTGTAACAAAGTTAGTCTTGAACATGGTTGGAGTTCATGAGTCCTAATGAGTTATGTGATGAATATGAATGTGTTTAGGACCATGAAACATCCAAGAAGATGTTGGGAAGTGATGGACATAAAGGCTTTATGGTTGGAAAGCTAGGGAGCAAGGGCTAAAGGTCAAGAGAAAAGCTTAAGTGCAAGGTAGTGAACTTACCTCTTTACCTATTAATCAGATATTAGTTTAAGCTTGTTATACAGATCTTATCGAAGGTCTCTTTAATAAATATCATATTCAATAGTTTATTGATAAAAGCATAATGGATTAATCTTTTAATCTTTTATGAATAAACTTTTCTTCATAGATTCAAGATATATCAATTAAGCATTATAATAAATGACTCATCATCAAAACATTCCAAACAATCAAATCCCATTAAAAGTATTAATCAATATTAAGATTCCAGTGATTTGAATATGAAACAAGTTTATCTTTTCTTTCATTTGATCTTATATAAATTTGTGACTCAATATTCCAAAGATCAAAGTGAGAAGAAAGCAATTAGATCACTTGGAAAATATTATTTATGAGAAACTTCAAACTTAGTGATCTAGATAATTTTAAAATATTTTCAATGATAAGATTTTTAAACTTTTAAACTTTCCAAATTTTTGATAAGGTTTTAGAAAATATAACTAAAGCAAAGTGGTAGAATATATGAGAAGTCATTTATTAGTGCTTTTGGAAAACTTAGAAACTTATCTTTATTTATTAAAGTATAATTCAATAAATCCCCTTATCGAATAGTCTTTTGATAAATAAGTCTTTGAAAACCAAATAGCTTCTTTGAAAATAGATATGATTGATTTAATATCTTATCAATAAATCCATTGTTTGATCAACTTTTCAATAAAACTTTTCACAAATTTTTTTTTCAAAGATGAGTCTGTCAAATATTTATCGAAGGCTTATTCGATAAATCTACTTATTGAATAGAGCTTAGAATAATTTGTTTTTAAGAATAGTGTTATATCTTACTTTTTCCCTATTTGTAGTAAATTCTTATAATTAATATAGGAATTTATAAAACTAACAAAAGTCAAAAAGGAGTCTTGTAGAGTTTAAGGTGAAATCGGACACTGATAAAGGATTTAAAGAAAATGTATCGAATTTTTATTAGGACTTATGGGTCTCAAACAATTATGAGAATTTGTAAGAAATTAATTTTATAGTATAATGAATTTATAAAAATGTATGAACCATAAAAAGAATTACACAAAATTTGTCTTGAAAAATCATGGTGATTTAGGATACCCGGTAAAGGAAATATCTTGGAACATGTGCCAAAAATAAGGGGATCGACTTACATAACCAATATGGTGTCCTATAAAAAGCCCAATATGCGAAGTCCATGGTTTTGGGCCAATGAATATTTCATGCAGATTTTTAAAAAGAAAAATAGAAGAAAAGAAGTAGGAAAGTTCATGAATAGAAAGGTGGCATGATATGTATTGTTTGGGTCCCACTTAACTCTCAATTATGCCACATGTATGCTCTAAGAGGAAGAAGAATTGAAGCATGTGATATATTATAATAAAATAATGTAAATATTAGATAAAGTTTAATTAAGTAGAAAACCAACCAATGAAAGCAAGGATTAAGGGTGTGTAATAATTAAGAAAAATAAGGAGATAAGGGACCTAGAGTACCAAAGTTTGGCTATAAATATACCCTCATTTTCCTTGAGATGGTGTCATGTTTGAGCTTGGGGAGGTGCTGCCAAAATTTCAATTAAGCCAAGAAGGAAGCGAGCAAACTTGGAATAACAAGGTAGCTACTTCTTTAAATCTTGGACTTTGGTATGGAAAGATTTCTCTTTTTAAGTGGTTTAATGGAAACATCTCTTCCATAATGGTTGCTGGAAGTGCTACCATATTATAGGGAAAGTACTCAATTTATGTTATAGATAAGTTAGATGAGATTAAACAAGCTAGAGATAAGTGGAAATAGCATGGGAATTCAAGTATGCATGGAATTAGGGTTTTGGTTTCACTTCTGTCATTTTACATAGCATTATTTATATGTGAGAATTTCATGATTTTGATACTTCCAATGGGTTTAAAATGGAAAATTGTGTGGGGTAAAGTAGAGAAACAAGTCATTAGAATCAAAATGAGAATTTTTGGGAAAAAAGAGAGTATGCTTTATTCTATATAGTAGGCTAAGAAGGAATTGAATCTTGAAATTTTAACTTCATATTTGAATTCTACATGAAAAATTATGTGGAAATGGACCATGAGAATTTATTTTAGAAAGATAGAAGTATAAAATATAAAATGGATCAAGAAAGGGAGCTAGTGAGAAACCTAGTCTTGAATTTATATTGGAATCAAGTTGTGACTTGTAGTACTTTGTAATGTCTAGGTTTTGACATTTATGTGGAAAGAAGATCACTTCAAGAGGAGCTTATCAAGGATTGTATAAGAGGTAGCAAGAATACCTAACTATAATTTTATATTTGTTTGATTGTATGCTTGCCTGTTATTTATGATGTTTGGTTGAGCTTAAAATGATATTATGATGATGATGAAGTATGAATGATTGCAACTCCTTGCAACTAATATCATGACAATATACATGTTAGAGTTTGTTTATGTATGAACATGAAGTAGCTCCCATCTCATGATAACATGTTAGGCATTTAATCAATCATGCATGATATTATAGTTTCTATGACTTGCTATTTGGATTTCCATGAAATCTCATTTTTTTTCCATATGCATAACTATGCTATAGGTGCTCGAACATCTCAAGGAAAAAGAATAAATATGAATGGTTGAACTTGTATAATAAGTTAAGATGACTACTTGACACCATGGGATGACTTGATACACATAGTACATTGCAGTGTGTTTATATTATGAGGCAGTAGCCTTGTGATGGTAATTACGATGACTTAATCAACAATTTTTTATGTGAAATTTGGTATGAAAATAGTTCAAGATTCATATCTTTGAATGGACACTAAGAATGCCTCAATTGGTTAATTTTTTGATTTATTATAATTTTTCTAAGTTGAAGATGAAATCTGGAATTGAGATAAAGTGAGCAATTGGAGGCAGTGGCATTCAAATGCTAATTTCATATAGTAAATTAAAGAATATTTATATGGAATTTTATGGACTTAAAGAACGCATCTTGAGCTTTAAATCCATATGTAACACGTTTAAGTTGGATAAGTGAGAAAAGAGAAATGAACTTTTGAAATTAAGACAATCCCTAACTTATCTTTACACTTCTTCATCTTCTTTCATCATTCATGAAGTTGTTGGAATTAGGATTAAATGGAGGGGGTGAGATTTCTAGGGAAATCTCAATAGTAAACAATACTAAACAATGTATGCATCAATGTAAATACTTGTGCTTGCTTGTGAAAGTATTCACATTGTGTAATATGCATGCTTCCATGTAACATATGAAATACAATTGGCCAAAGTAATCATAAAAACAAAGTTTCAATCATATACACATATGCAACAAAATTCAATATAGCCATAGCATAACAAAGTATAAAATCCAATACATACAAGTTTAGGATAATCTACTACTACTTAATTGCTTTACTTTCTTTTATTCTTTTCCTTGTTCGCTTTCACTACTAAGTGGCTGCCTTCTTGAGTCCACAAAACAAAGCCTAGATATCACATATTTATTCATTCATCATGATCCAATTCAATTATCACATAAGGACACTGAACATAATCAATTAACCCCTATCTTCTTAATTTATGGTTATTTGTCTTGTCCATTGAATTAATTTGTTCCTTGACTTTACCCTACACAATTCACCTTTTGAATCTATTTATAAGCTTAGAATCATGAAATTTTAGCTCCTTCTGGCCTATTGGATAGAACAAAAAAAGTGTACATAATTCTTCCAAAAATTCTCATTTTTATTCTAATACTTCTAATACTTGTTTCTCTACTTAATCCCACACAATTTTTCATTTTAAAACTATTGGAAGCATCAAAATCATGAAATTCCAATAACTATTCATTATTTGAATTCAATGGAAGCATTAGATAATTGAAATTTATTCTTCTTGGTCCTGTAATAGTTTGTTCAATGGTAAATTCAATAACACAATTCTATTCAATAATCAATCATTAATTCTAGCTCATCTATGCATCAATTTCATAGTTCTAACTTAATTTTCCTCTTCCTTTTTTAACTTCAAATTTTGGACAGCAAGGGTTCTAAGGGAATAATCCATTTTCTAACCATTAAAACATAGGCTTTATCCTTCCAAAATACATACAAATAAACTAGGAAGGATTTCTTACCTTAGGTACTTCCTTGGGTGACTTCTCCTTGATCTTATTTTGAGTTCCCTTTTCATTTTGGCATGGTTTCCCCAAGGGTCCTCTAGGTGCACGAAATTGTGAAGGATGAAGGGGTATTTATGGTGAAATTTCAAGGCTCCTTGGAATAATCTACCCCTCCTTCAACTAATTATTACAATACCTTAAACTTGAATCTCATTGGTTGCTTAATTTCTTAATTACCATTAACTTAATTCTTACATTATTTTAATATAATTTCACATTTGTCAAAACTCTGTTTGTTGTTTATCTTCCAAGTGGTATTCTTGCACATGGTATGGTCCCACCAAGGATACCATGTAACATCCTTATTTTCTTATGATTTAGGGACCAAACGGTAGCATTTGGAACCACTTATAAGGTCATTAAAGTCAAATTACACAATCTGAAATTTTACTCGAGTACTGTTCACTATACAAATTTCAGAGAAGTGACATGACTTTAAAAAATCATAATTAAATCTAGAAAAATAGAAATAAAGTGGTTCAAATTGTTACACAAATCTAACTTAATTCTCTTTTAGGGAAAAATAACTCGTTTTGACCCAGTCAATGCTCAAAGTTTACTGTTCATCTAGCGTCCTTCCCTTAATTCCAGAATTTTTGGTCCCAACTTTGAAAAATCATATCTCCATGTGTAGACATCCAAATGAGACGTTCTATATATCAAATAGAAGCTTGGTATGTATACTATTTTTTGATAAAATATCATACATTTATTCAATCATTTACTATTTCTAATTATAGCTCAATCGTCAATGTCTCCCCACAAGTTACTGTTCACAGTGACAATTTTCAACAACTAATTATACATACATCAATCACATATCAATCATGGTAAATAATTATTAACTATCTTGATGCATATTTATCTCCTCCATCTTGAAAAGACCTGCTATAATTGGATTTATATGGAAGGGGTGAGATTTCTAGGGAAATCTCAGTAGTAAATAATACTAAGCAATGTATGCATTAGTGCTTGGTATTAGTACTTGCTTGTGATTGTGTCAACATACTGTAATTTGCATGGCTCCATGTAACATATGAAATACAATTGGCCAAAGTAATCATAGCATAGAGCTTAAACATTTACATATGAACAATATCAATCAAGCCAAAACACCAACAACCATACATTCAATACATATAAGTTTAGGTAAGTTTACTACCTGATGTATAGCCTTTCCTCTAGCTCTTAGCCTTTGCTCTAAGATTCCTTCTTTTCATAGGTAAGTTCCTATGCATAGCATAATAATATCTTCATTATTATCCTATCCAGTATAGCTCTACATAACTCATGCTTAACTTAAGGTAATACCCTTAACCTGACAATCCTTTAACTTTCTTTCTATCCATAGCTAACCTTATCACGAGAGGTATTTCTCTATTCTAACTATTAAGTTCATAAGAAAAATCCTCTAATTTATTAGATCAAGGACTAGAATAAATTAATTACCTTGTTCTTAAGCTTGCCAAGTCCCTAAGCTCCTTGGATTGCTCCTAACTCGACCATAACTCCTCCTTTTTCCTTCCTTTCTTTCTCTTCCTTTCTCTCTCTCTCTTTCTCTTTTTCTCTCTTCATTTCTCTTCTTTTTCTTTGCTGGCCATGAATGGAATGGAGGGAGGGTGGGGTATTTATAGGTGGAGGGAGGTAGAATGGATGGGTCAGATCAAATCGCGATGAATAGCTCAGATAACTTAGCTTTCTCAAGAAGCTTTGCCTACATCATCACGATGACATCATCATCCTCAATGACTCATCAAAAATGACATCATCCATGGACACCTTACATGCTTAGGTGGCACAATGGTGTGACCCTTAGGACACCTCATCAGCTGACTCAGTTTAGTCCCTCTCTTCAAAATGACCATTATGCCCCTAGGGACTTTCACTATTTATAATTTAGTCCTTGATATTTCACTTTCTTGTAGTTTAGTCCTTGAATATCATATGTATACTTATGGGATTTTTGCTCTATAGGGCCTGGTAGCCAACCTCTTTCAAGCTACATACTAGGCTTCTATGTCTTAAAACTAGGATATGACACACCTCACATGCCACCTAGCCTTATCTCTTGATTTCTTTCTTTTTAAAAATACTTAAAACATCCTAGAAAATTCATCTAGCCCCCCATGAGAAATTTCTTGGTTTCTTGGGCCAAATGTGACACCATATTGAGTATAAATTGGGTCCAATTGGCTAATTAGCACAAATCCCAAGGAATACCTTATACCGATATCCTTATATTATGCTAATTTTTAAGATAACTTTTATAGAGATCTTTTAATAATTCAAAAATTTTAATAAATTCATTCTAATATAAAAAAAATTATTGCAAAGTCTCATAATTTTCTGAGACCCAGAAGTACTATTAAAAATTTATACTTCTTTAAATCCTTTATCGGTGTCATTTTTCACCTGAAATTCTCTAATTAATTCTACATGACTATGTTTTTACTTTTGTCAGTTTCATAAATTATTATATTAATTATAAGAATTTACAATCAAATTTTATCTAATTATGAGGTCAAGAATATACTGTACTAATTTCTAAATTTCAAAAATTAATATCAATTTATCTGGACTTCAAACAAAATTCCATGTTACGTTAAACTGATTAGGATAATTTTCTCTATTTATTGATAAACTTTGTAGTCAAAACATTATAGGGCAATTTTGAGCCTTTTCTAGCATAACTTTCCATAATTACTATTTGCCCCTAAACTTTCAAAAAGTGTACTTTAGGCCCTCAACTTTTCATAATTATACTTAATGGCCCAAGGCTTATGTCTACTTCCATTTTGTACCATAGAACTTTTAGGGTTTTTACTTTAGTCTCCTCTTCTTTATACCATTATCTACTCATTATCTTTCCTTTGTTTATCGTCATAATCCTTTCCTAACCTCTTTCCTCTATTAATCTTATACATATAGGGAAAAATTAGGATGTAACATTTATACTCATTAAAATAAATTTTGTCTTCAAAATTTACTTAGTACCTTAGTCAAACTATGTTAGATATATCTCCTCATTATATCCATTTTCTACTTTGTGACTAAGGCTTGGGGTATCTATCTCTTATCTTCTATCTTGACATTTAGTGAAGTACTCTCAACATCTATGGAACTTCATATCTTCTCAATTTGCTTTACCCTTTCTTCCCTTGTCAACTCACTCAGAGTTGAAATTTGCTTATATCTTTTTCTTTCAATATCTTTCTTCTCATACAGTTCCCTATTTGGAACTGATATATGGGATAATGAAGTCCCTTATTTCCTTTATGCTGAGCACTTATGATATTCTCTGCTCATGCTATTATTTCTTTCTTACTACACTATAACTCTTTCTAACTTTGTGACTTAATACTGTACTTCCTAATGGGTCACCTATCTTTAGACTTCTCTGACCTGAGCATACTTAAATGAAATGTTTTACAGGGTTAGGGCTAGGTTACTCTTCATATAGCTATAAGTCTTAGCATATTCTTTCTCATAGAACTGTATTCTATCTTTACTTTGCTTTAAACCCTCTTCTATGGGTCTCTCTGGCCTTCTACACCTCTTTATCTCATTTGGAAGATCTATCTGCTCATGCTTCTCTATGTTCAAAATTTATTCCTCAAGCATACCACTATAAACCTTTGAATATCAACACTCAAATTTTAACTTAAACTCCATCTTCATTTAAGAGAAACTAAGTTTAGTTTGTATATAGTAGAGGCTATATGGGAAAAACCATTATAAATACTTTTTCTAAATGAGTTAATCAATCGTGAAGCTTTCTTATTTTAACTTTATCCTTGGTAATCATCTTTATAGAGAGATACTATATTGCACTCATATCTTCATGTTGATTACTTTCCTTAGGCTTACTATGACCTTAGGATCTAATTGCAATTTACCGTAAGCCTCTTCAGGATCTAACTATAACCCTGAAGCCATGTTAGGATCTAACTGTGATCCCCTAGAATCCTCTGTTATTCTGTTGTACTATATCATCATCGCTGGAAAATCTTAAAACTAATATACTAAGTTATAAGGTTAATCAATTTAACTTGTTGATGACTTAATAATTAAAAATTTTAAGAATAAATACATCCAGTAGCCTATATTATTTATCAAGACTTTACTTATTTATTCTCTTACTCAGAAGTTCCTTCTATGCTTTCATACTTTACTGTGGCTTACCATGGGCTATTACTTTGTGCAATCATATCCTAACCACCTGCTATTTCTTTTTGTTGCTATGGCCATATTGTCATGTCCTTATTTTCAACCTCCATTATACTCATTTGAAAGTCATTAGAACCAATTACATAGGCTTTTTCCTTAGAAACATGTATTTCAAAAAGAATTGCTCTCGGGTATTATTCATATTACTGTTCATTTGGTAATTTTAGAACATGTACCCTACTTTGAAAATTTATAATTAAATATAGAAAAATGGAAATAGGATGGTTCCAATTTTTAATTAAAGCTATTTCATTGAAATTTGAGGGAAAAATATAAAACTGAGGTTCCATTGTACCAATGAAAGTTTATTCGTTAAAAAAACTGTTCATTTGGTAAAATCTGGATGTTCCAATTTCTTTGCCTTAACTTCAAGAATTCATTTCTCTTTTGTTACTTCTCCAAATGAATCGTGTTACCTATGGATTTAAAGATCTAGATGTGTTATTTAAGATCATAAAATTTCATAGCAAAAGTCGTTCATTTACCATATGAAATTAATGTCAAAACGTTACTGCCTCCAGTTGCTTACTTTATCTCTATTCCAGATTTTAACTCCAACTTAGAAAAATCATAATAAATCGAATAATTGTCCAATTGTGGCAGTCTTGGTGTCCATTTAAATATCTGTATCTTAGCTATTATCATTCCAAATTTCAAGTTTAAACTTATTGGATAAGGCATCCTAATCATTGTCAGACCACCACAGCATCATAATACAATTAGATAATCATACATCATACATTCATCATATCCTTTCATAGTATCAAGTAAGCAATATAACTTATTATACAAGTTCATCCATCTATGTTTACCCTTTTTCCTTGTGAGATTTCAGCACCTATGACATGGTTATGCAAATGGAAAGAATGAGATTTCATGGAAATATCAATAGCAAGGCATACAAACTATAATATCATGCATGATTAATTAGATGCTTAACATGTTATCATGGGATGGGAGCTACTTCATAATGGTACATAAGTAAACTCTAACATGCATATTGTCATGACATAAGTTGCAAGGAGTTGTAATCATTCATACTTTATCATCAATATGATGTCATAATCTCAAGCTCAACTAAACATCATAACCAACAAGCAAGCATACAATCAAGCAAACATGAAACTATAGTTAGGTATTCTTGCTACCTCTTAGCTATCCTTATCAAAGTCTTCTTGAGATGATTTCCTTCCTTCACAAATATCAAAACCTAGCCATTACAAAGTAATATTAAGTTATAACTCAACTTGAACACAATACCAAGACTAGGTTTTCACTAGTTTCTATTCTTTTTCTATTTTATATTTCATACTTCCATCTTTCCAAAATAAACTCTCATGGTTCATTTCCACATAATTTTTTATGTATAATCCAAATATGAAACTAGAATTTCCAAAATCAAAACATCCCATGAGCTGATGTTCTTGACCGAAGCAAACCCTTGTTTTCCAAAAATTCATATTTTAATTCTAATGCTTCCCATACTTGTTCTCCTACTTTACCCCCACACAATTTTCCATTTTAAACTCATTGAAAGCATCAAAATCATTAAATTCCAACATATAAACAATGATATGTAAGGTAGCAGCCATGAACATAAACTTCTAACTACATGCATACTTGAATTCCCAAACTTATACCACTTGATTCTAGCTTGTTTAAGCTTGTCTAAACTATCCATAACATAAAACTCATATTCTAAACATATACTGGATCTAAATAATCATATTTATACCATGTGGGACATTTCTAGTTTGTCCAGGATTACCAAAATGTCCTCTATCCATCGCTAGTACAATCTGGCTGTACAGGGGCATTTTTGTAATTTCACACTTATTTTGAACTCTGGCCCACTTAACTGTCCAGTCACCTTATTAGGCCTATTGTGGCACCATTTGGGCCTTGGTATGGGCTCATTGCCTTTTTGGCACAAATACCAATGAATCTCTCTTGACCATATTTATCGGGTATTTTATTCCACTGTAAAATCCTGTAAGAATTCTACAGGATTCCTTTTCTGACTCTGTTAATTTTATAAATTCTTATATTAAATATAGGAATTTACTATAAGGTTTCATATGATTTGGAGGTGTAAAAAATATTGTAATAATTCCTTCTGACTTCAAGAATTTATATCAATTAATCAGGACCTTAAATCAAAATTCTGTGTTTCCTTAATCTGACCAGAATAATTTTGTCTATCTACTAGTAAAATTTGGGACTAATCTAATTTCGGGAATTTTTGAGATTTTGTCAATTCAACTTAATTATATTTAGGTCCCTGACTTTTTGCTTAATTATATTTAGGTCCATAAACTTTTGATAATTACCACTTTTGGCCTAACTTTTGTTTCTACTTTAACTTTTGGCCTCCAACCTTTTCTAATTTTTGTTTAGGTCCCTCTCTTTCTTCAAGACTCATTTAACCTTTATTATTTCTTATGATCATTGTCATAATTATTTTCAAACCTCTTTCCACTATCAGTATTATACAGATAGGGAAAATTTAGGATATGACATTTCTACCCCCTTAAAATAAATCTTGTCCTCAAAATTTACTTGGTACCTTAGTCAACAATCTTGGATAGATATTCTTTTCTTACTTTATGACTAAGGATTGGGGTATCTATCTCTTATCTTCTACCTTGACATCTTAGTGGAATACCTTTTATGTCCTTAGATTTTTCATATCTTTATTGTTATTACTTTTCTTATGTCTTGAATTAACTCAATCAAAGTTGAATGGTACCTTATTTTGTTACTTGCTTAATTACTTTGAATCTATTTGCATATGGACTTCTTACCACACTGGACTTGTAAGTAGTGTCCATTTCTTTCATATTAAACTCCTTTGAATACTACTATATTCTGGAGTTTCTGTCAATTACTCATCATACCTTTAGCATGTATCTCTTATTATTTCTCTGAGCATCTAGCAGAATTCTCTGAACATCTGCAAATATCACCTCTTACTTTCGTATCATGATACTTCTTATCATCTTTAATAATTTGTCATAATGCACAGAGAGGATTTATGTCATTATTCTTTCTTTCTTTACTACTAGATAGGAGCACATACTCTAACATGCATAATGCCTGGCCAACATGTTGCAGGACTGCATACCTGCCTATAAATGCAAAGCTCTAACATCGAAGCTCAAGCATTCCTTTTTTTTAATATGCACAGCTCTAACACTCAGAGCTTGCACAACTCTAACATTTAAAGCTTTAGCATATTTTACAAACATAACATAATACCTGGCATTTCATGTAAGGAGTGAAAGCTCTCACTTGCTATTTCATTTGTAACATAATACTTAAACATCTGATACCTTTCAAAAAGGGAGCCTCTCTATCTGCTTACAATGCTAGCTATAAAGCCACTTCATATTGTACTTCTCAATACATATTTCTCATTACGTATCTTTCATGCCGTATCCTAGCATATTTGGCCAAATCTGGCTACCTCATGGTCCATCTTGCCTTGTCATAACGCACTCTTAAATACCATGAGGCTAACATTCTCTTTAACTTAGGACTTTGCTAGCTTTTAAGAAAATTCTTCTAAACATTTTCTTTCAACTCCATTTCATTTGAACTTGACATAAGGGTTCTAATCTCTTATTATTTATAACCCTTTCTAACTCTTCATAGCTCTTTCTATCATTTTATATAACTCCGTACATATATGCCAAGCTTTTGTGGCATTTACACCCTTTTTATCAATTCCTAGGAGGTCACCCATCATTGGGCTACTCTTGCCTAAGCATGCTTAACTGAAGAGTGCAGATAAAAATCTGAAGTATTGATGCTAACAAACTTCAATCCTAGTACTTTACTGTTTTAGACCTTTCTTATACTATCTCTCTTCAGTCTATATAGCCTTCAAATATTTTTATCCTCACCAAGAGGATCTATTGCCCTCTTATTCTTATTCTTTATAATCTCATCATAGGGATCTCTTTATTCTTATTCCACCCTTTCTCATATCTTATAAGATATTCTCATAAATCCTTGGTACTCACGGTTAATTACTTTAACTTTGATCATTTAGTTCCTATTGTGTGTATGAAGATTTTGAGTTCAATCCCTCACAGTAATAAGGCTATCTGAATTAACATCATGGGTACTCTCTCTGTTATGAGTTAACTAACTTGTGAAGCTTCTATACCTTAATCTTTTCCTTGGTATTCATCCTTATAAAGAAATATTGTACTTATGGCTCATTACTTCCTTTCTCTAGGCTTGGTCTACTGTGACCCTCGGAATCTACTACGATTAACCGTAAGCCTTTTTAGGATCTAACTGTGACCCTAGAATTATATTCTCTATGAGCCATACTAGGATCTAATTGTAATCCTTCATAACTACTACAATTTCATTGTATTGTATTCTCATATTTGGAAGACCTAAACCAACAGACAAAGTTACAAGGTTAGTCACTTCCACATAGTTGTTAACTCAACAAATAATTTCCCAAAAATGATCATAAAAGACAATATTACCTATTAGGACTTTACTCATTTTCTTTATCACTTAGGAACTTCATATATCATTCCCTTCTTTCATAACTTGACTATGTCCATTACTGTAGAGAGCTACATAGGCTCTACCATGCACATATCTATCATAATCTATTCATTCTCTAGGCTCTATCTTAAGAGCAATATGACTCTATTGCAAGAGTAATCTAGCTCTATTGCAAAAATGTTAACTTTTATTGCATAAACACTGCTCCCTCTTAGAGCTACATCATCTTTCATAAATACTGCTCATTTCATTTCATATTCATTGCATATTATTCATATATCTTATCCCTACTAAAAGGGTATGTCTTGAGTATTGTAATAATTTGTCTATAGATTCACTATTAGTCCACATCTTTAATCTTATTCTCTACCCAATTGACTATCATTGTCTAATCATAAATTCTCATTCTATTCTTTGGGCATTAACTAGCTAACTATCTTGTTTATCACTTGGCTATTACTTTTCTATTGCTTTATCATTAACAAGTTGAATTATTTAATTACATGTCGTATGTCATGGGAGCAACATAACTTTCTCATATGGTATACTCTACCCTATATGTACTGTGTGAGGGGAGTATTCATTTATCATAGTATACACTAACATGCATGTCATCATCTAATAACTGTGAGGAGATGTAACTATTTATCATAACATATAGCAACATAAGCCATATCATCATCGCATAAATTTGCTCAACCATCCCCCATACTCGCATTGCAATTAAACAATTAACCAGATAAACTTTAAAGCATTATGTCCCTTTATCAGCTTAACTGCCAAGTTCTGATCATCTATTCTAAAACCTGAGTCCTTTACTTGTTTCATTTAGGCTGCCACGCTATCCTCTTACTAGGTATAGACTTAACCCTTCTTTACGCTTTCTTACATAGGGAATAAGAAAGTCACTTTATCTTTGAATCTGTGGCTACCTTACTTTATTTAGAAATCATAAACTTCTTTTTTCTCATCTTGCATATATCTTTTTCTACTAATCCTCAAGAAATTTCTGAGGTGATTTTATCTTTAGCCTACATCTCCAATATCCTATTTATTCATTTAGGAATATGAGATAGCTTATCATATCAGGCCATTTTACATTGCTAGGCTATATTTATTCTATAATAATGTCTTTCGTTACCTGTAAGACTTTTGTGTCCCTAGCCTAAAGGATTTATGTGTCCTTGGCCTCACTGTAATCTATAACTGAGTCAGCTAGTTTTCTTGCAGCTAACTGAGGAAGGGTTTGGCCTACATCTCTATGCCATTCATACTTTGAAGTTTTCACCTTATCCTCCTGATTACTACAGGCGAGAAAGTGTCTCTTATTAAGCCTCAATGTTCATGTGGATGAACTCAGCTAATTATTCATCAAAGGGTTTCTGTTTTCCTTACACTAACCCTTAGCCTTAGCTCATCTCCATCTAACTAAGAGAAATGTTTCTTGTAGACTTTTTGAGAAAAACTTCTAAAGTGAGTGAATCACTCCTCATATTGTATGGAGTAACCTCTGTATCTCTCTACTATCTCTAAATTCTTTCTGTTTGTCAGTCTCAATATGCTCTAGACTAGACTGCAGTTCATTTTTGGTCTATCTTTGGATTCTAACTACTTAAGTTACATAGATCTCATTCATCATCTAGCACTATTACTTTTGTTCTCTAGGGTGTTGTACCCTAGGTATACTAGACTACTGTTTCTTCATGATGGGATCCCTCTATTTTTGGGAACATGAACTTTCTATCTATTAACCATCATATCTTTAACCTTAAACCATATGCTAGGCTCATTTATAGGCAAGTCTTAATTTGACTTTAATTCTTTCGTCATATAGATCTATTCCTGATGATCATATGGAGGATCTATTTCTTAACATTTTCTTAAACTGATCTTCTATATCTTAGTATCTCGTACTATTTGGCTTGCCTGCATTATGTACTAAACCTCTAACTGATATACTTCAGTGAGGTCATCATCTTTATTCTTGTCATCAGGTCTCTACGCAATCTAGTCGCAACCTGAGTGCTGGCTAGTTGTGACTCATATTCTCTATAAACTCTAGTCGTGGCCATATCCACTTGCTTGTCATAACTTGACAGCTCTATATTCTTTGGCTACGACCATAGGTCATCTTCTGTCTTATCCTAATCTACTTATATATTAGTCATATCCTATGGCTTGAACTCGTCATGACTTGATAGCTCTAGAGCTTCCTGTCATGCCTAATGGTCTTTACTCATCACGACCCAAAAGTTTATGTAAATATTTTTCGCAACCTGTGGCTTGACTCATTGCGACTTAACTTGTCTGGAACTTTCAGTCGCGACCTAAACTACTTCATACCCTGATCTCATAGCTTTCTCTAAATAATCACGTCTAATGTTCTTAATGTTAATAAATTTGAGTCAATTAAAACTCATTCATATCTATATATCATAATCACACTAAATAGGAAAAATATTCACATAAATATTCAACCAACTATGATTTCATTATATCACACAAAACTTCATATTTCATGTCACCGTAACATTTGTACATACATTACATACATGTCAATCACATATTTGAGGTATATTCTAACTGTCATACATCTATGTATTTACTTTATTCTTTACATATTTATATTACCCCTAATCTCTTTTTACATTGTTTTCTAGGGAATCATAGACTGTACATACTTCTGCATACATAAGTTCCACCCCTGTATATCAGTTGGCAGATCATTTGCCAAAATCTCACTTATCTCTATGTGCCATGTAGGGTTATATGTTAGTATCTGACTTACTACTATATCATGTCAGTCTACTAGAGAATAGACTTGATTTAGGTTAATGCCCTCTACTATATATCTATTTATCATCACTGCTATGACATTGAGGAACTACAGATTTGATCTTTACTTCTGTTCATCCTTTAAGCTAGAGTGAGTAATTCACTCCCTACAGCTTTCTTGAAACTGATATGGTCAACATTATCTATCTTTAGCAAAGAAGGCTGGGGTTTACTAGGACCAGGAATATCACATTGATCTTTCTCTATAAAATAACATATTTCTGGACTTTAGGAAAGGACAAGAACTGTCATAAACTTTGACTAGATTTCTCAATTAAGGGACTATTGTATATTACTTATCTCAAATCTATCTGTTGGAAATCATGCCCTAGGGGCCAATCATTGTCTTATGAACATTATTGATTTATAATTTATTAATTGAGTTATCATATTATTTGCATGTTTACTATGATGACCATCCTTGGATAATTCATGATATTATCCTAAATGTCCCTGGTCGATCATCTATATAGGAGCACAGATGAAATAAGACCAGTATGACTTTGAAGATGTATAGAGATATAAATCAAAGTCATAAGCACATGTAAGAGTACAGGGTGTTGGACCGACCCGCTATGAGAGAACTGCATGGGTAACGTCATAAGCTTCTCTCATATACAAACCATGTCAATATGCCCTTTGACCTGAGATCATCATGGATTCTGACATGACAAAACGCTCAGCTTTGACCTAGTCAAAAGTCACTTTTGACCGAGTGATCATAAAGACTATGTTCGGGCTTAGTGGTTTTTCATGCGGAGGAATGTGAATGGTCAAGATGGAATTTGTCCCTCACATTCGTGGAGAGATATTACTGGGCCCCTCGATGAGTGAGTCTGAGAAATGTATGGCCATACTGTAATGGAAAGGTAGTTCCATTTCTATAGTCAGACTACTCAGGGATCGAGAAAGTAACGGTCAGGAATAGGAGAATGACATTATCCATGCCTCATCCATGACCAAAATATCGCGTGACAGAAGGGACATGATATGGTTGTATAAAAGGTTACATCGTTTATCGATCCTCATATGATTTGGGTAGTTGTTATGTCTTGCTAGAGACCGCTTGCGACTTGTGGGCTAGTATAGCAAATGACCCACTGCCAACTTCATATGGGCCTACAGGGTCGCACACAAAATAGCCCAACACGAGCTATGATGTCCAGATTCATTGAATCTAAGACATGTCCAGATTCAATGAAAGATCCAGGTGAATGTATATATATTTATTTATATTTATATTCGTATATATATAAATTCGTATATATATATATTATATATATGAGATATATGAGATTTAATTTATAAGGATAAATTAAATCTCTATCACGTTTGAATTCGAAATTCAAATTGATAGGATATCTCATATAAGAGATATTTATAAGATTTAATTTATAAGGATAAATTAAATCTCTATCACGTTTGAAATTCGAAATTCAAATTGATAGGATATCTCATATAAGAGATATTTATAAGATTTAATTTATAAGGATAAATTAAATCTCTATCACGTTTGAAATTTGAAATTCAAATTGATAGGATATCTCATATAAGAGATATTTATAAGATTTAATTTATAAGGATAAATTAAATCTCTATGACGTTTGAAATTCGAAATTCAAATTGATAGGATATCTCAAATTTGATTTATGAGAATAAATCAAAAATAGTTCAGTCTCATCTTTATTTAAAATTAAATAAATGGGTAATTAAATCTGTGGGACGGATTTGATATTATTTTATTTAATTAGTTTCTTATAAAATCATACAATATATGATATTGTATTATTTTGGAATTAATATAAGATTAACTCCAAAATCCAATTCGGTTGACAGAGAAAAATGCATAGCATCCTATATATCTGATTTTAGGAGCTGCATTTTAAAGTGAGAAGCACACATAGAACATAGAAAGGCCGAAGGGGACTCTGCAAAAGGTTTACAGATAAGAAACTGCCGAAATAGAGACGGAGAGGACGAACTCTTGAGAAAGCCCTGGAGGGACAAGAGATGCTAGCACGTCATTCGTGGTTGAAAAGCTGTTCGTGTGGATACCAGTAGAGGAAGCCGACCTGAGTCGTCGACTTCTTGTGATCAGAAAGGGAGCACGAGCCGCAGAGCGAAGCTGTGAACGTCGTGACCAAAAGCTGTGGAAGTCGCTGAGGCACACTAAGGGTAATACTTCTTCCCACTTGACTTAAACACATACGGTAGATCCTGGCAAGGAATGGAAAAATTTTTAAATTAATTTCCGCTGCGTGTCTTCCAATTCCCTTCACTATCCTCAAGCTCTGGTAGAGGAGGAATAATATCTGGTCTACCTATAATCCAGTACCAGTACTCAGCTTTCTCAGCCATAATTTGTCCTCTCATCGGAGGGATAAAGCTTATATTAGGGCTAGAGGGCACTCCGACAAATTCATACTATATAAAGTCACTAGACTCAATATCATCTGGTACATATATAGCTTCAAGATGAATCTCTACGTAACCTCTATACTGTAGGTTTGAGTCTATAGAAACATCTATAGGACATTCTACTGTAGACCTCCCTGACTGATCCCCTATACTCTCCTCTAAAATCTCTTTATGAAACCCCATATCTACTCCCGTACTATTTGCTTAATTAAGCAATATTAATTATCCCAATACATACCCTACTTAACAAAATACTTACTGTTTAGGGTTAGGGTCTGGGAACAATCTTATATCATACCAGAAACTTCTGCTCTGATACTAAAATGTCATGTCCTTATTTTCAACCTCTATTATACTCATTTGAAAGTCATTGTAACTAATTACATAGCCTTTTTCCTTAGAAACATGTATTTCAAAACGAATTGCTGTTGGGTACTAATCACGTTACTGTTCATTTGGTAATTCTAGAACATGTACCCTACTTTGAAAATTCATAATTAAATACATAAAAAATCAAAATAGGGTAGTTCTGATTTCTAATGAAATATCTTTCATTTAAATTTGAGAAAAAAAATATAAAACTGAGGTTCCATTGTCCTAATAAAATCAGTTTATTAGTTAAAAATACTATTCATTTGGTCAAATCTGGAAGTTCTAGTTTCTTTACCTTAACTTCAAAAATTCATTTCTCTTTCGTTACTTGTCTAAATGAACCGTGTTACCTATGGATTTAAAGCTCTAGATGTTTTCTTTAATCTCATAAAATTTTATAGCAAAACTCATTTGTTTACCATATGAAATTAACATTAGAACATTACTGGCTCTAGTTACTTGCTTTATCTCTATTCCAGATTTTAACTCAAACTCAGAAAAATCATAATAAATCAAATACTTGTCCAATTGAGGCATTGTTGGAATCATGACATAAGTTTCAAGGAGTTGCAATCATTCATACTTCATCATCAACATGATGGCATAATCTCAAGCTCAACCAAACATCATAACCAATAAGCAAGCATATAATCAAGCAAACATGAAACTATAGTTAGGTATTCTTGCTACCTCTTAGCTATCCTTGTCAAAGTCTTCTTGAGATGATTTCTTCCTTCACAAATGTCAAAACCTAGTCATTACAAAGTAATATCAAGTTATAACTCAACTTGAACACAATACCAAGACTAGGTTTTCACTAGTTTCCATTCGTTCTCTATTTTATGTTTCATACTTCCATCTTTCCAAAATAAACTATCATGGTTAATTTCCACATAATATTTCATGTAGAATCTAAATATGAAACTAGAATTTCCAAAATCAAAACATCCCACAAGCTACTGTTCTTGACCGAAGCAAACCCTTGTTTTCCAAAAATTCACATTTTGATTCCAATGCTTGCAATAATTGTTCTCCTACATTATCCCCATGTAATTTTCCATTTTAAACTCATTAGAAGAATCAATATTATGAAATTTCAACATATAAATAGTGATACATACAGTAGCAACCATGAACATAAACTTCAAACTACATGCATACTTGAATTCTCAAGCTTATACCACTTGATTCTAACTTGTTTAAGCTTGTTTCAGGGATCTAAATGCAAATTAGAAAAGGTTGAAGGAAAAAAGTTGAAGTAGAAACAAAAGTTGGGCCATAAATAGTAATTATCAAAAGTTTAGGGACCTAAATATAAATAAGTAAAAAGTCAGGGACCTAAATATAATTATGAGAAAGTTCAATTGAAAAAGGCTAAAAAATCCCCATATTTATATCAGACCCAAATTTTACCAGTAGATAGACAAGGTTATTTCGATCAGTTTAAGGAGGCATAGAATTTTGATTTGAGGTCCCGATTAATTGATATAAATTCTTGAAATAAGAAGGAATTATTACAGTATTTTTTAGACCTCAGAATCAGATGAAACCTTACAGTAAATTCTTATATTTAATATATGAATTTATAAAACTGACAGAGTCATAAAAGGAATCCTGTAGAGTTCTTACAAGATTTTACAGTGGAATATAATACCCGATAAATATGGTCAGGAGAGTTACCTTAGGATTTTGCCATAAAGGGCATAAAGGCAGTGAGCCCATGCCAAGGCCCAAATGGTGTCATCATGATTCCAATATGGTGATTGGATAGTTAGGTGGGCCAGAGTCTAGAGCAGTCTAGGAAAAGTATGATATTACAAAAATGTCCCTAGATGCCCATATTGTATAGTGATGGATGGAGGGCATTTTGGATAGGCCAAATGTAAGGAATTAGAAGACACGCAGCTGAAATAAACTTTAAAAATTTTCCATTCCTTGCCAGGATCTGCCGTATGTGTTTAAGTCAAGTGGAAAGAATCATTACCCTTAGTGTTGCTCAGCGAATTTCACAGCTTCTCTACATGGGTGGTGATCTCTTTCTGATCGCAAGAAATCGACGGAGTGTTCCTCAGCGACCTTCACAGATTCTCTCCGCAGACGGCGGTCTCTTTCCGATCACAAGAAGTCGACGCCTCAGGTCGGCTTCCTCTACTGGTATCCACACGAACAGCGTTCCAACCACGAACGACGTGCTAGCGTCTCCTGTCCCTCCAAGGCTTTCACAAGTCTCCGTCTCTATTTCAGCAGTTTCTTGTCTGCAAACCTTTTGCAGATTCCGTTCGGCCTTTTGTGTTCTGTGTTATTTTCAAACGTAGCTCCTCCAATCAGATATAGAGGATGCTATGCGTTTATCCACTTAACCTAATTGGATTTTGGAGTTAATCTTATATTAATTCCGAATTGATACAATATCATATATTGTATAATTTTATAAGAAACTAATTAAATAAAATAATATTAAATCCGTCCCACAGATTTAATTACCTATTTATTTAACTTTAAATAAAGATGAGACTGAGTTATATTTGATTTATTCCCATAAATCAAATTTGAGATATCCTATCAATTTAAATTTCGAATTTCAAACGTGATAGAGATTTAATTTATCCTTATAAATTAAATCTTATAAATATCTCTTATATGAGATATCCTATCAATTTGAATTTCGAATTTCAAACGTGATAGAGATTTAATTTATCCTTATAAATTAAATCTTATAAATATCTCTTATATGAGATATCCTATCAATTTGAATTTCGAATTCAAACGTGATAGGGATTTAATTTATCCTTATAAATTAAATCTCATATATCTCATATATATAATATATATATATACGAATTTATATATATACGAATATAAATATAAATAAATATATATACATTCACCTGGATCTTTCATTGAATCTGGACATGTCTTAGATTCAATGAATCTGGACATCATAGCTCGTGTTGGGCTATTTTGTGTGCGACCCTGTAGGCCCATATGAAGTTGGCAGTGGGTCATTTGCTATACTAGCCCACAAGTCGCAAGCGGTCTCTAGCAAGACATAACAACTACCCAAATCATATGAGGATCGATAAACGATGTAACCTTTTATACAACCATATCATGTCCCTTCTGTCACGCGATATTTTGGTTATGGATGAGGCATGGATAATGTCATCCTCCTATTCCCGACCGTTACTTTCTCGATCCCTGAGTAGTCTAACTATAGAAATGGAACTACCTTTCCATTACAGTATGGCCATACATTTCTCAGACTTACTCATCGAGGGGCCCAGTAATATCTCTCCACGAATGTGAGGGACAAATTCCATCTTGACCATTCACATTCCTCCGCATGAAAAACCACTAAGCCCGAACATAGTCTTTATGATCACTCGGTCAAAAGTGACTTTTGACTAGGTCAAAGCTGAGCGTTTTGTCATGTAGGAATCCATGATGATCTCAGGTCAAAGGGCATATTGACATGGTTTGTATATGAGAGAAGCTTATGACGTTACCCATGCAGTTCTCTCATAGCGGGTCGGTCCAACACCCTGTACTCTTACATGTGCTTATGACTTTGATTTATATCTCTATACATCTTCAATGTCATACTGGTCTTATTTCATCTGTGCTCCCACATAGATGATCGACCAGGGACATTTAGGATAATATCATGAATTATCCAAGGATGGTCATCATAGTAAACATGCAAATAATATGATAACTCAATTAATAAATTCATAAATCAATAATGTTCATAAGACAATGATTGGCCCCTAGGGCACGATTTCCAACACCAAAAACATGTAATATGGTATAAATATGATTAGTTAGAACTAGTATATGCCCTGAGGAAGTACAGAGAGGGGTAAAATGACAATTATGCCTTTAGGTTTAATATAATGCAAGAAATGACACCGAGGGTATTTTAGTCATTTTTTGAGGGATGAATAGCAGATAAATACCCATTCTAACATTTTCAATGGTATGAGAAACCTAAACATTAGTTTACAGGATATAATACATATCTAGAATATAATAAAATTTAGGAACAGAATATAGTCTAATTTTTGTGAAACTGCTCCAATCGGTAGTATACTGGACTGAAATTTTTACTATCAGTATATTTACCTTTTTCTAGCCAAACATGTCCTTGTGTGATATCATGCATGGTGTCAAAAGGCATGGCTTCTAGGGCAAGTTTGTTCAAGAATGAATATGGACCATTAGATCAAATAGTAACCAAATCAATATTGGGCATCCATTTCCACCCAAATTTATCTATAAATACCCCCTCATTTCAGACCTCATTCGGCATGCATGGGAACCATAGGTAAACTCTTGCAAAATTTCCATTCAACCAATAAAGAAGCATACAACTTGAAGAAACAAGCAAGGTAATTATTTCCCTTGATTTTGAGCTTTATTCTAGCAAGCTAGCTCTTGATTTTAAGGGGTTTTTGTATCATATTTCCCTTGAGGTTGCTGCTGGAAGTGTTGTCCATATATGGTTAGAATATGAGTTTTATGTTATGGATAGTTTAGATAAGCTTAAACAAGCTAGAATCAAGTGGTATAAGCTTGGAAATTCAAGTATGCAATAAGTTAGGGTTTTGTGTTCATGGCTGGTACTGTACGTGACACTTTTTGTAACATCCTTCCTTTCATACATATTAGGGACCATATTAGGTACTGTACGTGACACTTTTTATAACATCCTTCCTTTTAGGCTATATCTCTATATGACCTCCAAATTATAGGTTTGAGTCTATAGAAATATCTATGGGATATTCCACTATAGACTTTCCTGACTGATCCCTAAACTTTCCTCAGAACTTTCTTCATTGTCTAAAGGATCAAAGTCTAGATGTACATCATCTTCATATATCTCTACGGGATGGGGGTCTCCCTTATTAACTGAAGCCTCTGACTTAACTTTATGGAATCCCATCTCTACTCCTGGAATATTTGCTTAATTAAGCAATGCTAACTATCCCAATACATACCCTAACTTCACAAAACATTTACTATTTAGAGTTAGGGTCTATGTGTAAGGAATTGTAAGACACGCAGCAGAAATTAATTTAAAAGTTTTTCCATTCCTTGCTAGGACCTACCATATGTGTTTAAGTCAAGTGGGAAGAAGCATTACCCTCAGTATTCCTCAGTGACTTCCACAGCTTCTGGTCACAACGTTCACAGCTTCTCTCTATGGCTCGTGCTCCCTTTCTGATCACAAGAAGTCGATGACTTAGGTCGGCTTCCTCTACTAGTATCTACATGAACAGCGTTCCAACCATGAACGACGTGCTAGTGTCTCTTGTCCCTCTAGGGCTTTCTCAAGAATTTGTCCTCTCCGTCTCTATTTCAATAGTTTCTTATCTGTAAACCTTTTGTAGATTCCCCTTCGGCCTTTCTGTGTTCTATGTGTGTCACTAAAACGTAGCTCCTTAAATCAGATATATAGGATGCTATGCGTTTTTCTCTCTACCGAATTGGATTTTGGAGTTAATCTTATATTAATTCTGAAATTAATACAATATTATATATTGTATAATTTTATAAGAAACTAATTAAATAAATAATATTAAATCCGTCCCATAGATTTAATTACCTATTTATTTAACTTTAAATAAAGATGAGACTGAACTATATTTGATTTATTCTCATAAATCAAATTTGAGATACCATATCAATTTGAATTTAAAATTCAAATGTCATAGGGATTTAATTTATCCTTATAAATTAAATCTTATAAATATCTCTTATATGAGATATCCTATCAATTTGAATTTCAAATTCAAAAGTGATAGAGATTTAATTTATCCTTATAAATTAAATCTCATATATCTCTTATATATAATATATATATATACAAATTTATATATATACGAATATAAATATAAATAAATATATACATCCACCCTAGATCATTCATTGAATCTAGACACGTCTTAGATTCAATGAATCTGGACATCAAAGCTCGTGTTGGGCTATTTTGTGTGCGACCCTGTAGGCCCATATGAAGTTGGCAGTGGGCCATTTGCTATACTGGCCCACAAGTCGCAAGTGGTCTCTAGCAAGACATAACGACTACCCAAATCATATGAGGATCGATAAACGATGTAACCTTTTATACAACCATATCATGTCCATTCTGTCACGCGATATTTTGGTCATGGTTGAGGCATGGATAATGTCATCCTCCTATTCCTGACTGTTACTTTCTCGATCCCTGAGTAGTCTGACTGTAGAAATGGAACTACCTTTCCATTACAGTATGGCCATGCATTTCTCAGACTCACTCATCGAGGGGCTCAGTAATATCTCTCTACGAATGTGAGGGACAAATTCCATCTTGACCATTCACATTCCTCCGCATGAAAAACCACTAAGCCCGAACATAGTATTTATGATCACTCGGTCATAAGTAACTTTTGACTAGGTCAAAGATGAGCCTTTGTCATGTAGGAATCCATGATGATCTCAGGTCAAAGGGCATATTGACATGGTTTGTATATGAGAGAAGCTTATGATGTTACCCATGCAATTCTCTCATAGCGGGTCAGTCCAATACCTTGTACTCTTACATGTGCCTATGACTCTGATTTATATCTCTATATATCTTCAAAGACATACTGGTCTTATTTCATCTGTGCTCCTGTATAGATGATCAACTAGGGACATTTAGGATAAGATCATGAATTATCCAAGGATGGTTATCATAGTAAATATGCAAATAATATGATAACATAATTAATAAATTCATAAATCAATAATGTTCATAAGACAAAGATTAGCCCCTAGGGCACGATTTCTAACACTATGAACTATCTTAAATCATGCCAGAAACTTTTGCTCTGATACCAAAATATAACATCCTTCCTTCCATATGTATTAAAGACCAACCAGTAGCACTTAGAACCACTTATAAGACATTGGAAGTTCATTAGATAAATCTAGAATTTTTCTCCTTCATGGTTACTATTCATATGGTAGTCCATATTTCCCAACAAACTTTAAAAAATCATAATTAATTCTATAAAATCGAAATGAAGTAGTTCAAAAAGCTACGTGAAGGTAACATCTTGAACTTTAAGGGAAAAATAATTTCCAGACCAAATAATGCGTCAATCAAAACAGTTTATTCGTCAAAGTTTACTATTCATTTGGTCAAAAATCTTGGAAACAGATTTCGGTCCCTTACTTTGGAAAATTAGTTCTCCTTGTACAAATATCAAAATAAGGCATTCTTGGTGTCAAAATGAAGCTTGGCATGTCAACTAAATGTCTGTAGAATTTCATACATTTATTCCATAATTTACTATTTTTTATTATATCATGACCATCACTGATTACATTGGTCCTTTAGCAACATTACACATAGTAAATTCTTACATAACATATATACTATCCAATCCTGAGCTTTCCTTTTCATGCTTCATCATCCTCTTCATCATTCATATACCTGTGGGATTGGGGTTACATGGAAAGGGATGAGATTTCTTGGGAAATCTCAGTAGCAAATATTACTAAACAATGCATGCATTAATATAAGTACTTATGATTGCTTGTGAAAGCGTTATCATTGTGTAATGTGCATGCTTCCATGTAACATATGAAATACAATTGGCCAAAGTAATCATATAAACAAAGCTTCATACATAAGCACAATTGCAACATAATTCACCAAAGCCATAGCACAATCAAGCATAACATTCAATGCATACAAGTTTAGGATAAGTTTACTACCTGGCGTATAGCCTTTCCTTCTAGCTCTTAGCTTTGTCTCTAAGGTCCCTTCTTTCCATCAGTTAGAGCCTATACATAGCATAATAATATATTTATTATTTTCCAGTATAGCTCTACTTAACTCATGCTTAACTTGGGGTAATATCCTTAATATGACATTCCCCTAATTTTCTTTCAATCTATAGCTAACCTTATCAATAGAGATATTTCTCTATTCTAACCATTAAGAACAATCCTCTAACTTATTAGAGCAGGGACTAGAATAACTTACTTACCTCATTTCTAAGCTCTACCCAGTCCCTAAGCTCCTTAGACTACTCCTGGCTCCACCATAACTCCTCCTTTCTTTCTCTTCCTTCCTTTCTTTCTCTCTTTCTCTGTTTCTCTCTGTTTCTCTCTTCTTTTTCTTGCCGAAGCCATGAATGAAATGGAGGGAGGGGATTGTCTATTTATAGGTGAGTGGAGATGGAATGAATGGTTCAGATCGAATCTCATTGAATGGCTTAGATCGCTTAGCTTCCTCAAGAAGCTTTGCCTATATCATCATGATGACATCACCCTCCTCAATAACTCACAAATATGACATTATCCAAGGACACCTTAGGGGACACCTCAGGGGTATGTGTTGCAATGGTGAGGCCCTTGAGACACCTTACCACTTTTCTAGAGAATTCCAGAGTCTTTTCCTGGAATGAGCGGCCGAGATTGTGCCATGTGTCCCTCTTACTTTTTCTCCTTTTTCTAAACTCATGATATGTGTCCTTAAATTTTCTTCTTTTCCTGTAATCATGCCATGTGGCGCCTTGTAGGTCCCATGAGGATACCTTTCATGCCACCTTATGGTCTAAAGCCATATCTGATCACTTTTTCCAGTTCTATACTTAACCGGGTAACTTTACTTTATGGAAAAGAACTAAAATATTATTTTAATGCCTCTTAAACTCCCATAATCAATGGGCCTAAGTTTTCAAACTTTTAAATGTCATCTTAAGTTTCTAACCAAGCCCAAATAGTCTGGTGGCTCAGTTCCCAAGAAACATCCCTTCCTTTTCCATTATGCCCCTAGGGACTTTCACTATTTACTATTTAGTACCTGAACTTTCACTTACTTGCAATTTAGTCCCTGAACATCTTTTGTATACTTCTGGGACTTCTTCTTAACAGGGTCTAGTAGCATACCTTTTTTAGGCTACATATTAGGCTTCTAAACCTAAAAATTGGGATATGACATTTCTCCTCCCCTTAAAATAAATTTCATCCTCAAAATGTCAGGGTTAAACCTCTATTCATTCCTTTATGAATAGTTTTCTCTGAGGCGAATGTCCCTTTCATTTCATAACATTTTCTTGACTTTTCTAGCTCTTCTTAATTTTTCTGACTATCTTACATAACTTCGTGTATTTATGCCAACCTTTTGTGGCATTTACATCCTTTCTCATATAACTGCGTTCTATTCTTACTCTATCTTATACCGTCTTCTCTGGGTCTTGTTAGCCTTTTAATCTCTTTATCCTTGTCTGAAGGATTTATCTACTCATACTTTTGCATTCTCAAAACATATGGGGTTCTCTTCTATTTTCCTTATGCATACTTATATAAAACTTTTTGAATACCAGCACTCAAACTTAAACTTAGACTCCATCTTTATTTAAGGAAAACTAAGTTCAATCTGTATATAATATAGGCTATTTGAGAAATATCATTATAAATAGATTTTCTAGAGGAGTTAATCAACTAGTGAAGCTCCTTACCTTAACTTTATCTTTGGTACTCATCTTTCCAAAGAGATACTGTACTATTCTCATTTCTTCATGGCTCCTTACTTTCCTTAGGCTAGGTCTAACTGCAACATTGGGATCTAACTACGATTAACCATAAGCCTCTTTAGAATCTAACTGTGACTCTGAAGCTGTTAGGATCTAATTGTGACCCTTGAGCCATGCTAGGATCTAACTATGACTGTCCATAATCCTCTATAATTCTGTTATACTGTATCATCATCTCTAAAAGATCTCAAACCAATACACTAAGTTATAAGGTTAGCTGCTTCTACTTGTTAATAACTCAATAAAATTTTTAAAGTACATTCAGTAGCCCATATTATTTATCAAGACTTTACTTATTTCCCCTCTTACTCAGGAGTTCCTTCTCATCTTTCTTACTCTATTGTGGCTTACCAATTATGGTCTAACCACTTGCCATTACATTCTGTTGCTTTGGCCTCATCATAACTTTTCATTTCAATCTATGCTCTAACTATGAGCAATCTGTGTCAGATCTAACTCTTATATGAAGAGTGATCTGAACTCATCTGAATCTAGCTCTGTCTAAGAGCTATCTATTTCATATCCAACTCTTATCTGAAGAGTGATATGAAAACAATATCTTTACTGTTACCTTTTGCTCTTTCTGTATACCATTTCTTTTGATAGGATTATAGCACTGCCACCTTCTTGGTACTTGCTGTAGAAATATCTAAGTAACCCCAATCATACTGTAATAATTGTCCCACTTATTAAGACTATCTATCATCTTGGGTACATTCTTATTGCATGTCGTATGGTATGGGAGCAACATAACTTTCTCATCATAAACTCTATCCTGCATGTACATCATGAGGGGAGTATTCATAGCATACTCTAATATGCATGTCATCATATGACAACTGCAAGGAGATGCAACTTCTTATCATAACTCATGGCAATATAGGCCATACTATCATCACATAAATTTGGTCAACCATCCATTATACGTACACTGCAATTGAACAATTAACTAAGTAATCCTTTAAAGCATTCTTTCCTCTTATCACATTATCATCCAAATCCCAAATATTCATTTAGGAACCTGAAATAACTACTCATTTAACTTAGGCTGCCACATTACCCTCTTACTAGGGTATAGACTCAACTACCTTTTCTTATATAGGGAATAGGGGAGTTACTTTGTCTTTAAAACTATGGCTACCTTTCTCTCTTTAAACATTATAAACTTCTTTCTTTTTAACATGGAATTCAATCAGTGGGATAACTTCTTAGTCATTCAACTCTCAACTATCTCTTAACTCTTTCTTTCTATCAGCCTCAGTCTACTCTGGATTAGACTATCTCTTAACTCCCAACACGGAATTTAATTCCTTTCTAGTCTATCTCTGGATCCTTGACTAACTTAAGTCACTTGGATCTCATTCATCATCTAACATTACTACTTGTGTTCTCTAGGATAGAGCATTAGGTTACTATCTCTTCATGATGGAATCCCTCTGTCTTGGGAACATTAACTTTTTATCTATCAGCCATCAATTCTTTAACCTTAGACCATGTATTAGATCATTCTTAGGCAAGACTCATTCTAACTTCTCATTATTCTGTTTAATGGAGACTAGTTGCATAAAGTCTTTCGTACTGTAGATCAACTCTGGATGATCATATGGAGGATCTACTTTAGAACCTCTTCTTAAACTAATCTTCTGTATCTTAGTGTTTCATACTATTTAACTTGGCTACACTCAATGCTAAACCTCTAACTGATAACCTTTAGTGAGGTCAGCATCTTTATTCTTGTCATTAGGTCACTGTGCATTTTAGTCGCCACCTGAATACTGACTAGTTGCATCTCATCACAACTTAACTTCTTTGGATCTTATGGTCGTGACCTAACCTGATTCACATCTCGACCTAGCCATAACTTTTTATACATATTCACTTCTAACATTCTTGACTTTGATGAATTGGAGCAATTAAAACTCATTCATATCTATATATCATAATCACATTTAAATGGGGAACATATTCACATAAATGTTCAACCAACCATCATATTTCATGTTGTTATAAATTTATACATACATCACATACATGTCAATTACATATTCAGGGTACATTATAACTACTATACATCTGAGTAATTACTTTACTTTACACTTTACATATTTACATACCCCTCATCTCCTTCTATATTTGGTTCTAGGGAATCATAAAATGTACGTACTTCTGTATACGGATGTGCCACCCCTGAATATCAGCTGGCGGATCATTTGCTAGATACTCACTTTGTAATATCCTTACTTTTATACGTCTTAGAGACCATTCAGTAGCATTTAGAACCACTTACAAGACCTTAGAAGTCCATTAGCCAAATCTGGAATTTTACTCTTTCTCGGGATACTGTTCATATGGTATTCCAGATTATGCAATGAAGTTCAAAAAATCATAATTAATTCTAGAAAAATCAAAATTAAGTGGTTCAAAAATCTACATGAATAAAACATCTTGAAATTTAATGGAAAAATAATTTCTAGACCAAATGATGTGTCAATCAATACAGTTTATTCGTCACATTTTACTGTTCATTTGGTCAAAAATCCTGGAAACAGATTCTGGTCCCTTACTTTGGAAAAATAGTTCTCCTTGTACATACATCGAAATAAGGCATTCTTAGTGTCAAAATGAAGCTTGGCATGTCAACTAAATGTGTGTAGAATTTCATATATTTATTCCATCATTTACTATTTTCTATTATATCTTGACCATCACTACTTACATTGGTCCTTTAGCAACATTACACATAACAAATTCTTACATAACATATATACTATACAATCCCTAGCTTTTCTTCATGCTTCATCATCATATTCTATCATACATAAACCTGTGGGATTGGGATTACATGGAAAGGGATGAGATTTCTAGGGAAATCTCAATAGCAAACATTAATAAACAATGCATTCATTAATGTAACTACTTGTGCTTGCTTGTGAAAATGTTATCATTGTGTAATGTGCATGCTTCCATGTAACATATGAAATACAATTGACCAAAGTAATCATAGAAATAGAGCTTCATACATAAGCACAATTGCAACACAATTCACCAAAGTCGTAGCACAATCAAGCATAACATTCGATGCATACAAGTTTAGGATAAGTTTACTACCTTATGCACTTGACTTTCTTTCCCTTTATCTTGCTTCTTTCTTCTCACTTTTCTTGAACATGTGGCTGCCTCTTTGGAGCATACCAATCAATTCCTAACAGCACATAATCATTCATTCATGACAATCCAACTTCCTTGAGCATTAAACTCACTTTAACTAACATTAAGCCCATTAACTTCCCTTAATCTTAACTAATAGACTTGGTTTTTAAATCAACTGATGTCTTGACTTTACCCTATACAATTTTATCTTTTGAATCCTTTTATGAGCTTAGAATCATGAAATTCCAGCTCCTTCATCACATGCTGTACAGAACTGAAACTGCACTCAATTCTTTCAAAAATTCTCATTTTGATTCCAATGCTTCCCGTACTTGTTTCTCTACTTTATCCCACCCAATTTTTCATTTTAAAACCATTAGAAGCATCAAAATCAAGAAATTCCAATCAATGTTTATGCATGTGAGCATTAGCATAGAACGATTTTAAAAACTACAATCTTGGAATTTTAATGCTTTCAAGGTTCAAAACCTTTCCAATCCCACACGAAATCATCATCTAAATTCAATGGAAGCATTAAATCATTGAAATTAAATTTCCTTCCCCTATGAACAGTGCATACCAAACAGGTTCCATTATGGCAAAGTCAAGAATATCAACTTGATTCAATAACCAATCTCTTAACTCGCTTGTTTAAGCTTTAATCGTATGTTTCTAACTTTAATTTCTTCTTTTCCCTTTCATCTAAGGTTTTTGGACAGCACAAAACCTTAGATAAAACTCAAATTTCCCCCCATGAAAACCCTAAATTCAAGATCCCAAATCAAAGGAAAATAAGTTAGGAGAGATTGCTTACCTTTAATCTCTAGTTTGCTTGGACTTTGGAACCTTGAATATTCTTTGTGTTGGCTTGAGTTTTCATTTTGCAAGAGTTTCCCCAAGGGTTCTTTGCTCATGGTTTGGCTACAGAATTGAGGGGTATTTATAGCCAAAATCTATGAAAAATCAATGGCCAAGATTGATTTGGTTACTATTTGATCTAAATGCTCACATTTAATCTTGGATTTTACTTTTTCAAAAAGATAATTGTGACATCATCCATGACGTCACAAGGGACACCTCATGGGGCTTAGGTGGTACAATTCACATGGGGAAGAAAGTCTATGAAAAATTCCAGTCCAATCCGGTACCAGCTCAGTCTGATTCCCCACAAACCAGATTATTTTATAGTTCTAATTTTTCTAAGACTTCATAATTTACTTTTTGGCCTTAAATCTAGTATCCAAATTCTTCTTATCATTAACATATTTGTATTGGGTCAATACTTAATTACTAATCCCTTGAAAAATGATAGAAATGCCCTTGGTTCACTGTCTTGCACTATATCAACCCTAAGGGCATAATTGTCATTTTACCTCTCTTTGCACTGCCTCAGAGCACATAGTGGCTCTGATTAATCATATTTATACTATATATCACATTTTTGGCCTGTCCATAATGACCAAAATACCCTTCATCCATCACGGGTATAATAGGGACATCCAGGGGCATTTTCATAATTTTGCTTATTCCTGGAATGCTCTGGAAACTGCCCCTTTCTACTGATGGACTGGTACCCAGGGTTTTGGGCCCTTCTTGGCGTCATCATTGGCCTATATATGAGGTCATCTAATCTCATTCTATCCAAGCTCATATACTGATAAGATCCATTATTGAATCACGAGTGTTATCAAACTCCCATCAAAATTCACTGTTATGGGAATAACTTTTTATACAGGACTTATTCTTGGGTTTTGTCAGATTCATAATGTAACATCCTTACTTCCATACATATTAGGGACCATTCAGCAGCATTTAGAACCACTTACAAGACCATGGAAGTGTAAGGAATTGAAAGACACGCAGCGGAAATTATCTTAAAAATTTTTCATTCCTTGCCAGGATCTACCGTATGTGTTTAAGTCAAGTGGGAAGAAGCATTACCCTCAGTGTGTCTCAGCGACTTCCACAGCTTTCGGTCAAGATGTTCACAGCTTCTCTCTGCGGCTCGTGCTCCCTTTCTGATCACAAGAAGTCGACGACTCAGGTCGGCTTCCTCTACTGGTATCCACACGAACAGCTTTTCAACCACGAACGACGTGCTAGCGTCTCTTGTCCCTCCAGGGCTTTCTCAAGAGTTCATCCTCTCCGTCTCTATTTCGGCAGTTTCTTATCTGCAAACCTTTTGCAGAGTCCCCTTCGGCCTTTCTGTGTTCTATGTGTGTGTTTATTCCAAAACGTAGCTCCTAATATTAGATATATAGGATGCTCTGCGTTTTCCCTAACCGAAAAGGATTTTAGGAGTTAATCTTATATTAATTCTGAAAAATAATACAATATCATATATTGTATAATTTTATGAGAAACTAATTAAATAAATAATATCAAATCCGTCCCACAGATTTAATTACCTATTTATTTAAATTTAAATAAAGATGAGACTGAACTATATTTGATTTATTCTCATAAAACAAATTTGAGATATCCTATCAATTTGAATTTCAAATTCAAACATGATAGGGATTTAATTTATCCTTAAAATTAAATCTTATAAATATCTCTTATATGAGATATCCTATCAATTTGAATTTCGAATTCAAACGTGATAGAGATTTAATTTATCCTTATAAATTAAATCTTATAAATATCTCTTATATGCGATATCCTATCAATTTGAATTTCGAATTCAAACGTGATAGAGATTTAATTTATCCTTATAAATTAAATCTTATAAATATCTCTTATATGAGATATCCTATCAATTTGAATTTCGAATTCAAACGTGATAGGGATTTAATTTATCCTTATAAATTAAATCTCATATATCTCATATATATAATATATATATATACGAATTTATATATATACGAATATAAATATAAATAAATATATATACATTCACCTGGATCATTCATTGAATCTGGACATGTCTTAGATTCAATGAATCTGGACATCATAGCTCGTATTGGGCTATTTTGTGTGCGACCCTGTAAACCCATATGAAGTTGGCAGTGGGCCATTTGCTATACTAGCCCACAAGTCGCAAGCGGTCTCTAGCAAGACATAACGACTACCCAAATCATATGAGGATCGATAAACGATGTAACCTTTTATACAACCATATCATGTCCCTTCTGTCACGCGATATTTTGGTCATAGATGAGGCATGGATGATGTCATCCTCCTATTCCCGACCGTTACTTTCTCGATCCCTGAGTAGTCTAACTATAGAAATGGAACTACCTTTCCATTACAGTATGGCCATACATTTCTCAGACTCACTCATCGAGGGGCCCAGTAATATCTTTCCATGAATGTGAGGGACAAATTCCATCTTGACCATTCACATTCCTCCGCATGAAAAACCACTAAGCCCGAACATAGTCTTTATGATCACTCGGTCAAAAGTGACTTTTGACTAGGTCAAAGCTGAGCGTTTTGTCATGTAGGAATCCATGATGATCTCAGGTCAGAGGGCATATTGACATGGTTTGTATATGAGAGAAGCTTATGACGTTACCCATGCAGTTCTCTCATAGCGGGTCGGTCTAACACCCTGTACTCTTACATGTGCTTATGACTTTGATTTATATCTCTATACATTTTCAAAGTCATACTGGTCTTATTTCATCTGTGCTCCCACATAGATGATCGACCAGGGACATTTAGGATAATATCATGAATTATCCAAGGATGGTCATCATAGTAAACATGCAAATAATATGATAACTCAATTAATAAATTCATAAATCAATAATGTTCATAAGACAATGATTGGCCCCTAGGGCACGATTTCCAACAGGAAGTCCATTAGCCAAATCTGGAATTTTATTCTTTCTCGGGTTACTGTTCATATGGTATTCTAGATTACGCAACAAACTTCGAAAAATGATAATTAATTCTAGAAAACTAGAAATGAAGTGGTTCAAAAAGATAAATGAACATAACATCTTGAAGTTTAAGGGAAAAATAATTTCTAGACCAGATGATTAGCCAATTGATACAGTTTATTCGTTGAATTTACTGTTCATTTGGTCAAAAACTCTGGAAACAGATTCTGGTCCCTTACTTTGGAAAATCATTTCTCTTGATATACACATCCAAATGAAACTTTCTTCCTATGAACTTAAAGATATGGATGTGTACTACATGCTCATAAAATTTCGTGAACTAATTCCTTCATTTGCTAGGTCAAACTGAAGCCACAACAAAACTGCTTCAGGACCTACGTTTTTACCATTTCAGTTTCTTTTCTTTCATTTCCGATAATTGTTTCAGCATACATAAAGCATCTCTTTTGCCTTTTCTGCATTCATACACATCATGGGGTTATACAATAATTGTTTCATACAATCTCATCACATAAATAGATACTTTATATGGCTTTGACATACATGGAAAGTGCATAGCATATGCTAATATCTTAAATACTTCACTTTTCTTCTTCCATGCTTTTGCTCTTCTCCATATATACCTTTTTTCATGCTTGACCTAAATTGGTTGGTTATGGGAGAGTGAGATTCTAGGGAATCTCAATAGCAAACATTACCACTTAAATATGCAAGATGGATGCTAATGCATGATATGTAATTTCATTAAACTTTCTTTGATTAGTGACATGTCATCATGCTATATACTTTTACATAAAGTGCATGGCCATGGAAACATGTTATTCACAATACATTCAACATCATTTATCATGTCACAACATCATTCAAATAACATATACATGTCAACACATAAGCATACCACATCAAGCACATAAAGAGGTAAGTTCACTACCTTGCACTTAAGCTTTCCTCTTGATCTTTAGCATTTGCTTCCTAGCTTTCCAACCAATAAACCTTTATGCCAATCACTTCCCAACATGTTCTTGGATGTTTCAAGGTCCTAAACACATTCATATTCATCACATAATTCATTAGGACTCATGAACTCCAACCATGTTTAAGATTAACTTGTTACCCTCTTTATTGTCATAACTTTTCCTAATATTCACTAATCCACTTGGCTCTTGAATCAATTGATGTCTTGACTTTAACCTACATAATTTCATCTTTTGAACTCATTTATGAGCTTAGAATCATGAAATTCCAGCTCCTTCATGGCCTGCTGTACAGAACTGAACATAAGCATACAATTCTTTCAAAAATTCTCATTTTGATTCTAATGCTTCCCATACTTGTTTCTCCACTTTACCCCACACAACTTTTCATTTTAAAACCATTGGAACCATCAAAATTAAGAAATTCTAATCACTGTTCATGCAAGTGAATAGTAACTGTCAGGAATCTCAAAGACTACAACCTTGAGATTTTAGTGTTTCCAACGTTCAAAACCTTTCAATCCTACACAAAATCATCATACAAACTCAATGGAAGCATTAAATCATTGAAATTCAATTTTCTTCCCTCATGAACAGTGCAGACCGAACAGTGCACACCATGGCAAAGTCAAGAATATCAATTTGATTCAACAACCAACCACTTAACTAGCTTATTTAAGCTTCAATCATGTGTTTCTAACTTTAATTTATTCTTTCCCCTTTCCTTTAAGGTCTTTGGGCAGCACCTTCCCTTAGAGAAGACTCAACTTTTTCCCCATGAAAACCCTAAGTTCAAGCTCCCAAATCAAAGGAAAATAAGCTAGGAGAGATTGCTTACCTTTAATCTCTAGCTTGCTTAAACTTTGGAACCTTGAATCTTCTTTATCTTGGCTTGAGTTTTCATTTTGCAAGAGTTTCCCCAAGGGTCCATGAAGCTATGGTTTGCTGCAGAATGAGGGGGTATTTATAGCCAAAATCCAAGAAAAATGAATGGCCAAGATTGATTTGGTTACTATTTGATTTAAAGGCCCACATTTAATCTTAGATTTAACTTTTTCATAAAATAATAATTATGACATCATGTGGGACAGCTCATGGGACACCTAAGAGGGTTAGGTGGCGTGCTGTCCATGCAAGGAACCTTCTAGAGAAATTCCAGTCCAATCCGGTACCGATCAGTGCAGTTTCACAACAACCGGACTGTGTTCTGTTCCTAATTTTTTTTATAATATACCAGGATATGTATTCTATCCTGGAAATTAATGTCTAGGCTTCTCACACCATTGACATACTTGTACTGGCCACAACTTAATTACAGATCCCTTGGGAAATGACCAAAATACCCTTGGTGTCCTTTCTTGCACTATATTGACCCTAAGGGCATAATTGTCATTCCACCCCTTCTTGTACTGCCTCAGGGCATATATTAGCTCAACTAATCATATTTATACCATGTGTCATGTTTTTAGCCTGTCCCAGATGACCAAAATGCCCTTCATCCATCTCTGGTACAATCTGGGCATCCAGGGGCATTTTCGTAATTTCACACTTTTTCTGGCACTGGCCCCTTCTACTGATAGACTGGTACCCTGGGTTTTGGGCCTTCCTTGGCATCATTATGGGCCTATATATGAGGTCATCTGATCTCATTCTATCCATGCTCACATACCGATAAGTTCCATTATCGGATCACGATTGTTAACAAACTCCCGTCAAAATTCACTGATATATGAATAACTTTTTATACAGAACTTCTTCTGGAGTTCTGTCAGATCCAGGACATTTGACACTATAGGGCACACTTTCCTGTAATTCCCCCACTTATATTTGATATCCATGGAATCTGATAAAAATTCAGATAACTTTTAGACTATCAGATAATTTTCTGCTATCTGGAGCCCTAATAAAATTTCTGTATCATGTCAGATTATCCAGCATACCTTCCTCTATTTATTGATGGAATATGGGACTAAAATACTTTCGGGCAGTTCTAACCCTTTTCGGGCTGATCTTTCTATAATTACAATTTTGCCCTTGAACTTTTCTCTTGATTACATTTATGTCCCTAACTTTTTGGATATTTATATTTAGGTCGCTAAACTTTTAGAAATTACCACTTTTGGCCCAACATTTATTTCTACTTTAACTTTTGGCCTTTAACCTTTTCCAATTTGCGTTTACGTCCTTCTCTTTCTTTAAGACTTATCTAACCTTTATTATTTCGTCTGATCTTCATCATAATCCTTTCTAAGCCTCTTTCCACTATCAGTACTATACAAATAGGGAAAATTTAGGATATGACACATAATATCTAATACTGTAGGGCACACTTTCCTGTAATTCCCCCATTTATATCTGATGTCCATAAAATCTGATAAAAATTTAGATAACTTTTAGATTATCAGATAATTTTCTATTGTCTGGAGCCCTAATAAAATTTCTGTATCATGCTAGATTAACCAGCGTAACTTCCTCTATTTACCGATGGAATGTGGGACTGAAAAGATTCTGGGCAGTTATAACCTTTTCTGGGCGAATCTTTCTATAATTACAATTTTGCCCTTGAACTTTTTACTTAATTACATTTAAGTCCCTTAACTTTTGGAAATTACCAATTTTGGCCTAAATCTTGTTTCTACTTTAACTTTTGGCCTTTAACCTTTTCTACTTTGCTTTTAGGTCATTCTGTTTCTTCAATACTCATCAAACCTTTATCATTTCTTTTGATCTTCATCATGATTCTTTCTAAACCTCTTTCCACTATCAGTATTATACAGATAGGGAAAATTAGGATATGACACATTATGTGTAATTATAAAAAGTTAAGGGCCTAAAGTGCAATTTCTAAAAGTTTAAGGGTAAAATGGTAATTATGAAAATTTGAACCATAAAAGGCTAAAAACTGCCTGAAAGCATTTTAGTCCTAAATTTTACCATAAAATAGAGAAAGTGATTATGATCAATTTAACACAGCACATAATTTTGATTTGAGGTTCGAAAAAATTGATCTAAATTTCTAAAGTTAGGAGATTATTGTAGTATCCTTTGGATCTTATAATCAGATAAAATTTGACAGTTATTTCTTCTAATTAATATAAGAATTTATAAAATTGATAGAAGTAAAAAAATAGTCTTGTATAATTAATTATGAAATTTTAGGTGAAATCAGACATCGATAAACAATTAAAGGAAATTAGAGAATTTTTATCAGAACTTATGGATCTAAAAAAATTGAGACTTTGTAAAGAATTCATTTTATATTAGAATGAATGTCTAAGAATATTAGAACCTTTAAAAGAGGTATTTACCATTTATTTTATTTTAAAGAGATGCTCATGCATACATGACTTTCTATGATCAGAAAATGATGGGCTTAAAGGGGGTGAATATAGATATAATATGTGTTAGCTTGTGTTTGGGATAAAAGGGTTTAGAAATAAATGCCTCTATCATATTCAATAACATATATTTGCAAGTAATTTTCAGCTCAGAGCTAAGACAAGTGTTAGAGAATATAAACAGTTTGATTAACCACTCAATATAGATATTTAGGCCGAGAATCCTTCCAACAAATGCTTTCATCTAAATTGCTCATAAGCTAAAGTCTCAAACAATGTTCGTGATTCACTAATCATTAAATCATTTATCACAATTGAAAACCCTCTTGAATGACATATTAAAAGTTCAAAAATAATCACTCATAATCATGTAATAATTTTAATTTTGATAGTATAAACTTGAGTGTTTCCAATTCAGTTTCCATTTCTAAGAATTCAAGTGTGACAATAGTTTCTATAAACTATTTTATGCAAAATGTTAAAAATAAGAGTGCAGTGAATCACAATAAATCACTTATAAAACTTTAGTAGCTCAAAAGGACTCCTTCTATATAGCATTGCACAAAGCAAAGAGAAGGTAATTGGACATTTTCACACTCAAGTTGCAATTGAAAGTAGTGAAGGTCAACCAAATTTTACAGTAAGTGCTTGCCCTGAACTTACAACAGATAGTCGTGACACGGAATGATTAATTCACAACAACAATACATAGAGAGATATTGTAGTGACCTAATTGCACTCATGTCATGACTAATTTTCACGTAGAGTATATTAAGTCTAAAGGTCCATATCAAGTCACGACCATGTAACACATAGGTCACGACTAAAAACCATAAAGACTACCACTTGATAATTTTCAATGCCCAAAACATCTTTTATACTAAAACTTTTTAGCCACTAACAAAATAGTTTAAAGTGAGGATCCAATTTTTAGCAATTCATCACACATTAAGATAAAAAACCAAAAACTTTGTGATGAAAGATTGGATTAATTGAGGAATTTCATATTAATTAGCACAAAAAATAAGAACATCTCCCCCACACCTAAACTTGATAGAGTCCTCACTGTTAGCAGAATTTCAAACACCACAACACTATATAAGATTAATTTAAATCTAGCTTCAGCACAACAGTTAAACATATCACTCAATGCATTTTCATGGTAAAGCTCTAGTCACATTCAAATTATGCATCGTAATACAAGGAAAGTAAAGATGACAAGATAGGTAAGCTAAAATCATATAATTGAGTGTGGATTCAGCTTAGAGAATCAATAGTAAGTAAACAACACATGCCAACATAGGGTATTATTCAAAACAGAAGCAAATTAAAATTAAACACTATCCTATTGAATCATCAAGTAGAAAAAAATTAACTCCTACTTCTATTAGTTCATCCCTTTCCAATCATCAAACCAACATGTCAAACATATAGCACATTAAGAAAAGTTGTAAAAAGTAAGGATAGGAAAGGGACGATTAGGCCTCAAGGCGACAAAGCAAATTCCTTATAAAGTTTCAAGAGGTGACTATTTGCCTGAAATATTTTGTCCGTTGCCTCCTCCTTCAACTCAATCATCCAAACCTTGTGGACTTTACCAACTATGTAAGGTCTATCCTAACTAGTTTTGAATTTACTATGTTTGAACTTGAACCTAAATGTGACAGAGTATATTCCTCATAAAGTTTCAAGAGGTGACCATTTGCCTGATAGATGTTGCCCATTGCCTCCTCCTTCAACTCAATCATCCCAACTTTATGGACTTTACCAACTGTGCAAGGTCCATCATAGCTAGTTTTGATTTTACTATGTTTGAACTTGAACCTAGCTTATTACCTTAACACTCTATCACCCTCCTTAAACCTTTTCTTCATGATATAAGCATCATGGATTACTTTTGTCTTTAGTTTATAAATCTCATAGCTACTATAGGTATCCAACCTAATCTCATCCAACTCTTCAATCTGCAATAACCTCTCTAAACTAGCTTCTACAAGGTCCTCATTACAAGCTTTCACTACCCATAATGTCTTATGCTCTATTTCCAACAACATGTGACAAGCTTTCCTAAAAACTATCCTATAAGGGGACATGCCTATAGGGTCATGAAAGCTGTTATGTATGCCCATAAAGCATCATTAAGTCTTAAATTCTAATCCTTATTGGATGGCTTAACAATCTTTTTAGAATGTGCTTTATTTCCCTATTAGAAACCTCTGCTAGACTATTAGTTTAAGGGTGGTATGGGGTTAAGACTTTATGGGTTACACCATATTTTACTAATAAGTTATTGCTTAGCTTATTGTAGAAATGGGTACCTTGGTAACTGATTAATGCTTTTGCCACTTCAAACCTACTAAAGATATGAGACCATAGAAACTTGGAGATTATTTGGGCATCATCTAGTCTTATATAGATGGCCTCTACCCACATAGATAAATAGTCTACAGCCAATAAAATGTAATGAAATCATGCTAAAGGTGGAAAAGGTCCTATGAAATCTATTCTCCAAACATAAAAAACCTCATAAAACATAATGGTTGTTGTAGCACCTCATGCTTTTTATTAATCCCCCTAAAACTTTAGCACCTATCATAAGCTCTACAAAACTCAAAAGTATACTTGATAAGGGAAGGCCAATAAAAACTATATTCAAGGATCCTACGTGCAGTCCTTTTTCCCCCAAAATGACCACCAAAACCCATGGGTGGACAGATTCCAAAACTAATTTGTGATCTTAATATGGGACACATCGTCTTATTACTTGATTTGAGCATAACCTCCACAAAAAAGGTTTATCCCAATTGAGATGGGATTAGGCCGATCTCAGTGAAATTAACTAAATAAGCATACCAAGATTCTATAACAGTAACCAAACAAAGAGATTGGTCAAGGAAGGAATGACAAATAAGATCATAACTAAGTACTCCCCTTATCTCTGTTGGTAATTTGCTTAGATGATTTATAACGTGCTTCATATTTCTAGCTCGATGTCTCACTTCTGTATCAAACTCTTAAAGAAATACCATCTATCATAAAAGTCTTGGCTTAGATCGAGGTTTATAGAATAGGTACTTGACTACTGCATGATTTGTGCAAACAATGAATCTATAGTTAATGAGATATACTCTAAATTTATCCAAAGCCACCACAATTACAATCAATTCTTTCTCAGTAGTGGTATAATTAATTTGATCAGCATTAATGTTTTTGAGGCATAAGCAATCACCCTAGACAAATTACCTTCCATTTGTCCTATCATAGCTCCCATAACATAATTGGAAGCATCACATATAGTTCAAAAGGAAGATCCCAATTTAGTGAAGTTAGAATAGGTGGAAAAACCAACTTATCCTTCAATTTTTCAAAGGCCCCCTTTGCAATCAGTAGAAAAAATAAATTTAGTGTCCTTTTGAAGAAGCTTTGAGAGTGATAAAGCAATTTGACTCATGTCTTTGATTAATCTTCTATAAAATCCAATGTGCCCCATAAAAGATCTAAGTTCTTCAAAGTTATGGGGTAGGGCAACGAGGAAATGACTTCAATTTTCACTTTATCTACCTCAATTCCCTTGCTAGATATAAGATGTCCAAGTACTATTCCATGATCAACCATGAATTTCACTTTTCAAAGTTCAAGACCAATTTTTTCTCAATACATCTAACAAGGATGCTATCAAGGCTCTATAAATACTCATCAAAACAATGCCCATATGGCATTCTTTTATAGGCATATGTAACAAAGGGGCATGTAAATGTGGTCTTTTCTTGGTCTCTTGGGTCTATTGGAATATGAAAATATCCTGAATACCTATCTAGAAAACAATAATGGCTCTTTCCTACTAATCTCTCAAGCATTTGATCAATCAAAGGTAAGGGAAAATGATTGTTCCTAGTAGAATTGTTCAACATCCGATAATCAATACAAACTCTCCATAAATTTTGTACTCTAGTAGATATCAATTCATTATTCTCATTCTTTACTACTGTCAGTCCATTCTTTTTAGGCACCACATGCACAGGAGATACCCTTTCACTATCTAAGTATATATGATTTCTGCCTTTAATAATTTACTAATTTCCTTCCTAACCACATCAGAGATCAATGGATTTAATCTTCTTTGGGGTTGTTTAATTGGCTTGTAATCTTCATTTAGCAAAATCCTATGAGTGCAAATAGTGGGGTATATCCCTTTTATATTAGTTAATTGCCAACCTAAGGCCTCTTTATTCTGTCTAAGAACACATAATAACCTATACTCTTTACTAACAATTAAAGAACTAGAAATTATTACTGGCAATTTCGAGTCTATCTCAAGGTAAGCATACTTTAGGTTAGAGGGTAAATCTTTTAACTCTAATTATGGGGATTGAACAATAAAAGGGATCAAATGGGGTAAATAATTTAAATTAGAAATACTCCCTTTTGGAGATCCTTAGAGGTTACTCATATTGAGGTCATTAGGATATTCCATCTTTCCTGTAATCTCTTCAGGAGTTATACCAAGCTTAAGTTGGTATAGAGTGATAACTATCATTTTACTTATCAAACAAAACTAAGCTAACTAATAGTAAAGTGGAGGCTAACCTAGGTCGATTCATAAGGAGCTTAGATGGATACTAAGGTACCTAATTAAATTAATGAGCCATAAATTAACAAGTTAAACAGATAATGTGTGATGAGATATTATCTAACTTTTAAAAGTAAATCATATGCTTTTGTTTATGCTTTTAAGTATTTATGATGATGAGATATATGAATGACAAGTATGTTCCCTTGGAGATTACATTACTTTCATTATCCATAGAATATTAGAAGTTAATAAATACTCTCTAGCTAAATCTTAATCAAAGCTACAACTTACAGACATTAATAGGGATTATGAATCATTGAACTCAGAGATAAAAGAAGAATTAATAGATACAATTGTACTCTATTTTATGATTACTCAAACTAACTACGACTATGTCCAACTCGGTCCAAGGATGAAAATCAATCAGAGTATCAATAATGCAAAAATAAGAAATCTAACTTGGTTCCCTACTTCTTTGTCCTCTATAAGCTCTAATTGAATCAATAAATCAAAAGTAACTACATCACCTCGATACAATTAAGTCTGACATAAGACACAATGAAACTCCCTATTCAGCTAAAGGATTCTAGATTAGCATTATCTCCAAGATAGCACAATAGCTTAGCCTTGCATTACCATCTGAACTTCAGTAGCAATAGAAAAGACAGCAGTAGTCATGGTGAAAATGGAAGAAAAAGATATAGATAATAGCTGAACTTTCCTATGGTTCTATTGTCTATAACAAAGGAAAGTTGTAGATGATATAATAGAAATGGAGATGGAGAAAGTGAGGAAGAATGACGTCTGGTTCTGTGGAGTAGAGTGCAGACTAGATGGATGAATAGTGGTGTAGATGTGAAATCAGAGGCTAAAGTGTGTGTGTTCCAGGCATGATCCCCTAAGGTGTGGTCTGCCTAAATATATAAGTGTGTATAAGGTGTGAGTCAGATATGTGGAGAATGTGTTAGTGTGTTATCTGCATGACAGTATATGCATGAATCTGTTACAGAGCTTGTGCTAAATCTCCCACTTGTCATCAGTATCCTATCAGCATGTCGTGTGATTTCTATTAGCCCGCAATTTGTAATATGCTAGCCCACTTGTTTAGTCCAATACGTGTCTAATGTCCAGTTGTCAATTGATCTAATATGCTAATTGGCCACTGCATATTAGAAATTTAATAGATTAATTATCTAAATAATTACTAAAATCAAATCAATTAATTTTCACTTGTTCTATTTTTATTTTATTAATTAATTGCTCATCATATTAGTAAACGGGGATCAAATCAATAATAAAACTCACTTTAAACATACTAAAAGTCACTACAAATATGAGTTAATTAACTTCCCCACACTTAACTTTTGTACTCCGAGCAAAATTATGGATCAAAATTGAAATTTAAACACTCATGTTTAACAAATTTGGCAAAACATATTCAACATAAGTACTTATAGTTATCAATATTTTCCTTTCAAATAGCAACAATCCAAACTAATCTCATATCAATCAAAGAATCTAACTCATGCAATTAAATCATAGTAATGAGATTTCCTCACAAGGTGTAGTGTTTCACTCATTCTCTTATCAAGGTAATTTCACTCAACCATCTAGCTTAGGCTTCCCATAGGCTTGTAACCATCCTACATCTCCACCACTGAATACCACAAGGGTTATAATCAAAGGGTCTTTATTAGGTTATAATGTTGGAAAGTCTAAGCGATGAAATGGAAACACATGTCAATAATTAATAAAATACTGCACATGATCTACCTTCTTCAAGCGATTTCAACACTTTTTCATAATTTGAACTTGCAACTGCAGAAAGTATCATAAGTCACCAAATAATTCTCTTTCATACAAGTTAAATATCACACATTTTTCTCATATGGTTTATCTCTTCTCTCTTTCTTTCTTTTTTTCTCTTTTCTATAATTTTTCTCTTTTTTTTGCTTTTGTTTTCTTTCAACTACTGATCCAAATAGTACATATATTAAAGTTCAGATATCCAACAAGTGGTGGAATTTATCAGTTCTTTCATAGTTTAAGACTTACTACAGCAGCAAATCACATATACAACATTTATTAACCAAGGATGGAGTTTTAAAAGAAAGTGAAGGGCTTAAAGGGGTAAGCAAAGGGTTTAATTTTTATGTGGCTACTGTTTCATAAAGAGGGTTTAGAAAGAAATGCCCTTATCATTTCCATAATTCCAAGATGCTAATGTGGTTTTGAATCAAGGATTGAGATAAGTTCTGCAAAGTTACCAAACTAGATGGTGTCATACAATGTAATGAGTATCTGTTAGAGGCTATCCTTCCATCTGGATTACTCACCCTAATGAACTCATAATGACAATATTGCATGAATATTAACTAAATACATCAGATCAATCATTCATGCTGCACAATTTCTAGAAATCAATCAATTGAAACAAGAAACTCATACTTTATCAAGTTTGCCAATGTTCAAAAATATGTATTCAAAATTCAATTTTAAATCCATGATAGGAAATTCAACTATACCAAGCAACAATAAGATAAAACAGAAGATTTTTTTTTAGCTAAAGATCAATTTTAGTCACAATAAATAGGACTTTAGGTTGCAATTGTTTTACACAGAAAGGAATTTGTCAGAAAATAGGGAATATTGGTCACGACGTATATGGACAATGGTCGCGACTCATGATCACTGGGAGTATTCCTGTCAAACATACAAGCTTAGGTCACGACCAAAATTCATAGAGAGTTATAGTCACGATAAAGATAATCACATATTATGACTAAACATCACATATAGGTAATCATTAGAAAAGAAGAATTATTGGTCTTGACAAACATATGTATAGGTCGCGACTAATTTTCAGAGAAGAAACTTGACATTTTCGTACATTTTAGTCGTGACTAGAACATCACAAGATTGTGACTATAATACAGAATCATAGCAATTATAAAATTTTATTTACCCCATTTCACAAACTACTCCCCCACACTTAATTTCTATATTATCCTCAATGTGCAGAAGTAATTAGGCATATGCAAAGCCTTAAGTAATAAAGAAGACAAAGCTGAATCAGAATCCAAGATGAACTTATTAATTTTTTCTACCCCTACTGAGTTGGACTCCTCCCTCATACTTAATCAACAACTAACAACTCAAGTACATAAGTAAATTGATTAAAGCAGATTATTGTAAGTGGGGAAACAAGGGAGGAGCAACCTAAGTATCATGGGGGTTTGAAGTTCTCCTTGTATAGCTTGAATAATTGGTCATTGACCTAAAATGTTGTACCATCAACTTCATCATTTCTTGTTGGTATGCCTTCACCTATCTTAAGAGACAATTCACAGCTAACAGAATATAGGCATAGCCAACAAATAGTGGGAATGATCATGTTAATATAATTGCTATTTTATCAAAATTTGTCCTTGTCATGAAATTCGTTGATGTTGGAAAATATCCTTCAATTGATGTAGTCCTAAAATGTCTAAAAATTCCAAACTAAAGCTCTCATGAATAGGGTTAGAAAGCAAGAGATAGTTAGTGAATTGAAAATTCCCTATCTCAGATATTCTAACTCCTTGTCTCTCAAAATATGCTATATAATCATTGTCCTATAATTATGTTAAATCTACTACAAACCTCTCTAGATATTGCTTGTCACTTAAAATAATGAGGTTAGTTCCAATAGAAAAAATATTAGATGAAGATGAAGAAAAAATACCCATAATGGTAAGCTAGCCATCAACTTTAAAATTAATGCATAACACATCACCATTGGATGAAGAAAAAGCAGAGAAATTAGTGAAGGAGTTAGAAATGGAAGGTTCCTCAACTTTATCATCATTTTCAAGCTCATGAATATTATCACACTCATTTCCAAATGATGCACCAAACATGTGAAGTACTAGGAGAGAATGATCCTAATGTGCGTGTCTATACATGTTTAACTGAATTATGTGCCCACCAAATTCCATCTTAATAATTCCATCTTTCATGTAAATCATTGTGATAGTTGTTTTCAAGAATGGCCTTCCTAGAATAAGAATACTATCATCAACAAACTTATTTGACATATCTAAAACATAAAAGTCCATAGGAAAAACAAGTTCCTTAACTTGAATTAAAATGTCTTCCAAAATTCCCTAAGGATTTATAATTCTCTTATCAGCCAATTGAGCTAAACACTAGTTGGTTTGTTCAGATTTACTCCTAAGGCATGATAAATGGAACTTGGCATATCATTAATAGCAACACCTAAATCTAACAATGCTTTAGGAATAGTTATCTTGCCAATTGTACAAGGAATATAAAATACACCTAGATCTTTACACTTCACTAGAAGTTGAGAGTTAAAGAATGCAGAAGCTTTAGGTCCCACTTGCACCATTTTATTAGGTTTATGTCTTTCCTTTTATGTGCAATTGTCCTGCAAATATTTTACATATTCTAACACTCTTTGAATTCTCTCCAGCATAGGCACATTAACTTCAATCTTGTTGAAAGAATTCATCACTTCCTTCTTCTGCTCCTCTAAGTCTTTTTCCTATTGCTCATAAATTCCCTTGGGACAGGTAGTTTCTTCAAATACACCTTTTTCTTAGCTAAACCAGAGGTTATTTCTTGCTACTTGAGCTCTGAATTTACTACTGGTTGTGTTTCTTCAGTTTGTCCACTCTAGGATTCCTTAAATTAGAATCCATAGCTTCAAGTAGCTCCGTTTCCTTGCTTTTTAGTTGTCCATAAACTTTTGAATCTAGTGCATAATTGATTTGACTTTCTATAATATTTTCCATCCCAAGTAGTTATTCTTCTTCCTTTCTTTCAGACTTCTCAATGATACTGCTAGAATCAATGTCTACCTCACATTTTACTTCACTTTTAATAATTGTACTTTGTTGCCCAACTTGTTAGTCACTTATCAAACTTATAACGTTCACATATTTAGGATTAACAACCGTATTTGAAGGTAGATTTTTACTAATACTTGCCTGAATGTTGCTTATTGAATTGGCTAGCTCTGACACATAGCCATTCATGTTTAAACCTTTTGTTTTCCATTGTTATATTTTATTGTCCAAGGTAGCAAACTTGGGCTCTATCTTTGCTTGATTGTTCTCCACAGTAGATCTCAAGTCCTTGAAGTTAGAGTAGAAGTTTGTGTTGATGGAGTTTATATTTGAATTCATCACATTAATGCTCTTGATTATCTTAGATAATCCATCATCTTTTACAGCAGTAGGCAATTCTATAACTATAGAAGATTAAGCTATTTGTCTATCATTATTGAATCTATTATGCCCAAAATTCCTATATGCATCTCTATCCCTCAATCTAAGATTATGATGATCTATTTATCCTTCATTATATGTGTTAGAGTATGGATTCCTTTATGGATACTAGTTTGGGTTGCCTTGATAGATAACTAATACATTTGCATAGTATATGGGACAATTGATAGTGTTATGCATAGGAGAATAAAAAAGCTAACACCTAGGAGCAACAAGAGCTTGAGAGTATAAGCTTTGAACATGTGAATTACTCAGTTGAGTAGCTAGAATATTAATCTTAACATTCATGACAGCAACTTGAGAAGACAAGCTATTGTAATCTTGAGAAGGCCTAATAGAAACTTTATTGGCTTACCTAGAATCATAGCCCTGACACTGCTGGTCATTGCTTGCTATCTTCTTAATCAAGTTCCATGCTTTATCTGGAGTTAAATAATCAATGGAACCTCCAACAACTGCATCCAAATTCTTTCTCATTGCATAGTGTAATCCTAAATGAAAATATTGCACCAAATGCTTACATGGAATCTGATGGTATAGACATCTGCTGGCAACTCTTGAAATCTTCCCTAAAACTAATGGAAACACTCTTGATCATACTGTTTGGTAGCAAAAATCTTCTTTCTCAATGTAACAATATTTGAAGTAAGGAAATATGTCTCTAAGAAAGTAGTCTCAAGTTACTCCAAGAGTTTAAGGCTTGAGATATATATTGTGGCAACATATAAAACCATTCCTTTGCCTTTCCTTCAAGTGTAAAATATAATACTTGTGTCTGTACAGTGTCAATGTTAGCACCTACAGGTTTCATAGATGAGCAAACCCACTGCATAGTCTTCAAATGCTTAAAAGGATCCTCACCTACTAATCCATAAAACTTTGGTAAGTTACTTAACAAAGGACCTTTTAACTCAAAATTAACATCCAAAATAAGGCAAGTACAAAAAGGATTAAAGTTTGATTACATGAAGTGAGTTCTCTTATGCTCCTACGTGCTCTTCTATTATTCATGTTATTCTCTCCATGTTTCTCATTTTGAATATTATGATTATGAGTATGAGCTTTTCCTACATTAACTTGCTCTATGACAAAATAATTATCTAAGATAGCACCAGATGCACAATCAGTTTTAGCTGCAATAGATTCACCAGAAGAACTAAGCTCAGCAACAGATACAACACTAGCTTGATTTAAGATCTTAGTCTTCTTAATTTTTCTAAGTGTTCTATTGATTTTTCTTCCAGAGGAAAAAATGCAGAGCTTTTGTTCATTCAAATCAGGCTCAACAAAGATGCAGGATATCAAATATGTCACAGATGCATCAATTCAAGAAATTCAAATCAAATAATTATAGTTCAAAATAGTCAGGTTGTGACTAGAAGGTCACCAGGTCACTACTAAGTATCAGAGAATAGAGATTGCGACAAAAATTAACTTCACGTCATAACTATCAATCACAGAGAGGAAAAGTTCTGAATCAGGATTTTTTGTCATGACCAAATGTCACTCCTATTGCGACTAAAAATCACAGAGAGCAAATGCTTGAAATTTTTAGATACCAATTGTCACTTAGGTCATGACTAAAAATCACAGAGAGTAAATATGATTGAACCACTAATTTTTGGTCATGAATAAGTATCAAATTGGTTGCGACTAGAAATAATAGAGAAGAAAATTGTATGAAAAATATTTTTGTTTGTGACCACAAGATACTCCGGTTGATACTAAATGTAACAGAGAGTAAATTGAGTTGGAAACAAATTTTTGGTTATGACCAAATGTGTTTTTGTGAATGACTAAAGTTCACAGAGATGCTTAGAAATCAATTTTAAGTACTTTGGTCACAACGCGAAAGACAATTGGTCACGACTCAACAAGACAAAATACAACCTTCTATGATTTTTAGGACCAGGAGATTACTTAGAAAACCTTAACAAGCAAGGCTTCCTAGCAATGGTGCCATTTTGATAACTTAGCTAACCAATAGTAAAGTAGAGACTAACCTAGGTCGATTCATAAGGAGCTTAGATGGATACTAAGGTACCTATTACCTAATGACCCACAACTTAACAAGTTAAACAGATAGTGTGTGATGAGAAATTATCTAACTTCTAAAAGCAAATCATATGCTATTGTTTATACTTTTAGTGTTTATAATGATAAGATGAATGAATGACAAGTGTGTTCCCTTGGAGATTACCTTACCTTCATTATCCATAGAATATGAGAAGTTAATAGTTGAATTAGAATATGTTAACTAACAACTCACTAGCTAAATCTCAATTAAAGCTACAACTTGTAGACATTAATAGAGATTATGAATCATTCAACTCAGATATAGAAGATGAATTAACAGATATAATTGTACTCTATTTTATGATTACTCTAATTAACTATGGCCATATCCAACTCTATCTTAGGATGAAAATCAATCAAGGTATCAATAATGTAGATATAACAAATCTAACTCAGTTCCCTACTTCTTGTCCTCTCTAATTGAATCAATAAATCAGAAGTAACTACATCAACTCGGTACAATTAAATCTGGCTTAAGACACAATCAAACTCTATGTTTAGCTCAAGGATTCTATTTCAGCATCATCTCCAAGAGAGCATAATAACTTGGCTTTGTATTACCATCTGAACTTCAGTAGCAATAGAAAACACATCAACAATCATGGTGAAAATGGAAGAAGAATATGCAGATAATAGTTTAACTTTCCTCTGGTGCTATTGTCTATAACAGATAAAAGTGGCAAATGATATAATAGGAATATAAATGGAGAAAGAAAGGAAGGCTGGCATCTAGTTCTATGGAGTAGAGTGAAGACTAGATAGATGAATGCTGGTGTGGATGTGAAATCAGAGTTTAAAGTGTGTGTGTTCTAGGCGTGATTGCCAAGGTATGTTCTGCTTGAGTATATAAGTGTGTATGAGGTGTGAGCTCAGATCTATAGAGAATGTGTGAGTGTATTATCTATATGACAGCATGTGTATGAATCCATTATAAAGCAATTGCTAAATCTCCCACTTGTCATCAGCATCCTATCAGCATGTCGTGTGATTTCTATTAGCCCCCAATTTGCAATATGTTAGTCTGCTTGTTCAGTCTAGCACCTGTCTAATATCCATCTGACAATTGATCTAATATGCTGATTGGTCACTGCATAATGGAAATTTAATAGATTATTTTCTAAATAATCACTAAAATTAAATCAATTAATTTTGCACTTGTTCCACTTTAATTTTATTAACTAATTGCTCATCATATTGGTAAATAGAGATAAAATCAATAATAAAACTTACTCTAAACATACTAAAAATCACTACAAATATGAGTTTATCATATAGCTGCAAAACAATGAACTGTAGAGCTAAGGAAACTGAGATTCACTAGTTGTGTTTACTATTTCTTGTCGTGGCCTCTTAGGGTTATCTTTAACTCCTAATCGTGACTCAAACTGACAGATAGTGTCTCTGGAACATTTGGTCATGATGTGTTCATCATTTAGTTGTGACTTGGGATCACAGAGAGGCTGTCCCTGAGCACCCTGATATGCCATCGCGACTTCATAATCTTCGAGTCATGACAGGATGTCTTAGGAGTTTATGGTGGTGACTAAACAATCATCTTGTCACAACTCCATTACATAGAGAGTCTATCTTAGCAAGTTCATATCTAGTCACAACGTTCAGGTCTTAATGTCACGACTTGTTGTCATATAAGCTTGACCTTTGTTTGTTCCACTTTCAGTTTCCACAATGTCTTATTTTCCTGTAAAACCACTCACAACTTCCTTTCCAAAAACATTATCACTAGAGAATGATGATATTGTGTCAAAGTTAGATGGTAATGAGAAATCTTTGGAAACTGACAGCATGTTATTCACATCAAAATAATTAAAATAAGATGCATTGCCTTCACAAGAGCAAGAAAAATAATAAATACAGTAGAGATATTCAAAATAGTTGTCATAAACACTCAAAGATGAATTTGAATCCCCATGCTCCTAAAATGCTTCATGAAACTTCTGTGAATTATGCAACATAGGATCATACTCATCATGCAAACTCAATTTATTCTCATCCTTAGATTCTTTAACAGCATAATCAATGGCATTCAACTTAACAAAAGTAGAATTATCAAAAGGAAATTTCATTGCTTCATTCATATTGAAAGTCACTACATTTCCTCCAACCTCCATTGTAATGGAACTATACTTCATACTAATAATTGTCTTCAAAGTTTGAAGGAAAGTTCCACCTAGGATCAAAGTCCTCTCATTCACGAGTTCACTGAACATGTACAGAACATAAAAATTAGTTGGGAACACTAAATCTTTACTTGCACTATAATATCTTCAAGAATTCCCTTAGGATACCTAATTGATCTATTAGCTAATTGGAGCACTACACTTGCGTGTCTAAAATTGTTAATACCTAAGGCTAAGTATACCGACCATGGCATTACATTTATGGCAACCCCTAAATCTAATAACACTCCCTTAATATGAACCTTGCCTATAGTGCATGGGGTTGTGTAAGATCTAGGGTCTTGGCACTTAATCGGTACATCAACATTAAAAAGTGATGACGTATTAACACTCACCTAAATTCTCTCAAGAGGCCTAAACTTTTTCTTATCAGCATACACCTCTTTTAAAAATTTAGGATTTCTCTCAAGGAATTCAACCATAGGGATGTTTATTTCTAACTTATTAAAGAGGTTGAAGACATCTTTTGCAAATTCAGAATCAATCTTTTTCTTTCCAATAAAATAAGCTTTTGGAAAAAGGATATCCTTTATACTTACCTCCTTACCTGTATGCCTAGAGGCTCTTTGCTTACTCGATTCTGCCTTCTCCTTAGTTTGCTTTCCCTTGTATAATGGACTTGGCATTATCACTTCCTCTTTTTTCTTTTCATGTATTTTCTCTTATAAGTGTGAGTTCTCCTCTTGGGTTGCCTTCTTGATCATAAGCATTGTTGTTCTTTAATATACTCTGATTTCCCAATCTTTATTTGTGACACTGTTGAATGTTCAACTTTAGAATCTTCCATATCCTTTCTTGTTGTTTCATCTTCCTTAAATCAGACTTCTCTCCCACTTAGGATTAATGACATTATTCAAAGGTATGCTACCACTGCTCTTCGTTTGGATGTCACTCACTGTATTGGTAACTTAAGTCAAATGACTTGTAATATCTATATTCTTAGAACTTAACTCTTTGAGTTTCCTGTGCCTATCAACTTTATCCTTCTGCATGCTTTGAAGGGTTAAAGCTATGAAGGTAAACTAATCATCATTATCTTTGAGCTTATGATCTATATTGTTCATTCTACTGTCCATGCTTATCATTTGTGTAGCCATACTTTCCAACAATTGAGAAGTATCATCTGGTCTTGATGCTGTTAAAGCATTAGGATGAGTAGGAACCATATACCTTGCATTATTTTGGTAGTTGCTTGAGGAAGCACCACTTTCTTGGAATTAGTTAAGCCTATTTTCCTAACTCCCCACCTAAAATTTGGTTAGTCTCTCTAACCAGGGTTGTATATGTTGGGGCATGGGTCTCTCTTTTGGTATTGATTGTCTCTCTCTTGATATATTGCTGCTCCCTTTTCACACTATCTGTCACATATACTTGTGGCATGCATCATTAAATCGCATGACTCATCCTGTAACTAGTGTCTGTAAGGTCCCTACTGCATGAACTTGCTTTATTGAATGTAGCTCCCTTTCAAGTAAATTTAGCCTTTTTTCCATTCAATTTCTTAAAGCTATTATTTTTGCCAAAATCTCTTTTGAATTATCCGAAGATGATGAGGTTATTCTTCTTGGATCCTCAGTTTGATAGTCTTCATTAACTATTTTCTGGAATAATTCCCAACTTACTTGTGGAGTCTTATCTCACAAAAATCTATTTGCTGTTACATTCAAGGACACTTGATTGTAAGGGAGTAAACCATCAAAGAAAATGTCTACTACATTAACCTTTGCAATGTTGTGGTGTGGAGATTGAGCCAACATGTTGATAAATCTTGTCCAATATTCATGTAATGACTCTCTATCCTAGTGCAAAAATATTTGTAATTTCTTTCTTCATCCGATTTGTCCTAGAGGCTAGGAAAAACTATTCTAAATATGTTAACTTCAACTGATCCCATGTAAGAATAGAGAAATGAGTTGGTTGATTGTATAACTGCTCCTTAGCCTTCCCATCCAAGGTGAAATGGAAATACCTCCTTAAGACATCATCCAATATAGTCATTAAGGGCTTCATCGAGGAGCAGATCATACGCATAGTTTATAAGTATTTATGTGGACATTCTCCTACAAAACCATAAAATTTAGGTAAAGCTACAACCAAAGCTCCTTTAATTTTAAATTAGCCTCTTTAGTATAAAACCCATAAGGATCATAATTCACATGTGAATGATTCATTTCCCTCACACTTCTATTATCTTTTACATTCATTGGCGTTTTATTTTCTCCTTGTTTATTATGCCCATTAGGATCATTAGGATCAACCTCAACCATATTAGAAATTTCTAATAGAATCTCTAAATTAAGTATAATTTCATATTCAGGGACACTAGAGGATGAGCTATATTCTTTTGTCTTTGCCTCTTCCCTAAATTCTTTCCATAGTTTTCTAAGTTGTCTCTCAATTTTAGGTTCAAAAGGTATTAATGGTTTATCTCTACTGTGCATGCAACACCAGAATAATAAAACATAACTAGGCAAGCAATCACAATCAGACACAAAAGTTTCACAGCAGAAAAACTCAACTGGTCGCGATAAAATGGTGTTCAAGTCATGACCTAATTACACAAAGAATAAAAATTCTAAAAATTTGCTACTGTGTCATGATTAAAATATGGTATAGTCGTGACCAAATATCTAGAGAGAAAATTTTTCAAAACTGTTATGACTAAAGGTTATTACTATCACGACTAGCGTTCATACAGAGTAATCAAGCATTATAGATAGGCAATCTGATCATGATACCATTATGTTTGGTCGTGACTCAAAGGTGCAAAGAGAAAATTCGGAGAAACTTGAAAAATGTAAAATGATATGAAATGAAAACAATAAAAACTAAATTTCAAACAAAAAATGACTCAGGTAAGTAATGAAATTGACGACTAATTGCTAATGAACCAATTACTTGGCTTCCTGACAACAGTGCCATTGATTGGAGCATGGACTGTTATCGTCTGACTCATCAAAATAAAAGTAATTGTACCATATTAATGCAGTATAAGGAATAACTCAATCATTCTTCTCAAGGAGCCCTTTTTATTGGAACCCCAGCAGGTTGGTGACAAGATTATTGAAAACCTGAGTTAAAGTAAACATGGGTTTTGGGTTTGGTTGATTTTGTATGCAATAAAATAAGGGTACAGTAAAGTAAATATTTTTGTATTTTTGATTAAGATGGAAAATGAGTGGATCATTAAAGAAATGTGTTGAAAAAGACTCTTGATGATGAAAACCTATCTATTCTTGCTCTGAATATGATATAGGAATTTTAAAATCACTATGTCTTAAATAAAACCTCAATCAATCGATTAAATCTAGAAAATTAATATTCCTTAAACTCATTTTATCAAAACTAGTTCAAAAACTACTAATGCGCTGTTTAAAAACCACTTAGCGTGTAATTAAATTAGATGATGAAGATGCCCTCTAATGATCATCAGTCGATGACCATAGATTTCAAGCAATCAAATTAGTTAGCAATGATCGTTAATAAAAGCCCAATTATCCAAAAATCAAAACTAAAATATTCATATTAAAACCAACATCTAAATCATCCAAATTCAATTACAAAACCTAATCTCAGAATAATTGATCGATATCTAACCCTTACTCATAAAATTAAAACCCTTGATTTAGGAATTCCAAAACATAATGTGAGATTAAAATAGAAAACTCCCTAGTGTAGTGTAGTCTATGAGCTCAAGATATGGATCCATCACCAAGAGATTAAAGATTTAGCCTCTGATGACTCCTACTATCTTGTAATCGCTGCTCAGATGTGATGCCATGAAGAAGCCAGAAAAATGGTGACGGGAAGATATGAGGGTAGTTTATGGAAAGAGTATGGAGAGAATATTAGAGTACTAGCCATATCAGGTAAAAAACCAGCCTCCCGACTCCTACTACTCCCTCTCCTTTTAAGGACAGGATAAACTAATAAAAAATGCATAACTTCAGTAATTTTTTTCGTTGGTCGTGACCATATCCTATTTTGGTCATGACCTGTGAACGCAAGAAAAATTCCCTAAAGAAGTAAGGTCATGACATGTGGACACTTTTATCATGATTGAAGTACATAGAGGCTATCATCCTTGATTTGGTTCTCTTTGCCTTGTGATTTCTTTTCTACTCACATTAATCCTTTATTCTCCTCTAAAATACCTGCTATTCAGCATCAAAGCTCACTGTAAAAGTCTAACTAGTTACTAAAGAGCAATATATTTGTAGTTTGAAGGAGTTAATTTACCATTTTACCCTTAAATTAGCATATTGCCAAGCACAACTATGTATTATCACAAAAACGCAATTACAGGAATAAAATGAATTGTAAAGTTGTCATAAAACCCTTAAAACTTTACAAAAACTACACACATTTTGTGTCCTATCATATCCTTATGGGTTATAAGGGGGAGTGAGAGATTATTCTCACAAGAATATACTTAGGCACCAAGAGTCCACAAAATCTTACAATATAGTAGAACACTCAGAGGAGCTCTAGAGACTAGGTGTAGGTCAAGTGGATTGGATCGAACAAGTATAAATTGACTTGTGCAATCTCTTTTCAATAACTTCTTATGGTGATATGTTTCTAAACTCAACTCTTTAAAATTATTTCAAACATCTTTAGTGATTTGTAAACAATTTTAAAATTACCTAATTCACCCCTCATAGGTGAAACAATTATTCTAATATTTGGTATCAGAAAAAGGTTACTTGTTAAAGGATCTAACAATTTCAAGTGTAAAAAATATGGCTATATTTGGTTGTGAGACTTTTTTAAAGGTTTTGATATCACCATTTCTCCTGTTTTAGAAAATTATGAGTTTTTGAATTGAAAATGTCAGATATCCATATTTTTTATATCACCATATTTTTTGAATTAAAAAATTACGTGTTTTAGAAAATAGGTTTTCATATCATCATCATTAATTGAGAGTTAAAAACTATCAATGAACAAATCGGAAATGATGATAAAAAGGAGAAATCATAGAAAATCTCCATGAAGGAACAAGAATAAGAGGAAAATCAAGAAGAGCTCAATGTATATAGAAGTAATGAATCATCATTCAGAGTTCAAATTTCTTCAATGTTAAACAGTTCCAATTATTCTTATAGGTTTAAGAAAACTGATTTAAAACTTTTCAAGACATGATTTTTCAACCAATTATTGATGTTATTTCAAAAAGTAAAAATATTTTCCATCTTAAAGATATAACTAAATCATCATCTAGGGAGAAAGAAATTTTGCACAATAATTTACTTTCACTATACCAACACAATACGTGCAGATATAACTCTAAAGTACATTATCCAATTATCTATAACTATTATGGAAAACTAGGTCACATTTCTCACCTGTTATTTTAGAAATTCTAAAGTGGGAAATAAATTTGTTTGGGTTCCTAAAGGATAATCAAGGTCTAAAACTACTGCTCAAGGACCCAAAGTTAAATGGGTACTAAAATCTCCTTCAAGTGTTTCAAATGTACATAAATGTGCATAATAAAGTTCAAAGGTATGGACATGGTACATAAAAAAAAGAGGCATCCAAGAGTTTCTCATACATCAATGAAAGCTACATCAATAAGGAGAAATCAATGAGCATCCATTATAGTGTGGCCAAAGTCATCTCATCAAAAGCAATGAAGGAAAACCCAAAAGATATGTTCGACCTCAAGAATAGACTATCACAATGTACCATTCAATTATCTTGAGGAGAATAGAAGGAGGAGGAGGATCACTTGAGCATCAAAGTTCATATAAGTTGAGAGACCATTACGAGCATTTGTCAGAAGAAATCAAAAGATGCAATGGATATGCAAAGGCAATCCTTCTTCCATATAAGATAAAAGTACAATGGTAAACCTCCTGCATTATCATGTTTGAAATATTTTTTAGGTTTATACATGTATCCTTAGGAATGAACATTGTAACTAATTTCTAAAATCCTTTTATATACTCTTATGAAAACTTAACTGATAAACATCATGCAAAGGAGAAAGAAGCAATGTTCAGTAATTCAATTCTTTGTGCATATATAACTTAAAAGGAAAATCTCTCTCTTATGTATAAAGATATATTTATCTCACTATGCTCAAATGTTCTAAATTGTTTATATTATCAGAGCTTATGAATTATGTTATGTTTCCTACAAACTAACTAATAATAGATTCAAGCAAAATTGGATACCATAAAAGAAAATCAGTTCAATTGTTCTGTAGGGAATCTGATAAACAATGTTTATCTTAAGATTTATGGATACAAAGAAAGATAATCCAAATCTTGCTGAAGATGAACCAGCAAAGCTTGAATTTTGGTGCAAAAGTAAAACCTTAACACCATTTCATCAAAATCAGGTAAATTGCCACAGAATAAAAGGACAACATGGAAAAATCTAATCCTTACCTCTCTATTGTGCTTAATTGAATTTTGAATTAGACTAAATAATCTAAATTTACAAAAAGGTATACAAATGATTTTGAAAACATTTATTTCTTAAAAAGTATGTATATTAGTTTTAGAGAATAATTCATTTAAATAGAAATTCCAAAAATACTCCAAAATTCATTTGACAAAGTCATTACTTTATCAAACACTTTAACCTCTTATCGTTCTATGACCTCTGTTGATTGAATCATCTACTTGAAGTTCAAGTCAATCTACCAAAAAGAGAAATATTATAGTACTTCTAAGCTTTACACTTAAAGTGTTTATTCTCTGGAATATATTGGCTGTTGTAGTCAGTTGAACTAAAGAGTAAATATGCTTCATTGTTCATCTATTATTTGTAAAACAAGCAAAGTTTTTGAGCTTTCATTCTTGATATCCTAGATGATCTTTGCTCCTAAGAATTTCCAAACATGTGAACATTAATGTTCAACATGTTATCCAATATGTTTTTCTTCAATAAGCTGATCCTTCATATGTTTATAAAATAATTTTTTCAAAGTTTCATATTTTGAAAAATCATATTAAGATTGCATATTTTCAAGAGAAGCATTATCGTCAAGATAGAATCATTTTAAAGAAAGAAGAGCTTTGTATTTATATTCTACAAGCTCAATGCTTTAAGCAAATTCATATGTATTTATGTAGAATTTATATGTTTTGATGATAAGTTATTATATTGTCCCACATATAAATGGAACTTATTTTCTATATAACCATTCTAACTATTCTCCTAGAAAAAAGGATTTATATTTCTAATAGGAGAAAATTCCTCAAGGGTTAGAATAATACAATGAGCACTCGAGCCACAAAGTTCAATTGGCAACAAGTTGAAAGGATTATTATCCATTCAAATACAAAGATGCTCAAACACAACAAAGAGAGGAAGGAAAAGGAATTCATGGACTAACTCATCAAGCCAAAACTATATAATAATTTCTAAACCATCTCTTTATGATTAAGTATATCTGAGTTATCTTGATAATGATGTTTCTATGATATATGTGTTTATATAGTATTGATTCTCTAATTGATGCATCATATTTTAAAGATATCATTCTTCATGTTTTCCAAAATATCATGTGAATTTTTTAAAGAGACGTTAATTCATCAAAGAGGTTATCAATAAAGATTCTTATCGATAAAGGCTTCGATAAACATAAGATAAAATTTGAAGTATCAGTATCAAACTGAATCTTTTTTAAACCTATTCGATAAAGTCATTATTGAATATGAAACATCCTTACTTTCATACATTTTAGAAACTATTCAGTAGCATTTAGAACCACTTAGAACACTTTGGAAGTCCATTAGCTAAATCTAGAATTTTTCTCTTTCTTGGGTTATTGTTCATATGGTATTGTAGATTACGCAATGAACTTCAAAAAATATTATTAATTATAAAAAAAATTGAAATGAAGTGGTTCAAAAAGCTACATGAAGATAACATCTTGAAATTTAAGGGAAAAATAATTTTGATACCAAATACTTAGCCAATTAATACAGTTTATTTGTCAAATATTACTGTTCATTTGGTCAAAAATTCTAAAAATAGATTCTAGTTCCTTACTTTAGAAAATTCGTTCTCTTTGTACATATATCCAAATAAGGCGTTCTTGATGTTAAAACAAAGCTTGGCATGTTTGCTAAATGTCTATAAAATTTCATATGTTTATATCATCATTTACTATTTTTCATTACATCATGACCATCACTACTTACATTAGTCATATAGCAACTTTACATATAACAAATAATCACATAAGATATATACTATCCAATCCCTAATTTCTCTTCATGCTTCATTGTCATATCCTAATTTTTCCCTATCTGTATAGTACTGATAGTGGAAAGATACTTAGAAAGGATTATGACAAAGATCAGACGAAATAATAAAGGTTAGATAAGTCTTAAAGAAAGAGAAGGACCTAAACGCAAATTGGAAAAGGTTAAAGGCCAAAAGTTAAAGTAGAAATAAATGTTGGGTCAAAAGTGATAATTTCTAAAAGTTTAGGGACCTAAATGTAAATATCCAAAAAGTTAGGGACATAAATGTAATTAAGCAAAAAGTTAGGGACATAAATCTAATTATGGAAAAGTTCAGCTAGAAAAGGTTTATAACTGCCTATAAGTATTTCAGTCCCACATTCCATCAGTAAATAGAGGAAGTCATGCTGGGTAATCTGGCATGATACAGAAATTTTATTAGGACTCCAGACAGCAGAAAATTATCTGATAGTCTAAAAGTTATATGAATTTTTATCAGATTCTATGGACATCACATATATATGGGGGAATTACAGGAAAGTGTGCCCTACAGTGTCAGATATCCTAGATCTGACAGAACTCTGGAAGAAGTTCTGTATAAAAAGTTATTCACATATCAGTGAATTTTGACGGGAGTTTGTTAACACCCCCGTAATCCGATAATGAAACTTATCGGTATGTAAGCATGGATAGAATGAGGTCAGATGACCTCATATATAGGCCCATAATAACGCCAAGGAAGGCCCAAAACATAGGGTACCAGTCTATCAGTAGAAGGGGCCAATGCCAGAAAAAGTACGAAATTACGAAAATGCCCCTGGATGCCCAGATTGTACCAGGGATGGATGAAGCGCATTTTGGTCACCTGGGATAGGCTAAAAACGAGGCACATGGTATAAACATGATTAGTTGAGCCAATATATGCCCTGAGGTAGTACAAAGAGTGGTGAAATGACAATTATGCCCTTAGGGTCAATACAGTGCAAGAAAGGACACCAAGGGTATTTTGGTCATTTTCCAAGGGATCTGTAATTAAGTTGTGGCCAGTACAAGTATGTCAATGGTGTGGGAAGCCTAGACATTGATTTCCAGGATATAATACATATCCTGGTATATTATAGAAAAATTCAGAATAGAAAACAGTCCGGTTGTTGTGAAACTGCTCCGATCGGTACCAGATTGGACTGGAATTTTTCCAGAAGCTTCTTGGCATGGTGAGCACGCCACATAACCCCTTGAGGTGTCCCATGAGCTGTCCCACATGATGTCATAATTATTATTTTATGAAAAAGTTAAATCCAAGATTAAATGTGGGCCTTTAGATCAAATAGTAACCAAATCAATCTTGGCCATTCATTTTTCTTGGATTTTGGCTATAAATACCCCCTCATTCTGCAAAAAACCGTAGCTTCATGGACCCTTGGGGAAACTCTTGCAAAATGAAAACTCAAGCCAAGACAAAGAAGATTCAAGGTTCCAAAGTTCAAGCAAGCTAGAGATTAAAGGTAAGGAATCTTTCCTAACTTATTCTCCTTTGATTTGGGAGCTTGAACTTAAGGTTTTCATGGGGAAAAGTTGAGCTTTCTCTAAGGGGAGGTGCTGTCCAAAATCCATAGATGAAAGGGGAAAGAAGAAATTAAAGTTAGAAACTTATGATTGATACTTAAACAAGCTAGTTAAGAGATTGGTGGTTGAATCAAATTGATATTCTTGACTTTGCCATGGTGTGCCCTGTTCGGTCTGCACTGTTCATGAGGGAAGGAAGTTGAATTTCAATGATTTAATGCTTCCATTGAGTTTATATGATGATTTTGTGTAGGATTGGAAAGGTTTTGAACCTTGGAAACATTAAAATCTCAAGGTTGTAGTCTCTGAGATTCCTTACAGTTACTGTTCACTCGCATGAACAGTGATTAGAATTTCATGATTTTGGTGGTTCCAATGGTTTTAAAATGAAAAGTTGTGTGGGGTAAAGTGGATAAACAAGTATGGGAAGCATTAGAATCAAAATGAGAATTTTTGAAAGAATTGTGTGCTTATGTTCAATTCTGTACAGAAGGCCATGAAGGAGTTGAAATTTTATGATTCTAAGCTCATAAATGAGTTCAAAATATGAAATTGTGTAGGGTAAAGTCAAGACATCAATTGATTCAAGAGCCAAGTGGATTAGTGAATATTAGGGAAAGTTATGACAATAAAGAGTGTAACAAAGTTAATCTTGAACATGGTTGGAGTTCATGAGTCCTAATGAATTATGTGATGAATATGAATGTGTTTAGGACCTTGAAACATCCAAGAGCATGTTGGGAAGTGATTGGCATAAAGGTTTATTGGTTGGAAAGCTAGGAAGCAAATGCTAAAGATCAAGAGGAAAGCTTAAGTGCAAGGTAGTGAACTTATCTCTTTATGTGCTTGATGTGGTATGCTTATGTGTTGACATGTATATGTTATTTGAATGATGTTGTGACATGATAAATGATATTGAATGTATTGTGAATAACATATTTCCATGGCCATGCACTTTATGTAAAAGTATATAGCATGATGGCATGTCACTAATCAAAGAAAGTTAATGAAATTACATATCATGCATTAGCATCCATCTTGCATATTTAAGTGGTAATGTTTGCTACTGAGATTCCCTAGAATCTCACTATCCCATAACCAACCAATTTAGGTCAAGCATGAAGAAAAGGTATGCATGGAGAAGAGCTAAAGAATGGAAGAAAGGAAGTGAAGTATTGAAATTTTAGTATACATTATAAATTGTCCATGTATGTAAATGCCATGTAAGATGTCCATTTATGTGATGAAACTATTGTAATACTTATGGCATATGTACATGATGTATATGAATGTTAAGAAGCTTATTTGATAGCTTGTGCATGCTGAAACAATTATTGGAAATGAAAGAAAAGAAACTGAAATGGTAAAAACGTAGGTCCTAAAGCAGTTTTGTTGTGGCTTCAGTTTGACCTAGCAAATGAAGGAATTAGTTCACAAAATTTTATGTGAATGTAGTACACATCCAGAGATTTAAATTCATAGGTAGAACGTGTCATTTGGATGTGTATATCAAGAGAAATGATTTTCCAAAGTAAGGGACCAGAATCTGTTTCTAGAGTTTTTGACCAAATGAACAGTAAACTTCAACGAATAAACTGTATCAATTGGCTAATCATTTGGTCTAGAAATTATTTTTTCCTTAAATTTCAAGATGTTATCTTCATTTATATTTTTGAACCACTTCATTTCGAGTTTTCTACAATTAATTATGATTTTTTGAAGTTCGTTGTGTAATCTGGAATACCATATGAACAGTAACCCAAGAAAGAGTAAAATTCCAGATTTGGCTAATGGACTTCCAAGGTCTTGTAAGTGGTTCTAAATGCTACTGAATGGTCCCTAAGACGTATGAAAGTAAAGATGTTACATTCATCATTCTCTTTCATCATTCATAAACCAGTGGGATTGGGATTACATGGAAAGGGATGAGATTTCTTAGAAAATCTCAGTAGCAAACGGTACTAAACAATGCATGCTTTAATGTAAATACTTGTGCTTGCTTGTGAAATTGTTAACATTGTGTAATGTGCCTACTTCTATGTAACATATGAAATACAATTGGCCAAAGTAATCATAGAAACAGAGCTTCATACATAAGCACATATGCAACACAATTCAACAAAGCCATAGCACAATCAAGCATAGCATTCAATACATATAAGTTTATGATAAGTTTACTACCTCATATACTTGACTCTCTTCCACTTTATCTTGCTTCTTTCTTCTTACTTCTTTTGGAGCTGTGGCTGCCTCTTTTGGAGCATATCCATCAATCCCTAACCTCACATAACCATTCATCCATCACAATCTAACTTCCTTAAGCATTAAACTCACTTTAACTAAAATAACTTCCTCTTGAACATTAAGCTCACTTAACTTTCCTTAACCTTAACTAATGGACTTGGCCTTTGAATCAATTGATGCCTTGACTTTAACCTACACAATTTCATCTTTTGAATCCATTTATGATCTTAGAATCATGAAATTCCAGATCCTTTATGGGCTGTTGGATATAACCGAACACATGCACCCAATTTCTTCAAAAATTCTCATTTTGATTTTAATGCTTCCTATACTTGTTTCTCCACTTTAACCCACACAAATTTTCATTTTAAAACCATTGGAAGAATTAAAATCATGAAATTCCAATAACTATTCATGCGAGTGAACAATAAAAGAGAATAATTTCAAAAACTACAATCTTGGAATTTCAATATTTCCAAGGTTCAAAACCTATCCAATCCTATACAAAATCATCATATAAATTCAATGGAAGCCTTAAATCATTGAAATTCAATTTCCTTCAAGCATGAACACTGCATAATGAACAGGTTCACCTATGGCAAAGTCAAGAATATCAACTTGATTCAACAATCAATCACTTAACTAGCTTGTTTAAGCTTCAATCATATGTCTCTAACTTTAATTTCTTTTTTTCCCTTTCATCTAAGGTTTTCTAGCAGCACAACCCCTTAGACCAAACTCAAATTTTCCCCATGAAAACCCTAAGTTCAAGCTCCCAAATCAAAGGAAAATAAGCTAGGATAGATTGCTTACCTTTAATCTCTAGCTTGCTTGAACTTTGGTACCTTGAATCTTCTTTGTCTTGGCTTGAGTTTCCATTTTGTAAGAGTTTCCCCAAGGGTTAAAATGCCACAGTATTGGTTCAGATTTGAGGGGGTATTTATAGAAAAATCTCATGGGAAATTAATAGCCAAGATTAGTTTGTGCACTATTTGATCTAATTGCTCACATTTAATCTCATGTAATCAATCCTAGCTTATTTTCCTTCAAGTCAACATCTTGATATTGGAGTTTTAATGAAACAAAAGTAAGATATTCCCTATGTTATGCTACTATGTAGAAACTTACAATATTGGGGAAAGATAAAATTAAAGTTAGAGACATAAAACTGGGACTTAGATAAACTTAAATTGATGATTGTTAATTGAATTAATTGTGTAATTTCCATTTCCCTAACCTTGTGAACATTTTGGCCAGAACTGGAACTTAACTAAGGAAATTGATTATGACGATTTTGATGCTTACAATGAGTCCAGAAGGAAAAATTATATAGGATTGAGTCAAGGGACAAGAGTTAAAAACATTAAAATCAAAAGTAAAAAATTTGGAAAATGTAAGTGTACTCTGTCATATCTTACTTTTTCCCTATCTGTATAAGACTAGTAGAGGAAAGAGGTTTGTAAATGATTGTGATGATAAATAGAGAGAAAAAGTAATTATTGGATAAAGGTATAAAGAAAAGGGACTAAATTGAAAAGTCTAAAAGTTATATGGTGCAAAAATGAAAGTTAAATTAAACTTTGAGCCATTAAATGTAATTATCAAAAGTTAAGGGCATAAAGTGTAATTTTCAAAAGTTCAAGGGCCAAATGGTAATTATTGAAAGTTAAGCTGAAAGGCCTAAAAATTCCTAGATTAGTCCCAAATTTTTTCAGTAAATAGAGAAAATTATCCTGATCAATTTGACGCAATACATAATTTTGATTTGAGGTCCTAAAAAATTAATATGAATTTATGAAGAAAGCAAAATTAATACATTATCCTCTCGACCTTAGAATCAGATGAAATTTAGTATTAAATTCTTATAATTAATATAAAAATTTATGAAATAACATATCTCAAAAAGGAGTTTTATATAATTTATTATGGAATTTATAGTGTATTAAAACACCTGATAAATACATTTTGAGGGAATTTCTTAGGAGTTGAGTCCATAAAGGTAGTAGGTCATGTAGAGGGCCTAAAATGACTACTTATAGGCCCAATAATAGTTTTATATAAGTATATGGGCTAGGGCTAATAAAGACCCAGAAAAATATAAAATTACGAAAATGCCACTGAGTGTGCCACTGTGTTGTGTCAATAAGCCAGAGATCAACGGAGGAAATTTTAGTCATTTGACTAAGGTTAGATAGTTAAGGAGAGTTCCCATAATAGTTTACCATAGTAAGTGAATACTATGATAACGTATGAAAAGACAATAATGCCCTTTAAGAAATTTAAGTGAAATCGGACACTGATAAATAGTCTTGAGGAAATATAGAGAATTTTTATCAGGATTTCTGGGTCTTAAAAAATTATAAAACTTTGTAGGGAATATATTTTATATTAGAATGAATTTCTAAAAATATTAGAACCATTAAAAGAGTAGCATTTATTTCAAAATCAAAATAATTTAATGATATCGGTATAAGGAAAGTGCCTTGGGATTTATGCCAATTAGTTATTGGACCCAAGGAAGGCCTAGGGCAGCCTAATATTTTATCTTAGGCAGCCCAATATGTCCCAAAAGTTGTTTTGGAGCCCAAGTCCAATAATAAATAATTTTTGAATTTTTGAAAAAGAAAAGAAAAGGAATAAAGTAAGAATTAAGGTTTTCACATGGTGGAACCCACATACCTTCACACATGGCATCCAAGGCAAGGGGAAGAGAATATTTTTTCATGTGATCTTATCTCCATTTGGCTTGGTGGGCAAGTTTGATGTAAGAGCAATTATAAGCCATTAGATCAAATAGTGCACAAAGTGATCTTTCCCATTCATTTTCCATAACATTTTTCTATAAATACCGCCATAATTTTTGTCCAAAACTATGGCTTTGGAACCCTTGGGGAGGTTCTTCCCAAATGCCAACTCAAGCAAAGACAAAGAACGTTCAAGGTATGAAAGTTCAAACTAGCTATAGATTAAGGTAAGTGATATATCCTAACTTATTTTCCTTTGATTTGGGTGCTTGAGCTTAGGGTTTTCATGGAAGAAATTTGAGTTTTCTCTAAAGCGTATATTCTTTTCAAAACCTTAGATGAGAGGAGAAAGAAGAAATTAAAGTTAGAATTATGTGTTTGATGCTTGAACAAGTTAGTGAGATGATCGGTTGTTGAATCAAGTTGATATTCTTGACTTGGCCATTGAAGATATATTTCAGTATGCACTATTTATGATAGAAGGAGATGGAATTTCAACAATTTAATGCTTCCATTCAATTTATAAGATGATTTTGTGTAGGATTGGATAGGTTTTGAACCTTAAAAATATTGGAATTGGAAGTTGTAATTCTTGGAAGTATTATATATTACTATTCACTTGCATGAATAGTGATTGAAATTTTATGATTTTGATGCTTTCAATGGTTTTAAAATAAAAATTTGTGTGGGATAAAGTAAAGAAACAAGTATTGGAATCGAAATGAGAATTTTTGGAAGAATTGTATATATTTTGTAAATCTGTCCAGAACATGTATAGGAGCTAGAATTTCATGATTCTAAGCACATAAATGGATTTAAAAGATGAATTTATGTCGGGTAAAGTTAAGAGATCAATTGGTTCAAAGGCCAATTTAATTAGTAAAGATCAAAGGAAGTTAAGTTAGTTAAAGTGAGTTTAATAATCAAGGGAGTTATATTATGTGATATTAGGATTTGATTGTGAACTCCAAAGAGGAAGCCACACATCCAAGAGAAGTAAGAAGAAAGAGAAAAAGCAAAGTTAAAGTAAGAAGAAAGTCAAGTATATGAGGTAATAAACTTATCCTAAACTTGTATGTATTGAATGTTATGTTGAGCTATGGCTTTGTTGAATTGTGTTGCATGTGTATATGATTGAAGCTCTATTTCTGTAATTACTTTGGCCAATTGTATTTCATATGTTATATAGAAGTATGCACATTACACAATGTTAACACTTTCACAAGCATGAACAAGTATTTACATTAATTCATGCATTGTTTAATACCGTTTGCTACTAAGATTTTTCCAAAAATCTCACTCCCTCCATGTAATCCCAATCACAGTAGGTTTATGAATGATGAAAGAGGATGACGAAGTATGAAGAGAAACTAAAGATTGGATAGTATATATGTGTTATTTGAAGAATTGTTATATGTAATGTTGCTATATGACCAATATAAGTAGTGATGTTATGATGTAATTTGAAATAGTAAATAATGAAATAAATGTATAAAATTTTACAGACATTTAGTTAACATTAAAGCTTCATTTTGATATAAAGAACACCTTATTTTGATGTTTGTACAAAGAGAACAAATTTTCCAAAGTAAGGGACCAGAATCTATTTTTTAGAATTTTTGACCAAATGAACAATAATCTTTGATGAAGAAACTGTATTAATTGACTAAGCATTTTGGTCTGTAAATTATTTTTCCCATAAATTTAAGATGTTATCTTCATGTAGTTTTTTGAACCACATCATTTTGATTTTTCTAAAATTAACTATGATTTTTTTAAATTCAACGCGGAATCTAGAATAACATATGAACAATAACTCGAGAAGAGTAAAAATTCTATATTTAGCTAATGAACTTCTAAGGTCTTGTAAGTAGTTCTAAATTCTACTGAATGGTCCCTAAGACAAACGAAAGAAAGGATATTTTGGTTCTATTCTATCCAGTGCACCAAGAAAGATTTGGAATTTGTTAATTCTAACTTCACATTTGGATTCTTTGGGCAAAATTATGTGCGATATGGTCAATGTACAATTTAATTCAAAGGGTAAAGCAATTAAACAAAATTAAAGAAAGATAGAGTTTACCAGTTTAGGAAGCTAAGACCAAGTTGGAAATAGATTATAATAACTATGTTATTATGTTAGGTTAGGCCTTGATAATTGTGAAAAAGAGGATCACAAAGAAAGGACAAAGATGGAAAGGAAAATCAAGGAATAGAGATAGTGAATTTACCTACTTGTATACTTATGTTGTTTGGATATTTTATGTGAAGGTTGCTTACTTTGATTATGTGAAACATGTATGATTAAGTGATGCTCTATTTCTTTTTATGATATGGCCATATGTTATAATTATGGAAACATGGAAGCATGTAAAGTTATCATTATGCAAGCATAATCATTAAGTGTACACATATTAACATTAAGCATGTAATTGCATACGCTAATGGTATTTGTTAGCTACTGAGATTTCCTTAGAAATCTCACCCCTTTCATGTCTCAATCACAGTAGGACATTCATGTGATAGATAAGATGAAGATGCACAAAGAGGAATTAGAGATAGAGAGCATGTTTTTTATGTCATAGTTGCTATGATTTGTAATATGTAAAGATGTTCTATGTCCAGTTTCTAGCAATGTTTTGTGGAAGCCTAGAAAACATTAAAATATAGTAAATAATTAAATAAATGTATGATATTTTATACATAAATAGTATACATGTTAATCTTTAACTTGAGACAAATAACACCTAATTTGGATATCCACACACATACATAATTTTCCAAAGTCAATAGACCAAATATGGAAATCTAGAATCTAGAAATTTATCAAATAAAAAGTGTTTCTTCCTTGCTAATACTGTATTGGGTGGTCAAATTTTTGGTCAATTTCATATTTTTTTCCTTAAAATGGCTTAAGTCATATTTGCGTATCAACTTGAACCACTTTGTTTCAATTTTTGTAGGATTAATTTTGAATTTTTGAAGTCAGTCGCCTATTTGAAATTTACACAGTGAACAATACCATAAACAGTCCAATTCCATATTGAGTAATTTGGCTTCAATGATTGTATAAGTGGTTTCGTATGCTACTATTTGATTCCAATTATGATAGGAGGCATATGCATGAAGGGGAGCTATAATATTGAAGAAAGAATATGAAGTAATGGATGTCCTAGTAGATGCTATGAATTTCCATGTATGTATGGTATGTAAAGTACTTATTTATGTAAAGAAAAATATATGAAATAATTATGGCATAACCCTATGATTTATATGAAAGTATGATGGGCCAAAGAGATGGTTTATGCATGCTGGAACAATTATTGAGAATTAAAGAAAGGAAAACTAAAATGGTAAAAATGTAGGTCCTAAAACAGTTTAGTTGTGGCTTCAGATTGATCTAGCAAATGAAGGAATTAATTTAAAAAAAAATTTAAGAGCAAGTAGTACACATCCATATCTTTAAAATTATAATTAGTAAGCATCATTTGGATGTGTATATCAAGAGAAATGAATTTTCAAGTTTAAGAGACAATATGGAATTTCTAGAATTTGCTATATAAACAATAAAAAGTGACGATTTAACTATATTGATTGGCAAGGTAAATGTCCATATTTATATTTTTCCCTTAAAGAACTATGAAATAACTTCAAGTAGAAATTTTGAACACCTCCATACAGTTTTTCTAAAATTAGTTATGAATTTTCAAAGTTGACTGTCAAGCTGGAAATCATCAAATGAACAGTACCCAAAAGTCAAATTTAAAAATTCTAATTTTTGGGCTAAAGTAATGCTTCCACTAATTAAATATTCTTCTGAATACGTACTCTAAGAGATTAAAAGTAGGATATTTTATTTTAGTATTAGAGTAAAAGGTTCTAGCATTAGTATAGAATAAAGTTTTGGCACAGGATAAATGTTATAGTACAAGATAAACTTGCTCTGATTAGGAAATAGGGTATGTAATGGATTAGCTAAGGCCCAATTGAGATTCAGGTTAGTGATGGGTTACTTGTCAATAGTACAACTAAGATTATGAGTTAGAGGTGATTACTCTTTAGTAAGTATGTTAGACATGATAAGTCAATAGTTTGGCCGCGACTAAACAACACAGTGATCCGCATATATATTTAATGGGAAAGTAAGAGATAGCTTCCCACCCGATAGTGATTCTTGAGGATAGAGAAAACTTAAAAGTATGAATAGCATAGAGATGTTAAGATGGAATGAAACTAAGTATGACTAGCAGTAGTAAAAGGAAAGGTAGTTATAGATTAAGAGACTCCCCTATCTCATAAAGAGTAATGCTTGAAAGTTAGATAAAGTAGTTAAGGGTTAAGTCTATACCCCGTGGAGGGTAGATTGGTATCCTATGTTTAATGGATAGTTATCTCAGGTTCTTGAACAAATGATCAGGATTTGTCAGATAATGTGAAAAAGAAAATAATGCTTTAAAGTTTACCTAGTTAATTGTTTAATTGTAGTGTGCATATTGTCAGGAATTGGAATACATGCAGCGGAAATTAATTTAAAAATTTTTCCATTCCTTGCCAGGATCTACCGTATGTGTTTAAGTCAAGTGGGAAGAAGTATTACCCTTAGTGTGCCTCAGCGACTTCCACAGCTTTCGGTCACGACGTTCACAGCTTCTCTCTGCGGCTCGTGCTCCCTTTCTGATCACAAGAAGTCGACGACTCAGGTCGGCTTCCTCTACTGGTATCCACACGAACAGCATTCCAATCACGAACGACGTGCTAGCGTCTTTTGTCCCTCCAGGGCTTTCTCAAGAGCTCGTCCTCTCTGTCTCTATTTCGGCAGTTTCTTATCTGTAAACCTTTTGCAGAGTCCCCTTCGGCCTTTCTGTGTTATATATATTTCTCTGTGTAAAACGCAGCTCCTAGAATCAGATATATAGGATGCTATGCGTTTTTCCTCTCTCAAACGAATTGGATTTTTTGAGTTAATCTTATATTAATTCCAAAATTAATACAATATCATATATTGTATAATTTTATAAGAAACTAATTAAATAAATAATATCAAATCCGTCCCACAGATTTAATTACCCATTTATTTAATTTTAAATAAAGATGAGACTAAACTATATTTGATTTATTCTCATAAATCAAATTTGAGATATCCTATCAATTTGAATTTCAAATTCAAACGTGATAGGGATTTAATTTATCCTTATAAATTAAATCTTATAAATATCTCTTATATGAGATATCCTATCAATTTGAATTTTGAATTTCAAACGTGATAGAGATTTAATTTATCCTTATAAATTAAATCTTATAAATATCTCTTATATGAGATATCCTATCAAGTTGAATTTCAAATTTCAAACGTGATAGAGATTTAATTTATCCTTATAAATTAAATCTCATATATCTCATATATACATATAATGTATATATACGAATTTATATATATATATACGAACATAAATATAAATAAATATATATACATCTATCCTGGATCATTCATTGAATCTGGACATGTCTTAGATTTAATGAATCTGGATATCATAGCTCGTGTTGGGCTATTTTGTGTGCGACCCTGTAGGCCCATATGAATTTGGCAGTGGGCTATTTGCTATACTAGCCCACAAGTCGCAAGCGGTCTCTAGCAAGACATAACGACTACCCAAATCATATGAGGATCGATAAACGATGTAACCTTTTATACAACCATATCATGTCCCTTCTGTCACGCGATATTTTAGTCATGGATGAGGCATGGATAATGTCATCCTCCTATTCCTGACCGTTACTTTCTCGATCCCTGAGTAGTCTGACTATAGAAATGGAACTACCTTTCCATTACAGTATGGCCATACATTTCTCAGACTCACTCATCGAGGGGCCCAGTAATATCTCTCTACGAATGTGAGGGACAAATTCCATCTTGACCATTCACATTCCTCCGCATGAAAAACCACTAAGGCCGAACATAGTCTTTATGATCACTCAGTCAAAAGTGACTTTTGACTAGGTCAAAGCTGAGCGTTTTGTCATGTAGGAATCCATGATGATCTCAGGTCAAAGGGCGTATTGACATGGTTTGTATATGAGAGAAGCTTATGACGTTACCCATGCAGTTTTCTCATAGCGGGTCGGTCCAGCACCTTGTACTCTTACATGTGCTTATGACTTTGATTTATATCTTTATACATCTTCAAAGTCGTACTGGTCTTATTTCATCTGTGCTCCCGCATAGATGATCGACCAGGGACATTTAGGATAATATCATGAATTATCCAAGGATGGTCATCATAGTAAACATGCAAATAATATGATAACTCAATTAATAAATTCATAAATCAATAATGTTCATAAGACAATGATTGGCCCCTAGGGCACGATTTCCAACACATATAATGGATAGTTGAGCAAATTATGTGATGATATGACTTATATTACCATAAGTTATGATGAATAGTTGCATCTCTTTATAGTTGTCATATGATGACATGTATTTAGAGTATGTTTAAATGACTGCATCTCCTTGCACATTATGCATGTTAGAGTATGCTGTGATGAATGAAAGCTCCCATTTCGTATTACATATAGGGTAGAGTATATATGACGAGAAAGTTATGTTGCTCCCATACCATTCAACATGCAATTAGATAATTTAGCTTGGTAATGATAAAGCAATAGAAAAGTGGTAAATGTGATAGTTAATCCCCAAAGTTTAGAATAAAAATAGCTTAGTTAATGTAAGATGGCCTGACATAATAGCTATCTCAAATTCCTAAATTGATAAATAGGATCTTGGAGATGGTAAGCTAAAGATAAATAGTCTCAGTAGTTTCTCGAGGATTAATAGAAATAGATGATAAGAGATAGATAGTTATAGGGAACTAGTATGATGAGAGACAAGTATATTCTTGATGATGTTACTAGCTATTCAGTTTTAGGGTTAGATTGAGAGGCTCTTGAGTAAGGGATATGATGTATACAAGTTCTGGACACCTTGTTTTTCTTAAGAATTGGGAACTAGTCATCTGAATTAGAGTTGATGTTACTCCAAATAGAGCAAGGTACCCTATCCTTGTAAAAAAAGATGCAATTAAGATGGAGTTGATATTGCTTTGACAGAAGAATATGTCCTCCAATAAACGTATGATTGGCTACGAACAAAGAACAAAGCTTAGTGACAGAGTTTAACAAGGTATTAAGCATGTAGGAAAGAATAGACTAATATAAGTCCTCTCCCTCTAATTTTATAAATAAGAAGATGATTTTACAACTAACTCTATAAACAGATAGAGAGGCTCCCTTTTTGCATGGATAAGATGTTTAAATGTTATGTTACATATGAAATAGCTAGTGAGAGCTTTCACTCCTTTCATGAAATGCTAGGCATTACATTATATTTATAAATATGCTAAAGCTCCAAATGTTATACCTGTGCAAGCTCTGAGTGTTAGAGTTATGCATATTAAGGGAAGGAATGCTTGAGCTCTGATGTTAGAGCTTTACATTCATAAGTAGGTATGCAATCATCTAATATGTTGGCAGGCATTATGCATGTGAGAGTATGTGCTCCTACTTAGTAGTAAAGTAAAGAAAAGAATAGTCACATAAGTCCTCTCTTTGTACTTATTATAATTGTCAAAGACAATGAGATTAGCTGGAAGAGGGAGAAAAACCCTAAGACTTCTAATGTAAATTTAGAAAGTATAGTATGAGGCCTAAGGAAAACCTGCAACGATAGATATGTTATTTGCTAGAGAATTGCTAAGGCCTACAAAAATGACACTAGTATATAGGAAAAAAATAGAATCGTTCAATACACCAAGAGGCAGCAACTAGATGATGTAAAGACAATGAGAATAAAGTCTCTAAGCTCGCTAAAGTTTATTAGCTAAGGATTGGTACAAGATGTGCCTAAGCTAACTGGTACGATACATTGACATATAAACAATTAGTTTAAGGAATGTTTAGAAGTAGATCATCCATGTAATAATCTGGAGTATATCTACATTATGAAAGCCTTTATCAGGGCAGTCTTTTTCCGAATGAAAGTAGTAGAGGCTAGACTAAGGCTTGTCTAGAGATCTACCTAGCATATGGTCTAAGGTAAAAAGATGTAATGATGATTAGAAGTAGAGTTTATGTTTTCATAATAGAGGAATTCCATCACACAGGAACTAATGACTAAATAGTAGACTTGGGAATGCGAGCCAACCCGTCGGGTACGGGTTAGCCTGTCGTGGGTTGGCCTGAAAGCGAGCCAAATTTAACCAGCCCACTTTCAGGCGGGTTGATATAATACCAACCCGAACCCGCCATGGCGGGTTGGCGGGCTCTAGTTTTTTTTAATTATTTATTTTTTAAAAAAAATATTTTCATATATATGTTTTTAAAAATAATTTATATGTATCAATATTAATTGGATTCAAAGCATGATCTAAAATTGTCAAAATATTTATTTCTTTAACTTTATCACTATCTGTATATAAATCTGTCACAGTAAAATAATAATAAAATAAAATATATATTTAAAGAAATAACTCAATAAGATAAAGTTAGCATAAATTAAGTATAATGTAAACTTTAATTTAGTTAAAAGTCTAAAATTAATAAAGTGTAATATAAATAAGAAAAATTAAAAAAATTAAAAAACAACGGGCTAAGGGAGCTAACCCGCCAACCTGGTGGGTTAGCCCACCGCAGGTGCGAGCTTGGTTTGACCCGCACCAAAATGGATAGCCAAATTGGCAACCCAACCCGCAATAAAATGGTAGGCTGGTAGGCTGGCCTGCGAATTCTCCGTTCTACTAAATAGACCAGTATAAAATAATATCTAGTTATGTAAGCAGAAATTGCCTACGATTGAGGGAACATTCCAAGATCTCCAAAATGTTGAAATATCCCCCTCAATAGAAGGCGTAGTTAGTCATTTACAAATTAGAGAAAGATGTTAACAGATAGTAAAAGGTATCGAAGTTATCCTACAAACAAAGAATAACCCGCTCAACTGGGAAGCATAACTTAAACAGTTTTACAAAAAGTATTTACTTTAGTTAAATAAAGATGAGTACGAGACTAAGTTTAAGTGATAAGACAGCATGAGAAAAAGTTATTTTGATGAATACTTAGCCAAGTTCATCTAGAGAATGATGATATATGTACAACTGAGCCAGTGACTTATGAACTGAGTTTTGTGTTGTAAAAAAAATTCTTCCCAAATAGTTACAAATGTATAATTGAGCGTAAGGGCATGCAATATTTCAAAAGGAAGTTTACAATGCCCAAAAAATATACAGATGCAAGATATGTGGTAGAGAACATAGAGATATATTTCTTTAATAGGTCGAGGAAGATGCAACAAAAGTTACAAGCCCAGTCATTTACCAGGGAATGTCTACAGAATACAACAGGTAATAATTCTTAGACAAAGAAAAGAATTTTTTCCCTGATAAGAAAAACATTTAGGGAATCACCTAAGATAATCCAGGAGATGGGATGGATTAACGATCACTAAGTTGATACGATATATAACCTAAGTGTTGATCATTCATTTATAACAATGATTGTATTGGGCAACTAGATCTTCCTGTTTGCATTTTACAATATGATTAATATGTTCCTATTCCCACTAGGTTAAGGGTGGTATTACCCTATGCATGTTTAAACGGTCATGGTCAACATGCACACTTTTAAACTACCCTATACTTGATATGGTTGTATTTGCATGTTAGAGATATATGAGATAAACTGATAATAGTCAGCTAGTTAGGAAGTTAGAACAAAGAAGATGATATAACATGAACATTATGGTTACACAGATGAATGTTAGAGGCATACCTATGGACATATGATTACAGTACTCAGGACGTATCCTTTAATAATGATGAGATATATGAATAATGAACTATGAACATGGCATAGATGATACAAAATGAGATGAGATATAGTTATGAAAATGATTATATAGCTCTGAGATAGTAGTGTCTATGTACTGAAATTAAATGCTCTTGTAATAAAGCTATATTGCTTTTATGATAGAGTCAAATTGCTCTTGAGGTAGAGCTAGGGATTTTTGGTTCATAGAACAATTCTGTTTCATTCCCCTAGTGTTATATTGAATTAACTCTTGTATATTAGCTTTCTTGACCTTAGATTAGTCAGCTTCTATCTCTGCCAATAGAGGAAACTGCTCCTCGATCACTGTTCTGCTCAATCCAGCCACATCGTGTTAAAAAAATATGATACCCTATGAAGTATTGGCTAACTACAACTAGTCTAATATTGCAGTATCCTTCGCACTAGCTCATCATGACCAAACCACTCTGTGTTCTTCCGTCACGGCAATGGTCTTCACTCGTCTCGACCAAAACTCCTCTATATATCTTAGTCATAACCCATTACCTGGTTCATCACAACTTGAACATATTCCCTAAACATTCTCTTTCTAAGGTTCCTTGTCTAAACCCTACTTCTTCAAAACTATCTCCTTAAGTACCCTAACCTTAACATAATGATAACTACTTACGTTTAGGGCATGAGAATATTCTATTTGATGCCAAAAAACTTTTCTCTAATACAAAAAAAATACCTTACCTTCGTACATCTTAAGGACCATTTAATAGCATTTAGAACCGCTTAAACATCCATTGAAATTCAATTCAAAATATGGAATTTCCGGGTTCATGGGTATTGTTCATTTGGTATTTCCAGATTTAGCGATAAACTTCAAAAAATCATAATTAATTCTAGAAAAAATTAAAATGAAGTGGTTCAAAAGGATATTTTAAGCTAACATAATGAATTTTAAGGAAAAAAATAATTCTCATACCAAATGTTCATCAATCAATACAGTTGTAATGTCAAAGATCACTTTTCATTTGGTCAAAACTTTTAAAAACAATTTCTGGTTCCTAAATTTGAAAATTCCATTATCTTTGTACAAACATCAAAATAAGTCATTCTTAGTGTTAAAACAAAGTTTGACATGTTAACTATAAACACTGGTAAAATATCATACATTTATTCAATTATTTACTTTTTTTAATTACAATTCAAGTGTCACTACCTCCTCATGAGTTACTGTTTCCAGTAACCAACTACTAACTTCATATGTATATACACATAAATTATGCAACTAATTCCTATCTCTTCTTAATTCAACTTCATCCTTTCTCTCATATCTTGACTTTATGTAACATCCTTACTTTCATATGTTTTAGGGACCATTCAGTAGCATTTAGAACCACTTAGAAGACCTTGGAAGTCCATTAGCCAAATCTCAAATTTTACTATTTCTCAGGTTACTATTCATATGCTATTCCAGATTATGCAACACAATTCACCAAAGCCATAGCACAATCAAGTATAACATTTAATGCATACAAGTTTAGGATAAGTTTACTACCTTATGCACTTGATTTTCTTTCCCTTTATCTTGCTTCTTTCTTCTCACTTTTTTTGAACATGTGGCTGCCTCTTTGGAGCATACCAATCAATTCCTAACATCACATAATCATTCATTCATGACAATCCAACTTCCTTGAGCATTAAACTCACTTTAACTAACATAACTTCTTCTTGAACATTAACCCATTAACTTCCCTTAATATTAACTAATGAACTTGGTCTTTGAATCAATTGATGTCCTGACTTTATCCTACACAATTTCATCTTTTGAATCTATTTATGATCTTAGAATCATTTAAGATGATAAATTTTATCAATAATGACTTGATCGAGTGGAAAGGACTTGATTTCCTTTAATGGTTAAAATTTTGTAAATGAAATGAATCATGTTAAAAGTGCTACTTTCAATTGAACCTACAAATATTTATATATATTGTATATCAAATAATTGTATAAAAAGAATATGATAAACTTTGCAATTTAAACTTCAAAAAAATGTTATTCCTCCCTTGGAGATAAATGTCATCTTTCCTTGTCACATTTCATAATCCGGATTCAAGGCACTAATTCGTAAAACTTCTTTGTTATACTCCACCTTTTCTTTTAGCAAGCTTTTTTTCCTACCCTACACAAATTTTTTCAAACATTAATTACCTTTTTTCCAAAACTATTATTTGATTTGAGAATATAAGGATAACTAAATGGCCTCATGAATTCATAAAATAATTAGTGTTAATTTTGAAATCTCATGAAATGTTTTTAGTTTTTACACGTTTAATAAGTTAAGCCCCTTTTTGTACCATTGTTTTATACCAATTTTCTAAATTGAACACTTTCATTAAGTTATAATCACTAGTCAAACCTTAATCCTTTAGATTTTCTTCCCTCACCATTTTTAAAAAAATAGTAGGACACGCAAAAAAAAATTAAAATTTCAATAGTCAGACCATTTTTTATTTCTTTTATTTTTGAAAATAAGGCGCATAAGTGACACGACCTCAAGCCTGTATTGTCGATAACATGAACCATATATGTACACAGTTTGAAGATTCCAAAGCTGCCTTGATTGAAGATTCTAAGAACAAGAAGTGAAGTGAGCATAAATTGACTTTATTTCCTACATAATGAAAGCACTGGTCTAACCTGCCTCAATTACCATGTCAAAGGACAATTACATGGGGCTTAAGTTTCATGTAATTTTGAAGTTTTCCCTTGAAGAATTAAAACGTGCAACATTTAATTTTTTGGCCTGATGCATATAACTCTTCTGTCAAAATATGACTTTTAAAAATTAATTGTATATGTAATAGAGTTGAAAAGGAATACAATTTTTTTTGAAGAAAATGACTGTGAAAGGCAAATTTCCCTTTGAAAACAGCATTGCGTGATCATATAATTCAATTTATTATTATTTCAAAGCTGAAGCTGATTATCGTTGTTCTTTTGTGAGTTGGAAATTAACACAAAAATATTGATCATAATCCATTTTTGAATAATGGTACAATATATATAATTTTCCCTCTTGTTCAACTAGAGTACTTTTGTATGGATCCACTCACGTAGTATGGAAATAATAATAAATTTGAAATGAACATGACCATTCAGCTAATATGAATAGTCTGGACAGTGGAGAAAGAAAAGGAAGACAAAATGAATAATTGAAGATTCTATAAGATATGAAGATGGCCAAGGATATTCGATAATTAATGAGCGATTTCTCAATAATTTGTTTAAAAATATTATGTCCGATGGGTTTATCATACACTACCAAAATCAACATACGAGATAGAAAATATTGTGTCCGATAGGTTTATCATATAAGAAGATACATGCGTGCCCTAATGGCTGTATATTATACATAAATGAGTATGAAAGGATGAATAAGTGACCTAAATATGGCACTTTAAGATACAAAGTGAAGAAAGGTGGTGATGATTGTGATGAGATTATCAAAGACTCTCATTCGAAGGTGTTGTGGTATATTTCAATATATAATACCATATTTAAAATGTTTGTTTGCTAATGCCATAGATGCAAAGAACTTAAGATGGCATTTTGATAGGAAAATAAATTATGGACAACTTCATCAGCCAGCTAATTCTCCTCAATAGAAGACAATTGATAAGAAATTTTTTTAATTTGGTTTTAAGCCTATAATTCTTTGGCTTGGGATATTATGAACGGAATCAATCTGTATGGTAATCTCAATAGCACATATAGTGCTTGGCTAGTGCTCCTTGTGATTTATAACTTGTCTCCCTTATTGTGTATGAAATGAAAATACATCATGTTGTCTTTGTTTATCTCAAGGCCAAAATAGTCAGGAACGATATAGATGTGTATTAGGAATATTTGATTGATGATTTGAAGGAACTGTGGGAGGACAATGTTGTTATCTTTAATGTTTATAAATAAGAGACCTTTAAACTCCATACCATGATCTTCACCATAATAATGACTTATTGGCGAATGACATTTGTTAGGTTATAGTGTTAAGGGGAATAAGGCACGTCCCACATTTGAAGAAGGTATTAACTACATGCAACTCAAGCATAGAATAAAGACAATTTACCATACCCACAAAAGGTTCTAAGTCGACACCACCCTTACTGTATGTTAAAGAAGGCATTTAATGGCTTACAAGAATATTAAATGGCTCCTATTGCTTTAACTGGAGAATAAGTATATCAATGTTTGTAAGGGTTCATGTTACCTTAGGTAAAAGTAATAAGAAGAAGGAAGTTGAAAGGAATATATGGAAAAAGAGATCAATCTTCATTGGTCTTCTATATTGTAGAGTCTTCAAATAAGACATAGTCTATATGGCATGTATGTGGAGAAAAACGTGTGTGAGAGTCTGGTTGGTACACTTCTACATATCAGTAGAAAGGGTAAGGATGGGGTCAATGCTAAACTAGACTTAGATGAAATGGGAGTAAGAGCACCTCTACATCCACACCAAATAAAGAGTACTAATAGAGTTTATTTGTACCTAGTGACACACACATTATTCAAATATGAAAGAACAAGCCTATGTGAGTGTTTGCATGGTATTATGGTACAACAATGATTTTTATCAAATTTTAGAAAGCTTATATCAATGCAAGATTTGAAGATAACGTCATGAAATCCCATAATTGCCACATGCTGATACAACAATTACTACCAGTGGCTATTCGAAGTATTATAAAAGATGATGCAAGGAGTATTATTAGTAGAGTTTTTATGGTCTTTAATACTATTTATAGCAAAGTTATTGATCATACTGAGTTGGAGGAATTGGAGAATGAGAGTTACGTAATGCTCTCCTAGTTAGAGATGCACTTCCCTCCAGTATTTTTTGACATCATGCTCCATTTGATTGCTCACCTGGTACATGAGATTAAACTGTGTCCTTGTATGTTTAAGGTAGATGTACCCGTTGAGAGATACATAAAACTCCTTATCCACTTGAGGCATAAATGGTTGAGAGGTATGTAGCTGAGGAGGCAGTTGAGTTTTGTAACTTATATCTTGTTGGGGTAAAGGCAGTTGGACTTCCTTAATCTCAACATGACCAGGGGAGAAAAAGTTGTTGGAAAGTATGTTTTGATGATGCCAAATAGCCAAAGGTTTTCAATAATGCTAAAATGACAAGATTGTTTTCAAGTCAAGATTGTTTTAAAGATACTAAAAGATATTTTAGTTTGATGTTGCAGGATGATCTATGCCAAAGTTTAATTGAATTGATAATGTTTTGAAAACTAATTTTGTTAGATTCCTTTATGTGCTCAAACATTGCCAAACATAATTAAAAGTATTTTTGTGCTTAATGTTGCTAAAATAAGCTAATTGATTAGTTAGTCGATTGATAATAATTAATTGATTAGTTGTTCGATTAATGTAAAGGCAACCTTATATGCTATAAAAGGAATATCAATTAATCTATTAGTTGGTTTATTAATGAGTGACAATTAATCAATTAATACTTGATTAATGTCAAGAGCTTGCCTTATATTGAATTGATTAGCCAATTGATTGATTGATTAATTATAATTAATTGATTAGTTATTCAATTAATCTTTTGATAACAGATTTTCAATTGAATAAAGATATTACTTTTAATTGATTAGTTAATCGATCAATTTATATTAATATGTTAACTATTCGATTAATCAGTGAAATATCAATTTTGTGAAATTAAAATATAAACTAATTAATCGATTGGTTAATTGATTAATTTACATTAACATATTAACTATTTGATTAATTTGTGCTAAAATATTTTCTGATTTAATTCTTCCAGACACATTAATCGATTAAGCATTTGATTAACTTATATTAATCGATTAGTTGTTCGATTAACTTCATATATTGTAAGAATCTTTCTTTGTTTACATTGAAACTAATTTAATCTCTCTCTAAGCCATATATGTTTGATTCAAACCTGAAATATGCATGTTTCTCTTCATTCTTCATTATACATCTCATGAGAAACTTAACTTATCAAATTACATTATATATGGGTGAAAATTCTTATCAATGTGATGCTCTATTTTTTGTTTCTCTCATTAATTGAATCATTGATTAAACTAATGATAGTTAATCAATTATTTAATATATTGATACAATATATTTTAGAAAAGTTATCTAATTAGAACTTAATCTTTATAATATAGAAAAATTGTGAAGAAGGCATTAGAAGAAGAAGAAAATCAAGTTCAAGAATCAAGAAATTTATCCAACTCTAATCAACTAAACATAGGAGTTAAGGACTAGTAAAGGGAGAAGATGATGATCAATGAAACAACTCAAATACACCATTTTTACTGAATTAATCGATTAACTAATGGATTAATTCTCCATCTTTTTAGTACGTTGTTCTGCTTTGCTTCATCATAGGTTGAGTATTTTGACTATATCTCGTGATATACTTATCCTATTGAGGTGAAACTTTATTCATATGAAACTATACTCATAATGTGGTTCAAAGACACTAATTTCATCACCAAAGAGTCTCATATAAGGAAGATATATTGTTTCCAATATAGAACATATGATCAATACTTTGTCTATGACCTCTACTCACTAAATTGATCATATCTTTCTGTCTACAAGGAATTTTGGAGTCATACTTGGTTTATGTTGGAAATCGTGCCCTAGGGGCCAATCATTGTCTTATGAACATTATTGATTTATGAATTTATTAATTGAGTTATCATATTATTTGCATGTTTACTATGATGACCATCCTTGGATAATTCATGATATTATCCTAAATGTCCCTGGTCGATCATCTATGTGGGAGCACAGATGAAATAAGACCAGTATGACTTTGAAGATGTATAGAGATATAAATCAAAGTCATAAGCACATGTAAGAGTACAGGGTGTTGGACCGACCCGCTATGAGAGAACTGCATGGGTAACGTCATAAGCTTCTCTCATATACAAACCATGTCAATATGCCCTTTGACCTGAGATCATCATGGATTCCTACATGACAAAACGCTCAGCTTTGACCTAGTCAAAAGTCACTTTTGACCGAGTGATCATAAAGACTATGTTCGGGCTTAGTGGTTTTTCATGCGGAGGAATGTGAATGGTCAAGATGGAATTTGTCCCTCACATTCGTGGAGAGATATTACTGGGCCCCTCGATGAGTGAGTCTGAGAAATGTATGGCCATACTGTAATGGAAAGGTAGTTCCATTTCTATAGTCAGACTACTCAGGGATCGAGAAAGTAACGGTCGGGAATAGGAGGATGACATTATCCATGCCTCATCCATGACCAAAATATCGCGTGACAGAAGGGACACGATATGGTTGTATAAAAGGTTACATCGTTTATCGATCCTCATATGATTTGGGTAGTTGTTATGTCTTGCTAGAGACCGCTTGCGACTTGTGGGCTAGTATAGCAAATGGCCCACTGCCAACTTCATATGGGCCTACAGGGTCGCACACAAAATAGCCCAACACGAGCTATGATGTCCAGATTCATTGAATCTAAGACATGTCCAGATTCAATGAAAGATCCAGGTGAATGTATATATATTTATTTATATTTATATTCGTATATATATAAATTCGTATATATATATATTATATATATGAGATATATGAGATATATTAAATCCCTATCACGTTTGAATTCGAAATTCAAATTGATAGGATATCTCATATAAGAGATATTTATAAGATTTAATTTATAAGGATAAATTAAATCTCTATCACGTTTGAAATTCGAAATTCAAATTGATAGGATATCTCATATAAGAGATATTTATAAGATTTAATTTATAAGGATAAATTAAATCTCTATCACGTTTGAAATTCGAAATTCAAATTGATAGGATATCTCATATAAGAGATATTTATAAGATTTAATTTATAAGGATAAATTAAATCTCTATCACGTTTGAAATTCGAAATTTAAATTGATAGGATATCTCAAATTTGATTTATGGGAATAAATCAAATATAACTCAGTCTCATCTTTATTTAGAGTTAAATAAATAAGTAATTAAATCTGTGGGACGGATTTAATATTATTTTATTTAATTAGTTTCTTATAAAATTATACAATATATGATATTGTATCAATTTGGAATTAATATAAGATTAACTCCAAAATCCAATTAGGTCAAGTGTAAAAACGCATAGCATCCTCTATATCTGATTGGAGGAGCTACGTTTGAAAATAACACAGAACACAAAAGGCCGAACGGAATCTGCAAAAGGTTTGCAGACAAGAAACTGCCGAAATAGAGACGGAGACTTGTGAAAGCCTTGGAGGGACAGGAGACGCTAGCACGTCGTTCGTGGTTGGAACGCTGTTCGTGTGGATACCAGTAGAGGAAGCCGACCTGAGGCGTCGACTTCTTGTGATCGGAAAGAGACCACCGTCCGCGGAGAGAATCTGTGAAGGTCGCTGAGGAACACTCCGTCGATTTCTTGCGATCAGAAAGAGATCACCACCCACGTAGAGAAGCTGTGAAATTCGCTGAGCAACACTAAGGGTAATGATTCTTTCCACTTGACTTAAACACATACGGCAGATCCTGGCAAGGAATGGAAAATTTTTAAAGTTTATTTCCGCTGCGTGTCTTCCAATTCCTTACAGTTTATTGGAGATTAGACACAAAGAAATTTCTTGGGATAGGTTATTTCTTATGTTTGGTGTTAAATAAAGGAAGTTATGAAAATGGAAAAGTGACCATTATTCCTTAACTAAAATAATCAGAAGATGGAAGAAAATCAAGTGTTGAACGATTATTACTAAAACTTCTCTTGATTGTATCAAACTTCATTTAAGGTATCTAAATACATGATTAGAATGAGATTAGACAAAGATTAAAGCCAGCATACTCTTATCAGTAAAAAAGTACTTTATGTCAGAAGCTTCAATGGTTAGTTCCAATGGTCATATTCTCAACAGAAGAAGACAAGCTTAACGGAGAAAGAGATTATACTCAACATTCAAAAGCCTAAACTTCATCTATAAATAAGAGAGCATCAAGAATAATACTTATGGGATATGAATGCATCATCATATTTCCAAAAACTTCAAAACCCTCTAACTCTCTGGTTTTCATATATCATTCCTTATGAGAGAAATATTATCATGTACAACAATATTTTATTCACTCTATATGAGAAAGATTGATATACCTCTATTATTTTACTTAACTAAAAGCAAACTTTAGAATTAGGTGATTCAACGTGGGATTTTCTCATATCATATGAAGGGGAGACATTACCACCGGAAGTATAGTGTAACATCAGGATTGTGGTGGTTCTCAATTAGCCATGAAAATTGAGTTTGTAAAGGCTACAAAGAGCCTGTTGTAATCTTAGTAAATAGTAGATGAAAAATCTCAGTAGGGAGCTGAGGTGATGTAGGTTAAGGAGGCCTGAACCATGATAATTCTTCTGTATGATCTTTCTCTTCCTTAACTCTTCATATTTCCATCAATCCATTTCAACTATCTGATCAAAGTTTTCAAACTTATCTATTTCACTAATAAGTTTGCAAAAGAATTTGAACAAAGATTTTAAAATCACTCAATCAACCAATTCACCTCTCTTGGGTGATCTAGCCTATTCAAATATTTGCCATCATAATGGGCCACTCATTTAAAGGATTTAACAATCTCAAGTGCAAAGATCGTTATGGCTAGAGTTAATTATGGCATACTTTCGAAAGGTTTTGATATTACCATTCCTCCTACTTTAAAAAATTTAGAGTTTTTTGTATTGGAAAGGTCAAATGACTATATTTTTAAAAACTCTTGATTTTAATGAGTAAAATTCTTTCAAATGATTTTTATATTAAACCAAAAAGGATTGGGGTGAAGATGAAAAGAAGTTGTTTTCCTAAACCTTAGAATAATGAAAATTTTATACAAAGCTTTATCTGAAAGAGATTATTTAAAAGTCAAACTTTGCCCTAATGTTAGAGATATTTTTCATACTCTTAATTCTATCTAATGCTCTAACAATAATCTTGAAGACCACTATGTTGATAGTTCATCGATACCTAAAGTTTGCATTTCTATTGACGATGAACAAATAGAAGTAGAGACCATAGATGAGAAATCCAAATAGACTTCCATGAATTAGCCAACATAGAATAAAAAGAGAAAGGAGAGTCAAGAAGAGCTTGATGTATATAAATACAATGAAGTATCATTCATATCTCAAAATTCATATACTATAAATCTTCTCAATTCTTATTGTGAATTTGTGAAAAATGATTTCAAAAAGTTTCATGATATGATTTTTAAACCAATCATTGATTTTGTTTTGAAAAGCAAAAGTGATTTACATTTCAATTATATCACTAGAGAGTTGAAACATCCTTACTTCCATACTTTTTAGAGACCATTCAGTAGCATTTAGAACCACTTACAAGACCTTGGAAGTCCATTAGTCAAATCTGGAATTTCTCTCTTTATTGGGTTACTGTTCATATGTTATTCACGATTAAGTGATGAACTTTGGAAAATCATAATTAATTCTAGAAAAGTCAAAATAAAGTGATTCAAAAAGCTACACGAAGATAACATCTTGAACTTTGAGGGAAAAATAATTTCCAAACCAAATGCTTAGTCAATTAATACAATTTATTCATCAAGTTTACTATTTATTTGGTCAAAAATTCTAAAAACAGATTCTGGTCCCTTACTTTGGAAAATTAGTTCTCTTTGTACAGACATCGAAATAAGGCATTCTTGGTGTCAAAACGAAGCTTGACATGTTAACTAAATGTAGCATCCTTATTTTCTTACGTCTTAGGGACTATTCAATAGTATTTAGAACCACTTATAAGACCTTAGAAGGCCATTAACTAAATCTGAAATTTTACTCTACTGAGTACTGTTCACTGTGAAAATTCTAGAGGAGTGAGCTGACTTCAAAAAGTCATAATTAAATCTAGAAAAATCGAAATGAAGTGGTTCAAATTGCTACACAAAGCTAACTTAATGATGCAATTAGGGAAAAATGTTGGATGAACAATAAAATTGGAGCATTAACTGATGTTGACCTAGTCAATGAGTTATTTTTTCTTGAAAGAGCATTAAGTTAGCTTTATGTAGCAATTTGAACCACTTCATTTCAATTTTTCTAGATTTAATTATATTTTTTTGAAGTCAGCTCACTCCTCTGGAATTTATACAGTGAACAATACTCCATAGAGTAAAATTTCAGATTTAGTTAATGGACTTCCAATGTCTTGTAAGTGGTTCTAAATGCTACTGAATAGTCCCTAAGACATAAGAAAATAAGGATGTTACATTTTTGTATCAGAGAAAAAGTTTCTGGCATGATTGAAGATAATTCCTATACCCTAAACCTAAATAGTAATATTTTGTTAAGATGGGTATGTATTGGGATAGTTAGCATTGCTTAATTAAGCAAATATTGTAGGAGTAGATATGAGATTTTATAAACTTAAGTCAGAGGTTTCAGTTAATATGGGAGACCACCGGCCAGTAATGATATGTGAAGATAATGTACATCCTGACTTTGATAATCCCTCAGACCATAAAGAGAGTTCAGATGAGAGTATAGGGGATCAGTTAGGAAAGTCTACAGTAGAATATCCCATAGATATTTCTGTAGACTCAAACCTGCAATCTAGAGGTGCTGTAGAGATTCAGCTTAAAGTTATGTATGTAGCAGATAATATTGAGTCAAGTGACTCTATATAGTATGAGTTTATTGGAGTACCCTCTAACCCTAATGTAAGCTCTATTCCTCCAATAAGAGTATAGATTACGGCTGAGGAAGCTGAGTATTGGTACTGGATTATGGGTAGACTAGATAGCATTCTTTCTCCACTAGAGTTTGAGGACAGAATTATTATGAGTAATATGCCATTGTCCCCTAATTAAGATATTCAGTCAGAGTTTATGACAGTTCCTATCCATTCCCAAAGTCCAGGAATATGTGACTTTAAAGAGAAAAATTAGTGTAATGTTCCTGGTCCTAGTCAACCCTAGCCTTCTTTGTTAAAAACAGATAATATTGATCATAGCAGTCTCAAAAAAGCTATGGAAAGTGAATTACTCAGTCTAGATCAAGGGATAGACAGAAGTAGAAATTAATAGCAGTCAGTTTATCTACAATTCCTCAATGCCATAACAGGGATGATAAAAAGATATATAGTACAGGGTATTAACCTAAATCAAGTTTATGCTCAAGCAGACTAGCATGAGATGGTAGTAAGTCAGATACTACCATATACCCCAATATGGCACATAGAGCTAAGTGAATTTCTGGCTAATGATCCACCAGCTGATATACAGAGGTGACACTTTTGTATGCAGAACTATGTGCAACTTATGATTCCTTAGAAAAGAACATATAAGAGGTGAGGGGTAATGAAAACATGTAAACATGGTAAAGTAAAGTAATTACTCAGATGTATGATAGTTATAATATACCCCAAATATGTAATTGACATATATGTATTGTATGTACAAATATTATGGTGACATGAAATATGAATTTTTGTGTGATATAATAAAATGATAGTTGGTTGAACATTTCTGTGAATATCTTTCCTATTTAATGTGATTATGATGTATAGATATGAATGATTATGATGTATAGAGAATGGTTAGAAGAAGCTATGCGAGGTCACAACTAGAAGTTCCGGAGAAGTTAAGTTGCAATGAGTAAAGACTATTGGTCACAACAGAAGATGACCTATAGTCATGACTGAAGAACACAGAGACTTGGTGATAAGAATGAAGATGCTGACCTTACTAAAGTTTATCAGTTAGAGGTTTAACAAAGGGTGCAGGCAAGCTAAAGAGTATGATGCATTGATATATAGAAGATTAGGTTGAGGAAATATTCAGAAGTAGATCCTTTGTATGATTATCAGAAGTCGATCTATATTACGAAAGACTTGGTGCAGCTAGTCTTTATTGAACAAAATAATTAAGAGTTAGAATGAGACTTGCCTGAGAAGCCTAACACATGGCTTAAGGTTAAAGATGTTATAGCCAATAGATAGAAAGTTAATGTTCCCAGAATAGAGAGAGCCTATCACAAGAAAAAAATAATAACTTAGCGCTCTACCCTAGAGAACAGAAGTAGTAATGCTAGATGATAAATGAGATCCATGTGGGTTAAAGTAGTTAGAATCCAAAGATAAACTAGAAAGGAACTATAGTCTAGTCTAGAGTAGACTAAGACTAACAGACATAAAGGGTTAAGAGATGGTAGAGCGATGTAAAGTTAGTCTATGGAGATGGAGATCTATTCGCTTACTTAGAGAGTTTTTCTTGAATAGTTATGAGAAGCATTTATGAAAGATGATCTAGCCTGAGAGGGAGCAGCATTTATGTGATAAAAGTTAACATTCTTGCAATAGGGTTAGATTACTCTTACAATAGAATCAGATTGCTCTTGAGATTAAACCAAGAGAATGGACAATATAGCTTGTATAGAGTAATGTCCCTCAGGTGAGATAAATAGATGAGACAGATATGAGCATAGTAGAGCCTGTGTAGCTCTCTATAATGTTAAATGTAGTAAAGTTGTAAAAGATGATAATGATATGAGAAATTCCTGAGCGATAAAGGAAATGAGTAAAGTCCTAATAGATAATATTGGCTTCTATCATGATTTTAGGGGGAATTATCTGTTAAGTTAACAACTATGTGGAAGTGACTAACCTTGTAACTTTGTCTGTTAGTTTAGGTCTTCCAGAGATGAGAATACGGTACAACAGAATCACAGTAGATTCTAGAGGATTACAATTAGATCCTAGTATAGCCCACAGATAATAGAATTCCAGGGTCACAGTTAGATCCTGAAGAGGCTTACGGTTGATCGTAGTAGATCCTGAGGGTCACAGTAGACCTACCCTAGAGAAAGAAAGTATTGAGCCATAAGTACAATATTTCTTTGGGAGGACGAATACTAAGGAAAAAGTTAAGGTATAGAAGCTTCACAAGTTAGTTAGCTCATAACAGAGAGAGTACCCATGATGCGTTAGTTTCAGTTAGCCTTATTACTATTAGGGACTAAACCCAGAATCTTCTTACACGTAACATAATATCATAAGATATGAGAAAAGGTCAAATGACAATAAAGAGATCCCTACGATAAGATTACAGAGGATAATAATAAGAGACAAATATATCCTCCATATGAGAATGAAGAGAATATAAAGCAAGATAAACCCAAAAGAGATAGTATAAGAAAGGTCTAAGATAGTAAAGTACCAGGGTTAGAGCTTGTTAGCACCAGTGCTTCAGATTTATATCTACACTTTTTAGTTAAGTGTGCTCAGGCAAGAGTAATCTAATGATGAGTGCCATAGAAATTGGCATATATGCATAGAGTTGTGTAAAATGATAAAAAGAACTTTGGAAAGTTAGAAAGAGTTATAAGCAGTAAGAGACTAGAACCCTTATGTCAAGTCCAAATGAAATGGATTTGAAAGAAAATATTTAGAAGAATTCTCTCAAAAGCTAGCAACATTCTAATTTAAAGAGAATGTTTGAAGTATTTTATCTCAGGATACATTATGACAATACATATAGCCAGATTTGGCCAGATATGCCATTTTACGGCATTAAAGATACGAGATGAGATATGCTATGAAAAATATGTAATGATATATGTTATGAGAAATATGTATTGAGAAATACAACATGAAGTGGATTATAGCTAGCCTTATAAACAAATAGAGAGGCTCCCTTTTTAAAAGGATAAGACGTTTGAAGGATAAGTTATATATGAAAGAGCAAACAAGAGCTTTCACTCCTTGCATAAAATGCCAGGCATTATGTTATGTTATGTTTGTAAAATATGCTAAAGCTCCAAATGTTAGAGCAGTGTAAGCTTCAAGTGTTAGCGCTGTGCATATTAAGAAAAAGAATGCTTAAGCTCCAATGTTAGAGCTTTATATTCATGAGTAGGTATGTAGCCTGCAACATGTTGGCTAGGCATTATGCATGTTAGAGTATGTGCTCCTATATGCTCCTATGTGCTCCTATCTAGCAGTAAAGCAATGAAAGAAAGAATAATGACATAAGTCCTCTCTCTATATTATAATGAGTTATTAAAGATAATAAGAAGTATGCTGATATGGAAATGAGAGATAAAGTTGTGCAGATGTTCAGAGAATTCTGCTAGATACCCAAATGAGCCCTAAGTGATTGCACTAAGAAGTATGATGAGTCATTAATATAAACTTCAGAATATAGTAGTAAATAAGAGAGTTTGATATGAAAGAAATAGACACTACTCACAAGTCTAGATGGTGAGAAGTCTATATCCAAATAGATGCATAGCAAGTAATAGAATGAACTGGAGTTCAACTCTGATTGAGTTGATTTAGAATAGAAGAATGATCATAACGAAGATATGAAGATTTACGGCATGAAAAGTACTTCGCTAAAGATATTGAGATAGAAGATAAGAGATAGATACCCCAATCCTTAGTCAAAAAGAAGACAAGGATATTGACTGAGGTGCTAAGTAAATTTTGAGGACGAAATTTATTTTATCGGGGATAGAAATATCATATCCTAAATTTTCCCTATTTGTATAATACTGATAGCGGAGAGAGGTTTAGAAAGGATTATGACAATGATAACAAGACATAATAAAGGTAAAATGAGTCTTGAAGGAAGAAAGGAACCTAAACGAAAATTAGAAAAGGTTAAAGTAGAAACAAGATTTAGGCTAAAAGTGATAATTTCTAAAAGTTTAGGGAACTAAATGTAATTAAGCAAAAAGTCAAGGACCTAAATGTAATTATAGAAAAGTTCAGCTAGGAAGGGCTTAGAACTGCCTGGAAGTATTCCAGTCCCACATTTCATCAGTAAATAAAGAAAGTTATGCTAGTTAATCTAGCATAATACAGACATTTTATTAGGGCCCCAGATAGTGGATATTTATCTGATAGTCTGAAAGTTATCTAAAATTTTATTAGATCTCATGGACCTCAGATATAAGTGAAAAGCTATAGGAAGGTATGCCCTATGACACCATATGTCACGAATCTAACAGGACCTCAAAAGGAGATCTATAGAAGAAGTTATTCCCATATTAGTGAATTTTGACGGGAGTTTATAAACACCCAAGATCTGATTATGAAATTTAACAGTAAGAAAGTTATGACTGAATAAGATCAGAGTCACAGAGAGGCCTATGATGACACCAAGTGAGGCCCAAACCCATGATATCAGTTCATCGGTCAAATGGGCCAGTGTCCAGAAAAAGTGCGAAATGATGAAAATGTCCTTATGCTATGAAATGATTAAGGAATGGGTGAAGGGTATTTTGGTCAATTGACTATGATTATATAGTCAAGAAAGGTTATCTAGATAGTTGGCCAGGGTCAAGAAATACTCTAGTAAAGTATGAAAAGACAATAATGCCCTATAATTATTTAAGGAAATAAAGAGTAACCAAGGGCATTTGGGTAATTTATCATGGGATGTTTCTTAGGAATTGAAACCTCCTTCTTTTATTATATCTTAGGGACCAAACGATAGCATCTAGAATAACTTTTAAGGCTATTGAAATCAAATTACTCAATCTGAAATTTTACTCTTAGCGAGTACTGTTCACTGTGTAAATTCCAGATGAGTGACCTGACTTCTAAAAATCTTCTCTGATTCTAGAAAAATCAAAATGAAGTGTTTCAAATTACTACACGAAGCTAACTTAATTCTCTTTCAGGGAAAAATAACTAACTTAATTCTCTTTCAGGGAAAAATAACTTGTTGACCACTCCTTGACCAGGTCAATATCAGTCAATGTCCAATATTTACTATTCATCCTACATTTTCCCTAATTCCAGCATTTTGGTCTCAACTTTGTACTATCCAATCCCTAGCTTCTCTCCATGATTCTTTAATTATATTTCATCATAAACCTGTGGGATTGGGATTACATGGAAGGGGATGAGATTTTGGGGAAATCTCAGTAGCAAATAGTACTAAACAATGCATGCATTAATGTAAATACTTGTGCTTGCTTGTGAAAGTGTTAACATTGTGTAATGTGCGTGCTTCCATACAATATATGAAATACAATTGGCTAAAGTAATCATAGAAATAGAACTTCATACTTAAGCACATGTACAACACAATTCAACAAAGCCATAGCACATCAAGCATAACATTCAATACACACAAGTTTAGGATAAGTTCACTACCTGGCGTGTAGCCTTTTCTTCTAGCCTTGAGCCTTGTCTCTAAGGTCCCTTCTTTTCCTAAGTCATAGCCTATGTATAGCATAATAATATATTTATTATTATCCAATATAGCTCTACTTAACTCATGCTAAATTTTGGGGTAATATCGTTAATCCGACATTCCCCTAACTTTCTTTCTATCTATAGCTAACTTTATCAATAGAGATATTTCTCTATTCTAACCACTAACAGCAATCCTCTACTTTATTAGATCAGGGACTAGAATAACTTTCTTATCCCATTCCTAAGCTCTGCCCAGTTCCCAAGCTCTTTAGATTGCTCCTGACTCTACCATAACTCCTCCTTTCTTTCTCTCTTTCTCTTTTCTCTCTTCTTTCTCCTCTTTCTCTTGCTTTTGGCCATGAGTTTCATGAAGGGAGGAGTTGACTATTTATAGGTGAGTGGAGGTGGAATGAATAGCTCAGATCAAATCGTGATGAATGGCTCAAATCGCTTAGCTTCCTGAAGAAGCTTCGCCTGCATCATCACGATGACATCACCCTCCTTAATGACACACCAATATGACATCATCCAAGGACATCTCAGGGGACACCTTAAGGGGTATATGGTGCAATGATGGGGCTCTTGGGACACCTCACCAGCTAACTCAGCCTTTCTAGAGAATTCTAGAGTCTTTTCCTGGAATGAGCGGCTGAGATTATGCCACGTGTCCCTTTTACTTTTTCTCCTTTTTCTAAACTCATGACATGTGTCCTTAATTTTTCTTCTTTTCTTGTAATCATGCCATGTGGCACCTTGTGGGTCCCATGAGGACACCTTTCATGCCATCTCATGGTCTAAAGTCATATCTGACTACTTTTCCCAGTTTTATACTTAACTAGGTAACTTTACTTTATAAAAAAGCACTAAAATATTATTTTAATGCCTCTTATACTCCATAATCCTTGGGCCTACGTTTTTGGGCTTTTAAAATGTTATTTTGGGTTTCTAACCAAGCCCAAGCTCTCTGAAGGCTCGGTTCCCAAGAAATACCTCTTTCTTTTCCGTTATGCCCACAGGGACTTTCACTATTCACAATTTAGTCCCTAAATTTTCACTTTCTTGTAGTTTAGTTTCTGAACATCATCTGTATACTTTTGGGACTCCTGCACAATAGGGTCTAGTAGCCTACCTTTTTTAGGCTACATACTAAGGCTTCTAGGCCTAAAAATTGGGATATGATAGGAATCGAGCCACTAGAGTTCTTGAGCTTCATTAGAGGCCAAGATAACATTCCAAGGGTCAAAAAATGTGGCCCAATGATTATGCTAGGTTTAAGTGGTATTAAAGTAGTAGTTTAATACTTTTTCATAAAATAAAGTTACCCGGTTAAAGATATAACTAGGAAAGTGATTAGATAGAGCTTTAGACTCATCCAAAACCATGAGGTTGCATGAAAACTGTCTTCATGGGACCCACAAGGCACCACATGGCATGAGTCTAAGGAAAGAAGAAAAAGCTAAGGACATGTGGCACGATCTCAGCCGTTCATTTTGGGATAGGACTCTGGAATTCTCTGGAAAAGCTAAGTCAGCTGGTGAGGTGTCCCAAGGGCCCCACCATTATGCCACCTAAGCATGTGAGGTATCCCTTGATGATATCACTTTAAGGATGATGATGTCATCATGATGATACAAGCAAGGCTTCTTTAGGAAGCTAAGCGATCTTAGTCGTTCATTGTGATTCAATTTGAGTCGTTCACTCCACCTACACTCAACTATATATGCCACCACCTCCCTCAAGGTGATCACGTGCAAAAGCAAGAAATAAAGAGAAAAAAAGGATAGAGAAGAGAAAGAGAGAAGGAAAGAAAGAAAGAAATGAAGGAAAAATAAGGACTTATGGTCGAGCTAGGAGCAATCTAAGGAGCTTAGGGACTTAGTAAGCTTAGGAATAAGGTAAGTAAGTTATTATAGTCCCTGCTCTATAAATTAGAGGATTGTTCTTATAAAGTTAATAGTTATAATAGAGAAATATCTCGCTTGATAAGGTTAGCTATGGATAGAAAGAAAGTTAGGAGAATGTCAGATTAAGGGTATTACCTCAAGTTAAGATTGAGATAAGTAGAGCTATACTAGATAGGATAATAACAAAGATATTGTTATGATAAGTATAGGCTCTGACCTATGTAAAGAAGGAACCTTATAGCAAAGGTTAATGACTAAGGAATGGCTACTTGTCAGGTAGTAAACTTATCCTAAACTTGTATACATTGAATGTTATGCTTTATTGTACTATGGCTTTGTTGAATTGTGTTGCATATGTGCTTATGTTTGAAGCTTTATTTTTATGATTACTTTGGCCAATTGTATTTGATATGTAACATGGAAGCATGCGCATTACACAATATTAACACTTTCACAAGCAAGCACTATTATTTTCATTAATGCATGTATTATTTAGTACCATTTGCTACTGAGATTTTCCCATAAATCTCATCCCCTTCCATGTAATCCCAATCCCACAGGTTTGTTAATGATAAAAAAGGATTAAATAAGCATGAAGAGAAACTGGGGATTGGATAGTACAAATGTTATGTAAAGTTAGGACCAAAATGCTGAAATCAGGGAAAAACGCTAGATGATCAATAAAATTGGAGCATTGACTGACATTGACCTGGTCAAGGAGTTGTCAATGAGTTATTTTTCCCTGAACAATAATTAAGTTAGCTTTGTGTATCAATTTGAAACACTTCATTTTTATTTTTTTAGATTTAATTATGATTTTTTGAAGTTAGCTCACTCCTCTGGAATTTACACAGTGAATAATACTCGGTAGAGTAAAATTCCAGATTTAGCTAATAGACTTCCAAGGTTTTGTAAGTAGTTCTAAATGCTACTGAATGGTTCCTAAGATGTAAGAAAATAAGGCTGTTATAAGAGTCTAGTAGGAAGAAAGAAATTTGCATAATGATTACATATTGCTTTCACACGACCAACACAATATCTACAAATATTCTCTCCAAGTGCATTATCCTGTTATTTACAATTATTATGAAAAACTGAGTCATATTTCTCACACTTCCTATATTAGAAAAAATTCTAATGTGATAAATGAGTTTATCTAGGTACTTAAAGGATAATCAAGGTCCAAAACTAACGCTCAATGACCCATCGTCAAATTGGTACAGAATGTCCTCATAGTGCTTCAAATGTGTAGATTACCTATAAGAAGAATGGACATGATACAAAGAGAAAGAGCTTCCAAAACTCTCTCATGCACTAGTCAAAGTAACATCAATTAAGGGAACTCATGGAAACTCTGTTGTTGCTTCTTCAAGGATAAGCTTTAAGAAGCAATGGATAATGCCCAACAAGTACATTTTACCTCAAGAATATACTACTACAGTGTACCATTCAATTATCTTGAGGATAACAAGATAAGAAGGATCCCTCAAGTATCAAAGTTAAAATCAGATAAGACCATTGCAAGCATATATATCGAAAGAAAAAAACAAAGATGTAATAAATTAAGAGAGGCAATCCTTCTTCCATATAATGTAAAAGTACAATGGTAAACTTCTTACATCACGTCTGATAATTATTTGAGGTTTATATCAGTATCCTTACAAATGAACATAGTAATTGATTTTGAACTCTTTTTATACTCCTAAGAAAAATTAATTGATGAATAATTCGTAAAAGAGAAAGCAATGTTGAGTGGTTCAATTCTTTATGCATATATATATTTTTACAAACTAAAATATTCTATATATGCATAAAGTAATTATGCTTAGATTTGTATTGATTATATTCATAGAGCATATGAAATATGTTATTCTATTTCCTACAAACTAATTGTTATTGGATCCAAGCAAAGTTGGATACTAGAGAAATAAAACAAGTTCAATTGTTTTGTAGAAAATTTTTATGAAAGATTCCTGTCAAGATTTGTGAATTTAAAGAAACATTATTCAAATATTGATAAAGAATCAATTAAGCTTGAATTTTGGTATTGGATAAATGCTCAACATCAATTCACCTGAATCAATCTAGTTGTCACAAGGACAAGACAAAATATGGTGAAATCTAATCCTTACCACTGTATATGTCTTAATTGATGTTTCGATTAGATTAGTAAATATTTACTCCTTGTTGCATTCCTTTAGCAATATATCTCAATATGTTACATATGTTTTCATATTGCTAAATGGATTAAAAATGAATTTGTGCAAATTTGTGTTTTTCAAATATTGTCTCATGCATTTTAACTCTTTAATACATCCTGATCTATAAGAATTCATATTCATGTTTTTGAAAGATAGAAGTGAATTTCAAAAGATAAATTTCAAATGTTTCAAGTTATATTAAATGAACACAAATGATTTTATTCACTTTTGAAAAGAATGAGCATTAGGTTTGGAGATTGATGAGCTTGTTTGAAAATTTCTCCAAGTCACTATTGATTTTAAATGTGATATCATATATTTGAACTTTATACCCTTCAATAAATCATGTACTCTTTTGAAGTTCAAAGACATCTATTCATAAATAAAATGATTCTAGAACATTTGAGCCTTACGTTTAACCTGTTCATTCACTGGAACAAACTGGTACTCTAGTCATTTGGACAAGAGAGTTAATATGCCTCATCTTCAAAGCATCATATTTTGATGAGCAAAGTCCTTAAGCCTTCACTTTGATAATTCTATATTCTATCCAACTTTTGCTCATACAAGAAAATCCTAGACATATTGACATTATTGTTCAACATGCAATCTTACAAAAAGAAGCATTATTCATCAAGGTTAATTTCATTCAAGAAAGGGAGAACTTAACATTTATATGTGAATATCATTTTACAAGTTCTATTAGTTAGTTTACTCATTTGTATTCAATAAGAAATAGTATGTTTTGATGATGAGTTGTCATACGCTATATGGTCTCACATATAAGTGGAAATTATCATCTATATAACCATACTAACCATTCATTCTCCCAAAAAGAAAGGATTTATTTTTAATTGGAGAAATATAATTACTATGTCAAGTCGGAGGATTAGTTAGCACTTAAGCAATAAAGATCAATTGGCAACAAATTGAAGGGATCAACATCATTGACAATACAAGATGCTCGAATACAACAAGATAAAAAGGGAAATGAATTAATACATCAAGAAGAGAAATTAATTAATACATCAAGTGGTAAAAACTGAATAAGTGATAAACTCTTATTTGTATTAATTTTAGTGTGTTTAAATAGAGTTTTATTATTGACTTTTGTCCACATTTACCAATATGATGAGCAATTAATTAGTAAAATAAAATTAGAATAATAGGAAATTAATTGATATAATTTTAGTCATATATTAAATATTATCTGATTATATAAATAATTTGTATCTTTTAAACTTCCATTGCAGGAAATGCTCATTATGCACCGAGTCAACTTGCTATTATAATTGAAATCGAAAGAGGAATAAGAATGAAATAGATTGGTCTGTGTGATAGCTGAACTTAACAGATAGAACACAATCATCTACTGAAGTAAGGATCACACATGTGCTACAATAGAAATCACATGTAGGGGAAAGCTAATAGAATGTAAATGGCATATGCTAAATGGAGGATATTAGCTAACATATTCATGCATATGCTGGGATACAGATGCACACCTTGTATCATTCATTCATTCACTTACAACACCATTCATGTACTTTTCCTATATATCAACATTCATTCTAGCTCTATCGACATCATATGCACACATCATACATTATTCCATAGCTTTCACATATGCACAACAACTTATTCCATATCAGATAAACTCATTCATTCATCACAGATCCTAATGCCATTAAACTCTGTTCTCCTTTATATGCACTTATGCTATATTCTAAGCATTATAACTAGAGGAACTTATCACTTCCATCTTAATCTTCTTCTTTTGCTTTTACCATAAGTGCTGCTAGTTTTACTGCTACTATCAAAATCTTGATAGTAATGAAAGGCTAGATCTATTCTGCTCTATTAGAGATGATGCTAAGCTAGAATTCTTGATATGAAATAGGGAGTTTAATTGCGTATTTAATTCTAGATCTAACTATATCGAGTTGATGTAGTTAATTCTTGTTTTACTGATTCAATTAAAGTTAGTAGATGATAAATGATTAAGGAACTGAGTTGTATTTCATATTTCTACATAATTGAGTTTTAATTGATCTTTATCCTTGAACTAGTTGGACATGACTATGGTTAATTAGAAATTCTATAACAGAGTACAGTTGTACCTATTTAATTCCTCATCTTCCACCTCTTGAGTTGAATGATTCTTATTTATCTATTCAATGTCTACAAGTTGTAGCTTTGATTAAGATTTAGCTAGCGAGTTGTTAGCTAACATATTCTAATTCAACTAATTAACTCCTCATACTCTATGGATAATAAAGGTAACATACTATCCAAGGGAACACACTTGTCATTCAAAAACAGTAGCACAGGATTTACATTTATAAGTTATTCAATATCTCATCTCATAATTCATCTGATTAATTTGTTAATTTGTGGCTTATTCAATTAGTTAGGAACTTTAGAATCCATTTAGGCTCCTTATGAATCGACCTAGGTTAGCTTCACTTTTCTATTGGTTAGCTATGTTACTTGTTTAATAATTAAAATGACGGTTATCAAAATGGCTCCATTGCAAAAGAGCCTTACTTGTTAAGGTTTCCTAAGCAATTGTTGGGCCTCATACTATAAAAAGAATATAGATGTTATAGTTTTTCTACGAATTTAGTATTTTGCCTTTTTGAGTTGCAACCAATTGCCTATTTAGTCATGACTATAATGCAAAAGTTCATTTCTGAGAGTCTCTGTGAATTGTAGCCATGACCAGATACATATGTGGTCATAACCTGAAATCGTTGTTTAGCTCATATTTGCTTTCTATAACTTTTAGTTGCAACCGGAGTGCTTTTTGGTCATAACTAAAACTCTTTAATTTCAAGTTTTCTTCTCTGTGATTTCTAGTCGCAACTGAATTGACTTAGTTATGATCAAAACTCAATGTTTAATACAAAATTATTCTCTGTGACTTTTATTCCCAACTAAGTGGCATTTGGTCATAACAAAAACTTCAAAATTCAAGAAATTGCTTTCTATGATTTTTAGTTGAAACCAAATTGACATTTGGTAGCAACTAAATATCTTGTTTTCAACATTTGCTCTCTGTGACTAGAAGTCATGTCTTGAAGTTCATTTTTGTTGCGATTACAGCTCTCTGTGCTTGTTAGTCATGACTAAAGTCATTTTGCGTCATGAAGGGAGTGTTTTGAATTGCGATTACTTGATCTCATTTTTTGAAAGTGTTGCATATGTGATATACTTGATATCTTCCATAATTGTTGAGTATGATTTGCATGACCAAAAGCTTTGAGTTCTTTCCTTTGGACAAAGAAATCAATAGAACACTTAGGTAAATTAAGAAAACTAAAATATTAAATCAGGCTAGTGTTATATCTGTTGTTGAGCTTAGTTCTTCTGGTGAATCTATTGCAGTTCATACTAATTTTGCATTTGGTAATATCTTAAATAATCATTTTGTCATGGAGCATATTAGTGAGGGTGAAGCTCATATCCATAATTAGAATAATTTAAATAAGCAACATGAAGAGAGTAATATGACTAATAATAGGGCATATAGGAGCATTAGAGAACTGATTTTTTCTAATGCAAACTTTGATCCTTTTCACACTTATCCTACTTTAGATATTAATTTTAAGTTAAAAGGTTATTTGTTAAGTAACTTACAAAAGTTTTATGGATTAGAATGTAAGGATCCTTTAAAGAGCTTGAATACTATGCAATGGGTTTGCTTATCCATGAAGCATGTAGGTGCTAATATGGATGCTGTGCTGAGACAAGTATTCCATTTTACACTTGAAGAAAAGGCAAAGGAATGGTTTTATACGTTGCCACATCATACACCTCAAGCCTTAGACTCTACAATAACTTAAGTAATGCTTTCTTAGAGAAACACTTCCCTACTTACAAGACTGCTACATTAAGGAAGGAATTTTTGCTATAAAATAGTATGCTTAAGAGTCTTTATATATTTTTGGGAAGGTTTCAAAAGCTACAAGCTAGATGTTCATGCCACCAGATTCCAAGTGAGCATTTGGTGTACTATTTTCATTTAGGATTGTGCATTGCATACAGGAATAATTTGGATGCAGTTGCTAAGTGATAATTTAGCTCTTGATGAAGCATGGAATTTGATTGAGAAGATAATAAACAATGACCAACAGTATGGGGGCTATTATGCTAGGTAAGTCCACGAGGTTTCTTCAAGGTCTTCTCAAGATTATAATAGCTTATCTTCTAAAGTTGTTGATATGAATGCCCATATCAATAATTTAGCTGCTTGATTAAGAAATTCACATGTTCAAAGCCCATACTCTCAAGCTCTAGTTGCTTCTAGTTGTCAGCTTTATTCTTCTCCAGTGCATACCAATGTCAATTGTTCTACACACTGTGAAGATATATCAGCCATCTATCAAGGCAAACAAAACTAGTATCCACAAAGGAATCGTTACTCTAACACATATAATGAAGGATAGAGAGATCATCCCAATTTCATATGGAGGAATGGGTAAAGACAGGAATTTTGGGCCAAACAAATTCAACAATGACAAGTGAGTTGCTAAATCTTGAGCTGTGGAAGTACCTACTACTGCAAATGATGATGGAATATCTGAGATAATCAAGAGCATTAATGTGATAAACTCAAATATAAACTCCATAAACACAAACTTCAACTCTAACTTAAGGACTTGAGATCTATAGTAGAGAGCAACCTAGTAATGACAAATTCTAAGTTTGTTGCCTTGGATAGTAAAATAGAACAATTGGAAGCAAAAGCTACATGTAACATCCCAAATTTTCCCTATCTGTATAAGATTGATAGAGGAAAAAGGTAATGAAGAGATTGGGATGGTAATAAGAAGAAAAGATAATGAGTAAAATAAGTGTTAAGCCAAAGAAAGAGAGAAGGTATAAACTTGTAAAGCAAAAAGGACTAAATTGCAATTAGAAAAAGTTTCAAATGGTAATTTTGAAAATTTGAGCCAGAAGAGGCCAAAAAAATGGCCAGAAGCATTTTAGTCCTAAATTTTGCCATAAAATAGAGAAAGTTATTCTGATTAGTTTAACGCAACACAGAAGTTTGATTTGAGGTCCTGAAAAATTGATATAAATTTTAGAAGTCGGGAAATTATTGCAATATCTTTCAGACCTCATAATCAGATGAAATTTGATAGTAAATTCTTATAATTAATATAAGAATTTATAAAATTAACAAAAGTCAAAAAGGAGTCCTATAGAATTAATTATAAAATTTTGGTTAAATCGGACACCGATAAAGGGTTAAAGGAAATATAGGGAATTTTTATCTGAACTTCTAGATCTCAGAAAATTATAAAACTTTGTAGGAAATTAATTTTATATTATAATGAATTTATAAAAATGTTAGAACCATTAAAAGAGGTGTTTAGCATTTACCCAAAAAATTAGGGTGATTTAAGAATATCAGTATAAGGAAAGTGCCTTAGGATTTTTGTCAAGTAGCTATTGGACTTAAAAAAGGCCCAATATCACGTGCTATGCCAGCCTAATAATCCCATGGAATTGTTATGTGGTCAAATGAATTTTTAGAATATTTTATGTATTTTTAAAAGATAAAGAATTTAAGAAAGTCCAAGAAGCATGTGAGGTGTCCTTGTGGGACCCACAAGCTTTACACATGGCACCAATAAGAGGAAAGGAAGATTATAGCATGTGTTAAAATATAATAAAATAATATAAGAATTAACCTAATGATGATTAAGGTTAATTAATCTAAAAATTAACCAATCAAATTCAAGATTAAGCCAATATAATAATTAGGAAAAATGAGGACATTATGGACCCAAGATGTCAATATTTTGGCTATAAATACCCCTCCCATCCTTAACAAAACCGTGCACCCTTGGTTACCTTGGAGAAACTCTTGTCATTTGAAAATTCAACCAAGATAAAGGCAATTCAAGGTACTTAGAGATCAAGGTAGTCAAGGCGTAAGGTATGTGATTCTTCCTAGTTTATTTAGATGTGTTTTGGAAGGGTAAAACCTAGGTTTTAGTGGTTGGAAATTCCATTAAACCTAGAGTATGCTTGCTGTCCAAATTTTAAGTTAAAGGAGGAAGAAGAAAATAAAGGTAGAATTAGGTGATTAAGGTTTAGATAAGTTGGTTTTGATGATTGGTTATTGAATTAAGTTGTGCTCTTGACTTTGTCATTGATAGAGGCATTCAGCCTAGGTCTGTTCTGGACCAAGAAGAATGAATTTCAATGATCTAATACTTCCATTGAATTTATATGATGATTTTGTGTAGGATTGAACAAGATTGGAACCTTGGAAATATTGAAATTGAGAAAGGAAGAATTTGAAACCTTCTCTGTACTGTTCATGCGTATGAACAGTGATTGGAATTTCATGATTTTGATTTTTCCAATGGGTTTAAAATGCAAAATTGTGTAGGATTAAGTAAGATCAAAGTCTTGGAAGCATTGGAATTGAAAAGAGGAATTTTTGGAAAATTGCATGTGCTGTTTCTGTTTCTGTCCAGACCTGAAGGAAACATTAGAATTTTGAAATTCTGAATCCATATTTGGATTCCTTGGGCAAAATTGTGTGGGATATAGTCAAGGAACCAATTAATTCAAGGGACAAGACAATTAACCACAAATAAAGAAAGTTAGGAGTGTATTTGGTATAGGAAAATGGAAGTAAATTATTAAGCTAGGTGCAAAGCTGAATTGGTATGGATTGTAATAAGTGTGTTACTCTAACATGATTAGGCTTTGACATTTGTGAAAGAGGAGATTAAAAGACCAAGAAATAAAAGGTTAACGGAGAGCTATTCCAAGGTAGTAAACTTACCTAACTTGTATGCTTTGCTTGCTTAGATGTTTTATGTGTTGGATGTTTACTTTGATGATGTGAAACATGTATGATTGAATGATGCTCTGTTTATTTTTATGCTATGGCCATATTTTATAATTTAATGAACATGGAAGCATGTAAAGATATCATTATGCAAGCATGATCATTAAGCACACACATATTAACATCAAGCATTGAGTTGCATACACTGTTTGGTTTATGTTTGCTACTGAGATTTTTCACAAAATCTCACCCCTTCCATGATACAAATATCACAGAAGGACCATCTTATGGAATCAAGGAAGGAGAATGGAGAAGTTATGATGCATACATACTTTATTGTATAGGAGACTGTTTATGAAAACATGTAATGTGTGCTCATTTTAGTTCTAGTTATGTTTTGTTGAGACTTGGGAAAAATAGTTAACCTTTGGATAAATGTATGAGATTTTACAGTATGATAATAGACATGTTGAACTTCGTTTTGGTACCAAGTATGCCTTATTCCGATATTTGTACAAAGATAACAAATTTTTCAAAGTTAGGGAATCAAATCTAGAAACTATGAAACTGACCAAATGAACAGTAACATTTCACGCCAATACTGTATTAATTGGTATGGAGTTTGGTCAGATTCATATTTTTCCATCAAATATACTTATGTTAGCTTCATATAGCAACTTAAACCACTTCATTTCGATTTTTCTATAATTAGTTATGAATTTTTGAAGTTGCATTACTTATCTGGAGTTTTGCCAAATGAACAGTAACTCTTGGTCAAAAATTCTAGATTATGTAATTTGACTTCATTGATCATATAAGTGGTTCCAGATGTTACTGTTTGGTCCTTAAGACATAAAAAAAGTAAGGTGTTACACTATAAACATGAATAGTTATGTATCATAGTTAGCCAATTCAGTAAGTGATGTTTAGGCAAGAATTGGTGGAAATCTACCTCCAAATATAGTTATTAACCCTAAATCTGTGAATGCTATAAGTTTAAAAAGTAGAAAGTAAGTTAGGGAGAAAGTTATAGATGCTAAAAATGAGAAGGAATATGAGATAAACACTTATTATAGCAGTCTAAATAGGAATAACATCGATAAATCTAAAAGCAAGAAGGAAGCACAACCCCTTGCGAAGAAATGTAACATCCTTACTTTTATACATCTTAGAGACCATTCAGTAGCATTTAAAACCACTTATAAGACCTTGGAAGTCCATTAGTCAAATCTGAAATTTTACTCTTTCTCGGGTTACTGTTCATATGGTATTCCAGATTACGCAACGGACTTCAAAAAATCATAATTAATTCTAGAAAACTCAAAATGAAGTGGTTCAAAAAGATACATGAACATAACATCTTGCAATTTAAGGAAAAAGTAATTTCTAGACCAAATTATTAGCCAATTGATACAGTTTATTCGTTTAATTTTACTATTCATTTGATCAAAAACTCTGGAAACAGTTTCTGGTCCCTTATTTTGGAAATTCATTTCTCTTGATATACACATCCAAATGAAACATTCTACCTATGCAATTAAAGCTTTGGATGTGTACTACATGCTCATAAAATTTCTTGAAATAATTCCTTCATTTACTAGGTTAGACTAAAGCCACAACAAAACTGCTTTAGGACCTAGTTTTTTACCATTTTAGTTTACTTTCTTTCACTTTCCATAATTGTTCCAGCATACATAAATCATCTCTTTTGCTTTTTCTGAATTTATATATATCATGGGGTTATACAATAATTGTTTCATAAAATCTCATCACATAAATACATACTTTACATGGCTTTGACATACATGGAAAGTGCATAGCATATGCTAACATCTTAAATACTTCACTTTTCTTCTTCCATATTTTAACTCTTCTCTATGCATACATTATCCATCATGCTTGACCTAAATTGGTTGGTTATGGGAGAGTGAGATTCTAGGGAATCTCAGTAGCAAACATTACCACTTAAATATGCAAGATGGATGCTAATGCATGATATGTAATTTCATTAACTTTCTTTGATTAGTGACATGCCATCATGCTATATACATTTACATAAAGTGTATGGCCATGGAAACATGTTATTCACAATACATTCAACATCATTTATCATTTCACAACATCATTCAAATAACATATACATGTCAACACATAAGCATACCACATCAAGCACATAAAGAGGTAAGTTCACTACCTTACACTTAAGCTTTTCTCTTGACATTTAGCCCTTGCTCCCTAGCTTTCCAACCATGAAGCCTTTATGTCCATCACTTCCCAACATCTTCTTGAATGTTTCATGGTCCTAAACACATTCATATTCATCACATAACTCATTAGGACTCATGAACTCCAACCATGTTCAAGACTAACTCTGTTACACTCTTTATTGTCATAACTTTCTCTAATTTTCACTAATCCACTTGGCTCTTGAACCAATTGATGTCTTGACTTTACCCTACACAATTTCATCTTTTGAGATTAGAATCATGAAATTCCAGCTGCTTCATGGCCTGCTATACAGAACTAAACATAAGCATACAATTCTTTCAAAAATTCTCATTTTGATTCTAATGCTTCCCACACTTGTTTCTCCACTTTACCACACACAACTTTTCATTTTAAAACCATTGGAACTATCAAAATCATGAAATTCTAATCACTGTTCATGCGAGTGAACAGTAACTATAAGCAATCTCAAAGACTACAACCTTGAGATTTTAATGTTTCCGAGGTTCAAAACCTTTGCAATCCAACACAAAATCATCATACAAACTCAATGGAAGCATTAAATCATTGAAATTCAATTTCATTCCCTCATGAACAATACAGACCAAATAGGGCAGACTATGGCAAAGTCAAGAATATCAATTTGATTCAACAACCAACCACTTTAGTAGCTTGTTTAAGCTTCAATCATACGGTTCTAACTTTAATTTCTTCTTTCCCCTTTCCTTTAAGGTCTTTGGTAAGCACCACCCCTTAGAGAAAACTCAACTTTTCTCCCATCAAAACCCTAAGTTCAAGCTCCCAAATCAAAGGAAAATAAGTTAGGAGAGATTGCTTACCTTTAATCTCTAGCTTGCTTGAACTTTGAAACCTTGAATCTTCTTTGTCTTGGCTTCAATTTTCATTTTGCAAGAGTTTCCCCAAGGTTCCATGAGCTTACGGTTTGGCTACAGAATGGAGGGGTATTTATAGCCAAAATCCAAGAAAAATCAATAGTCAAGATTGATTTGGTTACTATTTGATCTAAAGGCTCACATTTAATCTTGGATTTTACTTTTTTATAAAAGAATAATCATGACATCATGTGGGACAGCTCAAGGGACACCTCAAGGGGTTATGTGATGTGCTCACCATGCCAAGAAGCTTCTAGGAAAATTCCAGTCCAATCCGGTACCGATCAGAGCAGTTTCACAACAACTGGACTGTTTTTTATTCTGAATTTTTCTATAATATACCAGGATATGTATTCTATCCTGGAAATCAATTTCTAGGCTTCTCATACCCTTGACATGGTTATACTGAGTATTTATCTGCCATCCATTCCTTGGAAAATGATCAAAATACCCTTAGTATCCTTTCTTACACTATATTGACCATAAAGGCATAATAGTCATTTTACCCCTCTTTATACTGCCTCAGGGTGTATCTGGGCTCAACTAATCATATTTATACCATGTGCCATGTTTTTATCTTATCCCAGGTGACCAAAATACCCTCCATCTATCACTAGTACAATATGGGCATCTAAGGGCATTTTCATAATTTTGCACTTTTTCTGGACACTAGCCCCTTCTATTGATGGATTGGTACCCTAGGTTTTGGGCCCTTATTGGCGTCATCATGGGCCTATATATGAGGTTATCTAATCTCATTCTATCTAGGCTCATATATCGATAAATTCTATTATCGGATCACGGTGTTATCAAACTCCCGTCAAAATTCACTGTTATAGGAATAACTTTTTATAGAGGACTTCTTCCGGGGTTTTGTCAGATTCATAAAATTTGACACTATAGGGCACACTTTCCTGTAATTCCCCCACATATATCTGATGTCCATAGAATCTGATAAAAATTTAGATAACTTTTAGCTATCAAATAATTTTCTACTATCTGGAGCCCTAATAAAATTTCTATATCATGCTAGATTACCCAGCATGACTTCCTCTATTTACTAATGGAATGTGGGACTGAAATACTTATAGGCAGTTCTAAGCCTTTTCTGGCTAAACTTTTCTATAATTACATTTATGTCCCTGACTTTTTGCTTAATTACATTTAGGTCCCTAAACTTTTGAAAATTACCACTTTTGGCCCAACATTTATTTCTACTTTAACTTTTGGCCTTTAACCTTTTCCAATTTGCGTTTAAGTCCTTCTCTTTCTTTAAGACTTATCTAACCTTTATTATGTCGTCTGATCTTCGTCATAATCCTTTCTAAGCATCTTTCCACTATCAGTTCTATATAGATAGGGAAAATTTAGGATATGACAAGAAAAATGTTACATTTGATCTTATAGAAAGTCAAATCGATTCTACACAAGATTCCAAGGGTTGTGGATAGTTAAACAACAAAGAAATTGAGTTACTTGAGGCTATGGATTCTGAGTTAAGAAATCCTATAGTGGACACAATTGAATAAACATAATTAATAATAAATTCAGAGCTCAAGCATAAAGAAACAAATTCTATTTTAGCTAAGAAAGAAATGAATCTGAAGGAATTACCGTTTAATTCATGAGTAGTAAGAAGAAAGCCTTAGAGAGTAAAATAAGGAAGTAACTATTTTTCAGCAATATTGAAGTAAATTTGCCTATGCTAGATAGGGTTCAAAGAGTTCTAGAATATGCAAAGTATTTGAAGTATAGTTGCACACACAAGAAAATATACAAACTTGATGAACTGGTGAAAGTGGGACCTACCTTCTGCATTTTCCAAAGCTCAACTTCCAGTGAAGTGTCAAGATCCAGGTGTATTTTTTATTCGTTATACAATTGGCAAGATAACTTTTCTTAGAGAATTATTAGATTTAGGTGTTGCTATTAATATGATGCCAAGTTTAGTTTATCATGCTCTAGGAGTGAATTTGATTAAACCAACTAGTCTGTTAGCTTAATTATCTGATAAGAGTATTATATATCCTAAGGGATCTTAGAAGACATTTTAGTTCAAGTTAAGGACCTTGTTTTTCCTGTTGACTTTTATGTTTTGGATAAGTCAAATGAGTCTCTTGATTATAATACTCTTATTCTAGGATGGTCATTGTTGAGGACAGGTAGCACCATGATTTTCGTGAAAGATGGAATTATTAGAATAGAATTTGGTGGGCACACAATTCAGTTTAACATGTACAGGCACCCACATTGATTGTTCTCTCCTAGGACTTAAATGATTGATGTGTTGCTTGAAAATGGGTGTGATAATATTTATTTGCTTGATAATGATGATGAAGTTAAAGAATCATCCATTTCTTACTCCTCCACTAATTTCTCTTATTTTTCTTAATCCAATGGTGATGTGTTTTGTATTAATTTTGAAATTGATGGTTGTCTTCCCACTATAGGTGATTTTTCTTTATCTGCATCTACTATTTCTTCCTTTGGAATTAACCATACTATTTCAAGTGATAAGCTATTTCTAGAAAGGTTTGTGGCAGATTTAACAAAATTACAGGGCAACGATATGGCAACAAACCTTGAGAGACAAGAAGCTAGAATTTATGAGCTAGGGAGTTATCAATTTAATAGTTATAATATCTTGTATTCTAACCCTGTTCATAGGGGCTTCAACTTGGATTTTTTAGACATTTAAGGACTACAGGAATTGAAGGATATTATCCAACATCAACAAAATTGCACTGCTGGAACTTCAAAGCTTAAACAGTCATGAGTTTCTGAATTATGCAATATGGAGAGCATTAAGTTTATTTTATAATTTACTTCTAAATTGGGAATTTCTAAGGATTATTGTACACCTAACATTGATTTCCATTACTTTTTTAGAGGTGTTTTGGGAGTACTCTTGCTTAATGAACTTATGAAACCCAAACTGAACTGCAGGAAAGGAGTTGTTGTTGGGTATTGAAACATCCTTCTCTTCTTACATCTCAGGGACCAAATGGTAGCACCTGGAACCACTCTTAAGGTCATTGAAGTCAAATTATATAATCTGGAATTTTACTCTCCCGAGTACTGTTCATGGTGTAAATTCTAGAGGAGTGATTTGACTTCAAAAAATCATAAATAATTATAGAAAACTCAAAATGAAGTGATTCAAATTGCTACAAAAATCTAAATTAATGCTCTTTCATGTAAAAATAACTTGTTCACCACGACTTGACCAAGTCAACATCGGTCAATGTTCTAATTTTACTGTTCATCTAGCGTTTTCCCCTAATTCTAGTATTTCTGGTCCCAACTTTGAAAAATCAGATCTCCATGTGTATACATCCAAATGAGATGTTCTATATATCAAATTGAAACTTGGTATTTACTGAAAAAATATGATACATTTATTCAACTATTTACTATTACTTATTATAGGTCAAATGTCATTGCCTCACCACGAGGTATTGCTCATAGTGACAATTGCCAGCAATTATACATACATCAATCACATATCAATCATGCTAAATAATTAATGTCTCTTCATGCATCTTTTTCTCCTATATCTTGAGAAGACCTGCTGTAATTGGATTGATATGGAAGGGGTGAGATTTCTGGGGAAATCTTAGCAGCAAATGGTACTAAATAATGCATACATTAATATGAATACTTGTGCTTGCTTGCGAAAGTGTTAACATTGAGTAATGTGCATGCTTCCATGTAACATATAAAATACAATTGGCCAAAGTAATCATAGCAATAGAGCTTCATATATAAGCACATATGCAACACAATTCAATGGAGCCATAGCACATCAAGCATAACATTCAATGCATACAAGTTTAGGATAAGTTTACTACCTAACGTGTAGCCTTTCCTTAGTCCTTAACCTTTACTCTGAGGTTCCTTCTTTTCCTAGGTCAGAGCCTATACATAGCATAATAATATCTCCATTATTATTCTATCTAGTATAGCTCTACCTAGCTCATGCTTATCTTAACGCAATACCCTTTATCTGACAATCCCCTAACTTTCTTTATATCCATGGCTAACCTTATCAAGAGAGATATTTCTCTACTATAACTATTAACTTCATAAGAACAATACTCTAATTTATTAGAGCAGGGACTAGAATAACTTACTTACCTTATTCCTAAGCTCTACCAACTCCCTAAGCTCCTTGGACTGCTCCTAGCTCCACCAGAACTCCTCCTTTATTTCTCTTTCTTCCTTTATTTCTCTTTTCTCTCTTCTTTCTCTTGTTTTTTCTTTGTTTGTCTGTGGAGTGGAATGGAAGGGGGTAGGGTTATTTATAGTTGAGTAAAGGTGGAATGGATGGTCCAGATTGAATCACGATGAATGGCTCAGATCGCTTAGCTTCCTCAAGAAACCTTACCTTCATCATCATGATGACATTATCATCCTCAATGACTTATCAAAGTGACATCATCCATAGGACACCTCACATGCTAGGTGGCACAATGGTGAGGCCCTTGGGATACCTCACCAGCTGACTCAATGCTTCCAGAGAATTCCAGAGTCTTTTCCTTGAATGAACAGCTGAAATTGTGCCACGTGTCCTTAGTTTTTTCTTCTTTTTCTATACTCATGACATGTGGCACCTTGTGGGTCCCATGAGGACACCTTTTATGCCACCTCATGGTTCCAGATAAGTCTAAAGCTTTGTTTGATCACTTTCCTCAGTTCTATCTTTAACCGGGTAACTTTACTTTATTGAGAAAGTACTAAACTAATATTTTAAAGCCACTTGGGCTCATATCCCTCTTGGGCTACGTTTTTGGACCCTTGGAATGCTATCTTCGCCTCTAATTAGCTTAATTCCCAAGAGATATCCCTTTCTTTTCCAAAATGATAATTATGGCCCTAGGGACTTTTACTATTTATAATTTAGTCCCTGAACTTTCACTTACTTGTAGTTTAGAAGAAAGAGAAGAACTAAAATGCAAATTAGAAATGTTTAAAGGCTAAAAGTGAAAGTAGAAACAAAAGTTGGGCCCTTAAGTGTAATTTTCAAAAGTTAAGGGACTTAAATGCAAATAGCCTAAAGTTCAGGGGCTTAAGTGCAATTATTCAAAAGTGTAGGGACCTAAATGTAATTATGAGAAAGTTGAGCCAAAACAGGTAAAAAATACCCAGAATCAGATCAAACTCAAATTTTATCAGTAGATAGACAAAATTATTCTGGTCATTTTAGTGCAACACAGAATTTTGATTTGAGGTCTCGATTAATTGATATAAATTTATGAAGTTAGAAGAATTATTATAGTATTTTTTAGACATCAGAATCAGATGGAACTTTGCTAGAAATTCCCATATTTAGTGTAAGAATTTATAAAATTGACAAAGTCAGAAAATGAATCCTGTAGAATCCTTACGGGATTTTATGGTGAAATAAAATACCCAATAAATAGGATTGAGAGAGTTATCTTGGGAATTGAGCCATAAAGGCAATAAGTCCATTCAAAGGCCCAAATAGCGTAATCATGAGCCCGATAAGGTAGTAAGACAGTTGTGTAGGCCAGAGTCCAGAGCAGTCCGGGAAAAGTGCAAAATTATGAAAATACCCCTAGATGCCCATATTGTACCAGTGATGGATTGAGGGTATTTATGTCTTTTTAGACAGGCCAAAAATGTGTCATATAGTATAAATAAGATTATTCAGAGCCAGTATGTGCTCCGAGACAATGCAAAGAGGGGTAAAATGATAATTATGCCCTTAGGGTTAATACAGTGCAAGAGTAAACCAAGGGCATTTAAGTCATTTTTCAATGGATCTGTAATTAAGTTATGGCCTAGTACAAGAATGTTAATGGTAGGGAGAATCTCGATATTGTATTTAAGATTAGAAAATATATTATGAAATTTTAGAAAAATTTGATGTAGAAAATAGTATAGTTTTTGGGGAATCGGACTGAGCCAGTACTGGATTGGACTAGAATCTTTCTAGAAGCTTCCCCCATTAGAATTTTGCCACATAACCCCTTTGAGATGTCCCTTGTAATGTCATGGATGATGTCACAAATACCCTTTTTGAAAAAGTTCAATTCAAGATTAAATGTGGGCGTTTAGATCAAATAGTAACCAAATCAATCTTGGCCATTGATTTTCCATGGATTTTGGCTATAAATACCCCCTCATTTCTGCATCAAAACTGTGGCTTTGTGATACCTTGGGGAAACTTGCAAAATGGAAACTCAAGCCAAGACAAAGAAGATTCAAGGTACCAAAGTTCAAGCAAGCTAGAGATTAAAGGTAAGCAATATTTCCTAACTTATTTTCCTTTAATTTGGGAGCTTGAACTTAGGGTTTTCATGGGGGAAATTTTGAGTTTTATCTAAGGTGTTGTTCTTCCCAAAAACCTTAGACGAAAGGAAAAAGAAGAAATTAAAGTTAGAAACATATGATTGAAGCTTAAACAAGCTAGTTAAGTGATTGTTGTTGAATCAAGTTGATATTCTTGACTTTGCCATAATAGAACCTGTTCAGTCTTCACTGTTCATTAGGGAAGGAAATGGAATTTCAATTATTTAATGCTTCCATTGAATTTATATGATGATTTTGTGTGGGATTGGAAAGGTTTTGAGCCATGGAAGCATTGAAATTCCAAGATGGTAGTTTTGAAATTCTGCACGGTACTGTTCATTCACATAAACAGTGATTGAAATCTCATGATTTTGATTCTTACAATGGTTTTAAAATTAAAAGTTGTGTGGAAGTGGAGAAACAAGTGTGGGAAGTATTAGAATCAAAATGAGATCTTTTGAAAGAATTGTATGTATATGTTCAGTTCTGTACAGTAGGCCATGAAGGAGCTGGAATTTCATTATTCTAAGCTCATAAAAGGATTCAAAAGATGAAATTGTATGGGGTAAAGTCAAGACATCAATTGATTCAAAGGCCAAGTCCATTAGTTAAGATTAAAGAAAATAAGTGATCTTAATGTTCAAGAGTGTTAAAGCTATGAATATTAAGAGAAGGAATGCTTGAGCTCCAATGTTAGAGCTTTGCATTCATGGGCAGGAATGTAGACTTGCAATATGTTGGCCAGGCATTATGCATGTTAGAGTATGGGCTCCTATATGCTCCTATTTAGTAGTGAAGCAACGAAAATGAGTCCTCTCTTTGAAATAAATCCTCTCTTTGTATTATGATGAGTTAGTAAAGATGATGAGAAGTATGATGATATGAAAATGAGAGATAAGGTTTTGCGGATGTTCAGAGAATTCTGCTAGATACCCAGATAGCAATAAGAAATTGCGATAAGAAGTATGATAAGTCATTAACAGAAATTCCATAATATAGTAGTATATGAGAGAGTTTAATATGAAAGAAAATGACACTACTCACAAGTCTAGTATGGTCAGAAGTCCATATGTAGATAGATACATAGCAAGTAAACAAGTAATAGAATGAATTGGAGTTCAACTCTGATTAGTTGATTCAGAACAGAAGAATGATCATAGCAAAGATATGAAGATATACGAATATGGAAAGTACTCCGCTAAGATGTCAAAATAGAAGATAAGAAGTAAATGCCCTAATCCTTAGTCATAAAGAAGATAAAGATACCTATACAAGATTGTTGACTGAGGTACTAAGTAAATTTCGAGGACGAAATTTATTTTAAGGGGGTAGAAATGTCATACCTTAATTTTTTCATATCTGTATAGTACTGATAGTGGAAAGAGGTTTAGAAAGGATTATGACGAAGATAAGAAGAAATGATAATGGTTAGATGAGTTTTGAAGAAAGAGAAGGACTAAAACGCAAATTAGAAAAGTTTAAAGGCCAAAAGTGAAAGTAGAAACAAAAGTTGGGCCCTTAAGTGTATTTTTCAAAAGTCAAGGGACTTAAATGCAAATAGCCAAAAGTTCAGGGGCTTAAGTGCAATCATTCAAAAGTTTAGGGACCTAAATATAATTATGAAAAAGTTTAGCCGAAACAGGCAAAAAATGTCCAGAATCAGATCAAACTCAAATTTTACCAATATATAGACAAAATTATTCCGGTCAGTTTAGCACAACACAGAATTTTAATTTGAGGTCACGATTAATTGATATAAATTTATGAAGTCAGAAGAATTCTTATAGTATTTTTTAGACATCATAATCAGATGGAACTTTACTGGAAATTCCCATATTTAATGTAAGAATTTATAAAATTGATAGAGCCAGAAAATGAATCCTATAGAATCCTTGCTGGATTTTACGGTGAAATAAAATACCTGATAAATAGGATCGAGAGAGTTATCTTGGGAATTGTGCCATAAAGGAAATATATAAAATCCTTATTTTCTTACATCTTAGGGACCAAATGGTAACATCTAGAACCACTTCTAAGGTCATTGAAGTCAAATTACACAATCTAGAATTTTACTCTACCGAGTACTGTTTACTGTGCAAATTCTAGAGGAGTGACCTGACTTTGAAAAATCATAACTAATTCTAAAAAAATCGAAATAAAGTAGTTCAAATTGATACACAAAGATAAATTAATGATCTTTCAGGGAAAACTAACTCATTGACCACGCCTTGACTCAGTCAAAATCAATCAACGTCCAAAGTTTAGTGTTCATATAACATTTTCCCCTAATTCCAGCATTTTCGGTCCTATCTTTGAAAAATCATATCTCCATGTATAGACATCCAAATGAGACATTTTGTATATCAAATCAAATATTAGCATGTCTAATATTTATTAAAAAAAATATCATACATTTATTCAATCATTTACTATTTATAATTATAGCTCAAATGTCACTGCCTCACCATGAGTTACTGTTCACAGTGAGAATTTCAAGCAATGATACATACATCAATCACATATCAATCATGCTAAATAATTAACATATCTTCATGCATCTTTATTTCCTCCATCTTGAGAAGACCTGCTGTAATTGGATTGATATGGAAGGGGTGAAATTTCTAGGGAAATCTCAGTAGCAAATGGAAACCATACCATGTATGCAACTACATATGCTTGATGTTACTATGTGTGCACTTAATGATCATGCTTGCATAATGATAACTTACATGCTTCCATGTCCCTTAATTATAACGTATGGCCATAACATAAAAATAAATAGAGCATTACTTAATCATACATACTTCACATTATCAAAGTAAGTAAACATCACATAAAACATCCAAGCAACATAAGCATACAAGTAGGTAAGTTTACTACCTGACATGGAGCTTTTTGTCATATCCTTACTTTTAACCTCAATTATACTCCTTTATAAGTTATAGGAACCAATTACACGATCATTTGCTTTGAAAACATTCATTCCCAAAAGAATTGCTCTCGAGTACTGTTCACTTTTTCTATTCACTTGGTAATTCTAGAACATATACCCTACTTTGAAAATTCATAATTAATTGTAGAAAAATAGATATAATGTGGTTACAATTTATAATGAAATATATTTCATAGATATTTGAGGGAAAAATATGAAACTGAGGTTTCCTTGTCCACATGAAATCAGTTTATTGGTTAAAAATTACTGTTCATTTGGTAAAATCTGGAAGTTCCAGTTTCTTTGCTTAACTTCAAAAATTCATTTCTCTTTGGTTACTTATCCAAATGAACTTTGTTACCTATGGATTTGAAGCTCGAGACGTCCTCTTGAAGCTCGAGATGTACTCTTGAAGCTCATAAAAATTTATAGAAAAAATTCTTCATTTGATATATAAAATCATTGCGTGAACGTCACTGCCTCTCAGCACTCGTTTTATCTCAATTCCAGATCTTACTTCCAAATTTGGAAAATCATAACAATTCGGATACTTATCCAAATAAGGTGTTCTTAGTGTTAATTTAAAGCTCTGTATCTTAAATTTAATCATGCCAAGTTTTAGACTACAAATCGTTGGTTTAGACATTATAACCATCGTCACAAAGCGTTAGCCTCAAAACATAGTCACATAAACATACACCATACATGCTAGCATATCATCCCATAGTGTCATGTAAGTCATGTAACTTATTATACAAACTTAATCATCAATATTTACTCTATTCACTTGAGAGGATCCAGCACCTAAAATATAGTTATGCATATGGAAGGAATGAGATTTCATGGAAATCCCAATAGCAAGTTACACAAACTATAATATCATGCATGAATAATTGGATGCTCAACATGTTATCATGAGATGGAAGCTACTTTATAATGCTATATAAGCAAACTCTAACATGCATATTGTCATGACATAACTTGCAAGGAGTTACAATCATTTATACTTCATCATAACATGATGATATATATCTTGTCGTATATGACTGTATCATGACATATATTATTTTATCGTGATGTAACTTGAGATACCATGAGTCTAACATTCTCTTTAACTTATAACTTTGCTAGTTTTTTGAGAAAAAAATTCTGACAAAAATCTTACTATTAGGTATTTCTAACTTCCTCTTGACATAAAACTATAATCTGAATCTTTCTTTTCAAATCCACTCTATTTAGACTTGACATAAGGGTTATAATCCCTTACTGTTCATAATCCTTTCTAACTTTTTCTATCATTTTACATAACTTTGTGCATCTATGCCAACCTACTATGACATTTATACCCTTTCTCATTACTTCCTAATGGGGTCACTCATCATGATGCTCCTCTTGCTTGAACACACTTAACTAAAAAGTGCAAATAAAATCTGAAGCATTGGTGCTAACAGGCACCTTCCTTAGTACTTTACAATATTAGACCCTCTTCTTTCTGTATGTCTGACCTTGTAATCTCTTTATCCTCATCTGGAGGATCTATTTAACTCTCATTCTCATTCTCTTTAACCATATCTTAGGGATCTCTTCATTCTTATATGACCCCTTCTTCTATCTTATGAGATATTCTTTTTCTCTTCCTTAGGCGTATTATCTATAGACTCATAATATCTGTTACTCAGGAATAAAAACCTTAACTCTAATCACTTAATTCCTTCTTTATGTAAGAAGATTATGAGTTTAATCCATAATAATAAGGCTATTTGAAATTAACATTAGGGGTACTCTTTTTGCTATGAGTTAACTAACTCGTGAGGCTTCCCTACCTTAACTTTATCCTTAGTAATCGTCTTTCCAAAGAAATACTATACTTATGTCTCATTCATCTTCTTTTTTTAGGCTAGGTCAACTACGACCCTCAGGATTGTAAGGAATTGGAAGACACGTAGCAGAAATTAACTTAAAATTTTTTTCCATTCCCTGCCAGGATCTATCGTATGTGTTTAAGTCAAGTGGAAAGAAGTCTTACCCTCAGTATTCAGTCGCGACTTTCTCAGCTTCTGGTTGCGACGTCCACAACTTCTTTCTGCGGCTCGTGATCTCTTTTCGATCACAAGAAGTCGATGACTCAAGTTAGCTTCCTCTACTGGTATCCACACGAACAACGTTCCAATCACGAAAGACGTGCTAGCACCTCCTGTCCCTCTAGGGCTTACTCAAGAATTCGTCCTCTCCATCTCTATTTTGGCAGTTTCTTATCTGCAAACCTTTTGCGGATTCCTGTTTACACTTTTTCTCTATCCCAACCGTAGCTCCTAAATATCAGATATATAGGATGCTATGCGTGTTACCACAGACATAGATTTTTGAAATTGATCTTATATTAATTTTGAAATTAATACAATATCATATATTGTATTATTTGATAAGAAACTAATTAAATAAATAGTGTTTGTATTAAATCTGTCCCACATATTTAATTCACCCATTTATTTAATTTAAAATAAAGATAAGACAGAATTACATTTGATTTATTCTCATAAATCAAATTTGAGATATCATATCAATTTGAATTTCAAATTCAAACGTGATAGAGATTTAATTTTATCCATATAAATTAAATCTTGTAAATATCTCTTATATGAGATATCATATCAATTTGAATTTCAAATTCAAATGTGATAGAGATTTAATTTATCCTTATAAATTAAATCTTGTAAATATCTCTTATATATAATATATATACGAATTTATATATATACAAATATAAATATAAATAAATATATACATCCACCCTGGATCATTCATTGAATCTGGACATGTCTTAGATTCAATGAATCTGGACATCATAGCTCGTGTTGGGCTATTTTATGTGTGACCCTGTAGGCCCATATAAAGTTGGTAGTGGGCCATTTACTATACTAACTCACAAGTCGCAAGCGATCTCTAACAAGACATCACGACTACCCAAATCATATGAGGATCGATGAATAATGTAACCTTTTATACAACCATATCATGTCCCTTTTTGTCACATGATATTTTGGTCATGGATGAGGTATGGAGAATGTCATCCTCCTATTCCTGACCGTTACTTTCTCGATCCCTGAGTAGTCTGACTATAGAAATGGAACTACCTTTCCATTATAGTATGGCCATACATTTCTCATACTCACTCATCGAGGGGCCCAGTAATATCTCTCTACGAATGTGAGGGATAAATTCCATCTTGACCATTCACATTCCTCCGCTCGAAAAACCACTATATCCGAACATAGTCTTTATGATCACTTGGTCAAAAGTGACTTTTGACTAGGTCAAAGCTGAGCGTTTGTCATGTAGGAATCCATGATGATCTCAGGTCAAAGGGTATAATAACATGGTTTGTAGATGAGAGAAGCTTATGGCTTAACCCATGCAGCTCTCTCATAGTGGGTCAGTCCAACACCTTGTACTCTTACATGTGCCTATGACTTTGATTTATATCTCTATACATCTTCAAAGTCATACTGGTCTTATTTTATCTCTGCTCCCACATATATGATCGACTAGGGACATTTAGGATAAGATCATGAGTTATCCAAGGATGGTCATCACAGTAAATATGCAAATAATATGATAACACAATTAATAAATTAATAAATCAATAATTTTTATAAGACAATGATTGGCCCCTAGGGCAGAATTTCCAACAACCTTCCACTTGTACTTGGTATAATCATTAATTTGACTAATTCCCACTGACCTAACATGACGCTCATGCTTTGCCTGTATAAGCAGCTTTGTTAGAGGATCAGCAACATTATCTTCTCCTGCTACTTTGCATATTTTTATATCACCTCTATCATTGATTTATCTGATAAGATAAAATCGCCTGAGTATATGCTTGGTCCTTTGATATGACCTAGGCTCTTTGGCCTGTGCAGTGGTACCGCTATTGTCACAGAGCAAAGTTATTGGATCTGAGATGGAAGGTATCACCCCTAGTTCTGTGATGAACTTCCTAATCTAAACGGCTTCCTTAGCTGCATCAGATGCTACTATATACTCATCTTCCGTTGTAGAATCTGCTACAGTGCCCTGCTTAGAGCTCTTCCAGCTTATTGCTCCATTATTGAGGAGGAATATATATCCAGACTGCGATTTTTGGTCATCCTGGTTAGTTTGGAAACTCGTATCTGTGTAACCAGTTACACAGAGTTCATCATCTAATCCACCATAGACCAAAAATAAGTCCTTAGTCCTTCTTAAGTACTTAAGGATATTCTTGACAGTAGTCCAATGGCCCTCACCAGGGTCCTGTTTGTCATATCCTAATTTTTAGGCTTAAAAGCCCAGTATATAGCCTGAAAAAGGGATGCTACTATACCCTATTGAGCAGAGGTCTCATTAAATAGAGAAAATTATGCTGATAAGTTTGATGCAACACAGAGTTTTGATATGAGGTCCCGAAAGATTTATATTAATTTCTCAAGTGAAGGGAAATTAATATAGTATTCTCGAGATCTTAGAATTAGATGCAATGTAGCAGTAAATTCTTATAATTAATATAAGAATTTTTGAAACTAACAGACCTCAAAAAGGAGTTATGTAGAATTTATTACAGAATTTACAGTGGATTAAAAGCCCTGATAAATAGGTTTCAGGGGAATTTCTCAGGAATTAAGCCCATAAAGATATTGGATCATACAGAGGGTCCAGAATAGCACCTTATAGGCCCAATGATATTTTGAGATAAATATGTGGGCCAGGGCTAATAAAGATTGAGAAAAATAAAGAATTATGAAATTGCCACTTAAGTTATGCCACTGTATTGTGTCATTAAGTCAGAGTTAGACAAAGGGCTTTATAATTATTTAACTAAGGTTAGACAGTTAAGAAAGGGTATCTGGATACTTGACTAGGGTCAAGAGATACTTTGGTAAGGTATGAAAAGACAATAGTGCCCCTATAAGTACTAAAGAGGTAGTAAGGGCATTTTAGTAATTTACTAAAGATATTCCTTGGGAACTGAGCCACCATAGTTCTTGGGCTTAGTTAAAAACCCATGATGATATTTAGAGGCCCAAAAATGTAGCCCAAGAGTGTTGTGGGCCCAAGAGACGTTAAAATATTATTTTAGTACTTTTTCAATAAAGTAAAGTAACCCGGTCTAAGATAGAACTGCGTAAAGTGATCTGGAATCATGAGATGGCATGAATAGGGACCACAAGGCACCACATGGCATGATTATAGTAAAAGAAGAAAAGCAAAGGACACATGGCATGATTATACAAAAAGGAGAAAAAGCAAGAGGACACGTGGCACGATCTCGGCCGTCCATTCAGGGAAAAGACTCTAGAACTCTCTAGAAAGGATGAGTCAGCTAGTGAGGTGTCCCAAGGGCCCCATATTTTGCCACATATACCCCTGAGGTGTCCCTTGAGGTGTCCTAGATGATGTCATGAGTGGTAAGTCATCAGGGAGGGTGATGTCATCGTGATGATGCAGGAAAAGCTTCTTAAGGAAGCAAGAAATCTGAGCCATTCATCGCGAATTAATCTGGACCATTCATTCCACCTCCTCTCACCTATAAATAAGCCACTCCCCTCCCATTTCAAGTCACACCATGGATCTAGCAAGAAAGAGAGAAAGAGAGGAAGAAAGAAAGAAAGGAAAGAAAGGAAAAGAGTTCTGGTGTAGGCAGGAGCAGTCTAAGGAGTCGAGGGATTGGGCAAAGCTTAGGAATGAGGTAAGAAAGTTATCTAGTCCCTACTCTAATAAAGTAGAGGATTGCTCTTAGTATTTAGAATAGAGAAATATCTCTATTAATAAAGATAGCTAAAGGTAGAAAGAAAGACAGGGGAATGTCAGATTAAGGATATCACCCCTAGTTAAGCATGAATTAAGTAGAGCTATACTGGATAATAATAAATATATTATTATTCTATGTATAGGCTCTAACATATGAAAATAAGGGACCTTAGAGACAAGGCTAGGAGTTGGAAGGAAAGACTACATGCCAGGTAGTAGACTTACCTACTTATATGCTTATACTGCTTGGATGTTTTATATGATGTTTTCTTACCTTGATGATATGAGGCCTGTATGATTAAGTAATGCTCTATTTCTTTTTATACTATGGCCATATGTTATAATTAAGTAACATGGAAGCATGTATGTTATCATGATGCAAGCATGATCATTAAGTACGCACATAGTAACATCAAGCATATAGTTGCATACATTGTATGGTTTCTATTTACTACTAAGATTTCCCCAGAAATCTCATCCCCTTCCATGTAATCCCAAACCCACAGGTATGTTTAAATAGGACTGAAGAATCATAGAGAGGAGCTAGGGATTGGATAGTGCAGAGGTTATGCAAAGATGGGACCAAAGTGCTAGAATTAGGGAAAAACGCAGGATAAATAGTAAACTTCAAACATTGACTGACATGGACCTGGTCAAGGCGTGGTCAACGAGTTATTTTTCCCTGAAATAACATTAAGTTAGCTTTGAGTAGAAATTTGAACCACTCCATTTCAATTTTTCTAGAATTAGTTATGATTTTTTAAAGTCAGGTCACTCTGCTAAAGTTTACACAGTGAATAGTACTCGCTGGGAGTAAAATTCCAGATTGTATGATTTGACTTCAATGGCCCTAGAAGTGGTTCCAAATACTACTGAATGGTCCCTAAGATGTAAAAAATGTAGGATATTATACTGTTGATATCTGCTAGTCATACTTAAGGCAAACGAGACATCCGGTCGAGTACATAACATGGCGTACATGATATATCCTATGGCTGAGGCATATGGAACTTTACTCATGCGACCTCGCTGATCAGATGTACTAGGACACAGTTTTTTGTTGAGGTGAATACCATGAGACATGGGTATGAAACCCCTCTTTGATTTGTGCATACTGAACCTATACAGTATTTTGTCTATATATGTACTCTGACTGAGTCCTATAAGTCTTTTAGATCTATCTTTATAGATCCTGATTCCTAGGATGTAGGTGGCTCACCAAAGTCTTTCATCGAGAAAGACTTTCCTAACCAAGACTTGACAATCTGCAAGGTAGGAATGTCATTTCCAATAAGTAGGATGTCATCGACATAGAGTACCAAAAACACAACTGTGCTCCCACTAACCTTCTTGTACACACAAGGTTCATCAATGTTTTGAAGAAATCCAAACTCTTTGACTACTTCATCAAAACGATGATTCTAACTCCGAGAGGCTTGCTTCAGTCCATAAATAGACCTTTGAAGCTTGCACACTTTACCAGAGTCCTCGGAACGAACAAACCCTTCAGGTTGTGTCATATACACATCCTCAAGGAGCTTTCCATTAAGGAAGATATCTTGACATCCATCTACCATATTTCATAGTCATCTTACTTTAACTAACATAACTTCCTTTGATCTTTACTAATTAACTTGGCATTTGAATCAATTGATATCTTGACTTTACCCTACACAATTTCATCTTTTGAATCCATTTATGATCTTAGAATCATGAAATTCCTATACACTATTCTGGATTGATTTATAAAACATATATAATTCTATCAAAAATGCTTCCAATACTTATTTCTCTACTTTATCCCACACAACTTTTCATGTTAAAACCATTGGAAGCATCAAAATCATGAAATTATAATCATTGTTAATATGAGTGAATAGCAATAGAGAAGAATTTCTAGAATTATAACTTCTAATTCTAATGTTTCCAAGGTTCAAAACCTATCAAATCCTACAAAATCATCATAGAAATCCAATGGAAGCTTTCGATAATTGAAATTCCATCTCCCTCTATCGTGAACAGTGAAGACTGAAAGGTTTTAACCATGGCAAAGTCAAGAATATCAACTTGATCAAACAACCAATCATCTAACTAGCTTGTTTAAGATTCAATCACATAATTCTAACTTTAATTTCTTCTTTCTCTTTTCATCTAAGGTTTTGGACTGCACATACATCTTAGAGAAAACTTAACTTTCTTCCATGAAAACCCTAAGCTCAAGCCCCCAAATTAGAGGAAAATATGCTAGGATATATTGCTTACCTTTAATCTTTAGCTAGCTTAAACTTTGATGTCTTGAATCTTCTTTGTCTTGGCTTAATCTTATATTTTGACATAGCTTCCCCAAGAGTTCTCATGCCAAAGTTTTGAATTAGAAATATGGGGGTATTTGTAGAAAAATCCAACAGAAAATGAATGGCCAAGATCACTTTTTGCACTATTTAATCTAAAGTCTCATATTTAATCTTGGATTAGCTTGCCCTAGAAGCCAATGAGATGACATCATCCATGACATCATCAAGGGACAACTCATAGGGTCATGAGGCAAAATCACAAGGGAGAGAAGCTTCTAGAAAAATTCTAGTCCAATATGGTACCAACTCAGTCCAATTCCCTAAAACCAGACTATTTTATGAATCTAATTTTTCTGAGATTCTATAATATGCGTTCTTACCTTAAATCCAGTATCCAAATTCTTCCTACCATTGTCATTCTTGTACAGGTTCTAAACTTAATTACATATCTCTTGGCAAATTACCAAAATGCCCATTGGTTCTTTTTTTTACTTTCACATCTCAATGACATTATCGTCTTTTCACATCTCATCAAAGTAATCCCTGTGATATCCTAATTTTTTCCTATGTGTATAATACTGATACAGGAAAGAGGTTTGGAAAGGATTGTGACAATGATCAGAAGAAATAATAAAGGTTATATGAGTCTTGAAGGAAGAGAAGAATAAATTGGAAACTTTAAAATTTCTATGGTGGAAAATGAAAGTAGAAATAAACTTTAGGCCATTAAGTGTAATTATGAAAAGTTGAGGACCTAAAGTGTAATTTTCAAAAATTCAAGGGCAAAATGGTAATTATGAGAAAGTTGAGCTAGAAAATGCCCAAAATTGCCTAGAATCAGATTAGTCCAAAAGTTTCCTAATAAATAGAGAAAATTATTCTGATCAGTTTGACATAACATAGAATTTTAATGTGGGGTCCCAAAAAATTTATATTAATTTTTAACAAAAGAGAAATTAATATAGTATCCTCTCGACCTTAGAATCATATGAAATTTCACAATAAATTCTTATAATTAATATAAGAATTTATAAAACTGGTAAAGATCAAAAAGAAGTTTTGTAGAATTTATTATAGAATTTACAGTGGATTAAAACACCCAATAAATATGTTTCTGGGGAAATTCTTGAGAGTTAAGCCCATGAAGATAGTAGATCATGTAAAGAGCCCAAAATAGTTCCTTTTAGGCCCAATAATATTTGTAGATAAGTATGTAGGCTAGGGCTAATAAAGACTGGAAAAAATATAAAATTATGAAAATGCTACTGAGTGTGCCACTATGTTATGTTAATGAGTCAGAGACAAATGAAGGGTATTTTGGTTATTTTATGAAGGTTAGATAGTCAAGAAGAGTTCCTAAAATAGTTGACCAAGGTCAGGGAATACTCTGATGAGGTGTGAAAAAGACGATAATGCCCTTTGAGAAATTAAAGTGAAATCAGACACCAATAAAGGGTCTTGAAGAAATATAGGGAATTTTGTATCAAGACTTATGGGTCTCAAAAAATTGTGAGACTTTGTAGACAATTTATTTTATATTAGAATGAAATTTTAAAAATTTTAGAACCATTAAAATAGGTGTTTAGCATTTATTTCAAAATTAGGATATTTTAAGGATATTACTATAAGGAAATGGCCTTGAGATTTGTGCCAATTAGCTATTGGACACAAGGAAGGCCTAGGGTAGTCTAACATTTCATCTTAGGATAGCTCAATAAGTCTCAAAAGTTTTCTTGGAGTCCAAGTCCAGTAATGAATAATTTTTGAATTTTTGAAAAAGGAAAGAAAAAAGCAATAAAGTGTGAATTAGGGTTTGCACATGGTGGGACCCACACACCTTCACACATGGCGTTCAAGGCAAGGGGAAGAGAACATTTTTGTCATATGATATTATCTCAAGTTGTCTTGGTGCGTAAGTTTGATGTAAGAGCAATTATGAGCCATTAGATCAAATAGTGCACAAAGTAATCTTGGCCATTCATTTTCCATGAGATTTTTCTATAAATACCCCCACTATTTCTACTCAAAATCGTGGCATGAGAACCCTTGGGGAAGCTATGTCAAAATGGAAACATAAACCAAGACAAAGAAGAAGCCAAGGTCCAAAGTTCAAGCAAGATAAAGATTAAATGTAAGCAATCTATCCTAGCTTATTTTCTTTTGATTTGGGAGCTTGAACTTAGGGTTTACATGGAGGAAAGTTGAAGTATTTTGGTTTGCACTGTTCATGATGGAAGGAAATGGAATTTCAATGATCTAATGCTTCCATTGAATTTATATAACGATTTTGTGTAGGATTGGATAGGTTTTGAACCTTGGAAGCATTGGAATTCCAAGTTGTAGTTTTTGAAATTATTCTTTATTACTGTTCACTCGTATGAACAATGATTGGAATTTCATGATTTTGATTCTTACAATGGTTTTAAAGTGTGGGATAAAGTAGAGAAAAAAGTATGGGAAGTATTGGAATCAAAATGAGAAGTTTTAGAAGAATTATGCATGTTTTACAAATATGTCCAAAACAGTGCACATGAGCTGAAATTTCATGATTCTAAGCTCATAAATGGATTCAAAAGATGAAATTGCATAGGGTAAAGTTAAGACATCAATTGGTTCAGAGGCCAAGTTAATTAGTGAAGACTAGAGAAAGTTATGTTAGTAAAGAGTTTATCAAGGACATTCTTGAACATTGTTGGAGTTCATGGTCCTAATGAATTATGTGATGAATATGAATATGTTTAGGACCTTGAAACATCCAATAAGATGTTGGTAAGTGATTGTCCGAAAGTCTTCATGGTTGGAATGCTTAGGGAGCAAATGCAAAAGAACAAGAGAAAAGCTTAAGTGCAACGTAGTAGACTTACCTCCTTACGTGCTTGATGTGGTATACTTATGTGTTGACATGTATATAATGTTTGAATGATGTTGTGACATGATAAATGATGTTGAATGTGTTATGAATAACATGGTTTCTATGGCCATGCACTTTTATGCAAAGTGTATAGCATGATGGCTTATCACTAATTAAATAAAGTTTAATAAAATTACATATCATGTACTAGCATCTATCTTACATATTTAAGTGGTAATGTTTGCTACTGAGATTCCCTAGAATCTCACCCTCTCACAACCAACTAATTTAGGTCAAGCATGAAAGAAAATGTATGCATGGAGAAGAGCTAAAGAATGGAAGAAAAAAAATTTGGGACTAAACTGATTCCAGGCATTTTTTGAGCCTTTTCTGGCCAACTTTCAATAATCTATTTTGCCCTAAAATTTTTGAAAATTCCACTTTAGGCCCTCACCTTTTTATAATTACACTTAATGGCCTAAAGCTTATGTCTACTTTTATTTTACAACATAGAATTTGTAAACTTTTCATTTTAGTCCCTCTCTTTCTTCAAAAATCATATAACCTAAAGGTTAGATATGACATTTCTACCCCCTTAAAATAAATTTCATCTTTGAAATTTACTTAACACCTTAGTTAACTATCTCAGATATATATATCCTATTTATATCCTTTTATGCTTCATGACTACGGATCAAGGTATCTATATCTTATCTTTTATCTTGAATCTTAGTAGAGTACTTTCTCTATTTGCATATCTTCATATCTTTATTGTGATTACTCTTCTTTTCTGAATCAACTCAATCAGAGTTGAACTCTACTTCATTATACTAATTGCTTACTTGCTATATATCTATTTGCACATGGACTTCTCACCATACTAGACTTTTAAGTAGTGTAAATTTTTTTCATATCAAACTCTCTCGAATATTACTATATTCTGGAGTTCTGTCAACTACTCATCATAAGGCACATATATTTTATACTTATCGTAATATCTAGCGGAATTTCTCAATGTTCGTAAATCTTCAATTTTTTCTTTCATATCATCATACTTCTTTAGAAAATCTATCATCCTTTTATTGCACATCTCTTATCATCTTTGTTAATTCATCATACTACAGAGAAAAGACTTATGTCATTATTCTTTCTTTCTTTACTACTAAATAGGAGCACATACTCTAACATGCATAATTCTTAGCCAACATGTTGCAAGACTACATACCCTTTCTCATCACTTCCCAAGGGATCACCTATCATTGGGCTATTATTGCCTGAGTACGCTTAACTGAAAAGTGCTGATAAAAATCTAAAGTACTACTACTAACAGTCTCTAACCCTGGTACTTTACTATCTTAGACCCTTCTCATACTGCCTCTCTTGGGTTTATCTAGCCTTTTAATCTCTTTATCTTCATCTATAAGATCTATTTGTCTCTCATTCTTATTCTCTGTAATCCATCTTAGGGATCTCTCTGTTCTTACTTGACCCCTTCTCATATCTCATGAGATATTCTCATAAATTCCTGGTACTCAAGAGTAACAACTTTAATTCTAATCACTTAATTCCTTTTTCATGTAGGAAAATTATGAGTTCAGTCTATGATAATAATAAGGCTATATGAAACTATCATCAGGGGTACTCTTTGTTATGAGTTAACCAACTTGTGAGGCTTCCCCACTTTAACCTTGTCCTTGGTAATTTGCCCTTCAAAAGAAATATTGTACTTATATCTCATTCATCTTCTTAATTTAGCCTAGGTTTATTGTGACCTTCATGATCTACTATGATCAACCGTAAGCCTCTTCAGGATCTAATTACGACCCTAAAATTCTATTTTCTGTGAGCCATGCTAGGATATAACTACAATCTTCCAAAATCTACTACGATTCTATTGTATTGTATTCTCATCTTAGAAGACCTAAACCAATTGGCTAAGTTACAAGGTTAGCTACTTCCATTAACTCAACATATAATTCCTCAAGAATGATCACAGAAGCCAATATTATCTGTTAGGACATTACATATTTCCTCTAACACTCATAAATTTCTCATATTCCTATCTTTCATAACTTTACTCTATCTAATTCTGCAGAGAGCTACATAGGCTATGCACATATCTAGCATCATCTGTTCATCTCATCTGATAAACATGGCTCTTACATGAGTTGTACTATCTATTATCTTGGCTCTATCTCTAGAGTAATCTAATTCCATAGCAAGAGTAATCTAGCTCTATTGTGAGAACATTAACTTATATTATATAAACGTTACTTCTTCTTAGAACTGTATCTTTCATAACTACATATAATTTCATTTCATGTTCATGGTACATCATTCATGTATCTTATTCCTGTTGATGATATATGTCCTGAGGAATATAATCATATATCTATAGATTTGCTACTAACCTTCATCTCTAATCTCATTCTTTATCTAATTGACTATCATTGTATGATCATAAATTCTCATTCTATTCTTTGGGAATTAACTATCTAACTATCTCGTTTATCACTTTTCTATTCCTTTATCATTATCAAGTTGAATTATTTAATTGCATGTAGAATCGTATGGGAGCAACATAATTTTATCTATACTTTACCCTATATGAAATACAAAAGGGGAGTATTCATTCATCATAGCATACTCTAACATGTATAATATGCAAGGAGATATAATTATTTAAGCATTCTCTAACGTGAGTGTCATTATATGACAACTACAAGGAGATACAACTGTTCATCATAACATATGGCAACATAAGTCATATCACATAATTTGCTCAAGTATCCCTCATGAGCACATTGCAATTAAAGAATTAATTAGGTCAACTTTAAAGTATTATGCCATTTATCACCTTAACTGCCAGATCCTAATCATTCATTTAGGAACCTGAGTCATTCACTTATTCCACTTAGGCTGCCATATTACCCTCTTACTGGGGTATAGACTCAACTCTTCATTACTCTTTCCTACATAGGGAATAGGGGAGTCACTTTACCTTAGATACTATGGCTACCTTTCTCTCGCTAGACATCATAAACTTTTGTTTCTAATCTTGCATACATCTACTGCTCTGTTGAACTTCTATAACTACCTGAGAAAAACTCTGTCTTTGTAACACAATTCAATATGTGAACTAACTTCTTAGTCATTCAACTCTCACTATTAATGTGGATGAACTCAGCAAGTATTCATCAAAGGGTTTCTCTTTCCCTACTTTAACCCTTAGCCTCACGCTCATCTCAATCTTACTGAGAGGAATGCATGTCATTAATCTACTGAAGAAAAACTTCTCAGGTAAGTGGGTTAGTCTTTATCTCTATGGAGTAACTTTTATATCTCTTTACTCCCTGTTAACTTTTTCTATCTGTATAATAGTTTGACTGCTCTTGACCAGACTATGGTTCCTTTTTGTTTTGTCTCTTGACTCTGACTAACTTAAGTCACATAGATCTCATTCATCATCTATTATTATTACTTCTGCTCTCTAGGGTATGTTACCCTAGATCTACTAGGCTGCTATTTCTGCATGATGGGGTCTCTCTATTTTGGGAATATTAACTATCTATTTATTAACCATCATGTCTCTAAACTTAAGTCATGGATTAAGCTCATTTCTAGGCAAGTCTCATTCTAACTTCTAATTATTTTGTTCAGTAAAGACTAGCTGAACACATTCTTTTGTAACATAGATTGACTCCTGGTAGTCATACAGAGGGTCTAGTTCTTAACTTCTTCTTAAACTGATTTGTATCTTTGTACCTAATAATGTTTAGCTTCCTTGCACCTTATGTTAAACTTCTAACTGATAAACTTCAGTAAGGTTGGCATCTTCATTCTCATAATTAGGCCTTTATGCATCATAGTCGCAACTTGAGTACTTGCTAGTCACGACTCATACTCTCTGTAAACTTTAGTCACAATCATAGGTCTTCTTCCATATCGACCTAATCTGCTATATACATTAGTCACGCCCTATGACCTAACTCATTGTGACATGAAAGCTCTGTGACTTGCCATCATGGCCAATGGTCTTTACTCATCATGACCAAAACATATATGTAAATCTTTATCATGACCCATGACTTAACTCATTGTGACTTTACTTCTCTGAGACTTCTAGTCGTGACCTAAAATGATTTACATCACGACTTGTGCATAGATTTTTTTAAACATTCTCTTATAACATTCTTTATCCAGTATTTACTCTAACAATGGCTAATTCTTGTTCTTGACTTTGATAAACTTGAGTCACTTGAAACTCATTCATATCTATCAATATATTCACATAGATGTTTAACTAACCATCATTTCATTATATCATATTGATACTCATATTTCATATCACCATAACATTTGTATATACATTATATACATGTCAACTACATATTTAGGGTACATCATAACTATCATATATCTATGTAATTACTTTACTTTACACTATTTACAAATTTTGCATTTCCCATCATCTCTTTTTATATTCTTTTATAGGGACAATGAACTACATATACTTTTGCATACATAAATGACATCCATGTATATTAGTTGGCATATCATTCGTTAAAAACTCACTTAGCTCTACATGCCATGTAGGGGTATATTGTAGTATTTGACTCACTACCATCTCATGCTAGTGTTCTAAAGTGTAAACCTGATTCAGGTCAATGGCCTCTATTGTATATTTGTTTACCATTCCTACTATGACATTGAGGAAATACAGATAAACTGACTACTCTTGATCTCTACTTTTATCTATCCCTTAACCTAGACTGAGTAATTCACTCTCCATGGCTTTCTTAAGACTGATATAGTCAACATTATCTATCTTTAACAAAGAAGGCTGGGGTTGACTAGGACCAGGAGTGTCACATTGATCTTTATCTATAAAGTCATATATTGATAGACTACGAGAATAGGAAGGGACTATCGTAGACTCTGACTGGATCTCTAGATTAAGGGACTACTATAGGTTACTCAAATCAAATCTATCCTTAAACTCTAGTGGAGGAGGAATAATATCTGGTATGCCTGTAATCTAGTACCAGTACTATGCTTCCTCTAAAACATCCTTATTTTCTTACATCTTAGGGACCAAATGGTAATATCTGAAACCACTTTTAAGGTCATTGAAATCAAATTACACAATCTGGAATTTTACTTTATAGAGTACTATTCACTGTGTAAATTCCAAAGAAGTGACCTGACTTAAAAAAATCATAATTAAATCTAAAAAACTCAAAATGTAGTAGTTCAAATTACTACACAAATCTAACTTAATGTTCTTTGAGGGAAAATAACTCATTGACTATGCCTTGACCAAATCAATGTCGGTCAACATTCCAATTTTACAGTTCATCTAGCGTCCTTCCCCTAATTCCAGCACCTTGGTCTCAACTTTGAAAAATCATATCTCCATATGTAGACATCCAAATGAGACGTTCTATATATCAAATCGAAGCTTGGTATGTATACTAATTATTGGTAAAATATCATACATTTATTTAATCATTTACTATTTTCAATTATAGCTTAAATGTCACTACCTTACTATGAGTTACTGTTCATAATGACAATTTCCAGCAACTAATTATACATACATCAATCACATATCAATCATGCTAAATAATTAACTTATCTTCATGCATCTTTATCTCCTCCATCTTGAGAAGACCTATTGTAATTGGATTGATATGGAAGGGGTGAGATTTATGGGGAAATCTCAATAGCAAACAGAAACCATACAATGTATGCAACTATATGCTTGATGTTACTATGTGTGCACTTAATGATCATGCTTCCATAATGATAACATACATGATTCCATGTTACTTAATTATAAAATATGTCCATAGCATAAAAAGAAATAGAGCAGTACTTAATCATACATGCTTCACATTATCAAGGTAAGTAAACATCACATGAAACATCGAAACAGCATAAGCATACAAGTAGATAAGTTTACTACCTGACATGTAGCATTTCCTCTAGCTCTTAGCCTTTTCTCTAAGGTTCCTTCTTTTCCTAGGTTAAAGCCTATACATAGCATAATAATATCTTCATTATTATCCTATTAGTATAGCTTTACTTAGTTCATGCTTAACTTAAGGTAATACCATTTATCTGACAATCCCCTAACTTTCTTTCTATCCATAGCTAACCTTATCAAGAGAGTTATTTATCTATTCTAATTATTAAATTCATAAGAATAATCCTATAATTTATTAGACCAGGGACTAGAATAAATTATTTACCTTTATTCCTAAGTTTGCTAAGTCCCTAAGCTCCTTGGATTGCTCCTAACTCTACCAGAACTCCTCCTTTTTCCTTCCTTTCTTTCTCTTCCTTTGTTTCTCTTTTTCTCTCTTCTTTCCTCTCCTTTTCTTGGTCTTGTTAGTGGTATAGAATAAAAGGGGCTAGGGTATTTGTAGTTGAAAGGAGGTGGAATGGATGGTCTAGATAGAATTACGATAAACGGCTCAGATCGCTTTCATTCCTCAAGAAACCTTGCCTGCATCATCCCGATGACATCATCATCCTAGATGACTCATCAATATGACATCATCCATGGGACAACTCATATGCTTTGGTGGCATAATGGTGGGGCTCTTGGGATACCTCACCAACTTACTCAGCATTTCCAGAGAATGCCAGAGTCCTCTCCCATAATGAACGGCTGAGATTGTGCCACATGTCCTTAGCTTTTTCTTCTTTCCCTATACTCATGTCATATGTTTCCTTGTGGGTCCCATGAGGACATATTTCATGCCACCTCATAGTTTTGGATGAGTCTAAAGATCTATTTGATCAATTTTACCAGTTCTATCTTTAATCGGGTAACTTTACTTTATTGAAAAAGTATTAAACTAATATTTTAATGCCACTTAGACCAACATCACTCTTGGGCCACATTTATGGATATCTGGAAATGTCATATTGGATCTCTAATCAAGCCCAAGTACTCTGGTGGCTCAATTCCTAATAAATATTTCTTAGCAAATCACCAAAATGCCCTTAGTTTCTCTTTAATAATTCTAGGGGCATTATTGTCTTTTCACACCTTTCCATAGTATCTCCTGACCCTAGTCAACTATCCAGATAACCTTCCTAGACTGTCTAACCCTCGTTCAAATAACCAAACTACCCTTCACTCATTCTTTAATTTTTTTATAACATAAGGGTATTTTTGTCATTTTACACTTTTCTGCATATTTCTGGCACTGACCTCTTAAATGATAAGCTGATATCATAGGTCTGAGCCTCACTTGATGTCATCATAGGCCTCTCTGTGACATCATATGAGCTTATTCAGTTATAACTTGCTTACTGCTAAATTTCATAATAAGATCTCGGGCGTTCACAAACTCCCGTCAAAATTCACTAATATGGGAATAACTTCTTCTATAGATCTCTTTTTGAGGTTTTGTCAGATCCATGACATCTAGTGTCATAGGGCACACCTTCTTATAACTTTTTACTATATGTGAGGTCCACAAGGTCTGATAAAATTTCAGATAACTTTCAGACTATTAGATAAATATTAGCTATTTGGAACTTCAATAAAATTCCTGTATTATGTTAGATTAACCAGCATAACTTTCTCTATCCACTAATGACTTTTGAAACTGAAATACTTTCAGGCAGTTCTAAGCCTTTTCTAGCTGAACTTTCTATAAATTACAATTCAGGCCCTAAAAACTTTCCATCTTTTCAATTAAGTCCCTTAAATTTTTATTATTACACATAATAGCCCAAACTTTATGTCTACTTCCTTTTGGCACCATTAAACCTTTTAGAATTTTCACTTTAGTCCATTTCTTTTCTAAAACGACCATTATACCTCTAGGGACTTTCACCATTTATAATTTAGTCCCTGAACTTTCACTTACTTGTAGTTTAGTCCCTGAACATCATATGCATACTTATGGCACTTCTGTTCAATAGGGCTTGGTAGCCTACCTCTTTCAAGCTATATATTGGGCTTCTAAGTCTAAAAATCAAGATATGACATTTCTCCTCCCAAATTTTGCCCTCGAGATTTCTGGGTTAAATCTCTATTCATACCTTGATGAAGAGATTTTCTGAGGAGAATGTCCCTTTCTTACAAATCAAACTCTCTCGTATACTACTCATCAAACTTCTTAGTGCAATCATTTATTACTCATATGAGTATCCAGTGGAATACTCTAAATATCTACAAAACTTGATCTCTCATTTTCGTACCATCATACTTCTTTCCTTCCTATCATCTTTAATAACTTATCATAATATAGAGAGATGACTTATGTCATGATTCTTTCTTTCTTTATTTTACTATTAGATTGGAGCACATACTCTAACATACATAATGCCTGGCCAATATATTACAGGACTATATACCTGCCTATGAAATGCAAAGCTCTAACATTGGAGCTCAAGCATTCCTTTCTTTAATATGCACAGCTTTAACAATTATAGCTTGCACAACTCTATCACATAGAGCTTGCTCTGCTCTAACATTTTGGAGCTTTAGCATATTTTACAAACATAACATAATGCCTCGCATTTCATGCAAGGAATGAAAGCTCTCACTTGCTATTTCATTTGTAACCCAACATATAATTATCTTATCCCTTTTAAAGAGGGAACCTCTTTATCTATTTATAAAGCTACTTCATATTGTACTTCTCAATACACATTGCTCATTATGTATTATATTACATATTTCTCATAATGTATCTCATTACTTACTTTTGATAGCATATATCATTACATATCTTTCATATCGTATCATGGCATATCTGGCCAATATGGCTACATCATGCTCTATCTTGCCTTGTCATAATGTATTCTGAGACACAATAAGTCAAACATTTCTTTAATTGAGAACTTTGCTAGCTTTTCAGAAAACTCTTCTAAATATTTTCTTTCAACTCCATTTCATTTGGACTTGACATAAGGGTTCCAGTCTCTTATTATATATAACCCTTTCTAACTTTTCATAGCTCTTTCTATCATTTTACATAACTCTGTGCATATATGTAAAATTTCTATGGCATTTACAACTTTTCTCTATCACTTCCCAGGAGTCACCTATCATTGGACTACTCTTGCCTGAGCAAGCTTAACTAAAATATACAGATAAAAATCTGAAGCACTGGTGCTAACAGGTTCCAACCCTAGTACTTTACTATCTTATACCCTTCTTATTCTGTCTTTCTTAGGACTATCTAGCCTTTTAATCTCTTTATTTTAATCAGAAAGATATATTTGTCTCTCATTCTTATTTCCTGTAATCTCATCATAGGGATCTCTTTATTTATATTTGACCCCTTCTCACATCTTATGAGATATTCTCATAAATCCTTGATACTCAGGATTAACAACTTTAACTTCGATCACTTAGTTCCTACTGCATGTAGCAAGATTCTGAGTTTAATCCCTGATAATAATAAGGCTATCAGAAATTAACATCATGGGTACTCTCTCTCTTATGAGTTAACCAACTATTGAAGCGTCTCTACCTTAACTTTATCCTTGTTATTTATTTATCCAAAGAAATATTGTACCTATAGCTCAATACTTTCTTCTCTAGGCTAGGTCTACTGCGACCCTCGGGATCTATTGTGATCAACCGTTAGCCTCTTTAGGATCTAACTGCGACCCTGGAATTCTATTCTCTATGAGCCATACTAAGATCTAACTGAAATCCTCTAGAATCTACTACAATTCCATTGTACTATGTTCTCATCTCTGGAAAATATCACCAATAGACAAAGTTACAAGGTTAGCCACTTCTACAGATTTGTTAACTTAAAGATAATTCCCCAAAAATGATCACAGAAGCCAATGTTATATATCAGGACTTTACTCATTTCCTCTATAAGATTATCTGCCATATCCTAAACATTCATTTAGGAACCTGAAATAATTATTTATTTAACTTAGATTGCCATATTACCCTCTTACTAGGGTATAGACCCAACCCTTCATTACTTTATCTAACTCTTGCTTATTACTCTTTCTTAAATTGGGGAGTCTCTTTATCTTTGAAACTGTGGCTACCTATCTCTCTCTATACATCATAAACTTCTTTTTCTTATCTTTCATATACCACTCTATTGATTTTTTTTTGCAACTACCTGAGAAAATCCTTTCTTTATCATGGAATTCAATCTATGAACCAACTTCTTAAGTGAGTGGATCAATCTCCATCTCTGTGGAGCACTTCTGTATCTCTTTACTATCTCTTAACTTCTTCAATCTATCAGTCCCAATCTATTCTTGACCAGACTATGGTTCCTTTCCAGTCTTTTTCTTGATCTTGAACTTATGTCATATGGATCCCATTCATCATTATTACTATTACTTATGTTTTCTAGGATACTCTACCCTAGGTCTACTAGGTTATTGTTCTTTCATGATGCAGTCCCTCTATCTATAATGAATTGGAAGACACGCAGCAGAAATTAACTTAAAAATTTTTTCATTCCCTACCAAGATCTACTGTATGTGCTTAAGTCAAGTGGAAAGAAGTGTTACCCTCAGTATTCAGTCACGACTTTCTTAGCTTCTGGTTGTGACGTCCACAGCTTCTTTTTATGGCTCGTGATCTATTTTCGATCACAAGAAGTCAACAACTCAGGTCAGCTTCCTCTACTGGTATCCACACGAACAGCGTTCTAACCACGAACGACGTGCTAGCGCATCCTGTCCCTCTAGGGCTTACTCAAGAATTCGTCCTCTCCATCTCTATTTTGGCAGTTTCTTATCTGCAAACCTTTTACGGATTCCTGTTCACACTTTTTCTCTATCCCAACCGTAGCTCCTAAATATCAAATATATAGGATGCTATGCGTGTACCACAGACTTGGATTTTTAGAATTAATCTTATATTAATTCTAAAATTAATACAATATCATATATTGTATAATTTGATAAGAAACTAATTAAATAAATAGTGTTTGTATTAAATCTGTCCCACATATTTAATTCACCCATTTATTTAATTTAAAATAAAGATAAGACAGAATTACATTTGATTTATTCTCATAAATCAAATTTGAGATATCATATCAATTTGAATTTCAAATTCAAATATGATAGAGATTTAATTTTATCCTTATAAATTAAATCTTGTAAATATCTCTTATATGAGATATCATATCAATTTGAATTTCAAATTCAAATGTGATAGAGATTTAATTTATCCTTATAAATTAAATCTTGTAAATATCTCTTATATATAATATATATACGAATTTATATATATACAAATATAAATATAAATAAATATATACATCCACCCTGGATCATTCATTGAATCTGGACATGTCTTAGATTCAATGAATCTAGACATTATAGCTCGTGTTGGGCTATTTTGTGTGCAACCCTGTAGGCCCATATGAAATTGGTAGTGGGCCATTTACTATACTAACTCACAAGTCACAAGCGGTCTCTAGCAAGACATCACGACAACCCAAATCATATGAGGATCGATGAATGATGTAACCTTTTATACAACCATATCATGTCCCTTTTGTCACACGATATTTTGGCCATGGATGAGGCATGGAAAATGTCATCCTCCTATTCTTGACCGTTACTTTCTCGATTCCTGAGTAGTCTGACTATAGAAATGGAACTACCTTTCTATTACAGTATGGCCATACATTTCTCAGACTCACTCATCGAGGGGCCCAGTAATATCTCTCTACGAATGTGAGCGACAAATTCCATCTTGACCATTCACATTCCTCCGCACGAAAAACCACTAAGCCCAAACATAGTCTTTATGATCACTCAGTCAAAAGTGACTTTTGACTAGGTCAAAGCTGAGCGTTTATCATGTAGGAATTCATGATGATCTCAGGTCAAAGGGCATAGTGACATGGTTTGTATATGACAGAAGCTTATGACTTAACCCATGCAGCTTTCTCATAGCGGGTCGGTCCAACACCTTGTACTCTTACATGTGCCTATGACTTTGATTTATATCTCTATACATCTTCAAAGTCATACTGGTCTTATTTCATCTTTGCTCCCGCATAGATGACTGACCAAGGACATTTACGATAAGATCATGTGTTATCCAAGGATGGTCATCATAGTAAACATGCAAATAATATGATAACACTATTAATGAATTCATAAATCAACAATGTTCATAAGACAATGATTGGCCCCTAGGGCACAATTTCCAACACTATCTTGGGAATATTAGCTCTCTATCTATTAACCATCTCTCTCTAATTTTGGGCCATGTGCTAGGATTATTCCTAGGCATGTCTTATTCTAACTTTTTATTCAGAAAATACTAGCTGAACAAATTTTTTCGTAATGTAAATCTACTCACATAGAGGATCTACTTTTGAACAGTGTCTGAAACTAATCTCTCATACATTAGTACTTTGTACTATTTAGTTTGATCACTTTATACCAATCCTTTAGCTAATGAACTTCAACGAGTTGGTATCTTCATCATCATCGCCACTGTAACGTCTAGCCACATAATGATACCTCGAGCTTTTATTGCAGCTTCCATTGACCTTAGATTGGTCAGCTTCTATTTTTATCAATAGAGAAAACTGCTCCCCAGACATTATCCTACTTAGTCCAACCACATCGTGCTAAGAAATATGAGACCTCGGCGGTAATGGTTGACTAAGACTAGGGTATTGTTCCATTTATCTGGGTGTCACTGTGTCTTATTGGAAATATTCTATAAGTAGTAAACACCATCCCTATATCTCACACTAGGGAGGGAACCTCTTTAGCACAAATTTATAACTTGTTTAAAGGGGTCAGTCTAGCTAAATCAGAGCATCACTAAGCTAGAACCTTATGTTATATGCTAAAATCTTATGCACTGAGCCACAACCCTTTATTATAATACCAAAATGAAACATCCTTATTTTCTTACATCTTAGGAATCAAATGGTAGTATCTGAAACCACTTTTAAGGTCATTGAAGTCAAATTACACAATATGAAATTTTACTTTATTGAGTACTATTCACTGTGTAAATTCTAGAGAAGTGACCTGACTTCAAAAAATCATAATTAAATCTAAAAAAATCAAAATGAACTGGTTCAAATTGCTACATAAATCTAACTTAATGTTCTTTCATAGACAAATAACTTGTTGACTACGCCTTAATCAAATCAACATCGGTCAATGTTCTAATTTTACTGTTCATCCAGCGTCTTTCCCCTAATTCCAGCATTTTGGTATCAAATTTGAAAAATCATATCTCTATGTGTAGACATCCAAATGAGACATTCTATATATCAAATCAAAGTTTGGTATGTATACGAATTACTGGTAAAATATCATATATTTATTTAATCATTTACTATTTTTAATTATAGCTCATATGCCACTACCTCACCACGAGTTACTGTTCACAGTGACAATTTTCAGCAACTAATTATACATACATCAATCACATATCAATCATGCTAAATAATTAAATTCTCTTCATACATCTTTATCTCCTCCATCTTGAGAAGACCTGTTGTAATTGGATTGAAATAGAAGGGGTGAGATTTCTTGGGAAATCTCAATAGCAAACGGAAACCATACAATGTATACAACTATATGCTTGATATTACTATGTGTGAACTTAATGATCATGCTTGCATAATGATAACATACATGCTTCCATGTTACTTAATTATAACATATGATCATAGCATAAAAAGAAATAGAGCATTACTTAATCATACATGCTTCACATTATCAAGGTAAGTAAACATCACATAAAACATCGAAGCAACATAAGCAAACAAGTAGGCAAGTTTACTACCTGAGGTGTAGCATTTCCTCTAGCTCTTAGCCTTTGCCCTAAGGTTCCTTATTTTACTAGGTCAGAGCCTATACATAGCATAATAATATCTTCATTATTATCCTATTAGTATAGCTCTACTTAATTCTTGCTTAACTTAAGGTAATACCATTCATCTGACAATCCCCTAACTTTCTTTTTATCCATGGCTAATCTTATGAAGAGAGTTATTTCTCTATTATAACTATTAAATTCATCAGAATAATCCTATAATTTATTAGAGCAGGGACTATAATAAATTATTTACCTTTATTCCTAAGCTTCCCAAATCCCTAAGCTTCTTGGATTTCTCCTAGCAACACCAGAACTCCTCCTTTTTCCTTCCTTTCTTTCTCGTCTTCTCTCTTCTTTTCTCTCCTTTTCTTGCTCTTGGCGATGTCATAAAATGTAAGGGGGTGGGGTATTTATAGTTGAGTGGGGGTGGAGTGGATGGCTCAAATCAAATCGCAATGAATAGCTCGGAGCGCTTAGCTTTCTTAAGAAGCTTCGCCTGCATCATTACAATGACATGATCATCTTTAATGACTCATCAAAGTGACATCAACAAGGGAAACCTCACATGCTTAGGTGGCATAATGGTGGGGCCCTTGGGACACCTCATCAACTGACTCAGCATTTTTAGAGAATTCAAGAGTCCTGTCCCATAATGAACGGCTGAGATTATGCCACGTGTCCTTAGCTTTTTCTTCTTTCCCTAGACTCATGTCATGTGGCACCTTGTGGGTCCCAGGAAGACACCTTTCATGCCACCTCATGGTTCTGGAAGAGTCTAAAAATCTATCTGATCACTTTTTACAGTTTTATCTTTAGCCGGGTAACTTTACTTTATTGAAAAGTATTAAACTAATATTTTAATGCCACTTGGACCCACATCACTCTTGGGCCACATTTTTGGATATCTGGGCATGTCATCTTGGGTCTCTAATCAAGCCCAAGTACTATGGTGGCTCAATTCCCAATAAATATTTCTTAGCAAATCACCAAAATGCCCTTAGTTCCTCTTTAACAATTCTAGGGGCATTATTGTCTTTTCACACCTTTCCATAGTATCTCCTGACCCTGGTCAACTATCCAAATAACCTTCCTAGACTGTCTAACCCTCTTTCAAATGACCAAACTACCCTTCACTCATTCTTTAATTATTTTATAACATAAGGGCATTTTTGTCATTTCGTATTTTTTTGCATATTTCTGGCACTGACCACTTTAAGTAATAAGCTGATATCATAGGCCTGGTCCTTACTTGGCATTATCATAGGTCTCTCTGTGATATCATATGAGCTTATTCAGTTATAACTTGCTTACTGCTATGTTTTATAATAAGATATCGGGCGTTCACAAACTCCCATCAAAATTTACTAATATGGGAATAACTTCTTCTATAGATCTCCTTTTGAGATTCTATTAGATCTATGACATCTGGTGTCATAGGCACATATTCCTATATCTTTTCACTTATATCTGAGGTCTATAAGATCTGATAAAATTTTAGATAACTTTCAGACTATCAGATGTATATTTGCTATCTGGAACTTCAAAAAAAATCCTGTATTAAGCTAGATTAATCAGCATAACTTTCTCTATCCACTAATGAATTTTGGGAATGAAATGCTTCTGGGTAGTTCTAAGCCTTTTCTAGCTGAACTTTCTATAAATTACAATTCTGGCCCTAAAAACTTTCCATCTTTTCAATTAAGTCCCTTAACTTTTCATTATTACACATAATAGCCCAAACTTTATGTCTACTTCCTTTTGGCACCATTAAACCTTTTAGACTTTTCACTTTAGTCCCTTTCTTTTCTGAAATGACCATTATACCTCTAGGGACTTTCACTATTTATAATTTAGACCTTGAACTTTCACTTACTTGCAGTTTAGTCCCTGAATATCATATGTATACTTCTGGGACTTCTATTCAATATGGCTTGGTAGCCTGCCTCTTTCAGGCTACATATTGGGCCTCTAGGTTTAAAAATTAGGATATGACATCCTCAGCCATAATTTATCCTCCCATATGAGGAATAGGGTTTGCATCAGGGTTAAAAGGCACTCCAACAAACTCATACTGCATATAATTATTAGACTCATCATCATCACGTGCAACATCATCTGGTAGATTCACAACATCATACTGAACCTTTACATAACCTCCAGACTATAGGTTTGAGTCTACAGAAGCATCTATGGGATATTCTACTGTAGATCTCCTTAATTGATCCCATATACTACCATATGAACTCTCTTCATTATCTGAAGGAGGAACAAAAGTGTGGATATACATCATCTTCATATATCATTACTGGTCAGTGGTCTCCCTTATTAACTGATATCTCTAACTTAACTTTATAAAATCCCATATCTACTTCTGTAGGAATTACTTAAAATAAGCAATACTAACTATACCAATATATACCCTAACATAACAAAGTAATTACTACTTAGAGTTAGGGTCTAGGGACTTCTTATATTATGCCAGAAACTTTTGCTCTGATACTAAAATAAAACATCCTTACTTTAATATGTCTGAGGGACCATTCAGTAGTATTTATAACCACTTACAAGATCTTGGAAGTCTATTAGCTAAATCTCAAATTTTTACTCCTCTCAAGTTATTGTTCATATGGTATTCTAGATTCAGCGATAAAATTCAGAAAATCATAATTAATTCTAGAAAAATTGAAATGATGTGGTTTAAAAAGCCACATGAAGATAACATCTTAAAATTTAAGGGAAAAATAATTTCTAGACCAAATTCTTAGTTAATTAATATAGTTTATTCCTTAAATATTACTATTCATTTGGTAAAAAATATTCTAAAAACAAATTACGGTCCCTTACTTTAGAAAATTCGTTCTCTTTGTACAAACACCTAAATAAGGTGTTCTTTATGTCAAAACGAAGCTGGACATGTTAGTCAAATGTTTGTAAAATTTTATACATTTATTCCATCATTTAGTATTTTTCATTAAATCATAAACATTATTATTCAACTTGTCATATAGCTTCATTACATGTAACAATTATTCATGTAACATTTATACTATATAATTCCTAACTTCTCTTAATGTTTCTTCGTACTCTTTTATCATCCTTGAACCTGTTGGGATTGGGATTACATAGATATTGTAACATCCTTACTTTCATATGTATTAGGGACCAACCAGTAGCATTTAGAACCACTTATAAGACCTTGCAAGTTCATTAGCTAAATCTAGAATTTTTCTCCTTCACGGGTTACTATTCATATGGTAGTCCAGATTTCACAATGAATTTCAAAAACTCATAATTAATTCTATAAAAATTGAAATAAAGTGGTTCAAAAAACTACGTGAAGATAACATCCTAAATTTTAAGGAAAAAATAATTTCAGACCAAATGATTAGCCAATTAATACAATTTGTTTGCCAAAGTTTATTGTTCATTTGGTAAAAAATCCTGGAAACAGATTCAACAACCAATCACTTAACTAGCTTGTTTAAGCTTCAATCATAAGTTTCTAACTTTAATTTCTTCTTTTCCCTTTCATCTAAGGTCTTTGGACAGAACCACCCCTTAGAGAAAACTCAACTTTCCCCCCATAAAAACCTTAATTTCAAGCTCCTAAATCAAAGGAAAATAAGCTAGGAGAGATTTCTTACCTTTAATCTCTAGCTTTCTTGAATTTTTGAACGTTGAATCTTCTCTGTCTTGGCTTGAGTTTTCATTTTGCAAGAGTTTCCTAAAGGGTCCATGTGCTTCACAGTTTTTGGCAGATTTGAGGGGGTATTTATAGCCAAAATCCATGGAAAATCAATGGCCAAGATTGATTTGGTTACTATTTGATCTAAAGGCCCACATTTAATCTTGGAATTTACTTTTTCGAAAAGGTAATTGTGACATCATCAATAACATCACAAGGGACACCTCATGGGGCTTAGGTGGCACAATTCACATGGGGGAGGAAGTCTCTGGAAAATTCCAGTTTAATCTGGTACCGGCTCAGTCCGATTCCCCACAAACCGGATTATTTTATACCTCTAATTTTTTTATGACTTCATAATATACTTTCTAAGCTTAAATCCTGTATCCGGATTCTTCTTATCATTAACATATTTGTACTAGGTCAATACTTAATTACTGATCCCTTGGAAAATGACAGAAATGCCCTTGGTTCACTTTCTTGCACTATATTAACCCTAAGGCCATAATCGTCATTTTACCCCTCTTTACATTGCCTCAGAACACATACTGGCTCTGATTAATCATATTTATACTATATGTCACATTTTTTGCCTTTCCAGAATGACCAAAATACCCTCCATCCATCACTGTACAATAGGGGCATCCAGGGATATTTTCGTAATTTTGCACTATTCTTGGATTGCCTTAGACACTGGCTCCTTCTACTGATGGACTGGTACCCTGGGTTTTGGGCCCTTCTTGGCGTCATCATAGGCCTATATATGAGGTCATTTGATCTCCCGTCAAAATTCACTGTTATGGGGATAACATTTTATACAGGACTTCTTCTGGGGTTCTGTCAGATTCATAACATCTGACACTATAGGGCACACTTTCCTGTAATTCCCCCACTTATATTTGATGTCCATGGAATCTCATAAAAATTCAGATAACTTTTAGACTGTCAGATAATTTTCTGGTGTCTACCTAATAAAATTTTTGTAACATACTAGATTAACTAGTGTAACTTCCTCTATTTATTAATGGAATATGGGACTGAAAAACTTTCGTGCAGTTATAACCCTTTTCGGGCTGATCTTTCTATAATTACAATTTTGCCCTTGAATGGTTTACTTAATTACATTTAAATCCCTTAACTTTTAGAAATTACTACTTTTGGCCCAAATCTTATTTCTACTTTAACTTTTGGCCTTTAACCTTTTCTACTTTGCGTTTAGGTCCTTCTCTTTCTTCAATACTCATCTAACCTTTATCATTTCTTCTGATCTTCGTCATGATCCTTTCTAAACCTCTTTCCACTATTAGTATTATACAGATAGGAAAAATTAGGATATGAAATTTCTACCCTCTTAAAATAATTTTCGTCCTCAAAATTTACTCAACACCTCAATCAAGGATTTGGGGTATCTATCTCTTATCCGTTATCTTGACATCTTAGCATAGTTCTTTTCATATCCGCAATTCTTCATATCTTACTATAATCATTCTTCTATTATGAATGAACTCAATCAGAGTTGAACGCTACCTTATTATGCTACTTACTTCATTGCTTTGCATCATTTGCGTATAGACTCCTCACCATACTAGACTTGTGAGTAGTGTCCATTTCTTTCATATCAAACTCCCTCGAATACTACTATATTCTGGTGTTTCTATTAACAACTCATCATACTTTTTAGTGCAATCACTTCTTTCTCATCTGAGTATCTAGTGGAATTCTTTGAATATCCGTACACTTTAACTCTCATTCTTATATCATCATACATTCTTATCATATTTAATAACTCATCATAATACAGAGAGAGGACTTATATCATTATTCTTTCTTTCATTGCTTTACTGCTAAATAGGAGCACATAAGAGCACATAGGAGCATATAGGAGCACATACTTTAACATGTATAATGCCTGTCCAACATATTGCAGGACTACATACCTACCCCTAAATGCAAAACTCTAACATCGGAGCTCAAACATTCATTTTCTTAATATGCACAGCTCTAATACTCGGAGCTTGTACAACTCTACACTCAGAGCTTGCACTGCTTTAACATTCAGAACATTAGCATATTCTATAAACATAACATAACATAACATAACATAACATAATTCCTAATATTTTATGCAAGGAGTGAAATCTCTCATTTTCTCTTTCACCTATAACTTATCATTCAAACATCTTATCCTTTACAAAAAGGGAGCCTCGATATGTTTATAAGGCTAGCTATAAAGCCATTTTATATCGTACTTCTCATTACATATTTCTCATAGCATATCTCATTACATACTTTTCATAGCATATCTCATCACGTATCTTTTATGTCGTATCATGGCATATCTGGCCAAATCTGGCTATAACATAGTCTATCTTGCTTTCTAAATCCATTTCATTTGGACTTGACATAAGGGTTCTAGTCTCTTACTGTCCATAATCCTTTCTAGCTTTTCACAGCTCTTCCTATCATTTTACATAGCTCTGTGTGTAACATCCTTACTGTCATACATCTTAGGGACCATTCAGTAGCATTTAGAACCACTTACAAGACCTTGGAAGTCCATTAACCAAATCTGGAATTTTACTCTTTCTTGGGTACTGTTCATATGGTATTCCAGATTACGCAACAAATTTTGAAAAATCATAATTAATTCTAGAAAACTCAAAATGAAGTGGCTCAAAAAGCTACGTGAAAATAACATCTTGAAATTTAAGGAAAAAAATAATTTCTAGACCAAATGATTAGCCAATTGATACAGGTTATTCGTTGAAATTTACTGTTTAATTGGTCAAAAACTCTAGTAACAGATTCTAATCCCTTACTTTGGAAATTCATTTCTCTTCATATACACATCCAAATGAAGTGTTCTACCTATTCACTTAAAGCTCTGGATGTGTACTACATGATTACAAAAGTTTGTGAAATAATTCCTTCATTTGCTAGGTCAAACTGAAGCCATAACAAAACTGCTTTAGGACCTATGTTTTACCCTTTCAGATTCCTTTCTTTCACTTTCAATAATTATTCTAGCATACATAAATCATCTCTTTTGCCTTTTATGAATTCATATACATCATGGGGTTATACAATAATTGTTTTGTACAATCTCATCATATAAATAGATACTTTACATGGCTTTGACATACATGGAAAGTGCATAGCATATGCTAACATCTTAAATACTTCACTTTTCTTCTTCCATTCTTTAGCTCTTCTCTATGCATACATTATCCATCATGCTTGACCTAAATTCGTTGGTTATGGGAGAGTGAGATTCTAGGGAATCTCAGTAGCAAACATTACCACTTAAATATGCAAGATGGATGCTAATGCATGATATGTAATTTCATTAAACTTTCTTTGATTAGTGACATGCTATCATGCTATATACTTTTGCATAAAGTGCATGGCCATGGAAAACATATGATTCACAATACATTCAATATCATTAATCATGTCACAACATCATTCAAATATCACATACATGTCAACACATAAACATACCACATCAAGCACATAAAGAGGTAAGTTCACTACTGTACACTTAAGCTTTCCTCTTGATCTTTAGCACTTGCTCCCTAACTTTCCAACCATAAAGCCTTTATGTCAATCACTTTCCAACATCTTCTTGGATGTTTCAAGGTTCTAAACACATTCATATTCATAATATAATTCATTAGGACTCCTGAACTCCAACCATATTTAAGACTAACTTTGTTATACTCTTTATTGTCATAACTTTCTCTAATCTTTACTAATCCACTTGGCTCTTGAACCAATTGATGTCTTGACTTTAACCTATACAATTTCATCTTTTGAATCCATTTATGGGCTTAGAATAATGAAATCTCAGCTCCTTCATGGCCTGCTGTACAGAACTGAACATAAGCATACAATTCTTCCAAAAATTCTCATTTTAATTCTAATGCTTCCCATACTTGTTTCTCCTCTTTACCCCACACAATTTTTCATTTTAAAACCATTGGAACCATCAAAATCATGAAATTCCAATTACTGTTCATACAAGTGAACAGCACCATAAGGAATCTCAAAGACTACAACATTGAGATTTTAATGTCTCCAATCCTACACAAAATTATCATATAAATTCAATGGAAGCATTAAATCATTGAAATTCCATTTTTTCGCTCATGAACAGTGCATACCAAACAGATTCACTCTTGGCGAAGTCAAAAATATCAACTTGATTCAACAACCAATCACTTAACTAGCTTGTTTAAGCTTTAATCATATGCTTTTAACTTTAATTTCTTCTTTCCCCTTTCATCTAAGGTCTTTGAGCAGTACCACCCCTTAGAGAAAACTCAACTTTTCCCCCATGAAAACCCTAAGTTCACGCTACTAAATCAAAGGAAAATAAGTTAGGAGAGATTGCTTACCTTTAATCTCTAGCTTGCTTGAACTTTGGAACCTTTAATCTTCTTTGTCTTGGCTTGAGTTTTCATTTTGCAAGAGTTTCCCTAAGGGTCCATGAATCCACAGTTTTGATGCAGAATGAGGGGGTATTTATAGCCAAAATCCAGGAAAAATCAATGGCCAAGATTGATTTCGTTACTATTTGATCTAAAGGCTCACATTTAATCTTGGATTTTACTTTTTCATAAAAGAATAATTATGACATCATGTGGGACAGCTAATGTGATACCTCATGGGGGTATGTGGCATGCTCATAGTGTAAGGAAGCTTATGGAAAAGTTCCAGTCTAATCTGGAACTAATCAGAGCAGTTTCACAACAACTGGACTATTTTCTGTTCTGAATTTTTTATAATATACCAGGATATGTATTCTATCCTAGAAATCAATATCTAGGCTTCTCATACCATTAACAATGTTATACTAAATATTTATCTGCCATCTATTCCTTGAAAAATGACCCAAATACCCTTGTGTCCTTTCTTGCATTACATTGACCCTAAGGGCATAATTGTTATTTCACACCTCTTTATACTACCTCAGGGTGTATCTGGGTTCTAAATAATCCTCTTTATAATATATGACACATTTTTGGCCTGTCCAAAATGACCAAAATGCTCTCCATCTATCACTGGTACAGTATGGGCATCCAGGGGCCTTTCTATAATTTTGCACCTTTTCTGGACACTGGCCCCTTCTACTGATAAACTGGTACCCTGGGTTTTGGCCCTTCTTGGCGTCATCATGGGCCTATATATGAGGTCATCTGATCCCATTCTATCTAGGCTCACATATTGATAAGTTCTGTTATCGGATCACGGGTGTTATCAAACTCCTGTCAAAATTCACTGTTATAGGGATAACTTTTTATACAGGACTTCTTCAAGGGTTCTGTCAGATTCATCACATCTGATACTATAGGGCACACTTTCTTGTAATTCCCCCACTTATTGTCTATGGAATCTGATAAAAATTCACATAACTTTTAGACTATCAGATTTTTTTTGCTATCTATAGCCCTAATAAAATTTCTGTATCATGCCAAATTAACCAGCGTAACTTCCTCTATTTACTGATAGAATGTGAGACTGAAAAACTTTCGGGCAGTTATAACCTTGATCTTTCTACTTAATTATATTTAAGTCCCTTAACTTTTGAAAATTACCACTTTTAGCCTAAGTTTTGTTTCTACTTTCACTTTTTGCCTTTAAACTTTTTTACTTTTCATTTTAGTCCTTCTCTTCCTTAAAAAAATCATCTAACCTTTAGTATTTCTTTTGATCTTCATCATAATCCTTTCCAAACCTCTTTCCACTATCAGTACTATACGGATAGGAAAAAATTAGGTATGATAATGTGCACATATGCCAAATTTCTATGGCATTTACACATTTCCTATCACTTTTCAGGGGGTCACCCATCCTTGGACTACCTTGGCTTGAGCACACTTAACTGAAATGTGCAGATAAAAATATAAGGTGATAGTGCTCACAGGCTCTAACCCTGGTACTTCACTATCTTAGACCTATCTTATACTATCTTTGTGGGTCTATTTTTCCTTCTAATATTTTTATCCTCATCTGGAGGATTTACTTGTTTCTTATTTTCTATAATCTCATCATAAGGATCTCTTCTCATATCTTACGTAATATTATCATAAATCCTTAGGACTCAGGATTAACAATTTTAACCCTGATCACTTAGTTCCTATTATGTGTAAGGAAATTTTGAGTTCAATCTTTGATAGTAATAAGGCTATATGAAACTAACATCATGGGTACTCTCTCTGTTATGAGCTAACCAACTTGTGAAGCTTTTATACCTTAACTTTATCCTTGGTATTTAACCTTCCAAAGACATACTGTACTTATGGCTCAATACTTTCTTTCTCTAGGCTAGGTCTACTGCAACCCTCGTGATCTACTGCGATGAACCGTAAGCCTCTTTAGGATCTAACTGTGACCCTGGAATTCTATTATCTGGGAGCCATACTAGGATCTAACTACAATCCTCCAGAATCTTATGTGATTCTGTTGTATTGTATTCTTATCTCTGGAAGACCTAAACTAACGGACAAAGTTACAAGGTTAGTTACTTCCACATAGTTGTTAACTCTACACATAATTCCCCAAAGATGATCACAGAAGCCAATATTATCTATTAGGACTTTTCTCATTTCCTCTATCACTCAGGAACTTCATATATCATTCTCATCTTTTATAACTTTATTATATCTATTACTGTAGAAAGTTACACAGGCTCTACCATGCACATATCTATCATCATATATTCATCTCATCAGAGGGACCTTACTCTATCTAAGTTATACTGGCCCATCTCTTGGCTTTATTTCAAAAGCAATCTTACTCTATCGCAAGAGCAATCTAGCTCTATTGCAAAAACATTAACTCATATTATTTAAAAACTGCTATTTCTTAGAGTCACATCATCTTTCATAACTACATCTCATTTCCTTTCATATTCATAGTATATCATTCATATATCTTATCCCTACTAAAGGGATATATCTTGAGTATCGTAATCATTTATCTGTAGACTCACTATTAATCTTCATCTTTAATCTAATTCTCTATTCTATTGACTATCATTGTCTAATAATAAATTCTCTTTCTATCTTTTGAGAATCAAATAGCTAACTTTCTAGCTTAGCACTTTGCTATTACTTCATTCTTACTAAGTTGAATTATTTAATTGCATGTCGTAGGGCATGGGAGCAACATAACTTTCTCATCTGGTATACTCTACCCAGTATGTATTGCGTAAGGGGAGTATTCATTTATCGTAGCCTACTCATCTTTCATAATATGTAAGGAGATGCAATCATTTAAGCATTCTCTAGTATGCGTGTCATCATATGACAACTACAATGAGATGTAATTTCTTATCATAACTTATGGCAATATAAGCCATACCATCACTACATAGTTTACTCAACCATCCCTCATACTCACATTGGAATTAAACAATTAACTAGGTAACCTTTAAATATTTTGTCCTTTTATTACTTTAACTGCTAGGTTCTGATAATCTATTCAGGTACCTGAGTCATTTACTTGTTTCACTTAGGCTGCAATATACCTTTTTACTAGGGTATAGACTTAACCCTTCTTTACTCTTTCTTACATGAGGAATAGGGGAGTCACTTTATTTTTGAATCTATGGCTACCTTACTAGGCCATATTCATTCTTATCATAACATTTCTCATCGCTTGTAAGACTTCTATGTCTCTAACCTGAAGGACTTCTGTGTCCTTGGCCTCACTGTAATCTAGCGGTAATCCATAACTGAGTCAGCTATTTCCTTTCAGCTAATTAAGGAAGGGTTTAGCTCATATCTTTATGCCATTCGAACTCTTAAGTTTTCCCTTATCCTCCTAGACTACTGACAGGCGAGAAAATGTATCCTATTACTCCTCAATGTTCATGTGGATGAACTTAGCTAAGTATTCATCAAAAGAGTTTCTCTTTCCTTTACTCTAACCCTTAGCTTCACGCTCACCTCTCTCTAATTGAGAGGAATACTTCCTTTAAACTTCTTTGAGAAAAACTTCTCAAGTGAGCATATCCCTCTCCATCTCATATAGAGTAACTTCTGTATCTCTCTACTATCTTTTAACTCTTATTGTTTGACGTCTTAGTTTGTTCTTGACTGGACTGTGTTTCCTCCTGGTTTGTCTTTAGATCCTGACTAATTTAAGTCACTTGGATCTCATTCATCATCTAACATTACTACTTCTATTCTCTATGGCAGAGCATTAGGTTACTATCTCTTTGTGATAAAATCCCTCTGTCTTGGGAACATTAACTTTCTATCTATCAGCCATCACGTCTTTAACCTTAGGCCATGTATTAGATCATTCTTAGGCAAGTCTCATTCTAACTTCTCTTTTTAAATTGATCTTCTATATCTCAGTGCCTCATACTGTCTAGCTTATTTGTACTCTGTGCTAAACCTTTAACTGATAAACTTCAGTGAGGTCAGCATCTTCTTTACTGTTATTAAATCTCGGTGCATTCTAGCCGCAACCTGAATACTGACTAGTCGCGTCTTATCGCAACTTAACTTCTCAGGATTTTCTGGTCATGACCTAGCCATAACTTTTCTACATATTAACTTCTAACATTCTTGACTTTGATGAATTGGAGTCAATTAAAACTCATTCATATCTATATATCATAATCACATTTAAATGGGGACCATATTTACATAAATGTTCAACCAACCATCATATTTCATGTTGTCATAACATTTATACATACATCACATACATGTCAATTACATATTCGGGGTACATTATAACTACCATACATCTAAGTAATTACTTTACTTCACTCTTTACATATTTACATACCCCTTATCTCCTTCTGTATTTGGTTCTAGGGAATCATAAACTGTACATTCTTCCATATACGGATGTGCCACCCCTAAATATCAGCTAGCGGATCATTTGCCAGATACTCACTTAGCTCTATATGCCATATAGGGGTATATGGCAGTACTTGGCTTGCTATCATCTCATGCCAGTCCTCTAGAGTATAAACTTGATTTAGGTTAATGCCTTCTACTGCGTATCTGTTTATCATCCCTGATACAACATTGAGGAACTGCAAGTAAACTGACTGCTCTTGATCTCTACTTCTGTCCATCCCCTTCCCTAGATTGAGTAATTCACTCTCCACAGCTTTCTTGAGGCTAATATAGTCAGCATTATTTGTCTTTAACAAAGAAGGCTGGATTTGACTAGGACTAGGAACATCATACTGATCTTTCTCTATAAAGCCATATATTCCTAGACTTTGGGAATGAACAAGATATATCATAAACTCTGACTGGATATCTAAATTAGGGGACTGTGGTATATTAATCATAATAACTCTGCCCTCAAACCCTGATATAGGAGGAATAATATCTGGTCTACTCATAATCCAGTACCAGTACTCAGCTTCCTCAGCTATAATCTGTCCTCTCATCGGAGGAACAGAATTTACATCAGGGCTAGAGGGTACTCCAACAAACTCATACTGTGTAGAGTCACCAAACTCAATATTTTCTAGGTATACTAGGCTTCAGTCTGTATCTTTACATGACCTCAGACTGCAGGTTTGAGTCTACAGAAATATCTATGGGATATTCCACTATAGACTTTCCTGACTGATCCCCTAAACTTTCCTCTAAACTTTCTTCATTGTCTAAAGGATCAAAGTCTAGATGTATATCATCTTCATATATCTCTACGGGATGGGGGTCTCCCTTATTAACTGAAGCCTCTAACTTAACTTTATGGAATCCCATATCTACTCCTGCAATATTTGCTTAATTAAGCAATGCTAACTATCCCAATACACACCCTAACTTCACAAAACATTTACTATTTAGAGTTAGGGTCTAGGAACTATCTTAAATCATACAAGAAAATTTTACTCTGATACCAAAATATAACATCCTTACTTTCATATGTATTAGGGACTAACTAGTAGCATTTAGAACCACTTACAATACCTTGGAAATTCATTATCTATATCTGGAATTTTTCTCCTTCACGGGTTACTGTTCATACGATAGTCCAGATTTTGCAACAAATTTCAAAAAATCATAATTAATTCTATAAAAATCAAAGTAAAGTGGTTCAAAAATCTACATGAAGATAACATCCTGAATTTTAAGCGAAAAATAATTTCTATACCAAATGATTAGCCAATTAATACTGTTTGTTCGCTAAAATTTACTGTTCATTTAGTCAAAAATCCTTGAAACAGATTCTGATCCCTTAATTTGGAAAATCAGTTCTCTTTGTACAAACATCCAAATCAAGAGTTTTTGGTGTCAAGACGAAGCTTGGCATGTCATCTAAATGTCTATAAAATATCTTACATTTATTTCATCATTTACTATTTTTCTTTACATCATGACCATCACTACTTATATTGGTCATACATCAACTTTACATATAAGCACATGACATATACACTATCCAATCTCTAATTCCTCTTCATGCTTCATCATCCTCTTTCATCATCCATATACCTGTGGGATTGGGGTTATATAGAAAGGGATGACATTTCTAGGGAAATCTCAGTAGCAAATATTAGTAAACAATACATGCATTAATGTAACTACTTGTGTTTGCTTGTGAAAGTGTTATGTGTAATGTGCATGCTTCCATATAACATATGAAATACAATTGGCCAAAGTAATCATAGAAATAGAGCTTCATACATAAGTACAATTGCAACACAATTCACCAAAGCCATAGCATAATCAAGCATAACATTCAATGCATTCAAGTTAAGGATAAGTTTACTACCTTATACACTTGACTCTTTTTCACTTTATCTTGCTTCTTTTTTCTCACTTTTCTTGAACATGTGGCTTCCTCTTTTGGAGCATACCAACCAATCCTTAACATCACATAACCATTCATCCATTACCATCTAATTTCCTTAAGCATTAAACTTACTTTAACTAACATAACTCTCTCTTCAACATTAAGCTCATTTACTTTCCTTAATCTTAACTAATGAACTTGGTATCTGAATCAATTGATGTCTTGACTTTACCCTATACAATTTCATCTTTTGAATCCATTTATGAGCTTAAAATCATAAAATTCCACCTCCTTCATCACATGCTGTACAGAACCGAAACTGCACCTACTTCCTTCAAAAATTCTCATTTTGATTCCAATGCTTCCCATACTTGTTTCTCTACTTTATTCCACACAATTTTTCATTTTAAAACCATTGGAAGTATCAAAATCATGAAATTTCAATCACTGTTCATGTGTGTGAATAGGAATAGAGAAGGGTTTTAAAAAGTACAATATTAGAATTTCAATGCTTTCAAGGTGCAAAACCTTTCCAATCCTACACAAAATCATCATCTAAATTCAATGGAAGCATTAAATAATTGAAATTCAATTTCCTTCCCCTATAAACAGTGCATACTAAACAGGTTCCATTATGGCAAAGTCAAGAATATCAACTTGATTCAATAACCAAACTCTTAACTAACTTGTTTAAGCTTCAATCATAAGTTTCTAACTTTAATTTTTTTCTTTTCCCTTTCATCTAAGGTTTTTGGACAGCACAACATCTTAGATAAAACTGAACTTTTCCCCCATAAAAACCCTAAGTTCAAGCTCCTAAATCAAAGGAAAATAAGCTAGGAGAGATTGCTTACCTTTAATCTCTAACTTTCTTGAACTTTGGAACCTTGAATCTTCTGTGTCTTGGCTTGAGTTTTCATTTTGCAAGAGTTTACGCAAGTGTCCATGTGCTTCATGATTTTGGGAAGATTTGAGGGGGTATTTATAGCCAAAATCCATGGAAAATCAATGGCCAAGATTGATTTAGTTACTATTTGATCTAAAGGCCCACATTTAATCTTGGATTTTACTTTTTCAAAAAGGTAATTGTGACATCATCCATGACATCACAAGGGATACCTCATGGGGCTTAGGTAGAGAAATTCACATGTGGGATGAAGTCTCTGGAAAATTCCAGTCTAATATAGTACCGGCTCAGTCCGATTCCCCACAAACCGGATTATTTTATACCTCTAATTTTTTTGTGACTTCATAATATACTTTCTAACCTTAAATCCTGTATCTAGATTCTTCTTATCATTAACATATTTGTATTGGGTCAATACTTAATTACTAATCCCTTGGAAAATGACATAAATGCCCTTGGTTCACTGTCTTGTACTATATTAACCCTAAGGGCATAATCGCCATTTTACCCCTCTTTACACTATCTCAGAGCACATACTGGCTCTGATTAATCATATTTATACTATATATCACATTTTTGGCCTATCTAGAATGACCCAAATACCCTCCATCCATCACTGGTACAATAGGGGCATCCAGGGCATTTCTGTATTTTTGCACTATTCCTGGACTGCCCTGGACACTGGCCCTTTCTACTGATGGACTTGTACCTTGGGTTTTGGGCCTTTCTTGGCATCATCGTGGTCATATATATGAGGTCATATGATCTCATTATATCCAGGCTCACATACCGATAAGTTCCATTATCGGATCACGGGTGTTATCAAACTCCTGTCAAAATTCACTGTTATGGGAATAACTTTTTATACAAGACTTCTTCTGGGATTTTGACAGATTCATAGCATCTAACACTATAGGGCACACTTTCCTGTAATTCCCCCACTTATATCTAACGTCTATGGAATCTCATAAACATTCAGATAACTTTTAGACTATCAGATAATTTTCTGCTATGTGGAACCCTAATAAAATTTCTGTAACATGCCAGATTAACCAGCGTAACTTCCTCTATTTACTGATGAAATGTGGGACTGAAAAACTTCTGGGCAGTTATAACCCTTTTCTGGCTGATCTTTCTATAATTACAATTTTGCCCTTGAACTTTTTACTTAATTACATTTAAGTCCCTTAACTTTTGGAAATTACCACTTTTGGCCCAAATCTTGTTTCTACTTTAACTTTTGACCTTTAACCTTCTCTACTTTGTGTTTAGGTCCTTCTCTTTCTTCAATACTCATATAACCTTTATCATTTCTAAATCTCTTTCTGCTATCAGTATTATACAGATACGGAAAATTAGGATATGACAGATATAGTGAGATTTCTGGGGAAATCTCAATAGCAAATGGTTCTAAATAATGCATGCATTATTAAAGTACAATTGACCAAAGTAACCATACAAATAGAGCTTCAATCATAAATACATATGCAACACAATTCAACATAGCCATAGCACAATTAAGCATAACATTTAATACATACAAGTTTAAGATAAGTTTACTACCTTATATACTTAACTTTCTTTCACTTTACTTTGCTTTGCCTCTTTCTTCTTACTTCCCTTTTATGTGCGGCTGCCTTTTTGGAGTCCACAATCAAATCCTAACATCACATAATCATCCATCCATTATAGTCTAACTTCCTTGAACATTAAACTTACTTTAACTAGTATAACTTCCTTTGATCTTTATTAATTAACTTGGGATTTGAAGCAATTGATGTTTTGACTTTACCCTACACAATTTCATCTTTTAAATCCATGTATGAGCTTAAAATCATGAAATTCCATCTCCTAAGATTTACAAAACATATACAATTCTCCCAAAAGTTCTCATTTTGATTCCAATGCTTCCTATATTTGTTTCTTTACTTTATCCCATATAACTTTTCATTTGAAAACCATTGGAAGCATCAAAATTATGAAATTCCAACAACTATTCATGTGACTAAACAATAACATAGAAGTATTTCTAGAATTATAACTTCCAATTCTAATATTTACCAGGTTCAAAACCTATCCAATCCTACACAAAATCATCATAGAAATCCAATGGAAGCTTTAGATCATTGAAATTCTATCTCCCTCTATCATGAATAGTAAAGACTGAAAGGTTTTAACCATGAAAAAGTCAAGAATATCAACTTGATCAAACAACTAATCATCTAACTAGCTTGTTTAAGCTTCAATCATATAACTCTAACTTTAATTTCTTCTTTCTCCTTTCATCTAAGATTTTAGACAGACATATATCTTAGAGACAACTCAACCTTATTCCATGAACATCCTAAGCTTAAGCCCCCAAATTAGAGGAAAATAAGCAAGGATAGATTACTTACCATTAATTTTTAGCTAGCTTGAACTTTGGTGCCTTGAATCTTCTTTATCTTGGCTTGAGTTTCCATTTTGACATAGCTTTCCCAAGAGTTCTTGCACATCCTACTTTTTCCTTATCTATATAATACTGATAGTGGAAAGAGGTTTGGAAAGGATTATGATGATGAATAGAAAGGAAAAACAATGATTAGACAAAGAAATGAAGATGAGGGACTAAAATGAAAAGTTTAAAAGTTCAATGCTGTAAAGTGCAATTTTCAAAAGTTCAAGAGCAAAATGGTAATTATCGAAAGTTAAGGGAAAAGCGCCTAAAAATACCAAGAATTAGATTAGTCCCAAATTTTCTCAGTAAATAGAGAAAATTATTTTGATCAGTTTGTCGCAACACATAATTCTGATGAGAGGTCCCAAAAATTTTATATTAATTTCTGATAAAAAGGGAAATTAATACAGTTTCCTCTAGACCTCAGAATCATATGAAATTTGGCAGTAAATTTCTAAAATTAATATAAAAATTTATGAAACTAATAGATCTCAAAAAGGAGTTATGTAGAATTTATTATAGAATTTAAAGTGGACTAAAACATCTGATAAATATTTTTCGAGGGAATTTCTTGGGAGTTTAGCTCATGAAGGTAGTGGACCATGTAGAGGGCCCAAAATGGCATCTTATAGGCCTAATAATATTTTTAGATATGTATATGGGTCAGGGCTAATAAAGACCAGAAAAAATATAAAATTATGAAAATCCCATTGACTATGCCACTGTGTTGTGTCATTGAGTCAGAGTTAGATGAAGAACATTTTGGTTATTCAACTAAGGTTAGACAGTCAAGGAGAGTTGCCAAAATAGTTAAACAAGGTCAGGGAATACTCTGATGATGTGTGAAAAAATGATAATGCCCTTTGAGAAATTAGAGTGAAATCGGACACTGATAAAAGGTGTTAAAGAAATGTAAGGAATTTTTATCAGGACTCCTGGGTCTCAAAAAATTATGAGAATTTGTAGGGGAGTTATTTTATATTATAATGAATTTTTAAAAATATTATAACTATAAAAAGATGTGTCTAGAATTTATTTTAAAATTAGGATATTTTAAGGATATCAGTATAAGGAAGGTGCCTTGGGATTTATGCCAATTAGCTATTGGACCCAAGGAAGGCCTAGGGCAGTCCAAAATTTTGTCCTAGGGTATCCAATAACTCCCAAGAGTTGTCTTGGAGCCCAAATCCAATAATGAATAATTTATGATTTTTTAAAAGAAAAGAAAAAGTAATAAAGTGAGAATTCAGTTTGCACATTGTGGGACCCACAAGACCTCACACCTAGCATCCAAGACAAGGGGAGGAGAAACATTTTGTCATGTGACCTTATCTCAAGTTGGCTTGGTGAGTAAGTTTAATGTGAGAGCAATTATGAGCCATTAGATCAAATAGTGCACAAAGTGATTTGGACATTGATTTTTCATGGAATTTGGCTATAAATACCCCACCATTTTTGCTAAAAAATGTGGATCAAGAACCCTTGTGGAACCTCTTGTAAAACAAAAATTTAAGCCAAGACAAAGAAGTTTCAAGGTACCAAAGTTCAAGCTAGCTAGAGATTAAAGGTAAGCAATCTGTCCTAGCTTATTTTTCTTTTATTTGGGAGCTTGAACTTAGGGTTTCCATGGAAGAAAGTTGAGTTTTCTCTATGGTATTGTGCTTTCCAAAACCTTATATGAGAAGGGAAAGAATAAATTAAAGTTAGAGTTATGTAATTAAAGCCTAAACAAGCTAGTTATGTGATTAGTTATTCAATCAAGTTGATATTCTTAACTTTACTATGGTTGAACCATTTCAGTTTGTACTGTTCATGATTGAAGGAGATGGAATTTCAACGATTAAATGCTTCCATTGAATTTATATGATGATTTTGTGTTGGATTGGATAGGTTTAAAACCTTGGAAGCATTGAAATTCCAAGTTATAGTTTTTGAAGTTCTTCTCTATTACTGTTCACTTGTATGAATAGTGATTAGAATTTCATGATTTTTATGCTTCCAATGGTTTTAAAATGAAAAGTTGTGTGGGATAGAGTGGAGAAACAAGTATGGGAAACATTAGAATCAAAATGAGGATTTTTGAAAGAAAAGAGGGTGTTATGCAATTTTGTACAGAACTGTGCATAGGAGCTAGAATTTCATTATTTTAAGCTCATAAATGGATTCAAAAGATTAAATTGTGTAGGGTAAAATCAAGATATCAATTGGTTCAAGGGCCAAGTTAATTAGTGAAGACTAGAGAAAGTTATGTTAGTAAAGAGTTTATCAAGGATAGTCTTGAACATTGTTGGAGTTCATGGTCCTAATGAATTATGTGATGAATATGAATGTGTTTAGGACCTTGAAACACACAAGAAGATTTTGGGAAGTGATTGATTGAAAGGCTTCATGGTTTGAAAGCTTAGGGAGCAAGTGCAAAAGAACATGAGAAAAACTTAAGTTCAACATAATGGACTTACCTCTTTATATACTTGATGTGGTATGCTTATGTGTTGACATGTATATGATATTTGAATGATATTGTGACATGATAAATGATGTTGAATATATTTTGAAAAACATGTTTTCCATAGCCATGCACTTTTATGCAAAAGTATATAGCATGATGGCATATCACTAATTAAAGAAAGTTTAATGAAATTACATATCATGCATTAGCATCCATCTTGCATATTTAAGTAGTAATGTTTGCTACTAAGATTCATTAGAATCTCACCCGCCCATAACCAACCAATTTAGGTTAAGCATGAAGGAAAAAGTATGCATGGAGAAGAGCTAAAGAATGGAAGAAAGAAATTGAAGTAATTGAGATCCTAGCATATGCTATGAATTTTCCATGTATGTAAATGACATGTAAGGTGTCTATTGATGTGATAAAATTGTATAAAATAATTATGGTATATTTACATGATGTATATGAATATATGAGAATCTTATTTGATGGTTTAGGAATGCTAGATTAATTTATGAACATTTAAGAAAGAAGATGAAATGGTAAAAATATAGGTCCTAAAGCAATTTTGTTTTGACTTTAGTTTGATCTAGTAAATGAAAGGATTATTTCACAGAATTTTATAAGTATGTAGTACACATCCAGAGCTTTAAATTCATAGGTAACACACCTCATTTTGATATGTATATCAAGAAAAATGAATTTACAAATTTAAGAGAAAGAATCTGGAAATTCAAGAATTTGTCATATGAACAGTACAAAGTAACGATTTAACTGTATCAATTAACAAAGTAAATGTCTAGATTTATATTTTTTTTCCTTAAAGAGATATGAAATAGCTTCAATTAAAACTTTGTATCACCTCCATACAATTTTTCTACAATTAGTTTTGAATTTTTAACGTTAGACTGTAAATCTTGAAATCACCAAATGAACAGTACCCGAGAAGTAAGTTTTAAAACTTTAATTTTTGGGCTAATGGAATGCTTCTGCTAATTAAATATGCTTCTGAATATATACTTTGAGATGGTAAAAGTAGGGTGTTTTATTTTGGTATCAGAGCAAAAGTTTCTGGAATTGGTACAGAGTAAAGTTTTAGCATAGAATAGAGGTTCTGGTGCAATATAAACTTGCTTTGATTGGGAAACAGAGTATGTAGTGGTTACCTAAGGCCCGATTGAGCTTGAGGTTTACTTATTCATAGTCCAACTAAGATTATGGATTGGTTATGAATTCTATAGGGAAATGGAACATTGAGGCTTAATAAGAGATACCTTATTGCCTGTTAGTGATCCAGGAGGATAAAGGAAAACTTAAAAGTATGAATGGCATAGAGATGTGAGCCATACCCTTCCTCAATTAGCTGAAAGAAAATAACTGACTTAGTTATGGATTACAAAGTGAGGCTAAGGACACATAAGTCCTTCAAGCTAAGGACACACAAGTCTTATAGGCGATGATAAATGTTATGATAGAATGAATATAGCCTAGTTAAGGTAAAATGGCCTAACATGATAAGCTATCTCATATTCCTGAATGAATAAATAGGATATTGGAGATGTGAGCTAAAGATAAATAGCCTTAGAAATTTCTTGAGGATTAGTAGAAAGAAATGATAAGAGATATAATATGAGTTTTTAATAGTGCCTTCTAAACCTAATGTAAGTCATATTCCTCCTCTAAGAGGACAATATATGGCTGAGGAAGCTAAGTACTGGTACTAGATTATAGGTAGACTAGATATTAGTCCTAACTCATTAGAGTTTGAGGATAGATTTGATATAGATAACTTACAATAGTTCCTCAATGTCGTAGCAAGGATGATAAATAGATATACAATAGAAGGCGTTGACTTTGATCAAGTTTACACTCTAGTAGACTAGCATAAGATGGTAGTAAGTTAGATACTGCCATATACCCCTACATGGCATGTAGAGTTAAGTGAATTTTTGGCAAATGATCCACCAACTAATATACAGGGGTGGCATTCTGTACACAGAAGTATTTACAGTTCACTATTCCCTAGAAAAGAATGTAAAGAGATAAGCGTGATGTAAATTTTTAAATAAGGTAAAGTAAATACATAAATGCATGACAGTTATGATGTACCTCGAATATATAGTAGACATGTGTAACACCTTACTTTTTGATGTCTTAGGGACCAAACAGTAGCATCTGGAACCACTTATATGATCAATGAAGTCAAATTATATAATCTGGAATTTTTGACCAAGAGTTACTGCTCATTTGGCAAAACTCCAGATAAGTAATGCAACTTCAAAAATTCATAACTAATTCTAGAAAAATCAAAATGAAGTGGTTCAAGTTACTATATGAAGCTAACATAAGTCTCTTTAATGGAAAAATATGAATCTGACCAAACTCCATACCAATTAATACAGTATTGGCGTGAAATATTACTATTTATTTGGTCAGTTTCCCAGTTTCCAGATTTGATTCCCTAACTTTAAAAAATTCGTTATCTTTGTACAAATATCAGAATAAGGCATACTTGGTACCAAAATGAAGTTCAACATGTCTATTATCATACTATAAAATCTCATACATTTATCCAAAGGTTAACTATTTTTCCCAAGTCTCAACAAAACATAACTAGAACTAAAATGAGCACACATTACATGTTTTCATAAAAAGTCTCCTATACAATAAAGTATCTATGCATCATAACTTCTTCATTCTCCTTCCTTGATTCCATAAGATGGTCCTTCTGTGATATTTGTATCATGGAAGGGATGAGATTTCAGGAAAAATCTCAGTAGCAAACATAAACCAAACAGTGTATGCAACTCAATGCTTGATGTTAATATGTGTGTGCTTAATGATCATGTTTGCATAATGATATCTTTACATGCTTCCATGTTCCTTAAATTATAACATATGGCCATATCATAAAAAGAAACAGAGCATCATTCAATCATGCATGCTTCACATCATCAAAGTAAACATCCAACACATAAAACATCTAAGCAAGCAAAGCATACAAGTTAGGTAAGTTTACTACCTTGGAATAGCTCTCCGTTAACCTTTTCTTTCTTGGTCTTTTAATCTCCTCTTTCACAAATGTCAAAGCCTAATCATGGTAGAGTAACACACTTATTACAATCCATACCAATTCAGCTTTGCACCTAGCTTAATAATTTACTTCCATTTTCCTATACCAATACACTCCTAACTTTCTTTATTTGTGGTTAATTGTCTTGTCTCTTGAATTAATTGGTTCCTTGACTATATCCCACACAATTTTTGCCCAAGGAATCCAAATATGGATTCAGAATTTCAAAATTCTAATGTTTCCTTCAGGTCTGGACAGAAACAGAAACAGCACGCAATTTTCCAAAAATTCCTCTTTTCAATTCCAATGCTTCCAAGACTTTGATCTTACTTAATCCTACACAATTTTGCATTTTAAACCCATTGGAAACATCAAAATTATGAAATTCCAATCACTGTTTATACGCATGAACAGTAACAGAGAAGGTTTCAAATTCTCCCTTTCTCAATTTCAATATTTCCAAGGTCTTATTCAATCCTACACAAAATCATCATATAAATTCAATGGAAGTATTAGATCATTGAAATTCATTCTTTTTGGTCCAGAACAGACCTAGGCTGAATGCCTCTATCAATGACAAAGTCAAGAGCACAACTTAATTCAATAACCAATCATCAAAACCAACTTATCTAAACCTTAATCACCTAATTCTACCTTTATTTTCTTCTTCCTCCTTTAACTTAAAATTTGGACAGCAAGCATACTCTAGGTTTAATGGAATTTCCAACCACTAAAACCTAGGTTTTATCCTTCCAAAACACATATAAATAAACTAGGAAGGATCATATACCTTATGCCTTGACTACCTTGATCTCTAAGTACCTTGAATTGCCTTTATCTTGGTTGAGCTTTCAAATGACAAGAGTTTCTCCAAGGTAACCAAGGGTGCACAGTTTTGTGAATGATGGGAGGGTATTTATAGCCAAAATGTTGACATCTTGGGTCCATAATGTCCTCACTTTTCTTAATTATTACAATGGCATAATCTTGAATTTGATTGGTTAATTTTTGGATTAATTAACCTTAATCATCATTAGGTTAATTCTTATATTATTTTATTATATTTTAACACATGTTATAATCTTCCTTTCCTCTTCTTGGTGCCATGTGTAAAGCTTGTGGGTCCCACAAGGATATCTCACACGCTTCTTGGACTTTCTTAAATTCTTTATCTTTAAAAATACATAAAATATTCTAAAAAATTCATTTGACCACATAAAAATTCCATGGGCTTATTAGGCTAGCATAGAATGTGATATTGGGCCTATTTTAAGTCCAATAGCTACTTGGCACAAATCTCAAGGTACTTTCCTTATACCGATATTCTTAAATCACCCTAATTTTTAGGATAAATGCTAGACACCTCTTTTAATGGTTCTAACATTTTTAGTAATTCATTCTAATATAAAATGAATTTCCTACAAATTTTCATAATTTTATGATATCCAGAAGTCCTGATAAAAATTTCTTACATTTCCTTTAACCCTTTATCGATGTCCGATTTCACCGAAATTTTATAATTAATTCTATAGGACTCCTTTTTGACTTATGTTAATTTTATAAATTCTTATATTAATTATAAAAATTTACTATCAAATTTCATCTGATTATGAGGTCCAAAAGATACTGCAATAATCTCCTAAATTCAGAAATTTATATCAATTTTTCAGGACCTCAAATCAAACTTCTGTATTGCGTTAAAATAATTGGAATAACTTTCTCTATTTTATGATAAAATTTAGGACTAAAATTCTTCTGGGCATTTTTTTGGCTTCTTATGGCTCAAATTTTCAAAATTACCATTTGGAACTTTTACTAATTGCAATTTAGTCATTTGGAACTTATCTTACTCATTATCTTTTCTTCTTATTACCATCCCAATCTCTTCATTACCTCTTTTCTCTATCAATATGATATAGATAGGGAAAATTTGTGATGTTACAACATGTATGTATTGTATGTACAAATCTTATGGTGATATGAAATATAAGTTTTGATGTGATATAATGAAATGATAGTTGGTTGAACATCTATGTGAATATATTCCCAATTTAATGTGATTATAGTAGATAAATATGAATGTGTTTTAAGTGAGTCAAGTTTATTAATGCCAAGAAAAAGAATTGACCATTGGCCGGGATGGAAAGTCATAGAGCTTTCAAGTCACAACGAGTCAAGTTATAGGACGCGACTAATGTATAAGCAGTTTAGGTCGCGACTGAAAGGAACAGAGTTATGAAGTCGTGATGAGTAAGTTGAGATAGTCATGACTAAAGTTCACAGAGAGTATGAGTCACGACTGCTCAGGTTGCGACTAAGATGCATAAAGACCTAATTAAAAGAATGAAGATACTGACCTCACTGAAGTTTATTAGTTAGAGGTTTAGCATAGCATGCAGCCAAGCAAAACAGTACGAGGCATTGAGATACAAAAGATCAATTTAAGAAAATCTTCAAAAGTATATCCTCCGTGTGATTACTAGGAGTTGATCTATGTTACAAAAGATTTATTCAGCTAGTTTTTATTGAATAGAATAATAAGAAGTCAGAATAAAAATTGCCTAAGAATGAGCCTAATACATAGTTTAAGGTTAGAGACATGATGGTTAATAGATAAAAAGTTAAAGTTCCCAGAACAGAGGGATACCATCATGAAGAGATAATAACCTAGTAGACCTAGGGTAGAATACCCTAGAGAACAAAAGTAATAGTACTAGACGACGAATGAGATCCAAGTGAATTAAGTTAGTCAGGATCATGAAAAGACCATAAAGGAACCATAGTCTAGTCAAGAGTATACTGAGATTGATATACAGACAGAAATAGTTAAGAGATAGTAGAGAGATATAAAAGAAGTTACTCTATACGAGATGGAGATTGATTTGCTCACCTAAGAAGTTTTTATCGAATAGTCTACTAAAAGCATTCCTCTCAGTTAGATAGAGATGAGCGTGAGGGTAAAGTTTAAAGTAGGGAAATAGAAACCCTTTGTTGAATACTTAGCTAAGTTTAGCCATATGAACATTGAATGTTGAATGATTGATAAGTTAGTTCACAGATAAAATTCCATGTTGCAAAGAAAGAAATTTTCTCAAGTAGTTATACAAGTTCAATAGAGAGGTAGATGTATACAAGATAATAAAAAGAAGTTTACGATGTTTAGAGAGAGAAAGGTAGCTACAGTTAAAAAGATAAAGTGACTCTCCTATTCCCTATATAAGACGAGTAATTAAGGGTTGAGTCTATACCCTAGTAAAAGGGTAACGTGGCAGCCTAAGTTAGATGAATAGTTATTTCAGGCTCTTGAATAAATTGTCAGATTTTAATCTAACAGTTTGTAGAAAAATGGGAGTATTTATAGAAAAATTTGAAATATGGGGTATTTATAGAAAAATCCAATGGAAAATGAATGGTCAAGATCACTTTGTGCACTATTTAATTTAAAAGCTCATATTTAATCTTGAATTAACTTGCCCTAGAAGCCAATGAGATGATATCATCCATGACATCATCAAGGGACAACTCATAGGGTCATATGGTAAAATTCCAAAGAAGAGAAGATTTTAGAAAAATTATAGTCCAATTTGCTACCACTCCGTTTGAATCCCCAAAAACCAGACTATTTTATGAATCTAATTTTTCTTAGATTCCAAATATGCTTTCTGACCTTAAATCTAGTATCCAAATTCTTTCTACCATTGACATTCTTGTATTGGGTCTAAATTTAATTATAGATCGCTTAGCATATTATCAAAACTCCCGTTAGTTCTTCTTTATTTACTTTCATATCTCAAGGGCATTATCGTCTTTTCACATCTCATCAGAGTATTCCCTGACCATGTTCAAATATTCTAGGAACTCTCCTTGACTGTCTAACCTTAGTAAAATGACCAAAATGCTCTTCGTCTATCTCTGACTTTATGACACAACACAGTGGCATACTAGTGGCATTTTCATAAGTTTATATTTTTCTAGGTCTTTATTTGACCTATAAGATGTCATTTTGGGATCTCTATATGATCCACTACCTTCATGGGCTCAACTCTTGAGAAATTCCCCTAAAAAATATTTATTAAGTATTTTAATCTACTCTAAATTCCATAATAAATTCTACAGAACTTATTTTTGAGCTATGTAAGTTTCTTAAATTATTATATTAATTATAAGAATTTACTGCCAAATTTTACCTAATTATGAGGTCCAGAGGATACTGTATTAATTTTCCTTTCTTTATAATTTCATATCAATTTTTTAGGACCTCAAATCAAAATTTTGTGTTGCATCAAATTGGTCAGAATAACTTTCTCTATTTACTGGAAAAATTTGGGATTAAATTGATTCTGGCGATTTTTAGGCCTTTTATGGCTCAACTTTCAATAATTACCATTTTGCCCCATAACTTTTGAAAATTATACTTTGGGCCCTTAAATTTTTATAATTACACTTAATGGCCAAAAGCTTATGTCTACTTTCATTATACACTATAGAACTTTTAAACTTTTTATTTTAATCCCTTTATTTCTTCAAAACTCATCTAACCTTTATCATTCCTACTGATTATTGTCACAATCATTTCCAAGCCTTTTTCCTCTATCCGTCTTATATAGATAGGGAAAAATTAAGATATGACAAATAAACTCAGTTAAGTATTAATTAAAGGGTTTCTCTTTCTCTACTTTAACCCTTTGCCTCATGCTCATCTCCATCTAACTGAGAGGAATAATTCTCATAAATCTAGTGAAGAAAAACTTCTCAAGTGAGAGGATCAATCTCCATCTTTATGGAGTAACTTTTGTATCTTTTTACTATCTCATAACTCTTTCTATATGTATACTAGTCTCAGTCTGCTCTTAACCTGAATGTGGTTCATTTTTAGTCTGTCTCTTGATCCTAACTAACTTAAGTAACATGGATTCCATTCATTATCTAGTACTATTACTTTTGCTCCTTAGGGTACTCTATTCTAGGTCTGATAGGTTACTATTTCTTCATGATAGGATCCCCCTCTTTTAGGAATATCAACTCTATATCTATTAACCATCACATCTCTAACCTTAAGCCTTATATTAGGCTCATTCTTAGGCAAGTCTTATTCTAACTTTTCATTCTTTTGTTTAGGAAGAACTAACTGAATAAATTCTTTTGTAATGTAAATCTACTCCTGACAATTACATAGAGGATCTACGTCTAAACATTTTCTTAAACTACTCTTATGTATCTCTATATCTAGTACTGATTGGCTTGCACACACCCTGTGCTAAACCTTTAACTGATAAACTTCAGTAAGGTTGACATATTTATTCTGGTCATCAGGTTTCTGTGCATCCTAGTCATTACTTGAGTATTGGTTTGTCGCTACTCATAGTATGTATGAACTTTAGTCACAACCATCTCAATATATTCATCACAACTTGACAGCCCTGTGTCTTTCAGTCATGACTAAAGGTCTTCTCTCTTCATGACCTGAACTACTCTTCTCACATTAGTCATGTCTTATGACCTAACACATCGCAACTTCACTTTCTATGACTACTAGTTACGACCTAAACACCTTCCCATCGCTACTTGGACAAAGCTTTCTCTAAACATTTTCTTCTAATGTTCTTTGTCTAGTCTTCTAAAATATAAGCCTAATTCAGGTCAATGCCCTCTATTGCATATTTGCTTATCATCCCTTCTACAACAATGAGGAAATACGGATAGACTAACTGCTCTTGATCTCTACTTCTTCCATCCCTTAACCTATACTAAGTGATTTACTCTCCACAGCTTTCTTGAGACTCATATAGCCAACTTTATTTTTCTTTAGCAAAGAAGATTGGGGTTGACTAGGGCTAGGAACATCCCACTGATATTTATTTATAAAGTCATATATTCTTGAACTATAAAAATAGGATGGAACTATCATAGACTGTGATTGGATCTCTAAATTAAGGAATTGTTGTCAGTTAGTTATATCAAATCTATTCACAAACCCTGGCGGGAGAAGAATAATATCTAGTCTACCTATAATCTAGCATCAATGCTTAGCTTCCTTAGCTGTTGACTGTACTTTCATAGGAGGAATATGGCTTATATTAGGGTTAGATATCACTTCCACAAACTCATACTATATCTCTTATTATTTATTTCTATGAATCCTTGAGAAAGTTTTGAGGCTATTTATCTTTAGCTTACATCTCCAAGATCCTATTTCTCAATTTAGGAATATGCAATAAGCTATCATGTCAGGCAATTTTAACTTAACTTGGCTATATTTGAAATGTCCTTATTTTTTTACAATTTAGGGACTAAATGGTAGCATCTAGAACCACTTTTAAGGTCATTGAAGTCAAATTACACATTCTGGAATTTTACTCTAGCGAGTACTGTTCACTGTGTAAATTCCAGAAAAGTAACCTGACTTCGAAAAATCGTAATTAAATATAGAAAAATCAAAATAAAGTGGTTGAAATTGATACAGAAAGCTAACTTAATTATATTTCAGGTAAAAATAACTCGTTGACCACGACTTAACTCAGTCAACGTCAGTCAACACTCAAAGTTTACTGTTTATCTGGCATCTTTCCCCTGATTCTAGCATTTTTGGTCCCAACTTTGAAAAATCATATCTCCATGTTTAGACATCCAAATGATACATTCTATATATCAAATCAAAGCTTGGTATGTCTACTGTATACTGGTAAAATATCATACATTTATATAACCATTTACTATTTTTAATTATAGCTCAATTGTCACTATCTCCCCATGAGTTACTGTTCACAGTGACAATTTTCAGTAACTAATTTATATATACACCAATCACATATCAATCATGCTAAATAATTATTAACTTCTCTTTATACAACTTTATCTCCTCCATCTTGAGAAGACCTGCTGTAATTACATTGATATGGAAGGGGTGAGATTTCTGGGGAAATCTCAGTAGCAAACGAAAACCATACAATATATGCAACTATATACTTGATGTTACTATGTGTGCACTTAATGATCATGCTTGCATAATGATAACATACATGCTTATATGTTACTTAATTATAACATATGGCCATAGTATAAAAGGAAACAGAGCATTACTTAATTATACATGCTTCACATCATCAAGGTAAGTAAACATCACATAAAACATCCAAGCAATATAAGCATACAAGTAGGTAAGTTTACTACCTGACATGTAGCTTTTCCTCTTGCTCTTAGCCTTTGCTCTAAGGTTCCTTCTTTTCATAGGTCAAAGCCTATACATAGAATAATAATATCTTCATTATTATCTTATCAGTATGGCTCTACTTAACTCATGCTTAACTTGAGGTTATACCCTTAATCTGACAATCGCCTAACATTCTTTCTATCCACGGCTAACCTTGTCAAGAGAGATATTTCTTTACTCTAACTATTAAATTCATAAGAACAATCATATAATTTATTAGAGCAGGGACTAAAATAAATTACTTACCTTATTCCTAAGCTTGCCAAGTCCCTAAACTCCTTATATTGCTCCTAGCTCCACCAGAACTCCTTCTTTTTCCTTCTTGTCTTTCTCTTCCTTTCTTTCTTTCTCTCTTTCTCTTTTCTCTCTTCTTTTTATTTCTACTTGCCATGAATGGAATGGAAGGAGGGGTGGGGTATTTATAGGTGGAGAGAGGTGGAATAGATGGTGCAGTTCTAATCGCGATGAACGGCTAGATCACTTAGCTTCCTCAAGAAGCCTTGCTTGCATCGTCAAGATGACATCATCATCCTCAATGACTCATCAAAAGTGACATCATTAAGGGATACCTCGCATGCTTAGGTGGAATAATAGTGGGGCCCTTGGGACACCTCACTAGCTGACTCAGTATTTCCAGAAAATTCGAGTCATGTCCTAGAATGAACGGCTAAGATTATGCCATGTGTCCTTAGCTTTTTCTTCTTTCTCTAGAATCATGCCATGTGGCACCTTGTAGGTCCCATGAGGATGCTTTTCATGCCACCTTATAGTTCTATATGAGTCTAAAACTCTATCTGATCACTTTCCCCAGTCCTATCTTTAACCGGGTAACTTTACTTTATTGAAAAAGTACTAAACTAATATTTTAATGCCACTTGGACCCACATCACTCTTGCGTCACATTTTTGGATATCTGGGAATGTCATCTTGGGTCTCTAATCAAGTCCAAGCACTCTGGTGGCTCAATTCCCAAGAAATATTCCTTAGAAATTACCAAAATACCCTTAGTTCCTCTTTAATAACTCTAGGGGCATTATTATCTTTTCACACCTGTCCAGAGTATCTCCTAACCCTGGTGATTGTCTAACCCTCTTTCAAATCACCAAACTACCCTTCACTCATTCTTTAATTATTTTATAGCATAAGGGCATTTTCATCATTTTGCCCTTTTTCTGCATATTTTTTGCACTGGCCTCTTTAACAAATAAACTGATATCATAGGACTGGGCCTCACTTAGTGTCATCATAGTCCTCTCTATGATGTCATATGAGCTAATTCCATCCAAGCTTACTTGCTACTAAGTTTCATAATAAGATCTTGGGCGTTCACAAACTCCCGTCAAAATTCACTAATATGGGAATAACTTCTTCTATAGATCTCTTTTTGAGGTTCTGTCAGATCCATGACATCTGGTGTCATAGGGCACATCTTCCTATAACTTTTCACTTATATCTAAGGTCCATAAGATTTGATAAAATATTAGATAACTTTTAGACTATCAGATAAATACTGGCTATCTGGAACTCTAATAAAATTGCTGTATCATGCTAGATTAACCAGCATAACTTTCTATATCTACTGATGAATTTTAGGACTAAAATGCTTCCGGGCAGTTCAAAGCCTTTTCTGGCTAAACTTTATATACTTACAATTTTACCCTTGGAAACTTTTAGAAATTACACTTTAGTCCCTCAGCTTTTCATAATTACACTTAATGGCCCACAACTTGTATCTACTTTCATTTTTGACCTTGGGACTTTTAGAGTTTTCATTTTAGTCCCTTTCTTTCTTCAAAATGATCATTTTACCCCTAGGGACTTTCACCATTTACAATTTAGTCCCTAATCTCTTACTTACTTGCAGTTTAGTCCCTGAACATCGTCTATATATTTCTGGGGCTTCTGCTCAATAGGTCTTGGTAGCCTATCTCTTTTAGACTACATATTGGGATTCTAGGCCTAAAAATCAAGATATGATAATATTCATTCCATCACAACATCTCCTAGTGCCTGTAAGACTTCTTTGTCCCTAGCCTAAAGGACTTTTGTGTCCTTAGCCTTACTATAATCTATAATTGAGTCAGCTACTTTCTTTCAGCTAACTGAGGAAGGGTCTGGCTCAGATCTCTATGCCATTCATACTTTTAAATTTTTCCCTATCCTCAAGAATCACTATTAGGCTAGAAGATATCTCTTATTAAACCTCAATGTTTAATTTTTCTAGAGCATTCATCTCCAATCCATAATCTTAGTTGGACTATGAACAAGTAACCTATCACTAAGCTTAATCTCAATTGGGCCATACATAATCCGCTACGTACTTTGTTTCCAAATCAGAGTAACTTTATCTTGTACTAGAACCTCTATTCTATTCTAAAACTTTGTTATTTACTAATGTGAGATGTCATATCCCCAATTTTCTTACCTGATGTAACTGTATAGTTTATGTGAAATAGATATGAGAATCTTGGCATAAACTGTATCATATTAAGAAAAGAAAGGAAAGGATTATGAACTAAGGAAGTTTTAGGGACCAAAATGCAAATTAGAAAAGGTTGGAGGCAAAAAGTTAAAGTAGAAATAAAAGTTAGGCCAAAAGTGGGAATTTTTAAAAGTTAAGGGACTTAAATATAATTAAGTAAAAAGTTCAAGGGCAAAATTGTAATGATAGAAAGACCAACCCGAAAAGGGTTATAACTGCTCAAAAGTTTTTTAGTCCCATATTCCATCAGTAAATAGAGAAAGTTACGCTGTGTCATATCCTAATTTTTCCCTATCCGTATAGTACTGATAGTGGAAGGAGGTTTGAAAAGGATTATGGCGAAGATCAAAAGAAATAATAAAAGTTAGATGATTCTTTAAGGAAGAGAAGGACTAAAATGAAAAGTAGAAAAGGTTAAAGGCAAAAAGTGAAAGTAGAAACAAAAGTTGGGCCAAAAGTGGTAATTTCCAAAAGTTAAAGGACTTAAATGTAATTAAGTAAAAAGTTCAAGGGCAAAATTGTAATTATAGAAAGATCAGCCTGAAAAGGGTTATAACTGCCCAAAAGTTTTTCAGTCCCACATTCCATCAGTAAATAGAGAAAGATATGCTGGTTAATCTGGCATGATACAGAAATTTTATTATGGCTCTAGACAGTAGAAAATTATTTGATACTCTAAAAGTTATCTGAATTTTTATCATATTCCATAGACATCAGATATAAGTGGAGGAATTACAGGAAAGTGTGCCCTACAGTGGCAGATGTTATGAATCTGACAGAACCCCGAAAGAAGTCTTGTCTAAAAAGTTATTCCCATAACAGTAAATTTTGACGGGAGTTTGATAACACTCGTGATCCGATAATGGAACTTATCGGCATGTGAGCCTGGATAGAATGAGATCAGATGAACTCATATATAGGCCCATGATGACACCAAGAAGGGCCCAAAACCAAGGGTACCAGTTCATCAGTAGAAGGGGCCAGTGTCCAGAAAAGGTACAAAATTATGAAAATGCCCCTGGGTGTTCGGATTGTATCAGTGATGGATGGAGGGTATTTTGATCATCTGGGACAAGCTAAAAATGTGGTACATGGTATAAATATGATTAGTTAGAGCCATTATATGCCCTAAGGCAGTGTAAAGAGGGGTAAAATGACAATTATGCCCTTAGGGCTAATACAGTGCAAGAAAGGACATTAAGGGTATTTTGGTCATTTTCCAAGGGATGGATGGCAAATAAATATTTAGCATATCATTTTCAATTGTATGAGGAGCCTAGACATTGATTTTCAGGATATAATACATATCCTAGTATATTATAAAAAATTTAGAACAGAAAATAGTCCGGTTGTTGTGAAACTGCTCCGATCGGTACCAGATTAGACTTGAAGTTTTCCAGAAGCTTCCTTAAACTATGAGCACTCCATATACCCCTATGAGGTGTCCCATGAGATGTCCCACATGATGTCATAATTATTCTTTCATGAAAAAGTAAAATCTAAAATTAAATGTGAGCCTTTAGATCAAATAGTAACCAAATCAATCTTGGCCATTGATTTTTCTTGGATTTTGGCTATAAATGCCCCCTCATTTCTGCATAAAAACCGTGGCTTCATGGAACCTTGGGGAAACTCTTGCAAAATGGAAAATTAAGCCAAGACAAAGAAGATTCAAGGTTCCAAAGTTCAAGCAAGCTGAGATTAAAGGTAAGCAATCTCTCCTAGCTTAATTTCCTTTGATTTGGGAGCTTGAACTTAGGGCTTTCATGGGGGAAAAGTTGAGTTTTCTCTAAGGGGTGGTGCTTCCCAAAGACCTTAAATGAAAGGGGAAAGAAGAAATTAAAGTTAGAAACATATGATTGAAGCTTAAACAAGCTAGTTAAGTGGTTGGTTGTTGCATCAAATTGATATTCTTGACTTTGCCATGGTGTGCCCTGTTCGGTCTGCACTCTTCATAAGGGAATAAAATTTAATTTCAATAATTTAATGCTTCCATTGAGTTTGTATGATGTTTTTGTGTAGGATTGGAAAGGTTTTGAACTTGAACCTTGGAAACATTAAAATATCAAGGTTGTAGCCTTTGAGATTCCTTACAGTTACTGTTCACTCACATGAACAGTGATTGGAATTTATGATTTTGATGGTTCCAATGGTTTTAAAATGAAAAGTTGTGTGGGGTAAAGTGGAGAAACAAGTATGGGATGCATTAGAATCAAAATGAGAATTTTTGAAAGAATTGTATGCTTATGTTCAGTTCTGTACAGCAGGCCATAAAGGAGCTGGAATTTCATGATTCTAAGCTCATAAATGGATTCAAAAGATGAAATTGTGTAGGGTAAAGTCAAGACATCAATTGGTTCAAGAGACAAGTGGATTAGTGAAAATTAGAGAAAGTTATGACAATAAAGAGTGTAACAAAGTTAGTCTTGAACATGGTCGGAGTTCATGAGTCCTAATGAGTTATGTGATGAATATGAATGTGTTTAGGACCATGAAACATCCAAGAAGATGTTGGGAAGTGATGGACATAAAGGCTTCATGGTTGGAAAGCTAGGGAGCAAGGGCTAAAGGTCAAGAGGAAAGCTTAAGTGCACGGTAGTGAACTTACCTCTTTATGTGCTTGATGTAGTATGCTTATGTATTGACATGTATATGATATTTGAATGATGTTGTGACATGATAAATGATGTTGAATGTATTGTGAATAACATGTTTTCCATGGCCATGCACTTTATGTGAAAGTATATAGCATGATGGCATGTCACTAATCAAAGAAAGTTTAATGAAATTACATATCATGCATTAGCATCCATCTTGCATATTTAAGTGGTAATGTTGCTACTGAGATTCCCTAGAATCTCACTCTCCCATAATCAACCAATTTAGGTCAAGCATGATGGATAATTTATGCATGAGAAGAGCTAAAGCATGGAAGAAGAAAAGTGAAGTATTTAAAATGTTAGCATATGCTATGCACTTTCCATGTATGTCAAAGCCATGTAAAGCATCTATTTATGTGATGAGATTGTACGAAACAATTATTGTATAACCCCATGATGTATATGAATTCATACAAGGCAAAAGAGATGATTCATGTATGCTAGAACAATTATTGAAAGTAAAAGAAAGGAAACTGAAATAGTAAAAATGTAGGTCCTGAAGCAGTTTTGTTGTGGCTTCAGTTTGATCTAGCAAATGAAGAAATTATTTCACAAAATTTTATGAGCATCTAGTACACATCTAGAGCTTTAAGTTCATAGGTAGAACGTTTCATTTAGATGTGTATTTGAAGGGAAATGAATTTCCAAATTAAGGGACCAAAATCTGTTTCCAGAGTTTTTGACCAAATGAACAGTAAACTTCAACGAATAAACTATATCAATTGGCAAATCATTCAGTCTGAACATTATTTTTTCCTTAAATTTTAAGATGTTATCTTCACGTATCTTTTTGAACCATTTTATTTTGAGTTTTCTAGAATTAGTTATGATTTTTTGAAGTTCATTGTGTAAAATTCCAGATTTGGCTAATGGACTTCCAAGGTCTTGTAAGTGGTTCTAAATGCTACTGAATGATCCCTAAGATATATGAATATAAGGATGTTATACGCTTGTTAATCTGGCATGATATAGAAATTTTATTAGGACTCTAGACAATAGAAAATTATCTAATAGTCTAAAAGTTATCTGAATATTTATTAGATTCCAAGGACATCAGATATAAGTGGGAGAATTACAGGAAAGTGTGCCCTATATTGTCAAATGTTATGAGTCTAAAAGAACCCTAGAAGAAGTCCTGTACAAAAAGTTATTCCCATAACAGTGAATTTTGACGGGAGTTTGAAGCTACACGTGATCCGATAATGGAACTTATCAGTAAATAAGCCTAGATAGAATAAACTCAGATGGCCTACTATGTGGGCCTATGATGATGCCAAGGAGGGCCCAAAACCTAGGGTACCAGTTCATCAGTAAAAGGGGCCAGTGTCCGGAAAAATGTGAAATTATAAAACTGCCCTTGGATGCTCATATTATACCATTGATGGATGAAAGGCATTTTGGTTAGTTGGGATAGGCTAAAAATATGGCACATAGTATAAATATGATTAGTTGAGCCAGTATATGCCCTGAGGCAGTACAAAGAGGGGTGAAATGACAATTATGCCCTTAAGGTCAATATGGTGTAAGAAAGAACACCAAGGGTATTTTGGTCATTTATCAAGGGATAGATGGCATATAAATACTCATTCTAACATTGTCAATGGTATGAGAAGCCTAGACATTGATATCTAGGACAGAATACATATCCTGGTATATTATAAAAAATTATGAACATAACACAGTCCGGTTGTTGTGAAACTGCTCTGGTCAATACCGGATTGGGCTAAAATTTTTCCAGAAGCTTCCTTACATGAGAATCACGCCATATAAACCTATCAGTTGTCCTATGAGCTGTCCCTTATGATATCATAATTATTCTTTTTGGAAAAAGTTAAATTCAAGATTAAATGTGAGCCCTTAGATTAAATAGTGTACAAATTGATCTTGGCCATCCATTTCAACCCAAATTTCTATATAAATACCCCCTATTCAGATGGATTTGGTATGCATGGTGAACCATAGGTAAACTCTTGCAAAATTTCCATTCAACCAAGAAAGAAGCACACAAATTGAAGTAACAACCAAGGTAATCATCTCCCTTGATCTTGAGCTTTATCCTAGCAAGGTAGCTCATGGTTTTAAGGGGTTTTCATGCTATATTTCCCTTATGGTTGCTGATAGAAGTGCTTCTCATATATGGTTAAAATATGAGTTTTATGTTATGGATAGTTTAGACAAGCTTAAACAAGCTAGAATCAAGTGGTATAAGCTTGGGAATTCAAGTATATTTGAATTTAGGGTTTTCTGTTCTTGCTGGTACTCTGCTTGACACTGTTCATATGATGAAATTTCATGATTTTGATGCTTCCAATGAGTTTAAAATGGAAAATTGTGTGGGGATAAAGTAGGAGAACAAGTATTGGAAGCATTGGAATCAAAATGTGAATTTTTGGGAATCAAGGGCTTCACTTTGGTTTGCTACTGTAGCAACTAAAGTGTTTGATTTTGGAAATTCTAGTTTCATGTTTGGATTCTACATGAAAAAATATGTGGAAATGAACCATGAGACTTTATTTTGAAAAGATGGAAGTAAGAAACATAAAGTAGAGAAAGCAAGGGAGCTAGTGAAAACCTAGTCTTGGTTTTGTGTTCAAGTTGAGTTGTAACTTGATATTATTTTGTAATGGCTAGGTTTTGACATTTGTGAAGGAAGGAAATCACCTAAAGAAGACCTTGATAAGGATAACTAAGAGGTAGTAAGAATACCTAACTATAACTCATTTTTGTTTAATTGTTTGTTTGCTTGTTGATTATGGTGTTTGGTTGAGCATGAGAATATGTCATCATGTTGATGATGATTTATGAATGATTGTAACTCCTTGCAAGTTATGTCATGACAATATGCATGTTAGAGTTTGTTTATGTACCATTATCAAGTAGCTCCCATCTCATGATAACATGTTAAGCATCCAATTAATCATGCATGATATTATAGTTTGTGTAACTTGCTATGGGGATTTCCATGAAATCTCATTCCTTCCATATGCATAACCATGTTATAGGTGCTGGAACTTCACAAGGAAAAAGGGTAAGCATAGATGGATGAGTTTGTATATGAGTTACATTACTTACTTGACCTTATGGAAGCATATGATAGCATGTATGGATCAATGGTGTATGACTCTGTATTTTTTGTTTGAGGCTGTGATAGTATGACGATGGTTAGGATGCCTTAATCAATGGGCTTTAACCTGAAATTTGGTATGATTGTAGTTAAGATATAGATATTTAAATGGAAACCAAGAAAGGCTCAATTGGTTAAGAATTTGAATTGTTATGATTTTTCTAAGTTGAAGTTAAAATCTGGAATTGAGATGAAGTAAGCTTTTAGAGGATGTGACGTTCACGCAATGATTTTATATACCAAATGAACGAATTTTTCTGTGAAATTTTATGAGCTTAAATAGGACATCTATAACTTCAAATACATATGTAACGTGGTTCATTTGCATAAGTAACCGAAGAGAAATAAATTTTTGAATTTAAGGTAAAGAAACTAGAACTTCCAGATTTTACCAAATGAACAGTAATTTCTAACCAATAAACTGATTTCATGTAGATAAGGAAACCTCATTTTTATATTTTCCCTCAAAGTTCTATTAAATATATTTCATTATAAATTAGAACCATATTATTTCTATTTTTTTACAATTAATTATGAATTTTTAAAGTAGGGTACATGTTTTAGAATTACTAAATAAACAGTAAAAGTGAACCGTACCCAAGAGCAATTCTTTTGAAAATGGATGTTTTCAAAGCAAATGATCATGTAATTGGTTCCAATTAGTTCTACTGGAATATAATTGAGGTTAAAAGTAAGGATGTAATATTTTGGTATCAGAGCAAAGGATGATGGCTTAGAAAATGCTCTGATTAGATTATTTATAGATTAATACATAAGTAAACATATGCATAATTAACACTAAGTTAATTATTGCAGGATAAAGATGACTAAGTCTAGGACTTCAGAGACTATAGTAAATCAGGGAGACCCGATGCCTAAGGTGTTTAGTTCAGATAGGTCAGGACTGAACCTGGAAGTAGTAGTGGCTTTGGTATATGATCTAGAATTTAGATTGCCTCTAGTAATCCACATCCATGATTCTAGCAGTGACTCAGAACTGGACAGGCTTGATAGTTCTTCAGTTGGATCAAATGGGATAGATAAGTTATTAGATGAGGAACCTATTCTAGTCCCACTTATTAATGTGGTACCTCCTGACGTAGCTAACCCTGATGGAGAGGGAGATATAGATCAGATTAATGATATAGAGATGGAAGATCCTTAGGAAGATCAGGTTAAAGAGGGGTACTCTTATGTTATGGGAACTGTAGAACCCATACCTAGACAGGCTACTAAGATAAATGTCCTTGATTCAAGTCAAGTACCTGAACCACCTAATGTACTTGAACCCAGTTATGCAGTTGACATACCTGGACCTAGTCACAGACTAGACCCTATAGATATCCCTGGTCCCAATAGAACAACCAGTAGTGGAAATATACCTTGATCCTACTTATGTTATAGAGTTAGTACCAGGAAAGAATATGACAGAGGATCAGTTCAAGAAAGTGGTGGAATTAGCTGTGCAATTGTATGACTTGAGAAGAATGCTAGTTAGAGAAGTAGACCAAGATTACAGAACTTACATGGACTTCATAACTAGAGTGCGAGAAGTATATCAAGCATATGATCCAGATACCCTTACCCTCACTGATTGGATTAATATCATGGACGATATTTTGCCTCTTACAGCAACATGGAGAGAAGGTCTAGATCAGTACTTTGAAGAGGAACCCTTTGAGGATATCTATGATTGGATCTATATGATAGGGGAGTTTATTATGATCCATTATGAGAAAACATAATGTAATACCTATAATTATGAATGTTGCTATAATCTATGTACTTATGACTAGTAATGACATTGTACATGTATGTATGTATGTATATTATAAAAAGTCTATGTAATGCTGTTAAACTTGTTGTATGCTGTGTTGTGAATAAAATGTGAATTATGTTAATTATAGTATTCCTTTCCTATTACTATAGTAAAACAAAATGGTAAGAACAAGAAGAGCTAGTTCTTCGGGCTAACCCCAAAACACTGAAGACGTTAACCAGTTGATTTTAGAATGACTGGAACAGCAACAAAAGTTAATTGAGGAAGTAAGTGCCGCTCAAGCAAAGAGCAAATAGGAAAGGGATGATGCCATAGCAACAGCTATAGCAGAAGCGATAGAGAACCTACGGTAACCAGATTTTGCTAGTATGGCTAATACAGAATTAGAGATGGTTCAACAGGCAATAGAGCCACTGAGACATACAGGACATATAGTAGATCCTGTTGGTATTCAACAGTGGATAGCTAAGTTCTGTAAGCATAGTCTCTGACATTTGAGGGAACGTTTGATGTACAAAAAGTAAAGGATTTGATCAGCAGACTAGAGAAGATCTTTAAGGTACTGGGTTGTCCGTCTGAGAGTAAAGCACAGATGGCAATCTACCAGCTGGAAAGAGATACTGATAGATGGTAGAAGAACACTGAACTGGTATTACAAGCCAGACATATTCCTATTACATGGGAAGTGTTCCTTTAATAGTTTAATGAGAAGTATTTTCCCCATTCAATGCGGGATGAAAGAGAATCATAATTCCTTATGCTGAGATAAGGAGAAAAAGAATCTTTTGACGAATACTTGGCAAAGTTCATCCATCTTTCTCAGTATTCTACTTACCTATGACAGGTGGATGAGGAATAGTGGATGACGGAGAGGATGATTAGGGGATTGAATGCTACTCTGAAAGACAAGATGACTCCCTAACAATACTATTAGTTCAATAAAGTAGTAAGGCTTGTAGGATAATTGAAAATAGCCTGAATCACCGGATACTGATGAGACCGGTGAGCAGAGAGATTACTGCTCTTGAGAGAACTAACCAAGACAGAAATATAGCTGGTGGTAGTGGCTATAACAAGAAAAGGAAAAGACAATGGCAGCAGAACTAAAAGCCTAACAGAGGAAACTACAGGGGTAATACAAATAATACAGACCCAAGGTTCAGAGTGTGTGACAAGCGGGAAAAGTCATGGAGATAGACCGTGCTTGATAAGGCAGAACGTCTATTATACTTATGGAAAACTTGGACACTTTTCCAAAAATTGTCCCCAGGCAGCTAATGATCAGAAGCCACGTACTCAAGGGTGAGTGTTTGCATTAACAAGGGAAGATGCACAAAGATCACCCGAGATGATCCAAGGTATCATCTATCTTAATAATCATTATGTGATTGCTATGTTTGATTCATGTGCAAGTCATTCCTTTGTTTCTTATGACTATGCTAAGCAGTTAGGCCTTACAATTAGCAAATTGCATTATGCAATATGTGTGACAACTCCAATAAATGCTAAGGTAATTATGTTAGATGTTTGCCTAAATAATGTTATTAGATATGAGTGTTGTTGCACTACTCTAGACCTAATATATATGCCCTTTCATGAAATTGATGTCATAATTAGATTGAATTTGTTATCTGCCAATAATGTAATGCTGGATTGTAAGAACAAAACTCTAGTTCTTTGTCCACAAGCTATAAATATGAGTCAAGAAGTGAAACTGAATTTCCTGACAGAGACTCAGGCATATAGATGTCTACGAAAAGGATGTCAAGGATATATGGCTTTCTTTTCTATTCAAGTAGAAGTAGAAGAAGGAATTAAAGCAATTCTAGTGGTCAAAGATTTTCCCAAAGTCTTTCCAAAGGAGATTCAAGGATTGCCTCTAGAACGAGAAGTGGAGTTTGCTATTGATATTGTACCTGGAGCTGGACCAGTATCTAAAGCCCCATATCGTATGGCTCCCAACAAGATGATTGAGCTTAAGAAGAAGATTAAGGAGCTCCTGGAGAAGGGTTTCATTCAACCCAGTATTTCTCCTTGGGGTGCTCTAGTGTTATTCGTCAAGAAGAAGGCTAGTAGTCTCAGATTATGCATTGACGATCAGGAGTTGAATAACATGATTGTTAAGAATAAGTACCCTCTTCCTCAGATTGATGATTTGCTAGATCAGTTAACTGGAGCAAGTTTGTTTTCCAATATTGATCTGAGATTAGGTTATCACCAACTCAGAATCAAAGCATATGATATTTCCAAGACTGCATTTAGGACTCGATATGGTCATTTTGAATTTCTGGTAATGTCCTTTGGTTTGACAAATGCACCTGTAATTTTCATGGATTATATAAATCGCATTTTCAGGCCTTATCTAGATCAGTTTATGGTAGTTTACATTGATGATATCTTAGTGTACTCTAAATTTGATGAAGAGCATGAAGAGCATTTGAGGATTGTTCTTAGTACTCTTAAAGAGAAATGACTCTATGCTAAGCTTAGTAAATATGAGTTGTGGCTGCGAGAAGTCAAATTTCTCAGTCATGTCATATCCCATAAAGGGGTAGCTGTAGATCCTAGCAAAGGTGAAGCAGTACTAAGCTGGGAATAGCCAAGGATAATGATAGAGATCAGAAGTTTTTTGGGCTTAGTAGGGTATTATAGAAGATTTATTAAGGACTTTTCTTGAATTACTCTACTGTTAACCAAGATGACTAGAAAGAATCAGTAGTTCAAGTGGGATGAGAAGTGTGAAGCTAGTTTTCATGAACTAAAGCGGAGATTAACCACGACTCTTGTGCTGATTATTCTAGACCCAACTCAGACTTATGTAGTCTACACTGATGCTAGTAAGCAGGGGTTAGGATGCGTACTAATGCAGTAGGGATGAGTGGTAGCCTATGTTTTTCGGCAGTTAAAGCCACATGAAGAGAACTATCCCACTCATGATCTGGAACTTACAACGGTATTTTATACTATCAAGATATAGAGACATTATTTATATGGAGCTACCATAGAGCTATATTGCGACCACAAAAGCCTAGAGTATCTGGAAGATCAGAAAGAATTGAACATGAGGTAATGGAGATGGATGGAATTTATAAAATATTATGATTTCCAGATCAAGTACCATCTAGAAAAGGCAAATATAGTAGTAGATGCCTTGAATAGAAAGGTGGTGCAGGTGGCAATTCTTATGATTAAAGAGCTAGAATTAATAGAAGATGTTTGAGATTGGAGTTCTTTGTATCAAATATAGATAACAGAAAGTTCTTATGGAGGAACGCAGATTAAAACTTTTATTGAGGATGAGATAAAAGAGGCTCAAGAGTAGGATAGGCTCACTGAGATTTTCAAGAATAAGCTAGAAAGAGGGAAAACTAAGAATTTTGGGTGTTCCAAGATGGATTACTATGATTTTGGGGACGACCATATATTCCCAATGCAATGGGATTGAGAGAGAATATCCTAGATGTGGCGCATAAAAGCAAGTATACAGTACATCCAGGTATGACCAAGATGTCTCATGATGTTAAAGGTTTATTTTGGTGGCCTGGATTGAAGAAGGATGTTGTGGCTTATGTGTCAAAGTGCCTAACATGTTAGAAAGTGAAAGTTAAGCACTAAAGGCTAGCAGGGAGATTACAACCACTAGAGATACCTGAGTGGAAATAGGATAGTATTGCCATAGATTTTGTTGAGGGACAGCCCATGACTCCTACTAAGCATGATGCTATATGGGTAGTAATTGACCGATTGATAAAGTCGGCTCATTTCCTGACAATCAACAAGAAAGATTCTCTAGAGAAGCTGACAAAACTGTATGTAAAGGAGATTATTAGACTATATGGTATTCCAAGTAGTATCATATCTGATAGAGATCCTCAGTTTATGTCAAATTTTTGGTGAGCTTTACATAAAGAAATGGACACTACTCTCAGATTTAGTACATCTTACCATCCTCAAACAGATGGTTAATATGAGAGAATGATCCAAACACTACAGGATATGCTGAGATCATGTGTCTTAGATTTCAAAGGGAGTTGGGATGTCCATCTGCCATTGATAAAATTTGCCTATAACAATAGTTACCAGGCTAGTATTCAGATGGCCCCATTTGAAGCACTCTATGGATAGAAGTGTAGATCTCCCTTGTGTTGGGTGGAGTTTAGTGAAAGGAGGATATTTGGTCCTGATATAGTAGATCAGACAGCAGCATAGATCGATAAGATTAGAAAGAGAATGCTGACAACTCAAAGCAGAAAGAAGAGTTATGCTGATGTTAGAAGGATCAGTTGCTTACAAATTAGCTCTTCCTCTACATCTCAGCAAGATCCATAATGTTTTCCATGTTTCCCAGTTAAAGAAGTATGTCTAGATCTGTCACATGTGGTTGAACAAGATGATGTTGCACTGCGAGATGACTTGTGATGTTAGAAGGAAGTAGAAAGAAGAGTTATGCTGATGTTAGAAGGATCAGTTGCTTACAAATTAGCTCTTCCTCTACATCTCAGCAAGATCCATAATGTTTTCCATGTTTCCCAGTTAAAGAAGTATGTCTAGATCTGTCACATGTGGTTGAACAAGATGATGTTGCACTGCAAGATGACTTGACTTATGAAGTCGAACCAGTACAGATTATAGATCGAAAGGTCAAGCAGTTGTGAAATATGCAGATTTCTCTAGTAAAGGTGGTCTGGAAAGGATTAACAGAGAATGAAGCTACCTAGGAAGCAGAGGAAAGGATGAGAGAAGCGTATCCTGAACTATTTCAGTAATGTAAAGGTATTGTAAATTTTGAGGAAAAATTTTATTTTAAGGGGGAGAGAAATGTCATATCCCCAATTTTCTTACCTGATGTAACTGTACAGTTTAAGTGAAATAGATATGAGAATCTTGGCACAAACTATATCAGATTAAGAAAGGAATGGAAGGGATTATGAACAAAGGAAGTTTTAGGAACCAAAAAGCAAATTAGAAAAGGTTGGAGGCAAAAAGTTAAAGTAGAAATAAAAGTTGGGCCAAAAGTGGTAATTTCCAAAAGTTAAGGGACCTAAAGTAATTAAGTAAAAAATTCAAGGGCAAAATTGTAATTATAGAAAGATTATCCCGAAAAGGGTTATAACTGCTAGGAAGTTTTTCAGTCCCACATTCCATCAGTAAATAGAGGAAGTTATGCTGGTTAATCTGGTATGATACAGAAATTTTATTAGGACACCAGACAACAAAAAATTATCTGATAGTCAAAAAGTTATCTGAATATTTATCAGATTTCATGGACATCAGATATAAGTGAGGGAATTATAGGAAAGTGTGCCCTACAGTGTCAGATGTTATGAATTTGATAGAACCCCGGAAGAAGTCCTGTACAAAAAGTTATTCCCATTATAGTGAATTTTGACAGGAGTTTGAAGCCACCCGTAATCCGATAATAGAACTTATCAGTAAATAAGCTTGGATAGAATGAACTCATATGGCCTAATATATGGGCCTATGATGACGCCAAGGAGGGCCTAAAACCCAGGGTACCAATTCATCAGTAAAAGGGGCTAGTGTCCGGGAAAAATGTGAAATTACAAAAATACCCCCAGATGCTCATATTATACTAGTGATAGATGGAGGGCATTTTGGTTAGTTGGGATAGTCTAAAAATGTGGTACATAGTATAAACATGATTAGTTGAGCTAGTATATGCCCTGAGCCAGTACAAAGAGGGGTGAAATGACAATTATGCCCTTAAGGTCAATATAGTGTAAGAAAGAACACCAAGGGTATTTTGGTCATTTATCAAGGGATAGATGGCATATAAATACTCATTCTAACATTTTCAATGGTATGAGAAGCCTAGACATTGATATCTAGGATAGAATACATATCCTGGTATATTATAAAAAATTATGAACATAACACAGTCCGGTTGTTGTGAAACTGCTCTGGTCAGTACCATATTGGACTAAAATTTTTCCAGAAGCTTCCTTACATGAGAATCACGCCATATAAACCTATCAGTTGTCCTATGAGCTGTCCCTTATGATATCATAATTATTCTTTTTGGAAAAAGTTAAATTCAAGATTAAATGTGAGCCCTTAGATCAAATAGTGCACAAATTGATCTTGGCCATCCATTTCAACCCAAATTTCTATATAAATAACCCCTATTCAGATGGCTTCGGTATGCATGGTTAACCATAGGTAAACTCTTGCAAAATTTCCATTCAACCAAGAAAGAAGCACACAAATTGAAGTAACAACCAAGGTAATCATCTCCCTTGATCTTGAGCTTTGTCCTAGCAAGGTAGCTTATGGTTTTAAGGGGTTTTCATGCTATATTTCCCTTATGGTTTCTGATATAAGTGCTTCTCATATATGGTTAAAATATGAGTTTTATGTTATGGATAGTTTAGACAAGCTTAAACAAGCTAGAATCAAGTGGTATAAGCTTGGGAATTCAAGTATATTTGAATTTAGGGTTTTGTGTTCTTGCTGGTACTCTGCTTGACACTGTTCATATTATGCAATTTCATGATTTTGATGCTTCCAATGAGTTTAAAATGGAAAATTGTGTGGGGATAAAGTAGGAGAACAAGTATTGGAAGCATTGGAATCAAAATGTGAATTTTTGGGAATCAAGGGCTTCACTTTGGTTTGCTACTGTAGCAACTGAAGTGTTTGATTTTGGAAATTCTAGTTTCATGTTTGGATTCTACATGAAAAATTATGTGGAAATGAACCATGAGACTTTATTTTGAAAAGATGGAAGTAAGAAACATAAAGTAGAGAAAGCAAGGGAGCTAGTGAAAACCTAGTCTTAGTTTTGTGTTCAAGTTGAGTTGTAACTTGATATTATTTTGTAATGGCTAGGTTTTGACATTTGTGAAGGAAGGAAATCACCTAAAGAAGACCTTGATAAGGATAACTAAGAGGTAGTAAGAATACCTAACTATAACTCATTTTTGTTTAATTGTTTGTTTGCTTGTTGATTATGGTGTTTGGTTGAGCATGAGAATATGTCATCATGTTGATGATGATTTATGAATGATTGTAACTCCTTGCAAGTTATGTCATGACAATATGCATGTTAGAGTTTGTTTATGTACCATTATCAAGTAGCTCCCATCTCATGATAACATGTTAAGCATCCAATTAATCATGCATGATATTATAGTTTGTGTAACTTGCTATGGGGATTTCCATGAAATCTCATTCCTTCCATATGCATAACCATGTTATAGGTGCTGGAACTTCACAAGGAAAAAGGGTAAGCATAGATGGATGAGTTTGTATAATGAGTTACATTACTTACTTGACCTTATGGAAGCATATGATAGCATGTATGGATCAATGGTGTATGACTCTGTATTTTTTGTTTGAGGCCGTGATGGTGTGACGATGGTTAGGATGCCTTAATCCACGGGCTTTAACCTGAAATTTGGCATGATTGTAGTTAAGATACATATCTTTAAATGGACACCAAGAAAGACTCAATTGGTTAAAAATTCGAATTGTTATGATTTTTCTAAGTTGAAGTTAAAATCTGGAATTGAGATGAAGTAAGCTTTTAGAGGATGTGACGTTCACACAATGATTTTATATACCAAATGAATGAATTTTTCTATTAAATTTTATGAGCTTAAATAGGACATCTATAACTTCAAATGCATAGGTAACACGGTTCATTTGGATAAGTAACCAAAGAGAAATGAAATTTTGAAGTTAAGGCAAAGAAACTGGAACTTTCAGATTTTACCAAATGAACAGTAATTTTTAACCAAGAAACTGATTTCATGTAGATAAGGAAACCTCATTTTTATATTTTCCCTCAAAGTTCTATGAAATATATTTCATTATAAATTGGAACCACATTATTTCTATTTTTCTACAATTAATTATGAATTTTTAAAGTAGGGTACATATTCTGGAATTACCAAATGAACAATAAAAGTGAACAGTACCCAAGAGCAATTCTTTTGAAAATGGAAGTTTTCAAATTTACACACTTGCCCCAGAGACTTTTCGTATTTATATCTAAGTCCCTGTACTTTCATTATTTACAGTTTTGTTCCTTAAAACTCTCTATATATTTCTGAGATTTCTACTTAAAGGGGTCTAGTAGCCTATTACTTTAGGATACTTTTATGGGTTTCTAGCCTAAAAAAATTGGGATATGAAAACAAACATGGCCACCGAGGGCAAAAACGCTATCCAACGCTTGTAGGGACAGTTTGCTAAACGGTTAATGTTAATTGATTTAACCCTTGTGACATTTGTGCATCATTTTTTAACCTTTATGTGTGCTTTTACATCATTTTTTATTGACATGCTTACTAAACTGCCAACGTGAGTTGGTTTAATGGCCATTACAATTTTTGCATCATTTTGAAATATCATGTGTACTTTTGCATTCAAAGAAATTTTGTGGTGTTAGTTCTCATGGGAGAATACTTTATGAGTAGATTTGCACCTTAACTCTATGACAGTACTTGTGAAACATCCTAATTTTAACCCTTCAGAAGCGTATTTAACTAGCAGAAATATTACTTTGGCCTAAAAATTAAAAATTTTAAATTTAATTACCAGGTATTGTTTATTTGATAAATTCCATATTGATAGTCTAAATTTAAAAATTTACAACTAATTCTAAAAAAATAGTATGGAGTTGTTTTAAATTTCTACTTGAAGCTCTTTCATAGCTCTTAAAGGAAAATATATGTTTCTAGACATTTATTTTTCTAATAAATATAGTTAAATCGTTACTTTTTACTATTTATATGGTAAATTTTGGATATTCTATATTCTGTCATGTAATTTTGGAAATTTATTTCCCTTGATATACACATCCAAATGAGGCATGTTACCTATGTATTTAAAGCTCTGGATATTTAGTACATTCTCATAAAGTTTTGTGAATTAATTCCTTCAGTTTCTAGGTCAAACTAGAGTCAAAACAAAATTATTTCAAGACCTACGTTTTTGCCATTTCACCTTCTTTCTTTGATTTTTGGAAATTAATCCAGCATTTATAAACCAACAAATTGGGTTCTAAGACAGTCACACACATCATGTATGCGTACATAATTGTTTCATATATTTTTACCATATAAATAGATACTTTACATAGTATTTATATGCATGAAAATTCAAAGCATATGCTAGGACATCAATTACTTCATTTTCTTTCTTCCATTTTTTAGCTCTTCTCCATGCATATAATTTTCCATCATGCTTGATCTAAATTAGTTGATTGTGGGAGGATGAAATTTTGGGGAATCTTAGTAGCAAATGTTACCACTTAATATGCAAGATGGATGCTAATGTATGATATTTAATTTCATTAAACTTTCTTTAATTAGTGACATGTCATCATGCTATATGATTTGTAAAAAAATGCATGGCCATAAGAAACATATTATTTATAACATATTCAACATCATTTATTATGTCACAACATCATTCAATCATTATATACTTGTCAACATATAAGCATACCACATCAAGCACATAAAAACGTAAGTTCACTACCTTAAAACTTTATCCTTTTCTCTTTTCTCCCTTTGTCTCCATCCAAATATTTGTTGTTTGCTCATCCTCTTTAACTCATTTCTTTAGACATATCATGGCGCTAAACAGCATTACATTATGTATACAATTCATTAGAGCCATCATATAAATATTGTACATTAAATCACTTAAAACCCCTAACTCTTAACTCAATTATTAGAGTTAATGGTTTATCTTTGTAATAATTATTTCCTTAGATTAATCCTACATAATTTTGTCAAGGGAATCCAAGTATGAGGTTAGAATTTTAAAATGCCAACTCCTTCCTTGCCTACTTCCCTTGACCGAACCACTTTCTCTTTTTTCTCAAAAATCCTCATTTCAAATGCTTCCAATACAGTTTCTCTATTTTATTCCATACAATTTTCATGTTAAGCTCATTGAAAGCATCAAAGTCATAAAACTTTTACATATAAATAGTGATTTGTACCATGGAAGCAATGAAATCAAAAGTCTAATTCCATACATACTTGAATTTTCAAGCCAAAACTACTTTTCTTACTTATCTAAGCATCAATATCATGTTTCTAGATTTAATTTCACTTTTCACCAATATTGTACAGTTGTGGACAGTAGCTCATATGGAGAGAAAATTGTCAATCATCTAAATCAAAGAGAAATCTTCCTATAACATAATACAAAAATAGGAGAAGGAATTTACCTTGAATATTTGCTTGTTTTGCTCTTGAACTTTCCTTTTCTTCTTGCTTGAATTTCATTTCAGCAGCACCTCTCCACATGTTCTTGTTTTTGGCATGAAATGAAGGGAAAATTAATGGGGTATTTATAGCCAAAGACTTAAGGAAATGAATGGTTAAGATTTAATAAACATTATCTAATCTAATGGTTTAAACTTGCTCTTAGTCCAACTTAATCTCCAAGGAAATTAAAAGATAAGGTCACATGCTAAAATTCTTCTTCTTCTCTTGCATATGGCATCATTTGGAAGAGGTGTGGGTCCCATACGAGACACCTCAATGCTACCTTTCACATTGAAGCTTCCTTGCAATTTCCTTTCTTTTCTTTTTCCATTTTAAAAATCTATAAAATATCCTAAATAATTCTTTTGGCCATATGATAAATTTCTTGAAGTCTTGAGCTTGCACATGATGCCATTTTGGTCTCCTTCAGTCCAATACATTATTTTGGCACACATCCCAAGGTATTTCCTTTACCAGATATTTTAAATCCCTTAATTTTTGAGATAAATTCTACAAATCTATATTAATGGTCTTAACATTTTAAAAAATTTATTATACTATTCAATAAATTTTTTATAAAGTTTCATACTTTTTTGAGATCCAGAAATCTTGTTAAAAACTCTTTATGTTTCATTAAATCCTCTTATTAGTGTCCTTTTTTACCTTAAATTCTATAATAAATTCTACATGATTCCTTTTTTAGCTCTGTCAGTTTTATAAATTCCTATAATAATTATAATTTTTTTATCAAATTTCATCTAGGTATGAGGTGCAAAAGGTCTTGTACTAGTTTCCAGACTTTGTAAATTAATAATTTTTTGGACCTCAAACTGCAATTTTAAAAAATATATCTGACATAATTAGCTCAACTTTCTCATAATTATATTTTTATCGCTTGAATTTGATAAATTATACTTTAGTCCCTAAATTTATCAAATTATATTTTAGTCCCTTACTATACTTTTTAAATGTCATTTTAGTCCCTTTTTAGACATTTTAAAAGTCTAATTTAACCTCTAAATTCACAAAACTCCCTTGAATTCCTTATATTAAAGTTTTATCGAAATGACGTTTACGCCTTAAACTTTATAACTTTATACTTTTTATATCTTTCTTCAACTTAAAATTTATTTAACCATGATCATTTCTTTTGCTCATTGTCACAATCCTTTTCTTATCTCTTTCTTCTATCAGTCTTCTACATATAAGGAAAAATTAGTCATCTATAGATAAAAAAAATCAGGATTTGACAACTTGAACTCTTCATAAATAATTTTCTTCAATCTATTTTATATATCAAATTATAGTAATGAAGAAGCTTCTAGTAGAAAAATGTTTTTTAAACTAGTTAAAAATAGATTGTTAGAGCACACCTAAAAATGGTTTATATAAGGGAGATCTAGAAAGTCAAACGCTTTATTTGGCTAGACATTTGATCCAAAACCAAAAAAATCTCGACTTCATAAAATCGAAGAAGATACAATTGTATGAGATTTCATAAAATAGAAGAAGCTAAACTTTGAGGAGTAGCAACAATTACATAAAAGAATGATTTAAAAAAGCTAAATTTTCCTTAAACGTTCTCAATTCATATTGGTCTGGAGGATAAGAATATATTTGATAAATTTAATAATTGGAAATTATTCACACAACAGAAAAAGAAAAAAAAGTATGATAATAACATTCATATCAAAATTAGTTACGGCTATTAGATGCGTTTTTGACTTTGGTTGCGCCGTCTCTTTCTAATTCAGTACTTGTTCTTTTTTTATTTCAAATGCACATTTGTTGTTTAAAACGTGACCACGAAAAGGAGGTAAAATCTAACGTTGACACCGTCCATTTTCTATTAATTTTTGAAAAATATTATTCCTAAGAGCCAAACTCAGAAGTTTTTTATTTCTATAAAGACCCCTAATAGTATAATAAATACTCAAAGCCATAATTAATTCTTAAATTAAATCTTTTTACTATTTGAGTGATAAATATTGGTAAATATCGTTTTAATTATAAATTTGAGCTATTTTATTGGTAAATATTTGTAGTTTGGCTAACAAATTTTTATTATGTGAGTTTGTGTTAAATTAAGACCCATGAAAATAAATAACTTCTAAATTTGATTTTTGAGAATAATTTTTCCATTTCTTTTCATTTGTTGTCATGCATCCTCTTTCTATTCGTTCGTTTGTATGATTTTTTAAGTCATGGGGAGCAAGCTTATCAAATGTTTTAAAAATCGACAAGTTATTGGTTGAAGTCATAAACTACCTCATTCTTATAAAGAGAATAACACAAATTCAAATTTTGAAAAATGCACTTATAAGGAAAGATAAAAAATCCTTAGCACTCTAAGTTTTGAAAATAAGTATACCTTCAATTAAATACAAAAAAAAAAAAGGTCTGAAGCTCAAATGAGAATTAAGCAAGAATTCTACTTAAATAAATATTAGTTCTTGGAGTCATTTTCCATAATTTTTCCAAATGCAAGGAGTAATAAGTAATTCATAATTGTTCAAACTAAAAAATAGTCCACTTGCATAGAGAATATAGAGGGGTTTGATCCCCCACATGGCTAGTTTAGCCTCCTTTCCAATTAAAAAAAACAAAAGAAATTGGAAAGCAGTGGGGCTCAATTTTAATTTTATGGTTTAACAGGTAGTTAAATTTTGTTAATGCACTACTAGAAAAAACACTTAACATGGTGCTATCTCATGGAGGTTAAAGGAAAAAATGACATCAAAATAAATGCAATGACATATTCATAAATAAGTCACATTTTTAAAATTATTTAATGGTAATTTTATATAAAACTGCTGTTAAATTATCATTTAAATGTTGTTAAACTAACAATGACAAAATTCCTCACGTAGAGTATAGTTTCAGTTTTACTGTTTAACAACCTTGTGTGTTCTATTGCTCTACTGAACGATAATAGACTTACACGAACATCATTTCTTCGTGTTTTCCTCCTACTTTTTGTACATATATCCGTCGATAAAGTCATTCTCAGTTTAACTTTGTTATTGACTCATATTTGTTGATGTTTCATATGTTTGTTGTTTATAAGTTATAATACATCTTATGGTCTATCATCTTTGTATTTAAGATATGATCTTTGTAGTTTTAGTTGTTTACATTGGTTACTTTTTTTTTGTGGGTATGTTTCAAATTTTTTGAATCTGTGTGTGTTTTTGTCAATCATTATATTGTTTAATTTGTTTGTTATAAACTGTAATATATATTGTGGGCTATGTTACCTTACTTTAGTTACTCTTATATATTGTTATGTCAATCATATTTGGGTTGTTAATTGGCTTATAAAAAATGTTAGTTTCTATTTATTTCCTATTTGATTGATTTGGTTACCATTTGAGATTATTTACATTTAAGGGAATAATGGATCGTAGTTGGATGAAAGTTAAGAGAATACTAAGGAATATGAAGATAGGGTAGAAAGGTTTTTTGAATTTGTTGAGAGAAATACTTTGAAGAAAAGGGATGGATTGTTCTTCTATCCCCATGTCAACCGTTTCAACTATAATAGATTGTCTATTCTTGATATAAGAGAGCATCTTATATATGATGGGATAAGTTTAAGATATACAAATTGGATTTGGTTCGATGAGATTAGGAGGACTCCTTTGTGTGAGAAAGTTGTGAACGATAACTTTGTAGATAAAATTCTAGATATGTTTCATGATATTGGAGCTGAATCTTTTCCAAAGCATTTTCCTATACAAGAAAGTTTTCTAAATGATAACGAATGCCATTATACTAGGGGAGTAAAGATGAGTACACAAGATTGAAATTTGTGTTGCGGTTAATGAATTTGAAATCAAAAAAAGGTTGGACTGATTCTAGTTTGACAGAATTGCTCAAGTTATTGAGTGATGCCCTTCCTGTAGGCAATAAACTACCAAGATCAATGTATGAGGAAAATAAAGTATTGTTTCTAATAGGTTTCTCATATATGAGGATGCATACGTGCCCTAACGACTGCATATTGTAGAGAAATAATTATGAAAGGCTAAAAAGCTATAATAAATATGGCACGTCAAGATACAAAGTGAAGAAAAATGATGATGATTGTGATGATATTACCAAAGACTCTCCTTTGAAGGTGTTGTGGTATCTTCCAATAATAATAAGGTTTAAATGTTTGTTTGCTAACGCCATAAATGCAAAGAACTTGAAAGGGCATTCTAATGGAAAAATAAATTATGGACAACTTTGTCACCCAACTGATTCTCTTCAATGGAAGACAACAAATCAGAAATTTCTTGAATTTGGTTCTATGCCCAAAAATCTTCGGTTTAGGCTATGTACGAACAGAATCAATCTGTATGATAATCTCAATAGCACATATAGTTCTTTGCTAGTTCTCCTTGTGATTTACAACTTGCCTCCCTCATTATGCATGAATTAAAAGTACATCATGTTGTCTTTAATGATCTCTAGGCCAAAATAGATAAGAAATGATGTAGATGTATACTTGGCACCTTTGATTGATGATTTGAAAAAATTGTGGGAGGACAGTGTTGATATCATTGATGCATACAAACAATAGACATTTAAACTCCTCGCCATGATCTTCACCATGATAAATGACTTCCCAGCATATGGGAATTTGTCAGGCTATAATGTTAATGGTCATAAAGCATGTTGTATATGTGAAGAAGGCACTAACCACATGCAACTCAAGTATGGAAGGAAGACAATATACCTTTCTCACAGAAAGTTTCTTAGCTGATATCGCCCTTACCATTGGTTGAAGAAGGCAATTAATTTAATGGCTAAAGGGAATATGAAGTGGCTTATGTTCCTTTAACTGGAGAATAAGTGTATCAATATTTGTAGGGTGTTAATGTTAACCTTGGGTAAAAGTAATAAGAAGAAGGCACTTGAAAGGAATATATGGAAAAAGAGAATAATCTTTTTTGATCTTCCATATTGGTAGAGTCTTGAAGTGAGACATAGTATAGATGTCATGCATATGGATAAGAACAGGTGTGAGACCCTTATTGGCATGCTCCTGCATATTAGTGGAAAGAGTAAGGATTGGGTTAATGCTAGATTAGACTTAGCTGAAATTGGTATAAGAGTACCTCTACATCCACAATAAAGAGAGGGTAGTAAGAGAGTTTCTTTGTACTCGGTGGCACACACATTTTCCAAATATGAAAAAGCATGTGTATGAGTGTTTGCATGATATTAAGGTGCCACAAGGAATTTTAGGAAGCTTGTATCAATGTAAGATTTAAAGATAACAGGCATGAAGTCCCACAATTGCCATATGTTGATGAAACAATTACTACTAGTAGCTATTCGAGGCATTATGAAAAATGATATGAGGAACACTATCACTAGATTTTTTATATTGTTCAATAATGTTTGTAGCAAAGTAATCGATCCTACTAAGTTGGATGAATTGAGAATGAAAGTTATGTTCTCCTCTCCCAATTAGAGATACACTTCCCTCCAATATTTTTTGACATCATGGTCCATTTGATTAATCACCTGATACATGAGATTAGACTTTGTACCCCTAAGTGTTTGAGGACGATGTACCTATTCGAGAGATACATGAAAATCCTTAAAGGTGGATGGTCCATTTATTTTGAAGCTAGGAAGAAGCATTAACTTGGAACTAAGAAGCAAGGTAATTATTTCCTTTGATCTTGGACTTTATTCTAGGAAGTTTGCTATTAATTTTAAGAGATTTTTATGGCACTTTCCCTTTGATTTTTCTACTGGTTATTCTTTTCATATGTTGTAGGAATATGAATTTTATGTTATGGATAGTTTAGAGAAGCTTAAACAAGCTAGAATCAAGTGGTATTGACTTCAAAATTCAAGTATACATGTAGTTAGGTTTTATGTTCTTGGCTTCCACTGTACAAATTACTGTTCATATGTTAGAAATTTTATTATTTTGATGCTTCCAATGGGTTTAAAATTGAACATTGTGTGGGAATAAGGTAGAAAAACAAGTAGTGGAAGTACTATAATCAAAATAAGAATTTTTGGAAAATAAGAGGAGGCATTTTGGTTCTATATAATAGCCAAGGAAGTAGTCTATTTTAGAAATTCTTATTTCATATTTGGATTCTAAATGAAAATTTATGTGAAAATGAACCGTGATAATTTAATTTAGAAAGATGGAAGTATAAGACATAAAATGGAAAAAGAATGGAATCTAGTAAGAACCTAGTCTTGGAATTGTTTTGAAGTTGAGTTGTAACTTGATGTTACTTTATAATGGCTAGGTTTTGAAATTTGTGTGGGAAGAAAATTATCTCAAGAAGAGATTGTCAAGGATAACCTAAGAGGTAGCAAGAATACCTAACTATAATATTGTGTTTGTTTGACTTTATGCTTGCTTGTAAGTTGTGATATTTGGTTGAGCTTACGATGATAATATGATGATGATAGTGAAGTATGAATGATTGCAACTCCTTTTAATATCATGACAATATGCATGTTAGATTTTGCTTATGTATGATTATGAAGTAGCTCCCATCTCATGAAAACATTCTAAGCATTTAATCAATCATGCATGATATTTTAGTTTGACTTGCTATTGAGATTTCCATGAAATCTCATTCTCTCCATATACATAACCATGTTATAGGTGCTGAAACTTGCAAAGGAAAGAGGATAAATATGGATGAATGAACTTGTATGATGAATTAAATTGACTACTTGATATTATGGGATGATATTATAAGAGGCATAGTACATTATATTGTATTATGAGGCTGAGAACTTATTAGGGTAATTTCTATGACTTACCCAACGAGTTTTAACATGAACTTTGTCATGAAAGTAACTAAGATACAGAGTTTTAAATGGATACTAAGAACGTCTCAATTGGTTAAGTTTTCAATTTAATGTTTTTCTAAGTTGAAGATGAAATCTGGAATGGGATAAAATGAGCATCCAGAGATAGTGAGGTTCAAGCGAGAATTTCAAACAGTAAATAAGAAAATTTTTCATGAAATTTTATGGTTTTAAAGAAAGCATCCTGATATTTAAATCAATAGTTAGCATGTTTCATTTGGATAAGGGATCAATGAGAAATGAATTTTTGAAAATAAGACAAGGAAACAGGAACTTCTATATTTACAAAATGAACAGTATTTTTCAACGAATAAACTAAATTCATTTGGATAATGAAACCTCAATTTTATATTTTTTTAAAGTTTTAATGAAATATCTTTTATTATAAATTGGAACCACTCCATTTTGATTTTTCTGTATTTAATTATGAATTTGCAAAGTAGGTTCTTTAATCTGGAATACCAAATGAATAGTACCTGAGATTCCTTTTCTTGAAAACTCATATTTCTAAGTTAAAGAGGTATTGAATTGATTCAAGTTACTTCCAATTGAGTATATCTGAGGCTGAAAAAAAGGATACGACAGAAAATCACTTTTTGCCCACATCAACATTGCATGGAGATTAAATATATGCCTCGCGTATGAGTCATACATCTCGACGCCATCTATCCATAGCTCCATCAACTCTTGTATCAACAACTATAACTACATGTCTATATCATTTCCCAGTGCTTTCTTTCTAGGATGATCATGGAAAGTAAGAACGAACTTTGCTTCATGCACATCTGATAAGACACAAATAGTGTATAGTTTCTATGACATTTTAAGAGTTTTGTGATAACTTTATCATTCATTTTATGCCTACAATTATGCTTTTGTGGTTATACATGATTGTGCTTAGCAATATGTTGAGTTAAGGATAAAATAGTAAATTAACTCCTCTAAACTGCATATATGTCATTCTTCAGTAACTGGTTAGACTTTTATAGTGAGCTTTGATGTTGAATTGCAGGTATTTTAGAAGAGGACCAACGACTAATGTGAGTAGAAAAGAAATCACAAGATAAAGAGAATAAAATTAAGGAAGGCAACCTCTATGCTATATAGTCATGACCAAAGTGTCCACAAGTTACAACCTCACTTCTTTTAGGAAGTTTTCTTACGTTCACAAGTCATGACCAAAAATATGATCTGGTCACGACCAAAGAAGAGAATCAGTGAAGCTGCATGTTTTTTATTAGGTCATTCTAGCTTTAAAAGGAGAGGGAAGCAACAGAGAAGCAAAGGGGTTGTTTTTACCTGATACGTCTAAGAAGCAGTACTCAAACATTCTCTCAATGCTCTCTTCACAACCTACACATATATCCTTTATCATTTATCTTTCCATCACTGTTTTCTGCTTTCTTAATGGCATTATATCTAAGCAGTTATTGCAGCACAGCATGAGTCATGAGAGGCTAAATCTTTAGTCTATTGGTGATAGATCGCATATCTTGAGCTCATGGATGTACTGTACATGGGAGTTTTTCTGTTTTAATCTTCTCCCATTTCATGTTTTGAAATTCCTAGATCCAGGGTTTTCATAGGATGAGTAGGGATTGATTATCACTCGATTATTTTGATATTATGTTTTATAATTGAATTTGGCTTATTTGAATGTTGATTTTAATATGAATATTTTATTTTTGATTATGGATAATTGGGATGTTATCAAAGATCTTTGCTAACTAATTCAATTACTTGAAATCTATGGTTATCGATAGATGATCATTTGAGGATATTTTCATCATCTAATTTAATTACATGCTAAGTAGTTTTTAACAGCGTATTAATAGTTTTTGAACTAGATTTGATCACAGGAGTTTAAGGAATGTTAATGTTCTAGACTCAATCGATCGATTGAGGTTTTATTTAAGACTTAATGATTTTATAATTCCCATATCAAATTAAGAGCAAGGATAGATAGGTTTCCATCATCAAGAGCCTTCGTCAAGATATTTCTTTCACGATCCACTCATTTTCCATCTTAATCAAAAATACAAAAATATTTACTTTACTACACCTTTATTTTATTGCATAAAAAATAAATCAAACCCAAAATCTATTTTACTTTCACTAAGGTTTTCAATAGTTTTGTCACTAATTAGCTAGGGTTCCAATAAACAGGGCTCTTTGAGAAGAACGATAGGGTTATGCCTTATATTACATTAATATGGTGCAATTATTTTATTTTGATGAGTCGGACGATGACAATCTAAGTTTCACATCACTTTTCTTGTCATATTCTAATTTTCTTATATCTTAGGGACTAAATTGTAGCATCTGGAACCACTTTTAAGATTATTGAACTCAAATTACACAATATGGAATTTTTACTCTATCAAGTACCGTTCACTGTGTAAATTCTAGACAGGCGACCTGGCTTTTGAAAAATCATAATTAATTTGAGAAAAATCAAAATGAAGTGGTTTAAGTTTCTACACGAAGCTAACTTAATCATCTTTCAAGGAAAACTAACTTGCTGACTAGTTCTTAACCAAATCAATGTCAGTCAATGCTAAAAATTTACTGTTTATCCAATGAAGTTCTATATATAAGATTTGGTCAAATTGAGGGACCAAATTCTATTTTAGTCCCTTACTAGCATTTTAGTCCTAAATTTGAAAAATTATATCTCTATGTGTAGACATTCAAATGAGGTTCTACGTATCAAATCAAAGCTCATTATGTTTATTATTCACTGGTAAAATATCATATATCTATTCTATTATTTATTATTTTTCATTATAGCTCAAATGTTACTGCCTCACCACGAGTTACTCTTCACAATGGCAAATTCTAGCAACCAACTTTACATATATATGCATAACATACATCAATTACATTCCAATCATGCTAAATAATTCTTAACTTCTTTTCATGTATATTCATTTCCTGTATCTTGAGAAGACCTGATGTGAATGGATTGATAAGAAGGGGTGAGATTTTTGGGGAAATCTCAATAACAAATGGTACCACAAACAATATATACAAGTATATGCTTAGTGTCAAATATATTTCCTTTAATATAATCATACTTGCATAATAACATATACATACTTCCATTATTCTTACTTATAACATATGGTTATAGTATAAAAAGAAATAGAGCATTCCAAATCATACATGCTTCACATAATCTAGATAAGTCAATAAAATATGAACAACAATCAAGCAATAAGCGTACAAGTTTAGGTATAAGTTCACTACATGTCAGGTAGCTTTTCCTTAGTCCTTAGTCTTTGCTCTAAGGTTCCTTCTTTACATAGGTTAGAGACTAAACATTGCATAATGATATTTTCATTATCTTCCTATACAGTATAGCTCTACTTAACTTAAGTTTATCAAGAGCTCATTTTCCATAATCTGACAAGCACCTAGCTTTCTTTCTACTCATAGCTATCAAGAGAGATTCCATATTAATCTATTAGTACAATCATATAATTTGTTGGAGTAGAGATTAGGATTGGTTACTTACCTCAATCCTAAGCTTATTGAGTCTCTAACCTCATTGGATTGCTCCTAGTTCGATTGGACCTCCTCCTTTTCTTCCTTTTTTCTCTATTCTCTTTCTTTCTCTCTTCTTCTTCTTGCTTGGACATGGTCATGGAATGGAGGGGGTGGGAATAATTATAGGTGGAGTGAAATGGAATGGATGGTCCAAATCAAATCACGATGAATGCTTTAGATCGCTTGCTTCCTCACCAAGCTTTTCCAACATCATCATGATGACATCATCCCCTTATGTCATCATACTAAGTGGCACCTTGTGTGGGTCCCACAGGACACCTCACTTGGTGAGTCATCGCTTTTGGAAACCTCCAGAGTAATCCAGTACATTATGTCTAGTCATGTATAATCTTGAACCATATAAAGGGATTTTCATGAATTATTAGATTGTCTTGTAGTTCAATAATTTCCATATGTTCCAAGGGTATTATTTACCTAGGGAACATTTATTAAATAGATACTTATAAATATCTTATAAAATTCCCCTTATCAGATCTCTTTCCGTAGTTATAACTGTAACCGGGTACTTATATTTTTCTTGCATCTTACTGAACTATTGTTTCAATGTACTTGGCCCTACTACCATGTGGAACGACGCTATTTGCGCCATTTTGTTTCCACTTATACCCAGCTCACCTACTGCTAAAATTTCATTATCTAGATATTAGGCATTTATGAACTCCGTCAAAATTCACTAAAATGTGAATAACTTTTCTTACAGAGCTTCTTTGAGAGTTTCGTCAGTTCCCTAACCTCAGGCTTCATAGGATGTACCTTTCTATAAATTTTTATCTATTTATGAGGTCCTCAAGGTCTGATAAAGAATTTGTATAACTTTCAGGATTTCAGATCCAATTGCTTATGGACCTAAACCTTGGTGATCTATACATGACCAAGGTGATGCTTGAGCTCCTGTGTCAATCACATCCATTCCTCTCATTAGACCATCTGTAGCACTTATGTCCGTAGTTCAGATTATAGCTACAACTCGCCTACATTTGATTTCGAGTATCTGGGAAAAAGTGTAATATCTCATGGAAGAACAGTAGGAATTTAGTATATAAATTTTTTTTCCTAGAAGCTTTAACAATTTATGGGCTAGTTGTAGCATTAGCGCTTTTATTTGCTACAACCAAAAAAATTATTCCAAGATTATACAAGAAGAGAAAATATAAATAAAAATGAAGTAGAATAGTCCATATTCCAAATGAACAAATTCAAACTTCATAAAAGTTGAATGAATCTTTTCATATTGATATAATTGCTATGCTTAGTGTGTGACTTGTTGCGTTCCTACATACAATTTGACCGACCCTACTCCTTCCATGACATTTGCCCATTTAGATGCTACTACTGTATTATCAAGAGGATTGGGTATGATTCATACCCCATGTTCTGAGAAATATTTACCATCCGAAAAGAGGAAAAAATGGAGTCTTTAGAGAATTCTAACAAAAACTAGCTCATTGAGGATAATGTATTTATAGACCCAATTACTTCACTTAATTTAATATTGAATTTCTTTTTATTCATTTTCCCATTTTTATATTGTCAATAAAAATGGATTTTTGTAATTTTAAAAAATAGTATTCTATGGAAGTAATAAGAAATCAAAAAATTATGTGGAAACATAAGAATGGGTTTATTGTCTTAATAATGATTGGACTTTATCATATTTTTTTAATAGATTGAATAAGTGTATCAAGGTAGTGGATTGTGAATCCACCATGTGCGGGTTGAATTGTCGTCGTTCGCCCATAACCAAGTTACTATTATTTCTTTTTTTTTGCTTTTATGTTAAGTTTATTTATTTTTCTATTTCTATATATATGGAAAGTTTCAAAATCATCATATAATAAGAAAAAAATTGCAATAGAAAAGAAAAAGGGAGGTTTGTGATGATTTTGAAATATTTTATACTAGATAATCTAGTATCCTTATGCATGAAGATAATTAATTTTATTAAGTTGAATTTTAGAATTTCTAGAATTTCAAAATCTGAAATTTCTATTAGAATTCTATTTCTTTTTTATTCTTTATTAATTAGATTATTTATTAGTATTAGAATTAGATTTGTATTAGAATTATTTATCGATCTAGAGTTTGCTTCTATCCACTGATTAAATAAATAACTATCAGAAACAAAATAATCCTTTAATGTTTTTAAGTCTCTTTGTGTTTTGCACATAAAAAAGAAGAAGAATATGAACCGAAAAAAAACAAAAGAATAGAATACAATTAAAAAAGTATGGAGAAATAGGGCCATAAAAAAGGAAAGAGATAACAAGTTGATCTTCCCCAAGAACTGACATCGACGGGAAGGTTTGGCACCTCAATGCCTGCTTTTTGCTACTTGGGGCTGTACTACGTTCTAAGGGTTGGGTTGTTCACCCATTAAAGTGGTACGTGAGTGACTAATTACAGGAAATCAAGTGACGTTGAAGATAAAGAAATGGATCCATTTATAATTATCTGTCAATTGGATTAATGGATTTTCATTTTAATTAATATTTCTTTTTGAATTTTAAATATTAAAATTTAATAATATTTCTCAAAAAATTAATAAGAAAATAATTAAAATAATTAATAATTAATAATTAATTTTAAATTTAAATAGATTAATCTTATTACTTATTAATTTTAAATTTAATAGTTAATAGAATAACTTAATAGAATAAATAATTTCATAGTAATAGAAATACATGCCATACCAATACAGAATTTGTAATTTGCAAAAGCTCCTTGTGCTTCAGGACCCTATAGTAACAACAAAGACAGCGAAAGCCTATGGGGTCACTTCTGTAACTGGATAACTAGCACTAAAAGCCTGTTTGAAAAGGATTGTGATGATGAATAGAAAGAAAAAATAATGATTAGACAAAGGTATAAAGATAAGGGACTAAAATGAAAAGTCTAAAAGTTCTACGGTGCAAAGTGTAAAGTAGACAAAAGGTTTGAGCCATTAAGTGTAATTAAGAAAAGTTGAGGGCCTAAAGTGTAATTTTTAAAAGTTCAAAGGCAAAATGGTAATTATAGAAAGTTTAGCCAAAAAGGCCAAAAAATGCCTGAAGTCATATTAGTTACAAATTTTTCCAGTAAATAAAGAAAATTATTCTAATCACTTTGACGCAATAAAGAATTTTGATTTGAGGTCCTGAAAAATTGATATGAATTTTTGAAGAAACAAAAATTAATACAGTATCCTCTAGATCTCATAATCAGATAAAATTTAGCAGTAAATTCTTATAATTAATATAAAAAATTATGAAACTGACAGAGTTTAAAAAGAAGTTTTGTAAAATTTATTATAGAATTTAAAGTAGATTAAAACAACTGATAAATATCTTTTGGGGAAGTTCTCCAGAGTTGAGCCCATTAAAGTAGTGAACCATGTAGAGGGCTCAAAATGGCACCTTATAGGCCCAATAATATTTTCATATAAGTGGGTGGACCAAGGCTAATAAATACCCAGAAAAATATAAAATTACGAAAATGCCACTAAGTATGCCACTATATTGTGTCATAAAGTCAGAGATAGATGAAGGGTATTTTGGTCATTTAACTAAGGTTAGATAGTCAAGGAGATTTTCTAGAATAGTTGACCAAGGTCAGGGAATACTCTGATGAGATGTGAAAAGATGATAATGCCCTTGAGATATGAAAGTAAATAAAGAAGAACTAAGGGGCATTTTGGTAATCTGTCAAGAGATCTATAATTAAATTTAGACCCAGTACATGAATGTCAATGGTAGGAAAATCTGGATACTAGATTTAAGGTCAAAAAGCATATTATGGAACTCAGAAAAATTAGATTCAGAAAATAGTCTGATTTTTGGGAATCAGATTAAGCCAGTACCAGATTAGACTAGAATTTTTCTACAAGCTTCTCTACCTTAGAATTTCACCACATGTCTCTATGATTTGTCCCTTGATGATGTTATGGATGATGTCAAATTGGCTTTAAGGATAAGCTTTATTCAAGAATAAACATGAGCCTTTAGATCAAATAGTGTACAAAGTGATCTTGGCTTTCCATTTTCCATTGAATTTTTCTATAAATACCCCCATATTTCTGATTCAAAATTGTGCCATGAAGATCACTGGGTAAACTATGGCAAAATAGAAACTCAAGCCATGATAAAGAAGAATCCAAGGTATAAATTTTAAGCTAGATAGAGATTAAAGGTAAGCAATCTATCCTGTCTTATTTTTCTCTAATTTGGGGGCTTGAGCTTAGAGTTTTCATGGAATAAAGTTGAGATTTATCTAAGGTGTATGTGTTGTCTAAAGCCTTAGATGAAAGGAGAAAGAAGAAATTAAAATTAGAGTTATTGATTGATGTTTAAGCAAGCTAGTTATATGATTAGTTGTTGAATCAAGTTGATATTCTTGACTTTGTCATGATTGAAATCTTTTGGTCTGCACTATTCATGATAGGAGATGAAATTTCAATGATCTAATGCTTCCATTGGATTTATATGATGATTTAGTGTAGAATTGGATAGGTTTTGAACCTTAAAAATATTGGAATTGGAAATTGTAATTCTTGAAATTCTTCTATGTTATTGTTCACTAGCATGAATAGTAATTGGAATTTCATGATTTTGATACTTCCAATGGTTTTAAAATAAAAAATTGTGTGGGATAAAGTAAAAAACTAAGTATTTCAAGCATTGGAATTAAAATAATTTTTTTTGGAAGAATTGTGTATGTGTTACAAATCTGTCTAGAACAGTGCATAGGAGCTATAATTTTATGATTCTAAACTCATAAATGGATTCAAAAGATGAAATTGTGTAGGGTAAAGTCAAGACATCAATTGATTCAAAGGCCAAGTCAATTAATAAATATCAAAGGAAGTTATGTTAGTTAAAGTAAGTTTAATGATTATGGAAGTTAGATTGTGATTGATGGATGATTATGTAATGTTAGAATTTGATTGTAGACTCCAAAGAGGCAGCCACACATCAAAGAGAAGTAAGAAGAAAGTAGCAAAGCAAAGTTAAAGTAAGAAGAAAGTCAAGTATATGAGGTAGTAAACTTATCCTAAACTTGTATGTATTTAATGTTATGCTTAGTTGTGCTATGGTTATGTTGAATTGTATTGCATATGTGTTTATGGTTGAAGCTCTATTTCAATTATTACTTTGGCCAATTTTACTTCAAACATTGAAGCATGCACATTACACAATGTTAATACTTTCACAAGCCAGTACAAAGTATTTACATTAATGCATGTATTGTTTAATACCGTTTGTTACTAAGATTTCCCTAGAAATCTCACCCCTCCATTAATCCCAATCTCAGAAGGTTTATGAATGATAAAGAGGATGATGAAGCATGAAGAGAAGCTAGGGATTGGATAGTATAAATGTTATGTAAAGAATTGTTACATATAATGTTGCTATATGACTAATATAAATAGTGATGGTCATGATATAATGAAAAATAGTAAATGATGAGATAAATATATAAAATTTTACAAATACTTAGTTAACATGTCAAGCTTCATTTTTATACTAAGAAAACTTTATTTCAATATATGTACAAATAGAATGAATTTTCCAAAGATAAGGACTAGAATTTGTTTTTAGAATTTTTGATTAAATGAACAATAATCTTTGACAATTAAACTATATTAATTGACTAAGTATTTGGTCAAGAACTTTTTTCCCCTTAAAGTTAAAGATGTTAGCTTCGAGTAAAAATTTGAACCATTTCATTTTAACTTTTTTAGAATTAATTATGATTTTTTGAAGTTGGTTACCTAATATGGAATACCATATGAACAGTACTCAAGAAGAGTAAAATTTCAGATTTAGCTAATGGACTTCTAAGGTCTTATAAGTGATTCTAAATTCTACCGAATGGTCTCTAAAATGCATAAAAGTAAGGATGTTTCATTATACATGGCACATTGATCCAAGTCTTATCCATTATTGTTGTACTAGTGATATGGAGAACATGTGGGAGTAAAAGCTCTATTTGAAGTTATTATGAAGTTAAATTAAAGTCTAACCCCTTATTAAGATGAGTTCTAATAGTAAAAACTTTACAACGGTTACACTAATCGCTACAAAAGTACACAACAGTCAAATTACAACTTTAAAATAGCTCATAATTGCTACAAACTTAGGCTAGAAGGAATTTTTGAACTTGAAATTAGCACATTTGTAGCAATTTATAACTGCTACAAAATGTCAACTCTTAGGTTGGAGGGAATTTTTTAATTTGAAATTAGCAGATCTGCAGTGGTTTATAACACTACAAAATTTTGACTCTTAGGCTAGAGGGAACTTTTGAATTTCAAATTAGCCCATTTGTAGCAGTTGATAACTACTAAAAAATATAGACTCTTAGGCTGGAGGGGATTTTGTCTTTCAAATTTGAAAATTTTGTAGTTATCCTAAATAGCTACAAAATTGCGTAGGCTGGAGGGAAATTTGATTTAAACAAGAATAAATTTGTAGTGGTTTCTAATGACTACAAAAGTGCATAACAACTAAATTGAAATATTGTAAATGAATTAAATTAAAATTTATGAAATTAAACTACAATTTGTGAAATACATTAAAATTTCTGAAATAAACTAACAATTTGTGAAATAATTAAAAAAATTAAATTTATAAAATTAAATTCATAATATATGAAATAAACTATAACTAATAACAAAGTTTTAAAAAAGAACAGAAATCAACTCTAGTATAATGTGCATTATCCTGGAATCCTCGTTCAAATCTAGCAGTATCTACTGCTATAGAGATGACAGGGGCGGTGGCGGTGGGATTGATATGACAATAGGCGATAAGAGAATCTCAGGCATCGTCAGAGGAATGGTAACACCAGGAATTTATGTGAATATTGACTTCAAGAATAGGTCCACCTAATTCTAAATGGACTACATCGTACTCGCCACCTAAGTTTGCACCTGCGATTGCACCTCATGTAATACCTCTTCCTGAAGCTCTTCTATATATACATTGCTTTGGTGCCTAACTCCTGTGATAGGATGGACTAGTATAGCTTGTGTCTTAGAGGAAGACCGGCTTAAAGCAACTAAAGACTATCTTAGTCTCGTTGGTGTGGGACCGAGACCAAGTCCAATGACTCTATTGGTGTATTGAGGTTGGCCACGAGCCTCTAGCAATGATTGCAGCAGGATCCAAGGCTGACCCCTATAACTCCCACATCTCTGTATCAAGCTAGGTCATCTATGCTTGTCAAAAATAGCAAACAAATTAAAAAATATTAATTACTTATAAAAATACTAAATTATAACAATTAAGTACATAAAACACAACTTCTACAACCCCTTCCGATACAGGAGTCCTATCTCGACCATGTACAGCTCAAGTCACATCTTGCCTATGGTAGGCATATATCTCTACTCTGCTAAGACCCTTCTCTCCTAAAATTCATTAAAAATAAATATGTAAACATTAAATTATAAATAAATAGTTAATAACATCTAATAATTTCTCTACCTATGATCTCACCATAAGCAACTGAGAAGGGTCTTAAGTTGGCCCTGTGAGCATGGTTTGCTGACTGATACTAGTCAAACCTCTTTGAGATGCTTCCTGATCAACTCGATGAAACTTAAATATTTTGTACTTAATTAAATAAATTTATACTCTCGCCTCCAGTGTAAACTGCGATCTCACAAACTCCTTCTAGTCTTAAGTAGGGACAGTATCAAACACATCATTCCCTATGTCCTCCTTACTCTGTGTCCCGTCACCACACGATGAAATAGGCCAACCTCTCATTCCTCCAGTCCTCCGCTAGCTTCTTGAGGGTATTCCTTCTATTATGTTTTTCTACCACAAACTTACTCTGCAATTAAGTAAACTAAATGTTTATTTTCAAGAAAATATTCATTCATTTAAATAACCAATGTAGGTTTAAAAATAATTTCCTTGATTAGCTCCTAAGCTCTGTCCTTAATTGGCACTTCCATTGCCTGTCAGTCCTTCTTGTTGATGGGGAAACTGGTCCACTCTTTGCTAATAATCGCAAGTATTTGTTATACAAGTGGCCCACTTGTTGTATCTACTAGTCCATATGGTTCACCAATATGATCACATGCCTCTCATTATCATGGAGACGTCTATAACTGTCATCCTGGTAAGTGTCCTAATCCCTTGATCATCTACAAAGTGTAATTTAAAACTAAATTATATTATTCAAACTCATATAAAATTCCAATTATAAATTGTAAAGTACACATTAAATAAATTCTTACCGAGGACTTTTACCAACTTCCCCATTTGCTCCTTCCATGACAAGGCTGTTCATTTGCTTAGCCGCTAAGCACCCCTGATGCTCTTCATGTTCATCTACGCCTTCTTCTCCTCACCTGCCTGCTCCCTCTCCTCCCCCACTTGCTCCCTGGCCTGCATCATATTATGGGAAGACTTTCCATACTTAGAGACAAAATCATTGTCTCCTTGAACTAGAAGTCTTGAATATAATCATCCACTCTAATGTCTAGCTCAAAACCCTATCACTAGCACTCTAGCTAGGGGTAAGTTTGTAAGGCTCCATTGACTCTTTATCACATTGATAACTCATCCTAATTAAAATGCAAATATAACAGCAAATTCTATTAATTATAAGTAAAAGATTACATGCCAAAATATTAAATAAAATTACAAATATACAAAGCAAAATTTTATTAAATCTAAATAAAAAAATTTACTAATCTAGACTACTAATCAATAACAAATAATCAATATATAAATAAAGTCCAATTTATTGAAAAACATTCATAATTCACAAATCAAAATGTTAAACTTCCCAAAATATTATTAATCACAATCCTAATTAACAAATAAAAATAACTAACTAACATATTGAAAATATTTATAGTCATAAAGGTATTCTTAATCCACTTTCCCATCTAAACTTTGTTAAATAAACAATTAAATAACGCTAAATTAAATAAATAACTCAAGTTTTTAAATAAATAAAATACGTAAATAAAAATTGTATTCGTGCCTCAAAAGTGTACTAAAATATCGGTTTGTATGCCAAGTATGTAAGATTTTTAATCACAATCCGGTGGAACTTCGCTACTCATAAAAGCCAAACCTTTGAAATGATGGCATAGGGGGATTTATAAGTTTATGAAAGCTCATTTTTTGTAGCAGTTACTGAATTTGTAGCTGTTTTAATTAACAAAGCACTGCAAAATGTCAGTAGTTCCTCACACTTATCCATGCATCGATTCACGAGAACTTTGTAGCGGTTTGAACTACTGCAAAATGCAAAGGTCCTTGACATATATTCATGCATCAATCGACGAGGAACTTTGCAATAGATGGAACTATTGCAAAATGCCAAAGGTCCCTGGCATATGTCCATGAATCAATCCATGGGGAACTTTGCAATGGTTGGAGTTGCTACAAAATGCCAAAGGTCCCTAATACATGTCCATGCATCAATCCAAGGGGAGCTTTGCAATGATTCAAATATATACAAACATGTGCCAAGCTACAAAAATTAGTGAAATGACAACGTTCACTGGGAATTTTGTGGTGGTCCAAACTAGTGGCATGCCAACGGTAGCTGGTCCACTAGGAAGTTTGTAATGAAATGATAACAATAACTGGGAATTTTGTAGTAGTAGAAACCGCTACAAATATATTCGTGCTAGACGATGCCAACTTGATGCCATATTTTTAGCAATTTTACCCAAAGCAAATGTTGCCATTGACACTGTTTATAGTAAAAAATTATAGCAGTTTAAAGGCAAACCGCTGCTAGGTGTCAAATTTGTAGCGGTTCATTGGAATAGCTACAAACTCAATCACCCAAACCCAATCCTAATTAAAGGATGGTATGCATGCATGCATCATGCATGTGACAGAAACAGAAACCACTATTGGAATTCTATAATTGGATTCATAATGTTTACAACTTTATATGATTAAGTTAAGAAATTAGTTAAAATTAATTAACATTTTTAAAAGTTTAATTATATTTAGATGAAGTTTTTTTACAAGAGAAGAAAAGATGAAGTTTTTTAACAGGTTCTTTACATTAGTTTAAGAAATATTAAAGCAAATAATATTTAGAGGAAAACATGAACAAAATGTATCTTAGATCAAAAATTACAGGCGAATATCATGTTATACTTATAACCATTGGTATAGTGATTAACACGAATTTCCGCAAACTTGGATTCTATGACTAATGGGTCCCTCGTGCTACCTAATCCAATCCTAACCCTTTAATATATTACATTTTCCACTCAAAAAGTAAACGATAGCCATCAGTTTGTTAGTTAATAATTAATCCATTCGTTGTCTCACGTTGTTTAGTTCTCCCTATGGTCATCCTTAAATAATCATTCTAGAAAATTACCATCCTTGAAAAAAAAAATCAAGGTTAGCCTCCATAAAATACCATTTATTATATTATAATATTAATATTCTTAGTTTTTGCGTGATGCAAACTATTCATCCAGTTGCAATAAAACATATAATCCCGTCAATGATAAAGTATTGAGGTAGAAATAATTAATATAATTATTTTATTTTATTGAAATATGTATAAGTTGAATATGTAAGGAAAATAAATATAGAAAATTATTTAATTGAAAATATTTTTTCCAATATTTAATTGAAATTATTCGAACTTAGTACTCATTTTGGTCGTTAAAATGATAAAAATAAAGCGGAATGAAATATTAATTATTGTAAATTTGTTTGATATATGTTAGGACGCAATTTATTTTTAATTTAATTATGTCAAAATAAAAAAAATAAAAATACCCTCTTCATACCCTCACTCTTTTTTTTTTTTTTATAATAAACCCTGTTTTTTTATAATAAACCCTCGCTCTTTTTCTCCAAGTTATTTATTTGTCATCTTTACAAAAAAAATATTTTAAAGGCTTGGATTTTTCATCGGTACTCATGTTTTATCCCAACCTTACCAATTGAGTTCATGTGGCTTATTACATTTTAAAAAAGAGTAAAATACACTAACATTCATATACATTATCTTAATTACAAAAGCATCATTCTATATTTAAAACGTACATAAATCTTTTCAAAATTTTAAATTAGACTAAAGTGCAGGTCTTAGAAACAGAAAGAAGATTTTTTATTTTTAACAAAAATGAAAGACTTCAATTTGAACTGTCATTATGCGTACTTTTATTTAAATATTTAATATTTAATTGCAAAGTATACAATCATTTTCTCATTTGGAAATCTATTTTTTCAAAATTACTCTAGTTTTTCTACGGGGAGCCACTATGGTCAATGATTAGTCATAATTCCATTTAATACAAAGTTTAGTTAGTATTCTATTTGTCCTGTAAAAATAATAAATTGACAAGGGTGAGTCGTATGTACACGCCTTTTTATGAACGTTGATTATAAATTTCAACTTGTTTCTCAATCTAATATGGCGTCATTGACAAACTGGATACAAGTCTTCATTTTCTCCCAAAATTCGCACCTAAAAGCGTGTTCCATGCAATGAAGATTCACCACCTAAAACTGGACCATTCCCTTCTCTCTCTTTCGTTTTCAGCGCCACACTTCATTGAAACTTCGCCATCTTCGTCTTGTTCTTCTTCTTTGTTGATTATCATTCTGTTTTCGCCATACCCCCAGAACACCAACCAGAGACATGATTCTTACACACACAACTATATTTTTTCTTCTTCTATTCCCAGTTTTCTTCATTCTATGTTTCCTTACTCTGTTCTCACATGCAGCGAGTTCCATCACCCAAGACAAATTTATCAGGGACGGACCAGACGGTGACACTCTACTCTCAGAAGATTTGACTTTCGAACTTGGATTCTTTAGTTTAAATAATAACAGCTCCTTGAGATACGTTGGAATTTGGTACTACAGGGTTCCCGGATCAGCATTCGTATGGGTTGCAAACCGAGACAAACCCATTGAAGGCAGACTAGGGGTTATAACTATTGGGAACGATGGAAATTTAGTCATCTTCGATGGAGATAAGAATCAAGTATGGTCGAGCAACGTATCGAACCTCAAGAATAACACAGAAGCTATTCTTGGAGATGATGGGAACCTTGTTCTTTCCACCAAGGATGATGAAAAAAAGATATGGAAAAGCTTTGATCATCCAACCGACACGTTTCTTCCAGGTATGACCATATCAGTGAATCCTTCAAAGGGTGAGATTCGACCTTTTGTGTCATGGAAATCTAGCACAGATCCTGCTCGAGGAAATTTCTCAATGGGAATTGACCCACGAGCATCAACCCAGATAGTGATTTGGGAAGGAGTAAAAAGGAGGTGGAGAAGTGGTTACTGGGATGGAAGAATATTCGCAGGAGTTTCAAACATGACAGGAAGTTATCTCTATGGATTCAGACTCAACACAGATGGAAATGGAGAAAGGCATTTAGCTTATGCCCCACTGCACATCACTGAGAAGGTAAGGTTTCAGATAGGTTGGGATGGGATTGAGAGGCAATTCAAATGGAACGAGGGTGAGAAACAGTGGAGCCGAACACAGGAAGAGCCATATAACGAATGTGAGATTTATAACAAGTGTGGGAGTTTTGCAGAATGCAGTTTGGTTTCTCCAATGAAATGTGTTTGCATAAGAGGGTTCGACCCGAAGGAAGTGGATGAGTGGACTCAAGGGAATTGGTCTGGTGGGTGTAAGAGGATGACACCATTGAAGGCTGAGAGGAATAATAACAGTAATAATGCTAGTTCTGTTTCTGCAACAGAAGTGAATGTTGAAGAAGATGGTTTTTTGCAGTTGCAATGCAGGAAGTTGCCTGATTTTGCGACCTTGGTCGGTTCTCAGGACAAGAAAGATTGTGAGAATTATTGCTTGCTGGATACGAATTGTACTGCATATACTTCTGTTAATGGAATTGGATGCCTGATTTGGCATGGTGAGTTACTTGATATCAAGGACTTTGAAGATGGAGGAGGAAATACAATCTATATTCGCCTTGCTCATTCTGATTTAGGTAAGGTAAAATACCCTTATAGGTATTTCTCTTTATGCTCAGTCAAGTTTTATTTTAGAAAGTTAGTATATTTTCAATCTAGAAGAAAAGCTTAGGTATTTCTGTTGCAGATTGTGTAAGTTCAAATTTGTCTTGGTGGGGTAAAATTATTTTGGAAAGGACTTATTGTGATGAATAAGTTCAATTTGAAGAAATTTCACCATGTCAACAGTCAATGAATCCATTGATTTCTCTTTTGCAGTTAATTTTATTGTCAACAAAATTTGATAAAAACGAGTGTATCACTTTTTAATGCTAAGAATCCCAAAACAATATCTTGCTAGTTTCTTTGATAGTCAGGTTGTGATTGTTATATATGAATTCTGTTTCTGCAAATACAGATGATGGAAAGAAGAAGATCAATATTGTGATAATAATTGCTATTGTGTTGGGGTTAATCTGCATCGGAATCTTTCTTTGGCTGGTGTGGAGGTTCAAGGGAAGAAAAGGTAAAACATTCATTTCCCAAACTATTTTCCCACCTTTGATGGAATAATATATATATGCTTCTTACTATTCAGCTCATGTATGTTTCTCTGTCTTTCTTTCTGTTTCCGCCAGTAGTAGCTGCAGCTTCATGCTGCGAAATGAGCGATATTCCGGTTTTTGATATTACAAGAAGCAAGAGTAGACAAGTTTCAGCAGAATTTTCAGGATCAGCTGAGCTAAGTTTGGATGGTCATGAACTAAGTGGACCAGAACTTCCCTTGTTCAATTTTGATTGTATTGGAATAGCCACAGACAATTTCTCAGAGGAAAATAAGCTTGGGCAAGGAGGATTTGGTCCTGTCTACAAGGTAAAACTGCTTCTTCTGTGTGCGCTTGCCGTTTTTAGGAATGTAAATTTGAATAAAATCTGGTAAATTTTTTTTATTTTTTTCATTCATTTTAATAGGGAATCCTTCGTGGCGGCGAGCAAATTGCTGTCAAGAGGCTTTCAAGAAGATCTGGGCAAGGTCTAGAGGAGTTTAAGAATGAGATGATGTTGTTTGCCAAACTACAACATAGAAACCTTGTTAGATTATTAGGATGTTCAATTCAAGGAGAAGAGAAGTTGTTGGTATATGAATATATGCCAAACAAAAGCTTGGATCACTTTTTATTTGGTTTGTTTCTCTCTATTCTGCCCAAACTTTTTTATTCTTTCTGTATTTTTAGAATTATTAGGTATTAAAAAAAACTAACTGCATAGTTTAATGATGGATTGTTCTGATAAGTTTTTAATGCTTTTTGGTGTAGATCCTATCAAACAGCAACAACTAAACTGGAATAAGCGCTTTGAAATCATTGAAGGGATTGCTAGAGGGTTGCTTTATCTGCATCGAGATTCAAGACTTCGAATAATTCATCGAGATTTAAAAGCAAGTAATATTCTTTTAGATGAAAGAATGAACCCAAAAATTTCAGACTTTGGACTAGCTAGAATATTTGGAGGAGGCCAAAGTGAGGCAAATACTACTAGAGTAGTTGGCACATAGTAAGCGTATTTTCATTTTCCCTTCAAACTAAGCCCTTTACATATAAATCCTTACTTTGAACTATAGACTAACCTCAATATTAAACCATGCACTTGTAGTGGCTATATGTCTCCTGAGTATGCTATGGAGGGACTATTCTCAGTTAAATCTGATGTCTATAGTTTTGGTGTATTATTCCTTGAGATTGTAAGCGGTCGCAAAAACACTAGCTTTCGTCATTCTGATGACTCAAGTCTCATAGGATACGTAAGTAACTGCTATTCAAAACTACTTAACAAACTTTTCACCAACATGTGATATATGATTGAGAAGTTGCTAAAATGTTTCTCTAAGTTATTGCATTGCTGAAAGTTATATGTTATATGGTGGAATATGTGCAGGCCTGGCATCTTTGGAATGAACACAGAGCAATGGAGCTTGTCGATCCTTCGATTCGCGATTCGATTCAAAGGAACCAGGTTTTGAGATGCATACACATAGGGATGTTGTGTGTGCAGGATTCAGCAGCTCATAGACCAACAATGTCTTCTGTGGTATTAATGCTAGAAAGCGAAACAACCAATCTTCCTTTGCCAAGACAACCTTTGCTTACTTCCATGAGAAGAAGATCAGAAGAGAGAGATTTTTACAGGGAAGGTCTTGATGTTTCCTTGAATGAACTTACAGTTACAATGGTGGTAGGAAGATAGAACTCATATCTGCATTTTTTCACTTTCCTTTCGTGCCAGCTTTGTTTGCTTTCCACTTCCTCTCTACAAACAAAAGCAGGGTACATAGATATATAGATATATAGTTCTTTTCCTTTCATATTACCCTTGTAATTGCGTCCATTGTATATATTTATCCATTTTTGAGACTACATATAAGAATGTTGAGAGAAGTAGTCCTACTTCATTTTTTGTGGGCCAAGCTATTGATCATATATGAGATAACTTAGACTTCATAAGTTTTAAAACCGAATGCAAAAATACTTACAAATTATTATTTTAGTATATAATATAAAAACTAGTTTGAGGGTTAGATTTGATTATAAATATAAATTCTCAATCTCCTTTAGCTTTTAAATTTGTAAATTTTTTCAAATTATCTCTATTAATTACATATATTAAAGAGGGTTTTCATCAATGAAGGTATTAAATAGGTATTTTTAGGAAAAGTAACAAATATTTATTATAAAGAATTAATTTAATTAATTTTTTTAATATTTATAAGTTAGATATCTAATTTTTATATTTAAAATTAGAGGAAGTATTTATTAATGAGGTTCTCATGGTGGCAATAGAACTCACATCCATGCTCTTATAAAGTGACTCAAATGTTGATCTTAGTTATAAATTCTCACCACTTGTTTAAATTTTAACTTATAGGCATCACTGCATTCGATTTATCCAAGATGTTTGTGAAAATGTCAATTAAGGACCTTATTATGCCACTTATTCGAATTATAGATACTCTCACAGTCCTTAATATAATATTTAATTGATTTTTTAGATAGATTAAGGAGACTAAATAAACAAGTTAATTATAACTAATATAAGAGCTAGTTAATTAATTTAGATAGATTAAATAATATATAATATGAATTTATTTTAAAAAGTTATATTTAATTATAATTAACTTATTTATTCAGTTTTTTTAAAATCTTATAATTAGATACTCTTCCTGTCCTTAAGTATCTAAGTAGAGGATTTTATTGAAGGACCATTGATAGACAACTCCATTCTTAAGGGGATTATTTTGGTTTTGCTAAATGGTTTATCTGAAATTTATAGCCGATTATATGATATTCCAAATTTTCAATACTTGATTTACTTGTAAAACTGGACTAGAATTATAAAAATATTTGATTTTTATGGCCGAAATAAGCATGATTAATATAAATAATCATATTTTTGGCAAAAAATAAAATAAAAGTGTTGCATTAACAAAATGATTAGAAATTAGAATTGAGACATATTAAAGAACTTTAAATAAAGAGGGCATGAATTTGTGTGGATTTCGACTAAACTAACTTCCCCTCTAATTATTAATTTTATCAATTATAGATATACTAGTTTACCATTCATTTATTATATATATATATATATATATAAATATTATTTTTTAAAGTGTACATATATTATTAAATCAGGGTAAAATTGAAATTTTTTAAATTTTAAAGATAAATTAATTTATTTAAAGTTTTATTTGTTCGAGTGAAATATATTAAAAATAACTATAAATATAATCAAATGAGTGGTTGAGAAGATTATTTTGTCCAAAATGTAAGGACTTAATTTCTATTGTCTCTTATATAATTTATGTATCTATCAGTATTTAGAACTACTAACAAATGACTAGTTTAGTTCGTGAGAATATAGATCCCCAATTGAGGAACCTCACTAACTACAAGTAATTATGGAGATTACATGCCCAAAATTTGAATTCGAAACCACTAGTTAAGTTGGAACAATCTAAAACATATAGATTCAAACACTTGGTAGAAATGTCTTATATTTATTATTATTCTTCCAAACTATATATATATATTGAACCATTTTTATTAAATTTTAGTTTCAAGGAATCATATTTGGGTAAATTAGTACTTTGAACATTATTAGCTTAAGGTAAATCTTGTCCATTCAATCCATTCTTACCCTTGAAATAAATTTTAAACTCTAACTTTTGATCTTGTATGTAATTTCTATTTACTATATTGCCATCCATCCATTTTAGTTATGGTTATGTTTTGGTAACTATAGTTTTTTTCTCTTCTTATTGTAGTTACTTTAACTAACTATAGTTATTTTTTGAAGGATCTGTAATAGGGTTTACAGCCGGTCTCTTCAGGTGCTGGTTTAGCGCTTTCCAGTGCCTTGTGACGCTTCTATCCTTAGTTTCTCCATATCCTCTGTCAGCTTTCACTACCATCTCAACTCTCCTTCTTCATTTTCTTCAGCTCTTTCTTCCCTTGTCCTCCTTTTATCATCTTCTTTGGTTTGGCTCCTTCCTTTGTTTTTCATTTTCCATTTTCCATTTTCCTAACCGCCTATTTTCTATTTCCTTGGCCTTCTATCCTTGTTTCCTCATCATCATAGCTTTCCTCCTTCCCAATTCAGTCTTCCCTGCTTGTAGCTTTGCCTAGGTTTTTGTCTTCATCCTTCTTTTTGCTTCACCACTTTTTCTCCTTCTCCTACCCAACCACCTTTTGTTATCTTTTTGTTCGTTCCTTATTTTCCTTCCTCGTGTCAGTTTCATATTTCTCCTTTTCTTTGTCTATCATCTACTCTTGCACCATGCTTAGGGTGTCTGGTTTCTAGGGGGATGGTTGGGACTGGGAAGCCCAACCTGGGTTTCCTAGCTCATCTCAATCCTGTTCTCTTATTTGATTGTTTCTTCTTGTCTTGGTTTTTGTTCTATGCTTTTTGTTTGTTGTTCTAGGCCTTTTCTTTGTATGTGTTGTCTTCTTGTTTTCTGTCTAGTTCTTTGTGTCTTTTTGTCTTTTGTGTGTTCTATGTTCTTTCGTAGGGTGCAGGACTTGCTAGACTTTGTGATTGTAGCTTGGCTTATGAAGGGGCTCACTTGTCAGAGTGACTCTTCTTCTCAGTTATTTTGCACTTTTTCAATCTTTTTACTTTCGCAGAAGCCAGTTCGTGTTTCCAGCTCCATTGCAGAATTGGGTGATCTTGGGCCACGTTTGCTCCATTGTACTTGTTGTCTGGCTGGTGATGAAGATAGATTTTCGTCAATACCTTTTTTAAAGCTATCCTTTGCACACACTACAAAAAAACAGCGAATTACTGACCGAATTAGCAACGAAATTTTTTCCATCACTAATTCCATCGGTAATCTGTCGGAATTTCCGTAGCAAAAATTAACGACAGATTTTTTCTGACAGAAACTTTCCGTCGGCAACTTAGCTATGGAATTTACGACAGATTTCCTTTCCATCACTAATATGTCACTAAAAATTTAGCCATGCAATTAGTCACGGAATTCTTCTGTCACTAATTTCCATGGCTAATTTTGAAGGCAAAATTTTTAGCCGTGGAATTTTTCCATGGCTAATTTTCATAGTTAACAATTGGTAAGTTCTTATTTTATTATATTATTTTTTATTTATTTTATAAAATTAATTATATTTAATAGGTATTATTATAGTAATTTTGCTTATTTTAAACTTTAATTGATGATATGAATTGAATGATTAAAAATATTTTTTTTTATATTTTATTGATTTTTTTATTTTTCTTTATTAAATTGATTTGCATAAAGATATTTTACTTTTATTTATTTTAAAAAATTAAAAAAATAAATAAACAATAACTATAACCCACATCTAATACTACAAAATTATATTATATGAGGAAGATTAATTGAGAAATTGTAAAATTAAAAGAAAAAATTATAATATCTAATTAGAAAAATTAAAATACCTCTAATAATATTATGTTATATTTTAGTATATTAATTTATTTCTTTCATATAATATTATATTATATTAGTATTATGTCATATTATATTAATTCTATATTATTTGAATTAATTCAAAAATATTTTCTTAATATTCAACATTTGAATTTAGTTAAACGATAACATATAAGATTGTTATTTTTCTCTATTTTCTTATTCATTATTTTATCACTTTTATTCTATTACTTTTTTAGAATTATTTTTAGGATATTTGAGTTAAAATAATTGTTTATAAGACCCAAACTTTATATAGTTTCTTTAGTATTTTCAAGGGTTTTATGACATTTTTACCCTCATTTTATATATGCAATTGTACCTTTATAATGATGTCTGATTTATGCATTGTATTGTGCTTATTTAGGGGTAAAATAATCAATTATCTCATCCAAACTATAAATATCTTGATATTTAAATTGTTTAATTTTTATAAAGAGCTTTGCTTTTGGTTACAAGCATTTGGAGGAGATTTAAAGACTCTCATGAGATCAGGAGGACCAAAATGAGAAGAGCTAAAATGAAGGACTAGAAGTGACACTATATTCCTTAGTCATGACCTAAAGACCACAGGTCGTGACCTAAGAGCTATTGGGACACTTTCTGTGTTCATTGGTCATGACCATAATCTTCTCTCTAGTCATAACTAAAAGAAACTTTAAATGAAGTTGCTCATTTTGAATTATGTCACTATACAAATAGGGTAAAATGAAGCAATAGACATTAAAATCAGAAGCTTTCACTTCCAAATTTAGAAAAGATGAGGCTCAACATTTTCTCTCAACCTCTCCACTTAACCCTTGACAAAATCTTCAACTTTTGCACCTTTCTCCATCATTTTCCCAATTCTGCACGGATTAAATTACTTCCACCACCTTCTCTATATTTCCATCATATTTTTTTAGCATTTCTCATGGTAGCAACACCTTGCAAAGATTGTGACAAGATTGGAGTTATGAGAGCCTAATTTCTTAGAGTCTTGGTGATAGAAGATGAAGCTTGAGCTCAATGGACATATTAGGGGTGTTAGCTTAGTCTAATATGTGCTTATTCATGTTCTAGAGTTTTTACATTTAGGAATTTCCATTATCTATTTGAGACCTGAGTACCGATTGGTTATTATTGAATTTAGACTCTTGTATTTGATTTGGATGATATAATTCTTATTTTTGGTTAGTTAGTTAATTATGAGTGATTGTTGGTAGTTAAATTGATTACTTGGAATCTCTGGTTGTTGATTGATAGCCATTTGAGGCAACTACATTATTTGTCTCAAAATACGCACTAAGTAGTTTTTAACAGTGCATTAAGAAGCTTTAAACTTAACTTTGATCAAAGTGGTTTTTGACTATGTTGATTGAGATTTTTATTTAGACTTGGTGATTTCATAACTCTCATATCTATTTAAGAGCAACGATAGTCGATTTTTCATCACCAAGGGCCTATTTTATCATATTTTCCTATAATCTAAAGTGTTCCTTTATTTTTGCAAAACACCCACAATATCTATTTTAACTGCATCTTCACTTTTCTTGCCCCACAGTTCATCAAACAAAAACATTATATTTTAGTCAAGTCTTCAATTTTTTTGTTGACCAATTTGTTAGGTTTATAGTTAAAAACACCTTAAGAATAACAAAAAGGATGTGCCCTACACTACATTATTTTGTATAATCAATATTTTGATGACATATCTCATAGAAACTAGAAAAACTAAACAAGTTACTAAGCCAAATGTACTCAACAACTTATAAGCAATATCCAAAACTTTTGTGCAAGTGAAGAATGACTAAGAATCAAATTTGAAAGCTGTCAAGATCTCTCTTTACACTCAATCAATCAAGTAGAGAATGGTGGAATAGCAAGACCAAACTATAAGTAGCCAAAACGTGAAATGCTATGCATAAATGCAAATACCAAAATGAAATAAAATAAGATATTTGTGTTATAAAAATGAGAGAAAGATGAAGAAGCTTGAGAGGGAAAAATAAGATAAGAGATTGAGAATGGAGACAAGAGAGTATTCTTTATTCACTTGTCCAAATGCCTTGTGTATGGTGTCTATTTATAGGCACTAACAATTAAAGACTAAACCTAAGGTTACAAAGAAATAAAAATAAATGTAATGACATTAACAATAAGAAACTCTTCTCAAGTCATTCGTTGGGGAGGTTATGGGTTTGTGACATTAAGAAGTAATCCTAAGAGTAATCCCAAGAGCTAATGGTTATGGACATCTACACATGCATGTAATATTTATAACACTCCCCCTTTGATGTCCATGACAAGTATTGTGCCTCATTAAAACCTTACTAAGAAAAACCCAATGGAACAAAAAACTAGAAGGAAAAAGAGTACACAATACATATTAAAGCTGTCAAGTTAAAAACCTTACTAGAAAAACCCAGTGGGATAAAATTTTAGTTAAGGAAAAAAGAGTATAGCATAATCTTTCCTCCCCGATATGATAATATCACATTTACTTCTCCTTATTATCACATCATTTTTATCCCCTAATAATAACATCGGCTTTTCGACATTACTTTCACAATGGAGTATACTATTTTCTCAGGTGGATTATTTCTAATATTTTTTTAGCATATCTTTCGTTTTAGCTAAACCATGCATGATACATTGTCATCATATAATATTTGTACGTATATTTCTCCAACACGTCTTCTGGATATGTTGAATTATTAACATACTCTAAACTAGCCTTATGCACTCAAATCTCAATTTTATTATCCATTGTGTAATGTAAGAACTTAATTTTGCCAATAAAATTGCAACAGGTATTACCAACACAATATGTAAATATAATAGAACAAATATATAGGACTTTTGGTCCATTAAATTTAATATATTTTTATAGACAAAATAAAGATTATGAAATCATTGGGCTTCAGGTATTTTAAATCCTCAAAAGATTATGATGTAAATTTCACTATTTAGTGAGCCATATGCATAGACTATAACAATACTTATTAGACACATTTTGTTTTCTTATACTGCCAGACTAATATATGCAAAATTATTATATCCACCACATAATAATATTTCTCACCATAACCTTTATAAAAATATTTATTTCACATAAATATTTATATATCAAATAATAACTTCATGTTTCAAATATTTGGACTGCAGGTCCATAATTTTCACATATCGAAAGAATATAATCTATTCTTATTGCTTCTTTATCCTTTTCCGTTTCCTTTTGGCCAATCACTTTTCTATCTACTTCATATGATAGGTCTACACACAAGATCCTCATTTAATGATATTATTATCAAAACTGACGTCGATAACTTTATCTTTTTAGTTTCTTTTTTCTTTTTGTGACATAACTTATTAAGCTCTATTTATTACATTTTAGGTATCTGAACCTCTTTTGAGATTTTTACAAATAGTTATGTCATGGTTCCCTTCTGGAGTACCTGCCTCCTTAATATGATCATCTTGATTACATGTTCCAATATTTCTAATATTATATTTAGAACCAATTAGCATTTTATGTTTCAAACATATCTCACTTTTATTTATGCTAATTATAGTATTTTAAGCTGGAATATGAGATTTGATGATCCTCATTTAGGTCAGTAATCACATCTATAAAATATTTTATAATATCTTATGAATGCAATATTTGATGAACTTCTAGTTCATACTACTATATTTGAGGACCTACATGTGATAATATTGATACATTTCTTGTGTTTTCCTTTCCAGCTACTTAATTTCTCTCCCTCATGTTGAACAAACTTTGTCAAATGAAGATAAACTAATCATGTGGTATAAGTCTTCTAAATCCATTTTTTTTCTTTAGAAACATCATTTTGTTTTAATTAAAGACAAACAAGAAGAAGAAGGTTATTACCCAATATTTATCTCAATTTTCTTCTTATAGCCATCTATATACATAGTGGTAGATCAATAGAAATAAGCATTGTACATTCAAAAATATCTAGCTCCTAACTAACAACTAATTTTATTAGCTTGATACATATAAGTGCCACAATATATCAAATCAAACATGTCAATATTGAAATAGAAATATTATTTTCAAGCATTGATCCAGTTACTTATGGAAGAATTAATAAATGATTATCATATTCTGAAAATTGTGCACCCAACATAATGGTTATATTTATTCAAATAATCTTGCAAACTCATAATAATCTCACATGTAACCATCATATAGATGCATCTATCAAATTTAGTAAATATTTATATGGCTTACATGCTTCTAAATGGGCCTATATAATATGACTTTGATATATTTCAAGAAATATATAAATTCATTCCAAATAATAACTAGTAATATTCTCATGATTAATTTTGTTAGAGAACAAGCAACACCTATGATTTCTTGAATTTTATAATATGTTGGCTATTTATGAAGAATTTTCTTGTTCTTCAATAGATGTCAATACATAATCTTCAATAATTTATTATATCATATATATAGTCTATTATGATTAAACAAATAATGCCAACAATAAATCTGTGTGGATCAGTAAACTTCTAGTTTACTATAGATAACAATGAACTTTTTAGTTTTTATAACATATGACTGATTTACAATCTCAATATGACATCTATCTTTAGGAGATCAAATCGACTTTTATGAAGAATTGAGCAAAATTTCATCCAATGTTGGAACACACTTGTATACCAACAATTCTAAGTGTGAGTAATATAAACATGTTTTCATTTTTCATGTATTTCACCTGGAAGTTTAGGTGCTTCCCATCATACATATAATCAAGGATTTTAATCTAATAAGACTATCAACTTCAGACTATTTGGTGAATTGAAGTTGTGATATATGGGTCATAATTTTTATTCTCAATTATTTTTCTGCCCAAAAGAAAATATATCTTAGTTATTCATGAACTATATCAGTTTTGTTACAAAAAGCTTTTCAGGAACTGCCATATATTATTACTATATAATTTTAGTACTCATTAATAATATACTTAAATTTATTTCTTTCGATACATATTTAAAATGTGTACTTAAAATTATCTACCACATAAATATCTCTCATAATATTTCATGATAACCCAATAAATTTTATATTTGTATCTCACATAAAAAAATAAATAAAATTAATAAATAATCATTATTTAAAATGAAGCCCTCAATAAAATTTTCATTAGTGATCTCCTTCCAACAAATGAAATGGAATAATAAATAGCTAACTTTTCCAATGAATGCACAACTATACAGAGATATATAGATTCATCATTCATTTGTTATAATTATATATTATGCACCAAACATTATTAAGCTAAAACTCCTTAATAGAATACAAACTTATGATATTAATAATTTTCTTTCAAATTATCATAACTATTGAAGTATTCATAAATTTGGCTTGCAATATATATAGAGTTTACATACTCTACAAAAATGATTTTGACCAACCCATCAAAGATCAACATCAATTATTTATAATAATTTTTCTCATAAAATTAAATAAATTATCAATCTCCCAGTTGTAATGTAATACACATGTATAATTTTTTAAAGTATTCAATTCCACCAGTCATAATACGATGAATTGGTAAAATATCACACAAAAAGTTTACATACTATTTACGATAAAATTTATTCAATCATATTACAATCATCAAAATAAATGAAGTTATAAGTTTAAACTTTACATCATTTTATTTTCTTCCTCTAAATTTATGATATATCTTATTACATATTTAAAAAAAATCTTAATAATATAGTTCACTCAAAATTTAACAACACAAATCTATCACTAAGTTTTACAAACACTGCCACAATCATATCACATACAATAAATTCAAATGCAATGTGTAGTATTATGATAAACATATTGAATTCATATAAATGATATATATTTACTTTTTATATATCTAAATTTACAAGTAAATTGGCATAATATTGTTAGATTCTATATGTTTTGATGACATCAAAAGAGTATAAAGATTTAAGGTGTTTAATAATGTGAAAGGTGGGTTTGAAGTAATGAAACTTCATTTTTAATCAAATGAAGTTGCAAAGAAAAGGAGTTAATTAATTAGTTATTCGATTAATGATACATAATTGATTAATATGAATTAATCAATTGTTTTTTAGGTTAATGTAAAAACAACATTCTATGTAATAAATGAATATCAATTAATCGATTAATGAATAACCATTAATCAATTAAGTGTTCAATTAACGTTAAAAGTTTTCCTTCTGGAAGTAAAATGATAAGCCAATTAATCAATAAATTGCAATTAATCTATTAGTTAACCAATTAATCTAGTGAAAACAATTTTTTTCTTGAACAAAGATATTGCTATTACTAGATTAGTTAATCGATTAATTTATATTAATATGTTAACTCTTCATTTAATCAGTAAAGTATCAATTTTATGAAAATCAAATATAAATAGATTAATCGATTAATTTAAATTAACAGATTAACTGTTTGATTAATCTATATTGAAATATTTTCTGATTTAATTTTTTTTAGACACATTAATTGACTAGGCAATTGATTAAATTCAGAAACTTTATAAAATTTCAAATATCTCTCTATTTAACCTAAAAATTGATTTCATATCTTTATAAATTCTATATGATTGATTTAAGTGATAATATGCTTATGTTTCTCATTAATCTTGAAGATAAACGTTTTGAGAAACTTGTATTTATAAAAATATATCATATATACTTGAATAATAAAATCGGTATGATGCTCTGTTTTCTGTTTCACACATTAGTTCAAATTAATCAATTCGATAATTGATTAATATAGTATAATCTTTAAAAACAAGCATAATCTTCATTTGATATTGAATTGTTTATAACTGAATTGATTTTATACACTTGATCATGTATTGAAATATGAAACATGAATTCATCTGATTGAAAATGCATCATTCTACAATCATTCTTGTTGTGATTGATTTTATATGAATCTAATTTCATTTCATCAAATCTTCAGTTTAAATATTTATCTACTAACGATTGAATCAAATGGAGTTTTTATAGGATTAAGAACAGAAGTTCAGATTCAGTTGAGTTCAAAACTAGAAATAAGAACTGACATCAAAGCCAACAGACTTTCAATGACAAAAAAGGCACTTTGTGTCAGAAGTTTCAACAGCCATAATGGCTAGTTCAATTACCATATTTCTAACGGAAGGAAAGCTCAACCGAAGAAAACCTAAATAGAAATAATGCTCAACGATATGAAGGTCAACTATAAATAGAAGTGTATTCAAAGTTTAGTGGTTGGCAACAATGGACAACAAAAAGATGATGAGATATAAACGAGAATAATACAAGCTATGAGAAAGCCAAAACCCCATTAGTCCTTCAACTCTCTATTCAACATGTATTATTTCATTGAGAGAGAAAAATACCATGAGCTACAATGTTTATCATTCACTATATTTGAGAGAGTTTGAAAACCCTCCATTCTTTTCTTATATAAGAGCAAACCTTAGAATAAGGGGATTCAAAATTGGGTTGTGCTTATATCTATTTAAGAGGGAGTGTTGCCACTAGACGTGTGGTGTAACCTTAGGATTGGGGTGGTTCTCAATTAGCTGTAAAAATTGCAGTTGTAAAGGTTGCCAAGAGACCATTGTAATCTTGGCCATAGTGGATTGAAAATCTCAGTGGGAAGCTGAGGACTAGACATAAGTCAAAGAAGGACCGAACTAGGATAAATTATTATGTGCAATTTTTCTCTTCCTTAACTATTTAATTTCCACTAACTTATTTTCAATCAAAGTTATCCAAATCATTTTGTTTCACATATCATATTTTCAAAGAGATTTAAAAAGTTTTAGAAAGTTGTTATCACCCAATTTACCTCCCTATTGGGTGATCTAGGCTATCTCCCTATATCTAACATTATGTATCAAAGCAAGTCACTTCTTTAAAGGATCCAACAATCTCAAGTGAAAATATCATGGCTAGATTAGTTAGTGAAATGCTTTATGAAGGTTTTAATTTTACCATTCCTTTAACTTTAGAAAATCGAGTTTTTGTATTGGAAAAGTCGGATGACTATTGTTGAGGGCAGATTGTCATGGTCCGATACATCAAAATAAAGTTAATTGTACTCAATATAATATAGTATAAGGCACAACCCTATCGTTCTTCTCAAGGAGCCTTTTATTTGGAAACCTAGCAGATTGGATGTCAAAAGCGATGAAAAACCTGACCAGAGATAAAATAGTTTTTGGGGTTTTAGTGATTGATGCAATAAAAGTAGGGTGCATAAAGTAAATATTTTTGGATTTTTGATTAAGATGAAAATGAGTTGGTTTGTTTGAGAAATATGTTATAAAAGACTCTTGATGATGAAAACGTATCTATCCTTGCTCTCACGTTAAAATTGGAGTTTTGAAATTACTAAGTCTCAAATAAAATCTCAATCGATCGATTCAGTCCAGAACCCTAATTTTTCTTAAACCCCTTTGACCAAAGCTAGTTTAAGAACTATTAGCAAACTGTGAAAAACCACTTAGCGTGTAAGTTAAATTAGATTATGAAAATACACTTGAATGGTCATTGATCGAAAACCCTAGATTTAAAGCAATTGAATTAATTAATAATGATCGCTGATAATAACCTAACTCTCTTAAAATTGAAACTAAAATATTCTAATAAAAAGTAAACATTGAAATCATCTGAATTCAATTACAAAGTCTAATATGAGAATGATCAATCAATATTAAAAACTTGCTCACAAAATGAAAATACTAGATCTAGTAGCAATCATAACATGAGAAGATACAAATTATAACAGTAGAAACTCCCTATTTCAGTCCATGAGCTTAAGATATCAGATCCATCACCAAAAGACTAAAGATTTAGCCTCTCATGACTCCTGTTGTACTATAATTGCTATTCAAATGTGATGCCATGAAGAAATGATGAGAAGACGGTAGATTGATGGTGTAGAGATGTGAAGAAGTATGTAGAGAGGTATAGAACGATGGAAGATGTGGAAAAGGTGATCAGATAGCGCTCGAGTACTGCTTCTTAGCCTAATCAGGTAAAAAACTAGCCTCTCCCTTGACGGCAGCCTTCATCTCCTTTTATTTCAACATAACCTAATTCAAAACACGCAGTTTTAGCAATTTTGTATTTAGTCGCGACTAGATCCATGTTTTAGTCCTGACCTATAAACACAGAGAGACTTCCAGAAGAATCAAGGTCATGACTGGTGAACTCATTGGTCGCTACTAAAAGATGCAGGAGCGTGATTTCACTTTCATTGACTTGTGATTTCTTTCCTGGTCCTTGCTCTCTTCCAAAATACCTGTAATCTAATATAAGAGCTCACTGTAAAAGTCCAAATCAGTAAATAACATAATATGTAGTTTGGAAGAGTTAATTTACCATTTTACCCTTTAATTAGCATATTGCCACGCACAATTATGTATTACCATAAAAGTACTATTTAAGGCATAAAATGAATGGTAAAGTTGTTATAAAACTCTTAAAAGTGTCACAGAAACCATATGCAAAATATGTCTTATCAAGTCCCACACACTTGAACCTTTGTACTCCTGGACAAAGAAATGAATCTCACCTAGAACAACATTATTAAATTCAAAATAACAACATAATCCATAGTGTACCCTGAAAACAAATAATTCATCATCTTTTAAGAATGCAAAGGTGATAATGTGAGCAATGCCAAGTGATCAACTACTAAGTAAAATCAACCTCAAATGTATGAGCACAATAGATCCTCTCAAAGGGTGTAAGTGTTTGGCTCTCTATTTCCTCTCATTGTTAGGGTTCTTTCACTATTCAAATTAGAAAACACCCTACCATATGCTTGTAATGGCTCTAAATCTCAGCAACTATATAACACTTATGCAAAGAATCAAGTGGTCTTTTAGGGTTAAAACGATGGAGATGGGCCACATGGAATGGAATATGAAGATTACAAAGTACTATATGCATTCAACAATTAATATATAGCATGAATTCATGTCTCTAAGGATGTAGCTGTGGTAATTGTGCTAATAAGAGTTGATAATGGTGCCCTCTTCTCTTTTCTTTTTGTTTTCTTTTTCTTGCACTTTCTCTCTCTTTTTAGTGCAATATTCTTCTTTTCTCTTCTTCTTTTATTTGGCACCTCATTCATGGAAGTTGCAGCATATTAACACAACAATAATGAATTTTTTACATGAATAGAAATTTTTATTTCAAAATGATGTTTATACACATATGACTTTCTATAAGAATGATGAAAAGAAAAACTGATGGGTTTAAGAGGGGTGACTAAGGATGTAATATGCAGTGGGCTTGTGTTTGGAATAAAAGGGTTTAGAAAGAATGCCTCTATCATGTTCAATTTATAGATGTGCAGGTAATTCTAAACTCATAGCCAAGACAAGTTCTAGAGGATATAAACCAATTGAATAATCACTAAATATAGAATTTAAGGCCGAGAATCCTTCCAACAAAGGTTTTGATCTAGATTTCTCATAAGCTAAGGTCTCAAACAATTTTTATCATTAACTAGGTATTAAAACACTCATCAGAACTAAAAATCCTCTAAACGATGATTTAAAAGTTTTAAAGTAATCACTTAGAACCATATGATAATCCAAATGTAACAACAAAAGCTTGGGTGCTTTCAAATTCAATTTCCAAGATTTTCCAAAAAATTCAAGTGAGGCAGTGGTTTCTAGGAGCTAAAACAGTTTTGAGGAACAATGAATCATTTGTGAAAGAATCTCAGTAGTTCAAAATAGATCCTTCTATATATCTTTGCATAAGGCAAAGAGAAGATAATTTGACATTTTTCAAACATAGGTCACGACTTAAAACAATAAAGGTTGCGACCACTTATCATAGGGGTGCATGCTTAGGATTTTTAAAACATTTAGTCACGACAATGGAATATACCTTTCATGACACAAATACACAGAGAGGAACAGTCACGACCAGGTACTTATGTCTCAACTCAAATCAATAGAGTTATTGTCATGACCACTATGTACTTAGGTCGCGTCTGTAGTTTATAGTGTTATGGCCTAGAAAATTTAATAGAGGAAAAATTAATTTAAGGGTTATATATATATTTGATGCAGTAAACTTCAAACTAAACAACTTTGCTAAGTAGTCTTGTGACAGGAGTTCAAATTAGAATACCCGTGTTCGAACCATGGCCAAAGCACAAGAAAAGGTTGTTTTTTTCTTTTCTAACATGCAAAATTACCAAAATGCCCTATCCCTTTTTTTGCATAAGTCGTACGCCATTTTCATTTTCCCTCTGAATCTCTTCAATGTCGTAGGAGGAAGGAAGCGGCAAGAGCAGAGCGGAGATCTTCACGCCATTGATGATGTGTCCTATCCATTCTCCCTGTATCATCACATTATAGCTGTCAATCTAACCTCTATGCTGATGGCTTGTTAAAGGGACACAGAGGAGAGATGGATAAAGAATTGAGGGTGAGAGAGAGATAAAGGTGAGAGTGAGGAGCGGGAAAATGACAGAGTTGCGACGTTAGAGGGGTAGATGTTAGACTTGGAACTTGGTACACCGCCGATCAATTGAGGTAAGTCCTCTAGCTGTATATACCCTTCCAACTCCTCTATTCATGTGATTCTGAGGGGGTTTGACTGATTAAAGTTGGGGCTTTGGGATTAATTCACCGATTAAGCGAAGAGTAAGGCTTCTGACACCAATATTGATTAAGATTATGTTATAGGGCTACTATTGTTTCAGGTGACTCTTCTCCTTTCCCTTCTTTCTGGCTCTGCGGTATGAAGAAAGACAGTATGTGGCTATGCAAAGTGAGTTAGAGGGAAGCTAAACACGAGGTCATTGGAGAGGATGACTGGAATGATTGCTAAGTCTCTATTCTATTGACTGATGTCTGGTATGCATGCGTTGTGTATTTTGGATTGGTTATTGTGTACTGCTGTGGTAGCTTGTCAATTGTTGCTAGGTTCATGGGTGCTGATTTCATTTCTCTGTGTGCACTATTTTGGGATTGAATTGTTCTTCCTTGCTCTGTTTTAGGAGTAGTCAGGTAATGGCTTGCTGAGTGGTTATTTTGCAAGATTGGATTGTTGTTTCCAGAAGATATTTTGATGAAAGTTCAATAATGAGATTATGTATAGTACTTGTTCTTGATGAATAAATAGTGAGATGCAAGTTAAAAACTGTGTGGTTTGAGATGGGTGAGTTTGAGCTGTAGTTTTAAAAACAAAGCTTGTTATTCTGGGGTTATAGCTTACTGTTTTGAATTATGTTGGGAAAGGAAAGAATGATTCTTTTGTATGAATAAGGCTTTGAAATGATAATGCTTAAGTATGAATTTACTCTCTTTATGGGAATATCATGTGGCATAGGTTAAGTAAGGCAACAGGATTCCTTTGATCATGGAATTAAATTTTATTTGCTGTTTTGCAACATATATATATGTATCAACAGTGGCTGTTAGAAAACTTTAAAGGAATGATGTGCGTATATATATATCAGGTTACATGGTGCTGGGCATTGGTTTTTGGTTTAAATCTTGGAAGTAAGAATAATGGAACTAAAGGCTATAGGAGGCTAAGTATTGGAATTGAAAGGTACATGGGATAGGATAGCATATATGCATACATATATATATAAGAGATTTCAATATTGTGTGTAAACTGAATTTGGGTTTAAGTTTTGAAAGGAAAGAAGATTTGGAAAGCTATATTTTGATTTTGTGTGGAATGTGCTCAAATTAAGGTGTTGCTAAGTTATGAATTTTGGTTTTAGGGTATTAGTTTTGGTCTTTGTTTGGCAAAACTTTAGGATATAAGCTTGTCAGGATTTTAAGTGCTTTATTTTTGTTGGAACTTTGAATAGAATGTTAATATCCTATGTCAGAATACCAGGGGATTGAGAAATGAATATAATCGAAGTTGTTGAGTTGAAAAGAGTAACTGCTTAGGAGCGTGGTAGGTGAGTGACTAACGTTCCCTAAAATTTACATTTTCAAATACATTGTCATTTCAAATGTTGAATTTCAAATATGAATTTCAAAAAGCAAATTTTATGAAAGTATGGTTTAAATCGTTAAAAATGATTTTCTTTCGATTGGGTTACAAAAGAAATATGATTATGTATGAAAATGGATGAATAAGCTTTTGAAAAGAGTTTGGCAAAAGTTGCATTGAACTGATGTTATTCATGAAATATACTCTTATGCAAAATTCATATGATTTTTCAGTAACTTGATTTTTAATGTACATGCTGGGGTTTTTGAAATTCAAAGTGGTTTTTACCAACAGTTATGGCATTGTAACGGTTGAGATTATTATATGTGAAATAAACCCCATTCATTATGGAAATGTTTTAGAAAGGATGGAATACAGAATGCTAGTTACTAACAGCAATACTGTTAGCCCTTGGTGCATCTTGGTTACTCGAGCTTGACAGTTAGTGGCCTTGGGCCACCAGAATTATTTCATGGGATTTATTCTCGTGACAGTTAATGGCCTTGAGTTACCAGAATTATTTTGTGGGATTCATTCTCGCAACAGTTAGTGGCCTTGAGCCACCAGAATTATTTCGTGGGATTCATTCTCACGATAGTTAGTAGCTTGGAGCTGCCAAAATGGTTAGTTACCCTCGTGGACTGTGTGTCCATGTCTGTTTATGTTCTGTTGAAGTCCTACGAAAAGATTATGATTTTGAAAGGATTGTTTTTAAACGATTGATTTGAAATGGTTATTTTAGATTGATTTGAAATGGTTATTTCAATTGTTTTATCTGAAAAACAAATGTTTACGGAAAGGTTTGCATTAATTTATGAAATATTAAGAAATACATTTTTAGCATGATTATGCATTGTTGATTTTCGCATTTTTAATCATGTTTTTTTAGGACATTATTCACGAGTAGATTATTTGGCTTCAGATAGTGCAGGTGACCTTAATCCTCCCGCTGAGCAGTAAAGGCCTCGCTACTGATCCGAAGTGTCATTTTTGACAAATACTACTTTTGATGTAATTACTTTTATTAAGAATTTGTATCATTTTGAAAATGACAAAAGCTCCACCTAACCTTAGAAAAGATTCTATTTATTCTGAAAAACGTTATGCAAAACTCGAATATTTTATTTAAGGTGTTATTAGGCTTTTAGAATGTGAAATTATTCATATTCTATGCTGGTCATGGTCCAAATTTTGTGATGTGACATATAGAGAGCATGTTAAGTGCAAAATTCCATTACAAGTCGCAACCAAAAAGCACATATGTCATGCCTAGTTTTCACAGAGACTACCAAGTGATAATTGTCAAAGTCCCAAAATGTTTTCATGCTAAAACTTTTCTAGTTATCAACACAGTTTAAAGTGGGGATCCAATTTTCAGCAATTCTTCACACATTAAGCTCAAAAAACAAAAAAAATTATGATGAAAGATTGTATTAATCAAAGAATGTCACATTGAGTAGCACAGAAACACACATTGAGTAGCACAAAAGCAAAGACATCTCCCCCACTTTTAAACTTGATAGTGTCCTCACTATCAACAGAACTAAAGTAGAAAAGATCACAATTACTTTGTAAAGTAAATCAAATCTAGCTTCAAAATAACAGGTAGCCTAATTACTCAATGCAAATTGACAGTTCAGCATACAGTCACATTCAAGTCATGCAAAGCAATACTAGTAAGGCGAAGATGACAGGATGGGTAAGCAAACATTATGCGTGTGAGTGTGCGATGTTCCATAGAGAACAATCAATGAGTAAGCGATACATGGACATAAATTGGGGGTGTTCAAAATAGAAGTACACCTAGAATAAATAGAAATAAACAAAAAATAAAAACTATCCTACTAAAACATCCCTTTCCTATCCTCAAACCATCATCAACATATCATATCAGGGAAAACTTGTAAAGGTAGGAGATAGGAAAGGGATAACCTAGCCTCAAGGCGATAGTGGAAAATCATAAAACTTTGAGAGATGGCTGTTTTATTGGAAGATTTTCCCCATTGCACTATCTCTCTACTTGAGCATTCCATAATCTCGCATCTTATACTGAGATCTGTCCAACCTCATCTTGAGTTTTCCCTCTTTAAACTTGAACTGCCTAACTGTGGTTGGCATGTAGCAGCAACAGACTTGGGATCATTCTTCCCTAAGTGTCGCACCAAGCTGAGGTTGGTCTATGACTGTAACATACTTGGGATCATTCTTTTCCATACCAGCATTATTATTAGAGATTAAATCTGTCAAAAACCTTAAGGAATGAGATGTAATTTTGGAATGAGAATGAAGGTGAGAGGAGTTAGAATGTATTGGCCCTTTAACCAAAATAGTGGAGTATGGAACTGAAGGAGGTTGGAGTTCCCTGGTTGAGTCTAGCATTTCTAGTCACGACCTTTCAGTTTCTCCTTGTAACTCCAGTTGACAAGGTGTGTATCTAGAACTTGTTGTCATGACCTTTTCATCTTTTAGTCACGACTTGGGGTCACATAAAGGCTCTTCCTCAGTAGATTGATGTTTAATTGTGACATATTCATCTTTGTGTCGAGACTGATTGTCTCTGGAGTTTTGTGTGGTGACCCTAAAGCCATTTGGTCATGACTTAGCTTCACAGTGAGTCTCAGATTGATGTTTAGTCACGATGTGGAGGTCATTTGTCACAACCTTGGGTCATAGAAACTCAACCCTTCTTCAATTGTTGCACTTATAACTTCCATAACATCTTGGGATCTTCCAAAATCACTCAACAAACCTTTTGCAAATGCATTATATCTATTATTATCATGCAAAATCAATTCATGTTCATCCCTAGTCTCTTCAATAGCATAATCAATGTCATTCAACATAGTAAATGGAGAATTATCATAAGGAAATTTTATTTCTTTTTTCATGTTAAAGGTTATCACATGCTCTCCAACTTCCATTGTGATAGAACTATGCTTCATACTAATGATAGTCTTGGAAGCTTGGAGAAAAGGTCAGCCTAGGATCAGAGTGCTTTCATTTACTAACTCATTGGACATGTTCAAAATAAAAATTAGCTGGGAACACTAAGTGCTTGACCTGCACTAGAATATCCTTAAGGATACCTAATTGACCTATCAGCTAACTGGAGCACTATGCTTGTGTCTTTAAGATTGTAGATACCTAAGACATGATATACTGACTGTCATATCCTTATTTTCAACCTCAATTATACTCAATTGGAAGTAAATTGAACAAATTACATATCTCTTTACTTTAGAAATATGATTTTTCAAGAAATTTCTTCTCAGGTACTGTTCATGGTACTGTTCATTTGGTAATCTAGAATACATACCTAACTTTGAAAATTCATAATTAAATATGGAAAAATTGAAATAGAGTGATTCCAATTTCAAATGAAATATATTTCATTTAAATTTGAAGAAAAAATATAAAACTGAGGTTTCATTGTCAAAATAAAATCAGTTTATTTGTTGAAAATACTATTCATTTAATAAATCTGGAAGTTCCAGCTTCTTTGCCTTAAATTCAAAAATTCATTTCTCTTTGGTTACTTGACCAAATGAAACAAGTTACCAATGGATTTAAAGCTCTAGATGTTTTATTTAGATCCATAACATTTTGTAGAGAAGTTCATTCATTTACTATATAAAATTAGTAATTGAACATTACTACCTCCAGTTGCTCACTTTATCCCAATTCCAGATTCAATCTCCAAATTAAAAAAATCATAGTAAATCAAAAACTTAACCAATTGAGACATTTTTTGTGTCAATTTAAATATCTATATCTTAGATATTTTCATACCAAATTTTAAGTCCAAAATCGTTGGTTAAGTCATCATAATTATTGTCATAAGGTTACTGCCTCATAATACAACCACACAATAATGTACTATGCATATGATCATATCCTCCCGTAGTGTCAAGTGATCAACATGACTTATTATACAAGTTCAATAATCTATATTTACCCTTTTTCCTTGAGATGTTCTAGCACCTATAACATGGTTATGTATATGGAAAGAATGAGATTTCATGGAAATCTCAATAACAAGTCATACAAACTATAATATCATGCATGATTGATTAAATGCCTAACATGTTATCATGAGATGGGAGCTACTTCATAATAATACATAACGAAACTCTAACATGCATATTGTCATGACATTAGTTGCAAGGAGTTGCAATCATTCATACTTCATCATCACCATGATAGTATCATCTTAAGCTCAACCAAACATCATAACTAACAAGCAAGCATACAATCAAACAAACATGAAATTATAGTTAGGTATTCTTGCTACCTCTTAATATATCCTTGTCACACTCTTCTTGAAGTGGTCTTCTATCCACACAAATGTCAAAACCTAGCCATTACAAAGTAACATCAAGTTACAATTCAACTTCAAAACAATTTCAAGACTAGGTTTTCACTAACTTCCATTCTTTTTCCATTTTATGTTCTATACTTCTATCTTTCTAAAATAAATTCTCATGGTTCATTCCCACACAATTTTTCATGTATAATCCAAATATGAAACCAGAATTTCCAAAATCAAAACACATCCTTGGTTGCTATACATAACCGAAATGCCTCTAACATTTTCCAAAAATTCACATTTTGATTCCATTGCTTCTAATACTTGTTTCTCTACTTTATCCCTACACAATTTTCCATTTTTAACTCATTGGAAGAATCAAAATCATGAAATTCTAACACATAAATAGTGATTCATACAGTGGCAGCCAAGACCATAAAACCCTAACTACATGTATACTTGAATTCCAAGCACATACCACTTGATTCTAGCTTGTTTAAGCTTGTCTAAACTATCCATAACATAAAACTCATATTCTTATAACATATGGACAGCATGACCAGCAGCAGCATCAAGGGAAATATGCACAAAAACCTCTTAAAATCAAGAGCCAACTTGCTAGATTAAAGTCCAAGAACAAAAGAGTTACCTTTCTTGTTTCTCCAAGTTGTATGCTTCTTTCTTGCTTCAAAGAAAATTTTGTCAGAGGTTCCCTAAGGTGTCTAAGATGCCAAACAAGTATGAAATGGTGTGGTATTTATAGATAAAATTGGGTGGAAATGGAAGGCCAAATTAGTTTAGTTACTATTTGATCTAATGGTCCATAATCCACCTTCTATCAATCTTGCCCTAGAAGCCTCATTAATGATGCCCTTCATGAACTCATTTAGGGCTGTGTTTGGCTGAAGAAAAGTAGAAATACTGATAGGAAAAATTCTAGTCTAGTCTAGTATTGATCTAAGCAGTTTTACAAAAACTAGACTGTTTTATGTTCCCAATTTTTGTAATATTCTAGAATATGTATTCTGTCATGAAAACTAATGTTTAGGTTTTTCTTACCATTGACATTGTTAGACTGAGTATTTATCTGTTAATCATTTCTTAAGAAAAGACCAAAATACCCTTATTGCACTTTGTTGCATTATATTAACCCTAATAGGCATAATTGTCATTTCACACCTCTTTATATTTCATCAGAGTCTATACTGGCTCTAACTAATCACCCCTGTACTTAGTTGGATGTTTTTGACTTGTTGAAAATGAACAAAATGCCCTCCATCCTCCTTTGGTACACTCTTACAACATAGGGATATTTTCATAATTTCACACTTTTTTGAGATTCCTCTCGACTCTCGCCTACTTAACTGTTCAACCATCTTATTGGGCCTTTAAGACATCATTTTGGGCCTTTATATGGGTCCATTATGTTAGATCCTTACTTTAACCTCAATTATACTTCATTAGAAGTGATTGAAACCAATTACATGATCATTTGCTTTGAAAACATCCAATTCCAAAAGAATTTCTCTCGGGTACTGTTCAGTTTTACTGTTTATTTGGTAATTCTAGAACATGTACCCTACTTTGAAAATTCATAATTAATTGTAAAAAAATCAAAATAATATGTTTCCAATTTCTAATGAAATATCTTTCATAAATATTTGAGAGAAAAATATGAAACTTAGGTTTTCTTGTCCACATGAAATCAATTTATTGGTTAAAAATCACTATTCATTTGGTAAAATCTGGAAGTTTTAGTTTCTTTGTCTTAACTTCAAAAATTCATTTCTCTTTGGTTAATTATCTAAATGAACTGTGTTACCTATGGATTTGAAGCTCTAGACATCCTCTTTCAGCTCACAAAATTTCATAGAAAAAATTGTTCATTTGTTATACGAAATCATTGAGTGAACATCCCTGCCTCTAAATGCTTACTTCATCTTAATTCCAAATTTTAACTTCAAATTAGAAAAATCATAACATTTCGAATTCTTACCCAAATGAGGCATTCTTGGTGTCAATTTAAAGCTTTGTATCTTAACTATAATTATACCAAGTTTTAGTTACAGAATCATACACCATGCATACTAGCATATCATCCCATAGTGCCATGTAAGTAATGTAACTTATTATACAAACTCATCCATCTATGTTTACCATTTTTCCATGTGAATTTCTAGCACCTATAACATGGTTATGCATATGGAATGAATGAGATTTCATAGAAATCCCAATTGCAAGGTACACAAACTATAATATCATGCATGATTAATTGGATGCTTAACATGTTATCATGAGGTGGGAGCTACTTCATAATGGAATATAAGCAAACTCTAACATGCATATTGTCATGACATAACTTTCAAGGAGTTGCAATTATTCATACATCATCATCAACATGATGACACATTCTCATGCTCAACCAAACACCATAATCAACAAGCAAGCAAACAATTAAACAAACATGTAATATGGTTAGGTATCCTTGATACCTCTTAGCTATCCTTATCAAGGTCTTCTCGAGGTGCTATCCTTCCTTTACAAATGTCAAAAACTAGTCATTACAAAGTAATATCAAGTTATAATTCAACTTGAAACCAAATCCAAAACTAGGTTTTCACTAACTTTCTTTCTTTCTCTACCTTATGTTTCATACTTCCATCTTTCCAAAATAAATTCTCATAGTTCATGTCCACATAATTTTTCATGTAGAATCCAAATCTGAAACTAGAATTTCTAAAATCAAATCATACCACTTGCTACAGTACCAAACTGAATGCATGCTCTTGGTTTCCAAAAATTCTCATTTTGATTCCAATGCTTCCACTACTTGTTCCCCTACTTTATCCCCACACAATTTTCCATTTTAAACTCATTGGAAGCATAAAAATCATGAAATTCCATCATATGAATAGTATAATGCACAGTACTAGCAAGAACACAAAATCCTAAATCCAAACATACTTGAATTCTCAAGCTTATACCACTTGATTCTAGCTTGTTTAATCTTACCTAAACTATCCATAACCTAAAACTCATATTTTAACCACATATGGGCAGAAATTCCAGCAGCAACCATAAGGGAAATATAGTATGAAAACCTCTTAAAACCATGAGCTAACTTGCTAGAACAAAGCTCAAGATCAAGGGAGATGATTACCTTGATTGTTGCTTCACTTTGTTTGCTTCTTTCTTAGTTGAATGGAAATTTTGCAAGAGTTTCCCTATGATTCACCATGCATACCGAAGCCATATAAATAGGGGGTTTTATAGAGAAATTTGGGTTGAAATGGATGGCCAAGATTGATTTGTGCACTATTTGAACTAAGGCTCACATTTAATCTTGAATTTAACTTTTTCTAAAAAGAATAATTATGACATCATGTAGGATAGCTAAAGGGACACCTCATGGGGGTATGTGGAACCATTTTCATGCAAGGAAGCTTCTAGAAAAATTCCAATCCAATCCAGTATCGATCAGAGCAGTTTCACAACAACCGGACTGTATTCTGTTCCTAAATTTTTATAATATACCAGGATATGTATTCTATCCTAGAAATCAATGTCTAGGCTTATCATACCATTGAAAATGTTAGATTGAGTATTTATCTGCCATCCATCTCTTAAGAAATGACCAAAATACCCTTGGTGTCCTTTCTTGCACTACATTGACCCTAAGGGTATAATTGTCATTTCACCCCCTTTGTACTGCCTTAGGGCTTGTACTGAATCTAACTAATCATATTTATACTATATGTCATGTTTTTTACCTATCCAAAATATCCAAAATGCCCTTCATCCATCACTAGTACAATATGGGCATCCAGGGGCATTTTCGTAATTTCACACTTTTCCTGGACTGCTATAGACTCTGGCCCACATAACTGTCTCATTACTTTATTGGGCTTATGATGGCGTCATTTGGGCCTTGATATGGGTTCATTGGCTGTATTGCCTTTATGGGCCAATTCACGATACAACTCTCCCGATCCTATTTATTGAATATTTATTTCACTGTAAAATCTCGTATGGATTCTACAAGATTCCTTTTCTGACTCTGTCAGTTTTATAAATTCTTATATTAAGTATATGAATTTCCTGTAAGGTCTCATCTGATTTTGAGATCTAAAAATATTGTAATAATTCCTTCTGACTTCAAAAATTTATATCAATTAATCGAGACCTCAAATCAAAATTCTGTGTCGCGTTAAACTGACCGGAATATTTTTGTCTATCTATTAGTAAAATTTGAGTCTGATCTGATTTCGAGCATTTTTTGCCTATTTTGGCTCAACTTTTGCATATTCACATTTAGGTCCCTCAACTTTTGAATAATTGCACTTTAGTCCCTAAACTTCTCATTAATTGCATTTAGATCCCTCCATTTTCTTCTACTTTAACTTTTTGCTTTCAAGCTTTTCAATTTTGGTTTAGGTCCCTATTTTTTCCTTAGTTATTAATCCTTCCCTTTCCTTTCTCAATCTGATACAGTTTATTCCAATAATCTCATATCCATCGTAGATAAACTGTACAGTTACTCAAGCAAGAAAATTGGGGATATGACACATTACCTTTATGGCACAAATCTTGAGAAACCTCTCTCGAAGGTATTTATCAGGTATTTTATTACACTATAAATTTCCTTAAAAATTCTACAATATTCCTTTTCTGACTCTGTCAATTTTATAAATTCTCATATTAATTATAAGAATTTAATGTAAAGTTTTATCTGATTCTGAGGTCCAAAAAATACTTTAATAATTTTTTCTAACTTGAGGAATTCATATGAATTAATCAAGACCTCAAATCAAAAATCTGTGTTGCGTTAAACTGATCAGAATAATTTTCTTTACTTACTGGTAAAATTTGAGACTAAACTATTTCTGGGCAGTTTTAGAACTTTTCTGGCTCAACTTTATCATAATTACATTTTTGCCCTTGAGCTTTTAATAAATTACATTTAAGTCCCTTAACTTTTGATAATTACACCTTTTGGCCCAACTTTTATTTCTACCTTTAGTATTGGCCTTAAACCTTTCTAAATTTCGTTTAGGTCCTTGAACTTTCCCTAGTTACAAGTCACCCTCTTTCCTTCCTCAATCAGATACAGTTTATTTCAAGAATCTCATATCAATTACATATAAACTATACATATTTATCAGATAAAAAATTTGGGGATATGACATTTCTCTCCCCATTAAAAGAAATTTCGTCCCCGAAATTTATATTACATATATACTAAGGAAATAACTTAGGATATATCTCCTTCATTCTTTCCTCTGCTTCCCATGTAGCTTCATTCTCAGTTAATCCTTTCCAAACCACCTTAACTAAAGAGATTTGTTTATTTTACAACTTCTTGACCTTTCGATCTATAATTTGTACTGGTCCAACTTCGTAGGTTAGGTCATCCCATAGTGTAACATCATGCTGTTCAATCACATGTGATGGGTCTAGAACATACTTCTTCAATTGAGAGACATGAAATACATCATGTATCTTACTGAGATTTTGAGGAAGAGCTAAGTTGTAAGCCACTGATCCTATTCTTGTAAAGATTTGAAATGGCCTGATGTATCTGGGATGTAACTTCTTCACCTTGATTGATCGTCTAGCTCCTATAGTTGGAGTTAACTTAAGAAACACATGTTCTCCTTCCTCAAACTCCAATAGTTTTCTTCTGACATCAACATAACTTTTCTGTCTACTTTGAGCCGTCAGCAATCTTTTCCTAATATTATCAATCTGTGCTGCTGTTTGATCTACTATATTAGGACAAAATATCCTTCTTTTGCTCTACTCTAATAGCATAAGGGAGATCTACACTTAAGTCTGTAAAGTGCTGTAAATAGGGACATCTGAATATTAGCTTGATAACTATTATTATAAGCAAATTCTATTAATGGTAGATGAACATCCCAACTCCCTTTGAAATCCAAAACACAGACTCTCAACATATATTCTATTGTCTGGATTATCCTCTCAATCTGACCATATGTTTAAGGATGATAGGCTATACTCAATCTAAGAGTAATGTCCATTTCTTTATATAAAGCTCGCCAAAAATGAGATGTAAATCGAGGATCTCTATCAGACACAATACTACTTGGGACACCATGCAATCTAACAATCTCTTTTACATACAACTTTGCCAATTTCTCAAGACAATCTTTCTTATTGATTATCAAGAAATGGGCTAACTTTGTCAATAAGTCAATTACTACCTATATAGCATCATGCTTAACTGGTGTCATGGGTAGTCCTTCAACAAAATCCATGGCAATACTATCCCATTTCCACTTAGGAATATCTAATAGTTGCAACTTTCCCACTGGCCTCTGATGTTCAATCTTTACTTTCTGACATGTTAAGCACTTGGATACATATGCCATAGCATCCTTCTTCAATCCAACCCACCAAAATAAACTTTTAACATCATGATACATCTTGGTCATACCTGGATGTACTGTATACCAGCTTTTATGTGCTTCATCTAAAATCTTCTCTTTTAATCCCATTGTATTTGGAATATATGGTCTTCCCCTAAACCGTAGTAATCCATCCTGGGAGATTTCAAAATTTTTAGTTCCCCTCTCTCCATCTTGTCCTTAAAAATTGCTGCGAGCTTATCATGCTTTTGAGCTTCTTTTATCTCATCTTCAATGAAAGCTCTAACCTGCATTCCTCCATAAGGATTTTCTGCTATCTGCATCTGGTATAAAGGACTCCAATCTCTAACATCTTATATTAATTTCAACTCTTTGATTATTAGGCTTGCCACCAGCACTGCTTTTCTGCTTAGGGTATCAGCTACAACATTTGCTTTCCCTGGATGGTACTTAATTTGGAAATCATAATCCTTCAACAATTTCATCCATCTTTGTTGTCTCATATTCAATTCTTTTTTATCTTGTAGATACTTTAGGCTTTTGTGGTCACAGTACAATTCTTTTTGGTAGCTCCATACAAATAATGTCTCCAGATCTTGACAGCATAAACTACCTCTACAAGCTCTAGATCATAAGTGGGATAATTTTCTTCATATGGCTTTAACTGCAGAGAAGTATAGGCTACTACTTGACCCTGCTGCATTAATACACATCCCAACCTCTGCTTACTAGCATCAGTATAGACTACATAGGTATGAGTTAGGTCTAGAATAATCAGTACATAAGTCATGGTTAATCTTTGTTTCAATTCTTGAAAATTAGACTCGCACTTCTCATCCCACTTAAACTGCTGGTTCTTTCTGGTCAACTTGGTTAATGGCAAAGCAATTCGAGAAAAGTCCTTAATAAATCTCCTATAACACCCTACTAAGCCCAAAAAATTTCTAATATCTGTCACTATCCTTGGCAGTTCCCAGCTTAATACTGCTTCAATTTTACTAGGATCTACAGCTACCCCTTCATGGGATATGACATGAACAAAAAATTTGACTTCTTGAAGCCAAAACTTACATTTACTAAGCTTAGCATATAGTTTTTTTCTTTAAGAATACTACGGACAATTCTCAAATGCCTTTCATGCTCTTCAGTAGATTTGGAGTACACCAGAATATCATCAATAAAGACCATAACAAATTGATCCAGGTAGGGCCTGAAGATTCTATTAATGTAATTTATAAAAATTGCAGATGTATTCGTTAGACCAAACGGCATCACTAGAAATTCAAAATGACCATAATGAGTCCTAAAAGCGATCTTTGAAATGTCATCTGCTTTAATCCTGAGTTGGTGGTAACTTGATCTCAAATCAATCTTGGAGAATAAATTTGCTCTAATCAACTGGTCTAATAGATCATCAATTCAGGGAAGATGGTACTTATTTTTAACAGTGATCTTATTCAACTCCCTATAATCAATATATAGCCTTAGATTACTATCCTTCTTCTTAACAAATAACACTGGAGCACCCCAGGAAAAAACACTGGGTCAGATGAAACCCTTCTCTAAAAGCTCCTCAATCTGCTTCTTTAATTCAATCTTTCATTGGGAGCCATATGATATGGGGCTTTGGACACTGGTCTAGCTCTAGGTGTAATGTCAATTGCAAACTCCATTTCTCGTTCAGGGGTAATCCTTGAATCTCTTTAGGAAAAACTTTGAGAAATTCCTTAACTATAGTAATTGTATCAATCCCTTCTTCTACTTCTGTTTGAACAAAAAAGAAGATCATATACCCTTGACATCCTTTTTGCAAATATTTATCTGCCGCCTCTGTTATAAAATTTAGTCTTATTTCTGAGTTAATATCTATGGCTTTTGGACAAAGAACTACGGTTTTGTTCTTACAATCCAATTCACATTATTGGCAGATAACTAGTTCAATCCAATTATTACATCGATCTGGCAAAAAGACATGCATATTAAGTCTAGAGTAGTGTAACAATGTTCACACTGAATAACTCTATTTAAGCAAACATCAGATGTAACTACTCTAGCATTTGTAGGGGTTATCACACATGGCATAATGTAACTTGCTAATTGTAAGGCCTAAACATTCAGCACATTCATAATAAACAAAGAAATGACTTGTACTCGAATCAAACATAGCAATCACAGAGTGATTATTAAGATAGATTGTACCTTGTATTACCTTAGGTGACTTCTGAGCATCTTCTCTTGTAAGTGCAAACACTTGACTTTGAGTTTGTGGCCTTTGATTTGTCATTATTTGAGGATAGTCCTTAAAAAAATGTCCAGGTTTTTCACATGTATAATAGACATTATGTCCCATCAAACATGGCCTATCACCATGATTCTTTCCACACTTGTCACAGACTCAGAACCTTGAGTCCCCATTGCCTGTATTGCCTTAAAAGTTTCCTTGATTAGGCCTTCTATTCTGCCACTGCCTCTTCCTCTTCTTTTAGCCATTACCACTAGCAATATCTCGACTTTGACTGGTCTTTTAAGTAATAACATTCCCTTTGCTTACTAGTTTAAATAACATTCGATGATTTAGACTATTTTCAATTATTTGACATGCTTCCACTTCCTTGTTGAATTGACTATATTGTTGAAGAGTCATCTTTCAAGGTAACATTTAGTCCTCTAATCATTCTTTCTGTCATCCAGCGTTCATCATTTACTTGTCGAAGATAAGTGGAGTATTGAGAAAGACGAATAAACTTAGCTAGATATTCATCAAATGGCACCTTCTCTCCTTGCCCAGTATAAGGAATTCAGCTTCCCGTTCATCAAATTGTTCAAGAAATACTTCCCATGTAATAAGAATGTTCCTTGCTTGTAGCAATAGTTTAGTGTTCTTCCACCACTGGTCTGCACTTTTTTCTAGCTAATATATGGCCATTTGACCCTTACTTTTAGATAGATAGTTGAGCACTTTGAAAATTTTCTCTAACCGACTGATCTAATCTTCCACCCTTTGAACATCAAATGTCCCTTCAAATGTTGGAGGATTGTGCTTATAGAACTTTGTCATCCACTGCTAAATACTAATGGAATCAACCATCTATCCAGCCTGCCTAGGTGGCTCTACTGGCTACTGCACGATCTCTGGTTCTATATCAGCTACTCCTACAGACTTTGGATGCCTTAAATTACCTACAACCATTACTACTGCTATTGCTATAGCAATATCTTTCTCCTGGTCACTTCGTGCTTGAGCTGCTCGCATCTCCTCAATCATCTTTTGCTATTACTCTAGACGTTCTAGAATTATTTGATTAATATCCATAGGGTTTTGTGGTTCTTCTGCTAAAATAGTTCTTCTTGTTCGTACCATTTTATTTTACTATCTAAATAGGAGAGGAATATAATAAATAACATAATTTATAGTTCATCCAAAACATTGTATACAAACAAGTTATGTAACATCACACAAATCTTTTATAGATAACTTAAGTACATTGACAACATTTCATAAGTATAACATTACACTACACTTTCTTAAAGATGTTTCTGATGAAATCTTCTACCATAAAGATCCAATTTAGGATGCTTCATATGATTCTTCACCAAAATAATGATCCAATCCCGCTCTCCAAGTCTTAATAAGGGGTAAGATATCATCCATAATATTAGTCTAATCTCTAAGGGTAATAGTATTTGGATCAAAAGCTTGATAAGTCTCCCATAGTCTGGTTATAAAATCCTAGTAGATCCTGTAGTCTTGTTTACCTCCCTGACCAAAAGTCATCCTAAATCATATAACTGTCTGGCCAGTTCCATAGCTTTCTCAAACCTTTCCTCATTCATATTTCTTTATGGTACTAGCTATATGCCTTGGGTGTCCAGGTGTATCACCACATTTGGTATCTTTATTTTACTAGGACCCAAAATATCTGTCTAATTTGGTACTTGGCTAGGTCCTGGAATATCTACGCTAATAGGTTGTCTAGGTGTATGTTCTACGATACCCACAACATAAGAATGGAATTCATTAAACTGTACTGACTGAGGGTATGATATATCTTCTTCATCCCTCTGAACTATATTAACTTCTAAAATAGGGTCTACTACCTCTGGGGGTACATCATTTAAAGGAGAAGTTAGAATAGGTTCCTCTGATATACTACTATATGATGCAATATCCATATTATTAGACCCCACTAAAGAACTATCTAATATATCTATCTCTGAGTCACTAGAATATGGAATATGTATCACTAGAGGGAGTTAATAATCAGGGTCATTCTCTATCGTAAACACCTCTTTTGAGTTTAACCTAGACTTATTTGAACTAAAAACCTCTGGCATAGGGTCTCCTTGATTAACTGTGGTTTCTGACCCAGTCTTATGTTTAGTCATATTTGTCCTAAAACAACAAACTTAGTGTCAATTATGAAAGTTTTCAATTGTGTATCAGTCTATAACTAATCTATTCAGAGTATTTCTAAAACCAGAATTCTTTGCTCTGATACCAAAATATCATATCCTTATTTTTAACCTCAATTATACTCAATTGGAAGTAAATTGAACAAATTACATATCTCTTTACTTTAGAAATATGATTTTTCAAGAAATTTCTTCTCAGGTATTGTTCATGGTATTGTTCATTTGGTAATCCAGAATATATACCTAACTTTGAAAATTCATAATTAAATATGGAAAAATTGAAATGGAGTGGTTCCAATTTCAAATGAAATATATTTCATTTAAATTTGAAGGAAAAATATAAAACTGAGGTTTCATTGTCCAAATAAAATCAGTTTATTTGTTGAAAATACTATTCATTTGATAAATCTGGAAGTTCCAGCTTCTTTGCCTTAAATTCAAAAATTCATTTCTCTTTGGTTACTTTACCAAATGAAACAAATTACCAATGGATTTAAAGCTCTAGATGTTTTATTTAGATCCATAAAATTTTGTAGAGAAGTTCTTTCATTTACTATATAAAATTAGTAATTGAACATTACTACCTCCAGTTGCTCACTTTATCCCAATTCCAGATTCAATCTCCAAATTAAAAAAATCATAGTAAATCAAAAACTTAACCAATTGAGACATTTTTGGTGTCAATTTAAATATCTATATCTTAGATATTTTCATACCAAATTTTAAGTCCAAAATCGTTGGTTAAGTCATCATAATTATTGTCATAAGGTTACTGCCTCATAATACAACCACACTATAATGTACTATGCATATGATCATATCCTCCCATAGTGTCAAGTGATCAACATGACTTATTATACAAGTTCAATCAGCTATATTTACCCTTTTTCCTTGAGATGTTCTAGCACCTATAACATGGTTATGTATATGGAAAGAATGAGATTTCATGGAAATCTCAATAACAAGTCATACATACTATAATATCATGCATGATTGATTAAATGCCTAACATGTTATCATGAGATGGGAGCTACTTCATAATAATACATAAGGAAACTAACATGCATATTGTCATGACATTAGCTGCAAGGAGTTGCAATCATTCATACTTCATCATCACCATGATAGTATCATCTTAAGCTCAACCAAACATCATAACTAACAAGCAAGCATACAATCAAACAAATATGAAATTATAGTTAGGTATTCTTGCTACCTCTTAAGATATCATTGTCACTCTTCTTGAAGTGGTCTTCTATCCACACAAATGTCAAAACCTAGCCATTACAAAGTAACATCAAGTTACAACTCAACTTCAAAACAATTCCAAGACTAGGTTTTCACTAACTTCCATTCTTTTTCCATTTTATGTTCTATACTTCTATCTTTCTAAAATAAATTCTCATGGTTCATTCCCACACAATTTTTCATGTAGAATCCACATATGAAACCAGAATTTCCAAAATTAAAACACATCCTTGGCTACTGTACAGAACTGAAATGCCTCTAACATTTTCCAAAAATTCACATTTTGATTCCATTGCTAATACTTGTTTCTCTACTTTATCCCCACACAATTTTCCATTTTAAACTAATTGAAAGCATCAAAATCATGAAATTTTAACCCATAAATAGTGATTCATACAGTGGTAGCTAAGACCGTAAAGCCCTAACTATATGTATACTTGAATTTCCAAGCACATATTACTTGATTCTAGCTTATTTTAGCTTGTCTAAACTATCCATAACATAAAACTCATATTCTTATCACATATGGACAGTATGACCAGCAGCACCATCAAGGGAAATATGCATAAAAACTTCTTAAAACCAAGAGCCAACTTGCTAGATTAAAGTCCAAGAACAAAGGAACTAGTTACCCTTCTTGTTACTCCAAGTTGTATGCTTCTTTCTTACTTCAAAGGAAATTTTTGCAGAGGTTCCCTAAGGTGTCTAAGCTGCCAAAAAAGTCTGAAATGGTGTGGTATTTATAGACAAAATTGGGTGGAAATGGAAGGCCAAGATTAGTTGGGTTATTCTTTGATCTAATGGTCCATAATCCACCTTCCATCAAGCTTGCCCTAGAATCCTCATTAATGATGCCATTCATGACCTCATTTAGGGCTGTGTTTGGCTAAAGAAAAGTAAAAATACTGATAGGAAAAATTCTAGACTAGTCCAGTATCGATCTAAGCAGTTTCATAAAAACCAGACTATTTTTTGTTCCCAATTTTTGTAATATTCCAGAATATATATTCTGTCATGAAAACTAATATTTAGGTTTTTCCTACCATTGATATTGTTAGACTGAGTATTTATCTGTCAATCATTTCTTGAGAAATGACCAAAATACCTTATTGCACTATATTAACCCTAAGGGCATAATTGTCATTTCACACCTCTTTATACTTGATCAGAGTATATACTTACTTGAATATTTTTTACCTATCCAAAATGGCCAAAATACCCTCCATCCTCTCCTTTGGTACAATTTTACAACACAGGGGCATTTTTTGTAATTTCACGCTTTTCCGGGTTTCCTCTGGACTCTAGCCCACTTAACTGTTCAACCATCTTATTGGGCCTTTGAGACACCATTTTTGGCCTTTATATGGGTCTATTATCTTTATGGCACAAATCTCGAGGAACCTCTCATGAATGTATTTATTTGGTATTTTATTACACTATAAATTCCCTTAAAAATTCTACAAGATTCCTTTTTTGACTCTATCAATTTTATAAATTCTCATAATAATTATAGGAATTTACTGTAGAGTTTTATTTGATTCTGAGATTTGAAAAATACTATAATAATTTTTCCTAACTTGAGAAATTCTTATCAATTAATCGGGACCTCAAATCAAAAATTTGTGTTAAGTTAAACTGACTAGAATAATTTTCTCTTCTTGCTGGTAAAATTTGGGACTAAACTATTTTCAGGCAGTTTTAGGCCTTTTCCGGCTCAACTTTCTCATAATTACATTTTTGCCTTTGAACTTTTGATAAATCACATTTAAGTCCCTTAACTTTTGGTAATTACACATTTTGGGTCAACTTTTATTTCTACCTTTAGTTTTGGCCTTAAACCTTTTCTAAATTTCGTTTAGGTCCTTGAACTTTCCTTAGTTACAAGTCACTCTCTTTCCTTCCTCAATTTGATACAGTTTACTTCAAGAATCTCATGTCGATTACATATAAACTGTACATATATATCATATAGGAAAATTAAGGATATGACACTGACCCATGCATTACATTAATGGCTTCCCCTAGATCTAGTAATGCTCCCTTAATAGGAACATTTCCTATAGTGCATGGGATTTTGTAGGATTCTGGGTCTTAGCACTTAATAGGTTGTTCAGCCTTAAAGAGTGATGACACTTTAGTACTCACATGAATTCTCTCAAGAGGATTAAACTTCTTTTTATCAGCACACAGTTCTTTCAAAATTTTTGCATATTTAGGGTTTCTCTTGAGGAACTAAACCAAAGGGACATTTATTTCTAACTTGTTGAATAAAGTATAAGCATCTTTTGCAAAATCAGGGTCAATTTTTTTCTTTCTAGCAAAGTAAGAGTTAGAAATAGGGAGACCTTTTATACTTACCTCTTTACCTTTGTGCATAGAGGCTCCTTGCTTGCTCGATTCTGGATTCTCTTCAAGTTGCTTTCCTTTATAGGTTAGACTTAGTACTGTTGCTACTTCTTCTTGCAGCTCTTGTATCTCTACTTGGGCTTGTGAGTTCTCTTGGGTTAGCTTCTTCATTACAAGCTGCTGTTCTTTAACACTTTCATATTTCCCAATTTGCACCTGTGACATATATGAATTCTCAAATTCAGCTTCTTCCATATCCTGCTTCAGTGTATCAGTTTCCTTAAAATGCACCTTTCTGCCACTTTTGAGTGATATAGCATTCAGAGCCCTTGGATTGATAACGGTGTTCGAAGGTATGCTACCACTACTCTTTCCTTGAATGTCACTTACTGTATTGGAGACTTGAGTTAAGTTACTTGTGATATCTACATTCTTAGAACTTAACTCCTCAACTTTCTTGTACACATTAGTATTATCCTTCTACATACTTTGAAGGATTGGAGCTATGGAGGTGAATTAACTGTCATTCTCTTTGAGCTTGTTGTCTATATTGGTCATTCTCCCATCCATGTTGTTCATTTGCGCGGCCATTCTCTTTAACAACTGAGAAGTCTCATCTGGCCTTGATGTTAATAATGTATTAGGGTGAGGAAGCACTACTTCCTTGGAATTAGTTTGGCATATTTTCCCTACTCCCCTATCTAAAATTTAGGTGGTCTCTTTAACCAGGGTTGTATGTTTTGGAGTATGGGTCTCTCTTCTGGTATTGATTGTCTCTCCCTTGATATATTGCTGCCACTTCTTCATACTGTCTGTCACATGTACTGATAGCATGCATCATTGAACCATATGATTCATATCTTGCAATTAATGCCTGTGAGGTTCTTATTGCATGAACTTGTTTTGTGGAATACAGTTCTCTTATAATCAAATTCATCCTCTTCTCCATTATGTTTCCCAGAGTTGCTATTTTAGCTAAGATCTATTTTGAATTACCCAAAGAAATATAGACACCTCCTTCTAAGGTAAAATGGATACACCTCCTTAAGATGTCATCCAATGTAGTCCTTGGAGGCTTCATTGAAGAATAAATTATATGCATGGTTTGTAAGTGCCTGTGTGGACATTCTCTTATAAAACCATGAAATTTAGGCAAGGCTGCAATCAAAGCTCCTTTAATCTCAAAATTAGCTTCTTCAGTATAGAAACTATAAGAATCATTATTCACATGCGAATGATTAATTACCCTCACACTTCTATTATCTTATGCATTCATTGGTATTTCATTTTCTCCATACCCATTATGCCCATTATGATTAATATCAGCCATATTCAGTTCAGTTTTAGACTCTGGAATACTAGAGAAGGAACTAGATTTTGCTTAGTCTTCTCTAAAATTTCCTAAATTCTCTCTTTAGTTTCCTAAGCCTTCTGTCAATTTCAGGTTCAAAAGGCATTAATGGTTCAGTTCTTTTATGCATACAATGTAGAAAAAAATAAAGAATAATCAATGCAATCAGTCAGAGTCAGTCACGAAAGTTATACACCAAAAAAATTTTAGTTAGTCATGACTAAAGTGTGTTTCAATCATGACCTAGTATCACAGAGAGAAGTAGTCACGACCGGAGGTTTTAAATGTCAGGACCGATTTTCACAGAGTAGTGAAATTTCATAGGGAAGTAATTAGGTCACGACACAAATGGTGTTTGGTCGTGACTTAAAGTCAGAGAGAGTAATTATGGCGATGCAAGTGAGTTTAGGTCACGACTCACAGTCACAGAGACTGATTTTTTTTCATAAACTCATAAAAGTGCATAATGTAATGCAATTTAAAAACTAATAAAAACTAACATGCAAACAAAAACAAGAAAAATGACTTAGGTAGCTAATGAAATTGAAAAACAATTACTAGGAAACCAATTACTTGGCTCCCTTCCAATGGTGCCATTGACGAGGGTGGATTATCGTGGTTCAATCTATCAAAATAAATTTAATTACACCCAATATAATATAGTATAAGGCACAACCCTATCGTTCTTCTCAAGAAGCCTTTTATTTGGAAACCTAGCATATTGGATGTCAAAATCATTGAAAAACCTGAGCAGGGATAAAATGGTCTTTATAGTGATTGACGCAATAAAAGTAGGGTGCAAATTTTGGATTTTTGATTAAGATGACAATGAGTTGGTTTGTTTATGAAATATGTTATAAAAGACTCTTGATCATGAAAACGTATCTTTCATTGCTCTCATGTTAAAATTAGTATTTTGAAATCACTAAGTCTCAAAGAAAATATCAATCGATCGATTAAGTCCAGAACCTTAATTTTCCTTAAACCCCTTTGAATAAAGCTGGTTTAAGAACTATTAGTGAACTGTTAGAAACCACTTAGCGTGTAAGTTGAATTAGATGATGAAAACACTCTCGAATAGTCATCGATCGAAAACCCTAGATTTCTAGTAATTGAATTAATTAACAACGATTGCTGATAATAACCCAACTCTCTTAAAATTGAAACTCAAATATTCTATGAAAAAGCAAATGTTCAAATCATCCAAATTCAATTACAAAGTCTAATGATCAATCGATATTCAAAACTTGCTCATAAAATGAAAACCCTAGATCTAGCAGCAATTCTAACATGAGAATATGTAAATTAGAACAGTAGAAACTCCTTGCTTTAGTCCATGAGTTCAATATAACATATCCAATAATTACACTTTAGGCCTTTTCTAGCTCAACTTTCAATAATTACCATTGCATACTAGAACTTTCAAAAATTACACTTTAGACCTCAACTTTTCATAATTATACTTAATTGCCTAAAGCTTTTATCTACTTTCATTTTCTACCATACGACTTTTGAACTTTTCATTTTAGTTCCTCACTTCCTTCAAGACTCCTTTAACCTTTATTATTCCTTCTAATCATCGTCATAATCTTTTCCAAACCTCTTTCTACTATTAGTATTATACAGATAGAGAAAAATTAGAATATGATATAGTAGACCATGTAGAGGGCCTAAAATGGCATCTTATAGGCCCAGTAACATTTTTTGATAAGTATGTGGGCCAGGGCTAATAAGGACCAAGAAATATGTAAAATTATGAAAATGCCACTGAGTATGCCAATGTGTTGTGTCATTGAGTCAGAGTCAGAGTCAGACGGAGGGCATTTTAGTCATTTGAATAAGGTTAGATGGTGAAGGAGAATTCCAGAGTAGTTGATCAAGGTCAGGGAATACTCTGATGTGGTGTGAAAAGACGATAATGCCCTTAAAATGTTAAAGTAAATAAAGAAGAACTAAGGGATATTTTGGTAATTTGCCAAGGCATCTGTAATTGAGTCTGGGCCTAGTCCAAGAATGCCAATGGTATGAAGAATATGAATAATGGATTTAAGGTTAAAAAGCATATTATGGAATCTCAAAAAAATTAGAATCATAAAACAATCTGGTTTTTAGGAAATTGGACTGAGTCGGTACCTGATTGGACTGGAATTTTTTTAGAATTTTCTTTCCCTTAGAATGGCTCCACATAACCCTATGAGTTGTCCCTTGATGATGTTATGGATGATGTCATAATTAGTTTTTTAGAAAAGTTAAATCCAAGATTAAATGTGAGCCATTAGATCAAATAGTGCATAAAGTGATCTTGGCCATTGATTTTCCATGGAATTTGGCTATAAATACCCCCACAATTTCTGATGCAAACCATGGAGCAAGAACCCTTGGGGAACCTCTTGCAAAATGAAAACTCAAGACAAGACAAAGAAGATTCAAGGTACCAAAGTTCAAGCAAGCTAGAGATTAAAGGTAAGCAATCTATCCCAGCTTATTTTCCTTTGATTTGGGAGCTTGAACTTAGAGTTTCCATGGAAGAAAGTTGATTTTTATCTAAGGTTTTTGTGCTGTCCAAAACTTTAGATGAAAAGGGAAAGACAAAATTAAAGATAGAGTTATGTGATTGAAGCTTAAACAAGCTAGTTAGGTGATTGGTTGTTGAATCAAGTTGATATTCTTGACTTTGTCATTGTTGAAACATTTTGTTCTGTACTGTTCATGATATAAGGAGATGGAATTTCAATGATTTATGCTTCCATTGAATTTATATGATGATTTTGTGTAGGATCGGATAGGTTTGGAACCTTGGAAGTATTGAAATTCTAAGTTGTAGTTTTTAAAGTTCTTCTCTATTACTGTTCACTCACATGAATAGTGATTAGCATTTTACTATTTTGATGATTCCAAGGGTTTTAAAATGAAAATTTGTGTTGGATAAAGTAGAGAAAAAAGTATGGGAATCATTGGTATCAAAATGAGAATTTTTGGAAGAATTATGTATATTTTTCAATTCTATCCAGCAGGCCATGAAGGAGCTGAAATTTTATGATTCTATGATCATAAATAGATTTAGAATATGAAATTATGTAGAGTAAAGTCAAGACATCAATTGATTCAAGGGCCAAGTCCATTAGTTAAGATTAAGGAGTGTTAGTATAGTTAAATGAGCTCAATGTTAAAGGAAAAGTTATATTGTAATGGATGGATTATTATGTGATGTTAGGTTTTGATTGTGGACCCAAAGAGGCAGCCACACATCCAAGAGAAGTAAGAAGAAAGAGCCAAGGTTAAAGTGAAAGAAATCAAGTATATGAGGTGGTAAACTTATCCTAAACTTGTATGTATTGAATGTTATGCTTGGTTGTGCTATGACTTGATTGAATTGTGTTGCCTATATGTTTATGATTGAAGCTCTATTTCTATGGTTACTTTACCCAATTTTATTTCATATGTAACATGGAAGCATGAACACTACACAATGTTAACACTTTCACAAGCAAGCACAAGTATCTACATTAATGCATGCATTGTTTAGTACCGTTTTCTACTGAGATTTCCCCAGAAATCTCACCCCTCCATGTAATATCAACCCTTGCAGGTTTATTAATGATAAAAGAGGATGAGGGAGCATGAAGAGAAGTTAGGGATTGGATAGTATATATGATATGTGAAGAATTGTTATATGTAATGTTAATATTTCACCAATACAAGTAGTGATGGTCATGATGTAATGAAAATAGTAAATGATGAGATAAATGAAGGAAATTTAATAGACATTTAGTTAACATGTTAAGTTTCATTTGACACTAAAGTCATCTATTTCAATGTCTGTACAAAGGGAATGAATTTTCCAACTTAAGGGACCAGAATCTGTTTTCAGAATTTTTGACCAAATGAACAATAATATTTGACGAATAAATTGTATTAATTGACTAAGCATTTGGTATGGGAATTATTTGTCCCTTAAATTTCAAGATGTTATCTTCACGTAGCTTTTTGAACCACTTCATTTTTTTTCTAGAATTAATTATGATTTTTCGAAGTTCGTCGCATAATCTGGAATACATATGAACAGTAACTCTAGAAGAGTAAAATTTCAAATTTAGCTAATAGACTTCCAAGCTCTTGTAAGTGGTTCTAAATGCTATTGAATGGTCCCTAAGACGTATAAAAGTAAGGATGTTTTAGGTGCTCCAAAAAAATCTCTTATACTGACACCTCCTTCAACTCCCATGACATAACTCCATGCTCTTGCTTGCCTATGGCAACAGTCAAGATGTTATTCCTACCATATGACTTGAAGAAGCCATGGGCTTCTTGTTGTTTAAGATCAACCTATAACATAAAAAGAGCAAACATAAGAAATAATATAATTAGTCTACTAAAACAAAATAATACAAGTAGTACTTACAATTTTTGCCTATCCGCTCCTTTTTTGGTGAGCGTACAACCACTTATCTTCATGACATATTGGAGATAGGGGAGCAAGAGTAACACTAAGATCAGACTCAGCAACCTCTTCCTCTTAGCCCCCAACAAGTCTCTTTCATCCTTTGCGTAACCCCCTCGAGACATTGTGTGGGGATAATCATTCTTGAGAACGTGTTCAATAGCTTTTGCTCTTTTTTCCTACAAGACTTGAAGTAGTTAATCCCCAATACATACAAAAAGAAGAAACATGGGAAATGCAAAATTTCTTTTTCAAACATATCAACTCACCATAGCTTTTGTAGTAGTCCGAAGCCTAAAAAATTCTTCCCCAATAGCTTTATCAATGAATTGATACTTGATGCATGGAGAATAATGAGGCTGGCCATCTTTGTCCTGGCCATGCACATACTGACAAGCTAATTGTGTCTTGAATGCCCTCTAACACTCAGCGATTAAGACAACGTCTTCTTCTTTAAGACTTTATTGTTGAGAACATTGTAAGTGAGTTGCAATAATTTACATTGAAAGTAGAGTTATCAACAAATAGTTGTGTTTTTGGGTATTGGTTTACATACAATATACAATAGGTAGTTCTTATACCCAGATAGAGTACTAAATTTGATTCCTCATGTGATTATCAATAGCATTCCAAGTCTATATGGAAATGTTAGTCTTATTACATGCTAAGACGCTGACATAACTCATGTACTTTATCCTATGTTCACCAATTAGTTCCAACGTGCATCAAACTCAATCGGTAGTAATTTCCCTTCCTTGCTATCTTTTGAAATATCTTTCAATCGTGCTGTACTTCTGCCCCACCTTTGTTTAGAGTTGCTTGGAGCATTGCTTGCCTCATTCTGATTACCACTACCCCCATATTTCTATATACGCAATAACAAAAACAAACATGGTAAATAGAAAAGAACAACTAACCACAGTGAAAGAAGTGCGAGCATTTATCGATGGAAAGAAGTGCAATCATTTATCACAAAAAACTACAAAACCTAAATTAAATGAACACGCAAAATGTGAAGCACGTACACGAGAAAATAAGTGCCCAGAACACATATACGATAAAGCACAACGAAAGCGAGAACAGAGAAGAACGACTAACACAGGGAAGTAAGACAAAAGTTATAGAGCATGACTACTAGTGTAATGATAGCCTTCTTTGTTACTGTTTAATAGGTTTGGTTTCATCATATAACAGAATTTTATATGTGCATATAGATGCATCTATACCAGGTATATCAGCTAAAGCCCAAACTATTGCTCTCTTATGTGTTTTTAAAGCTGAAATCAATTTTTATTCTCCAGAAATAGAAAGTGGGTTAGCAATTATAATAGGTAATGTATCATGTCCAGCTAAAAAAACATATTTAAGGTTACTAGGAAGTGGTTTGAGTTCTAACTCAGGTGGCTGGACAATTGATAGAACAAACTTCTTAGTTTCCACAACTGCAATAGGCTTTACTGATTCTTTCCTCATAGGTTCTGTGTTGTCCAATTATGTTCCTATAATAAGAGTTCTAGTAACTATGATTTCTCCTATAATTTTATTATGTTGTTTCTCTCCAAATCCTTCATTCAAAAAGTCAGTAACATATAAAGAAAAAGGTTGTAGGGTGAAAAGTAAGCTATCAACTGAAATGTAGTTAATACTTGACACATCACCATTATTATCCAAAGAAAATATAGAAGAAGAAATTTCATATTCAAGCAATTTACACTCAGCTTTATCAGAATTTTGCCACAGTAGCAATTCATGTTCCACTTTAGCTTCTTCAATGTATGCATCAATTGTACTTAAGCTTAATAGTGAGTAATCTTTAAATAGGTGTCTCATTGCTTCATACACATTAAAAGTTATGACATTGTCTCCCACTTCCATTGTGATGCTCCTATTTTTCATTCTTATCACAGTGTTGGTTGTTCTAAGGAATGACCTACCTAAATTAATAGGTTCCTCTGAATGTGACTCATGTGACATATCCAATACATAAAAATTTGTAGGTATAATCAAGTCTTTAACCTTCACTAATATGTCCTCTAGAAGTCCCTCAAGTTTCCTAGTGGTCTGATCCTCAAGTTGCACTATCATGGAGGTTCCCTTAAGTGAGCCTATGCTTATGCCAGTGATGAATAAATGGAAGTTGGCATTACATTAATGGTTACACCAAGATCTAACAGAGCACTAGCACATTGAAACTTACCTATAGTGACTGGGATTGTAAAGGAATCTGGGTCATCACATTTAATAGGAAGTTGTGGCTTAAATAAAGCTCACATACTAGATCCTACTTGAACCCTTAGTTTGTAGATTCTTTTATTAACGCATAGTTCCTTCATGAATTTCCCATACTTAGGTATACTTCTGATTAGATCTACAAGTGGCACATTAACTTCCAATTTCCCTAATAGATTTAGGATATCTTGTTCCTATTTATCTTTCAAAACCTTCTTTGGACACATGTATGTATCAAGAAAGGGTAATACTTACCTCCCTATCCTTCTGTTATGTATCTTCATGCTCCTTTTGCTTCTGGTTTTTGTCTAATTTCTGACTTGCATTGCTAGAACTAGCAACTGCTTCATGCATAACAGGTGATTGTGCAGCATCTTTTAATATAATTTGCTCATTTTCCTATAGCAGTATATTACTTTCTGATTCTGGCATAAGTGAATGTTTTTCTCTAATTAACTCTTCAGCTCTAGATTTGTTCTGCTGCTCATTTACTTCATTATCCTTCTTATCCTCTTCTGTATATGCTTTCCCCACTGTTTTCCACTTCTCAAGCTTATAGCATTTACAGATTGGGGTTAATAAAAGTGTTTGAAGGTAAACTTTCACCAATCCTATTGTTCTATTTTAATCTCTATGGCAATAAACTTGGACTCTGTTATTTCTTGGTTGTTCTCCACAGTAGATCTCAAGTCCTTAAAGTTAGAGTTAAAATTTATGTTCATGGAGTTTATAGTTGCATTCATCATATTAGTGCTCTTGATTATTTTAACTATTCCATCATTTTTTGCAGCAGAAGGGACTTTTGTAGGTCTAGATGATTCAGTCATTTGTTTATCATTGTTGAATTTATTCTGCCAATAATTATTGTCTCCACTTCTATCCCTCCATATTAGATTAGGATGATCTCTCCATCCTTCATTATATGTGTTAGAGTATCGATTCTTTTATGGATACTGGCTTGGTTTACCTTGATAGATGACTAAGATATCTGCACAATGTGTAGGACAATTTAAGTGGTGTGTATAGGAGAATAACAAAGCTAACAACTATGAACAACAAGAGCTTGAGAGTATGAGATTTAAACATGTGAATTGCTCAGTTGATCAGCTAGACTATTGATCTGAGCATTTATTGCAACAACTTGAGAAGACAAGCTATTGTAATCTTGAGAAGGCCTTGTAGAAACTTCATGGACTTGCCTAGAATCATAGCCCCATACTATTGTTTATTACTTGTTATCTTCTTAATTAAGTTCCATGCTTCATCTGGAGTTAAATTATCAATAGAACCTCAAGTAGCTACATCCAAATTCTTTTTGTATGCATAGCATAATCACGAATGAAAATACTACACCAAATACTCAAATGGAATCTGATGGTATTGACATCTAGCTAGCATCTTTTGAAATCTTCCCCAAAACTCATGGAAAGACTCTTAATCATATTGTTTGGCAGCAAAAATCTCCTTTCTCAATGTAGCAGTCTTTGAAGTAGGGAAATATCTCTTTAAAAAAGCAGTCTTGAAGTTAGTCCAAGAGTCCAAGGCTTGAGTTGTATGATGTGGCAACATATAAAACTATTCCTTTACTATTCTTTCAAGTGTAAAATAGAATACTTGTCTCTGCATAGCATTCATGTCAATACCTACAAGTTTCATGGATGAGCAAACCCACTGCATAGTCTTCAAATGCTTGAAAGGATCATCACCTGTCAATCCATAAAACTTTGGTAAGTTACTTAATAAAGGACCTTTCAACTCAAAATTAACATCCAAAGTAGGACAAGTACAAAAAGGATTAAAGTTTGCATTAGATGGAGTGAGTTCTTTTATACTCCTATGTGATCTTCTATTGTTCATGTTATTCTCTATATATTGCTCATTTTGAATATTCTAATTTTGAGTATGAGCTTCTCCATCATTAACATGCTCTATGACAAAATGATTATCTAAAATAGTACCATATGCACAATCAATTTTAGCTATAATAGACTCATAAAAGAAATAAGCTCAACAATAGATGCAACACTAGCTTGATTTAAGATTTTATCCTTCTTAATTTGCCGAAGTGTTCTATTGATTTCTACGTCCAAAGGAAAGAATTCAAAGCTTCTATTTCTGTAAATCACACTCGACAATGATACAGGATATCAAATATATCACATATGCAATAATTCTAGAAATTCAAATCAAATAATCGTAGTTCAAAATAGTCAAGTCGCGACTAAAAGGTCACTTGGTTTGATATAAAGTTTAGTTAATTAGCAATTACTATAATTACCGTAGTGTTACCGCTATAATTACTATACTTAGTTAGGAAGATTTCTAGGTCCCTAGTCTATAAATAATCATTCTGTAACTAATTTGAAGTGTGAACAATGATAGTACAGTAACAGCACAGGTATCTGACTCTCCGTCTAATCCTTCTCTTCTTTATTCTTCTTTGGTCACTCTCTTTCTAAGCCTTCCCTTCTATTTTTCCTTTCCCTCTATCTTATTCTTTATTCTTTCATTAAGAAGACATATCAGGGGTATCAGAGCGCGCGCTCCTCAGACCTTGACTCTAAATGGTGGAAACCAAAATACAAGAAAATGCCAGAAAAATGGAAGCTAGGATGTAGAATGTCGAGCAGCGATTGCAGAGCATGGATGAACTACAAGAGACAATTATGGGCTTTTTCAATAAAATTCAGATCATGGGGCGTACCTTCCTTCAAGAAATGCAGGGGATAGCACTTGAGATACGAAATATTGCCCATGGCCCACCCTCTGAGAAGTCAATGATAGAGCTAACTAACCTTCGATAGATGGGGACATTGGCCGAGTTCAATGTCAAATTTGACACAATCTCAGCCAAGTTGGATCCACCCAAAGGGTACTTGGTGGGCGTATACGTAGGGGCACTGAAGGAAGAAATTGCCGACTCCATTCGATTCTTTAATCCAAGGACCATGCTTGAAGCCTGACGTATGGCCAGAGTACAAGAGATTTCTTTGCTGTGGCAGAGTAAGAAAAAGATGGTTCTGTTGGAAAATGTGCCGTAAGGGCCAATCATTGTCTTATGAACATTATTGATTTATGAATTTATTAATTGTGTTATCATATTATTTGCATGTTTACTGTGATGAACATCCTTGGATAATTCATGATCTTATCCTAAATGTCCCTGGTCGGTCATCTGTGTGGGAGCAGAGATGAAATAAGACCAGTATGACTTTGAAGATGTATAGAGATATAAATCAAAGTCATATGCACATGTAAGAGTACAAGGTGTTGGACCGACCTGCTATGAGAGAGTTGCATGGGTCACGTCATAATCTTCTCTCATATACAAACCATGTCACTATGCCCTTTGACCTGAGATCATCATGGATTCCTATATGACAAACGCTCAGCTTTGGCCTAGTTAAAAGTCACTTTTGACCGAGTGATCATAAAGACTATGTTCGGGCTTAGTGGTTTTTCATGCGGAGGAATGTGAATGGTCAAGATGGAATTTGTCCCTCACATTCGTAGAGAGATATTACTGGGCCCCTCGATGAGTGAGTCTGAGAAATGTATGGCCATACTGTAATGGAAAGGTAGTTCCATTTCTATAGTCAGACTACTCAGGGATTAAGAAAGTAACGGTCAGGAATAGGAGGATGACATTATCCATGCCTCATCCATGACCAAAATATCGCGTGACAGAAGGGACATGATATGGTTGTATAAAAGGTTACATCATTTATCGATTCTCATATGATTTGGGTAGTCGTTATGTCTTGCTAGAGACCACTTGCGACTTGTGGGCCAGTATAGCAAATGGCCCACTGCCAACTTCATATGGGCCTACAGGGTCGCACACAAAATAGCCCAACACGAGCTATGATGTCCAGATTCATTGAATCTAAGACGTGTTTAGATTCAATGAATGATCCAGGGTTGATGTATATATTTATTTATATTTATATTCGTATATATATAAATTCGTATATATATATTATATATAAGGGATATATAGGATTTAATTTATAAGGATAAATTAAATCTCTATCACGTTTGAATTTGAAATTCAAATTGATAGGATATCTCATATAAGAGATATTTACAAGATTTAATTTATAAGGATAAATTAAATCTCTATCACGTTTGAATTTGAAATTCAAATTGATAGGATATCTCATATAAGAGATATTTACAAGATTTAATTTATAAGGATAAATTAAATCTCTATCATGTTTGAATTTGAAATTCAAATTGATAGGATATCTCAAATTTGATTTATGAGAATAAATCAAATATAGTCCAATCTTATCTTTATTTAAATTAAATAAATAGGTGAATTAAATCTGTGGGACGGATTTAATATAAACATTATTTATTTAATTAGTTTTTTATCAAATTATACAATATGTGATATTGTATTCGAAATTAATATAGATTAATTCCAAAATCCAATTCGGTTGAGAAAAACGCAGAGCATCCTATATATCCAATTTTAGGAGCTATGTTTTGAATACAACACATAACACAAAAGGGGCCGAACGGAATCTGCAAAAGGTTTGCAGATAAGAAACTGCTGAAGTAGAGACGGAGAGGACGAACTCTTGAGAAAGCCTTGGAGGGACAGGAGATGCTAGCACGTCGTTCGTGGTTGGAACGCTGTTCGTGTGGATACCAGTAGATGAAGACGACCTGAGGAGTCGACTTCTTGCGATCAAAATGAGAGCACGAGCCGCAGAGAGAAGCTGTGGAAGTCGCTGAGAAACACTGAGGGTAATGCTTCTTCCTACTTGACTTAAACACATATGGTAGATCCTGGCAAGGAATGGAAAATTTTTTTAAATTAATTTCCGCTGCATGTCTTCCAATTCCTTACAAGTTCTACCTAGTGTTCAAGAAATAAGAATCAGGGAAGAACAAGTGCAAATTCTTGATCAACCAATGATCAAAAATAGAGTATTGAGAGGGGCTATTAGTGAACTCTATGAAGGCGTTAATGGGATAGCTACAACGACGCATAATATAGCAAGAAGATTGGAAGAGACTCACCTTTAAAAAAGAAAGCCACTCACTCAATTCAATATGGAGTTCGATCAGATTTTGTCAAGGCTGGACTTTCTGAAGGAGTATTTACTCGACGCTTACACATCGGCTTTGAAACTAAAACTTGAGGCCTTAGTTTGCATGTGTGGCCCAAGAACCATAGTAGAGGCTTGGCACTTTGCTTGACTTCTCAAGTTAATTATCACAAGGTAGAATCCAAGAAATGCAGTCGACAAATCTCAGGGTCACTTGATCAGAGGGCTTTGCAAAGTGAAGATAATGGGCAAATTTTAGAAAACACTGAACAGCTTACGGAATGTGTTCAGGAGTTCACGTGGTTGCAAAAATCTCAGTTTGAAAAGTTAGACTTACAGCTAGCTAGACTTTATCTTTAAGCTTTAGTTGTATTTTTTTAGGGTACATTAGAATTTGCAATACCCAATGGGCTTATGAACGTGGATGTAGCAGTAAAGAGGATATCCCAATGCCATTGCAATTGTGTTTCATAATTCCGTTGGGTATTATTAATTATGGTTTATTTCATATGTGGGCTTCATTTCTAAACTTTTCTCCAACAAGAATTTTGGTGTTAGAATGGTTTAAGGGAGAATTAATTACAATGCTTTCTAGAAGGGTATGCTGTTTAAATAGGATAAAAAAAGGGGAAGTTAAATATGCAATGCATCAGGATGAAGTCAATTTAAAGGAATCAGATCCTGGATCCAAGTCACAGAGACTTCTTCACTGACTAACAGAAGCTTTTGTCAGAATTTAAAGCCTATGTTTTGCTTTCATATTTGTATTTTTTTTTATCTTGCTTGATCCTTGGGGGCAAGGATCTCTTTGGGAAGGGGTATTGATATAAAGTTTAGTTAATTAGCAATTACTATAATTACCGTAGTGTTATTGTTGTAATTACGATACTTAGTTAGGAAGATTTCTAGGTCCCTAGTCTATAAATAATCAGTCTGTAACTAACTTAAAGTGTGAACAATGACAGTACTATAACTGCACAGTTATCTGACTCTCTGTCTAATCCTTCTCTTCTTTATTCTTCTTTGGTCACTCTCTTTATAAACCTTCCCTTCTATTTTTCCTTTCCCTCTATCTTGTTCTTTATTCTTTCATCAAGAAGACGTATCATGGGCATAACTAAATATCATAGAGAATAGATATCGCCACAAAAATTAACTTCACGTCTCAACTTAGTCACAGAGAGGAGAAGTTCTGAATCAAGATTTTTTGTCGTGACCAAATGTCACTCTGGTTGCCACTAAAAATCACAGAGAGTAAAATCTTGAAATTTTTAGCTTCTGGTTGTGACCAATTGTCACTCAAGTCGCGACTAAAAATTACAGATAGTAAATCTGATTGAAACACTGATTTTTAGTTGTGACTAAGTATCAAATTGGTTACAACTATAAATTACAGAGAAGAAAACTGGATAAAAATATTTTTGGTTGCAACCACAAGGCAATCCAGTCGCAACTAAAAGTAATTGAGAGCAAAATGAGTTAAAAATAAAGAGATGGTGTGTGAAAAGATTTTATCTAAGTTCTGAAAGTAAATCCCATGCTATTGTTTGTTGATTTAAGTATTTATGATGATGAGATGAATGAATGACAAGTGTGTTCCCTTAGAGATTACCTTACCTTCATTATCCATAGAATATGAGAAGTTAATCAGTTGAATTAGAATATGTTAACTTACAACTCGCTAGCTAAATCTCAATCAAAGCTATAACATGCAGACATTTATAGAGATTATGAATCATTCAACTCAGAGATAGAAGAAGATAAATTAAACAGATACAACTGTACCCTATTTTATGATTACTCTAATTAAATTAGCCATGTCCAACAGGGTCCAAAGATGAAATCAATCAAAGCATCAATAATGCAGAACCTTACTTCTTTGTCCTATACTAACTCTAATTGAATCAATAAATCAGAAGTAACTACATCAATTTGATACAATTAAATATGACTTAATACGCAATTAAACTCCCTGTTCAGCTCAAGGATTATGGTTAGCTTCATCTCTAAGAGAGCACAATAACTTATCCTTATATTGCCATCTGAACTTCAGCAACAACAGAAAACACAATAGCAATCAGGGTAAATATGGAAGAAGATGAAGATGACAGCTGAACTTTCCTTTGGTTATATTGGCTAGACTAGAGAAAAGTTGCATAATAGAAATGGAGATGAAAAAGAATGGAAGGATGTCATGACTAGTGTGGAATGTGTCTGTGTATACAAATCTAATATGGAATGGTAGAAAGTATGGAATAGAATCTGAGAGATGTACACATGAAGTGTAACGTGTAATGATCAGTCCAGGTATGATCCCCTTTCCTAAGTTCACATGATGTGGATATATAAGTATGGAATTAGTGATATGGTCTGAATAGAGGAAGTGAATGAATCAGTCATAGAAGGTGTGTCATGCATGAATCAATATACTCTCAAGTGCAAGCACATGTTTTCCAGCCAGCTGTTAGTCCACTTGCTTCTGTTAGCAGCTCATTCTAGCACGTGATTCTGTTAGCATGTGCCTTCAAACAACTATTGCCCACTTTCTCCTATTAGCCATGTGTTTAAATATGTTATCAGCTTCTTTAATCCAACACATGTCTAATGTCTAGCTGTTAATTGTCTAATCTACTGATAGTCACTATAAAATGAAAATTTAATAAATTATTTATCCAATTAATCACTAAAATCAAATCAATTAATTTCTACTTGTTCTATATTAATTTTATTAAGTGATTGCTCATCATATTGGTAAATGGGGGTAAAATCAATAATAAAACTCACTTTAAACATACTATAAATATGAGTTTATCAATTATTATGTGTGATTTTTCTCTTATTTAACTCTTTATATTTCTAGCAACTTATTTCAATTATTTGATCAAAGTTTTCATGCTTATCTATTTTATCAGTCATATTGCAAAATAATTTCAAAAGATTTTCTACAAAGTTCTTAAATCTCACAAACACCTAATTAACCCCACTCTTGGGTGATCTAGCCTATCATAACATTTGGTATAAGAGCATGCCACTTGTTTAAAGGATCTAGTGATCTTAAGTGCAAAGATCATAGCTGGATTTGATTGTGAAATTTTTTCTTAAGGTTTTGATATTACAATTCTTCCTATTTTAGAAAATTCTGAGTTTTATATTAGAATGGTCGAATGACTATATTTTTTAAAACTCTTGATTATAATATAGGAAAATCCTTTTAAATGACATTAATTTCAAACCAAGAAAGGATTAGATTGATTATGAAAAGAAAATATTTTCTTTGAATATTAGAGCTTTAAAACTTATTCATTGTACCTTAAATGAAAATGATTATTAGCAAGTCAAGTTTTGTTCTAATGTCATAGACATTTTTCATTCGTTTGAATATGTTTATTCTTCTGACCTTTGTGTTGATGCTAAAAGTGCTAACAGTTCATTAGAAACATAAAGTTACATATCTACTGATGATGAACAAATAGAAACAGAGACCATTGAAGGAGAAATCCAAACAGACTTCCACAAATCAGCCAACACAAAATAGACAAAGGAAGAAGGTAATAAAGAAGAGGTCAATGTATACAAATTTACCGAATCATTATATAGAGCTCAAAATGCATCAATGGTAAACAATCTAATTTCCTCTTGTAGATTTAAGAAATATGATTTTAAAAGTTTTCATGATATAATTTTTCAACCAATCATTGCTTCTATTTTGAAAAGAAAAAATTTAAATTTCAAATATGGTGATATAACGAATAGGAAAGAAAATTTGCACAGTGATGATAATATGCTTCCACTCGACCAACATAATACATGCACATATACTTTAAAAGCATAATATCCAGTTGTTTGCAATTATTACGGTTAACTAAGTCATATTTCTCATACTTGTTACATTAGAAGAAATTTTAACGTGAGAAATAAACTTATTTAGGTTCCTAAAGGACAATCAAAGGCCAAAATTGGTGCTCAAGGACCCAAAGTTAAATAGGGACCGAAATGTCCTTTCAGTGTTTCAAATATGCATAATAACATTCAAAAGAATGGACACAGTATATGGAGGATAGGGCATCTGAGAGTTCCTCATGCATCAATGAAAGTTTCATCATTTGAGAGAACTCAAAGAGCATCCATTGCTGTAATGTCAAAGCCAAATTATAAGTGATAGAGAAAAGCCCAAGGAATACGTTCTACCTTAAGGATAAACTATCACAATGTTCCAGTCAACTATCTTGAGGAGAATAGAAGAAGAAGGATTTCTCAAGAATCAAAGTTCATATCAAAAGAGAGACCATAGCAAACATTTGTCTAAAGAAATCAAATGATGCAATGGGTGCACAAAGGCAATCATTCTTCCACAAAAGGAAAAAGATACAATAGTAAATTTCATGCATTATCTTGTTTAACATACCCTTGAAGTCTACATATGTATCCTTAGTAATGATCATTGCAACTAATATCTAGAATTTTTCATACTCCTAAACGCCAACTGATAAATATTGTATAAAGGAGTAAAAGGCAATATTTAGTAGTTCAATTCTTTGTACATACATAAACTAAAAAGTCAATATCTCCTTTTATTCATAAAGACATATTTATTTTACTATGCTCAGTTATTCCAAATTGGTCACATTCTTTGAGCATATGAAGTATGATGTGTTTCCTACAAATTAACCATAAGTGGATCTAAGTGAAATTGGATACCATGGAAGAAAAAGATTTATATTGTAGGAAAGAAAGTTAGAGAAAGTTGTATCTCAAGAATATGGCTACATAGAGACAAATTCAAATCTTGAGAAGCAACTTTTGATTCTGGTGCTGAATATCACAAACTTGAAGAATCAATAAGCAGTACACAGAAAGTAGAACCTTGTGTGGAATTAGCTAGACAACTATATAATTTAGGACACCCTCTAGTAAGAGAAATATATCAGGATACCAGAATCTATCAAGATTTCATAATCAAAATCTGGGAAACCTATCAGACTTTTGATCCAAATACCCTTACATTAGAGGATTAGACTAATATCATGGATGACACTTTACCTACCAAAGAAACTTAAAGAGTAAGGTTGGATCGTTATTTCAATGGAGAAATATTTGACAGTATACTAGACTGGATCTTTATGGTAGAGGAGTTTATTATAAGAACTTTTAAGAAAGAATAGTGTGATGTAACATCGATAGATGACAGTGTTATGTATGTACATAAGTGATGTATAATAGATATGTATGACAACTGCATTTAAGAAATGATATATGATAGTATATGTGTATGATGTTTTCAAGCCATTTTGTATACAATGTTATAAATGAAGTATAAATGAAGCATAAGTTATGTTATTTATGTTATTCCCTCTCATATTATATAGTGAAATAAAATGGTTTGAACATGATAAATTGTTCAAATAGAGGAACCTCAAAATCTTGTATATGTTATTTTACTAATTTTGGAATGCTTAGAACAACAAATAATGATAGAAGAAATAAGAGCAGCTCAAGGTCAAAGTGATCAAGAAAGAGATGCTGTTATAGAAGCAATAGCTATAGCTGTAGATTATTAATGATAGCCATAACATGTAGGAGCAGTTAACGTGGAACCAAAAATGGTATAGCATCCAGTAGAAGCCACCTAGGCAAGCTGAGCCAGTGGTGGATCCTATTAGTATCTATTAGTGGATGACAAAATTTTGCAATCATAATCCTCCAACATTTGAAGGGAAATTTGATGCTGAAATGGCAAAGAACTGGATCAGTCAATTGGAAAATATTTTCAAGTTGCTTGATTATCTATATGAAAGTAAGGCTCAATGGCTATTTATTAGCTAGAAAGAGATGTAGATTAGTGGAGGAAGAATACTAAGCTATTGCTAAAGGCAAGGAACATTCCTATTATATAGGAAGTGTTTCTTGATCAATTTTATGGGAAATATTTTCCTCATTCAGTATGTGATGAACGAGAAGCAGAATTCCTTGTACTGAGGCAAGGAGAGAAGGAGTCATTTGATGAATATATGGCTAATTTATTCGCCTTTCTCAGTATTCCATGTATCTTCAACAAGTGGATAATGAATGATAGAGGATGGAGAGGATGATTAGAGGACTAAATACTATGTTAAAGGAGAAGATGACTCCCTAACAATATAGTCATTTAATAAAGCAGTGGAGGCATGACGAATAATTGAAAATAGCTTGAATCACTGAATATTATTTAAGGCAATAAGCAAGGGGAATATTACTGGTAACTGCCATTTTCATTATCAAACAAAACTAACCTGACTAATAGTAAAGTGGAGGCTAACCTAGGTCAATTCACAAGGAGCCTAAATGGATGTAGAAGTTCCTAATTAATCTAATGATCCATAAATTAACAAGTTAAAGAGATGGTGGTTGATGAGTTTTAGTCTAACTTCTGAAAGCAAATCCTATGCTATTGTTTATGCTTTTAAGTGTGTATGATGATGAGATGAATGAATGACAAGTGTGTTCCCTCGGAGATTACCTTACCTTCATTATCCACAGAATATGAGAAGTTAATTAGCTGAATTATAATATGTTAGCTAACAACTCGCTAGCTAAATCTCAATTAAAGCTACAACTCGCAGACATTAAAAGAGATTATGAATCATTTAACTCAGAGATAGTAGAATATGAATTAAACAGATATAATTGTACTCTGTTATAGAATCACTTTGATTAATCACAACTATGTTCAACTCAATTAAAGATGAGAATCAATCAAAGGTCAGTTATGTAGAAATAAGAAATCCAACTTGGTTCCCTACTTCTTTGTCATCTACTACTCTAATTGTATCAGTAATTACAGAATTAACTATATCAACTCGATACATTTAATTATAAATTAAAGACACAATGAACTCCCTATTCAACTCAAGGATTCAGGTTCAACATTATCTCCAAGAGAGCACAAGACTTAGCCTTGCATTGCCATATGAACTTCAGCAGCAACAGAATACACAATAGCAGTCATGGTGACTGTGGAAGAAGAAGATGAAGATGATAGCTGCACTTTCCTCTAGTTTTATTGTCTAGAATAGAAATAGAGATAGAGCAGCAGAGAGCAGATGGCATGAAGGTCTAGTGGAAGATGGAATGGAATATGGTATGGAATGACTGTATGAATGTGGAAGTTGGTATAGGCGTGAAGTGTATGGAATGGGTGAAGAGCTATCTCATATGAACATTCTAGGTTTGAATGATGATGGACTTGGAATGTGTGCTACTGTAAATGTTATATAGGAGTAGTGTGAATTGAAAAACCTTACTTTTTGACATCTTAAGGATCAAACAGTAGCATCTGGAACCACTTATATGATCAATGAAGTCAAATTACATAATCTGGAATTTTTGACCATGAATTACTGTTCATTGGGCAAAACTCCAAATAAGTGATGCAACTTCAAAAATTCATAACTAATTCTAGAAAACTCAAAATGAAGTGGTTCAAGTTGATTTACAAAGCTAACATAAGTGTCTTTAAAGGAAAAATATGAATCTGACCAAAATCCATACTAATTAATATAGTATTGGCATGAAATATTATTATTTATTTGGTCAGTTTCACAGTTTCCAGATTTGGTTCCCTAACTTTGAAAAATTCTTTCTCTTTGTACAAATAGTAGAATAAGGTATTCTTAGTACCAAAATGAAGTTCAACATGTCTATTATCATACTGTAAAGTCTCATACATTTATCCAAAGGTTAACTATTTTTTCCAAGTCCCAACAAAACATAACCAGAACTAAAATGAGTACTTAATACACACATTACATGTTTCCATACAAAAAGTCTCCTGTACAATAAAGTATCTATGCATCATAACTTCTTCATTATCCTTCCTTGCTTCCATAATATGGTCCTTCTATGATGGTTGTATCATGGAAGGGGTGAGATTTTGGGGGCAAATCTCAGTAGCAAACATAAACCAAACAGTGTATGCAACTTAATACTTGATGTTAATATGTGTGTGCTTAATGATCATGCTTGCATAATGATATCTTTACATGCTTCCATGTTCCTTAAATTATAACATATGGCCATAGCATAAAATGAAACAGATCATCATTCAATTGTACATGCTTCAAACCATCAAAGTAAACATCCAACACATAAAATATCTAAGCAAGCAAAGCATACAAGTTAGGTAAGTTTACTACATTGGAATAGCTCTCCGTTAACCTTTTCTTTCTTGGTCTTTTAATCTCCTATTTCACAAATGTCAAAGCCTAATCATGGTAGAGTAACAAACTTATTACAATCCATACCAATTCAGCTTTGCACCTAGTTTAATAATTTACTTCCATTTTCCTATACCAATACACTCCTAACTTTCTTTATTTGTGGTTAATCATGGTAGAGTAACATATTACAATCCATACCAATTCAGCTTTGCACCTAGCTTAATAATTTACTTCCATTTTCCTAAACCAATAAACTACTAACTTCCTTTATTTGTGGTTAATCATGGTAGACCAATTCAGCTTTGCACCTAGCTTAATAATTTACTTCCATTTTCCTAAACCAATAAACTACAAACTTCCTTTATTTGTTGTTAATTGTCTTGTCCCTTGAATTAATTGGTGCCTTGACTATATCCCACACAATTTTGCCCAAGGAATCCAAATATGGATTCAGAATTTCAAAATTCTAATGTTTCCTTCAGGTCTGGACAGAAACAAAAACAGCATATGCAATTTTCCAAAAATTTCTCTTTTCAATTCCAATGCTTCCAAGACTTTGATCTTACTTAATCCTACACAATTTTGCATTTTAAACCAATTGGAAATATCAAAATAATGAAATTCCAATAACTGTTCATATGTATGAACAGTAACAGAGAAGGTTTTAAATTCTCCCTTTCTCAATTTCAATGTTTCCAAGGTTCCAATCTTATTCAATCCTACACAAAATCATCATATAAATTCAATGGAAGCATTAGATGATTGAAATTCAATCTTCTTCCTTCAGTTCTTTCCTAGGCCGAAAGCCACGTGAATTGGGATTTCAAGGATTACACAATTAATTCAAGCAATAGTCAATAATCCAAGCAATAGTCAATAATCCAAGCTTATCTAGGTTAATATTTCATAGTTCTAGCTTGTTTTTCATCTTTCTTGATTTCTGTCCAGATTTGGACAGCATGCTTCTTTGAGGATTATTCCAAAATTCAAATATTAAATCCTTAGTTTCAATCTCCCAAATTGAGGTAAAATAAGTTAGAATAAATTATTTACCTTGCTTCTTAGCTTGTTTGATCACTAGGTCCCTTGAATGCCTCCTGGAATGCTTTAGATTATGTTGAGTTTTGAAATTGCAAAAACTTCCCCAAGCTTCTTGGCTCTACATTTTACAAAGGGAAGGGAGGGAATTTATATAGTAATCTTTGGCACCTTAGGACTAATCTACCCTTCTATTTCCTAATTATTACAATGACTTAAACTTAATTATCATTGGTTGGATTTTAGATTAATTAATCTTAATCATCATTAAATTATTTATTATATTATTTTAATGTAATGGGGCACATGTGATAATCCATTCCTCTTGCTATGCTTGACATGTTGCATAAGGTAGGTCCCATATGGGACACCTCACATGTCTTGAAACTTCTTCTTTCTCTTTTTGTTTTTTTATAAAAATATCTTAAAAATTCATTTGGCCACAAGACCATTCTTTATCATCTTGGTCTGCTATAAAACGTGACTTGGAACCTAAATTGAGTCAAATTGCCAATTGGCTCAATTCCCAAGGCACATCCTATACCGATATCTTTAAAGTATCTTGATTTTTAGAATAAATTGTATAAAATTCTTTTAAGGGTTCTAACATTTTTATAAATTCATTCTAATATAAAATGAATTTCTTACAAAGTCTCATAATTTTTTGAGACCCAGAAGTCCTTATGCAAATTCTCTACACTTCCTTAAACCATTTATCAGTGTCTGATTTCACTGTAGATTTCATAATTAATTCTATAGGACTCCTTTTTTACTTCTGCAAGTTTCATAAATTTTTATATTATTTATAAGAATTTACTACCAAGTTTCATCTGATTCTGAGGTCCACAAGATACTACACTAATCTCCAGACTTTAGAAATCACATCAATTTATCGGGACCTCAAATTAAAATTATATGCTGTGTTAAACTAATCAGAATAATTTTCTCTATTTTATGGTAAAATATGGGACTAAAATGTTTTTAGACAGTTTTTAGCCTTTTCTGGCTTAACTTTTCGTAATTACCTTTTTGCCCTTGAACTTTTAAAAATTACACTTTAGGCCCTCAACTTTTCATAATTATACTTAATGGCGCAAAGCTTAGTCTATTTCTATTCCGCACCATGGAGCTTTTAGAATCTTCACTTTAGTCCCTTTTTTTTCTTTGGCTAAAAAGTTATCTTAATCATTATCTTTTTTCTGATTACTGTTCCAATCCCTTCATAATCTCTTTCCTCTATTAGTTTATCAGATAGGGAAAATTTGGGATATTACATAAATGGCATGATAGATCTGAAATAATGAACTGTGAAAAGTGTGATGTGTAACATCTTAAATTTTTCCTATATATATAAAATTAATAGAGGAAAGAGGTTATGAAAAGATTGGGATGTTAATAAGAATTTATGAAATAAATAGAAGTAAAAAAGGAGTCATGTAGAATTAGTTACAAAAATTTATAGTGAAATCGAATATCAATAAAGCGTTAAAGGAAATGTGGGGAATTTTTATCAAGGCTTTTGGGTCTCAGAAAATTATGAAACTTTGTAGGAAATTCATTTTATATTAGAATAAATTTCTAAAAATGTTATAACTATTAAAAGAGGTGTCTAGCATTTATCCTAAAAATCAGGGTGATTTAAGAATATCGGTATAAGGAAAGTGCCTTGGGATTTGTGTAAAGTAGCTATTGGACTTAAAAGAGGTCCAATAGGACGTGTTATGAAAGCCTAATAATCCCAAGGAATTGTTATGTGGTCAAAATAATTTTTAGAATATTTTATGTATTTTTAAAAGGTAAAGAATTAAAGAAAGTCTAAGAAGCATGTGAGGTGTCCTTGTGGGATTCACAAGCTTTACACATGGCACCAAGAAAAGGAAAGAAAGATTATAGCATGTGTTAAAATATAATAAAATAATATAAGAATTAACCTAATGATGATTAAGGTTAATTAATCCAAAAGCTAACCAATCAAATTCAAGATTAAGCCATTGTAATAATTAAGAAAATTGAGGACATTATGGACCCAAGGTGCCAAAATTTTGGCTATAAATACCCCTCCCATTCTTCACAAAAACGTGAACCCTTGGTTACATTGGAGAAACTCTTGTCATTTGAAAATTCAACCAAGATAAAGACAATTCAAGGCACTTAGAGATCAAGGTAGTCAAGGCATAAGGTATGTGATTCTTCCTAGTTTATTTAGATGTGTTTTGGAAGGGTAAAACTTAGGTTTTAGTGGTTGGAAATTCCATTAAACCTAGAGTATGCTTGCTGTCCAAATTTTAAGTTAAAGGAGGAAGAAGAAAATAAAGGTAGAACTAGGTGATTAAGGTTTAGATAAGTTGATTTTGATGATTGGTTGTTGAATTAAGTTGTGCTCTTGACTTTGTCATTGATGGAGATATTCATCCTAGGTCTGTTCTGGACCAAGAAGAATGAATTTCAATGATATAATGCTTCCATTGAATTTATATGATGATTTTGTGTAGGATTGGATAGATTTGGAACCTTGAAGCATTAGAATTGAAAGTTGTAAGTTTTAAGCCTTCTATGTTGCTGTTCATACGCATGAACAGTGATTAAAATTTCATGATTTTGATACTTCCAATGGTTTTAAAATGAAAAATTGTGTGGGATAAAGTAGAAAAATAAGTATTGGAAGCATTGGAATTAAAATGAGAATTTTTGAAAGAATTATGCCCATGTTTTCGGTTCTGTCCAACAGGCCATGAAGGAACTGTAATTTCATGATTCTAAGTTCATGAATGGATTTAGAAGATGAAATTGTATAGGGTAAAGTCAAGACACAAATTAATTCAAAGGACAAGGCAGTTAACCACAAATTAAGAAAGATAGGGATTAATTGATTAAGTTAAGTTTAATGTCCTTATATGCCAATTGAGTTGAATCATGATGAATGAGTGAATATGTGATGTTTAGGATTTGATTGTGTATTCAAGAATACAACCTTACTACAAGGAAAGATGACAAGAAAGAGGATAAGGAAAAAGTAAAGCATCAAGGTAGTAAACTTACCTAAACTTGTATGTGTTGAATGCATGGTTGATTGTGTTATGGCTTGATTGATGTTGTTCATATGTAAATGTTGAAGCTCTGTGCTATGATTTCTTTGGACAATTGTATTTCATATGTTATATGGAAGCATGCACATTACATTATGTTGACATAATCACAAGCAAGCACTAATACCAAGCATTAATGCATACATTGTTTAGTCCAGTTTACTACTGAGATTTTCCCATAAATCTCACCCCAGATTATATCTCTAATCAGCAGGAACCTCAAGCATGAGAAAAAAATAATGTTAGATGAAGATAGGTTTTGCTTATATGGTTATGTTATAGTCAAACATTAATGCATACATTGTTTAGTCCCGTTTACTACTGAGATTTCCCCAAAAATCTCACCCCAAATTATATCTCTAATCAGCAGGAACCTCAAGCATGAGAAAGGAAGAATGTTAGATGAAGATAGGTTTTGCTTATATGGTTATGTTATAGTCAAGTTTTGGGGTGAATGTATGTAAAGTTAGTTGTTAAAATTCTGCACTGGAACAAAAGACAGTTTTCAGCTATGACACTTGGGCTATACTTAAAAATAGTTAATGATGTACTAAATGTATGAAAATTTTTAGACATGTAGTTTACATTCCAAGCTTCATTTTGACACCAAGTATGCCTTATTTTGATATCTGTACAAAGAGAACTAATTTTCCAAAATAAGGGACCAGAATCTGTTTCTAGAATTTTTGACCAAATAAACAGTAAACTTTGGCGAATAAACTGTATTAATTGGCTTATCATTTGGTCTGGAAATTATTTTTCCCTTAAATTTCAAGATGTTATCTTCACGTATATTTTTGAACCACTTCATTTTGAGTTTTCTAGAATTAATTATGATTTTTCAAAGTTCATCGCAAAATCTGGATTATCATATGAACAGTAGTAACCCATGAAGGAGAAAATTTTCAGATTTAGCTAATGGACTTCCAAAGTCTTGTAAGTGGTTCTAAATGCTACTGATTGGTCTCTAAGACGTATGAAAGTAAGGTGTAACATGATAACAACATGTGCTTAAATTTGTTACAAATTAGGTGCTAAATCTCCTGCTCGCATTCTATTGTGTTGCAAATGGGTTGTTAAAATCTAAGATGTGGTGCTACTAGTGTAAGTAATTCATGATCTGCTTCTTCTCAATTGCCATGCGTGAGCTGTTTCTTCTTTCAACTCTTTCTAGTTGTGATTATGTTTGCCCACTTGTCTAATCCAGCACATGCTTCTCTTTTCCAGCTGTTGATTAATCTAATGTGCTGATTGGTCACTGTAAAATAGAAATTTAATAGATTATTTATCCAATTAATACCTAAAATAAAGTCAATTAATTTTCACTTGTTCTATTTTAATTTTATTAATTAATTGCTCATCATATTGGTAGATGGGGATAAAATCAATAATAAAACTCATTTTAAACACACTAAAAATCACTACACATATGAGTTTATCAACTCCTCCACACTTAGATTTTGCACTCCGAGCAAAATTATGGATCAAAATTGAAATTCACACACACATGTTCAGTATATTTGGCAAAATAGATTTAGCATGAGCACTTGCAATAATCAATCTTTTCCTTTTAATTGGCAGTAGTCTAAACTAATCTCATATCAATCAAAGAATCCAAATCATGCAATGAAATCATAGCAAGCAACTAGGTTGAGATTTCCTCACAAGGTATAATGTTTCACTCACTCTCTTATCAAGGTAATTTCACTTAACCATCTAGCTTAGGCTTCCCACAGGCTTATAACCATCCTACATCTCCACCACTAATTGCTACAAGGATTGTGAATCAAAGGGTCTTTATTAGGTTGTAATGTTGGAAAGGCCAAGTGATGAAATAGAAATACATATCAATGATTAATGAAATATTGCACATGATCTTACTTCTGCAAGCTAATTCAACATTTGATTATAGTTTCAATTGTGCAATTGCAAAAAATCAGAAGTCACCAAATATTTTTCTTTTATACAAGTTGAATATTCACAATTTGAAGAAGCTAATGTGATTTTGAATCAAAGATTGAGACAAGTTCTACAAAGTTACTAAACTAGATGGTGTCACACAATGTAAATAGTATCTGTTAGAGGCTCAAATTCCTTCCATCTGGCTTACCCTAATCAACTCACTATGACAAGCTTGCATGAATATTAAACAAAATACATGAGATTAATCATTCAAGCTGCACAATTTCCATTAGTAAATCAATGAAACAAGCAACTCATACTTCATCAAGCTTGCCAATGTTCAAAAGTATGTGTTTAAAATTCAATTTTAAATCCATGTCAGTAAATTCAATTGGACCAAGCATCAATTAGATAAAACAAGAGAATTTTTCAGTTGACCATCACTTTTAGTCGCAACAAATAGGACTTCAAGTCATGACTATTTTGCACAGCGAGGAAATCTTTAGAAAATAGGGAGTATTGGTCGCGACTAACATGTATATTGTTCATGACACATGATCACATAGAGTAATCCTGACAAACACACAAGTTCAAGCTGGGAACAAGTGTCCATTTAGTCATGGCCAAAATTCACAGAGTTACAATTGTGACAAAGATAAGCATAGATCACGACTAAAACATCACAGACAGGTAATCATCAGAAAGTAAGAATTACTGGTCGCAACAAACATGTTCATTGGTCGGGACTTGTCATATCCTAATTTTTTAGACATAGAAGCCAAGTATGTAGCATCGAAAAGGTATACTACCAGGCCCTGTTGAGCAGAAGTCCCAGAAGTATACATATAATGTTCTGGGACTAAACTATAAGAAAGTGAAAGATCAGGGACTAAATTGTAAATGGTGAAAGTCCCTAGGGGCATAATGGTCATTTTAAAGAAAGAGAGGGACTAAACTGAAAAGTCTAAAAGGTTTAATGGTGCTAAAAGGAAGTAGACATAAAGTTTGGGCCATTATGTGTAATTATGAAAAGTTGAGGGACTAAAGTGTAATTTCTAAAAGTTTTTAAGGGCAAAATTGTAATTATAGAAAGTTCAGCCAGAAAAGGGCTAGAACTGTCCAGAAGCATTTCAGTCCCAAAATTCATCAGTAGATAGAGAAAGTTATGATGGTTAATCTAGCATGATACAGAAATTTTATTAAAGTTCCAAATAGCCGATATTTATCTGATAATATGAAAGTTATCTAAAATTTTTATCAATCCAATGGACCTCAGATATAAGTGAAAATTTATAAGAAGGCCAGATGTCATGGATCTGACAGAACCTTAAAATGAGTTCTATAAAGAATGTTATTCACGTTTTAGTGAATTTTGACAATAGTTTGTAAATGCCGAGATCTGATTATGAAATTTAGCGGTAAATAAGCTTTGGCTAAATCAGCTCAGATGATGTCACAGAGAGACCCATGATGATGCCAAGTGAGGCCCAAACCCATGATATCAATTAATCGGTCAAAGGGGCTAGTGTCCAGAAAAAGTGTAAAATGACGAAAATACCCCTATGTTGTAAAATAATTAAATAATGAGTGAAGGGTATTTTGGTCATTTGATTAAGGTTAAACAGTCAATGAAGGTTATTTGGATAGTTAACCAGGGTCAGGAGATACTCTGGTAAAATATGAAAAGATAATAATGCCCTTATAATTATTCAAGGAAATAAAGACTAACTAAGGGCATTTTGGTAATTTGCTAAGGGATATTTCTTGGGAATCGAGCCACTAGAGTGCTTAAGCTTGATTAGAGGCCAAGATAGCATTCCAAGGGTCCAAAAATGTGGCCTAATGATTATGGTGGTTTAAGTGGCATTAAAATAATATTTTAGTATTTTTTCAATAAAGTAAACTTACCCGGTTAAAGATAGAACTGGGAAAAGTGATCAGCTAGAGCTTCAGACTCACCCAGAACCATGAGCTGGTATGAAAGGTATCTTCATAGGACCCACAAGGTACCACATGGCATGAGTCTAGGGAAAGAAGAAAAAGTTATAGACGTGGCACAATCTCAGTCGTTTATTCTAGGAAAAGACTCTGGAATTCTCTAGAGCGTTGAGTCAGCTGGTAAGGTATTCCAAGGTCCCCACCATTATACCACCTAAGCATGTGAGGTGTCCCTTGATGATGTCACTTTGATGAGTCATTAAAGATGATGATGTCAACGTGATGATACAGGCGAAGCTTCTTGAGAAAGCTAAGCGATCAGAGCCATTCATCGCGATTCGATCTGAGTCATCCACTCCACCTCCACTCAACTATAAATACCCCCACCCCCTCAAGGTGATAATGTCCAAAGCAAGAAAGGAAGAGAAAAAAATAGAGAGAAAGAGAAAGACAGGAAGGAAAAAGGAGTTATGGCAGAGCTATAAGCAATCCAAGAAGCTTAGGGAATTGGAAACTTAGGAATAAGGTAAGTAATTTATTCTAGTCCCTCCTCTAATAAATTAGAGGATTGTTCTTATAAAGTTAATAGTTAGAATAGAGAAATATCTCTATTGATAAAGTTAGCCATGTATAGAAAGAAATTAGGTGATTGTCAGATTAAGGGTATTACCTCAAGTTAAACTTGAGATAAGTAGAGCTATACTAGATAGGATAATAATGAAGATATTATTATGCTATGTATAGGCTCTGACCTATGAAAAGAAGGAACCTTAGAGACAAGGCTAAGAGCTAGAGGAAAAGGCTACATGTCAGGTAGTAAACTTATCCTAAACTTGTATTGCATTGAATGTTATGTTTGGTTGTGCTATGGCTTTGTTGAATTGTGTTGCATATGTGCTTATGTTTGAAGCTCTATTTCTATGATTACTTTGGCCAATTGTATTTCATATGTAACATAGAAGCATGGACATTACACAATGTTAACACTTTCACAAGCAAGCACCAGTATTTACATTAATGCATGCATTGTTTAGTACCGTTTGCTACTTAGATTTCCCTAAAAATCTCATCCCTTCCATATCAATCCAATTACAGCAGGTCTTCTCAATATTGAGGAGATAAGAATGCATGAAGATAAGTTAATAATTATTTAGCACGATTGATATGTGATTGATGTATGTATAAATTAGTTGCTGGAAATTGTCACTGTGAACAGTAACTCGTGGGGAGATAGTGACAATTGAGCTATAATTAGAATAGTAAATGATTGAATAAATGTATGATATTTTACTAGTAAATAGTAGACATATCAATCTTCGATTTGATATATAGAACATCTTATTTGGATTTCCACACAGAAAGATAAAATTTTTCAAAGTTAGGCCCAAAAATGCTGAATAAGGGAAAAAAGCTAGATGAACAATAAAATTAGAGCATTGACTGACGTTGACCTGGTCAAGGAGTGGTCAACAAGTTATTTTTCCTTGAAATATCATTAAGTTATCTTTGTGTAGTAATTTGAACCACTTCATTTTGAGTTTTTTTAGAATTAGTTATGATTTGTTGAATTTAGGTCTCTCCTCTAGAATTTACAAAGTTAACAGTACTCAGTAGAGTAAAATTCCAGATTTAGCTAACAGACTTCCAAGGTCTTGTAAGTGGTTCTAAATACTACTAAATAATCCATAAGATGTAAGAAAATAAGGATGTTATAGGACTAATTTTCACAGAGAAGAAACTTGACATTTTTGCATATATTAGTCGCGATAAGAACATCTCAAGGTCACGACCAGAATACAGAATCACAGCAATTATCTAACTTTACTTACAAATTTCACAAACTACTTCCCCACCCCTACTGACTTGGTCTCCTCTGCCAACTTAATCAACAATTTACAGCTCAATAATATAAGTAAAACAATGTAAACCAGACTATTATAAGTAGGGAAACAATAAAGGAGACAACCTGAGTATCATTGGTCATTGACCAAGGAGACAACAATAAAGGTCTCCTTGTATAGCTTTAATAGGTGGCCATTGACATGAAATGCTGTACCATCTACCTCATCCATTAATTGAATTGTTCCATAGTCATGTACCTTGGTCACCACGTATGGACAATCCCATCTCGCAGAAAGTTTTCTAGGTTTGAAAGCATATCTACCTTTAAATCTCAAAATATTATCTCCAACCTAAAATTCCTTATGCAGAATCTGTTTATCATAAAGAAACTTAGCTCTTTACTTGTAGATCTTAGAATTATCATAAGTATCTAGCCTTATTTCTTCTAACTCTTGAATCTGTAATATTCTTTCTTCTCCAGCTGTGTCAAAATCCATGTTGCAAGCCTTGACTACCCAGAATGCTTTGTGCTCAACTTCTACTGGTAGATGTCATGATTTACCATGGACCATTCTGTATGGGGACAACTCAAGTGGGGTTTTATGAGCTATTTTGTATGCTCATAAAGCTTCATTTAACCTTGCACTCCAATTTTTCCTTGAGGATCTTACTATCCTATCCAGAATCCTCTTAATAGCTTTGTTGGAATTTTCAGCTTGACCATTCGTTTAGGGATGATAAGTGGTGGAAACCTTGTGCTTGATCCCAAACTTGGCAAATAACCTTCCTAAAATTTTATTACATAAATGAGAGCCTTGATCACTCACTATAGCTCTTGGCACACTAAACCTTGAGAAGATGCGTGACTTGAGAGATTTAGAAACTGTCACTGCATCAACTTTCCTTGTTAGTATAGCCTCTACCCATCTTAAAAGATAGTCCATAGCTAGTAGAATATATGTATATCCAAAAGATGGTGGAAATGGCACCATGAAGTCAATGCCCTATACTTCAAATACCTCATAAAATAGCATAGGTTGCTGAGGTATTTCATGCCATTTGGTCAGTCCACTAAACCTTTGGCACCTATCACAAGCTTTGCAAAATTCATAACAGTTTGAATTGTAAGGAATTGGAAGACACGCAGTGGAAATTAACTTAAAAATTTTTCCATTCCTTGCCAGGATCTACCGTATGTGTTTAAGTCAAGTGGGAAGAAGCATTACCCTAAATGTTCCTCTGTGACTTCCACAACCTCTCTCCGCGGCTCGTGCTCTCTTTCCAATCGCAAGAAGTCGACACCTCAGGTCGGCTTCCTCTACTGGTATCCACACGAACAGTGTTCCAATCACGAATGACGTGCTAGCGTCTCTTGTCCCTCCAAGGCTTTTTCAACAATTCGTCCTCTTCGTCTCTACTTCAGCAGTTTCTTATCTGCGAACCTTTTACAGATTCAGTTTGGCCTTTTTTTGTGTTTTCTCTTGTATCTCAAAACGTAGCTCCTAAAATCAGATATATAGGATGCTCTGCATTTTTTCTCAATCGAATTAGATTTTAGAATTAATCTATATTAATTCTGAAAATAATACAATATCACATATTGTATAATTTAAAAAGAAACTAATTAAATAAATAATGTTTATATTAAATCCGTCCCACAGATTTAATTCACCTATTTATTTAATTTAAATAAAGATAAGACTGGACTATATTTGATTTATTCTCATAAATTGAATTTGGGATATCCTATCAATTTGAATTTCAAATTCAAACGTGAAAAGATTTAATTTATCCTTATAAATTAAATCTTGTAAATATCTCTTATATGAGATATCCTATCAATTTGAATTTCAAATTCAATCGTGATAGAGATTTAACTTATCCTTATAAATTAAATCCTATATATCCCTTATATATAATGTATATATACGAATTTATATATATACGAATATAAATATAAATAAATATATACATCAACCATGGATCATTCATTGAATCTAGACACGTCTTAGATTCAATGAATATGTACATCATAGCTCGTGTTGGGCTATTTTGTGTGCGACCCTATAGGTCCATATGAAGTTGGCAGTGGGCCATTTGCTATACTGGCCCACAAGTCGCAAGCGGTCTCTAGCAAGATATAACGACTACCCAAATCATATGAGGATCGATAAACGATATAACCTTTTATACAACCATATCATGTCCCTTCTGTCATGCGATATTTTGGTCATGGATGAGGCATGGATAATGTCATCCTCCTATTCCTGACCGTTACTTTCTTCATCCCTGAGTAGTCTGACTATAGGAATGGAACTACCTTTCCATTACAGTATAGCCATACATTTCTCAGACTCACTCATCGAGTGGCCCAGTAATATATCTCTACGAATGTGAGGGACAAATTCCATCTTGACCATTCACATTCCTCCACATGAAAAACCACTAAGCCCGAACATACTCTTTATGATCACTCGGTCAAAAGTGACTTTTGACTAGGTCAAAGCTGAGCGTTTGTCATGTAGGAATCCATGATGATCTCAGGTCAAAGGGCATAGTGACATGGTTTGTATATGAGAGAAGCTTATGACGTAACCCATGCAGCTCTCTCATAGCGGGTCGGTCCAACACCTTGTACTCTTACATGTGCCTATGACTTTGATTTATATCTCTATATATCTTCAAAGTCATACTGGTCTTATTTCATCTCTGTTCCCACACAGATGACCGACCAGGGACATTTAGGATAAGATCATGAATTATCCAAGGATGGTCATCACAGTAACATGCAAATAATATGATAACTCAATTAATAAATTCATAAATCAATAATGTTCATAAGACAATGATTAGCAGCTAGGGCACGTTTTGCAACATGAATAATTATGGCCAATAAAAATCAGCATCAAGAATCTTCCTTGATGTCTTCTTTGTATTGAAATGGCCTCCACAAAAATAAGAATGGCAAGCTGTAAGAATGCTATCCATTTCTTCACTTGGCACACATGTTCTTATAAATTGATCACTACATATTTTCCATAGAATGGGTGGTTTCCAAATGTAAAATTTTGCCTCATGCTTGATCTTCTGGCCCTGGAAATGAGATAAAAAAGGTGAAATTAGAACACTAACAATATAATTCACTATATGGCAGTACCAAGGTATAACTACAAAAATTATAGAAATAGAACAATCTCTAAATGTATCACAAGTAATGTCAAAATCTAATATTCCCCTTGTATTTTCAAGCAACCTACTCAAATGATCAACTACCATATTTTCTACTATAATTTTATCCCTTATCTCTACATCAAATTCTTAGATTAGCAGCATCCACCTCAAGAGTCTAGGTTTGGATTATGGCTTCTTAAACAAGAACTTAACAGTAGTATGGTCAGTGTATATAATCACTATAGAACTCAAAAGATAAGATCTGAATTTGTCCAATGGAAACACAATGGCAAAGAGTTATTTTTCTGTGGTAGTGTAGTTCTTTTGAGCATTATCTAATGTCTTAGAGGCATATGAAATGACTTTAGATAGCTTACCATCTTTATGTCCTAACATTGCACCTACAGCTTCATTTGATGCATCACATGAAAGCTCAAAATCTAAATGCCAATTAGGTGCATCAAGTATAGGTGGTGTGATAAGCATAGTTTTAATAGTATCAAATGCTCTCTTGTAAGTATCATCAAAATAGAACTCTATATCTTTTTGCATGAGTTTTGAAAGTAGGGATGCAATCTTGCTAAAGTCCTTAATGAACCTTCTATAGAATACGGCATGTCCTAGAAATGACCTTAGTTCCTTTAAAGATTTAGGATAAGGAAAAGAAGAAATAACCTCAATCTTAGCTTTATCTACCATGATCCCATCTTTAGATATTAAATGTTCTAAACTATGCCTTTATCTACCATGAAGTGACATTTTTCAAAATTCAGTACAAGCTTTTTCTCAATGCACCTTGCTAGAATTCGATCTAAACTTTCTAAATACTCATCAAAATCCTTACCATACACTGTAAAATATCCATGAATACCTCCATGTTGTTTTCCAAGAATTCACTTAATATAGACATCATAGCTCTTTGAAATGTTCCAGGAGCATTGCATAGGCCAAATGGCATCCTCCTATAAGCATAGGAACCAAATGGGCATGTGAATATGGTATTCTCTTAATCCTCCAGTGCAATTGGAACCTGAAAATATCCTAAAAAACTATCAAGAAAATAGTAATGGGCCTTTCCAGCAAGTCTTTCCAACATTTGATCTATGAATTGTAAAGGAAAATGGTCCTTCCTAGTTGCATCATTCAATTTCCTATAATCAATACACACTCTCCATGAATTCTGCACTCTAGTAGGGATTAGTTCATTCTTTTCATTCCTTACCACCGTTATTATACTTTTATTGGGCACCACATGAATTGGACTTATCCATTCACTATCAAAAATTGGATAAATAATGCCAACATTCAACAGCTTAGTTACCTCTTTCTTGACCACATCAGATATCAAGGGGTTTAACCTTCTTTATTGCTATTTAATAGGCTTGGTTCCTTCCTTCAACAGAATTTTATGATTGCATACAGATACATCTATACTAGGTATATAAGCTAGAGCCCAACGTATTGTTCTCTTATGTGTTTTTAAAACTAAAATAAGCTTTTCTTCCTCATAAACAGAAAGTGAGTTAGCAATTATCACAAGTAATGTATCATTTCTAGCTAAAAACATATATTTAAGGTTATTAGGAAGTGGTTTGAGTTCCAACTCAAGCGGTTGGTCAATTGATAGAACAACTTCTTAGTTTCCAAACCTGTAACATGCTTTATCAATTTTGTCCTCACAGGTTCTGTGTTATTTAGTTCTATCCCTATAATGAGAGTTCCAGCAACATGGTTTCTCCTATAATTTTATCCTGCTGTTTCTCTCCAAATCCTTCATTCAAAAAGTTAGTAACATATAAAGAAAAAGATTGTAGAGTGGAAGTAAGTTATCAACTGAGATATGGTTAATAAAGCTATCAATTGAGATATAGTTAATACTTGACATATCACCACTACTATCTAAAGAAAATATAGAAGAAGAAGAAATTTAATATTCAAGCAATTCACATTCAGCTCTATCATATTTCAACATATGCTTTTCATGTTCCTTTTTAGCCTCTTCAATGTATGCATCAATTGTACTTGAGCCTAATAGTGAGTAATCTTTAAATGGATGTCTCATTGCTTCATAGACATTAAAAGTTATGACATTATCACCCACTTCCATTGTGATGCTCCCATTTTTCATACTTATCATAGTGTTTGCTATTCTAAGGAATGAGCTACCTAAAATAATTTGTCCTTCTAAATTTGACTCATGTGACATATCCAAGACATAAAATCTACAGGTATAATCAAGTTCTTGACCTTAACCAATATGTCCTCTAATAGTCCCTCAGGTTTCCTACTGGTTCGATCAACAAGTTGTACTATCATTGATGTTTCCTTAAGTGAGCCTATGCCTATCCCTAATGATGTATAAATAGAAGTTAGCATTACATTGATACCTACACCCAGATCTAACAAAGCACTAGCACACTAAAATTTACCTATAGTGATTGGGATTATAAACGAACCTAGATCATCACATTTAATTGGAAGTTATGGCTTAAATAAAATTGACAACTAGATCCTACTTGAACCCTTTCATTTGGTTTGCAGATTCTTTTATTAGTGCAAAGTTCTTTCATGAATTTTTCATACTTGGGTATGCTTTTAATAAGATCTACAAGTGGCACATTAACTTATAGTTTACCTAACAGATTCAGAATATCTTATTCCTGTTTATCTTTCAAAACCTTCTTTGGACACATGTATGCATTAGGAAAAGGTAGGTGTTTAATACTTACTTACTTGTCCTTCTATACTGCATCTTCATGCTCCTTCTTATTCTGCTTTCTGTTTGATTTTTGATTTACACTGTTGGAAGTAGCAACTGTTTCCAACATAGCAGATGATTGTGCAGCCTCCTTCAATGTAGTTTAATCATTATTCTGCTGTAACATGTCCTTCTCTTTGCTACTTTTTGATTCGAGTATGGGTGAAGGTTTTTCTCCAATCATTTCTTCAGCTCTAGATCTATTCTACTACTCAATTGCTTCCTTATCTATTTTATCCTCTTCTGTATCTGCTTTCCATACTATTTTTCCATTTCTCAATCTTACAGATTTTAGGTTAACAACTGTGTTTACAGGTAAATTTCCTCAATTGTGGCCTAGATATCATTCATTGAATTTGCTAGCTATGATACATAGACATTCATGTTTGCTGCTTTTGTCTCCCATTATTGTATTTTACTCTCCAATGTAGCAAATTTAGATTCTGTCGTTACTTGGTTGTTCGTGAACATAGATCTAAAGTCTTTGAAGTTATAGCAGAAATTTATATTGATAGAGTTTATATTTGAATTCATCATATTAATGCTCTTCATTATCTCAGATATTCTATCTTTATTTGCAGCTGAAGGTACTTCTATACCTCTGTCATATCCTAATTTTCCCTATACGTATAATACTGATAATGGAAAGAAGTTTGGAAAGGATTTTGATGATAATCAGAAGAAAGAATAAAGGTTAGATGAGTTTTAAAGGAAGTGAGGGACTAAAATAAAAATTTTAAAAGTTCTATAGTGAAAAATGAAAGTAGACAAAACCTTTGGGTCATTAAGTATAATTTTCAAAAGTTCTAGGACACAATGGTAATTATTGAAAGTTGAGCCAGAAAATGCCTAAAAATGCCCAGAATCAGATTAGTCCCACATTTTCCCAATAAATAGAGAAACTTATTCTGATCAGTTTGACATAACATAGAATTTTAATATGAGGTCCCAAAAAATTTATATTAATTTATGAAGAAAGGGAAATTAATACAATATCCTCTGGACCTCAGATTCAGATGAAATTTAGTAGTAAATTCTTATAATTAATATAAGAATTTCTAAAACTGATAGAACTCAAAAAGGAGTTTTGTATAATTTATTATGGAATTTATATTGGATTAAAATACCTGATAAATATGTTTTAGGGTAATTTCTCGGGAATTGAGCCCATGAAGGCAATGGATCATACAGAGGGCCCAGAATGGTAACTTATAGGCCTAATGATATTTTTAGATAAGTATGTGGGCCAGGGCTAATAAAGATAGGAAAAAATATAAAATTATGAAAATACCACTATGTTGTGTTATTGAGTTAGAGTTAGACAAAGGAGATTTTGGTTATTTGAAAAAGTAAAAAACATCCAAGAAAGTATAGGAGTGCATATTCAGTGTCAGTATATGCCCTGATGAGAAGTATAGAGGTGAAAAATGACAATTATGCCCTTAGGGTTAATATAGTGGAAGATAGTGAACCAATTGTATTTCAGTCATTTTCCAAGGGATCTGTAATTAAGTTTTAGGCCAGTCAAAGAATTTCAATGGTAGGATGAATTTGGATACTAGATTTAAGTTCATAAAACATATTATGAAATCTTAGAAAAATTAGATTTATGAAACAGTTTGATTTTTGAGGAATCGGACTGAGCCGGTATCGGATTGGACTAGAATTTTTCTAGAAGTTTCTTCCCTTGAAATGGCGCCACATAACCCCATGAGTTGTCCCTTGATGATATCATGGATGATGTCATAATTCTCTTTTTGAAAAAGTTAAATCTAAGATTAAATGTGAGCCATTAGATCAAATAGTGCACAAAGTAATTGATTGGAAAATCTTCCCCATTGCCTTTTCTCTCCACCTTAGCATACCAAAATCGTGTGCCTTGATTACATTGTGAAGTCCATCCAAACTTGTCATGAATTTTCCCTGTTTAAACTTGAACTTGCCTAACTATGGCTATTATATATTAGCAATAAACTTTGGTGGTGTTCCCTTTATGTCCTTTGTATATTCTACTTCTTAAAGTACTTCACCCAGTTGAGGCGGGTACACCTCTATAACACAGTTGAGATCAGTCTCTTTCATTCTTGCATCATTATTTGAGGTTAAATCATTTAAGAGTCTTAAAGTATGAGAGGTAATTGGAGAGTGTGAATAAGGGTAAGTAAAGTCAGATGATATTTGCCCTTTAACCAAAATAACGGACTGTAGAGTTGAAGGAATTTGAAATTCACTGGTTGTGTATGCCAATTCTAGTCATGACCTATCAGGGTTATCTTTAACTTCTCGTCGTGACTCAAACTGATAGTTAGTGTCTCTGAAATGTTTGGTCATGACATGATCATCATTCAGTCATGACTTGGGATCACATAGAGGTTGTCCCTAAACATCCTAATATTCCATCGCGACTTCATCATCTTTGTGTAGCAACTGGATGTCTCAGGAGTTTTTAGTCGCGAACCAAACATTCATCTTGTCATGACTCTATTGCACAGAGTCTCTCCCTCAGCAAATTCATATCTAGCCACGATGTTCAGGTCTTGATGTCACGACTTGTGGTCATAAAACCTCGACCCCTCTTTGTTTGTTCCACTTCTAGCTTCCCCAATGTCTTATATTCCTATAAAATCACTCACAAATTCCTTTTTAAAAACATTATCACTAAAGAATAAAGAGATTGTATCAAAGTTAGATGGGAATAAGAAATCTTTGGAAACTGATAGCACGTTATTCACGTCAAAATAATTAAAACAAGATGTATTGCCTTCACGAGAGCAAAAAAAAAGAATAAATAGAGGAGAGATTTGAAATAGTTATCATAAGCAATCAAAGATTAATTTGAATCCTCATGCTCCTGAAATGCTTCATGGGAATTTTGGGAATTATGCAATATAGGATCATACTTATCATGCAAACTCAATTCATGCCTATCCCTAGTTTCTTTAACAACATAATCGATGGCATTTAACTCAACAAAAGCAAAATTATCAAAAGGATACTTCACTATTTCGTTCATATTAAAAGTCACTACATGTCCTCCAACTTCCATTGTAACAGAACTATGCTGCATGCTAATGATTGTCTTAGAAGTTTGAAGGAAAGGTCTACCTGAGATCAAAGTGCTCTCATTCACTAGTTCACTGGACATGTCCATAATGTAAAAGTCAACTAGGAACACTAAATCTTTAACCTGCACTAGAATATCCTCAAGAATTCCCTTAAGATACCTAATTGATCTATCAGCTAATTAGAGCACTACACTTGTATCTCTAAGATTGTTTATACTTAAGGCTAAGTATATTGACCAAGGCATTACATTAATGGAAGCCCCTATATCTAATAATACTCCCTTAGATATAGTGGCTGCTCAACCCTTAACTGGTAATTTAGCCTTAAAAAGTGATGACACATTAACACTCACCTGAATTATCTTAGGAAGCCTAAACTTTTTTCTTATTAGCACACATCTGTTTTAAAAAATTTAGCATATTTAGGATTTCTCTTGAGTAATTCAACTATTGGAATATTTACTTCTAACTTATTGAAGAGATTGAAAGCATCTTTTGTAAATTCAGAATCAATCTTTTTCTTCCCAGCAAAATAAGCTTTAGAAAAATGGAGATCCTTAATATTTACCTCCTTAACTGTATGTATAGAGGCTCTTTGCTTGCTCGACTATGCCTTCTCCTCAGTTAGCTTTCCCTTATATGCTAGACTTGGAATTATCACTTCCATTCTAATCTTAATCTTAATCCTTAAGGATTAACTAACACTAACTACCTTATCTATTTCTTTAATCGTGTGGAGCAAACATACTAGAGCATGCCAAAATATTACCTTCTAAATATGCATAAAGTGTTATCACACTTAAGCCAATGGAAATTATGGTAGAGAACTAATAGGAAGATTCAATTACCTTATACATCATTGCTATAAATGGATGACTGGTGCCTAAATCACATAAAGCATTTACTTAGCCATCATTTACCCATATTATCTCTTGGATCATCTCAGGTGACTTCCTTGCCTCTTCTCCGATTAGGGTAAACTTTCTTCACCATATGAAATCTCTTACCAATCATATTCTATAAATATTCCCTGGCATAATGTCTTGACTTACTGTATCTATATCAACTTGCTCGACCTGCCAATTAAAGCCTCTCTGTGGTCTTTACCATGACTCTCATATCTATTAGGCTCTAATTGATGTATGCATCTCTTAGCTTACTACTCTCTGTTCTAAATGTCTAACACATATTCTAACTTTTCTTGCTTCTATCACCTCTTCTGAAATCTAAAGGCCTTCTAGAACATCAATATCTAAAACACCAAAAGAAGTTCATCTCTTAGAGTCACCTTTATCTTTTCTTGATATTGCAAGTCTCTCTCTATAATCTTGTATATCAAATGCTTCTACTATTCTATTGAACCTCTATAACATCCTCCTTTTCATACGTCTTAGGGACCATTTAGTGGCATTTGGAACCACTTCTAGAGCCATTGAAGTCAAATCATACAATCTGGAATTTTACTCCCAGCGACTACTGTTTACTGTATAAATTCCAGCGGAGTGACCTGACTTCGAAAAATCATAACTAATTCTATAAAAATTGGAATGGAGTGATTCAAATTGCTACACGAAGCTAACATAATTAAATTTCATTTAAAAATGACTCATTGACCACTCCTTGACCAGGTCAACGTTGGTCAACGTTCCAAAGTCACTGTTTATCCAGCGTCCTGTCCCTGATTCCAGCATTTTGGTCCCAACTTTGATAAATCATATCTTTATGTGTAGACATAAAAATGAGACGTTCTATATATCAAATCGAAGCTTGACATGTCTACTATTTACTGGAAAAATATCATACATTTATTCAATCATTTAATATTTATAATTACAGCTCAAATGTCACTGCCTCCATCACGAGTTACTGTTCACAGTGACAATTTCCAGCAATTATACATACATGAATCACATATCAATCATGCTAAGAAATTAACATCTCTTCATGCATCTTTATCTCCTCCATCTTGAGAAGACCTGTTGTAATTGGATTGATATGGAAGGGGTGAGATTTCTGGGGAAATCTCAGTAGCAAACTGTACTAAACAATGCATGCATTAATGTGAATACTTGTGCTTGCTTGTGAAAGTGTTAACATTGTCTAATGTGCATGCTTCCATGTTACATATGAAATACAATTGGCCAAATTAATCATAGAAACAGAGCTTCATACATAAGCACATATGCAACACAATTCAACAAAGCCATAGCACATCAAGCATAACATTCAATGCATACAAGTTTAGGATTAGTTCACTACCTGACATGTAGCTTTCCTTCTAGCTCTTAGCCTTTGCTCTAAGGTTCATTCTTTCCATAGGTTAGATCCTATACATAGCATAATAATATCTTCATTATTATTCTATCAGCATAGCTCTACTTAACTCATGATTAACTAGTGGTGATATCCTTAATTTGACATTCCTCTAACTTTCTTTCTATCTAAAGCTAACTTTATTAATAGAGATATTTCTCTATTCTAACCATTAAGAGCAATCCTCTACTTTATTATATCAGGGACTAGATAACTTTCTTACCTCATTCCTAAGCTTTGCCCAGTCCCTCGGCTCCTCAGACTGCTCCTGGCTCCACCAGAACTCCTTCCTTTCTTTCCTTTCTTTCTTTCTTCCTCTATTTCTCTCTTCCTCTCTTCTTTCTCTTCCTTTTCTTGCTAGATCCGTGGTGTGCCTTGAAATGGGAGGGGAGTGGCATATTTATAGGTGAGAGAAGGTGGAATGAATGATCCAGATTGATTCGCGACGAATGGCTCAGATTGCTTGCTTCCTCAAGAAGCTTTGCCTGCATCATCACAATGACATCACCCTCCATGATGACTCACCACTCATGACATCATCTAGGACACCTCAAGGTTATATGTGGTGAAATGTGGGGCCCTTGGGACACCTCACCAGCTGACTCAGCCTTTCCAGAGAGTTCCAGAGTCTTTTCCCTGAATGAACGGCCGAGATCGTGCCACGTGTCCTCTTGCTTTTTCTCCTTTTTTCTCTAATCATGCCATGTGTCCTTTGCTTTTCTTCTTTTACTGTAATAATGCCATGTGGCGCATTGTGGGCCCCCATTTATGTCCTCTCATGATTCCAGATCACTTTACCCAGTTCTATCTTGTACCGGGTCACTTTACTTTATTGAAAAAACACTAAAACATTATTTTAATGCCTCTTGGGCCTACATTACTCTTGGGCTACGTTTTTGGGCCTTTAAATATCATCTTGAGTTTCTAACCAAGCCCAAGCACTCTAGTGGCTTGGTTCCCAAGGAACATCCTTAGTAAATTACCAAAATACCCTTAATACCTCTTTAGTACTTCTAGGGGCACTATTTTCTTTTCATACCTTACCAGAGTATCTCTTGACCCTAGTCAACTATCCAGATATCCTTTCTTAACTGTCTAACCTTAGTCAAATGATCATAATGCCCTTCGTTTGACTCTAACTTAATGACACAACACAGTGGCATACCTTCAGTGGCATTTTGGTAATTCTTCAGTTTTCTCGGTCTTTATTAGCCCTGGCCCACATATTTATCTAAAAATATCATTAGGACTATAAGGTGCCATTCTGGACCCTCTGTATGATCCCCTATCTTCATGGGCTCAATTCCCGAGAAATTCCCCTGAAACCTATTTATCGGGTCTTTTAATCCACTGTAAATTCTGTAGTAAATTCTACATAACTCCTTTTTGAGCTCTGTCAGTTTTTGAAATTCTTATATTAATTATAGGAATTTACTGTCACATTTTATCTGATTCTGAGGTCTAGAGAATACTGTATTAATTTTCATTCTCTTCAAAAATTAATATAAATCTTTCGAGGCCTCATATCAAAACTTTGTGTTGCATCAAACTGATCATCATAATTTTCTCTATTTATTGAGACCTCTGCTCAAAAGGGTCTGGTAGCATCCCTTTTTCAGGCTATATATTGGGCTTTAAGGCCTAAAAATTGGAAAATGACAACCTCTGCAACTACCTGGGAAGAATTATTTCTTAAGCATAGAATTCAATCTATGAATTAATTACTCAATTATTCCACTTTTATTGTTCATGTAGATGAACTCTACTAAGTATCCATTAAAGTGTTCCTCTTACCCTACTTTAACACTTTAAGACTTACCCTCATGCTCATCTATATCTAACTGAGGAGAATGCTTCTTGTAAAACTGCTAAAGAAAAAGATTCCCACGTGAGTAGCTATTCTTTATATATAGAGTAACTTATGCACTATTCACTATCTTTTAACATCTTTCTTTAGTTGATACTTAGCTATCAGTGCCTTCAATTCTATAAGATGCTTCGATGCTTTACAAATCTCTTCCAAGTGATTAACCCAATTCTTTACCTTTTGGATAGTCAATGTACCTTCGTTTGCAATCAAAATATACTTATGGAATTGTACATTCCATAGTTGATACTTTCTCCTTCCTTAGTAGATCATGCATATCTGCTAGTCCTGGTATGTTCTTTTATGGACTGTGACTCTTCAACAACTTCTCTCTCTAATTGTCATAAATCAACAATAGCTGCTGCTATAATAGTCATGATAATAATATCTCTTTCTTGTCCTTAGAAAACCTAAGTTACCAAGATCCCATCTATCAGATAATATTATTACTCCTACCATTTATAGTGGTCTACACTAGGTCTAAGAGTCTTTTTGTGATGGGGTTTCTCTTTTTGAGAACATTAGCTCTTCATTTATTTACCATCAGACCTTTAGGCAAATTCTCAGTTTATACTTCTGAAATTCTATTTAGGAAAGACTAACTAATGAAGTCTTTCATAGCATAGATTAACTCCTGACTATCCTAAGAGAATCTACTTTTGAACACCTTCTTAAGCTGGTATTCTATATCCTAGGGCCTCGTACATCTGGCTTGCTATACCCCATACTAAACCTCTAGTTGATAAACTTCAGTGAGGTTGGCACTTTTGTTCACGTCATTACTTATTGTCAAGTTTCTACTCCTCGAGAATTAAGGTTCATAGAACAATTCTATTTTGTTCCTTAACATTGCCTTGAACTAACTCTTGTATCTTAGCTTTCTTGATCTTGGACTTATCAACTTCTTTGACCTTATACTTGTCAGCTTCTATCTCTGTCACTAGAGGAAACTGCTCCCTGTTACTATTCCACTTAGTCCAGTCACATCATATTAAGAAACACGAGACCCCTAAGGTATTGGCTAACTAAGACCAGTATACTATAATTGTATCCTTGAAGATTGTCTCGTAAGGCTATGAGGCTACGGTATAACACAACATACCCATGTGAGGGTCACTGTCACTTTTATTCGCGTCCCCTACACTAGATCATCTCAACTAACATCCTATATGTTATGTAATCTTGTCTAACTCACTTGATACGCCACGACCAGATTATTCTGGGTTCTTCTATTATGGACAATGGTCTTTCCTTATTATAACCTGAACTCCTCTGTGTACGTTAGTCATGACCCATTTCCTGGCTTGACACGACTTAACATCCCTGTGAAAATGTGTTACAACCTAAACACCTTTCTATTGCGACTTGAACATATATTTCCCTAAACATTCTCTTCATAAGGTTCCTTATCTAAATCCTACTTTAAGTAGTGATCAAATTATCTAAGGTGGGGATCTTCTTGGTTAACTTAAAATTCATACTTCAGTGATATTGACTTTCCCACTAGATACCTTGACCTTAACATAATGTTAACTACTCAGAATTAGGGTTTGGGAACTATCCTATCTAGTGCCAGAAACTTTTCTCTGATACAAAAAATGTAACACCTTACTTTTGTATATCATAAGGACAATTCAGTATTATTTAGAACCACTGATATGATCATTTAAGTTCAAATTCAAATTCTGGAAATTTCCAACTCATGAGTACTATTCATATAATATTTCCATATTAAGCAATGAACTTCAAAAAATAATAATTAATTCTAGAACAATAGAAATAAAGAAGTTGAAAGGGCTACGAGAAGCTAATATAATGAACTTTTAGGGGAAAATACTTTTCAGGTAAAGGGAAAAATATCACTGTTCCTTTGGTCAAAATTCTGGAAAACAAAGTTTGGGTCAAAAAGGCATTATTGTTCTTTTTATAGATATAGAAATAAGGCATTATTGGTGTCAAAAAGAAGCTTGTCATGTTAACTAAATGTTGGTAAAATTTCATTCATTTATTCTATTATTTACTATTTTTTATTACATCATAAAGGTTACTGCCTCCCTATAAGTTATTGTTCACAATAACAAATTTCAACATCTATATATACATTCATCACCTAACAATTATACTATCCAATCCCTAACTTCTTCTCATGCAACTTCATCTTCTTTCCTTACTCATGAACTTGCTAGGATTGGGACATGGAGGAGGTGAAATTTGGGGTAAATCTCAGTAGCAAACGGAACTAAACAGTGTATGACTTAATGTTAATGTTTGTGCTTGCTTGTGACTATGTTAACATAATGCATGAGCATGCTACCATGTCACATATGAAGTATAGCTGGCCAAAATAGCCATAGAAATAGAGACTCTTTCAAATACATATATGCCATAACAATCCAAAAAGTCATAGCACAAATAAACATCACATTCAAGGCATACAAGTCTAGGTTAGTTCAATACCTCATATGCTTGACTTTCCTTTCTCTTTCTTTGCCTCTTGCTTCGTACTTCTCCTTGATATGTGCCTATCTTCTTTGAGTTTACAACCTAAATCCTAACATCATATAATTATTCATTCATTATAATCTCAATTCATTAACATTTCATAACATTAAACTCAATTAGCCACTTAACCCGTAACTTTCTATATTTGTGGTTAATTGTCTTAACCTTTGAACTAACTTGCATCATAGTAAGGTAATTTCCAAATCATGCAATAAAATCATAGTAAGCAACTAGGTTTAGATTTCCTCTCAAAGTATAGTGTTTCACTCACTCTTGTAGCAAGGTAATTTCACTCAACCATCTAGCTTAGGTTTCAAATAGGCTTATAACCATCCTAAATCTCCACTACTACATGCCACAAGGGTTTATCAATCAAATGGTCTTTATTAGGTTGTAATGTTGGAAAGGCCAAGTGATGAAATGGAAATACATGTAAATGATTAATGAAATACTGCACATAATCTTACTTCTTTGAGCTAATTCAACATGTGATCATAGTATCAATGTGCAACTACAGAGAATCACCAGTCACCAACTAATTTTCTTTTATACAAGTTGAATATCACATCTTTTCATTTGGTATATCTTTTCTGCACTCTAGTAGGGATTATTCATTCTTTTCACTCCTTACCATAGTTATTCCATTTTTCTTAGGCACCACATGAACTGGACTTACCTATTCACTGTCTGAAATTAGGTAAATAATGCCAACATTCAATAGCTGAGTTACCTCTTTCTTGACCACATCACATATCAAGGGATTTAACCTTCTTTGTTGCTGTTTAATAGGCTTGGCTCCTTCCTTCAACAGAATTTTATATGTGCATACAGATGCATCTATACCAGGTATATCAGCTAGAGCCCAGCCTATTCCTCTCATGTGTGTTTAAAACTGAAATAAGCTTTTCTTCCTTAGAAACAGAAAGTGAGTTAGCAATTATAATAGGTAATGTATTATTTCTAACTAAAACACATATTTAAGGTTACTATGAAGAATGTATTATTTCACCAGAAGAACAAGGCTCAACAGAAGATGCAACACTAGCTTGATTTAAGTTTTTAGCCTTCTTAATTAGCCTAAGTGTTCTATTGATTTCTATGTCCAAATAAAAGAATTCAAAGCTTCTTTTTCTCTTTTCTGTACTTTTTTCTTTTTTCTTTTCTTTTCTTTCACTATTGAACCAGACCACTAAAGCATTGAAGTTCAAATATCCAACAAGTGATGTAATTTTCACATTTACTACAACAAACAATATCATGTACAGTATTCATTACTCAATGATGGAATTTTAAAAGAAAGTGAAGGTCCCAAAGGGGTTAGGCAAATGATTTAATTTTTATGTGGCTACTGTTTGGGCAAAGGGTTTTGAAAGAAATGCCCTTATCATATTCACAATTGCAAGAAGCTAATGTGGTTTTGAATCAAGGATTGAGATAAGTTTTGCAAAGTTATTAAACTAGATGGTGTCACACAATGTAAAAAAGGAAAAGCAAAGGACATATGGCATGATTATAGAAAAAGGAGAGAAAGCAAGAGGACACGTGGCACGATCTCGGCCGTCCATTCAGGGAAAAGACTCTGGAACTCTCTGGAAAGGCTGAGTCAGCTGGTAAGGTGTCCCAAGGGCCCCACATTTCACCACATATACCCCTTAGGTGTCCCTTGAGGTGTCCTAGATGATGTCATGAGTGGTGAGTCATCAGGGAGGGTGATGTCATCGTGATGATGCAGGCAAAGCTTCTTGAGGAAGCAAGCAATCTGAGCCATTCATCACGAATCAATCTGGACCATTCATTCCACCTCCTCTCACCTATAAATAGGCCACTCCCCTACCAGTCCAAGGAACACCACGGCCTAGCAAGAAAAGGAAGAGAAAGAAGAGAGGAAGAAAGAAAGAAAGAAAGGAAAGAAAGGAAGGAGTTCTGGTGGAGCCAAGAGGAGTCTAAGGAGCCGAGGGACTGGGCAAAGCTTAGGAATGAGGTAAGAAAGTTATCTAGTCCCTGCTCTAATAAAGTAGAGGATTGCTCTTAGTGGTTAGAATAGAGAAATATCTCTATTAATAAGGGTAGCTAAAGGTAGAAAGAAAGACAGGGGAATGTCAGATTAAGGATATCACCCCTAGTTAATCATGAGTTAAGTAGAGCTATGCTGATAAAATAATAATGAAGATATGGTGAAAATGATAGAAGATGAAGATGAACTGTAGAACTTTCCTCTGGTTCTATTATCTAGAACAGAGGAAAGTTGTAGAAGAGAGATGAGAATGGAAATGGAAACTATGTGTGAAGGTGTGGTACAAGATGGAATGGAATGTGGTCAGTAGAAGAAGAGTGAAGTGTGTGTGAATGATCTCGAATGAATCAATATCCAGTGCCTTGAGTGTGGAATATGTGTGGAATATATAGGAGGGTTGTGTGAATAGTGTGACTTATGTGTGGAGTGCATGAACTGCTGCTAAAATGTGTGATTCTGTTCAGATGAAGTGTGTGTGTGTGAATAGTGCTAGATATGTGCGTAAATAGTGCTAGATATGGGCATGAACAGGGGTAGATGTGTGGAATTATGTTATCAGATCTGGATATAACACATGTCCAATCTATTGCAGCATATGACTGATTTGCACTCCTTTTTAGCTATAGCACATGAAGCTTATGATACATTTCCTCATGTGATTTCTGTTAGCATCTTCTCTAGCACATGCTTCAATATCTAGTTGTCAATTGCTCTAACATGCTGATTGGTCACTGCAAAGTGGAAATTTAATAGATTATTTATCCAATTAATCATTAAAATCAAATCAATTAATTTCCACTTGCTCCATTTTCTTGATCCCTTGCATGCCTAATCACTCAAGCTTCTTGTTCTTTCTTTTCCTTTAGGTTTGAGTGAAAATTTTGGCATAGTATCCTCATGGTCCTTGGGAGCACGAAATTCAGGAGAATAGAGGGGTTATTTATAGCCAAATTTTGGCACTCTTGGGACTAAATTATCCTTCCTTTGCCTAATTATTACAGTCTTAATCTTGCTTCCTATTGGTTGGTTCTTGAATTAATTAACCTTAATCATAATTAGATTAATTTTTATATTATTTTATTATAATGAAGTACATAGGATAATCTCATCTTCTTGTTCTTGGCTCCATGTGAAGGGTATGGGTCCCACTTTGAACACCTTACATGTCAACACATGCTTCTTGCATTTTCCTTGAGTCTTCTTTCTTTAAAAATTTATAAAATATCTAAACATTGCTATACGCGGGCATGTTGGGCCAAAATTGGGTCCAATCGCTATTTGGTATAAATCCTAATGCATTTACCTTACCGAATACCTTAAACTACCCTAATTTTTTAGATAAATTCTAGACACCTTTTTTAATAGTTCTAACATTTTTATAAATTCATTTTAATATGGCATAATTTTTTGCAAAGTCTCATAATTTTTTAAGACTCATAAGTCATTATAAAAATTCTATACGTTTTATCCAAATCATTTATCGGTGTACAATTTCATCTTAAATTCTCTAATTAATTCTACATAACTCATTTTTGAATTATGTAAGTTTTATAAATTCTTATATTAATTATAAGAATTTACTGCAAAATTTCATTTGATTATGAAATCTTGAAAATATTATACTAATTTTTAGACTTCAAAAATTGATATCAATTTATCGGGACCTTAAATCATAATTCTAGGAGATACGCTTGGCCCAAGTTCTATTCTCTATTTATTGATAAAATTTGAGACCAAAACATTTTTGAGCTATTTTTAGCCTATTTTAGCTCAACTTTCTGTAATTACGCATTTACCCCTAAATTTGGCAAAATTTCACTTTAGTCCCTAAAATTGCCAAATTTTATTTTAGTCCCTTTCTACCAAATTTGAAACTCCAATTTGGTACTTGAAATCCCAAAACTCCATTTAGGTCATTGAACTTTTTACTATTTACAATTTAGTCTCTAGACTTTTACTATTTATGGTTTGTCTAAACCTTATATAACCATTTCTTTTCTTTTGATTATCTTTCCAATCCCATCATGACCTCTTTTCTCTATCAGTCTTATACAAATAGGAAAAATATGTGATGTTACAAATAGCAACCGTATATTGCTTCTTACTAAACCATAAAACTAGACAATCACTAAGGAATTCACATTGTCCACTAGTGCTTTTCCTATTTGTTTTGTATCCTCCATAGTCAGAGTTTGAATATGCTGTCAAATATTATACTCGTACTTTGGGAAACCATATTCCAAGATTAATTTTTCCCACAATATATCTGAATATCCTCCTTACAGCTTAAACATGTGATTCCTTTAGAGCAGCATGATATCGTGCACATATCCCCACACTGAATTGCATATCTGGTCTGCTTGCCATGAGGTATATCAGAGATCCAATCATTCCTCTGTTGGAAATCGTGCCCTAGGGGCCAATCATTGTCTTATGAACATTATTGATTTATGAATTTATTAATTGAGTTATCATATTATTTGCATGTTTACTATGATGACCATCCTTGGATAATTCATGATATTATCCTAAATATCCCTGGTCGATCATCTATGTGGGAGCACAGATGAAATAAGACCAGTATGACTTTGAAAATGTATAGAGATATAAAACAAAGTCATAAGCACATGTAAGAGTACAGGGTGTTGGACCGACCCGCTATGAGAGAACTGCATGGGTAACATCATAAGCTTCTCTCATATACAAACCATGTCAATATGCCCTTTGACCTGAGATCATCATGGATTCCTACATGACAAAACGCTCAGCTTTGACCTAGTCAAAAGTCACTTTTGACCGAGTGATCATAAAGACTATGTTCAGGCTTAGTGGTTTTTCATGCGGAGGAATGTGAATGGTCAAGATGGAATTTGTCCCTCATATTCGTGGAGAGATATTACTGGGCCCCTCGATGAGTGAGTCTGAGAAATGTATGGCCATACTGTAATGGAAAGGTAGTTCCATTTCTATAGTCAGACTACTCAGGGATCGAGAAAGTAACGGTCGGGAATAGGAGGATGACATCATCCATGCCTTATCCATGACCAAAATATCGTGTGACAGAAGGGACATGATATGGTTGTATAAAAGGTTACATCGTTTATCGATCCTCATATGATTTGGGTAGTCGTTATGTCTTGCTAGAGACCGCTTACGACTTGTGGGCTAGTATAGCAAATGGCCCACTGCCAACTTCATATGGGCCTACAGGGTCGCACATAAAATAGCCCAACATGAGCTATGATGTCCAGATTCATTGAATCTAAGACATGTCCAGATTCAATGAATGATCCAGGTGAATGTATATATATTTATTTATATTTATATTCGTATATATATAAATTCGTATATATATATATTATATATATGAGATATATGAGATTTAATTTATAAGGATAAATTAAATCCCTATCACGTTTGAATTCGAAATTCAAATTGATAGGATATCTCATATAAGAGATATTTATAAGATTTAATTTATAAGGATAAATTAAATCTCTATCACGTTTGAATTCAAAATTCAAATTGATAGGATATCTCATATAAGAGATATTTATAAGATTTAATTTATAAGGATAAATTAAATCTCTATCACGTTTGAATTCGAAATTCAAATTGATAGGATATCTCATATAAGAGATATTTATAAGATTTAATTTTAAGGATAAATTAAATCCCTATCATGTTTGAATTTGAAATTCAAATTGATAGGATATCTCAAATTTGTTTTATGAGAATAAATCAAATATAGTTCAGTCTCATCTTTATTTAAAGTTAAATAAATAGGTAATTAAATCTGTGGGACGGATTTAATATTATTTATTTAATTAGTTTCTTATAAAATTACACAATATATGATATTGTATTATTTTCAGAATTAATATAAGATTAACTCCTAAAATCCTTTTCGGTTAGGGAAAACGCAGAGCATCCTATATATCTAATATTAGGAGCTACGTTTTGGAACAGACACACACATAGAACACAGAAAGGCCGAAGGGGACTCTACAAAAGGTTTGCAGATAAGAAACTGCCGAAATAGAGACGGAGAGGACGAACTCTTAAGAAAGCCCTGAGGGACAAGAGACGCTAGCACGTCGTTCGTGGTTGAAAAGCTGTTCGTGTGGATACCGGTAGAGGAAGTCGACCTGAGTCGTCGACCTCTTGTAATCAGAAAGGGAGCACGAGCCGCAGAGAGAAGCTATGAACGTCGTGACCGAAAGCTGTGGAAGTCGCTGAGACACACTGAGGGTAATGCTTCTTCCCACTTGACTTAAACACATACGGTAGATCCTGGCAAGGAATGAAAATTTTTTAAGATAATTTCCACTGCGTGTCTTTCAATTCCTTACATCCTCAATATTTTGTAATGTTGAAATATTTTCCCTTGTCATCCTTATTTAACATTGCACTTGTACTCATTGGTGTTGAAACACTTTTGGCTTGATCCAGTTCAAATTTATTCATAAGCTCTTTTAAGTACTTTGTTTATGAGATAAAGATGTCATTCTTTCATTATTTGATTTGATGTCCAAGAAAGAAATTTAATTCTCCCACCAAAATCTCCCTGCATTAACTAGGCAAAATTTTGACAAAGATCCTTGTTAGTAACACCGAAGATAATCATCAATATAAATTTGAACTACTAGTATATCATATTTGTTTCTTTTAATGAATCAAGTATTATCTACTTTTCCTCTTTCAAAGCCTTTTTCTATCAGGAACTTGCTGAGACAATCATACCAAGCTCTAGGAGCTTGTTTTAACCTATATAATGCTTTCTTATGTTTGTAAACCTAGTTTAGTAAATGATGATCTTCAAAATAAGAGGTTGTTCCAGGTATACCTCTTCCATTATATACCCATTAAGAAAAGTACTTTTGACATCCATCTGTTAAAATTTAAAATATTTAATGCAAGCAAAAGCTAAGAGTACTCGTGTGGCTTCTAATCTTGCTACTAGAGCATAGTTTTCCTCATAATCAATACATTATTCTTAATTATAGCCTTTTAAAACTAATCTAACTTTATTCCTAATAATTATAGCATATTTATCAAGTTTATTCTTGAATACCCATTTAGTCCCGATTACTAGATGATCATTAGGTCTAAGTACAAAGTCCCAAACTTTTCCATTCAAATTGATTTAACTCTTCCTGCATATGAACTATCCAGAATTTATCTGATGGCATTTTATCTATTATGGTGGGTTCAATGTTATAAATAAATGTAGAAAAGTGTACTTTATTGAATAGTTGTGTTCAGGTTCTTACTCATTCATCAACTTCACTAATAGCCTGATCTAAATGATGGTTTTTATTATGTCTCCAGGCTCTAGATTAATCCTTTTTCTGACTCATTAAGATGATTGCTAGGATGATCAACTATGGGTTCTTTTTATTGATTCAAATTTAGTGTTTTCAAGACCCTATATTATCTCAGCTTTATAATCTAAAGGCTTTGAAATAGGCTCTATTTTAGAAAATACTACTGATAAGACACAAATTGTGTATAGTTCCTATGATATTTTAAGAGTTTTGTGACAACTTTATCATTCATTTTATACCTGCAATTGTGCTTTTGTGGTAATATATGATTTTGCTTGGCAATATGCTGATTTAGGGGTAAAATAGAAAATTAACTCCTCCAAACTGCATATATGTCATTCTTTAGTAACTGGTTGGACTTTTACAATGTTGAATTGCAAGTATTTTGGAGGAGAACCAAGGATTAATGTGACCAAAAAAGAAATCACTTACAAGACCTTGGAAGTCCATTAGCTAAGTCTAGAATGTTACTCTTCTCGAGTTACTGTTTATATGGTATTCCTGATTAAGTGATGAACTTCAAAAAAGTATAATTAATTCTAGGAAAATAAAAATGAAGTGGTTCAAAAAGTTACATGAAGATAACATCTTAAAATTTAAGGGAAAAATAATTTTCAGACCAAATACTTAGTCAATTAATACAGTTTATTCGTCAAAAATTACTGTTCATTTGGTCAAAAATTCTGAGAATAGATTATGGTCCCTTACTTTGGAGAATTTGTTCTCTTTGTATAGACATCAAAATAAGGCGTTCTTAGTATTAAAACGAAGCTCAACATGTTAACTAAATGTCTTTAAAATTTCATACATTTATCTCACCATTTACTATTTTTTATTATATCATGACCATCACTACTTGTATTGGTCAAATAGTAACATTACATATAATAATTCTTCACATAACATATATACTATCCAATGCCTAGCTTCTCTTCATGTTTCCTCATCCTCTTTCATCATTAATAAACCTACTAGGGTTGAGATTATATGGAGGGGTTAAGATTTTTGGGAAAATCTCAGTAGCGAACGGTACTAAACAATGCATGCATTAATGTCGATACTTGTGCTTGCTTGTAAAAGTGTTAACATTGGGTAATGTGCATGCTTCCATGTAACATATAAAATACAATTGGCCAAAGTAATCATAGAAATAGAGCTCATAAACACATATGCAACACAATTCAACCAAGTCATAGCATAATTAAGCATAGCATTCAATACATACAAGTTTAGGATAAGTTTACTACCTCATATACTTGATTTCCTTCACTTTAACCTTGCCTCTTTCTTCTTACTTCTCTTGGATGTGTGGCTGCCTCTTTGGAGTCCACTATCAGCTCCTAACATCACATAATGATTCATCCATTACAATCTAACTTCCTCTTGAACATTAAGCTCATTTAACTAGACTAACTTTCCGTAATCTTAACTAATGGACTTGGCCTTTGAATCAATTGATGTCTTGACTTTAACCGACACAATTTCATCTTCTAAATCCATTTATGAACTTAGAATTATGAAATTACAGCTCCTTCATGGCCTGCTGGACAGAACCAAAAATATGTACATAATTCTTTCAAAAAAATCTCATTTTGATTCCAAAGCTTCCCATACTTGTTTTTCTACTTTATCCCACATAACTTTTCATTTTAAAACCATTGGAATCATCAAAATCATGAAATTTAAATCACTGTTCATGTGAGTGAACAGTAATAGAGAAGAACTTCAAAAACTACAACTTGAAATTGCTTCCAAGGTTTCAAACCTATCCAATCCTACACAAAATCATCATATAAATTCAATGGAAGCATTAAATCATTGAAATTACATCTCCTTATATCATGAATAGTGTAAATTGAAATGGTTCAACTATGGCAAAGTCAAGAATATCAACTTGATTCAACAACCAATCACCAAAATAGTTTGTTTAAGCTTCAATCACATATCTCTAACTTTAATTTCTTCTTTCTCCTTTCATCTAATGTTTTGGACAGCATATACACCTTAGAGAAAATTTAATTTTCTTCCATGAAAACCCTAAGTTTAAGCTCCCAAATCAAAGAAAAATAAGATAGGATAGATTGCTTACCTTGAATCTCTAGCTTGCTTGAGCTTTAGACCTTGGATTCTTCTTTGTTTTGACTTAAGTTTTCATTTTGCAAGAGTTCCCCAAGGGTTCTTGGTCCATGGTTTTGAGCAGAAATGGTGGGGTATTTATAGCCAAATTCCATGGAAAATTAATGACCAAGATCACTTTGTGCACTATTTGATCTAATGTCTCATAATTGCTCTTACATTAAACTTACTCACCGAGCCAACTTGAGATAAGATCACATGACAAAAAGCTTCTCCTCCCCTTTTCTTGGATGCCATGTGTGAGGTTGTGGGTCCCACCATGTGCAAACCCTAATTATCACTTTATTCCTTTTCTTTTCTTTTTCAAAATTTCATAAATTATTCATTATTGGACTTGGGCTCCAAGACAACTTTTAGGATTTATTGGTCTTCCCTAGGACAAAAATTTGGACTGCCCTAGGCTTTACTTTGGTCCAATAGCTAATTGGCACAAATCCCAAGGCACTTTCCTTATATCGATATCCTTAAAATATCCTGATTTTGAAATAAATGCTAGATACCTCTTTTAATGGTTCTAAAATTTTTAGAAATTCATTCTAATATAAAATAACTTTCTTGCAAAGTTTCATAATTTTTTAAGACTCAAAAGTCCTGATAAAAATTCCTTACATTTCTTCAAGACCCTTTATCTGTGTCTGATTTCACTTAAAATTCTCAAAGATCATTATCGTATTTTTACACATCATCAGAGTATTCCCTCACCTTGGTGAACTATTATGGAAACTCTCCTTGATTGTCTAACCTTAGTCAAATGACCAAAATACCCTTCGTCTAACTCTGACTCATTGACACAACACAGTGGCATACTCAGTAGCATTTTTGTAATTTTATATTTTTCCCAGTCCTTATTAGCCCTGGTCCCCATACTTATCTAAAAATATTATTGGGCCTATAAGGTGCCGTTTTACACCTCTACATTGTACACTACCTTCATGGGCTAAATTCCCAAGAAATTCCCCTGAAACATATTTATCGGGTGTTTTAATCTACTATAAATTTCATAATAAATTCTAAAGAACTCCTTTTTGAGCTCTGTAAATTTCATAAATTATTATATTAATTATAGAAATTTACTGCCAAATTTTATCTGATTATGAGGTCCAAAGGATACTATACTAATTTTCCTTCATAAATTAATATAAATTTTGAGACCTCACATCAAAATTCTGTATTGTGTCAAACTGATCAGAATGATTTTCTCTATTTGCTAGAAAAATTTGGGACTAATATGATTACGGGCATTTTTAGCCCTTTTCTAGCTCAACTTTCAATAATTACCATTTTACCCTTAAACTTTTGAAAATTACACTTTGCACCATAAAACTTTTAAACTTTTTATTTTAGTCCCTCATCTTTATACCTTTATCTAATCATTATTTTTCCTTTCTATTCATCATCACAGTCATTTTTAAATCTCTTTCTATTATCAGTATTATATAGATAGGGAAAAAGTAAGATATGATAGCTAACACTCAAGGATCCAAATATAAGCGAGTACCAAAATGTTCCAGTTCTCTGACCATGCCAGATATTTTCAATAATGGACAAAATGGCTTGAAGAAAAATAATGTATCTAAGAGAGCTACTCACTCGTTTAATAAGAAGACTCTTAGTACACCCATTGCTTAATCTACAAAGAATGCTCTCAAAGAAAAGCAATAGAGACAAAGAAGAAGAGTATATGGCATCTCAATAGATTATAAAGAGAAATTTGATTTATGAAGCACCAAGAAGATTGTAAGATTCCAAAATAAGAAATAACAACCTCAACATCACTAAAGATTCATCATGAATTATGCTCAAAAGCAAGGTATTAGAATTTATCCCCACTCACCTACACTATATTAAACAAACAACGTGTGTTAAAAGTATATGACACACTAGGAAAAGACTGAGTCAATTGTGACACTTGACTATTTGATTTTTGAGGGCTCACGAATGAATATTGCAATACTATGAAATGATATTTTCATTAGAAAATCTATTTCACAACCATCTTTACAATTGCAATATTCAATAGTTCAATTTTTTATGCATACACATATCTGAAAACAAATATATCTTCTAAATGCATAAAGAAAATATGCTCAATTGATTTAAATTGATTATATCTAGAGAGCATATGAATAATGTTATTTTATTTCCCACAAACTAACTATTGATGGATCCAAGCACAATTGGATACCATGAAAAAGAAAAATGAGCTCAATTGTTTTGTAGGAAATTTGTTTGAAAGATTCATCCGTGGCTATGTAGAGGAATAATTCAAATATTGATGAAGATGAACTAGCGAAACTTGAATTTTGACACTGAAAAATGTTCAACATCAATTTACCAGAACCAAGCTAGATGTCATAAGGACAAGGAAAGATATGGTGAAATATAACAGTTATCCCTTTATTATGCTTAATTAAATTCTCAATTGGGGTAATGAATACTTGTCATTTGTTGCACTATTTTAACAATCAACACTGGAATATTTTAAATATGCCTGAGATTGCTAAAATAAGTGTCCGTATATGTTTTCTTTTTTTGTATCTCTCTTTTGGATTTCAATTTATAAACGTACATATTCATTACTTTTAAAGGCAAACATAAATGTCTAGTTTCACAAAATACATGCAAATGATTTTGAAAATAATTTTGAAACATATGGGTTTATGTATTAAAGATTTATACACTTGTTTAGAAATTTTAAAAATGCTCAAAATCCATTTGCTAGAGTCACCATCGATCCTAAGTGTGAACTCGTTACCATTTGCATGTAGTTCGAGCCTATCTATTCAAAAATATGATTGAAAGTTTTTATGCACTAGAATATATTTGCATCTCTAGTCATTTGGACTAACTAGCTTATGTTCTTCATTGTTCAACAATCCTTTGAAAAATGAGAAAAGTCTTTAAATCCTCCTTATGTCAGTAAATATATTATCCTGTATGATTTTTCCTCCTAGACATATGTTAACATGGTTGTTCAACATGATATTACAAAATTATTTCTCTCCAATCTACTAATTTCTATATTTTCACAAAACTAATTTTCAAAGGTCTACAATTTTGTAAAATCACAATGAATTTTTTCTTTAAAAAAATAGGAAATACATTTCTTCAAGATAGACACATTTCAAAAAAAGGAAAGCTTCGTAATTATATGTGGATAATATTTTGTAAGCTTAAATCTTAGCATCCTCATATGTATTAATTATCAATTAATTGATTAGTCTTAATGATGAATTATTATTGTTTCATGTAACACCTTACTTTAAAACATCTTAGGAGCCATTCGATAGCAATTATAACCACTTATAAGTCCATTGAAGTTCATTCTCAAAATCTAGAATTTCCAACTCACGGGTACTATTCATTTGGTATTTCTATATTTGACATTAAAATTTGAAAAATCATAATTCTAAAAACTCAAAATGAAGTGGTTAAAAAACATAATAGAAGCTAATATATTTAAGTTTAAAGCAAAAATACGCCACAAACCATTAACCAATCAACTAAGTCAATTCTGACATCAAAGTTTATTGTTCACTTGGTCAAAAATCCTAAAAAGGTGTGTGAACCTTAAATTTGAAAAATTCTTTCTCCTTGTATAGACATCAAAATAAGGAATTCTTAGTGTCAAAATGCGGCTTAACAAGTTAACTAAATACTGGTAATTTATCATATATTTATTCAATCATTAACTATTTTTAATTTCATCATAAAGATCACTGCTCAAATATGGATATTGTTCATAAACAGAATTTTCAGCCACTACTTTAAATACATATATATATATATATATGTATATATATTTCAATTATGCAACTATTTCCTATCTCTTCTTCATGCATCATCCTTTTCTTCACATGAATACCCTCCTAGAATTGTTGTGACATGAAGGGATGAGATTTTGGGGGAAATCTTAGTAGCAAATGGATATCATATAATGTATGCAACTACATGCTTGATATTAATATGTGTGCGCTTAATGATCATGCTTGCATAATGATAACTTATATGCTTCCATATCCCTTAATTATAAAATATGGCCATAGTATAAAAAGAAACAGAGTATCAGTTCATCATACATGCTTTGCATAATTAAAGTAAGTAAACATCACATAAAACATCTAAGCAACATACGCATACAAGTAGATGAGTTCACTACCTCTATTCCTTACTCTTTTCCTTTCTCACTTTTCATTGATGTTTTGCATCCTTCTTTGAGCACACAATTTAAAGCCTAAATATTGCATAATCATTCATTCATCATAACCAAATTACATAACATTCATGAACATTAACCTCAATTAACCCCTAACTTTCTTTGTAGTTAATTGCCTTGTCATTTGAATTAATTTGTGTCTTGACTTAACCTTACACAATTTTACCTTTTAACCTCATTTATGAGCTTAGAATTATAAAATTCAAGCTCCTTTATGGCCTTTTGGACAAAACCGAAAGCATGCACAATTTTCTTAAATTTTCCATTTTGATTCTAAGGCTTCAAATACTTGTTTCTCCCCTTAATCCCCCACAATTTTTCATTTTAGAACCATTAGAAGCATAAAAATCATAAAATTCACATCACTGTTCAAGTGTATGAACACTAACAGAGAGGGTTTTAAAATTATATTTTCTAATTAATCAAAGTGGATTTACCAATGAATCACAATGCTTCCAAAGTTTCAAACTTATCTAATCCTGCATAAAATCATCATTTGAATTCAATGAAAGTATTAGATCATTGAAATACATTCTTCTTGGTCCTGTACAATAGGTGGTTGAATAGCCTCTTCAATGGCATAGTCAAGAAAACCATTTAATTCAATAACCAACATTAATTCTAGCTTATCTAAATGTCTTCTACATAATTCTAACTTTATTTTCTTCTTCCTTCTCTACTTAAGCATTTTGGGCAGGAAGGTTCCAAGAGGAAAAATACAACTTTGAAGAAAAACAACTTTTAACCCTTAAAACCTAGGTTTTATCTTTCTAAAACACTTATAAATAAACTAGGAATGATTGCTTACTTTATTGTTTAACTACCTTGGATCTCCTCTTGAATTTGCCTTGAATTGGTTAGGTTTTCAAATGGCAAAAGTTTCCCCTAGGTCTTCTCCATGGTCATGTTTTATGAGGAATGAGGAGGTATTTATAGCAAATTTTCAAGGGTCTTGGGACCATTTTACCCCTTTTTCAACTAATTATTATGTTTTAATCTTGAATTTGTTTGTTGGTTTTTAGATTAACTTCAATCATAATTAGTTTAATTCTGATATTATTTTAATAAATTGTATCACATGTCCAAACTCTTCTTCCTTCGTTTTTGGTGCCATGTGGCATTAATGTGGGTTTCACAACACTTGGCACTTTGGGCCTTCCATCTTGACACCATTTTTGGTCTATCTTGGGTTCAATTGCTAATTGGCACAAATTTCAAGGCATTTCCCTTATATTGATATTCTTTAATAACCCTAATTTTTTAAATAAATTAGATAAATTTCTTTTAAGGGTTCTAACATTTTTAAAAAATTATTCTACTATAAAATAAATTTCTTTCAAAGTATCATAATTTTTTGAGACAAAAAAGTCCAGTTAAACATTCTATACTTTTAATTCCTTTATCGGTGTCTTATTTCACTTTAAATTCTATAATATATTCTAAAGAACTCCTTTTTTAGTCTTGTCAGTTTTATAAATTCTTATATTAATTATAAGAATTTCTTTTAAAATTTTATCAGATTCTAAAGTCCATAAAGTATTGTACTAATTTCCCAAGTTTAGAAATTAATATCAATATATTGGAACCTTAAATCAGAATTGCGATATACCCAACCCAAATTCTATCATCTATTTACTGGTAAAATTTGAGATCAAAATGTTTTGGGCAATTTTGGGACTTTTCTAGCTCAACATTTCATAATTATATTTTTGCCCCTAAATTTGGCAAAAAATGCACTTTAGTCCATGAAATTGTCAAATTCCATTTTAGTCCCTTTCTCCAAAATTTAAAACTCCAATTTGATACCTAAAATCTCAAAACTCCATTTAAGTTCTTAAACTTTCTACTATTTATGATTTAGTTCAAAGACTTTCACTATTTATAATTTAGCCCCTGAATTTTAACTATTTATAGTTTAGTCCTTTTGAATTTACCTTCTCGCTTTCTTTGACTTAAACTTTATCTAATCATTATTTTTTCTTGTGATTATCGTCTATATCCCTTCATAACATTTTTCCTCTATTAGTCTTATAGAGAAAATTTGGGATTTTATATTTGGAAATTATTCATCATGAATACTAGGCCATACTAACCCTTCTTTGAGAAATAAAGAAATTTGCATTCTTGACAGGAGAATAAAGAAATATCTCAATGGACTACATGCACTAGTACATCATATTTGAGGCTCAATAAGGGAGCACTAAAGCTACAAAATTCATTTGGCAACAAGCTAAAAGGATTATTATTCATGCCAACACAAAAGATGCTCAAATACAATAAGAGAGGAAGGCAAAGAACTCTATGATCAATTCATCAAGTTGTAGAAAGAAATTGAATAAGTATTCCTAAGCCCTCTCTTTATATTATTCAACATATCTGAGCTATCTTGATAATAATGTTTCCATACTATGTGTCTATGCGCTTTTGATAAAAGTCTTCTTTTGATGCATTATGTTTTAAAAATCTTGTCTTTGAAATTCATGTTTTAGTAAATGTCATGAATTTTTGAAGGAAGTCATGAATTTATTAAAGAAGTTGTCGATAAAAACTCTTATCGATAAACATGAGATAAAACATGACGTGATTTGATATTCAATGAAATAAATCTTTTCCAAAACCTATTCGATAAAATCATTTCTCAAACAATTATTTGATAAAATAAATTATTTGATAAAGTAGTTTGAAAAATTTGTGAAGTGTTTTGTTATCTCTATCTGTAGATAAATCTGTCACAAGTAAAATAATAATAAAATAAAATATATATATATATATATATATAAAGAAATGACTTAATAAGATAAAGTTAGTATAAATTAAGTATAATGTAAATGTTAAATTGGCTAAGACTTTAAAATTAATAAAGTATAATATAAATAATAAAAAAAAAAGCGGATTAACCTGTCAACCCGATGAATTAGCCTGCCGCTGGTGCGGGTTCGGCGAGGTGCGGGTCAAAAAGACTCGTACCAAAATGAGTTGCCAATTTAGCAACCCAACAACCCGCATGTCTAACCCAAATTCGCAACTTTATGCACGCGTATTTTTTAAAGTAAGGAGGCCATTGTCATTTCACATTCTACCTAGCCATTATTTTTCCGTTCCCAGTCATTTCATTATTTTCCAATCAAAATGTCCTGAATTATTAAGCCAACGTTATCTGGTAATTGCATCTTTATCTGATACAACACCAAGGCTTTGGTGTATGTCAACTGAGTGAAGATATAATGGTTTGCCAAGGTCACATAAAAGCTACGATTTGTTGCGCTTTACGTGATGGAGCTGAAGCCACAACAGCATCCTGAGTAAAATGTCCCATTCATTTTACCATTGTCTTCGATCTTTGTATTAGCTGTTAATTTGACTGATGTTTTGATTGTCAAATTGGTCTTTTTCGTTGTGAAACAAGTCTAGTGTTGGTTTAGTAATTCGCAGTGTTCATTTTAAATTTTCTTGTAATTAGAGCAGGGAGACAACCTCTATATAAAAACCTCATTCTCCTCAAAGTGGAATTCAAAACTCTTCTCAAACGAGGTAAATATCATCAGATTAGTAGTATGTCAAATCACTTGCAGGTTCATCATTCTCCACTAAGTGGAATTCAACCTAATTCTCTCACTGTACATCACTACTGGTCCAGCCACGATTTCAATAACCTTGAATTATGTTTGGTTATGCACCCAAAAAAGGAAAAAACCACATCTCTCTCTTAACTAGAATATTTTCTCTTCATAAGGAGGACTATACAATAAATACAGATGCTAGGATACGGTTATACAGAATTTCATCAAGGATCTAACACGTCGCTCCAAACTGCCAGTATCTTTTGGTGACAAACTGCATTGCGCCTCATTCCACATTGTATTCCCCAACTCCGGTTTCCTAACCGAAAAGAGATTAAGCTTCTGACCCGGAACAGGGGGAGTGTATTAGAAGATGACGATTGACTAATGTGATGCCACTGTTTCCCATATTTAGCACGCTGAGACTACTGTTTTCCCAATATTTAGCTTGCAGAGAGGAATTAGGCCTGATCTGCTTTCAGAATTCAGAATATATCTTGTACCATTCACCTTCTTCGACTATAGTAGACTTCACTGCCAGTATGGCTATGATGCCGATGCCGTGATCTGCCAGTGCGGCCACTGGTCCCTTCCAAAGTGTTGCCACGACCAGAACCCCTGTTGCCCACGCTCAGCGTCCAGTTTGTTGGCTGGGTCCCTAATCCATTCAACTCCTCTTCTTCTCTATCATTATACTCCAAGACAAGCCTTTTGATGTCTTCTTTCTCTTGAAGTTCTGCTGCTTCTTTCTGCTTTGTACTCCGCACCAAAGAGCAATGTCGGGGAATGTACATCTGCTTTGTTTGTTGCCTGTTCCCTCTCTTCACCAGAACTTTCACCTGCACCTCTTTGTTTCCAACCGTCTCCTCATCCAATGCCTCATCGCCACTTTCCCCACCAACTCTTGCATGATGATCTTTAGTGGAACTCTCAAATAAATTCATGGGGATCATCATGTTTAATGTGGGACGACCTCGCAGCTCTTGCCTCCGCTGTTCCATGCTCTCCTGCATAAAACATCAAATTGTGTGATTCAAAATGCTATAAATTACAGCCTAACATCATCTATAACAAACTTCGTTTTCCCCACTAAATTTCTCATCCAAACAAATATGAACAGCATCCTTCATCTGTTATTTTACATCGTTCTAAAACTGAAAATTCAGAAGGAACAGATAAAAAAATTAAAAAATAAAAATAAAAGGGAAGTCACAACTCTGCAGAAATGAGCAGGAGAAAGTAAACAAATCATGCAGTTCCTTGCCTGTACTACAGCCTTGAGCTCCTGTTCAAAACTGGCTTCTTCTTGAGGGTCCACATCTGCCATTGCCTGTCTCACATGGATTTCATCTTCCTCATCAGAAGCAGCAGGTACAGCCCCATCATCATCCTCCTCATCATCTTCACTCTCACATCCATCATCATGATTTTCCTCATCTAACTCTTCATCATCATGTCCCTCAACATCAATTACTTCACTCCCTGAATCACTCTCACTGTCATTCAGATCATCTACCACTCCATTGTCTTCTGTACCATTATCGATGTTCTGCCCATTCCCAGATGTAGCATGAGGTGTATTCCTACTCGAAGGTTTCTCAGTGTCAGAATGTTTTTCACTACTGGCCCTGTCAGAAGAAATACGGTCATGCTCCTCAAGCTCTACAAGAGCAGCATTCACTTCCTCAATTGATGTGTATCGAGTCATATTGGGACGCAAGTCCGCAAATAGGTCCTATATGAGCAACAATCATGAGTCAACTACATAATATAATAAATATTGATCGCATTGATGATTAAAAATTTTGAGCAAGAAAACGGAGTTTTGTAAATCTATGCTCAAATTGACAACATAAAATACAATAATATATTTTTATCACTTATTTTGCTACACAACAATGTTAATATTAATTTAGAATTAAGATTTGTAACTTTGCAATTTGGTTAATTAAGATATACTTGGAAATTTGAACAAAAACTTGTAAGCCTAGAGTCTAATTCACTCATATTGAGGCATGCTAGGAAGATTAGGAAACCTTGCATCATTTAGGGGGCCCTAGTGCCTATAAATATGTTTTTAGCTCCTTTATGCAGGCTTTCTAGAGCCTGAAGACTATCGTAATTTTATTCATAAGAACTACTAAATTTATAGAGTACAATTAGATAGAGAATAACAATATCCTAATATCTCATCTATAATCTCCCCATATCTCTCATACTATCTTAACTGTTTACAATAATTAATTATTTCCATAATTACCACACTCCCCCTCAAGTTGGATCATAGATATTGATCATATCCAACTTGCCTACAAAGCGTTCGAACCCATCTTCTGGTAGTCCTTTAGTAAGGATGTCGGCTATTTGGAACTTGGTGGGAACATATGACAAACTGATAATCACATCTTCAACTTTTTCTCTAATAAAATGTTTGTCCACATCCACATGCTTGGTTCTGCTATGTTGAACAGGATTCAGTGCCATACTTAAGGCTGCTTTGTTATCACAGTAGAATTTCAATGGAGAATCAAACTGAAAATGGGCTTCTTCTGCCACTCTTTTCAACCAGAGCCCTTCCATAATGCTTTGGGATAGGGCTCTTAACTCAGATTCTGTACTACTCTTGGCAACAATTCTCTGCTTTTAACTTTGCCAAGTCACTAGATTACCCCACACAAAGGTGCAGGATCCAGATGTAGACCTGCTGTTATCCTGATCTCCTGCATAATCTACATCTGTAAAAATTTCAACATCTCTGACATTGTTCTTTTTAAAGAACAATCCCTTGCCAGGTGTACCTTTAAGATATCTTAAAATTTGATACGCTGCATCTAGATGCTTTTTCTTGGGATCATGCATGTGTTGACTGGCTACACTTACTGCAAAAGCAATATCTGGCCTAGTATGTGAGAGATATATGAGTTTACCAAATAGTCGTTGATATTGGCCTTTATCTATTGCTGTCTCATTTGCCTACTATTCCTATTTTTGGACTGCTTCCTTTTCTTAACTGGTTTCTTTTTAGGACAAATAGGTACTTTGCTTGGTCGACACCCAAGCATTCCTGTTTCCTTAAGAAAATCCAGTATATACTTCCTTTGAGAAACATAGATCCCTTTTTAGGACCTTGCTACTTCCATACATAGGAAATATTTCAGTTTTCCAAGATCTTTTACTTCAAATTGTTTATTGAGGGCAATTTTAACTCTATCTCCTTGATGTTATTCCCTGTGAGAATAATGTTATCCACATAAACAATGAGGATAGTTATTAAATCACCATCTTTTAATACAAACATGGTGTGATCTGACAGGCTTTGTTTGTAACCTTCTCCCTTGAGTACAGTAGAGAATCTGTCAAACCAAGCACGTGGTGATTGCTTTAAGCCATAAATTGACTTTAGTCTATATGCCTGACCATCTTTCTCTTTATCAAATCTGGGTGGGATACTCATGTAGACCTCTTCTCGTAATTCACCATTAAGGAATGCATTTTTGATGTCAAGTTGTTGGAGTGGCCAATCGAGATTTGCAACAATGGAGAGTAGAACCCGAATGGTATTTAACTTGGCAACAGGGGCAAATGTTTCATTGTAGTCAATTCCATAAGTCTGAGTGAATTCCTTGGCAACTAGCCTTGCCTTGTACTTATTTAATGAACCATCAGCATTAAATTTTGGTGTGAACACCCATTTACATCCCACATGTTTGGTTCCTTCTGGTAGTGCAGTGAGCTCCCATGTCTCATTCTTTTCTAATGCTCGAATTTCTTCCATTATTGCATTTTTCCATTCTGGACTCTCGAGCTTCATATACAGCTTTTGGGATTTGAATCTGATCAAGATTAGTAACAAAGCTGTAATACTTTTCAGAGAGAGAGGAGAAAGAAACATACTTCTGAGTAAGATGTTTGGTACATGCTCGAGTTTTCTTTCTTAATGCAATAGGAAGTTCTTCCTCTCGTCTCTGTTGCTCGAATAACCTCATTAGCGCTCACAGGACCTTCCACTGGTGATGAGATTGGGACTTCTCCGGGTATACTGGACTCAACTACCTGTTTATTTCTACGTGAGTAAGTATTATCAAACTTCTGAGCTTGGACCTCTAGCCGTGGCATAACATTGAATGGGTTTATAGAGAGCGGATTGGCGGTAGATGGAGGTATGGGTTCTAAAATACACTCAAGTTGAAACTCACTCCAATTCTCCCCGAGTTGAAGAAGCGGTGAAATAGGGGTCGTTTTCTGCGAAAGTAACATCTCGACATATGAAGAGGCGTTTAGTGATAGGGTCATAGCATCTGTATCCATTTTGAGAATTGGAATAGCCTAAGAAGACAAACTTGACAGATTTGGGATCAAACTTGGATGGTGGGTAATGCTGATGGACAAAGACAGAGCAACCAAAAACTCGAAATGGTAATGAGTATTCAATAGTCACAGTGTGGGTCTTACAAAACTTATCTAGTGGTGCAATGTAGGACAGGGTACGGCTAGGAAGACGGTTAATTAGGTGAGTAGCTGTGAGAATGACATCCCCCCAGAAGAAACTTGGAGTATGACAAGTATACAAGAGTGCACGAGCAACTGCAAGAAGTTGTTTATTTTTCCGTTCGGCAATACCATTTTGTTGAGGACTGTAAGGACAACTACTCTTGTGCACAATACCAATGGTTTTTAAAAACTCCCAAGACATTGGTTAAAGTATTCTGTCCCATTATCCGTGTACAAGACTTGCAATGTGGTGTTGAACTAATTTTTGACATAATGATAGAACTCGATAAAAGTGGAAGCAACAGCCGATTTGTCTTTTAACAGATAAACCCAACACATGCGTGTATGGTCATCAATAAACGTAACAAAATATTTAGACTGGGTACGGTTTGGGATACGACATGGTCCCTAGACATCGCTATGAATAATAGAGAAAGGGCGAGTAAACTTATAGATAGACGGTGTGAAAGGAGAACGATGGTGTTTGGCTAGCTCACAAATATCACAATGGGAAATAATACTTTTATTTAAAGAAGAAAAACTAGGATGACCCATCCTTTATGCCAAAATACAAGATTATTGTCATTTGTAATTGATGCTGAACTGCTTGTTCTGCAAATGAAAGCACTCACAGTAGAAACATCAAGATAATAAAGCCCTTCATATTCCTTAACCGTGCCAATCGTCGTCCCCGATGAGAGATCCTGAAAAACACAATAAGATGGAAAGAAATGAGCCAAGCAATAGATTTGTTTAGTCAATTTACTCATAGATAATAAATTACAAGCCAAAGGTGGGACATGTAAAACAGAATCAAGATACAATGTTGCGGACAAATGGACTATCCCAGTGCCTGCTATAGTAAAGGAGGAACCTGTAGCTGTCTTAATTGATGGACGTCTAGTCGTAGGAAGATAGGAATCAAACAACTTGATGTCTAAAGTCATATGGTCGCAAACCCCTGTATCAACAATCCACCTAGTCGGGACAAAGGTATTTAAGGCAGCAACATGATTACCTTGGTGAGCAATAGTAGCAGCAGAGGCAGATTTGTGTTCAGTATGAAGAGTTTTAAAGTACTCAAACAAGTGACCCATTTGCTCGTTGCTTATAGTTGGGGCCGGTGGTGGAGCGCTCTCTTGAGATTGAGAGACTTGATTAGCATGAGGCTTACCTCATTTTGGCTTCCAGTCAACAGATTTACCATGGATATCCCAGCACTTATCTTTAGTATGACCTACTTTTTTGCAATGGTCACATGTGATTTTTCCACAAGTCGAGGTATAGTTAGTGCCCTAACTTACAAAAGCAACAGAATCAGCAGAGGCAGGAGATTTAGATAGAGGTAACATTATCTCATCCGAGACTCTTCACGTAAAATCTTTGCATATACTGCCCTAGTATGTGGAAGAACCTGTGTGCTTAATATCCGATCTCAGACATCATCAAATTCTGGGTTAAAGCTGGCCATAAAGGGTAACACTCGTTCATTGTCGATGTTTTGTTTGTTACAAGAAGCATCATGCGGAGAGTCCCACATCTCATCCGTCATAAGATCAAGTTCTTGCCATAGTGCCACAAGCTCAAGCCAGAATTCTGTAACACTTCGTGTACCTTGTGTGGATTTCCAAATTCTACGCCTTACACCATATTCACGAGAATGGTCTTTCCCATAAGAATAAGAATCACGAACAGCTTCCCAAATTGCTTTGGCAGTAGGGAGATACATGAAACTTCTCGAGTTGAGGAGAGATAGCATTGACAAACCAGGAGCATACCAGTAAATTATTTGTTCTCCACTGGTTCATAGCTGCAAGATCAGATGGTGCAGGTGTGTCTCCAGTTAAGTGACCTAGCTTACCATGACCACCTATGACGAACCAAACAACTTGTGCCCAATCCCTATAATTTGTGAGGGTGAGCTTCTCTGAAATAATTGTCATAGGTGAACTATCAAAGGTAAAGTGTTCCTAGTGGACCGTCAAGTTTTGGAGAATCTATTTTTAAAGAACTATCAAATAGAGTATCCATTAAAACAGAAAAGAGAAAAAAAAGAGGTTATGAAGGAATAGAAAACTCTCTCTGTTGTTTTTTTTTTGGGCACCTGTGAATTGCAAGGAAAAAGCAAAAAAAAAGGAAAAGGACTCTTGTGGCGTTTTTAGAGTATGAATAAGCCAATGATTCATTCCTTTGACATATGCCTCATATATATACACAATGCTTGGAGATCAGATGAGATACACCAAGATACTAAAAATCAAATAAAATCAAATCTCTAATAACTACTCCTAAATTAAATATGATTAGTTTCTAATAACAACAAGATTTCTCTAACTATAATATCCCAATATTAATAATTTAGATATTCAGAATATTCCCACACTCCCCCTCAAGTTGGATCATAGATATTGATCATGTCCAACTTGCCTACAAGTCGCTCAAATACTTCTTTTGATAGTCCCTTGGTAAGGATATCTGCAGTTTGTAACCTTATGGGTATGTAGGTGAGACACATACTCCCATCTTCTACTTTCTCACGAATGAAGTGTCTGTCTATTTCCACATGTTTAGTTCTGCTATGTTGAATAGGGTTTAAAGACATGTTTATGGCGGCCTTGTTGTCACAGAATAATTTCAATGGAGCATCTATCTTTAAATGAGCTTCTTTTCCAACTCTTGCTAACCACAAACCCTCCATGATTCCTTAAGCAAGGGCTCGCAATTCTGATTCTGCACTACTTTTGGCCACTACCTTCTGTTTCTGACTCTGCCAGGTGACAAGATTTCCCCACACAAATGTGGAGTAACCTGAGGTTGATCGACTATCGTCTTGTGATCCTGCCCAATCAGCATCGGTGTGCTCTTTCTAGAGAATAGACCACGGCCAGGAGTACCTTTTAGGTATCGTAGTATCTTGTAGGTTAAGTCCATATGTTTCTTCCTAGGATCATGCATGTGTTGACTGGCCACACTTACTGCAAAGGTGATGTCAAGACGTGTGTGAGAGAGATAAATGAGCTTCCCAACTAGCCGTTGATATCTTCTTTTGTCTATTGCCATTTCATCCCTTTCTCGTTTCTTCTGTTTTGTCACATCTTTGTCAGTTTCTACTACACATTTCTTTTTCTTATGTTTCACTGTGCTGATAGGGACTTTACTTGGTTTACACCCAAGTATTCCTATTTCTTTGAGTAGATCAAGAATATACTTTCTCTGAGATACATAAATACCATCCTTGGATCTTGCTACTTCCATACCGAGAAAATATTTCAACTTGCCAAGATCTTTGACCTCAAATTCACGATTCAATGCTATCTTGATTTGATCAATCTCTTTATTACCATTTCCTGTAACAATGATATCATCCACATAGACAATGATAATAGTGATGAGGTTGCTACATCGGGACACAAACATAGTGTGATCCGATAAGCCTTGCTTATATCCTTCAACCTTGAGAACACTTGAAAATCTGTCAAACCAGGCACGTGGTGATTGTTTGAGCCCATAGATAGATTTTCTCAGCCTACACACCTAGTTGTTTCTTCCTTCCTCAAAACCTGGTGGGAGTATCATGTATACTTCCTCTTTCAAATCACCATTGAGAAAAGCATTCTTAATGTCCAGTTGTTCTAGGGGCCAATCTAAATTTGCTGCTACCGAGAGAAGAACCCGTATAGTATTGAGTCTAGCTACGGGTGTGAAGGTCTCGTTGTATTCAATACCCTGCGTTTAAGTGAACCCTCGAGCAACTAGTCTAGCCTTCAACTTGTTTAGAGTACTGTCAGCATTATATTTTGGAGTGAACACCCACTTACAACTCATAGGTTTTATTCCTGAAGGTAACTGCACTATCTCCCACGTCCCATTTTTCTCCAAGGCTTGCATCTCTTCTAACACCGCCTGTTTCCACTCTGGGATAGCCAATGCTTCATGTATATTGTTAGGGATCTTGATGCTGTCAAGATTAGTCACAAAAGCATGATAACTTGGACTAAGAGAGGTATAGGAAACAAACTTTTCGATAGGATGCTTTGTACATGTACGGGATGGTTTTCTCAATGCAATAGGAAGATCCAAATCAGTATCAACTTCCTCACCATGTTCAGGATCTTCACCCGGTTTAGGAATTGACTCTGCCTCGGAAATATGATGGTTGTGGTCTTTATGATGTCGACGTGAGTACATTTTTCCCTATCTTTGTTATGGAGATTGTAAGGGTTCATGTGGTATAGGTGAAGTGGGTATAATGGGTACAATAGGTTCCACAAGTTGAGATTCATTCCAACTCTCCCTCTGAATCGAAGACTTGGGAAAAAAGGACCGGTGCTCATCGAAGGTAACATCCCGGGTAACATACAGGTGTTTGGAAATGGGGTCAAAGCATTTGTAGCCCTTTTGAGAGGTGGAGTAACCCAAGAAGACACATATTGTGGCACGGGGACTGAACTTGGAGGGAGGATGGTGAAGGTGGACAAGAGTAGTGCAGCCAAAGACACGCAGCGGAAGGGAAGACTGTAAGTGAGTGACAACATGAGTTTTTTGTAACTCCTCAATTGGAGAGATGAAGGAGAGGATGCGACTGGGGAGACGGTTAATGAGCTGGATAGCGGTTTGGATGACATCCCCCCAATAAAACAAAGGAACATGACACTAGAATAAGAAAGCTCTAGCAACCTCAAGAATGTGTTTATTTTTTCGTTCTGCGACCCCGTTTTGTTGAGGACTATAGGGACAAGTGCTGTGATGAACAATGCCTCTAACGGACAAGAAAGAGTGAAGAGAATTATTGAAGTATTCAGTGCCATTATCGGTGTAAAGAACTTGGATAGATGTATGGAATTGAGTGCGGACAAAATTATAGAATGTGATAAAGGCACTGGGAACTTCAGATTTATCTTGCAAGAGAAAAACCCAACACATACGGGTGTGGTCATCAATGAACGTGACAAAGTATTTAGCCTTAGTGCGATTGGGAATTTTAGAGGGACCACAGACATCACTATGAATAATTGAGAAAGGGGAGGACGGTTTGTAAGGAACAGGGGGGAAGGAAATTCAGTGATGTTTAGCAAGAGCACATGTATCACAAAAAACATAACCTTTATTGATAGATAGTTTGGGAAACAACTTTTGCAAATAAGTAACACTAGGATGACCTAGTTTTTTATGCCATAAAAGGAAAGTCTCCTCATCAGAGGTGGTGTGGGATATAGAGGTGGTGTTCTTGGACCAAAATGCACTCACGGTAGATGTGTCGAAACAGTAAAGACCATCATACTCCTTAGCAGAACCAATCATCTTCCCCGATGTGAGATCCTGAAAAACACAATGAGTAGAGTAAAAATGAGCCGAGCAGTTTGTTTGTTTAGTCAATTTGCTAATGGACAGCAGATTACAAGCCAAATGAGGAATATGAAGAACTGACTCGAGATGTAAAGAATCTGCGATAGTGACAGAGCCGATGCCTGCTATGGGCAAAGGGATGCCTGTAGCAGTAGTAATTTTCTTATTGCCTGCTAAGGGATGATAGGTGACAAACATCTTTGCATCTGACGTCATGTGATCAGAGGCCCCTGTATCTACAATCCACTTTGATGGAAGAAAAGAGGTTTGTAGAGCAAGGGGAATAGTACCTTTACGTGGGGGTGTTGTTCAACTTGAAGAGTTCTGAACATACGTGCAATCTGATTTAGTTGCTCTTGACTGAAGGATGTAGATGGCTCAGATGGGAATGGTGCACATGCTGATTCATTTGAGGCCTGGTGAGCTCGTGACTTGTTTTTACGAGGCTTCCAATCAGCCGGCTTGCCATAGATATCCCAGCATTTTTCACGAGTGTGTCCCACCTTCTTGCAATGCTCACAGGTAGGTCGAGTCTTATTAGAAGCATCAGGATTGTTATGCTTGCTAACAAAGGTAGTAGACTCAGGAATAGGTTGTTTGGATTCAACAGGCATAGTCTCCCTCCTAGATTCTTCTCTACGTACCTCGGCATAAGTCTCTAGAAGTGATGGTAGTATAGTATTGCTGAGAATTCTAGCCCTCACAACGTCAAACTCATCATTTAAACCAGCAAGAAAGAGAAGTATCCTCCCTTTTTCAATCCTTTTCTGATTGCGGACGACATCTGCAGGAGTATCCCATTCATCGTCATCAAGAAGATCCAGTTCTTGCCAGAATGCAACAAGGTCAAGCCAATATTCGTGCACTCCACGGGTCCCCTAAACGCAACGCCAAGTACTACGTTGGAGATTGAATAGGCGTGAATGGTCTTTGGTGACTGAATAAGAGTCACGAACAGCTACCCAAATATCTCGTGCTGTGGGTAGATACATGAAGCTTCGTTTGACATTTGGAGACATGGAATTGATAAGCCATGAAGAAACCAAGTGGTTATTGATGGTCCATTGTTGCATCTCAGAAGAGGCTTCATTCGCTGGTTTTTTTGCATCACCTGTCAGATATGCAAGTTTCCCGCGCCCATCGACTGCATGTTTCATCGCCTGAGCCCAGTCTTGATAATTTGTCAAGGTAAGCTTGTCGGATATAATGGAAACAGGAACACTTGATGCCCCATCGAGACCTGCAATCAACTCATGATTCTTTCTCTGGTCAGTACCTGTAGAAGACATGGTGCAACAGGCACCAACCGTAGACACTGTGGACAGCAACTGTAGACACTGGCTGCTGAAGTTTTGGACACGTGTGTTTCACTTATCTCGTGTCAAATTTGCTATTTCTGGGCAGGACAATACATTTAATGATTGTTGGAAATATATTTAATGAAGAAGAGTCAAGTTTGCTGGCACTCTGTTTCACCGCGAGCTTCTCCTGGGAGAGCAGAACACTGTCGAGAGCCGACACTGGTGCTGTAGACGCCTAACAGGAGAATGCTGAATGACTCGACGGACACTGGACAGTGATGAACTCGTCGCAATAGCTGGTTCTCCTTCACAGAACCCGTCGTCGCTCTCGTCTTAGGACCCGTCACGTTGCGCGACACTGGTGCTGTCGACGCCTCACGGGAGATTGCTGAACGACCCGACGTTGCTTGTCGCAGGACGTATTCTGTCGGGCGTCTCTGGATGCAGCCACAATGTCGTCTACCACGTCATGTAGCTTGTCGCATAGCTGGGCTCTGTCAGACTCCTATGGCTTAATTCTAGATGCCGTGCTCTGATACCATGTGGTGTTTTTAGAGTATGAATAAGCCAATGATTCATTACTTTGGCATATGCCTCATATATATACACAATGCTTGGAGATCAGATGAGATGCACCAAGATACTAAAAATCAAATAAAATCAAATCTCTAATAACTACTCCTAAATCAAATCTGATTAGTTTCTAATAATAAGATTTCTCTAACTATAATATCCCAATATTAATAATTTAGATATTCAGAATATTCCCACAACTCTTCTTACATATCAGACGCTGGCACCCGACGTCTGGTTTGGGTCACTCCAAGTCGCCTGAGGAGCGCCTAGGGCCGTTGGGCACTAGGTCGGGACAGCTAGATCGTTGGCTTCTGGGTCGACGGTGGTGGAGGAGGCGAGGTCAACGACTGGGCTTTCCTGTACCCAACAACGACGCGACTGAGGCTGGAGAAGGGGGCGTCTGGGGACATTAGAGACTGGGTCGTCGGCTGTTGTGTTGTTCTAAGATGGGGTCATCGGCGGCTAGGCCTTCCTATACTTGACTTCTGTCCTCGAGAGTCTGGGTCGTGGCTAGAGTAGAACAGAGCCTGACTGAAGCTGTCGGACGCTGGGCTGTTGCACGTCGCTAGCAGGACTCGTTGGACGTCTAACTATGGGCCGTTGGAGGCTGTCTGGTCGTCAGACTATGGGTCGTCAACTTATCAGCACTCCTCTTACGGATTTATGCCGGCACTGGCTTGACAATGCTGAAGGTATGATGACAGCTTGGCTTTGATACCATATAGGCTTTCTGGAGCGTGAAGACTGCCGTGCTTTTATTCATAGGAACTACTAAATTTATATAGTACAATTAGATAGATAATAATAATATCCTATCCTAATCTTATCTGAATAATATCCTAATATCTCATCTATAATCTCCCCATATCTCTCATACTATCTTAACTGTTTACAAGAATTAATTATTTCCATAATTACCACAAAAATTGATATTTGAATTAGGAAAATTTGGTTCCTGTTGGGTTGGAGGCAGATGGAGTATATGCAAGCTGCCAATAACCATAGGTATTTACGATTTCTTTTCCAAGATATTA